>CM067330.1:83227500-84633500 GCA_034376525.1 Nicotiana benthamiana
GCCCTAATTTCAAATTTTTAGGCTTTAGATTCCACAAATTTCATGTTTAATTAGGTAGAAATCATAATAAGATCGAGTATTGAGTCCATAAATCTTACCTCCAAGTGTTTCCCGTTGATTCTATCTTCAATCCTCCTCAATGTTGATACCCAATTTTTCCCTATGTATTTTTCATATACAAAATATTTTCAGAACAATATATATATATATATATATATATATATACCCAAGCGTTTTAGTTTTTTTTCCCACTATTTTAAAGATTTTTTAAATTAATTTATTATCTATTTTAGCAGTACAAAATCCATAATTATTTCCAAAATCAATTTGGAGAATAACTTATTTTTATTCTCATGTTTATACCAAGATATAGTTAAGGTAATTTTGGCATACTTTTTACGAATTTATTTGGTATTTTAAAGCCAAATTGCGTATAATTGCAATTTTAGCCTACTTTAAGATTTAATAGCATTTATAACTGTAAAGTTGGTTCCAGTATTTTATAATTAATATTTATATATTATTAACTGGCTCAGTACTCTTAATTTTCTTTTAAAATTATTTTTACTATTTTTTTTAAAATAAAAGGGAAAATTGGCTATTTAATATTTAGCCTCATTCCATTTCAATTACAACCTATTTACATTTCAATTTTATCCCTTAAATTGTCCCAATCATAACCCCAGCTGGACCCAACCCATAACCAAATTCAAATGACCCAACCCGGTTCCCCACCTACCCCATTAAATCTAGGCCGTTGACCATTATTCGCCCTTCCATAAATAAACCTAAACGACTACCCTAATTCCCCCATTTCCATTTCTCATCCGCTTTTGAATCCCATCGTCTCTCAAACTCTCTAAAAGTTCTTCGGAACTTTAGTCGACTTCCAACCTTTTTAATCGATACTCCACCGGAATCCATGGCTTCTCAGACCATGGATAGCCTGTATTCACCCCCCTCCACCATTAGACCTTGGGTGTTTGAAGATTTGAAGACTGACCTCGACGGTTATCCTTCAGATCCTCTCAGATCTATAGTTATATGGCTTCTCCGGCCTGCTTCGGCGTATCCAAAGCACTAGAGCCTGGTTCTAACTCAACCGACTCTGAATCGGACTTTCTTCCAAAGCTTTCTCATTTCTAGGGTTTCTTTGAAATCCTAAGCTATTCGAGGTTTTTATCTGTTTTTTTCTTAGATCTATGCTATATTTGTGTTCTACTAGACTTTTGAAGTGTTTTCCCCAAAATTATCTTTCAAAAAAATTTCTTCTCTTCGATTTAGGGTTTCTGAAAGGTTTTCAAAACATCTTTCTAATTCTTCCTTTTCTTTTCTTTATGTGTGTTTGTCTATATTATGCTCGTGTGTTTTCTTTTCTACCATGCATATGTTTTTCTTCTGTTTTCTTTCTACAACAAATGACTCTTCTGTACCTTCGTACTCTACTATACCTCTAGATTAGGCTCGCATGTTAATATTTGTTATGTTTTCCTACATTTTCTTTGCTATATTTTCCAGTATTCTTCTACCGTATGTGTTTTTCGCTGGGTTATTTAACTTTGTTTGCTTTACTGGACTTTTGTTTGAGTTCTAAGCATGTCTCACTACTATTTCTTAATCTTATATCACCCTTCTTCTCTTCTAAACTTGCTTAAGTTCCAACTTTTCTTTAATATGTTCTATATGCTCTTGAAATCAACTTTTTACTGTGTTTCTTCAAACCTGCTATCATGTCCGTTGGTTTCTCATGAGTCTCTAAAAGAGACCTAACAGTCTGTTTCAATAGCTTGCCTTCTCATCTCTATGTCTGATTCGAGTTTAAACCGTAGGATTTGGGGGGCGGAGGGTTTCTTTGGAAAGTTTGATTTGGTGTTTGGGTTAGGGTTCTACTTTGGAACCCTGGACTCTCTGACTCGTTTTGAGTCTATAAATTGAATTGGAACTTTTTATTATTACTCTAATCTCTTTCTATGATGATCTTTTTTAATTATCATGACAACTCCTTCTTATTTGATATGTGTGTGCTTTATTTATGAGAAATTCTTCTTTCCAAAAAGGTTTTGCCTACTATTGATTCCTTTTAATAGGGCTTGACTGATTGTTACTAATTTTCTCTAATTGAACCTCCTTTACCTTTTCCTGACTTGGTTCATTCGAACAACGCCTGCAATTTTGATTTTTACTGGCCGTTTGATTGATTCCCTTTCCTTATTTTTTCACAAACCGTGTACCATTGGACTTTTGCCTTAAATAAACCCTATGTATTTACCCTTCTCCTGTTACTTTGGAAAAGATTTAATCAAATTCTTCCTGTTTGAAATTAGAATCCTTTAACTAAAGGGAGACTTTATGTGATTGATTTAAGAACTATTTTCTTACCTTTTTTACTTTCCTTCTGCACTATAAAAGAGGACTACCCTCATGCACTTTGGCACACTTCGAATTGAATATTTATACACACCTCCAATTTTACAATTACAATACTCTTTTCTCTTCTGAGATCTCTTGGACTAGTTGCTTGAAATTTGGTTTACAAGACTTCTGCTTTTTCTCTTCTTATTTCCTGAAACTGGTATGTTCTGATTTAATTTCAGCCATCATCCCAATATGTTTACCTACAACTTCTGCAATCCTGTTTACTTTACTCCATGATCAGTGATTAATATTAACTATGCATTTTCTTTTCTTACATCTGTTCCTATTGTGAATCCCTACCCTCTACTCCGATCTATGTGTTTGAGTTAAGGTTCAGGAATGGCAGTGTCTAAATTGCTGCTCATGTCTGGACCTGATCTTTAATGGATCCTAACTCCCAATAAGTGTGGCAAACAGGCTGGGCAAGGGTGTGACAGCGCTCCTAATTGCAGGGAATGACTACCAGCCTGCCATGGCCTTCCCTCAATCCCCTCTGTGCACTTGCGCTCTCTCTTAGATTCTAAGTTCTGCCCCCTCCTATGAGCCTTGCTTTGGGACCTTGAGTTCCCTCTAAACTTGGACATTTGAGGGATGACTCTTCCACACTGCACTTTGTTAATTTTGCAATATATTTCGGGTGTAAGCACTACCTGGAGTCCACCTGAGACTCTTAGGGAGCTCTGACACATCCCAAAAAAGAGAAAGGCTTTGGAAACATGATCCCAGAAGTTTGTTCATCTCATATTGTTAGACCTTGAGTCTGAATTAGGCTCCTTGATTATAGTTTAAATTTCTGATGTAACTTTACCTTTTCTTGATTCATTCTGCTATGTAATGTTTTGTAATAACTTATAGGGTTTTAATAAAAATGGGAGGGTTACTCATGTATGCATACGGGTAGACATCATGATTTTAAGTATTCATTCCTGCAATCACAGCCTGTTGCACTTATACATTCCATATAGAGATCCTGACTATAAGATTCTGCACTTATGCATTTCACATAGAAACATTTCATATAGAAATCCTGCCTATAGTTTCTGCATATCATATTGAAATCATGGTTATAAGTTTATGTACTTCTGCATATCATATAGAAATCCTACCTATAAGTTTCTACACTTGTGCATATGATATAGAATCCTGCCTGTGGGTTTTTTCTGCACTTATGCATATAGAAATCATGATTATAGGTTTTCTTCACTTCCGCATGTACATCAATCATTAAGAAAGTATTTATAGGTTAAATAATAATCAGTTACATTCTAGATACCATGTCTATAGGACTCCTGCACTTTCATAATCATTTTAAAACCAACAACGCTTAGAAAGCATGCCTACTGGAGTAATTAAGTGAATATGGATCAACGTCATGTCTAAAATCAGTAGTAATGTCGCTTAATATCTATACATCTTATTTTTTAACCAGTAAGCCGTCCTTAAAATCAGAGTAATCATTGTAAGATATCATGCCTATAGGTTTCACCTAGGCTCGCCATTAGGTAATTAATTAACTGCATCTGTCTTTGATAATTACAACCAAGGGAGGCATATTCAGACTTTTCATCTAAGAAATATGTGATAAATTGCATGCCCTACCGCTTTAAATTTAATTCAGACCATAACCTGTATTTGTAAGTCACGGTAAACAATTTGTTTCTTTAAGTGAAGAGGCATGTTTGAGCCTTTTTTAACTGCTATGTGTTCTCCCATACTTGCCTTATATGTTTTGATTGTCGCCCCTAGAATTTTATACTTTTAAAACTCTGAAAAGCCAAATCTCCCTTCCCCTTTGGACTAGTAGTCCTAAATGCCTCCGGTACTGATAGGATTGGGGCGGGTACTAGCATGCAATAAGTAATGATACTATTCCACACTTGATACCTTAATGGGGTGGGAAAGGGTAGATATGGATATGATAACAGATGCGCTAATATCACGGGGAACCCCTCTTCCGAGGAGTGATTATCGGATGTGATGTGATGCATATTGTTTGTAAACCTAGGACCCTCTTTCCTTTTAATTTGTTTTATTTTGTTCGAACTATTCCCTTAAAATTTCTTCTTTCTTTATTTTCCTCAAGCCTTCAATTTACTTGTAATAGTATGTGAAAATCCCCCTTCTATTTGGGACCTTTATTTGCTTACTTGTTATTAAAGTCACAATTGTAGCATGACCAGGAAACCACACTAGTGGATCTTGAGGGGTGCCTAACACCTTCTCCTCGAGATAATTTCTAGCCCTTACCCAAACTCTGGTTTTCTAAATGTAAACCCTCTTGATGTCCTAATGCACTTAATCATTAGGTGGCGACTCTTGAATCAATAACCCAACTCCCAATAGGGAACGAGTTTTCATCCAAAATGTCATAAACCCGATTTCGCAAGAAAAAGAGGGCGTGATAGTATGGCGACTCTACTGAGGATTTTCTTTAGGCTTTGACCATTTCATGTTACTTGTGACTTTACTTCTTCTTTATTGCCTTTATTGTCTTTATCTATCTTTCTACTACTAAATTGACTTCGCTCTTTGTTTCTTTCCTTAATGCTTTCTTTTATCGCTTTTTTTACTGATGTTGTAATTATGAGCAATTATTGTAATCATTACTTTATGAACGTGCAACTACATGATAACTTGTTTAATTCTTGTAACTGCATATTAAAAATCATATTCCACTCGTGCCAAACGAAATACGATAGCAACGCTTAAAATGCGTGGTTGCGCACTTCTGATGTTATTACCCCCTAAATTTGGCAAATGTGTATTTACGGTAAAACTAGTCGATCAACGGTGTACTGGATGGTTCAATGACTTTCCCTCTTGAGTTGTCCGCTCAAGGGTACCGGTCTAATACCTCATAGAAACCTTACTTTGCTCAATTTTGCATGCGTCACTGTCAAACCTAGCCGAGTAAATTATGTCGTCCGCATAAAGAATCTTTAATACAGCCTTGTCCAAAGTCCACCATGTTCCTTTGGAACCCAAATGGACACTATTTCATCTGTGCATTTATTTGGAGAACTAAATACTGCATATGCCAATTATTAATATTTAAATAGTCGAGTCTGGCAGGGGTAAGGGCCTAACGCTTTTCTTTTGTAGAAAATTAGGCACGAGGTCCCAGATTCAGCATGGTAACCAACATCCACCCAAGGTTGCTAAGCTGGTGGGAAGACCTTCACTCTACTGATCAGACACTCGTTCGCAAATATTTGGGAAATTTGCCTTCCCTTTTGGAACTCCAACCCAACAACAAAATCATAGAGGCTGCAACTCTATTCTGGGATGGTGATAGATCTGTGTTCTGCTTCAGAGACCTTAAAATGACACCTTTGCTAGAGGAAATAGGAGGACTTTCTGGTATCCCATGGGAGACTCCAGGTTTGCTTATGCCGGAAAATCGCAAGGGTAGAGGTTTTCTCAAAATGATACGGCTAAAGAAGAATCCAGACTTGACCTGTTTGAAGGATTCCTACATTCCTTTCGATTATTTGTATGAAAGTTACAGCAATAGCAAGTCTTACCATACTTACTCGAATGAATTCGCCCTCACATCATTAGGGCATATCCACTAAAGGGTCTTCGTTTTTATGTTATGCTTTTAGGGATAATACTGCTTCCTATGAAGAAGGCTAGGATCCATACCAGACCAGCCATGGTCACCAAAACTTTAATGGAAGGAATTGACGGGCAGCCATTTAGCATAGTGCCCATGATTATTGCATAGATGTACCGAGCCCTAGAAAAGTGTCAACAATGGCCAAACAGTTTGAGGGTTGTAACTTACTACTCCAACTTTGGCTCATGGAACACCTCCAAAAGGTTGAATGTCAACAAGAGATTTTGCAGAGAGATTGCGATGATCATATCGCCTTCCATCAGCCAAGGCAAATGAACTATATGCCTAACATGTTTTCTCAACAAGAAGATGCCAAAGGATGGGTAGAGTTGTTCGAAAATCTGAAAGAGGACCGGGTACAATGGATTTTTGAGTGGTTCCCCACTGGAGAATTCATCACCCAACCAAGGGATACACTATTCCTAATACTTATCAGTTTGAGAGGGACATACCTGTACGTTCCTCTCCGAGTTATGTGACAGGCAGGAAGGAAGTAGGTTATACCAAGGGTTGACAAAATGAGTCACTTCAGGGCCGACTTTGAGGATGACAATAGCCCTTACCAGTGCCAAGCTTAGCACATATGGCATTGCAAAAACATCATGCAAAGAGATACTATTGAGCCGAATAGGTTCCTGATGGTTATACCCCATATTATCCAAGCTGGTTGGAAGATGATCATAATGGGTTAGGACAACCCGGGCTTGTTCGAGGTCACAGGATCATCGATGAAAAGGCCGAAGTATAGGTTTAGTACAACCAATTACACAAGAGGATTCGGGAATTTGAAAGTGAGCACCGAGGAATTCAAGAAGTCCACTAAAAGCTTATTGAAGAGTAAAAAGACATGGCTATCAGCGCGAAGAAGCGACTAGGATACTTGGAGCAGGGTTTGGTGGAGTTAGAAGGGAAATTCATCAAAAGAACTGGGGACTACCGGAATGCTGAGGGAAACAAAGGTGGACACCTGGCTAGAGCTTACTTGCTGTTGGGACTTCGTGAGCTGGTGAAGCTATTAGATGGAGCTAAAGATGCCGAGTCTGGGGAAGGTCCTTCTAGGACAAAGTAGTTAGGATTCGTTTCTTTTCTTTAAATGTAATAAGGTCAATAGCCATTAGTGACATTTTATCTTCTGCTATTTTAGTGTCGTTTTGGGATTCGTCTTATTTTTATCAATAAAATGAGGTATTTAGTATTATAAGTTCTCCAAATCAACTTGTTGCTAGGCCTACCTTGGTCACAATGAGGCCCCCAAATTATGACACGAATTATATTCCTGCACTATGTCTTTAAATATCGCACCTTCTTTTTCTTATGATCCTCACTAACTTGTTACCTTTTTGTTTTGCTTTTTGTTTTATTCCCCTTCCCAAAGGTTAGCTCGTGCACTCTGGTATCGTCATCATATTCCAAAAGATCCAAGGGCGCTCCACCTACTCCCCCCTAGTCCTGTCATAAACCGGAACAAGAAGAAAATAGAAGATTTGAGCAATATCAGAAAGAAGAACTCAGAGGTTATTCAGGGTATTCAGGTTTCCATGGAAGGTGTCTCCCAGCTTGAGCAGAAGTTGTTGAAATTTCAAGAAAAACTTGACCAAGTTCGAAACTTGGCAACATTGTCGTTTTCCCTCACTACCCCAAATATCAACTTTCCCAACACTTAAAACCCTACAACTAGACAAAACACCCCGAAGCCACAAAATCAACCCGCTCCCCACCACCACAATAACACTTGCCATACTTCCGACAATACCCCACTGCTCATCCTTAAACCACTGAACTCCACAAATGATCAACCCCACACTGACCACAACATCCCCATCTATGTGGAAACCATACCATACCCTGTTCAACCCATCTCAATCACACCTGATCCTGATGACAAAGTCTCTCTTATTAGGAATATGGCTGCAGAACTCAGGAAGCTGACTAGCCGAGTTCAGGGTGTTGAAGGAAGCAAGGGGATCGAGGGACTGAATTACGAAGACCTTTGCATTCAACCAGATGTTGAACTGCCTGAGGGGTAAGAACCTCCCAAGTTTGAGGTGTTTGATTGCACCGGGGATCCCAGAGTCCATTTGAGGACATACTGCGACAAGCTGGTCGGAGTAGGAAAGGACAAAAAGATTCGCATGAAGCTCTTTATGAGAAGCCTGAAAGGAGATGCTTTGTCTTGGTACATTAGCCAAGACCCAAAGAAGTGGTCGAATTGGGTAAGTATGGCGTCCGATTTCATGGACAAGTTCAGATTCAACACGGAGAATGCGCCAGATGTGTTCTACATCCAAAACTTAAAGAAGAAGCCTACGTAGACATTCCGCGAGTATGCTACTCGTTGGAGATCAGAAGCTGCTAAGGTCAAACAAGATTTAGAAGAAGAATACTCATTTGAGATCAGAAGCTGCTAAGGTCAAACCAGATTTAGAAGAAGAACAAATGAATAGGTTTTTTGTCTGAGCTCACGACCTGTAATACTACGAGAGGTTGATGCTGATCGAAAGTCAGAAATTTTCTGACATCATCAAGCTGGGGGAGAGGATTGAGGAAGGTATTAAAAATGGTATAGTCATAAACCTTGAGGCTTTGCAGGCTACCAACAAGTCTCTACAGTTTGGTGGCATGTCCAATAAAAAGAATGTAAGCACCGTGATGGTTGCACATAGACCAAAGTCCCCAATAAAATACCAAACCTACCCAATATCTCCTCTCACATATAAACCTACCCCAAATTACCAAGCACCGTTGCCTTCATACCAAGCTCCTACTTACCAATCACCTCCGCCTACTTCATTCAGATACTCCCAACCCACACATGTACAAAGCCTCAACACCCAACAAGCCAACTATCAATCACCTCCTCCTCACCAGAACTTTCCTAGACCCCGGCCAAACTTCGATCACAAACCTCCCAAATAGTATACCGCCATTGTCGAACCTATTGACCAGCTATATGAAAGGCTCAAAGCCTCTGTTTATGTCACCTATATCCCTACCATAACCCCCAAAAACCTCTCCCAATGTGTCAACCCAAACAAAACATGTGCATACTATTCCGACATGAAGGGGCATACCATTAATGTGTGCCGCTCTCTGAAGGATAAGATCCAAGCCTTGAATGACAACAAGATCATCATGGCAAAGGAGCCTGCTCCGAATGTCCGTAGTAACCCTCTACTAGACCACAAAGGTGGAGGCGTTCACATGATTAAGATAGAAGATGATTGGAACCCCAAGGGATCGATCAGGTTGATAGCAGAAGGTGACGAGACAAAGAAACCAACAGTCACCCTTAACCCAATTGTCTTCCAGATTTAGCCTTATGAAGACACCAAGGTGAACATGTCCATACCACTTGATCTTGAAACACCATCCTCCGCAAAGACACCAACACCAATCGAGGTCCAGTTTGGGTCACTAAAGACATCTGTACCATTTGAGGTTGATGTATTACCTCCCAAAGCAAGGGTGCTCCTTCTGATAGCCATGACAACCGTAACACCATTCCACACAAAGGCCATACTATGGGATTACAGAATCGAGGCAAGAAGGAAATTGGAAAACCAAATCCGAAGAAGCAATTGCAGCAATGGGTATGACAAGAATCGGTATGGTTTATACCCCGGAGCATTTGGCTGAGTCGAGTAAGAAAGCCTCTGGTCGGCCAAGCATCATTGAAACCGGTCTTCATGACCTCCGGAGGAAGATACAGGCCAAAGAGTATTCAACCATTGATCAGTTGAATAAAACGCTAGCCCATACCTCCATCTTAGCTCTACTACAAAGCTCTGACGCACATAAGAATGCCTTATTGAAGGTGCTGAGCGAGGCATATGTACCCAGCAACACCATTGGAGGAGAAATGACAAACATGTAGGACAAGCATAGGAAAGCCACAAAATCACTTTCCATAAAGATGAGTTGCCACCGAAAGGGCTGAGTCACAACAAGGCGTTACACATCACTGTGCAAATGCGAGGATTATTTCATCACCAGAGTCTTGATTGATGGAGAGTCCAGCCTCAATATCTGTCCATTGGTAACACTCACAATGTTGGGAAAGGGTGTGAATGAGATCAAAGGCAAGGACATCAACGTCAAAGCCTTAGATGGTTCCCAAAGGTCCACTATTAGGGATATTAGCATGTGTTTACAAATGGGGCCTACTTGGTTCAATGTTGAATTTCAAGTGATAGACGTGCCGACATCATACACCTTGCTGTTGGTATGGCCTTGGATTTATATCGTTAGGGCTATAGCATCAACCTTACATCAGGTAGTGAAATTTGAGTGGAATCACCAAGAAGTGATTATTCACGGTGATGGTAGCAATCCCATATATAGTCTCCAGACAGTCCCAGCAATCAGAGGAAGAAGAAAGATAGGCGGAGAAACCTACCACCACATCGAGCGAGTCAACACCGTTGACAAAGATAAATGGTGGGACAACAAGATTGAAAGCATACTGAACTGGTGCAGGTATGAAACAGGCAAAGGACTTGGCAAGAATCTCCAACTGATTGCTAAGCCCATCAAGCTGAAGAAACACAGTACCACATTTGGTTTGGGATATGAGTATACTTGGGAGGAATTCAACCACTGGTCGCCACTATGGCGTGGTCCTTATCCCTGCTGGAATAGCCGATACCTCGCTTAGAGCAGACTTTTCAACCAACCAATGTAAAATATGGGTCAGAAGAGGAAGAAGCACTGGCAACATTGAGGAGTTTGTTTTTGGAAGATGATAACATGGACCGTTGCGTCATTTTCGAGGAGGAGGGGGAGAAAGGCCCTTCCATACAAGACGTGAGCCAAGAAGAGTGCCTCAACAATTAGTCCCTCAGAATCACTAGATCCCAAAAAGCTTCGGGTTAAGCAAGCTAAGCAAAGCACTATGCATTAGATTTTATTTTTTCGCTAGTTGACTCTCTTCTTGCATTTTTTGATTTTTAAATAAAAACTCAAATGTTCAAAACTATTATGAAATCTATCAAAGAACTCTAGCTTCTTACGTTTCTTACTCTTATTACTTTCTCTCGTTTACTTTATTTACAGTATTACTATTACTTATCTTGATGAACCAACGACTGTGGCACGCAACGAGACAATGCAACAAACAGATGTAGACTAAGAGGAAGATGATATACCATAAGAGGTTGTTAAAGAAGTTGAGGATTTTGAGAATAGACCTAAGTCCAACCGAAACGAAACTGAGGTCGTTAACTTGGGAGATGCAAAATTAGACCGATGACTATCAGAAAGCCTTCGACAGAATCAAGGAGTACCTGTCAACACTGCCATTTTTGGTCCCGCCCGAGCTGGGCAGACCTCTATTTCTCTACCTTGCAATATTAGATAAAACATTCGGTTGTGTTCTGGGACAACATGATGAAACGAGGAGGAAGGATCAGTCCATGTATTATCTCAGCTAGAGGTTTGCCCTGTACGAGACCTGGTATTCTCTATTGGAATGCACTTATTGCGCTTTGACTTGGGTAGCCCAGAAGCTGAGGCACTAATTTTGTGCCTACACTACATACCTCATATCAAGAATGGATCCGCTGAAGTACATCTTTCAAAAGCCCATGCCCACTGGCAAGCTGGCCAAGTGGCAGATCTTGTTAAGTGAATTCGATATTGTCTATGTGACTCAGAAAGTAATCAAGGGACAGGCATGGGCGGATCATCTTGCTGAAAATCCCGTGGGCGGAGAATACAAACCCCTAAAGACATATTTCCATGATGAGGAGGTATCCTTAATAGAAGAAGACATTACAGAATCCTATGAAGGCTGGAGAATGTTTTTCGACAGAGCCACAAACTTCAAAGGAGTAGGCATAGGAGCGGTCCTAATATCATAAACTAGCTAGCATTATCCGATGACTGTGAAACTCAGATTCCCGTACACCAATATCATGGTCGATTATGAAGCCTGCATCCTAGGGCTCAAGATGGCCATTGATATGAAGATCCAGGAAATGCTTGTAATTGGGGATTCAGACTTGCTTGTACATCCGGTCTGAGAAGAATGGGCAACTAAGAACTACAAGATACACCCGTAATTGCATCATGTACAAGATTTGAGGAAGAGGTTCACAAAGATAGAGTTCCTGCATGTTCCTAGAGTCCATAATGAGTTTGTCGATGCATTGGCTACCATATCATATATGATTCAACATCTAGATAAGAACTTCATGGATCCCATTCTGGTAAATATTTATGATCAGCCAACTTACTGTGCACATGACGAGGAAGAAGTGGATAGAAAACCCTGGTTTCATGATATCAAGGAATACTTAGCAAAAGGAGAATACCCAGAGCTTGCCAATCCCACTCAGAAACGCACATTGCGGAGGTTATCTAACAATTTCTTTCATAGTGAAGGAATCCTGTAAGGAGGACTCTTGATTTGGGATCACTAAGGTGTGTCGACGCAAAGGAAGCATCTAAACTGCTAGAAGAAATCCATTTTGGAACATGCGGTCCACATATGAACGGTTTTGTCTTAGCCAAGAAGATACTCCAGGCTAGTTATTTTTTTTATGACTATGGAAACAGACTACATCCAATATGTCCGAAAGTGGCATTGCTGTCAGATACATGCAGACATAATAAAGGTGCCTCCAAATGAGCTTACTGCAACAAGCTCGTTATGGCCGTTTGCCGTTTGGAGAATGGATGTCATATGACCTATTGAGCCCGCCGCAACAAACGAGCACAGGTTCATTCTAGTGGCGATTGATTATTTTACCAAATGGGTTGAAGCAGCATCATACAAAGTAGTGACTAAGAAAGTTATGGCAGACTTTGCCCGCGACCGCATTATTTGCCGATTCGGGATTCCAGAATTGATCATCACTAATAATGGTTCCAATCTCAATAGTGACCAGATGAAGGCCATGTGTGAAACCGTCAAAATCCAACACAATAATTCTACAGCTTATAGACCTTAGGTAAATGGAGCCGTAGAAGCCACCAACAAGAATATCAAGAGGATACTAAGGAAAATGATAGAAAAGCATAAGCAGTGGCATGAGAAGCTATCATTTGCTTTATTGGGGTACTGTACCACAGTTCGCACATCAACCAGGGCAACCCCTATATGCTGGTTTATGGTACTGAGGCAGTCATTCCCGCCGAAGTAGAAATTCCCTTCTCAAGGATCATACAGGAAGCAGAACTCGACGACGCAAAATGGGTAATGAGTAGCTACTAGCAGTTAGCCCTTATAGATGGAAAAGAATGAACGCAGTTTGTCATGGTCAACTTTATCAAAATAGAATGTCTAGAGACTTCAACAAAAGAGTCAAGCCGGGAGAGTTTACACCGGGGCAGCTGGTGTTAAAGAAGATTTTTCCACACCAAGATGAAGCCAAAGGGAAGTTCTCTCCCAACTGGCAAAGTCCGTACATGGTTCACCGGGTTCTGAAAGGAGGAGCTCTCATACTTGCAGAAATGGATGGAGAAGTTTGGCTGAAGCCGATCAATTCAGACGCAGTCAAATGATACTATATGTAGCATTTATGATTTCCTTGTATGATGTAATTTGAACTACGCCTGACCTGATTCACGTTTAAGAGGGGATTCGTAGGCAGCACTATGGGTTTGGTCATAATTCAATAAAACTTTCATTTCCTTTCCAGCTATTGGAAACTAGGTTCGATTTCAGACATTTATTGCACGCAACGATCAGGAGCAGCAACCCAGTAAACTGGGGCAGAATTTTGAGGAGGACCCTCAAAATTCCTGAGTGAGAAAGGTCTCAATGTCTTGAACCGCGCCACAGTCCTCGGTTCATCTAAAGAAAATTATTCTCCATTATGTATTTATGTTATGTTTTTATTAAATGATGCATGACTATTATCAAAATTGCTTTGTATAGCAACGCTAGCCCAGTGATACATAACATCACTGAGAACATAGCCGAGCAGGATAAGCAAAGTCCACAGAGATACAAACGAACCTTCCCCATTTACAAAACTCACGATTTTTCTTAGGATGCAGGTACCCAAGTTGCAAAATCATCAACTCACACTTCTCAAAAATATAACTCTCAAAACCATAAACTATCCACATTTAATATCAATACACAATATCCCCAGCATCCACAATATCGCAATCAGCTATCAGCTATAAAGCTATTAGCTAAAGATTTTACTACTATTCGCCTTTCACTTCTCTGCATTGCATAAGGCTACAATTCTGCTTTCTGAGACTAAGCTTTGTCTCGATCTGCATTTTTTGCATTGCATAAGGCTACCATTATGCATTTTGAGACTAAGCTCTATCTCCATTTGAATTTTTAACATTGCATAAGGCTACCGTTTTTCCTTCCGAGGTTAAGCTCTGCCTATCCTGCATTTCTATGCATTGCATAAGGCTACCTTTCTGCCTTCCAAGGTTATGCTCTACCTCCATCCTGCATTTCTCTGCATTGCATATGGCTATCTTTCTGCCTTCTGAGGTTAAGCTCTACCTCCATCCTGCATGGCTGAATATCGCCACATTATTTTATTGCATGACTGAAATATCACCGTCTTTATTTAAATTCTACATAGGCTGAAATACTGCCACCTTTTAAAATCATGCATTGGCTGAAAGATCGCCACTTTATTTATACCTTACATTGGCTGAAAGATCGCCACCTTTTGCATTTTCATGGGCTAAAATATCGCCACCTTTTTAAATCATGCATTGGCTGAAAGATTGCCACTTCATTTATACCCTACATTGGCTGAAAGATCGCTACCTTTTAAAATCCGAACTGGCTGAAAGATTTCCACTTCATTTATTTCGTGCATTGGCTGAAAAATTGCCAACTTATCCGAAGGTGTCATTGTGAGGAGGCACCCTTTTCATAGCCCGAGAATGCCATGCCAAGCCCCGAGGACCCCACTCTTTTCTCTTGCATATAATTATTCAAAGGCGTCATGGTTTGGAGGAATCATTCTCATAGCTTGAGAACATCATTTTACAGCCTGTGAATTCATTGTAATACAACTGTCCAATGACAACATTCATGGTCCAATGGGAACTTGTATCACGTTTAAGTTTATGCACAATATACGTTCGTATCGCTCATTTGCAGGTACACTGTCTCACAATGGATGTCTTAGTAGGAGCGATCCCGCTCTAGTTCCCATAGCCTACTGGATTTTGACCATCCTTCGCATCTGTTCTTGGAAAAATCTCCATTAGCATATTTCGCCCATGGGTTCCGAACTACATATGGCCTGATTCCTGTAAAACCAGGGACATATAGGCAGCTCAGGAACTAGAGCTCGGTCAAATTCTTCAAATCATTTTGGTCAAATTGGCCATCATATCTTTACCCGATAACTTTTTCATCTTTCCCGGGTAAAATAGGACAGTTGTTGATACAAATATTTCCCTATGTATTTCTCATATACAAAATACTTTCAAAATAATATATAAATACATACATATATATATATATATATATATATATATATATATATATATATATATATATATATATATATATATATATATATATATATATAAGCATTCCCAAGTGTTTTAATATTTTATTTAAAAAATTTTAATAATTTTTTAAATCAATTTATTGTCTATTTTAGCAGTACAAAATCCATAATTATTCCTAGAATCATCAATTTGGTGAATAACTTATTTTTATTCTCATACTTATACCAAATATGGTTAAGGTAATTTTGGCATATTTTTTACGAATTTATTTGGTATTTTAAAGCCAAATTGCATATAACTGCAATTTTAGCCTACTTTAAGATTAATATTTTATAACTGTAAAATTGGTTCCATTATTTTTAATTAATATTTATATATTATTAACTGGCTCAGTACTCTTACTTTTCCTTTAAAATTATTTTTACTATTTTTTTATAAAATAAAGGGAAAAATTAGATCTTTAACATTTTGACTCATTCCATTTCAATTACAGCCTATTTACATTTCAATTTTAGACCTAAAATTGACCCAATCCTAACCCGAGCTTGACCCAACCCATAACCCAATTCGAATGACCCAACCCGATTCCCCACCTACCCTCTTAAATCTTGGTCGTTGATCATTTAAGATCAACAACCATTATTCACCCTTCCATAATTAAATCTAAATGACTACCCTAATTCCCCCATTTCTATCTCTTAGCCGCCTTTGAATCCCATTGTCTCTCAAACTCTCTCAAAGTTCTTCGGAACCCTAGTTGACTTCCACCCGTTTCAACCGTTACTCCACTGGAATCCATGGCTTCTCAAGCCATGGATGGCTTGTACTCCCCCCATCATTAGACATTGGGTGTTTGAAGCTTTGAAGATTGACATTGATGGTTCTCCTTCAGATCCTCTCACATCTATAGTTCAATGACTTCTCCGGCCCGCTCCGTCGTATCCAAAGCACTAGAGCCTATTTCTAACTCAACCGACTCCGGATCAAATTTTCTTCCAAACCTTTCTCATTTCTAGGGTTTGTCTGAGATCCTAAGCTATTCGAGGTTTTTCTCTGTTTACTTTTTTCTTAGATCTATGATATATTTGTGTTCTACTTGACTTTAAAGTGTTTTCCCCAAAATTTTCTTTCAAAAAAATTACTTCTCTTTAATATAGGGTTTCTGAAAGGTTTTCAAAACATCTTTATGATTCTTCCTCTTTTTTTCGTTATGTGTGTTTGTCTATATTATTCTCGTGTGTTTTCTTTTCTACCGTGAATAGGTTGTTCTTCTGTTTTATTTCTACTACACATGACTCTTCTGTACCTTCGTACTCTAATGTGCCTCTAGATTAGGCTCGCATGTTAATATTTCTTAAGTTTTCGTACATGTTCTTTGCTATACTTTCTAGTATTCTTCTATTGTATGTGTTTCTTGTTGGTTTCTTTAACTTTGTATGTTTTACTGGACTTTTGTTTGAGTTCTAAGCATGTCTCACTAGTGTTTCTTAAACTTATATCACCGTTCTTCTCTTTTCAACTTGCTTAAGTTCTAACTTATCATAAATATGTTCTTTATGCTCTTTAAATCAACTTTTTACTCTGTTGCTTCAAACCTACAATCCTGTCCATTACTTTCTCATGAGTCTCTAAACGGCACCGAAGAGTCTGTTTCAATAGATTTCCTTCTCATCTCTATGTTTGATTCGAGTTGAAACCCTAGGATTTGGGGGTTTTCTTTGGCAAGTTTGATTTGGTGTTCGGGTTAAGGTTCTACTTTTGAACCGTGTACTCTCAGACTCGTTTTGAGTTTTTAAATTGAATAGGAACTTTTTGTTATGATTCTGAACTCTTTCTATGATGATCTTTTCTAATCAATATGACAACCCCTTCTTGTTTAATATTTGGGTGCTTTATATATGAGAATTTTTTTTTTCAGGAAAAGGTTTTGTCAACTATTGATTCCTTTTAATAGGGCTTGACTTATTGTTACTGATTTTCTCTAATTGAACCTCCTTTTACCTTTTTCTAACTTGGTTCATTCGAACAAAGCCTGCAATTTTGACTTTTACTGGCCGTTTGATTGATTCCCTTTCCTTATTTTTTCACAAACCGTGTACCATTGGACTTTTTCCTTAAATAAACCCTGTGTATTTACCCTTCTGGTGTTTTTTTGGAAAAGATTTAATCAAATTCTTTCCATAGTTTTCTTCTACCCATTTGAAATCAGAATCCCTTAACTAAAGGGAGACTTTATGTGATTGATTACAGAACTATTTTCTTACCTTTTTTACTTTCCTTCTGCACTATAAAAGGGGACTACCCTCCTGCATTTTGACACACTCCGAATTGAATACTTATACACCTACACCTCCAATGTTACAATTACAATACTTTTTTCTCTTTTGAGATCTCTTGGGTTGTTTTCTTGCAATTTGGTTTACAAGACTTCTGCATTTTCTCTTCTTATTTCCTGAAACTGGTATGTTCTAATTTAATTTTAGCAAGCATCCCAATATGTTTACATACAGCTTCTGCAATCATGTATGTTTTACTATCCATGCTCAGTGATTAATATTAACTATGTATGTCCTTTTCTTACATCTGTTCCTATTGTGAATCCCTACCCCTTGCTCCTTTCTATGTGTTTGAGTTAAGGTTCAGGTATGGCAGTGTCCAAATTGCTGCTCATGTCTAGAACTGATCCTTAATGGATCCTAACTCCTAATAAATATGGCTAACATGCTGGGCAGGGGTGTGGCAGCACTCCTAATTGCAGGGCATGACCATATGCCTTCCATGGCCTTCCCTAAATTCCCTCTATGAACTTGCACTCTCTCTTAGATTCTAAGTTCTGCCTTCTCTTAAGAGCCTTGCTTTGGGACCTTGAGTTCCATCTAAACTTGGACATTTGAGGGTTGGCTCTTCCACACTGCACTTTGCTTAATTCTGCAATATATTTTGGGGTGTAAGCACTGCCTGGAGTCCACGTGAGACTCTTAGGGAGCTATGACACATCCCAAATAAGAGAAAGGCTTTGAAAACCTGATCTTGGGAGTTGGTTCATCTCATATTGCTAGACCTTGAGTCTAAATTAGGCTCCTTGATTGTAGTTTAAATTTCTGATGTAATTTTACCTTTTTCTTGATTCATTCTTGTCTGTAATGTTTTCTAATAGCTTATGGGGTTTTAGCTAAAAGGGGAGAGTCACTCATGTATGCATATTGGTAGACATCATGATCTTAAGTATTCATTCATGCCACCACAGCCTGTTGCACTTATATGTTCCATATAGAGATCCTGTTTATAAGATTCTGCACTTACACATTTCATATAGAAATCCTGCCTACAGTTCTTCATTTCATCTAGAAATCCTGCCTACATTTTATGTATATCATATAGAATTCCTGCCTATAAGTTTTTGTACTTCTGCATATCATATAGAAATCTTGCCTACAAGTTTTTGCACTTCTACATATCATATAGAAATCCTGCATGTAGGTTTTTTCTGTACTTCTGCATATAAAAATCATGATTATAGGTTTTCTGCACTTCCGCATGTACATCTATCATTAGGCAAACAGTTATAGGTTAAATAATAATAAATTGCATTTTAGATAACATGTCTATAGGACTCCTGCACTTTCATAATCGCTTTAAAACCAACAACGCTTAGAAAGAATGCCTACAGGAGTAATTCACTGAATTTGGATCAGCGACAAGTCTGAAACCAGTAGTATGTCGCTTAATATCTGTAGATATTATTTTATTTAAAATTAGTAAGCCATCTTTAAAATCAGAGTAAGCATTTTTAGATATCATGCCTATAGGTTTCACCTAGGCAAGCCATTAGTAGTTAATTAAATGCATCAGTCTTTGATAATTACAGCCAAGGGAGGCCTAATTCGGACTTTTCATCTAAGAAATATGTGATAAATCAGCCTGCCTTAATTCTTTAAATTTAATTTATACCATAACTAGTATCTTTAAGTCGTGCTAAATAATCTATTTTTTGAGTGAGGAGGCCTATTTGAGCCTTTTTTGACTAATATGTTCTCCCATACCTGCCTTATATGTTTTGATTGTCGCCCTTATAATTTTGTCCTTTTGAAACTCTGAATAACCAAATCTCCCTTCCCCATAGGACTAGTAGTCCCAAATGCCTTCGGGACTGATAGGATTGGGGCAGGTACTAGCATGTAATAAGTAACGATATTATTCCATGCTTAATACCTTAACGGGGTGGGAAAGGGTAGATATAGATATGATGACCGGTGCACTATCACGGGTAACCCCTCTTCCGAAGAGTAATTACCGGGTATTGCATTGATGTGATCCATAGGGTTTGTAAACCTAGGACCCCCTTTCCTTTTAATTTGTTTTATTCGGTTCGAACTATTCCTCAAAATTTCTGCTTTCTTTTTTTTCTTCAAGCTTTCAATTTACTTGTAATAGTATGTGAAAATCCCCCTTCTATTTGGGACCTTTATTTGCTTACTTGTTATTAAAGTCGGAATATTAGCATGGCCGGGAACCACACTAGTGGATCTTGAGGGGTGCCTAACACCTTACCCTCGAGATAATTTCTATCCCTAACCCAAACTCTGGTTTTCTATATAAAAATGCTCTTGTTGTCCAAATGTACTTAATCATTAGGTGGCAACTCTTCAATAAAAAACCCAATTCTCAAAAGGGAACGAGTTCTCCTCCAAAATGTCATAAACCCGATTTCGTGAGAAAAAGGGGGCGCGACACTCAAAAAGCTCCAAAATTGCCCAACAAGGGTGAAACTTAGACCAAAAATCGCAGAAATGGTCTTTTAAAACATTTTGACCAGCACTTAATATCTGTTCTTCGCGAATGCGGTCAGCGGCTCACGTTCAAGAAGCACAAACTTACGTTGACCACATTTCCTTCACCGCGAACGCGATGCCATGCACGTGAACACAAAGCCTTAGCTTCTCAACCCATCGTGAATGCGACTACTTGCTCGCGCACGCAAAGAACAATCCTACAAGACCCCAACTGCTCACTTTTCTGTATACGAACGAGACACGGCCCTCGCGAATGCGTTGACCACTAACCGCAGCCCTTTCCAAATGCGGGACCACCTTTATGAACACGAATGCCAATTCCAGTGCCTAACATCCTAACCCTTCGCGAATGTAGGACATCCATCGCGAACGCGAAGGTCAAAAACCTGCAACACTAACAGCAGTTCTTCTGCAATTTCCTCTAACATGAAATGATCCGTTCGAACCACCGAAAACTCACCCGAGGCCCTCGGGACCTCAACCAGAAATTCCAACATATCCCATAACCTCTTGCAAACTTGTTCCAACCTTCGATACGCTCAAAACAACATCAAAACACCAAATTTACATTGGATTCAAGCCTAAGAACTCCAAAAACTTCAAAATTCCGCTTTCGATCAAAAAGTCTATCAACACTTGTACGAATGGCCTGAAATTTTGTACACACATTAAAAATGACACAACGGACCTACCCTAACTTCCAGAATTCCATTCCGACCCATATATAAAAATCTCACCTATTAACCAGAAAATGTCAAAATTTCAATTTCGCCAATTCAAGCCTAAATCTACTCCGGACCTCCAAAAGACGTTCTAATCACGCTCCTATGTCCCAAATAACCTCTCGAAGCTATACTAACCATATGAATTCACATTCGATCCATTTTTCACAGGATGTTGACTTTTCCAACTTAAGCTTACTCAAAAGAGACTAAGTGTCTCAAACCTTACCAGAACCTCTCCGAACCCGAGCCAACCAACCCGATAACACATAATACAATTGAACAAGACAATAAAAATCAGAAATGGGAGAAATGAATCGGTAACTCATAAAACGAACAACCGGGTCGTTACATCCTCCCTCTCTTAAAGAAATGTCCGTCCTCAAACGAGTCAAGAAACATACCTGAAGCCTCAAATTGGTGAGGATATCTGCTCCAATCTCCCGCTCGATCTCCCAGGTAGCCTCCTCCACAGGGCAACCTCTCCACTATACTTTCACTGAAGCTATCCTTTGATATCAACTTCCGAACCTGATGTTCCAAAATAGCTACTAGCTCCACGCTATAAGTCAAATCATCATCTAGCTGAACTGTGTTGAAATTCAAAACATGAGACAGGTCGCCAATATAATTTCAGTGCATAGAAACATGAAATACTAGATGCACACGCGATAAGCTGGATGGCAAAGCAAGCTCAGAAGCCGCCTCCCCAATCCTCCAAAGTACCTCAAAAGGCCCGAACCAAGGGATCAATTTACATTTCTTCCAAAATCTTATATCACCCTTCAATAGGACCTTCTCACCAACCATGTAGGACATATCTCGAACGTTTTTATCAGTATAACTCTTTTTCCTAGACTGTGCTATACGAGGCCTCTCCTAAATGACTTTCACCTTGTCTAAGGCATCATGCACCAAATTTGTAACCAATAGCTAACATCGCACAGCTTAATCCAACCAACTAGAGATCTACACCATCTCCCCAACAAAGCCTCATATAGATCCATATGAATACTCGAGTAACTGTTGTATAAGAAAACTCTACGAGCGGTAGAACCGATCTTATGACCCTCCAAAATCAATGAAAAAGCGCGCAATATGTCCTCCAATATCTTAATAGTACGCTCACACTTTTCATCTGTCTGAGGGTGAAAAGCTGTGCTCAACTCAACTTGAGTAGCCAACTCACACTGCATAGACCTCCAAAACTGTGACATAAAACTAAGTACCTCTATCTGAAATGATGGAAACTAGGATACCATGCAAACGAAAAATCTCCCAGATGTATATCTCTGCCAACCACGAATGAAGTTTGCAGACTTGGTCAGCCGATCCACAATCACCTTAATGGCATCGAACTTCTTCAAAGTCCATGGGAGCCCAAGTACAAAGTCCATGGTGATCCGCTCCTACTTCCACTCTGGAATATCCATCTGGTAAAGCAAGCCACCCCATCTCTGATGCTCATAATTCACCTGCTAACAATTGAGACACCGAGCTACAAATCCTACAATGTCTTTCTTCACTCTCCTCCACTAATAATTCTTTCTTAGATTCTGATACATCTTCGCGGCACCCGAATGAATGGAATACCGAAAAATATTGACCTCCTCCAGAATCAACTCCCAAAGCCCATCCACATTGGACACGCATATCCAACCCTGCATCATCAATACCCCAATAATCACCAATAGTCACATCTCTAGCATTGCCATGCTGAACTTTGTCCATAAGGACAAGCAAATGAGGATCATCATAATGGCACTCTACGATGCGATCAAATAAGGAAGACCGAGAAGTCATACAAGCTAATACCCGACCGGGATCTGAAATATCCAACCTCACGAACCGATTGGCCAAGGCCCGAACATTAACTACAAGAGGTCTCTGCCCAACTAGAATATACGCCAAACTCCCCATACTCACCGCCTTCCTACTTAAAGCATCGGCCACCATATTGGCCTTCCCCAGATGGTACAAAATAGTGATATCATAGTCTTGTAGCAGCTCCAACCATCTCCCCTGGCTCAAATTGAGATCCTTCTACTTGAACAAGTGTTGGAGGCTATGATGATTAGTAAACACCTCACAAGACACACCATACGGATGATGCCTTCAAATCTTCAACGCATGAACAATGGAAACCAACTCCAAATCATGAACAGGGTAATTCTTCTCGTGGGGCTTCAACCGACAAGAAGCATAAGCAAAAACTCGAACCTCCTGCCTCAACACACACCCAATACCAACTCTCAAAGCATCATAATACACGATATATGAACCTGAAGCTGATGGCAAAGCTAACACTGGAGCCGTGTTCAAGCAGTGTTAATATTCTGAAAGCTCTCCTCACACTCATCCAACCATAAGAAAGGAGAACTATTTTGATTCAACTTGGTCAAGAGTGATGCGATAGATGAAAATCCCTGGACAAACCGATTGTAATAACCTGCCAAACCAAGAAAGCTATGAATCTTTGTGGCCGAGGATGGTCTGGGCCAACTCTGAACTGACTTTATCTACTTCGGATAAACCTAAATAGCCTCTTTATACACCACATGTCCCAAGAATTCCACAGAACTGAGCCAAAACTCACACTTGGAGAACTTTGCATAAAGCTTCACCTCCCTCAATCTCTACAACACAACTCTCAAATGCTCCGCGTGCTCCTCCTGACTACACGAATACACCAGAATATCATCAAAAACTATGACAAACGAGTCGAGATAAGGCCGAAACACATTGTTCATCAAATACATAAATGTTGTTGGGGAATCGGTAAACCCAGAAGACATCACCAGATACTCATAATGACCATATCGGGTCCTGAAAGATGTCTTAAGAATATTCGAGTCCCTGATTCTCAACTGGTGTTACCCTAAACGAAGATCAATCTTGGAGAACACTCTCGCTCCCTGAAGCTGGTCAGACAAATTATCGATACGAGGCAAATGATATTTTTTCTTGATTGTTTCTTTGTTTAACTGCCTGTAATCAGTGCATATTCTCATCATGCCATCCTTCTTATTCAAAAATAGAAAGTCCTACCCTATGGCAACACACTAGGTCAAATGAACCCCTAAAGCTGCTCCTTCAACTCCGTTGGTGCCATATGATATGGTAGAATAGAAATAGGCTGAGTGCCCGACACCAAATCAATACCAAAGTCAATATCCATGTACAGTGGCATGCCTAGCAGGTCTGCAGGAAATGCATTGGGAAAATCTCTCACAACAATAATATAATCAATACTAGGAGTTCTGCACCAACATCCCCACCAACGTAGATACACGAACATATGTAACAAGAGACTCACGGGGCGTATCTAAATAACGAGCAAAATATGATGACACATACGAAAAAGTGGAATAGGAATCAAATAACATAGAGGCATCTCTGTGTCAGACTGAGACAATACCTGTAAACACAGCATTTGGAGCAATAGCATCGTGTCTAGCTGGAAGTGCATAGAAACGGGCATGACCACCTCCTGATCGACCTCCCCTTCTAGGGCGACCCCTAGCTGACTGACCTCTACCCCTAGCTAGCTGGATAGGTGGTGGTGAAGTAACTGGCACTAAAGCTGATGGCTGACTCCTCTACTGATATGAACCCCTAAGATGACGAGGACACTCCCTCCATATGTAACCTAACTCTCCCCATTCATAACAACTCCATGGTGCTCGAGACGGGAAATAATAAGAACCCCTAGCACCGAATTGACTAGCATATGCACCTGGCATAGAAGAGCCTTAAACTGATGGAGCACGGGATGAACACTGGGCTAGAAGGGCACTTAGTGATGAATGGCCTTGATGAGAACTGTGAGAAACATGACTTGATGACACCCCACTATAACCTAGGTTATCTGACTCAGCCTGTCTGAATGGACGGCCTCTAATGTGCTCAAACTTACCTCTCAAAGGAGATCCACCATAACTACCAGATCCCCGAGGCCTCTTGACCTCCCTCTCATCTCGCTCATGGCGACGAACTGACTCAATCTCGCGAGCAATGTCAATAACCTCCTCAAAAGTAGCACCAGACACCCTCTTCCTAGTCACGAGAATCCAAAGCTAATACGTGAGTCCATCAACAAACCTCATAATATTTTTCACAACCCCAGTTCACCCCATAAACTATCGAAACCAAGGCTAGTGTATGACTAGCCAAACTGGTGTAACGGACAGCATACTCCGAGACAAACATAGTACCCTAGCAAAAATGCTCAAACTCTACACGCAATATATCTATAAGGCTTTGAGGAACATACTCTCTTAGGAACAGATTTGATAACTAAGTCCAAGTTAGTAAAGCGACCTCATACAGTATCCCATACGTGTGCCACCACGCATAGGCGGCTCCTTGAAGCTGCTAAGGTAGTGAAGGAACCCCTACTCGATCCTGATATACCCATGGTAGAATGCGCTAACTCTCATCTAGTAATACTAGAGCATCCTTCGATGCTAGAACGCTTAATACAGGAGGCTTGTACCTCTTGAACCTCTCAAGCCTCAGCTGCTCCTCCTTAGAAGCCGCTGCCTTGCCCTCGGGCTGAACTAGCACTGCACGTGGTACAGGAATAATCTTAGGGACCTGCTCAACATGCACTCGCGGCTCAGGAGTGCGGGCGGCGGAAGTCTGTGCTCCTCCCCCGGCTTGAGATATAGTTGCAACAAGGGGAAGCAAACCTGCCTGAGCCAGATTGGTGAACATGCTCATGAACTGTGCTAGAGTCTCCTAAAGAGATGGAGTAGTAGTAGCGGTAGGCATGTCAGGTTCCTCGACTCATACCGTAGCTACTTGTGGTACCTCAGCGGCACCTCGCGTAGGTGCTCTAGCTATACCACATGTGTGTCCTCGGCTTCTACCCTGAACCCAGCCTCTGACAGCTGCAGTAGAGGGTGTGGGTGCCTGATCATCTCGGTAGCACGTGTTATCACCATCTGTGAGAGTATAGCAAATAGAAGTTTTAGAATTATGATGTCAAAATATCGGACGAGAAGGAAATCAAATAAAGTGAAAATTTTCTAACAGTTACATAGCCTCTCGTAGATTAGTACATACATCTCCATATTGATCACCGAGACTCTAATAAACTAGCTTGTGATCCATGACTCTTATGAACATAGAACTCTATTACCAACCTTGTCACGACCCGAGTTCGCCCTCCGTGAACTGTCATGATGGCACCTAGTCTCGACGACTGGGTAACCTTAATGAATGCGGAACATAAATGAAAATGCGGAAGATATAATCAAAATCCAAAATAAGCGAGTAAAAGAAATAATTAAAATACCACTCGGCATATTCAACACAACATTCTCAGAATCAAGTACGCTATCCCAAAACCCGGAAACTCATGGAACCACATGTAACGACGCGACCGATCATTTTGATCGTTTGCACCTTGCTCATCAGTTATCAGAAATGCCTTGCCCCGTGTGATGGATTATGAATTTGGAAAAACATTTCTCAGTTTGAAGCCTGAAATTTGAAAATTTTGACCAAGATTTGACTTATTGGTATATGATCTCAGATCAGAATTTGTATGATTTGGTTAGCTCCATTAGGTGATTGGGACTTAGGAGCGTGATCGGAATGCATTTTAGAAATCTGTGGAAGGCTTAGGCTTGAATTAGCAAAATTGAGATTTTGGCGTTTTCCGATTGATAAGTGAGATTTTGATATAGGTGTTAGAAAAGAATTCTAAAAGTTGCAGTAGCTCCGTTGTATCATTTTTGACGTGTGTGCAAAATTTCAGGTCATTCGGACGTGGTTTGGTTGGGGTTTTTTTATCAAAAGCATAATTTCGAAGTTCTTAGAATTCTTAGGCTTAAATCTGATGCAGCTTTGGTGTTTTCATGTTGTTTTGAGTGTTTCAAAGGTTGGAACAAGTTCAAATAGGGATATGGGAATGTTGGCATGTTTGGTTGTGGTCTTGAGGGGCTCGGCGTATTTTGAGATTGATTCCTGACTATTTCTCCTTCATGTTTCACTGTTGTGTTCTGCTGATATCCGGTGCCTCAGTTCTTTATCGCGTTCGCGAGTCACGTTTCGTGAATGCGTAGTGCATTCGCATGGCAGCAGCAAATTTTTCTTCACAATCGCAAAGTGTGTCACGCGTTCGCATAGTGTTCGGGGGTACACCTTCGCGTTCGCATATGACATATTGCGTTCGTATAGAGTCGGGCTAGGAGCTGCGCTGGAGGACCTTTCTTCATCGCGTTCGCAAGTCTTGGGACGCATTCGCATGCATCTGTATCCAATGTGTATCACATTGGTGAGACTAGTGCCGCATATGCATAGAGCATTTTTTATGGTTGTTATTTTTGTTCATTGCCAACGCGATGGTTATCCCGCGTTCGCGATGAAGGTTTTGATGCCTGGGCAGAATGTATAAATAGCCATTGTCCGCAATTTTGGGTGTAAATTTCACTATTTTGGGCGATTTTTGAGTTTTTTGAGAGGATTTGAAGAGGGATTCGAGAGATAAGATAGGATTTTTGAACTTACTACTTGATTCTTGTGTGAATTCTACCTAATTAATCATCAAAATTAAGCCAAAAATTGAGGAATTAGGGCTTGAATTTGGAGAGTGTATACTGGGGATGGTAAGGGGCAATTGAGGTCCGATTTTGATGTTCTTGGTATGTATAGACTCGTAAGAGGATGAGATTCTATTTATGTGACCTTTATCGGATTTCGAGAAATGGGCCCGGGGGTCGTGTTTGAGCAATTTCGAGATTTTTTATGTAAATTGGATATTTTCTAGTGGGCTTTGTTCCCTTATAATATTTTAATACTTATGTACTGATTATAGCTACAATTTGGAGCATCTGAAGGCCGATTCGTGGGAGAAAAGGCATTGATGGCTAGAGTTTGGACTGGATCGAGGAAAGTAATGATTGTAAATGCTGTCCTGAGGGTTTGAAACCTTGGATTTTACATTGCCGTGCTACTTTAAGGTGACGCACACGCTAGATGACGAGCGTAGAGTCCTGCACCATTGGGGATTGTGACTTGGTACACCCTATACGACTGTTAATTTGTGTATTTGATTTGAAATGTTATGATATTCCACATTTTAGAGATCGGAAAATGCCTAAAAAGGCAACTCAACTCTCAGAAATGGTCTATCAATGCCATCCGTTAAAAAATGCTCATTTTATGCCACTACCGTTACACATTTGGCCCATGACATTATTGACCAACGGCTCAATTTTTATTTTGCCCATCCATGCCACTGTTGTTAGTCAATAATGGCATGGATGGGCCAAATATGTAATGAAAGTGGCATGAAATAAGCTTTTTTTAACGAATGGCATGGATAGACCGTTTATAATAGTTGAGTGACATTTTTAGGCCTTTTACGTTTAGAGATTGATATTATATTTTGGGTCGTATGCCATATTTGGGGCCTTAGGCCGACCTTTTGAGACGCTTAGGGGCATTTTTACTATTTTTTCTCACTCTATTTGTTTGAAAGCATATCCTTAGTCATGATTTACCTGTTTATTGTTTAAATCTAATTTTATCACTTCACTTCTTAAAAATGTGAAAACTGTCTGGGTTTAGTTCCCTGTTTTACTGATGGTCCGAGTGATCGTGGGGTTGATGACTGAGATAGACCGAGGGTTTGATTGTGAGGTTAATGACTAGGAGAGGCCGAGGGCATGGTTGTGAGGATTATATATATATATATATATATATATATATATATATATATATGTACATGGAATATGCGGCACGCCGCAACGATATATATTGGATCGGGCCGCACACTGCAGTGATATAGCGTCTAGGCTGTAGGAACCCCTCCATCATTTGCCTAGTGAGTGCAGTCGACTATATATATGGATCTGGCTGAACGATGTAGCGATATATGGATCGGGCTGCGCTCCGCATCTGTTACTATATGGTACCTATTGAATATGAATGCTGGGTGTGAGCGTAGATTGGTAAGAGTTGAGTCACGAGTGGCTGAGAGGCTTGCCCGAGGGGCTCTATATATTTATAAATGTATATATATATACATATATATAGAGCCCCTCGGGCAAGCCTCTCAGTCACTAGTGACTCAATATATATACATGAGTGATGCTTTGCCTGAGGGGCTAGGTTATGAACTTACTATTTTCAGTCCTCTTTGAAGTGACTTTCTATTGAACATGTTGATTTAATTACTGCTCTCACTCATCTTTAGACCGAGCCTTTATTGAAAATGTTGAACAAATGTTTTAAATAATCTTTCATTTTAACTAAAGTTTTTAAGTTATGAAGAGGATTATGAATTTCTATTTTGCCCGAGGGGCCGATTATGATTTTCATATTTTTTACTATAAATGGCGTTGAACTCCTATTGAAACTGTTGGAAAGTATTTTTCAAATGATTTTTACCAAAAGGTGGATTTTCAATGAGGCGATTTACTCATATTCTGATTTGAAAGGCCGTTGTGCTTTTTGAGTTTATCATAAATGTAGATTCATCGTTTCCTACAACTTAGTCTTTATTTACTCTTATTATTTACTAAGTTGGAGTACTCACATTACTCCCTGCACCTCATGTGCAGATGTAGGTATTTTGAAACCCGGTAGTGGGTGTTAATTGCCCAGAAGCGAAGTTATCAGAGTTAGCAAGGTGGCTACACGACGTTCGTGGCACTTCTTCCTTCCTTTGGTTTTTATTACTATACTTAGTATATTTTTGAATGTTTTTTTGTATTCAGACCTCGGTATATGCTCATGAATAGTGACACCCCGATGTCGGCTTATATAATTATTCCACACTTTTCTATAAAATTTCCATTATGATATTATTGGTTTATAAAAGGTATAAAAAACAACTTTTATTGGAAATGGTTGATTTGGGAGTTGTGTTGGCTGGCCTAGTCTCACAATAGGCGCCATCACGATTGGGTCAGTTTTTGGGTCGTGGAAAAATGGTATCAGAGCCTAGGTTACATAGGTCTCACGAGTCATGAGTAGGTTTAGAGAGTCTAGCGGATCGGTATGGAGATGTATGTATTTATCCTTGGGGGGGCAGCGGAACCTTTAGAAAAAACGTTACATTCTTGAATTCTTATTATTCGACCTTGATTCAGCTTGCAAAGTAACTTTTTGAATTCTTTCTATGCGTTCGTATGCGCTCATGAGCGCTCAGTATCCAATGTGCATCAATGGCTTGTGATTCCCTGATCGAGGGGCGAGATGTGATCTCTTTGCATTGATGCTGGGTCAGTTTGGAGGGCTCGAGGCCTGATTTGTCGCCTATAGCTTGAGCTCTGAGCTGATAATTGCGTGTGTGCTTGCTTCTTGACCTACATGTTTTGTTGTGTCTCTACTAAGGGGAGTAATGACTGGATAGCTACATGATGAGTATGTTATGACTGCGAGATTTGTTCATATGAACTGAATAAGGTGAGAAGGGTCTACTTTGGGGTAGAAAGGACTATTTGGTGTTTGATTACCATATTACTTTGAAGTATAGCCCCGAGTTATGGGTGTGTGAAGAATCTTTTCATGTTTCCTAGTTGGGAGTGAAGTAAATTTTGTGTTGTTGTATGAGTTTAGTCTCAGGAGGAATAAGTGACAGAGTAATGTTTATGATAATGAAAGGTATACAGGAATGTTAGTTGGAGGTAAAGCGGGTGGGTTACTTCCTGCGGAGTGTTCTAAGGTTGTGTGATCCCCATGTTGTCTGTTAGAAGATCTCATTTACAAGTTACATATGAGTGTTGAAGTTTAAATTTGGGTCGCTTAAGAGAGTGGGTTTAACTATTACGAGAGTGAATGCGAGATTTGCATAAGAGTTAAAGTACCAGATTGTCTGTGTTTCACAAGCTTATGAAGGATTGAGTTTAATCTCACTATGGTATGATGGCAACAATAAAGTATATGAGTTATTGTATATGTTTTGGTCTATGGCTTCGAGCAAAGTGGGGGAGTCTGCTACTGATTAGTTGATTGCACGATTATGTACTATGTTGGTTCCAATTTGAAGTGTGCGGGTGAATTAGTTATGGCTTATAAAGATTGAGATCGAGGATGGCTCAAGAAAATGAAAATTTTGATAAATGTCATCTCATGCTTCATAGGTGTATTAAAATCACATAATGTCTTGAGTTGTTATTGGTAATGGATGCTCGGTGCATAGAGCAGGAAAACGCTTGGTTGTTCTAGGATAAAGTTACACTCTGCAGTGTCGGGGTGCTGTTGAGGCATGGGTGGTTCTGCTCATTTGATCAGGCTAATTGCAGTTTGAATAGAGTGAATGACTCTCGGGAATGGTTCTAATGTGTTCAAGATTTTACATATGACAATTGGATATTTCAAGTTGTATATATGGTTAGAAACTGAGTTTTCATTGGAAGATTTTTAGACTTATGGTATTTTCTGCATTAATTATGTGATTCTATGTATCCGTATCAGGAAGGTAAAGGTAACATATTTAAATTCGCAGGAAGTCTCTGTAGAGTAAAGTATTTTGAATGTGGTGCTTTTGAGAATATTCAAGAGAATATTCAGTGGCTTATCAGTCTTATATGGTATGGTTTTGTACTTCGGTCTCATGTGGGGAGTCTGGGCTGAGAAATTGTGGTGTTATATCAAGAAAAAGTTTCAAGCTGACCACAGATCATAAGGAAACTCGGGTAGATGGGATAGCTTGGTAGTAGGCCAAGTCGGTGTGGTAAGGATATGATTAGTTCTTGGATGCTTACGAGATAATGAGTTTCTACAAGTGTTTTGCGGCAATTCTCTTAGGTTTTTAGTGACCTGTGTAGCTCGGTTGAGCTAGAAGGATTCAGTCCTGATGATTTAGCGGTGTGCAAATGGAATTCGGATAGCTCTAGATGGTTTCCACCACAGTTAGAGAAGTATATTTTTCCTATCAGGCATGAGGAGCATGAGATGTATAGTGATTTACTTCTAGATAGGATCAATGGGAAGTTCTTGACTAGTGGAGTACATAGTTGTTTGTAGATCAGAAAGGATATGAGGTTCTTGTGGTTATCTTAGGATGGTATGGGTTATGCGATATGTTGCGTAGGATTGAGATTTACATATGTGTGGTCACGGTTCAGATTTAAAAGGGATGTCACGAATTCTTAGATAGCATGGGCAGCTTCAAGTGACTATATAAATGAGATCACTAATTTATGTGGTTTGATAAGGGTATATATTTCAGATAGGGCGATGTGTTTGAGTTATGGATGCTTTATTGGTATTGCGGCACTATCTTGTCCAATCGTCTGATGATATTCAAGTCTTCTTGGTGGCATAAAAGTATTATAGGTGTACCTCTCATGAGATGATCGAGTACTAGAGGTATGTTATATATGCGAGCGACGGAAGTGGGATCATATATGGCAATTCGTGTGCTTTGTGGACTTGGAGACTAGAAGTTCTCATATATAGGTTAGCTCGTTGTTGTGGACGACAAAGATGTGGGTAAGTTAATCAGATGATAGTATGTGCTACGATTCAGTCATTATGAACCTTCGAAGGATGATTTATCCATTTAGGTAACTAGAGTTGATGTGTGGTTCATCGCTAGACCTATATGGATGCATGTTTGGCATCGAGACGTCTTTGTTGACTTCGAGTTGCTATTGGTAACTGATGTGTTGATTCGGTTGTTATTGAACTATTATTTATTATGGGGATCTATGAGTTACCTTTCCATGTTGCGACCGGTTAGGATTTGTTGGTTATAGGCACATGTAGTGTGGCTTTATTAGGACCTCTCAATGGAATTCGAGCGGAAAGAGCACTGGGTATTTCTTTGTTGATGGCATATCGGTTATGTCCTTTCGAGTTGTGTGGTTTTATGTAATTTCCTAAGTGGTTATGATGATTGTTTTTGTTTTAGACATCATATTGCGCAGGTTGTCGATTTAGATCATACACAAGGTGTTTTCACATAGACAAGTATTTGGATGAGGCCGCGTATTTGAGCGGAGTTATGTGGAAGTATGATCCTGCGGGTTATATTCGTGTGTTCTGTTTCTACGATGTAATGGATTCCTATGCTTGTATTGTGGTGGTACTAGAGATCTTGCAGTACAACTCTTTCATTTGAGTCACTTTCATGAATTGAGTAAGTCTGGATTGTGGCTTGTTGGTGCATGGATCGCATTAGTCGCGTCTTTATAGTGTATTGATGTGTGAATGTCACCAGAGTAGTTGTGTTGGATTAGAAGAGATTGTGGGATCTAGAATGAGTACAAACATATTTGATTTCCGCATGTTGGAAGGAAAATACGGAGGTTCGGCTCAGAAATTTGCTGTGGTCTTTGCCAAAGAAGAAGTGGCTTCATGAATAGTTGATCTGAGAAAAACGGTTATGGCTTACTGTGTGTTTCATTTATCATTGGCAGTATATGAAAGTGTAGGAATGAGACTTTGTTGATAAGAGGTTTTCTATTGATATTCGGTTGTTGTGTGCAACTGCTGTGATTAGAAGTTATCACTGCAAGTGTTTGAGTTATGTGGTATATCATGTAATTGCACTGAGGTTGCGGGTATGGGTTATTACAGCTTGTTCGGTCTTACTCAGAGTATAGATGTGAGATTCCGATCTTGTGAATGATTTCAGAAATGGAAATGTGGTTCTAAGCTTCAAGGACTAGGTTAGACTGCGAAATTTAAATTACATTGTGTTATCGGACCTATACGAGATAGGGTGACGTGGTATCACCCCCAGGTATATGTTCATGGTAAGGTTATTCGGCGATTGGTTGGCTTTTGGAACAACTATGGGCACGTTCTAGGACAAACATATGTTTAAGTGGGGAAGGATGTAACGATCCAACCGGTCTTTTGAGATTTTGCACCCTGCTCGTCACTTTTCGGGCATGACTTGCCTCGTGTGATGGATTATGATTTATGTAAATTATTGATTTTTGGTTTTCAAGGTAATCGGAATAAATTTGGTAGAACATCTCTCAATTTGAAGCTTTAAATTTGAAATTTTTGACCAAGATTTGACTTGTTGGTATATGATATCGGATCGGATTTTTTATGATTTTCTTAGCCCCGTTAGGTGATTTGGCACTTAGAAGAATGATTGGAATGAATATTGGAAGTCCGTGGAAGGTTTAGGCTTGAATTGGCAAAATTGAGATTTTCGCATTTTCCGGTTGATAGGTGAGATTTTGATATAGGTGTCGGAATGGAATTCCAGATGTTGAAGTAGCTTCGTTGTGTCATTTGTGACGAGTGTGCAAAATTTCAGATCATTCTGACGTGGTTTCTTTGGGTTGGGATCAAAAGCGTAATTTGGATGTTTTTGGAATTCTTAGGCTTGAATCTGATGCGATTTTTGTATTTTGATGTTGTTTTGAGTGTTTCGAAGGTTGGAACAAATTCGAATGAGGTTATGGAATATGTTGGCATCTTTGGTTTTGGTCCCGAGGGGCTCAGGCGCATTTTCGAATTGATTCTGGGCTATTTTTCCTTCATGTTTCACTATTGTGTTCTGCTGATATCTGGTGCCTTAGTTCTTCATCACGTTCGCGAGGCACGTTTTGCGAACACGTAGTGAATTTTCATGACAGCAGCAAATTTCTCTTCGCATGAACTGTGACACGCGTTCGCGCACTTTAGGGGAGGACTTCTTCACGTTTGTGTATTGCATATCACGTTCGCATATAGGTGGGCTACGATCTGGGCTGGAGGACCTTTCTTCATCGCATTCGTGAGTCTTGGGATGGGTTCGCATAGATCGGTATCCAATGTGTATCGCATTTGCGAGGCTAGTGCCACGAACGCATAGAGAATTTTATATGGCTGGTGTTTTTGTTCATCGCGAACACGATAGTTATCCCGCATTCGCGAAGAAGGTTTTGATGCCTGGACAGAATGCTTAAATAGCCATTGTCCGCAATTTTGGGGATAACTTTCTCCATTTTTGGGCGATTTTGGAGCTTTTTGAGAGGATTTGAGGAGGGATTTAACAGATAACATATGAAGGTAAGACTTTTGAACTCAATACTCGATAGTCGATTCTTGTGTGAATTCTACCTAATTTATCATGAAAATTAAGCCTAAAATTAAGGAATTAAGGCTTGAATTTGGAGAGTGTAAATTAGGGATTTGAAGGTGCAATTGAGGTCCGATTATGTTCTAGGTATGTATAGACTCATGAGAGGATGAGGATTCTACTAATGTGACTTTCATTGGATTGCGAGACGTGGGCTCGGGGCCGGGTTTGAGCAATTTTGTGATTTTGTATATAAATTGGATATTTTCGAGTGAGCTTTGTTCCCTTAGCATATTTTAATAGTTATGTACCAATTGTGGCTAGATTTTGGAGCATCCGGAGGTCGATTCGTAAGGGCAAATGTATCGTGGGCTAGAGTTTGGACCGGATCGAGGTAAGTAATGATTGTCAATATTTTCCTAAGGGTTTGAAACCCCGGATTTCACATCATTGTGCTACTTTGAGGTGACACACACACTAGATGACTAGCGTGGAGTCGTGCACCGTTGGGGATTGTGGCTTGGTCTGCCCCGTACGACTGTTAAGTCGAAATCTTATGATATTCCATATTTTAGAGATTAATATTATATTTTGGGTAGTATGCCATGTTTGTGGCCTTTGGCCGACTTGTTGAGACCCTTAGGGGCATTTTTACTATTTTTCCTCACTCTATTTGTTTAGAAAGCATATCCTCAGTAGTGATTTGCATGTTTATTGTTTAAATCTAGTTTTATCACTTTACTTCTTAAAAATGTCAAAACTGTTTGGGTTGAGTTCCCTATTTTACTGATGGTCCGATTGATCGCGAGGTTGATAACTGAGATAGACTGAGGGACTAATTGTGAGGTTAATGAATGAGACAGGCCGAGGGCCTGGTTGTGAGGATTATATATTTATTGATCGGGCTGCACGCGATATATATATATATATATATATATATATATATATATATATGTACATAAGTGATGCTTTGCCTGAGGGGCTAGGTTTTGAACTTATTGTTTTCACTCCTCTTTAAAGTGAGTTTCTATTGAACATGTTGATTTAATTACTGCTCTCACTCATCTTTAGACCGAGCCTCTTTTTAAAATGTTTAACAATCATTTTGAATAATCTTTCATTTAAACTGAAGTTTTTAAGTTAAGAAGAGGATTGTGATTTTCTATTTTGCCCGAGGGGCCAATTATGGTTTTCATCTCTTATATTATAAATGGTATTGAATCCCTATTGAAACCGTCGGAAAGCATTCTCAAATGATTTTTAACAAATGCTAGATTTTAAGTGAGACGATTAACTCGAATTCATATTTGAAAGCATGTTGTGCTAATTGAGTTTATCATAAATGTGGATTCATCGTCTCCTGCTGCTTAGTCTTTATTTTCTCTTATTAGTTACTTGGTTGGAGTACTCACATTACTTCCTGCACCTCGTGTGCAGATTCAGGTATTTCGGAACCCGGTAGCGGGTGTTGATTGCCCAGACGCAGAGTCATCAGAGTTAGCAGGTGGTTGCATGATGTTCGCGGCACTGCTTCCTTCCTCTTGTTTTCACTACTGTACTTAGTACATTTTTGACTGTTTTGTTGTATTCAAACCTTGGTAGATGCTCATGACTAGTGACAATCCCATGTCGGGCTTGTGTAATTATTCTAAACTTTTTTTTAAAATTTTCATTATGAGATATTGGTTTATAAATGATATAAAAACAACTTTTGTTGGAAATTGCTGATTTGGGAGTTGTGTCGACTGTCCTAGTCTCACGGTAGGCGCCATCACGACCGGGTCGGTTTTTGGGTTGTGATACCACAAGCCTTTCGATATCTACAATACCTAACTCCAGAATATCTAACAAGGGAAAGAAATACATAAGGGCAAATGTTTAAAAGCAAGAACAGAAAGGGACTCCTCGGTTACGGACAAGGCAGATATACCTCGAAGTCGCTGGAGCAGTCGCCTCGCCTCAAGGGTGCTAGGACTGAGTTGCAGTACCAGGATCTGCACATGCAAAACATGCACAGAAGGGGCATAAGTACACCATAGCGGTACTCAGTAAGGGCCAAGCCTAACCTCGGTCTGGTAGTGACAAGGAAGGTCAGGACCCTACTGAGGTCAAATAAAGTATGAAGTTTGACAGTGTAGAACAGAACAGTATAAATAAATAGAATAGTGAGAGTAACACATGATATAAAAAGGGTTAACAATAACTATTACAGAGACAAGGCAAAATACGGAAAGAAACGCGACTTAGAACCAAAATAACAACCGGGGATCTCCCAGGATACCGTCTTGTAGTCCCATATATACATATCCGATGGATCTCCCGGGATCCCCTCCCTTAGTCTAACTTATAGTGCGCGGGGATCTATCGTTTTGTAGTCTCAAATGTAATTTCTCAGTACTGGGGGAATCTACTGAGTGTATTCATTAGTTCCATATAACTGTGTAGGGGGATCTACCGGAATCTCACATCCATAGTCCCAAAATAAAACAGACACATGGGAGCTACCGGAATCCTACATACGCAGTCCCAAAAGAAACAGACAAGGGGGGTCTACCGGAATCCCACATCCGTAGTACATAAATAAACACACAGTAGCAATAGGAAATCTACAGAAATGGCAAAATTTCATATTAAGGCAACAAGTGATTCTAGCCTATCATGCTGCACAGAGTTCAGGTAAGGCAGTTTGAGCAGGTAAAGAAATTAAGTCATTTAGACATGCTTTCCTAAGCTAACATTAGGCTTAATAGTGCAAGTAATACAAACAGGAAAGGAAACATACTAGTAATTACTTAAAGAAAATTAAATTTCCAACAATTAGCACAAGTATGCACGCGTCACCTTACGTACAAGGAATTTCAATTACCAAATATACCAAATCCTAAGAGGAAGGTCCCCCACACAAGGTTAGGAAAGCCACTTACCTCGAACCAACTCGAAATCAACCCGAAACCACGCTCTTGCTATGAGTACTCGACTCTAAATGGCCCAAATCTATTCAATTCAATTGCATAATGTAAATAACGCTTCAAGTAATTGATTCTACAAAAACAAATTAAGTTAATACACGAAATTAGGTAAAATGACCAAACTTCCCCTTGAGGCAACATCGCGAAATCGGGTAAAATTTATATTTTCAGAATCCTCACGCCCTCACGAGCTCATGTATACCAACATTATCCAAATCTAAGGTTAAATTCCCAATCAAAATTTGAATTCTAGGTCTAAGAACTTTCTTCCAACTGTTTCTCAATTTTTATCTTCAATCCAAAATTAAATGATGAAACTAACTATAGATTGATGGAATATACCTAAAAAGAGTCAAAGAATTGTTACCCAATGATCTCTTCTTAAATTTCCTCTCAAAATCGCCCATTCCTGAGCTCAAAATCGCATTTCCAACTTTTGAAACCTAACCTTCAAAATTTCATATTTCTGCCTAGATGCTTCCGCATTCGCGGAACAATGGTCGTATCTATGACTTTTCACTTAGGGCCAGATTCTGCATCTGCAACTCCCTATCCGTAGATGCGGTACCGCTCTTACGGAAATTTCATCGCTTCTGCGGTTCCTGTTGAACTCTCAAAATTCCGCTTCTGCGGTTTATCTGCCACTTCTGCGGATCTGCACCTGTGGTCCCACACTCATGGGTGCGGTGAAGACAGTACAATAGCTGAAGCTGCAACTGCAATTCCAAAAATCTTTCCGTCAATCATTCGAAATAATCCTGAGCCCCCCCCCAGACCTAAACCAAACCTACCAACATATTCCATAATTTCATTCAAACTTGTTTCAACCTTCGGAACGCTCAAAACAACGTCAAAACACCTATTTTTCATCGTATTCAAGCCAAGGAATTCCAAAAACTCTAAAAATAAGATTTCTATCAAAAAGTCTATCAGACCTCATCCGAATGACCTGACATTTTGCACACAAGTCACATTAAACACTATAGAGCTACTCTAACTTCTGGAATTCTATTCCGACCCTCAGATCAAAATCTCATATCGAATCGAAAACTTCAAAATTTTAACTTTCAGCATTTTAAGCCTAAATTAGCTACGGACCTCCAAAACACAATCTGAACACGATCCTAAACCCAAAATCACCCATCAGAGCTAACGGAACATTGGATTTCCATTCCGAGGCCGTCTTCACAGTGTTCTAACTACAGTCAGTTCTCCAACACTTAAGCTCTCATTTAGGGACTAAGTGTCCCAAAACTCTTCGAAACTTAAAATCGAACATCCTGGCAAATTAAAATAGCAGAAATAAACTTGGGGAAAGCAATTAATAGGGGGTCATGGAATAAATTCTTAAAATGACCAACCGGGTCGTTACCATCCTATCTCTCTCCATTGGAACCAACCAAACAACATGACTAGCTAACTCCGAGAACCTCATCTCATATTGCATCACAGTCATATCTCCCTGACGTAACTGCTCGAACTACCTGTTCAGCTGCTCTTTATGAGATTGTGGCACATACTTCTTCAAAAAAGAGAATGGAGAACTGCTTCCATGTAAGGGGTGTTGCACTAACAAATCTATGCCTCTCATAAGCCTCCCACTAAGTTAAGGCAGCTCAAAAAAATTAAAAAGTTGTAAATTCGACCCTGCTGGTCTGCAGAATACCCGATGTACAAAGAATCCTCTAACACTCGTCTAAGAAACCCTGGACATCCTCGCCCTCTGTACTATTAAAGGTCGGAGGCTGAAGTCTACGAAACCTCTCCAACCGTTGCTCATCCTCTAGCATAGCAGGAGCTACATAGTCCTCAACAGCTGCAACCGGCTGGGCTGAAGGTTCCCCCGGTGTCTGAAGTCCCTGCATGACCTGCTCAGGTGTACGAGAGGCGGGAGTCTGAGTGCCTCCCCAGCTTGAGAAGTAGCTGTGGCTATTGTAACTGAGATCGCATGAGCTAGGTCAGTGTATACTGACAAAATCTGGGGCAAGACATGGAATCACAATAGGCACAGTTGGTGTCTGAGCTGGTGCTGCCGGAGCGTCCACAACTAGGACCTGATCATAAACTAGGGCAGCGGTGGATCAGCAGGTTCTGCCCCAGCTTTTGTATGGGCTACACCTCTGCCCTTACCACGGCCTCGACCACGTCCTCGGCCTCTAGTGGCCCCAACTGGTGGTACTGGTGGTTGTTCATCCTGACCGGTAGCACGTGTCCTCACCATCTGTGAGAGAATAGAATAACGGAAGTTTAGTACTTGGATCACCGGATTCACACAACAAGAATTTAAAGATTATGAAGCTTTCCTAACGGTACTGCAGCCTCCCAAGAATAAGTACAAACATATCCACACCGATCCCCGAGAATCTATTAAACCTGTTCATGACTCGCGAAACCTATGTAACCTAGGCTCTGATACCAACTTGTAACGACCCTAAAATGGACTCGGTCGTGATGGTGCCTATCGTGAAACTAGGCCTGCCGACACAACCCCCACCACAAACCAACTAAACAGATATAATAATTCATTTAAAGTCATTAATAAGCTCTAAATCCCAAAATATAGAGTAAAATAGAACAATGCGGAAACAACACAGTCCGACATCAGGGTGTCACCAGTCATGGGCATCTAAAAATCCATCTAAGAGTATAAAAAGAATATATAGTCCAATACAAGGCTAGTACAAAGGGAAAATAAAGATAGGAAGGAGAAGCACTGGGCTGCAAACACCGAGCAGCTACCTAGTCAACTTTGAACAACCCTGTTATGGAAGCACTCACCCTCACTAGCGCGATCCCGAACTCCTGAATTATCACATAGGGTGTATGGAGTAATGTAAGTATGCCAACTCAGTAAGTAAAAAAAGTAAAGGCAGCTGAGCGATAAGAAAATACGTAAAACACAACATAGTGCTCCAACAAAATAGTATAAAACCAGTACAATGCAGTAAAACAGCAAAAGCTCGTAAAAACACCTTAGTTCAGTGAAAACCTCTTTAAAACATCTTTTAGTAATTCAAACGAGTAATGAAAACAAGGAGATAAGGAATGAAAAATCAATAAATACCAACAGAACCATCCCCTTGGGCTATTTCACAATCACTCATATCAGCCCCTCGAGCAATAACTTGGAACAACAATAGCCCCTCGAGCAATATCATATCTCACACTGGGTACCCATGCATACTGGGGTGTGCAGACTCCTGGAGGGGCTCCTTGCAGCCCAAGCACAATAACAAGTCATCTCGTGGCATAATCAAATAGGCACTCGGCCTCATAATAAGCCACCTCGTGGCGTACCAAATTGCCCTCGACCTCATAATCATGAATCAATACAATATTGTTGCGCCATGCAGCCCGATCCCATAGTAACCTCACAACATAGGATCTCGGCCTTACTCAGTCAGAAATCTCTAAAAGCCACTGTCGTGCCCCATTTTCCCTCTTCGCATCGGAAAATCGAGTTTATGATATTTGGGTATGGGACAACTCATTCCTTTTGGGAAATGGGTTTGCATTTTTTAAAGTTTCCACCTAATGGCTTAAGGTGTATTGGGACACCTATAGGGTCCATCTACAGCTGTATTTGGTAACCGGAGATAGGGTAAGGCTTGAATTATCCTAAGAGGGAGGTGTTAGATACCCCTCAAGATTCACTAGTGTGGTTTCCGGCCAGATAGTTTAGTGAATTTTGTACAATTAGCATATAGACAAGTGTAGGCTCAAATAGTAGGGATTTAAGTAAACATATAAGAGTCTGAAAACAATTATTAAAAGGTGAATTTTGAAAAGAAGTAGAACGCTTGAGAACATAAAAGGATGGGGTCCTAGGTTTATTTATAATATGTATCACATCAATGTGATACCCGGTATAACACTCCTCAGAAGAGGGGATACACGTGGTATTAGTGCACTGGTCATCATATCCATATCTACCCTTCCCACCCCGTTAAGGTATTAAAGCGCGAATTAGTCTCGACCTCTATTGCATGCTATTACTCGTCTCATTCCTACCAGTCCTAAAGGAATTTAGGAATACTATCCTATAAAGGGGGAGTTCTAGGCTGGCTTTTACGTTTTAAAAGGTAAAAAGTCTAAGGCCACATACAAAAATACATAGGACAGCATGTTAGAGGACAACCATATAAAGAATTTAAAGGGCTCATATATACCTCCGTAGACAATGCATATAAGAAGCATGACTTAAACACAATTAGGGTATGAATTTTAAAAATACTGAAGTAGGATGTTTAGATTGTTGAAGCAGACCAAATTTATTACATAACTTAGATAAGAAGTCTGAATCAGGCTTGCCTGCTAGTTGTAGCAGTTGTTAATTAAACAAAGGCGGGTTCAATTTATCCATTACTACCTAAGGCTTTCCTAAGTGTTTATTGGTGATGTCCTATGAGCATGAAATCTATTACTGATTGAGAATGCAATAGAGGAATGGTTAATTTTAAACAGGCTATTTGGATCCTATAGGCGTGCTTTCTAAACCATATTAAATAACACAAAGGGAGTGAGCTATTTAATCTGATTCTGACAGGCATGAGTCAAACTGATTTTAGCTAGATTGGTTTAGACCCTATGGGCATAATCTCTATTATTGCTGATTTTCCTATAGACATGACATCTAGTATAATGGTCATAAATTTTTGTATGAAACTTCAAATGACAAGTGTTTTGACTTTCTGAAAACTAGACATCAACGGCTATAAGTTTCATGTTTTGATCATCTCCTAATTCCTTATATATTGCAATATATAAGCTTCCAAATTTAGGATGAACAAATTCTTCAACAACGATTTCCAAACACTTCCCAGACAACCTGTAGTATATCTACCATAACGTTTTGTACAAAACTTGAAATATCAAACAGTTTAATTTTCTGAAAACTAGACACAAAGTTCTATAACTTTTATTTTTAGATTATCTCCAAATTCATTATAGATTGTGAGATATAAGCTTCCAAAGTGGGGTAAGTATGGTAGAATTTTTCCTCTATGTGATCGCGAAAAACCTTCCCTGATCGCGATTAACAGGACAATATTTACCATTTTACTCTTCACGATCGCATCCAATTCCCCTGAATTACAATGCACACTATTGTAGCAAAAAATCAGCAACTAAAAGTGTTCTAGAAATAGTCTAAAACACCCCCGAAACTCACCCGAATCATTCGGGACCCCGTACGAATACACCAACAAGTCTCTTAACATAATACGGACTTATTTGAGGCCTCAAATCGCACATAACAACATCAAAACTACCTCGATCGTACAAATCACAACCCAAATTCAAGCCTATGAACTATGAACTTCCAAATTCCAAAATCAATGTCGATTTATATCAAAACAACTCCAACTGACTTCAAATTTTGCACGCAAGTCATAAATGACGTTATGGACTTATTCAAACTTTTGGAATCGGATTCCAACCTCAATATAGATAAAGTCAATTCCTGGTAAAACTTTCAAAATTTATTTTCTAACTTTCGCCAATTTACGTCGAAACGACCTACAGAACTCCAAATCAACATGTGGTCCAGCTTGTGAGCATGTGATTTTTACCTCGTTGAAATTACTCCTACAGAATTTTCAAACTTAGGATTTTTCTTTATTTATTTTTAGGATTTAATTGCACATATCAGTGTGTGTTTTCATTGATGCATGCATGACAAGTCGTAAAAAAATACAAAAATTGCATAAGCATTTAGGATTTAATTTCACATATTTTTTGTTAAATTAATTGGTAATTAAGGTTTATTTTGCAAATTATATAATCGCAAAAATTAAGTAGTTATTTTGGCATTTTATTGTTAATATTCATTGTTTGGCATTTTATGGTTAATTTTCATTTTTGCATTTTAGACTAATTTTGCATATTAGGTAGTTATTAGTTTTATTGAGCCTAATTAAGAATTTTAAAAATAAAATTAGGAAATGAAACAATAATAAAAAATAAATATGATTTAAATAATTAACCCAGGCTGGCCACAATTGGGCCAAGCCTAGGTGACACAAAAAATTATACCAGTCCAAATACCTAAAACCCAGCCCAATAACCCGTCTCTGATCCAGTCCATGTAAGAGACGCCCCAAAACGACATCGTTTTAGGGCGGTCAATATCAGTCGTTCATCAGCATCAATCCAACGGCTCTGAAACCCCTTCCCCAAATCCCATATATATGTCCAAACACCTGTGTATATTAAAAAGACAAAACTCACCATCTTCGTACCTAACTACACCGGTGTAACACCACCCTCAGCCACCATCGATCCGCCGTCCAATCACCGTAACGCCGCCAGAAATCGCCTCACGGCGGCGGCCAGCCACCAAATGGCCCAAAAATTACACCACCGACTCCTCTTAGCCTCCCCTTTCCCTTCCCACTATTAGATCCTCTCAGACATCTCCCCAGCTTGTCGAACATTCGACGGAATAGGTCTCCGGTGACAACAACTCCAAACTGGCCAAAAATAACACCCCTGAACCGCTTCGTTCCCCTCTTCCCAACCATCTAGGTCTTATCCCTCGAATCCTCACAGACCTCTTCAAATATCAAATTGAAATTTGATCCAAACCCTAAACTCACCAAACCTCCTTCAAAAATGGACCTCGGTGACCATCTCACCTTCCCATCCACAACCCCGTGACCGACGACCCTCGAATGCAACTAAACATGACCAAAACGCGGATCTGAAGCCCAGACCCCGTCCCAAAGTTAATCAGCTTTAGCCTGAAACCCTTTCCCCTCTCCAATAGTGAGGTGAAGGCCTCAGAAGGTCAAAGGACCCTCACAGTAGGGGTCAAGAACCATGAGATACAAAGAGCCCCAAAATTTAAGGTTGCAATTTCAAAAAAAAAACTAAGTTTCTTTTATACCTCTTTCACTGATTGCTACAAATTTCCCCGTTTGTCTTTTTATTTGTTTCTTTTGTTCCCCCTTATAATTGTTTCCTCTGAATGTGTTAATTTCCTTAGGTTGACTTCATAATTGTTTCAATTTCCTCCTTATAATTTCTTTCTAGGTTTTCTTCTGAGTGTATAATTGCCTTTGTTCGTTTTTATAATTGTTTTCATCCTCATAATTCTTTCTAGGTTTTTCTGAGTGTTCATAATTTACCTTGTTCATTTTTATAATTGTTTTAATTTCCTGTACTTTTCCTTAGAATTATATTAGTTTTCTTCTGAGTGTTTTCTTTTGTTTGTCTTTATAATTGTTTCTTGAAATTGCCTTTGTTCGCCTTTATAACTGTGTTAGTTCCCTGTGTTCTTCTTTATAATGGCTTTATGTCTCTTCTGTGTGTTTTAATTTGTTCGTCCTTATATTTGTTGTATAATTTCTCTTGGTTCTCTTCTGATTGCTTTTGTTCTTCCTTTCGTGTGCTTCTGAGTTTCTTTGATTTTGTTATGTAAAGGCATGCATGCCCATTTACTCCTCTGTTAGTTTTTTCTGGTTAATGACTTCATTTCCACCACATGCTCTGGTTTTACTTGCTTCTGAATAGTCTGCTTAATATCTAAATTCACAATTGTCCTTGAATTAGCATGCTCTGATTTTTCATTTCTTTTGGTTCCAAAATCAATTAGTATCTATGTGCTTCTGAAGGTTGTGATGATTAATCTCATCTTTGTTTCTGAGAAATTTAATTCCACATTGTGATATTTGCCTGAATATATGTGTTGCATTGATCAAATTTTGACCCTTGGTCGTTTGCTTTTGCATAATATAGTCTGCAATTCAGAATTTGATTCTAGTTGCTAATAATAATCTAGATTCATAACATGAAGTAGTCAACTAGGGTTAGTTTCCGACCAAATAGATAGAAACCAGGGCTTAGAAACACTTAGGCCAGTAATTAAGAAAAGAGGACCGGGTATTAGAGGTATTTCAACATGAGAATCTTGTAACAAACTCCTGGAACATTCTAGTAAGGGGTCCAAGTACAATTTCTGCCTCAAAACTTGAGGCACAAGTTAGAAAATCAAGGATCATTTAGGCAAATCTGAAAATGAGTAAAGGACAAAAAGAAAAAAAAAGATTTTGTTGCCCTTAGGCTTAAGTTATAAAAGGAACGTCTGATTATCTTCAAGGGGACTTTTTCCGAGAGCTAGAGGACAATTTTTCAGATATTGAAAAGAAACACACATTGAGATACACTTTCAGATAATATTCAGCTAAAATCCATTTAAAGTTTGTTCTTCTGGCTGAGTATTCTTTAATAATCGAAGTGCTACTCATTATAAGTTGAAGATAGATTGATTGCATGTGCATTTTGAGCTGTTAGGGAAACCTGTTTTCATTATTTGCCTCTCAAAACATCCCGAGTTCCTGGGTTTACTGGTTATTTTGGCTGCTGTTGCTTGTTTGCCTTAAGTTTGCTTTACTAATAGGACTTCTTCTGTTGTAATTCCAGGTACCATTCTCCCTCAAAATCTGGGAAAGCATAGCTCTACATGTTCAAGATCATAATTGATGATGATGATGATCCTATTTTATGTCAGTGTCATATTATAAATATTATTAGTTTCAGTAGTATTTCTGGTATTGTAATATACATAAACATGTAATAGTGCTGGACTGTACTTGGACTATAACTTTAACTTGTTTAGATTTTAGTAGGTTTAAAATAGGATAGTCCATAATTTACCAGGTGTTCATGATCTATGTTGTAGTAGGGATTCGATAGTTGCATACATATATACTCTGAATGACGAGTACATCCATCTCTTTCCTTAGATGCCGGATTCAAAATCTGAGTCATAATTTATTAATTTGTTGATATAAAATCATTATTAGAATTCTCTTTGTTAAAATTTCTTCAGTATGTTTTAAAAATGATCAATTCCACAATGTCAAAAATTGTAGTATAGCAAATCGAAAGGTTGTTATCATTCTCTATGATGTACGTGTAGTCCAACATTTCTGGGCTCAAATTGAAGGCCCAAACTGCTGATAGTTGTAAAACCTGAGGAAATGCAGTCCTTGGGCTTGCTATTAAATAAATCCCAAGTTGCAAAACCAGCCATGAATGAAGCTGAAAAATATAGGTGCTAAAACTCCTTTTGAATATATTACTCACGTATGAAATAATTAGGACGTATTTTTAGAGACGAGCATAATATAAAACTATAGTCGTTTTAGGTTGCCTTTTCTAAAATAAGGTGAGCCGCGCCAACAAAATCATGCACTACTTGGTCTCTTTAACTATAAAAAAATGCATAAAAACTTGGAGGTGTCGTTTAGCAAATTTCGTTGCCCTCCACAAACCTTCAAAGGCATAGTTGCTATAGGCGCAATATTTTAATAAGATATCTTCCTAAATTCGGATGCGCGCATTTATGCGACTCAAATCCAAGTCTCCACGATGTTAAGATGACTCGAGAACCCGGGTGCATTTATGTGACGTGGTTCGAAACATGTTTTAATAGCGTTGCAAATACTCCAAAAAATGAATAAAGCGGTTCATAACTTTAAATTTTCACTATAGGATGAATATGTATAAAAATCAGGAAATTAGCCATTTATAATAGTTTAAGCAACCGTGCTAGAACCACGGGATCCGAGGGTGCGTAACACCTTCCCTCGGGTCAACAGAATTCCTTACTTAGAATTTCTGGTTCGCAGACTCCAATTGGGCAGTCAAAAAATTTCCTCGATTGGGATTTTAAATAAACCGGTGACTTGGGACACCAAAAGCCAAACATATCCCAAGTGGTGACTTTTAATTAATAAATAATTCCATTTCGAATAATGTCACTTTAATTGGAAAAACTTCATTATACGTGTCGTCCTTCGGGGTAGCCGTGTAAAAAAAGAGGTGTGACAGCTCTGGCGACTCTACTGGGGAACGATCCTAGAATCTCTGGTTCAGGGTTCAAGAATTCGAGCTTAGATTAACTGTTATATTTGGCTTTATCTAATTTCATTACATGTTCTATGCTAAGTGCTAAATGCTTTACTGCTTTGATATTATCTGAACTATACATATAAACTTCTCACCTCTGGCGATGCTTACTGGTTGAGACCCCCTATTAGTATCATACCCTAAAATAAGAAAGATGCAAGACAAGTTACCAATCTGTATGGCCTTTTGGTTTCCGATACGTAGCCCCCTCCTCGACACGAGTTGTCCGCTCGGGTGCATAGTCTAGACCATGTACCAAGGTTTTCAACTTGGAATAAATTGACCTCATGCCGATCCCTAGTACGAACGCTTATTTGCATCATGCATTTGACTTAGCGGACTCAACACAGGGGTGGGACCGTCTAGGACAGGTGACTAGAAATGAAAGACCATAATGATGCATATTACGTGCTACTTGTGCATTCATTTGCTTTGAATTTGCATGTTGACCGGCTTCTGAATAAAAGAAAATCTAAGGTCTACTGAGATAATTCATTTGCAAAAAAAAACCAATGCTCAAATAGCGCCGAAATGCTGCAAATTTTTCAAAACAAAAAGCAAGATACAAAGCAAAAGGAAAAGAAATTGCGAAAGTTTTTCAACAATATTTTTGGTTTTTTGATAAATTGTTTTGCCGGGTCCAGCTTTTGCAAAAAATGTCAAAGAAGGAAAAACAAATTTTTATACACTTGTTTCAAAATAAATCGGGTGATGCCGTTAATATCGGAAATAGCCGAATGTTACCGTAAGGAATGACGGAAGGCTGATCTTGCACAAATGGCCACCTCTAAGTCTTATTTTTGATCGGCGAGCATGCACAACTCGAAAAACCTCCTCTTTGATGTGTTGCAAGGCCATATGTGCAAATCCGGTCCTTGATTTTTGAGAAATGAATTTCATAAAATGTTGGTTTTAATATTATGAGAATACTAATTCTCCTTAATAAATGTGCAGAATGAGCACGATGATGTTCATCAACAAAATTCCCTTGGAATTGCGATTGTGGTGGAATGATTTGGGGGAAACAGGACAGAAAAGGGTCAATACACATCTGGGAGGCCTCACTGGTTTGTTTACAATTAGCCCAAGGGGAGACATCATAAAGGCATTAACCACATTCTGGGACCCGGCTCACAATGTCTTCCACTTCTCGGAATTTGAAATCACCCCGACATTAGAGGAAATAACATGATATATCAGGACCCCTACAATCCTTTTGTGACATAAATACATGATTGCACCAAAAGCCCTTGCCGTGCACAAATTTCTGGATTCCTTGAAAATCAGTAGAAAAGTTTGCAATTCGGACTTATCAGCTGGCTTTTGCACCCCGCAGTTTATATATCAGAGGTATGGACATATTGGGGGATTCAACAACCCTGAAAATCTTATTTGCAGCAAAGGAAATCAGCTCAAATGGGAGGAGCATCGATGCTTTGCGTTCATGGTATTTTTCTTGGGTCTTCTAGTGTTCCCGCGAAAAGATGAGAATATAGACATATGGATAGCAGGGGTCGTTAGCACCTTAATGACCCAGGCTAAAAGTACCCTCGCTCCAATGATCTTATCCGAAATTTTCCGTGCTCTCACCGCCTGTAAAGAAGGAGAAGACTTCTTCAAGGGATGTAACCTGCTGCTGTAAATATGGATGATCAAGCATATATGCCACCAGCATCGGTTCATGAATTATGGGTCACCAACAAAGAGCTGCACAGAAGAATTCTGCAACAGGGTAAATGGGTTTAAAGTACCTGGGGGTGTCACAGAATAGGTGTCACATCTTCGGGTCATCACTGCAAATCAGATAAAATGGACATTCGGGTGGCTCCCTGTAGATGAAGTTGTATATACGCCAGCCACCGGACCTCATTTCCTTCTAATGGGTCTCCGAAGTATCCAGCCCTATGCGATGTATAGAATACTAAGATAATTAGGTAGATGCCAAATGATCCCCGGAGACGAGGATATTAGTCGTCATGCGGTTGAGATAAGCCCAAATGGTCAATTCCCTGAAGCTGTTGTATGCCAAATCTGGAGTGAACGTCAATACTTGACAGTCGATACTCGAGTACGCGCCATGTCTAAAGGTGAGGTTCCACTGGGGTATGTTGCTTGGTACAAGAGAGATATAGAGCCTGGAAGGCCGGCTAAGAGACCATATCTCCAAGAATTTATTGAGACATCGCAAGGGCAGTGGAATTGGTTAGCCAAGGAAAATGAATATAAGCTACTATAGGAAGGCTGGAAAGGCAAATCCAAGAGTTGCAATTTGAAAACAGTTTGCAAGCTACAGCCAAGGAGGGAGAAAAAAAGATAGTGACCAAAGAAAACAAAGCCCTACGAGCCAAAATCCAGAAAATGAAGGCAGCCACAGAAAATCCTCCCAGAAGCAGAATAGATGGAAAACTCATAGAAAATTTGCGGCGTAAGGTAACCGAGTATGGGTTCGACCTGAATATGGCGGAGGGCGAGCTATCTAGGGTTCGAAATCAATTGTTAAAAGTTCACAGGAACGAGCCCGCATCCTGGAGCAATTAAAAGAAGGGAATAACGATGAGATTGTTGGTTTAAAGCGAAGGGTCATCATGACTAAAAACAAAATGGCCAAGCAAGCCGGGGATTTCAAAGTCGAAAGAGAACATTGCTATGCAGTAATTGAAGGATTGGAAAGGGATTTGCGCCAATTCCAAAAGCTGAATCAAGTAGCAGAACAAACTCTAGAGGCAAGGGCCGAGAAAATTGGGCGTCTACTGCAAGAAAAGGGTGTTATCAGGGAGAGGGTGCGGTCAATCGCAGAATATATTACAATAAACTGCAACTATTGTGAGGACATGACGAAATATATGTTCTTTGCTACCGCCATGACATTTGTTAGTCAAGTGATGGAAGATCTCCACTACCTCCAAGGAAGATTAGCACGCAAGCCTTTTGCAAGGACGGACGATGCCTCGCAAGCTCCAAAAATAGTTGATGTCTTAATGTACTCATAAATTTGTATTCTCTTAAAGGAGTCTGTCAGTATGTTTATTTACGCACCATTCGAGTCTGTAAGTTTATTGTGTCCAAGTTTGGTAGTTGCCTTTCATTTTGTTAGTTTTTGTAATCAGAGTTTGTTGTCTTTATAAAAATTGAAAATCCCAAAATATCCTATTGTTTCCATCACATTTTGCCATGAACTATGCTCGGTCTGATTCATGCGGTGTCATGATACGTAGGCAAGCTTCATATGATTCGCCCGTATTCTTTAAAAAATAAAAGGGGAAAGCTAATAGGAAATAAGAAGTATAAAACAAAAGGAAGTTCGGAATAAATGCCGGGATGACACTTGCGACCCGTGCAAACATATAGAAACCCGTTAACTGCGTAGGTGCATCATACCCAACATGCGATTTCCTGTTTGTTATTTATCCCAACCTAACCGTTTGTGATTCCAGTTCCCAGTCCAGGTTTTTAGAGAACAGTGATTGGTTTGTGGTAAGATGGAATCGCACAGATACTTTACTAGATCAAAAGGAAGTGCATAGATGTCATCCGAAATGACTCTACCAGCAGTTCCCATCCCATAGGACAACCCGATTGCGGGAATCCCAGCCTAAGAATCTGCGGCGGCTGAAGAACATAGGATCCTTCGACTCAAGAGTTATGGAGATGTGGGACACTCGGAAAAATGGAAAAGAACCTCTAAGTGTTATCCCGGATTTCCTGAGCTTTTCCCAAGGTCGGGGGGTACCTCCACCATCCGCATCAGTCACCCAAATACCCTCTTAGGGCAGCCTACCATATCAGCCAACTTTGTCGGAGCGCCTTTTGAAGCCCATGTTCCGATGTTCACATTTGGCTCAGTTCCTAATATTTTTACAACCCCTCCGTGCGCAGCCACCGCACAGCCTGCATTGCCGAGGCCCATGTTTGATCCCACAGCTTTCACATTTCAAATTCCCAACTGCCAAATCGAGCCTCCCCCATACCCTACATACAATTATCCTCAACCAGCATACGAACTCACACCGGTGCAAGACAAAACCCCTAAGACATCTGAACAAGACGAAATAACAAGAAGGATGAAAATCTTTGAACAGAGTTTAAAAAACATGCAAGGATTGAGTGGGCAGAAGAGTGTGTTCTACTCAGACTTGTGCATGTTTCCACACGTACATCTTCCCCTGGGATTCAAAACGGCGAAGTTTGAAAAGTACGATAGCCACGGCAATCCCATTGCTCATCTGAAAAAATATTGCAACCAGCTGCGTGGGGCAGGTGGAAAAGAAGAATTATTGATGGCATATTTTGGGGAGAGTCTAGTAAGCATCTCTTCTGAATTGTACATGGACCAGGATATCACTCGATGTCATATTTGGGATGATCTGGCCCGGGATTTCATAAGGAAGTTCTTGTATAACATTGATATTGCAGGAATTCTTTGGCCAACTTGAAAAAGAAACCTTCAAAAAGGTTTAGAGAATATGCTGTCAAGTGGCGCGAGCAAGTGTCAAGAGTAAAGCCACCCATGGATGAGACAGAGATGGTCACTGTTTTCCTACAAGCGCAAGAGGAAGATTATTTTCAAAATATGATGTCAGCAATGGGCGAACCTTTTACAGAGGCAATTAAGATTGCTGAGATGGTAGAAAATGGCCTAAAAACATGAAGAATTCTAAGCCAGCCCGCCATAAGGGAAACCTCCCAGTCCATACAAGGCGGGGCAGGAGGGGTCTCAAGAAACAAAAAGAAAGAGGAAGGGTCAATTCCGGAATGAGAAGACATCATGCTCACAGACCTGTATTCTCATAAAGTACCTCTCAACATTAACCTTATGAAGTCATGAATGCCCAGCCGTTTGCTCGACCAAAACAACAAGGCAACAGAAACCAAGCCCTGAGGAATCAGCTCCCCCAAAACCACTAAAATCCCCCCCCCTCCACAAAATAATTACCGTCCCGGGGAACCACCCAAGAGACAAAACTTCACACCGATAGGGGAATCTTATGCCAGCTTATTCCCAAAGCTGGTGCAGCCCGTGCCCACGAATAGGCAAAACCCCGAGTCACCTTCCTATCAAAGGGGCATACGCTGTGGTTATCATTCCGGGGCCGAAGGACATGACACCAAAAACTGGTGGACTCTTAAAAGAGCGGTTGAGGATTTAATAGAACAAAAGAAAATAGTGTTGAGAGATGAAGAGGTCCCGAACGTAACCAATAACCCGTTGCCGGCTCACAATAATGGTCCAGTCATTGGAATGATTTGTGAGGATAAAGAATTTGACCCTGCCCTAAAAGCCATAATAGCCATTGCTGAAGCAGACAGAGAACCAAAGGTTACCCCCAAGAAAGTTGAAGAAAAGGAAATGAGTGAAGCCAAATACCTAGAAGAAGAGAAGAAGTATGAAATCAAAACTGAGACGACACCCACCAAAGAAAAAATACTTTACATCCCACGAGGGCATCAAGAAAAACAGCCCAAGAGTCACCCAAGCAGGTTTGAGGTGAACAAAACGATGTATGTACCCAAGGGAGCTTATGTGGTACGAGGACCGATTAAATCACCAAGGCTGAATGAGCCCGTGGTAATCGGTCGCGTGCCTCAGAAGCCAATGACAAACCCTTCTGCAGTCCCATGGAGCTACCAAGAAACCATAGTCACATACAAGGGCAAAGAGATCATCAAGGAGACTCAAAAGGGCCATCCCAATAAGAAATATTTGGATATGGAAGAAGTGAACGCTGCCACCAAACATCGATTTCCACCTAATAGGCTCGTAAATGCTGAAGAGGCAGAATCCTTCTTTCAAAAAATGAAAATTCCAAAATATGAGGTGGTGGACCAGCTCCGAAAGTCTCCCGAGCAGGTCTCTTTATTATCATTACTGATGAAATCTCCAGAGCACCAGAAAGTGTTGGCCAAAACCTTGAATGAAGCATACGTACCGGTTGGAACCTCCGTGGAACAACTAGAGAAAATGGCGAAAAGATTCTTTGCCATTAATCCGATTACATTCAACAAGAATGATAACCTCCAGAAGGAGCTGCCCACAATAAAGCCTTGCACCTCACCGTCAAATGCGAGGGCTATTATGTCAAAAGAGTAGTGGTAGATGGAGGTTCTGGGGTAGATATATGCCCACCATCAACATTACAAAGAATGGAGATTGGAACGGAGAGGATCCGTCCCAACAATGTATGTGTCCGAGCCTTTGATGGGATCAAGAGAGACACCATAGGGGAAATTGACTTGGTATTGACTATCGGTCTGGTTGACTTTGAAGTGACATTTCAAGTGTCGGACATGGACACATCCTATAACTATCTCCTGGGAAGACCATGGATTCACGCGACAGGGGCGGTGCCTTCCACACTGCACCAAATGTTGAAGTTCAAACATGAGAACTAAAAGATTGTGGCCCACGGAGAAGATGAACAGTCAATTTACCGTGATCCCTCTGTCCCCTGCCTCGAAACCAAAGAGGGAAGTGAGCATATAGTTTACCAGACTTTTGAAATTGGGGTAGCCAATCAATACAAAGAATGCGAACCACTCCCCTAACCTTTCCTCTCTAACGCCTCAATCATGGTGGCAAGAGAGATGACACGACTCGGAAGTTCTTTACAAGGCGTAACTGAGTCGGTCTCTTTGCCTGCCGCAGAGAAGTTTTTTGGGCTAGGCTTCCATCCAACGCCAGAGGACATCACAAGAGCCAATCGTAGGAAACGTTGTGGATGGGCTTTACCACAACCTCTACCCCACTAGTACAAAACATTTGTAAAACCAAAGTACAGTGAGGAAGAGGAATATGAGACCTTCACAACGGAGGAAATTGAGGAAATATGTGGAGCCATGAGGAAATTATTGTATGAAGTCAACATGGTCCAGCTGGGAGAAGGATCAAGCACTGCTGAAGTGCTCTATATGGGACCGAATGTCAAGTTGCAAAATTGGAAGGCCACCACTTTCCCAGTCAGGCGGGAGGCTCGGTAGTCCTGCCTTGCTACCTTTTCATGCATCACGAGTTATTTCAGGGTATAACTCGGGTGTTTTTCTTTAGCACCTTGTCCTTTAAATTCCAGATGTAAACCCTGTTATTTTACAATTTCAAACAAATGAAATCAATATTTCATCGTTTGCACTTCTCTATCTTTCTCTGATTTTTGTTTTTCTTCTATTTCATTTTTTTTCTTCTTTCAATCACAATAATTTGGCTTTAAATAAAATGACATGCTCGCGGACTTCATGCCACGACCCGAACATAATGCCCATCTTTGAAATAAATAACCAAGAACCGGAATATGATGAAGAAGAGGCTTTTAGGGAACTCAACCGAGAGTTGGAAAAAATTGAAAATAAACCTAAGCCAAACTTAAATGATACCGAATTGGTTAACTTGGGTGATCCCGGGGAAATCAAGGAAACTAAAATAAGCATCCATGTGAATAAAAAAATCCGGGATTCACAAGTTCAACTTCTGTTAGAATTGAAAGACCTGTTTGCTTGGTCTTACGATGATATGCCTGGGCTGAGTATTGATCTGGTGGTTCATAAGTTTCCCACATACCCATAATGCCCTCCAGTCCAACAAAAACAAAGAAAGTTCAAACATGATGTCAGCGATAAGATCAAAGAAGAGATCACAAAACAGCTAGAGGCGGGGGTAATCCGAGTGGTTCGATATAACACATGGTTGGCCAATGTGGTCCCGGTACCGAAAAAAGATGGAAAAACTCGAGTGTGTGTAGATTATAGAGATTTAAACAAGGTGAGTCCCAAAGACAACTTCCCTCTACAATCCTTTGTAGGTTGCTACACAGGAACTACCAAGTGTTGATGGATGAGGAAGATGATGAGAAAACTGCCTTCACCACACCTTAGGGAACGTATTGTTACAGAGTTATGCCTTTCGTTTTAAAGAACACCGGGGAAACATACATGATGGCCATGAACATCATTTTCCATGACATGATGCATCAAGAAATAGAAGTATATGTGGACGACGTGATTATCAAGTCCAAGACTCTAGGTGATCATGTAAGAGACTTAAGAAAGTTCTTCGAAAGGCTTCGGAAGTATGATTTGAAATTGAATCCAACCAAGTGTGTATTTGGGGTCCTGTCAGGCAAACTTCTTGGATTCATTGTCAGCTGGAGAGGTATCGAGTTGGATCCGACAAAGATAAAATCCATTTGAGAGCTACCTCCTTCAAAGACCAAGAAGGATATGAGATTATTGGGAAGATTAAATTACATCAGCCGATTCATCGCCATCTGACTTCCACATGCGAGCCCATATTCAAGCTATTGAAAAAGGATGCGGCAGTTAAATGGGCTGTTGAGTGTCAAGAGACTTTTGAGAGAACCAAACATAATTTGTCCAACCTACCAGTTTTGGTCCCGCCGGAACCAGAAAGGCCACTATTTCTCTATCTAACAGTCCTGGAAAGCTCTTTTGGTTGTATTCTCGGGTAGCATGACACCACGGGAAAGAAAGAGCAAGCCATCTATTATTTAAGAAAGAAATGTACCAGTTACGAGGCCAAGTACACGCTGCTAGAAAGAACATGTTGCGCCTTGACATGGGTGGCTCAGAAGTTGAGGCATTACCTGCAAGCTCATACCACCTACCTCATAACCAGGTTGGATCCACTGAGGTATATATTTTAAAAACTGATGCCCATAGGGCGATTGGCAAAATGGCAAATCCTGCTCACCGAGTTCGACATAGTTTATGTCACTCGTACTGCAATGAAGGCTCAAGCATTGGCAGATCATCTGGCCAAAAATCCCATTGACGATGAATATCAGCCTTTGAATACCTATTTCCCCGATGAAGAAGTGAATTCGGTGGAAGTAACATCTGAAGACACCCCCGTTTGGAAAATTTTCTTAGACAGAGCAGCAAACGCAAAAGGCATATGGATTGCAGCAATTTTAATCTCACCCACGGGTCAGCATTATCCGGCTACAGCCAGGCTCCGGTTTTTCTGCACCAATAATGCAGCTGAATACGAGGCTTGCATCATGGGCATGAACATGGCCATTGACCAAGATGTTGAGGAATTGTTGATCATGGGGATTCAGATTTGATCATCTGACATGCTTAAGGAGAATGGGAAACAACAGACGTTAAACTCATCCCTTATAGACAGCATGTGGAGGACCTCAGCAAACGGTTTAAGTCGGTACAATTTAGGTACATTCCACGCTGTCACAATAAGCTAGCAAACGCTCTCGCAACCTTGGCTTCCATGTTACCTTACCCTGGGAACGCTTACGTTGATCATTTGGAAATCCAAATCAAGGAAAGGCACGGGTATTGTAATGTGACCGAAGCAAAGTCCAGCACATAGCCCTGGTATTATGGCATCAAGAGATTCCTTAAAACACAGGAGTATCCCGAGCAAGCCATCGGGGAACAAAAGAAAACAATCCGGCGGCACGCAAGCAGCTTCTTCTTGAATGGTGATACCTTGTACAAAAAGACTCCAGATCGCAATTTGCTGAGATGTTTTGACACCGAGGAAGCCGGGAGAATTATGCATGAAGTACACGCAGGAATGTATGGGCCTCATATGAACGGGTACATACTGGCAAAGAAAATACTTCGAGCCGGGTATTATTGGATGACCAAAGAGAAAGATTGCTTCAGCTTCGTTCGGAAATGTCATCAATGCCAAGTGCACGGTGATTTGATTCATGCACCGCCAGCTGAATTGCATCCTATATCAGCACCCTGGCCATTTGTTTCCTGGGGCATGGATTTCATTTGGCCGATTGAGCCAAAAGCCTCAAATGGACATACATTCATATTGGTCGCTATTGACTACTTCACAAATGGGCTGAAGCCATCACTCTTAAGTCAGTTACCAAGAAAGATGTGGTGGATTTTGTGCATTCCAACATCATTTGTTGTTTTGGGATTCCCGTAACCATCATTACAGACAATGCAGCTAACTTGAAAAGTCGTTTGATGGGAGAAATATGTGGACAATTCAAGATAACACATAGAAACTCCACCCCTTACCGGCCCAAAGCTAATGGTGTCGTTGAAGCAGCTAACAAGAACATCAAGAAGATCTTGAGGAAAATGATTCAAAGCTCAAGGCAATGGCATGAAAAGTTGCTTTTTGCATTGCTGGGATATCACACCATAGTGCGCATATCGGTACGAGCAAATCCCTACTTGCTGGTCGATGGGACAGAAGCTGTCATACCCACACATCTAGAAATCCCTTCACTTAGAGTAATTGTCGAAGCAGAAATTGAGGATAGTGAGTGGGTTAAAACTCGTTTGGAGCAGTTGTCATTAATTGATGAAAAAAGAATGGCTGCGATTTATCATGGGCAGTTGTACCAACAAAGGATGGCTCGCGCTTACAACAAGAAAGTGTGCCCCAAGAATTTCAAAGTCGGACAGCTGGTTTTGAGGCGTATTCTTCCTCATCATCCGGAAGCTAAAGGAAAGTTCGCTCCAAACTGGAAAAGTCCATGCATTATCAGAAAAATACTGCCCAAAGGAGCATTGTAACTGGGTGATGTCGAATGAGACGAGCCCGAAATAGCAGTGAATGCAGATGCAGTAAAAAGGTATTATGTTTGAACTCCCTGCAGCAATGACTCAGGTTGATTGAAACGACGAAGGCTTTCTTTCCAACTACCCTAAATACTATCAATCCTTCGCAAACCCTTTGAGCCGGTTACGTTCCTTTGATCACCCTTTTTGGAACCCGGAAGTGCAATTCAAAAAAACAAACAAACAAAAAAATTAGCTTAGGAAAAAGCTTCTTGAACTACGTCCGACTTGATTCCGAAAGGATACGTAGGAAGCCTCTCCCTGAGGTTCAGTCATATCAAAATAAAACCCCATTTCCCTAAGAAAATAAAACTGGGGCAGAAATGTATTGTTTCGGTAACAAATCCGCCTGAACGGTTCCAATGTAGTAAATTTCCATCAAGAACCTGGTCCAAGTCCTTCCGATCAATTGGCCAAAATAGGGATGTGACAAACAACATTGTGGGATTCGGCAAAACTCAATTTTGAGAGAAATAAAATGAGAGAGTCTTATCAGTGAAAACCCTCGGGCACCATAAGGCGACGATGAGCAGAGAAAAACAAATGAGAGAGTCCATTAAGTGAAAACTCGCAAAGAGCACTATCAGGCGGAGAAGAGAAATGAGAGAGGCCGTTTCGCAAAAACCCACAAGAGGCGTTGGCCGAAAAGAGGAAATATTGCCACTCAAGCCTGAACAAGTTTCCTTGGTTTTGAAAAATTGAAATCAAAATGCAGAAATGGATCTGAGCCGGGCATTCAATCCAAGAAGCGTGTCGTTTCCATCTAAAGCCAGCACGCTCTCCCAGATAAGTCCTCCTTTTTCTCCAAAATAGACACACCTCTCTAAACTCAGGTTTTTTTTCTATTGTTTTTCCCACTCCTTTTCCCTTAAACTTTGATGCCCTGACCATTCCGCAAGAAAAGGTAGCAGGACCGGTCTCACGGGTTTTCTCCTGACAAGAACTAAAGGGAACATCCGGTATCGGCAAGCGCATTTAGCCAAACCAGCCTGATCATGACGGCTAACGCTTCAAAAGCAGGAAAAATAGAAAGAAAATAAATTCAAAGTCAAAGAGTCCACGAAGGTGAATCAAGATCGGAAAGGTTAAGCCCAAGCAGGATAATGATTCCTACCAAAGGTCCCAAAGGCAAACCCTGAAATGGAAATCGGGACAAAAATCATAATCAAAGGCCTGGAAAACAAAAACCAACCCGAAAGATGAGGACCCCCCGGCCAACCTACAAGGCAAAGATCGAAAGTCAAGGGTTTTTTCGTCCAACATGAATAAAGTTGAAATCAAGCAGAGCCAGCCCACAAACTAATCACTGTTCAAGCTAACAAATTACTCTATTTCTGAATTGAAATTTGAAACAGGTGTAACTTAAGAACAACGGGAACACGTGACTAATGCAACCGAAGGAATGGCACAAAGGCTAAGAATGGTGTTTCATCAATAACAAAAGGGAATTTTTCTTTACATTCTTTTTCTTCAAATTCATAAATAAACATGATAGCATGGGATTCCAATCCCTAGCTTCCCCTTGTGCAGCTTGTGGATTTCCTCGGCATAACCCGAGGATTGCATTCCACCCCCTTCAGCATAGACCGAGAAATTTTCCTCCTTCTCTCCCCGAAATAACCCAGGAAGTTTCTCTTTACATCCCCAGCCTAACCTGAGGACCCCCCTTTTCTCCCACTTTTTACTCCCCAGCATAGTCTGGGAACTAAAGTTCCTCTGTCCTTAGCATAACCTAAGGGTTTTTCCTTCCTTTCTCTATCCCCATCATAGTCAAAAGGATCTTTGTGGCCCTTCACTTCCTCATAACTCCCTAGCATAACCTAGGAATTTTCTTTCAATCCCGGTATAACCCGTGGATCTCCCTAGCATAACCTAGGAGTTTTCTTTCAATCCCGGCATAACTCGTGGATCTCCCTAGCATAACCTAGGAGTCTTCATTCTTATCCCGTCATAACCCGTGGATCCCCCTGGTATAACCCAGGAGCTTCTCCATTCATACCGGCATCACCCGTGGATCATCCTGGTATAACCCAGAAATGTTTCAATCCCGGCATAACCCGTGGATCTCCCTAGCATAACCTAGCAGTTTGCTTTCAATCCCGACATAACCATGGATCACCCTAGCATAACCTAGGAGTCTTAATTCTTATCCCGGCATAACCCGTGGATCCCCCAACCATAACCAAAGATTTTCTCTGTTCATCCCGGCATAACCCGTGGATCCCCCTGGCATAACCCAGGAATTTTTCATTCATCCGGGCATAACCCGTGGATCTCCCTAGCATAACCTAGGAATCTTCATTCTTATCCCGGTATAAACCGTGGATCCCCCTGTCATAACCCAGGATATGTTTCATTCATCCCGCATAACCCGTAGATCCCCCTGGCATAATCCAGGAATTTTTCATTCATCCCGGCATAACCCGTGGATCTCCCTAGCATAACCTAGGAGTTTTCTTTCAATCCCGGCATAACCCGTGGATCTTCCTAGCATAACCTAGGAGTTTTCATTCAATCCTAGCATAAACCAAGAATTTTTCCATTCATCCTGGCATAACCCGTGGATTTACCTAGCATAACCTAGGAGATTTCTTTCAATCCCGGCATAACCCAGGAATTTTTCATTCATCCCGGCATAACCCAGGAACTTTTCATTCATCCCGGCATAGCCCATGGATCTCCCTAGCATAACCTAGGAGTTTTTTCCATTCATAGTAGCATAACTCGTCGATCTCCCTAGCATAACCTAGGAGTTTTCTTTCAATCCCGGCATAACCTGCGAATCTTCCTGGCATACAGGAGTTTTCCATTTATCCTGGCATAAACCGTGAATCTCCCTGGCATAACCTAGGAATTTTCTCGTAACCTCGGCATAAGCCGCGGATTCCCCTAGCATAACCCAGGAATTTTCCATTCATCCCGGCATAAATCGCGAATCTCCCTAGCATAACCTAGGAGTTTTCTAGCAATCCCGGCATAACCGATGGATTCCCCCTGGCATTTTCCATTCATCCCGATATAACCCGTAGATCTCCCTAGTGTATCCTAGGGGGTCTTTCTTTCAATCCCGGCATAACCCGTAGATCTCCTTAGCATAACCTAGAAAATTTTCCATTCAATCCCGGCATAACCCGCGGTTTCCCCTGGCATAACCCATGAATTTTTCATACATCTCGGCACAATCTGTGGTTTATTTATCCCCATCACAGACTCTCCATTCTTATCCGGAATAACCCGCGGATCTTTTTTTTACCCCAGTAGGAACCCTTCATTCTTATCCCAGCATAACCCGTGGATCCTTCGCCTATCCCTCACAGGGACCCTTTTTCCTTCCCAGCATAACCTGGCAATCAGTTCAAAGGATAGGCAATCCTAACTTTATTGTTTTCATTAAAATAGCTTGGATTTGTGTTGCGGATAACTCACGAAATTTTCCCGATGCAAACTGGGGCAGAAAATTTTGATCGTTTGTTTGTTTTGGTGTCCGAGCAACTTGTACTCCAAGACACAGAAGTCGAGATGACTGGAAGAGAGAGTCTTAATCCAAAATAATGAAAAGAAGAAAAGAACAAAAAGAGACCCACCTGTCCTTATTTGTTTCAAAATTGAAGAGCAAACCAGCGGCTGTAGCTAACGAGCATCAAGATTCGGATCGAAGTCTGCTACAAGAGCTAGCCAAGACTCCAAATCAAGTTTCAAGAGATTCATGGATAGGAATTTTGTAACTCGTGTTGATAGTCCTAGCTAGCTTAGCCGTTAATTTTCTTTTGTGTAATAAAGAGTCGATAAGCGGTAGCAGCAACAACAGTAATTAAATCACAGCCTATGGTATTGCCAGCTACCAAAACTTCCAAAACTACACTGACCTGATTCCTTTATAGCCAAGGATATGAAGGCAACCTTTGATGCAAGGTTCGGTCAGAAATTTTTCAAAGTGCATCACACGGAGTATTCAGTCAGATGAAAATCGCTCGTGTTTGCTCACTTGTCTTTGCACGAAAACTCCTCATGTTTCCGAGCAAAGAGGGGCAGCTAAGAGCATGTGATTTTTACCTTGTTAAAATTACTCCTACAAAATTCTCAAACTTAGGATTTTTCTTTATTTATTTTTAGGATTTAATTGCGCATATCAGTGTGTGTATTCATTGATGCATGCATGACAAGTCGTAAAAAAACCAAAAATTGCATAAGCATTTAGGATTTAATTTCACATATTTTTTTGTTAAATTAATTGGTAATTAAGGCTTATTTTGCAAAATATAAAATCACAAAAAATAAGTAGTTACTTTGGCATTTTATTGTTACTATTCATAGTTTGACATTTTACGGTTAATTTTTATTTTTGCATTTTTGACTAATTTTGCATATTAGGTAGTTATTACTTTGATTTAGCCTAATTAATAATTTTAAAATTAAAATTTGGAAATGAAAAAACAATAAAAAATAAATAGGATTTAAATAATTAACCTAGGCTAGCCACAATTGGGCCAAGCCTGGTTGACCCAATACATTATACCCATCCAAATACCCAAAACCCAGCCTAATAACCCGTCTCTGATCCAGTCCATGTAAGAGACGCCCCAAAACGACGTCATTTTGGGGCGGTCAATCTTAGTCATTCATTAGTATCAATCCAACGGTTCTGAAACCCGTTCCCCAAATCACATATATATGTCCAAAAATATATGTATATTCAAAAGACAAAACTCACCATCCTCGTACCTAACTACACCGGTGTAACACCACCCCTCAGCCACCATCGATCCGCCGTCCAACCACCGTAACGCTGCCACCGGAAATCGCCTCACGGTGGTGGCCGACCACCAAATGGCCCACATTTACACCACCGACTCCTCTCAACCTTCCCTTTCCATTCCGACTATTAGATCCCCTCAAACATCTCCCCAGCTCGTCAAATATTCGACGGAATAGTCACCGGCTCCGTCGTCTCTGGTGACACCAACTCCAAACTAGCCTATATAACACCAATGAACCGCATCGTTCCCCTCTTCCCAACCATCTACGTCTCATCCCTCAAGTCCTGACAGACCTCTTCGAATATCAAATTGAAATTTGACCCAAACCGTAAACTTACCGGAACCCCCTCAAAAATGGCCCCTGGTGACCGTCTCACCTCCCATCCACAACCCCATGACCAACGACCCTCGGATGCAACTAAACATGACCACAAATCATATATGATGCCTAGACCCTGTCCAAAAGTTAATCAACTTTAGCCTGAAACCCTTTCCCCTCTTCAATAATGAGGCAAAGGCCTCAGAAAACCAAAGAACCCTCTCAGAAGGGGTCAAGAACCTTGAGATCAAAGAGCCCCAAAATTTAAGGTTGCAATTTCAAAAAAGAAAAAACTAAATTTCTTTTATACCTCTTTCTCTAATTGCTGTTAATTACTCCGTCCGTCTTTTTATTTGTTTCTTTTGTTCCCCTTTACAATTGTTTCCTATGAATGTGTTAATTTCCTTTGGTTGACTTCATAATTGTTTCAATTTCCTCCTTATACAGGTTTCTTCTAAGTGTTTAATTGCCTTTGTTCGTTTTTATAATTGTTTTCATCATCATAATTCTTTCTAGGTTTTTCTGAGTGTTCATAATTTTCCTTGTTCGTTTTTATAATTGTTTTAATTTCCTGTACTTTTCCTTATAATTATCTTAGTTTTCTTCTGGGTGTTTTCTTTTGTTTGTCTTTATAATTTTTTCTTGAAATTGCCTTTGTTCATCTTTATAACTGTGTTAGTTCCCTGTGTTCTTCTTTATAATGCCTTAAGTCTCTTCTGAGGGATTTAATTTGTTCGTCCTTATAATTGTTGTATAATTGTTCTTGGTTCTCTTCTGATTGCTTTTGTTCTTCCTTTCGTTTGCTTCTGAGTTTCTTTGATTTTGTTATGTAAAGGCATGCATGCCCATTTACTCCTCTGATAGGTTTTTCTGGTTAATGACTTCATTTCCACCACGTGCTATGGTTTTACCTGCTTCTGAATAGTCTGCTTAATATCTAAATTCACAGTTGTCCCTGAATTAGCATGCTCTGATTGTTCATAACTATAAAATTGCACTATAGGATGAACTTGTATAAAAATCAGGAAATTAGCCATTTTATAGTAGTTTAAGCGACCATGCTAGAACCACGGGATCCGAGGGTGCCTAACACCTTCCCTCGGGTCAACAAAATTCCTTACTTAGAATTTCTGGTTCACAGACTCCAATTGGGCAGTCAAAAAATTTCCTCGATTTGGGATTCTAAATAAACCGGTGACTTTGGACACCAAAAGCTAAACCTATCCCAATGGCGACTCTTAATTAATAAATAATCTCATTTCGAATAATGTCACTTTAATTGAAAAAACTCCATTATATGTGTTGTCCTTCGGGGTAGCCGTATAAAAAAGGAGGTGTGACAGCGTTCCTAAGTCTAAAATCATAACACATATCTATTGAAATTCTCAAAACATCATTCCGGAATTGGTTGAACAAAAGACTAGTCAACTCTTTTTATTTAAGCTTCCATAATAAGACCCGTTCTTCCAAATTGATCCCAAATCATCCGAAAACCAAATGACCATGTGAGCACCTAACTTTTTAGCATGATTGAAAATTTTTTAAATCACTTTTTAGTATGTAAATATATTTTAAGTTTAATCTACAAATTTTAACTCTTATTTCACCTTTTATAGGTTTTAGTTAAGAAAATTAAAGTCACAAAAAAGAGTCACATTTTAGTAAAAGTTTTATCTTTATTTGACAAAGAAAGAAAAGTTTCCAAAAAAAGATATAATTTTAAGTAGTTTAATTTAATTTTAAGTGAGAGGTTTTAAGAATTAAATATTAAGGGTAGTAATTTTATCGCTTTTTATTTAGAGGGCGTTTCGCTAAGCTTATAAGCTGGTCAAACTGACTTATAAACACTTTTTAGTTTATCTATATGTTTGGTAATATTAAAAGTACTTATAAGTTAAGTGCTTATAAGCCAAAAATAAGGCAAAAGTCATAAGTTGGTCTCCCTCAACTTATCAAATTTCTCCTTATAAGCACTTTAGGTTTGACCAAAATATTTACTATTCTATCCGTAAAATACTTCTTTTTAAAATAAAACTCTTCGTATACCCAGTTCTTCAGCTGCTTATTATTAATTCCAACACTTTTATCCAAACACGTTACTACTTAATTTTTAAATCAGTTTCAGCATTTAAAAGTATTTTTCAGCACCTAATGCTTATCAGCTGCTCTAAATTAGCTAAGGTAAACACGCACTTACTTATTTAGTAGGAGTATACTTTTATTTTTTTATTATCAAAAAGAAAATCATCCAAAAAAAAGTAAGAACCAATCACAATTGGACAACTAGCAAAGATGCCTTCCCATCCAACTTTGTAACATATTTTGCAAATACACACCACACACTCTCTCTTTCAGACAACAAGTTTGGGTTCATGCCGGGGCGATCTACCACATAAGCTATCCACCTTATTAGGAGGATGGTGGAACGATATAGGTATAAGAAGAAGGATTTCCATATGGTGTTTGTTGATCTAGAGAAAGCGTACGACATGGTTTCTAGGGAGGTCTAATGGAGCTTCTTAGAGGTTAAAGGGGTCTCGGTTGACTACATTAGGTTGATTAAAGACATGTATGATGGAGCTAAGACTCAGGTTAAGACAATAGGAGGCGACTCCGAGCATTTTTCGGTTGTTACAGGGTTGCACCAAGGGTCTGCGTCCAGCCCTTTCCTATTTGCCTTGGGGATGGATGCCATAACAAATCATATTCAAGGGAGGTGCTATGGTGCATGTTATTTGCTGATGGCATAGTCTTAGTTAACGAGACACGACGCGGCGTCAACGAGAGGCTAGAGGTTTGAAGACTTGACCTTGAGTATAAAGGTTTCAGGTTGAGCAGGACGAAGACGGAATACCTCGAGTGCAAATTTGGGGCCGAACCGATGGAAGTGGGAGTGGAAGTGAGGCTTGACTCTCAAGTTATCTCTATGAAGGGTAGTTTCAAGTACCTTGGATCAGTTATTCAGGGGATCGGGAAGATCGGTAAGGATGTCACTCACCGTATAGGAGTGGGGTGGATGAAGTGAAGGTTAACGACGGAATGATCCTCTTGAATCTCTTACAATTCCTTCCTCTCGTAATCTTCTCATACTCACAATCACAAAGGAGGGTGAAAAAAAACACAGCAATTGCTGCTCAAAATCACCCAAAATACCGTCATTCTTTCCTCAATATCCAGCCGTATAAACCACCAATTGTCCTCCATATCTCAACCACCTAGCACGCATTAATCCACCTTAAATCCAATGTGAAAACTAGCACAAAATTGGCAGTAAAATAGGTTGAAAAACAGTCCAAACAAGCCACAAAATGCTTTATTTTTACTCATAATAGTGGCATTTTTTGGGTTCGAGTATCCAGTCGAACGAAAAAGTTCGAGCTCCGATTAGTGGTCAAGTTCCTGTTTTGTCCGTCTTTGAAGTACCTATATAATATTCAAAACAAAATTTATCAATACAAAGATTACAGTCTTCAGAGCACTTCACAGACCGAGTTGGGGGTTTTCTGCTCGAAGGACTTCCACCCATTTTAGTATGTTCCTCATTTTTTTTCTTACTTTTTTAGTGTTCTGTTCATTAGTTTGATTTATTTAGTTGCAATTTTGTTACTGTTGAATATTTATATGATTATTTAGGAGTGATCATTGGCTAGTACAATTGATTTTGGGCATTTACTTGAAACCTTCTTTTATTAAGCCTAATAATTGTATTGAATGTTCAGTTTAAGGTGTAAGGAGTGGACTTAGTGGTCATGAGAGTGGAAGATGTAATTTGCTCTTAAATAAGGACTTTGTGTTGGAATTATTTATAATGCAAAATTTTTTTAAAAAAAATTGAAATTGCATTTACAACAAATAGCTATGATTTTTATTATTTTTCAAATGTCATATTTATTTTCAAGTGGCCTCTTGCATGAAGCCTTAAAGCCAAGTGTTGAATGGTTTTGACAAATCGCTATGCAAATCTACCAAATATCTTTATGCATGGAAGACAAGATACACTTGTCAATATTGGAACCAAATATTTTCATGCATGAAAGACAAGATACACTTGTCAATATTGGAGCCAAGTGGACTAATATAATAGGACAAGTCTCAAAAGTCTCTCGACACTTGTCATACATGCAACCTCCTTAATTTCCTATAAATAGGTTATGAATTAGCGATCATAATCACTCAATTCCTAACCAAGAGTACATCTAGCTAATCATTCCTTTCTTCCTAATCTTCTTTGTGAATTATCCAACACATAAAATACCTTCTTCTTCTCTTCTTCTTGGGCAACTGTTTGTGCAAATTCTAAATTTTCAGCCACGAGTGCACGTGTTTGGATGAGAAGATAAATATCTCATTAAAGGTAAATATGAAAAAGGCAAAATAAGAAGTTTAAAGTTTTATTTTTAATCTAAAAATGTGTCATTCCACATGAGACATACTAAAAAAAGTGTTACTCCCTCTGTTCCAAGTTGTCTGACTCTCTTTCCTTTTGTAGTCTCTTCCAAAAAAGAATGACACATTGTTATATATAGTAACAATTTTACTTTAAAGTGTCAATACTACCCTTAATGGGATAATTTATAGCCATACAAATTGCTTTAACTCATTTTGTACAACAATTTCCACCATTTATTTTACCTTAAACATCGTCACATAAATTGGAATGGAGGGAGTACATAAATTGGGGTGCAGGGAGTAAATTACTACTGACAATTGGTATGAAAGGCTTTAAATGAAGTTGAATAAATATTAAGGATTTAAATAGTGGACGTCAGCTAGCTTGAGGTTGAAGCATTAACTAGTTTGAGGTCGAAGTGTTAACTAGTTTGAGGTTAAGCGTTAAATAGTTTGAGATTGAAGTGTAGTAGTTGTTGTTAACTAATTCTTGTAGAGAACTTCTAATGATAGAGGACTTCTATTTTTTTTCCCGATAAACTATTGTGTATAGGGATGAAAGGGTTAGATGGAGCGGAAGGATGTTAAGGATTGATATTGTTGATTTTAACTAGTTTGTTATGAAGTATATTTGTTGTTTTTTAAGACTAATTGATGGCTGGTGTGGTTGGTGACAGATAGTGGTGGAGACATGGGGACTAACAAGGCAACAAGTTCCAGATTTTACGCTCTATTGTGGAACTCTTGGGACTGCCTTTTTGATGTTCAAGTCCTATCAGGTGACAAATAACATGAACGACCTTGCTGTTTGCTCTCAGATTGTTAAGGATTGCGACTCTGCTTCTCGAAACTCCAGGTCAAAAGTCAATCCTTTCTTTATTATATGCATCATTGTTTTCAATTTAAAGCTTCAATTGGCAGCAAGAATAGGAAAATGGGGGTTTTGGTTAATTTTTTGTGTTACTTCTGCTCAAATGAACTTTAAGGAAGTAACGACTTTCTGTCTTTTCAATTTAAAGCTTCAAATGGAATCAAGATAAACAAAATGGTCTTTTTTGGTTGATTATTGTGTTAAATTGAGCTACAAATTATAGGGATGTGACATTCCTATGTGGGAGAGCTGGGGTTTGTGCACTAGGTGCTGTTGTTGCCAAGTACATGGGGGACGGTCAACTGGTTCTTTACTATGTTACACAGTTTAAAGAGGTTTGTTCTTGATAAGTGATAGCTAGACTTTTTTATTGTAGTTTATTGTAGTCTGCTATCCGTATCGTGATTACTCACAAGAAACTCTTTTGGTTCTGTGAGCAGATAAAATTAGCTAAAGATCTTCCCGATGAATTGCTGTATGGTAGAGCTGGATTCCTCTGGGCTTGTCTATTCATGAATAAGCATATTGGCAAAGGAACAATTCCTTCTACCTACACTGTAAGTGGAACAGTATGTTTTGTAATCTAAGTGGGCGTTAATCAGATGGTTGTGATCTCCAATCCGAATTTATTTTTTCTTAATTGTATCTTAGGCTGCTGTGGTCAATGAAATCGTCGAGAATGGAAGGAGATTAGGAGGGAGGGGCAGAAGCCCGTTGATGTGCGAGTGGTATGGTTAGATGTACTGGGGTGCAGCTCACGGATTGGCTGGCATTATGTATGTCCTAATGGATTTTGAACTGAAACCAGATGAGCTTGAAGATGTCAAAGAAACTTTAAGGTACATGGTTAAGAATCGGTTCCCAAGTGGAAATTACCCTACAAGTGAAGAAGATAAGCAGAGAGACGTTCTCATCCATTGGTGCCACGGAGCTCCCGGGATTGCTCTAACACTTGTCAAGGCAGCTGAGGTAATAACTTTCTTCAATGTGATTTACTTCAAATACTATAATGTATGCATCTCATTGATTGGTCCCTTTACTTTATGTCAAAATGTTTACTGCTACAAAGATGGATGTTGCTCTTATAGATAAAATGTTGTTATAGAGAGGTAAAATATAACAAAAAAATTGGTTAGAGGAAAATCTTGGCTTTTATCGTGAATGGCTGTTATATAAGGATGATATTATAGAGAGGTCTGTATATATTATGTATATTTGTTGGTTCTGTAACTTGGAAATCCATGGATTTTTCCAATTCCCAGGTTTTCGGAGACAGAGAATTTCTTAATGCAGCAGTAGATGCAGCAGAGGTAGTATGGAACCGCGGCCATCTTAAACGTGTCGGGATGTGCCATGGGATCAGTGGGAATGCTTATGTCTTCCTATCCTTGTATCAGCTCACAGGAAACGTGGAGTATTTGTATAGAGCCAAAGCTTTTGCCTGCTTCCTTCTTGATAGAGCTCACAAGCTAATAGCAAAAGGAGAGATGCATTGAGGAGATAGCCCATACTCTCTATTTGAAGGTATTGGGGGCATGGCTTATCTTTTCCTAGACATGACAGAACCTAAAGAAGCTAGATTTCCAGCCTATGGCTGTGAAAAAGTTCATGCCACTTAGAGAATGTAGTAGCACTTCTCTTGATGTATAGAAAACTTTTTCTGTGACATGCACCTTAATATCTTCTGCAGTATTTCATTTGCTTTTACTCCACTTCCCCTATAAATGAGTTGACCTCTTCATGTCCGGTAGAACTCCAGTCATTTCAGCACTTTCTTGGTAGTTCTAAGCCATGTCGATTGTTAAGGGGTAAAGTTGGACCTATATTCTCTAAGAATTTGAATGTGTTGGAGCTCAGTTAATGGCAAGAGTAACTATGAGACGATTTGCTAACGGCATGGATATGGGTGGAGTGAAAGGTGTAACGGATGGCAAAATTGAGCAATTTTGGATAGTACAGAGTCAGATTTGGGCCTTCCCCTGTTGAAAAGAATGGGAGCATATTTTGGGCATTTCTTCACTTCAATGCCTACAACAAACATTTAGGTAAGCACTATGATCTTTGTTGCCCATTAGATTAGTTTGACTATGTCAGATTAAAAATTGGTTGTATGGACAAATTAAATGAACAGCAGTACTGAACTATCTAATTCAGAGAACCCACGTACTCTAAACACTGTTTTTTTTTTCTTTTTCCTTTTATCATGAAAGATTTAACAGAAATTTTGCTGTAAAACCTCTGGAAACATGTTGCAGAACCGAGGCATGTAAACCATTGTCTCGTTTATTGATTAACATACAAGTAGAAATATGCCGAAAATGTGATATGGTACTGTTTGATAAAAATGAGACCAATATTCAACTGTGAAAAATAAGACTCAATGCTGGCCCTTCCCGAACGTTGTGCACAACGGGAGTTTCGTGTACTGGGTTGCCCTTTATTCAACATCACCAGCAAGCAGTTTGTTAGATGAGCTTTTTGAGGAAGGTGATAATCAACTGATTGACCTGTTCAGGAAACTGCTCTTGTACAAAATGATTGCCTTCTGGTAAGAATATGGTTTCCAGATTAGGTACATATTCTTTCACCATTCCACTTGAAATGTAGTGTTCTAATCCACCAAACTTAAGGGCATAATCCTTCTCCCCCATTACAAGCAAACAGGGAACCTTGACTTTGATATCTTTAACTCCATATTCTTCAAGCCAAGCCCTGTCAAAATCCACTCTTTGTCGCAAGATCATAAGTGCTAGGTGAAATGAAGAAACTTTTACAAGAATTAACCCAAGTAATTGTCCACTCAACCACTTAAACTTAAAATAGCTGGCAAAAATATAATGTATGTCGAATCCACATATAATATGTTTATAATTATGTATAATCAGTGAATAATCTATGTATATCGGCAAGAAAAATTATACAGGGAATTTAGCAGGCTATTTGTGTAAAAATGCAGTATCATTTAGAAGTTTCAGCAACAGAAGCGAAACAGGTTCAAGATTTAATGCCTGCATTGTACCGTATACATTCTTTTTTCATCTTTTATTGCGCGTGAAATTTTACATAGATCTCCGGATAATTTAAAGCAGGTATTATTTTTATGCCACGCAAACATTGTGTTAGTTATGTGGCCATTATTTCTTCTAATGTGACCATTAACCCTATCTATATCCGAAGCTGCTCCCCTAGCAGTCCTGCCACCACGCCGCAGAGTGGGAGCTCATGGGAAACCTTTTATTCTAGTGTAACAGCGGTAGAATGTAACAAAATATTACGGCCGCCTAGCATAGGGGACGGAGGGCTCGGCGCGACTTGTACCTGGTTGACGGAGTTAAGTAGTATTGAGGAATCGTCTTATTTCAATCAATTAAAAATGCCTCAACTGGATAAATTCATTCATTTCACACATTTCTTCTGGCCTTTTCCTCTTTACTTCTATATTCCTATATGCAATGATGGAGATGGAGTACTTGGATCAGCAGAATACCAAACACTGCATTATCTTATTTGAATACTATGGTAGGATTAATTATTGTAATGTTGTTATATGTAAATGTAAGAATTACTTAAACAAACCACATATTAGAATTAAAGTAGAAGTGACTGACCTGTAAGGCACCTGCAATGCTGTTCGGAAACTTGACTTTTCATAAAGAGATGCATAGTTTGCAAGATCTTCTTCTGTGAACCAGTCAGGCAGTGAAGCAGAAGGATCAACCAAATCCATTATTTCCTCATCATCTTTTGCAATTGGCAGTTCACTTCCAGAGAACATAATATATATGTTCTTAACTACTGTTTTTGTATCAAAACGTCCGAAGTCCTTTTCGGCTCGCCCTGGTTTCCTGCAAAGCGACAAGCACCGTTAATGTGTTTGGTACGACGGAAGTCATAAATATTTTTTTGAAACTTGTTTTCGGTCTTTGGTCGGTGAATAGAAAATGTTTCCATAGAGTAATTACAATGTCTAAATGTTAGTTGAAGCAAGTAATATGAAACTTAATATTGGATAATTGTAAGAAAAATACTAGCTTTCGTCGATGAGTAGAAAATGTTTTCTGAAAAACAGATAATATTAAAAATTACTCATATTAGACGATCGAGGAGTATTTCGCTGAAATTTTATGAATTTCAAAAAATTAATAATAATGTTCAAGGATTAATTAGTTGAAGTAATATGTAACTTAAAGTTGTAAGGAAAATAACTTTCTTATAAATGAAAAAAGTAATTGTCCCCACATTTGATGAAAATAGCCCCCCACTTTTTCTTTTTTTTTTCTTTGTAATACCATATATAGGAGGTTCAAATGGAGGAAATTACCTGCCATCTCAACATATAGAACCCATTGGGAATGAGATGTCGAGGAAATGTTTCTGGACCGGTGAGAAGAAAAGGCACACCTAGTGTTACAACTGTGGAAACTCTATCAGGGTATACGAGTGCAAAATGGTAAGCTACTCGAGCTCCAAAATCCTTCCCCACAAGAAAAACCTACATAAATAGCATAATTATCTCAGTAAATTTGATGGACTAAAGACGCACAGACAAAAAGAAAAAAAAAATTCTGAGTAATTTCTTCTCATGATTGACAGAGTTATCAATATCGAGAGGCAAATGGACTACGAATTTGATGGGTTCAATTGAACCTTTTATTTTTAACATTCTATATACATTCAGAAAATGACTTATCCATAGGCCAATGGAGTATACATTTTATGGGTTCCGTTGAACCTATCAATTTTGACATGGTACATAAATAAGCATGCAAAGAAACCTATAAAATGGTAACATATACCATAATCTCAAAAGAAAAATAGGTTCAAAGATTTGAGTCTTAAAGGTAGAACCCATCAAGTTTATATACTAAATTTACCTTTGCCCATACTTGTGTCGCAAGAAGGTAACATATATCTAGTGAAATAGTTAAGGTGTGCGAGTTGGTTCAATCACCATGATTATTGAATCTAGCATACTTGTGTCGGCATATAAACTCATACATATTTTGACACAGGGGCCTATCGGATGCAAGGTTGAGGTACCCGGTTCATATAAACCCAAAAGTTCTAATACAAAGCATGAATTTATATGTAAAAATTCACTTCAATTGCAATGAGTAATAGATATGATCAAACAAAAAAATTTTAAAATATAAGGTGCTATTCTAAGTTTCTTAATGTTGAACACATAGAACTTTAATTTTGAATATGTATCTGATTTGACCCGACTTTGTTGGTAAACTATGAAAACTTTAACTTTTAAGAAAGAAAAAAGAAACAACAGTATGAAGTAGGCAGTAATGCGTAATCTTCACAGCATTCTTCACCTGTTGGAGGCCCAATGAAGCAAGCATATCCAGAAGATCATCGATAAGGTCCTTGAATGTCGTCTTCTCGGGTTCCGCAGGAATTTCAGACAAACCATAGCCTCTGAAGTCGGGGGCTATGGCTCGAAATCCTGCATCCGCTACTGCTATCATCTGATGCCTCCACGAGTACCATATCTCAGGGAATCCATGAAGAAAAACAACTGCAGGGCCTGGATATATATAGTTACTTTAATTTCAGTCAATTATTCACGTCACAGAGAGTGACATAGCTAGAATTTTTATAAGGAAAATTCAAAATATGAAGAACAAAAAACACAAAGCAGCTAAAGGGAATCAACATCTACTACATATATATGTAAAAGATAATTGTGACCTTACTATACAGTGCAATTTTCTAACGAATAAGGCTCATACGAACCCCATTGCGGCCCCTGACTGATAATTATCTGTACACACAAAAAAAGAAATACGAAAATAGCAGATCAAATATGGTGGAGGACCTGTTCCAATCTCTGCAACGTGGAGCTTGAGTCCTCTTACATCCACATAATTGTGCTGAATCTTCTCCATTTTTGTAAGGAAGGAAGGTTTGATAGGAGTGCAACAAATTAAAGAGAACTAATTACAAGTCAATGTGTTATTGTAACTCATAAATGGAAGCTTTTTATGATATAAATCATGTGGTTCATTCAAATATTTAAAGAACTTACTAATATTTTATTTAATTTGTTATCTGTCTCTGCAACTTTGTTAGTTTTTAGGAAATTTCCACATGTTTTCTTAGACTTTTCCTAGTGTCTGTCTTGGTTGACTTTTGTTAAAGTAAGTTTTATTTGCTATTTTGTTGCTACTTAATTTATTAGTCAAAAAAAGTAAGCTTAATTTTTCTTTTCATTTTAATTTTTTAAGTTGGTGGATACCTTTGAATCGTGAAATGCGGAACTATGAAATTAAGTACCGTATCAACTCCGTTAGAATTTTATTAAAGTTGTTTGGTTAAAAAGTGTTAAAACCGATTTAGTAGCTAGTTAAATAGGAAGATTCGAGGTAAATTCTGATCAAAGATAATTTGTCCTAAATCTGAGGTAAAAGATAAGAACAAGCAATCATAGCTAAATATAAAATTTAATTATAGCAATAATTAAATCCCGTAATATAAGAAGAGCATGATGATTTTCATGACATTGAATAATAATGAACAATAAGCAGATAAAAAAGGGTCATTGATCTTTAATAAGGTTGACCCCTACACATTTGATATGATGAGATTAACGATGTTCATTGAGGATCTAAGCTTCCTTGCTTCGTTCTCCTTGGTGAGAGAAAGAGATGAAGATCCCTCTTCTTCTCGGAAGATATGTTTGTGTGTGTTCATCTGTTTCAGCTCCCTTTCTTCTTCTTCTTCTTCTTCTCCCTTAGTTTATATATTTTCATTTACCCAAAGGTGATTAGCCGTAGTACCTAAATCATTTGACTGTATTACTAGTTAATCCTCTATAATATCATAATATTCTATTCGTTGTTCAAGAATTTTGACACACGACTCCGGCCGTGGCCGCTGTGCGTGTCGTTATAGCATTGTATGAATACGACTTCGACCCAAGTAACTTTTTGTCGTTCCTCTTCACGCGGATTCTCGTCTATTCAGATTTTGACCCATACAGTTAGTCCCTCGCCTATTAGGGTCACCTTTTATCGAGCACAATAGGCGGACTCTGTCGATTCGAAAGTTGTAAGAAATTCGAGCACTTAATGCGAGAGGCCAATACCTCGTGGCGAGGTAGCGACGTGACATTTCAAGAGTTGCGTTAGACTGTCACATTAGTTTAGAATATCATTGAAACTCCTCATGCGTCACTATGGAGCACCTTTTCTATTCAGCGCATCATTTTCTGTGCCCTTTTTGTTTTCAAAATGGTGGCATTTGTTTTTCCCGCTCAGGGTATTCATATCCCTATACATAGGGGAAATAATACATTTGAATGTTATGCTTCTCAATTGCTCAAGAGAGACATTTTTCAGCTTTTCTTCTTCTACTTCAGTTTCTCACATTTCCTTTTCTGTTAAAAGTTCATGTGGTCGCTACCTTTTCCCTTGTTATTCTTGATTTTTGCAATCACAGAAGATATTGCTAGTGCATCCTCCAACCTTGATAGAGCCGTTTGTTCTCCGGTGCTAGAAAACCATATACCCCTACACGAAGAGGGAGTGGATCAGGCGGAGGACGATATTTTCCGACGGTAGATGAGGTGGTTCCCTGCCCAGAGAAGGTGAGGGATGACTTCAACGGCCCTGCTTGGGATGATCCGGAACCTATTCTTTCTATGATTGATGTTGCGGTGCTCACGACATTCAAATCCAAAAGGGGAATCCCTGATCACGTTGAACTAGTTCCGGTGGGTCGTGACATAGTGCATATATTTCGCCCGGACTACTCCGCATTTTACGCATATTCATTTGTCATTGGATATACATTTCCCCTTCCCTCATTGGTGGTGGAATTCTGTTGCTTCTACGAGGTGTTTGTGGCTCAACTCTCTCCGTACGTATACAATATCTTCCTTATGCTTATCAAGTACTCGAAGCTGGCCGATCGGGGAATTTCTCTACAACATATGCTTCACCTCTTTGCCCCCCATTTTCATAGGGGGACGATGATTCATCCACGTCACCAAGGAATTAAAGTTTTGGTGGTAAAGATGGATGACAAGGCCAATCGCCTCTTTTGGGAGAGCTTCTTCTACATCCGAATAGGTCACGTGGTATCGAACCCTGCGAGGTTTCCTGAGGCATGGAATTTCGCCCGTAGGTCTCCCTTTCCTTTTATTATATTATAAATTTTTTTGAACATGGTTATTGGTCGTCTCCCTTTAGTGACCGTCGAGTGTTTTTCTGTTTTCGCAACTTAGAGGTTCTTCCTCCGCAAGTTGCCGATATTCGCGAATGGGTGAGCTTGATTCTGTCGCTTACGATGGGGATTCGCGATTAGGCGCCTTTCCACGAGAGGTTTGGGCGCAAACCTTCCGTTGGTAAGTTGACTTATTTCAGCCTTAGTTGCTTTATTATTTGATCCGTCTTTTTCTTTATCTTATATCTTTGTTTGTCAAATTTCTCATTGGCAGGTCAGAGAGGAGTGAGAAGGGCAAGGGCTCCTATCCTTGCTTCCGTCAATCGACTTCCTCTGCCTGGCCCGTACCAAGAGTAACTGTGGATGAGGGCATCCAAAGTTTGGTTGCTCGGCGGACCGTGTCCATGACGGAAGCTGTTCGTTCGGAGGTTACTCTTCAGTCGGTCCGATTCTCACAGTCCATTTAGCAGACGAAGTTTCTCGTGGTAGTGGAAAAGAGGCTCCATCAAAGAGGTGGAGGATAGTGTCGGAGGCGCATCTTTGATTGAAACACCCTCGAGGGGCGACCCTGTTTTTGTGGTGTCCGAAGCTGGCATTAATGCTAGCATGGGTATGGAGGCGGTGCCCATTTCCGGCGTGGAAGAAGCTGCCATGGAAAGAGGACAGAAATTAGAAGCCGCAATGATTATTCCGAGCAGTCCATTGACGTTTTGGTAGGCTCGCACCCCCTCTTCGGCTAACGAGAGGTTGAAGAGCATAATGGTAGATGACTATGAATCTGAATCTGATAACGATCCTTAGGACATGAGGATGTTCGAAGAAGATTTTACTAGGGTCGATGTGAGGGTGGAAGTATTCTCCCGTTTGCTCGAAATTCCATGAGATTTTAACTTGTTAGAGGACATAGCGAACTTGGTGCCCCAATTTGACCTTCTGTGCTCCACCGCCAAAAGCATATCTCTTCCGGAGATTAGTGATTCCCGTTTGTCACACGGTGTGGCTGGGATGGCCTTGAGGGTGAGTTTCCTTTTACTATTTTATTTATTTTGTGCCATTTTCCTTAGCTGATTCTTCCTTTTTTCCTCCTCAGAGTTACAAGCTAGAAATTGAGAGTTCTTGTCGGGTCGATACGCGGCACGATATCTTTTTGAACATAGCCACGAAGTATCACCAGTATCGTAACAGGTGCCACAAGTTGCGGGCAATAATACTCAGCCCCTCAAGGAGGAGTTGGAGATGGGGTAGGAGGATCTGGTGCGGTCTATCCGCAGATGCAGAGACCTCGAGGGGCTGCTAACGGGCAAAGACAAGGAGCTCGAGGTGGTCAAGGAGCTTGAGGTGAAATGCAAGGATCTTCAAACGAAGGTGTTATCTTTGCGAGCTAAGCTTGAGCAGAATGCCACTAGAGTTTCCAGTCTAAGTTCAGAGTGGATAGAGAAGCCAGTTGAGCTAGAAAGGAAGATGGCCGAGGAAGAATGAGTGGCGACTTTGGCAAGGACAGCGGCGTTAGAAGACATTATCGTGTTCTTAGGTCTGAGGCGGAAACTGAGAGGGCGACAACCACGCTAAGGGAGGTATGGCTCGAGGAGCGGATCAGTGAGCTTGAGCGGGCAGCCTCGAGCTTGGGAGATCAAGTTGTGGCTCTTGAGGTCGGGAAGGCGCAGTTGTTGGCTCACGCCCTCCCTCAAGAATTTGATCCTGTTGTTGTCCCCCACTGTTTGTATGAGCTATGGGTCCATGTTGAGGCCCAACGAGATATATATATGGGTTCTTGAGGTCGTTTTGAAGAAGCTCGGGTTATACCACGTGAGGCTCGTCTTTCCTGCGGTTATGAACCTGCAACACCGGAGGCCGGTGGGGGTGCTGAGATTGAATATGGGCTTTCTTTCGATGATGACAATGCTTGAGATGTATGTGGTGGAGATGAGGCCGAGTGAAGTTTTTGTAGCTTTTTGTACTTAGCTTTTTTCTGTTCTTTTGTTGTTGCTTATTATTTCTTTTTACGGGGGCCGACTTTTGGCTTTTTACGAGACATTGTTTCGTATGTACATATTTTGAACAAGATAGTTGGTTTGCCTTTGGTTGCATATCTTTTGACTTTCTTTCTCTTCTTTCTTTTTTTTTGAAAAGGATCTTTAGATTTTCCCGTGATGAGTCCCTAATTTTAGTTGGGAATTCCAATGAGGTCGACTTTAGCTCATTGATTCGAATGAGGTCGGATCTCATCTTGTTAGTTCGAACGGGGTCGAACCCTACTTTGTTAGTTCGAGCGAGGTTGAAAATAATAACTTGAATGAAAGTCGAGTTTCTCTTTCATGGTGACCGGTGTCCGTATGTGTAAATTCGAGCGAGGTCGAATTGTAACCCATTATGAGTTCGAGAAAGATTGAACTTTGGCATGTTGATTCAAACGAGGTCGAATTTTACTTTCTCCTGGTGATGGCCAGGGTCTGTAATGTATAAATTCAAGCGAGGTCAGGTTTTGTCCGACCAGTCTGGGCGAAGTTAGTTTTGACTTGTATATTCAAGCAAGGTCGAATTTTAACTTGCCAGCTTGGAAGGAGTCAGTTTGGACTTGTAAATTCCAGCAAGGTCGAATTTTGACTTGCCGCTTGGGCGGAGTTAGTTTGGACTTGTAAATTTGAGCAGGGTTGAATTTTGACTTTCGCTTGGTGATGGCCAAGGGACGTATTGTTGTAAATTCGAGCGATGTCAAATTGCAACCTGCTATGAATTTGAATGAAGTCGAACTTTACTTTCCCTTGGTGATGACCTAGGACCGTAAGAATGTAAATTCAAACTAGGTTGAATTGTAACTCATTATGAATTCAAATGAGGTCAAATTTTACTCACTTGGAGATGGTCGGGGGCCGCAAGGGTGTAAATTCGAGCGAGGTCAAATTGTAACCCGTTATGAATTCGACCTAGGTCAAATTTTACTCACCTGGCAATGGCCAGGGGCCGTAAGGGTGTAAATTCGAGCGAGGTCGAATTGTAACCCATTATGAATCGAACGAGGTCAAATTTTACTCTAACTTGGCGATGTGCGGCTCGGTGGAGTGGTAGAATGTTGCATGTTGTCTTGCTTCGATTGAAGAATATTACTCGTTGTTGCATCGTTTATGTATCCATCGAGGTGAGTCCCAGTCTATCTAGTCCCTTCATTGTTCGGCATGTAGATATCGTTGACGAGACGAGCGATGTACTTATTGCATAGGCTCCTGTGTACCATGGGACTTGATTAATTTGAACGATGTTCTGACGTGATTCGTAATACTTAGTCGGTTGATCGCTATAGGATTGACATGGTGAGCATACGTGCACGCCTTTTGTCTTTATTTTTTTCCTGTGTTGGAGAAACTATACGTTCCATAGACTCAATGCCCAATCCCAGGTTATGGAGATTGTTTCTTAATAATGCCGACTTGTTCCGAGACGTTTGTCTGTTATTCGCAGTATGGTACGGTGTGGGGGGTTTTGCTCGACCGTTGCTTGCGAGACGATATAGTGCAGAACATTTTCCTAGTGTGTTGTTCTGTTGGCGTTTGTTCCTTGTTCGTGCATCTAAGAGAATGCTCATGTTCCTATGCCAATCCAAAAAAGGAAAATAACAATTTAAACCCAAACGAAATCTTCTGTTACCTTCACCTAATTGGTCTGCAAGGGGAGATGGGCGTTGTAGAATGAATCGTTTTGTCCCGTACTCGAATGACGACTTCGGATTTGATAGCCTCGTGATTAGATTTCTCGTTAATCAAGTGCGGGCTTCTTATAGGCTGACAACTTACTTTGCTCTTTGGGATTTTGACCTCGAGTTGCGGTCCGATCCTGTGAGCGATCGATTGATAAATCGATCTTTAATAAGGTAAAAATAAGTTATACTCCGTACATATGGGTAGGACAAGCTTGTTATTTCAAAGAATCACATAATAGGCTATCATCCCTTCCTAAGAGGGAGGGGGAAATGTGCATGAAGTATAGATCGATATTTAACATTAATATAACAAATAGGATTGCGAACATGCTCAATGCGTAGTGGTCATAATTCCATTTTGACAACTCATATTCAAGACGTGGCAAAACTATCGCTATAGCATGAAGTGGATTTTGTATAGACATCAGACAATTTTGATTTCGTGCAAAGACTGACCCTAGTTGGTTCAGTTATTTCAAAAGCTTGCCTACGAATTTCTCAAGTTGGTGTTTGTAGTGAGAGCACGAGGCTACAACAACTGGGAAGTGAAACCCTGACTGACATTAGATATAGAAGAAACTAGAATTCTGGCTAGAAAATCCCATAGATGGTGCCAAATTTTATAACTAAAAAGTGTTAAACCTTTTTGGTAACTAATTAAATAGGAAGATTTCAGGTATATCCTAGCAAAAGATAATTTGTCCTAGATCTGAGGTAAAAGATAAGAACAAGCAAGAATAGCTAAATATAAAATTTAATCGTAGCAATAATTGAATCCCGTAATATAAGAAGAAGAAGATGGTTTTCATGACATTGAATAATAATGAAAAATACACAGATAAAAAGAGTTACCGATCTTTAATAAGGTTGATCCTCACACATTTGATATGATGAGATTAATGATATTCATGAAGGATCTGAGCTTCCTTGCTTCTTTCTCGTTGGAGAGGAGAAAGTGATGAAGATCCCTTTTCTTCTTTGAAGATATGTCTGTGTGTGTCCGTTTGTTTCATCCCTCTTTATTCTTCATCTCACTTAGTTTATATATTAGGTATTCTCATATACCCAACGGTCATTAGCCATAGTACCTAAATCATTTGACTGTATTACTGGTTGATCCTCTTGTATTGGAAAAAAAATTGTATTTAAAGAAACGTGTCAAGACACGCAGACTAATTAAGTGGTCAAAGAATGACAGCTAGTTAAGGGGCACGAGTTACAACAGGGATGAGTTACAACAGGCACAAGCTAATGATACAAGAAGAGGCACGAGTAGTTATTCAAATAACTCAGCACCCGTACCTATTGAAGTCTCTAAGAGCCCAAAAGAATGAATCTGACGACAAAAAAGAGTGTAGATATGGCATGTAATAGACATTAAATACGAAATATGTCAGAGAATTCGTATTAAATGTAATAATTATGTTACGTAGCATTTAATGTCTATAGTTATTCATGATAACCTCATTATGATTCGGGCAAAACGTATATCTCTAGGACACCTATAAAAGGGAGACATCTGATTAGTTGAGGAAACGAAATCATTGGAATATATCTTGGTTTACTCATTTTTCTCTTGAAATACTCTTTCGCTACTTAAATTACTTCCTTTTATACATTCTTTTGATTATTAGTAATCCATGTTCTTCTAAATTCTAGCTTTGACTAAAATCTAATTTTTTGGTTAAACAAATTGGTTCCGTTATTGGGAATCTGATAATCTATTTTTTCTCGGTTAACTTTTCTTGTTGTTCAATCTTGTCCAACAACAATGTTAAAATTCGTGGATATCAAGAAAACCAGCAAAATCAGGGAGATACACAAGATATTAACAATTCGATTCCTACTCTACAAGGCTCTCCCGGCAATCTCGTAAGGGAACCCCTAATGGGTCTCAAATGAATGAACATGCTCAATTTGAGAATGTTCAAACCGTTGATGACGCTTCGCAGAAATTAATTACTGCTCAGGTCAATAAAGGTGTTGAAGTGCTTGTTAACTGGTTACCTGTTGCAACCCCTGCACCAACACCCAATAATAACACATTGGAAAATCCTCGTTCTGGACTTGTCAACTCAGGCAGCAGAGGGACTCCCAGTGAATCACAAGAGAGTGAACCGGGTAATGTGGTTAATTCTGATTTTCAAAACTTAGTACTAACCTTGCAGAGACAACAAAAGGAGCAAAGTGAGCGCATAGAGAAAATACCTGGGTGGCACCTGTGATCAAATGAGTAGATATGGATCGATATTCGCAATAACCCTGGAAGCCAAGTGCTGCTCATCTTCCAATTCCAAAAAGTTCAAAATGCCTGATAGTCCAAAATATGATGGAACATCAGACCCACGAGACCACGTGACTGCAATTATGACGGGTGTAAAAGGCAACGACTTAACTAAGCAGGAGATTGAATTTGTATTAGTTAATAAATTTCGCGAAACACTCACTAAAGGAGAGCTCACATGGTACTCTCTTCTACCTAAAAATTCTATAAATTCTTTTGCTGAGCTTGCAGATTCTTTCATCAAAGCACACTCGGGAGCTCAAAATGTGGAAAAAAGAATGGAAGATATTTTCAAAATTGAGCAAGGACACTCAGAAGCTAGGAGGAGACTAAAATAAAACCTTCGATAATTCCCAACTACAACTTGGAATGTTATTTATAATAGATATAGCATGAAGCTAAGGATTGAGGAAGATACTGTTACACAATATCAAAAAGAAGAAAAGGTAAGTTCAAGATGTACGGAGACCGAAAAAGATCTGGTAAAAATAGATACGAGCCTTACATGGTACCTGCGGGAAGAGACTCACATCAAAATAAGACAATTAGATGTACGATCACAGATCAAGGAATAGAGAGTCAGGCTCGAGATTTAGGAACAATCGAAACACTCATGAGCCACTAGATGATGATACAAATTTAAAAGCAAGATTCAGTGGTTATAACTTCAACGTCAGCACCTCTGAGCTCGTGTCTGTTTTGAGAAGCATGGGAGATAAAGTTTGATGCCCAAAAGAAATAAGATCAAATCTAAACAGGCACAAACCTGACCATTGGTGCGAGTTTCATACTGACCATGGACATAAAACAGCCGACTGTAGATTTCTACAAAGTGATGTTGATTATCGGTGAAGTAAGGGTATCTCACGGATCTGTTCAGCGAGAAAGGCAAGCAAGCTTATATTAAAAATAGACAGGAGCCTCCAAAACCACCATCCCCTAAAAGAACAGTCAATGTTATAAGTGGAGGTGATGATATCAATGGCATATCATACACGAACGCTAATAAGATTTCAAAAATAACAATTACTCAAGGGAAACAGGTGCAGCACACTTTAGCAGGAGACACTATTACATTCAATGATGCAAATGCAGATGGAGTATTAATACCTCAGAGCGACGCACTAGTAATATCTTTAATTGTATATGATACTAATGTAAAATGAGTTTGATTGATCCAGGTAGCTCGGCAAACATTATTTTGCTAAGAATATTGCGTGAAATGCAAGCCGACGACAAAATAATACCAAAGGCCCACACTCTATCTTGATTTGATAATTCCAGTGTAGTCATGAAAGGGGAGGTAACACTCACCACATTCGCTGAAGGTGTCATCAAAGATACCAAGTTCCAGGTAGTAGATATGGAGATGGCTTACAACATAATTCTTGGGAGGCTATGGATCCACGAAATGGATGTGATACCTTCAACTTTGCATCAAGTTATTAAATTTACATCGCCATGGGGAATCTGTCAAATTCGTGCTGATCAACATACATTCAGGGCGATTAACTCCATTGCAGATCCAAACACGAGAAATGAAGGTAAATAACAACTACAAAAGGTAGTTGAGGTCACCACAACACAAATCTCAACTAAGCAAGGGCAAACAATATAGATTCAAGACCTGATACTATTCAAGAACCAAAGACAAATGAAAATATCAAAGCCTCAATCGAAGAATTGGAGCCTGTCGTGTTATTTTCTTGATGGTATGATAGGAAAGTCTACGTCGGAGCTAATCTTAGCCAAGGAACGAGAGTTAAGTTAGTTGAATTTTTGAAAACTAACACGGACTGCTTTACTTGGTCCCACTCTGACATGACAGGGATTCTACCGGAGGTAATGACTCATAAACGGAATGAAGATCCCTCATACCCTTTTGTCAAACAAAAGAAAAGAAAGCAAGGAACTTTCAAGAATCGGGTGACACAAGATGAAGTCAAAAATTGCTGAAAATTGGTTCTATTTGGGAAGTAAAGTTATCCTAACTGGTTAGCTAATAGTGTTGTGGTTCCAAAAAAGAACGTTAAGTTGCGAGTTTGTGTAGATTATACTGATCTTAATAAAGATTTCCCTAAAGACTCTTTTCCACTACCACACATAGATCAACTGATTGATGCGACTACAGGTCATGAGCTATTAAGATTTTTATATGCATATTCAGGTTATAATTAGATTAAAATGGATCCAGGAGATGAGGAAAAACTTTATTCATAACAGACAGGGGGACGTACTGTTATAAGGTAATGCCCTTTGGTCTAAGGAATGCAGGATCAATGTATCAAAGGTTAGTTACCAAAATGTTTCAAGAACATTTAGGAAAAACCATGGAAGTATATATAGATGATATGCTTGTTAAAACTCAATATTCAAAGTATCACATATCTCATTTATCTGATACATTTTTAGTGTTGCACAAATATAATGTGAAAGTAATCCCCGAGAAATGTGCATTTTGTGTTACATCAGGTAAGTTCTTGGTTTTTCCTGTTTCTAACCATGGTATTGAAGTAAACCCTGCATAGATTAAGGACATTGAGGAAATCCTTGATATACTTCAAACAAGAAAGAAGTTCAAAGGTTAGCAGCTTTTGGAAGATTCATTTCAAAATCATCAGAGAAATGCTTTAAATTTTTCTCAGCCCTTAAAAAGCAGGATCATTTTGAATGGAATGAAGAATGTCAACATGCACTCAGGAACTTGAAAACGTACTTGTCAAATCCACCCTTACTGGCAAAACCAAAGGCAGGGAAAGGCTGCTTATTTACCTTGCCGTTTAGGAAGTAGCGGTAAGTGCTATATTGGTCCGGGAGGAGAAAGGTAAACAATCCCCCATCTATTATGTTAGTAAATCTTTGTTAGACGTGGAGACACGGTATCCTCAGTTATAAAAACTTTCACTTGTGTTAATCATGGCATCTAGGAAATTAAGACCTTATTTTCAGTGTCATCCTATTGCTGTAGTAACTTCTTACCCTTTACGAAATATATTGCATAAACATGAGTTATCAGGTAGATTGGCTAAGCGGGCTATAGATTTAAGTGAGTACGAAATCACCTATCAACATATAACTGCTATAAAATCACAAGTATTAGCTGATTTCGTGGTTGATTTTAGTAAAGATATGCAATTAGAAGCAGAAAAAGAGTTATAGGTGTTCAATGGAGCTAATCCAGGAACTTGGACTTTATTCGCTGATGGTTCATCTAACATAAAAGGTGCAGGTTTAGGAATTGTTTTGGTACCACCTACGGGTGAAACCATTCGACAAGCCATTAAATGTAACTCCATGACAAACAATTAAGTAGAGTATGAGGTTGTTATTGCATGTCTAGAACTGGCACGAGAACTTAGCATAAATCAGATTATAATCAAGAGCGATTCACAGCTTATGGTTAACCAAATGCTGGGGACTTATACAGCCAGGGAAACAAGGACGCAGCAGTGCTAGAAAAGATATGAGAATTGATAAAGCAATTTCAAACTTGGAAAGTTACACAAATACCAAGGGATAAAAATGTTGAAGCAAATTCTTTAGTTAACCCCACGTCAGTGGCTGATATGGCAAACGATTCAAATACCTCTGTTATATATTTATTTCATTCAGTTCTTGACCTTGATAAAAATGAGGTAAATTTTAACAATTTAGCTTGGGATTGGAGAAACGAAATTATTGCTTTTTTGCAGTATGGTACCGTGTTTGAAGATAAAAATAAAATTCATGCGCTTCGAAAAAGGGCTGCCCGTTGTTGCTTAAAGCAAGGCAATTAATATCGTAAACTGTTTGGAGGACCTTTAGCAAGATGCCTCGTACCTTCTCAAATGGATTATTTAATGAGAGAGATTCATGAGGAGCATTATGGGAATCACGCAGGAGGAAGGTTATTGGTAAGAACCCTTGTTAGAGCATGCTAGTACTGGCCTAAAATGGAAGAAGAAGCAGAAAATTTCATGGCTAAATGCGATAAATGCCAAAAGTACGGTAACAATATGCATAGACCTGCAGAATTACTACATCTAGTAATCATACCATGGCCATTTATGAAATAGGGAATGGATATCGTTGGTCCATTACCACAAGCGAAAGCACAGGTAAAATTTTTGCTCGTTCTTACTGATTTTTTTACTAAATGGGTAGAAGCAGGTGCACTTAAATAGGTACGAGAAAAAGAAGTCAAGGATTTCATTTGGAGAAATATCATATGCCGATTCGGTGTACCAAAGGAGATTGTGTGTGATAATGACCCTCAATTTATAGGAGCTCAAATCACTGAATTTTGTCAAAGTTGGAAAATTAAGAGGATTACGTCAACACTTTATCACCCAGTAGGTAATGGGAAAGCAGAATCGACGAACAAGGTTATTATCAATAATCTAAAGAAGCGATTAGAGGAATCAAAAGGTAGCTGCCTGAGGTGTTACCTAGAGTTTTATGGGCATATCGTGCAACTGCAAAAACAAGCATGGGAGAAACACCATTTTTATTAGTTTATGGAGTTGAGGATATGATTCCAGTTGAGATAGGACAGCCAAGCATACGGTTCACACAGGTAACATAAGAATCTAATGACGAAATGTCGGTTATTGACTTACTCGAAGGGAGGAGAGAAGCTGCATTAATAAGAATGGCAGCACAGAAGCAAGTCATAGAACGATATTGCAATCGAAAGGCACGCCCCTGATTCTTTAAAGGTGGGGATTTCGTGCTTAAAAAGGTTTTTCAATCTTCAAAAGCAGCTAACACGGGTAAATTAAGTTCAACATGGGAAGGACCCTACGAGTTCAAAATATAGCAGGAAAGGGAGCATATGAACTGGAGAAAATGGATGGAAATATACTTCCTTCACATTGAAAATGTTGTTCATTTGAAGAGATATTATTTCTAAGGAATACTCACGGTCAGGTATCGTTATTTTAAATTAAATTTTTGAGTTGTTAAGATTTTACTAACAATTTCTGATGATAGGAAAAAAGCTTACCCGTACTAAATGATGAGTCACGACCTGTAAGGTATACAGAATAACCTAAATTCCTGGCCTAAGGTTGCAATTATTCTGATAGAAATTCAAACGGTCAAGCAGTCTTTATCTATAATCGCACCTTCGAGTCTCGTATGTTTTTGCCTTTTTAGGAAAAGAACCCAATGAGAAAAACAATCAAGTGCTCGAGGCTTCATACTTCAACACTCAAATAATTGGGGGACTACATAATATATACAAGTACGTATAAAGGAGGAAAATAATATTAAAGAAATCAAGCCTAGAAAAGTCAAGTGCAGAGTAAAAACTTACATGAAGTCACGAGCCACGATTAAAGAAAAGCTTACTATAGTTAGGGTAATATATATGTACTAAAGCAGTTTATAAAGTAAAACCTTGTATTTATTATTCACAAATGGGTTATAAAGAAAAACCTCGTGTTTATTTTTTTTTCTCATAAAAATCTGTTACAAGAAAAACAGTTACGAGAAAGTTATATATGTACTTCAAATACATGTAAAGTATTATTCAAAACTTGTTAAGTATTACTCAAAACTTATCAAAGTTATTTCAAAGAATCATGTGTGTTCCTATTTCTTTCATCGTATGATAACACCATTTTGAAGTTGAGACGTCTGCTTCATTAAGTGTCGAAATATAATAGGGCCCTCTTTTATAAAACTGATGTTTAAGTTATTAAATCATGAGACTAACAGAAGCATTTTTATAGGACAAAAAGGCAAAATTATTTTGTAAGTCCTTAAGAAGAAAAAGGCAAGAGTAAACATAATAAAAAAAAACTTAAGACCAAATACAAAATTTAGTCATAAAGCTACGAAATTGTTTATACTGATTTTCCCATAAAAGGACTTAGAGACTTGCGTTTCAAAATCAACCCTCAAATGAAGCCAAGGGGTTTTACATTACTTTCCAAAGTAAAAGAAAGCGAATTCAAGACAATGAAAATTTTTCAATAAGAAGTTGAGGGAACTGAAGAAGATGCATCAACGGTTGCGAGTTGATCTTGATTCGCAGCAACAATCTCAACTTGGGCAAGAGCAGCATCAGGTGTGGTTTCAACTTGGCTCACAGCAGTAGGTTCTATTAGGCTCGATGAAGATGTGATACCCGTATGATTTTCAACCACATGAGCTTTGATCACGGGAGAAGGAAAGTCTTGAGGTTTCTGACTTTGTTCAATGGTTTCATTAACTTTAGCTAATTCAGACTCCAGGTCAAAGTTTTCTTAACCAGTTTCAATCAGGGTATCACGACGTCAATTCAAAAAATCCCAACTTACCTCGACATCAAATTTTTCTTCACAGATCTCATAATCCTTTCTCCTAGGCGGTAGCCTCATTCTTAAGCTCTTCATTCTCCGCCAAGGTATAATTATAAGAAGCTTGAAGAGAAGCATGAGAGCTTTCTAGCCTTAGAAAGTTGTTCCAAAAAGGAGGATTCGTGGCGCTCTTTCTCCTTTTCTTCTTGGCTCATGGAAGAATTGATAACTGCTAGCTCCGAGGTTAATGCACGTACCTTCTGCTCTAAGGTATCCCTGATCTCTTGTAAATCCTCCATGTCATTTTGAGCACTGTCAAATTGTTCTTTCCAATTAATTGATTCCAATTGCGAATCACGTGCAACCTTCTCTGAATCACGTGTTGCCTTCTCCAAGAGGGAGATTCTATTCATTAGCTTAGTACCGATAAGATTGGCCTGAAAAAAGGGGGGAATAAAAATCCCAAAGTCAGAAATGTTTACAAAGTAAAGAAGAGAAGTAAAGATGAGAAAGAAGAAGAATACCTTTAGAGTGGCATGCACTATTTCATTCATTAGGGTCATGCAGCCGTGGCTCTCTAGTTTTTCCTTCTCGATTGGGCAAATTAGAGGCTCAAGCCAAACGTCTTGACCAAATTTTCTCAGAAGGCTGCAGTCAGTAGGAACTTCAATAGTAACGCTCCTCATCGTAGCACTTCTACTTGAAGAGCCCACCTCTCTATGGTGAACGATAGGTGGGGGAATTGTTAAAGGAGGAGTGGAGGAAGGTTAGGAACAATAGAAGGAGGAATGGAAACAGTTGGAGCAGGTAAGGAAAGAATCGCATGTGCGGGAGTAAAAAAAGGAAGATAAGGGGAGTTCATCCAAAAATGGTCCTAAATCTCCACTATCAAAACCACTGATAAAAAGTTGGTTAGTGGACTAACGAGTATCATGAGGAGTAGCTTCCTCATCAGGAATAATGATTGGTGCATCAACAGGAAGACAAGGTGAGACCTCAGCTTCGTCATTAGAGACGATACGCCTATTTGCTTGTGGTCTCATCACCAGGGAGCCTCCTTAATCTTCTTCTTCGGAATCTTCTTCTTCAAAAGCTTTCCATTTTACAGAAGAAGAGCCCAAGATTGCTTCACGAGCTAAGGAGGTCCAGGTACCCGAAGAGTCACGAGAAGCTGCAACTACTTCAGCACTAACTCCTCGAATAGCAAATCCTAATAAAAAGAAGCATGGAAGTTAGAACAATAAAAGAATATATATATATATATATATATATATATATATATATATATATATATATATATATATATAAGGTAAAATAAAAACTCCTACCATGAGTCTTTACTTTCCAACCGTATCAGTTGGAAAGGTTTTTCTGCGACATACCCTCCATTGGAGTGATCTTCAACAACTTATCTACCCAACCACAGAAATTAGGTACATCTTTTACAACTCCCATGGTTGCTAAAAAAATCAATATTAGAGAAATTAATTAACTTGAAGAAAAAAGGCACGAGAAGGATATAAAACTTACGTGTAAAATTTCACTTCTCAGGGAAGGGAACATTATCTCACCCACTAAGCCAGCTGTGGGGGCAGCAACAAACCGAGCATACCAGCCACGATCCGTATCATCTTCGGGGCTCACTAAAACCCTCTTGCTCCTGGCCACTAGGGTGAAAACGGCATTGCGAAAAAACCTAGGGGAGTAGAGGTGAATTAGGTAAGGAAAAGCTAACATTTGCCATATTGGCAAGATGCCTCAAACATGCAGCCACCCTCCATACAATTGGACCAATCTAACCCATGCAGACATTGAAATCTAACCCATGGGCATTGGCACGATATAAGGTAGCGACTTGGTTTCTAAGAGATTCCCTATCATGGTAAAAGATGGCTCTGTTGGAGATATCTATTCAACCAAAGATTCACGTAAGGGCTCAGAAGGTTCTTTGCTTCTAGACGAAAACCTTTGACAAAAGGGAACCTCTAGTTCTAGAAGAGGGACCAGAACTAGGAGAAGGCGTAGAAGTGCTACCACCGCGAGTGGACCCTAAGCTACAGAGTCTACCACCTCTTCTATGTCTAATGGGGGTATTGAGGAAGTGATCTAAAATAGGAGTTTTCCTAGGGTTAGGGTTCGGTGAAGTCATGACGAAGAAGATCGAAGTAAGGAAGAAGTGAATAGAGATTTGAAGAATTGAAGTGTTTAATAAGTTTATGTGACAAATAAAGAAGTTATATTTATATTGATGGATAACCGGCAAAAGGAAAAAGTACGATGATGGAAGAACCATAATAGTAATAATCGACACTTCGAGAATAGTGTAGCCGTAGGAAAAGCCTTGAAACGGGCTGCAAAACTGCAGAACCAATGGAAAAACGACACGTGTACAGAGCATTAAATGGAAGCGACAATTGAAGCGTCAGTTTTGTCATATCATTTATGGTGACAAAAATTCTCTTTTAAAGAAATCCACTTCCCAAGTATTCAACTGATGAATAAACGGAAAGTGGGGGAACTATCTGTATTGAAAAGAATTGTATGTAAGGAAACGTTAGACGGATTAAGTGGTCAAAGAATGACATCTCTCTAAGAGGCACGAGTTACATCAGTGACGAGTTACCACATGCACGAGCTAATGACAGAAGAAGAGGAACGGATAGTTATTCAAACAACTCAGCATCCATACCTATTGAAGTCTCTAAGAGCCCCAAAGAATGAATCTGACAAAAAAAAGAGTGCAGATACGACATGCAACATATATTAAATACAAAATATGTCAGGGAATTCGTATTCCTTTTATATGTGTCCTAGAGTTATATGTTTTGCCCGAATCATAATGAGGCTATTATGAGTGATTAAAAGACATTGTAATCATTGGAATGTATCTTAGTTTACTCGCTTTTCTCTTGAAATACTCTTTCGCTACTTAAATTAATTCCTTTTATACATTCTTTTGATTATCAGTAACCCGTGTTCTTCTAAATTCTAGCTTTGACTAAAATCTCATTTTTTGGTTAAACACCTCTGAAATACCACAACATCCAATTCGCGTTCAAGCATTTTGAATACACGACCTCGGCCGTGGCCAATGTGCGTGTCGTTATAGCGTTCTATGGATACGACCTCGACCCAAATATTTTTTTATCGTTTCTCTTCACGCAAATTCTTGTTTGATCGGATTTCGGCACATACAAAAATGTATAAAGAGTCAGAATTAGGGGCAAAGCTAGTAACCCAACATTTGTTCGAGCAAAGCAGTAATTTTTGTTTAAATAATACATTTGTTAAAAAATTATTAAATATGTACAGTTAATTAATTTAGAACAGAATTATCAACCATTAAAGCCACAGTTCTAAAATTCTGAACATATAACATTAAAACTTTGACTCCACTTATGGCTTAAGTTCGAATCAATATACTTGTCAAGTATGTCATGACAAGTAACTGACCAAACAATATGCTAAAAAGAAAAAAAAAACATCTCAAGACCGTTTGTGTCACATCGTTCTCAACAGCAAGAGGGTAGAATTCAAAGTTTAGATTGGTCCACATTAATACAACTCCTAATGGTCCATGAAAAAGAAATACTACTAGCTTTTACGCATGAAGGTTTAGAATATTCAAGTACTAAGCATGAGGGTCGAACAAAATGGAAATTGCCCTCCTCTAATTTCTCTGGTCCAATTGTCCTTATAATTATAATTGTGAGACTAGAGAACGGATTTCAAAATTTGAACTCTATGAGCTTGTTTTGTACGAGGAAAAAGGATAATTAGTTTCAGAATTAAATTTGAGATGAGTTTATCTCATATTTGATTGTAATAAAATTGTGATATAAGTAATCTCGAGACTAGTTATCCCGGAATTATAATATTTTTTATCTCATAAGAGGGTGAGATAACTAATTCCCGGATAATTAATCATGGAATAGCTTGTTTCCCAACCAAACGACCCATATAGGTTCAGCCTTTGAAATTCTTAATTTTAAATTTATTATATTTTTAAAGTTATGAATTAATATCATGTATTACGTACATTTTACTATATTCTTATATATAAACTTCAAAATATTGAGTTCAGCTGAACCTGATCCGCTCCTGTGTCAGAGTAGAGTGAATGGTTTTGGCAGGGTTTTGCCTTGAGTCGAAGGTCTATCAGAAATAACTTCTCTATTTTTATAAAATTGAGGTAAAGTCTGCGTATACATTACCTTCCTCAGACTTCATTTATGGGATTACACTGAATTGGTTGTTGTTATTATTTGTTTGCTTGTTTGTTTATTTTGGCAGGGGTAGCAGACAAGAGGGAGGAGTACATGGAGAGATTTTGCAAAGCACATATAGATGATTATGGTCCATTCATGATGTGATTGTACAACATGTGATTTATGAATACATATTCATTCTTGGAAGAATATGAATGTGCTAGTGGTAGTGAATCTACCACACTCACCTCTCTAGAAGGAGGTTTGCAATAATATAAGAAAATAATATCATTATTATGGCTTGAATGGTTATTGGCCACGTACCTATCATACGCCAAAATATTTTGCTATTGTGATTATTAAAGGATAACAGTAATACAAGAAACAAATCTTGCATATAATTTTAATTATGACCATAATGGTATAACTACCTCTTCAAAAGAGATAGTCACCATATGGATGCTGATGAATATGTGGTAGTACCAAATTAATTGAGAGCTCTCAAAGAGCCAATTACTACTTTTTTGGAGAAATACAATTGATTATCATGTTAATTTATTGTGTTAAAGTAAGTCTCAAAGAAACTTAATTGAGTTTCTAAAGTATTCGCGAAAGGGATTGGTTATATTGCGACTATGAATAAAAGAAAGATTTAATATTTTCTATTACTACAATTTGTAGCGGGGTAATATGCATATGAAAAGTTACCCACTTTATTCTCAAATTTGTACTACACTAATAAAAGCATACCACAATAAAATAAATATTTATTGATATAAAAATTAATATCATAAATAATTTGGACTTTATTGATAATTGTGCACGTCATGGTATAAACCTGAAGTTTATCAATATCGATAATTCATCCAATAGGCATAACAAGTTTAGCCATATAAAGTTAAGTATGACGTGCAAAAATAAAAAAGAGTTCATATCGGTAAATTATACATAACTAGAAAGTTTTTACGAAATCTCTTACATTGCTTGTTTTTATTAATTTAATAGACCACCTAAAATTGGGATCGAATCCTATAAATGCTAAAAATATCAAAGGTGAATATAGGTCCATTCACATGGCATGTAAACCTTATAAAGATGCATCTGTCAGATGATTGGATATGCGATTATTATTAACCTGCAACCTGATGTTTTTGTAATAACTTGACTAATAATTTAATTTAGAGCATAACTTCTAGATCTTCTATTCAAGACAGTTCATCTTGATAAGTTGGTTTAAATCACAGTTGGTTTAGCAAAATGATTTATTGAGTGCCTTCACTTAATAGCTAAACTATTGCTTATGAAAATAAAGTTATATATATATATATATATATATATATATATATATATATCAATTTGATATACGTTATACACGAAAGTATATTACATTCTCCTCTCACAAGTGGTTCAGGGTCAAGAATAATATAATTCTATCTTATTATAATTGATGTGCGGTGTATATTTTTATTAATACCATAATGCACAAAGATGGGTTCCCAAAATTAAAGAAGAAAGTGAGTGTGGGACATAATAAATAATTGAGAAAATGTTACGTGGAATGAATTATTATGCGTATATATATATATATATATATATATATATATATATATATATATATATATATATATATATATATATAGAGAGAGAGAGAGAGAGAGAGAGAGAAGAGAGAGAGAAAATAATTCAAGTAGAATTGATTTCATACGAAAGAAATGTTGTTTTGGACTTGCAGTTCTAAAACTTGAAAGTATAAAGTCAAAGGTACGTGCAATCAATTTTCGATATCTTATTTGTCTAGCATGACATGAGAACTTGATATGCATTTAACTAAAGTCTTTTATATGACTTAGCTTATATGACAATCCTTGAAGGATTTAAATAGCTTGAAGCATATATAATTTTTGGGCATGAAGTACCACATCCTAAGTGCAATTTGTGTACATATGTATCTTGCTATAACTATAAGCATGATAATGTGATAGCGAGAATACCTCTATAGAGATATTGAAGAGTCATTCCACGACATTATATGAAGACATTATACATCTATCAAGAATGATGATTTCACGGTGCAAATATTCTTTCAAGTCAATATGGCTTTTCTTTTTTCAAATCTCTACCAACGATCTTTTGAAGATGGTGCACAAGATTGGAATGTGAAAGTTCAAAAATATAAATCGATACTCTCATCACGGAGAGTTAATATACGTTGTACTCTTTTTACCTTACAAGGTTTTATCGCACTGAGTTTTTCTTATAAGGTTTTTAACGAGACAACCAAAAGACGTATTGTTAGATATATGTACTCTTTTTCCTTCTCTAAAATTTTTCCCACTAGATATTATTTTAATTAAGGTTTTAATGATGCACATTATATATTAAATAGATATTCAATGGAAAGTGTTATAAATAAAATTGTATTTAAGGTGAATATTTATATTTTTAGAGAGATCTTAAGGTTTTGTTACTTGTTGGCTAATCCACTTTTTCGTTACAAATAGATAGGTTCTATTCACTGTACATCATCCCAAATTAATAAAAATTCTTTATTTCCTTTTGTCTGTAATTTTTTTCTTTCTTCTGTTATTGTTTCATATAAAAAAAAAACTTTTATTAGTGAAAACTAGAGTTTTGTCGCGATTTATGACCACGCAGGTTCTGACCATCAACTTTAAATCTAAGATTTGTTGCCAAATTGTGACGATCGGTCAAAATTGGCAACAATTTCTTTATCCGTTAGTTGTTTGAGTTTTTCTAGATAATCAAGATCCGAAGTTCGGTGGATAATTAATTCCTTCTTCTGTATTTATCTATTTAAATATTACTTTTATATGTTTATTTTAAAAAATTTATTTTGTGTTTTATATAATTTATACTAGTTGTATGAGGTAATTTTTTGTCTCAGTTTTATGAGACCCCGAATTTTATGAACCCAGAAGTATAATATTGGGGTCTATAATTTTGTGAGACAAAAAGGAGCCTTATGCTACTAGTGTTAGTTGTATAGCCAATAAATTTGCGTCGAGAAAATAAAATCAACATCGAAAGTATTGCAACAATCATAGTATTTGATTTCGAATATTTGAGTGTACAATCTTTATGATTCCTCTGATTATGCTTTTCTAGTATAAATTTAAGGCCCCTTGAGCTTGATCTTGAATTTGAATTTGATAAATCCCGAACACTTTGATTGTTACCACGAACAAGTAGCCTTGATTTTGAATGCTTGTATTTGATTTGACTTCGTTCTTGATATTGAATACTTGAATTGCTCTTTGTTCTTGAGCTTGAATACTTGATTTGTTCTTCGTTCTTGAACTTGATCTTGATTTCTTAAACTTGAACTTTATTGCTTGAATACTTGATTTGTTCTTCGTTCTTGAACTTGATCTTGATTTCTTAAACTTGAACTTTATTGCTTGAATTTGAACTTGATTGGTTGAATTTGAACTTGATTGCTTGAATTTGAACTTGATTGCTTGAAACTTGTAGAGGAATTTGCAGTGTTTGATCTACAAGCTCTTTCTTGCTTCTTGTTAAAACTTCTGGTCCCTTTTCTGAGTTATGAAGATCCATATTTATAGTTGTGGAAGGGAAAAGTTGTGATAAGAACAAACTCTTTTCGACCAATCAAATTGAAGTGTGACATGACCGCATTTGATTGGCCAGAACACGTCACTTGCACATGTGGCGCGATTTCATTGGTCTTTTAGTATAACTTGGCATGCCTTGTCATTTTGACATGTGGCATGGTCCTATTGGCTCTTCCACTTGACTTGGCGCGCCACGTCATTTGACACGTCGTACCAAACTAGGCCTATAGGAAGATGACATCTTGGACTTAATGAAGTGAACCCATCACTTTTAGCCCAATTAAATGGGCTAGCCAATAGATTAAGACTTATTTATTTAAGGGATTTTTACCTATACATCCCATATAACAAACCTTACTACCATTATTGTGCATTATTTGTTTATTACCCTCATATCCCATGTTTTTGTTACATAATATATACCAAACGGAATATTTGCTGATTTTCCATCCTAAATTAATGCTAGATAATTAAGGCTAAAAAGATTCTTAATAAAGTGTAGCCTAAAATAACGCCTATATTTATGGCTTCTAATTAATCTTTGATTTTCTACCAAATAATTTGATTTATTCATGGCAAGCTTTTGCTGCTCCATTGAGATGGAGCCTAAGACATTGAATCAAGGTCAACTTAACCTCGCCCGAGTAATACCTCCAGTCTCTAGTTTAATTTGTTTGATTTCACTATCAATATATATATATATTCTTTCACCATCATTCTTTTAATTTCTTGAGCTAGTTGAGATTGTGTTATTTTATGATAATAATGCAGGAAGTTGCTGTTGACATTGTCCAAAATACAGAATCGGACGAAGCATCAAATATATTTCTAGAGGTCTGCAACCATCACATCGGCTTTTCTAACGAGATTTATTTTAATTTAGGATGAGATTTATTGGTTACATTGGCTTTTCTAACGAGAGTTGTTTCTTGTTTTCTGCCTGTGGGATTTCAAAACGCAAAGGTACGTACCATAGGGAAGAAAGGCAGTTATTGAAATAAAGGAAGCGCTAATGCTGATAGAGGAAGCACAATCAGGCAAGGAAGAAGACTATTGCGTTGCCCAAGCAATGAAGACAAACGTGGTAATAGAGGCATCTTGCCAATGCTCCTGTCCTTCAGCAATAATAGACTCGCCTGATCAATCTAAGCTTAAGGAACCACTCTCTGCTCCCTGGGAATGATCGCGTTGGAAGAGGACAAGCAAATGAAGCCTGTAATGAAGCAAAATGTAGTCAAATGTAGTCAAATGTAGTTAAGGTTATATGCACTGTTTCCAGTGTGTTTTTAAAATGTAGTCAAATGTAGGTAAATGTAGTTAAGGTTATATGAAGTGTTTCCAGTGAGTTTTTAAAATGTAGGTAAATGTAGTTAAGGTTATATGCAGTGTTTCCAGTGTGCTTTTAAAATGTAGTCAAATTTTTGTAGTTATATGAACTTTGTAGTTAATTGTAGTTACTTGTAGTTAATCGTAGTCAGTTGAAATATATGTCTCAATAACGTATTTTTTTGTATCTATTGTATGGTATGAGTTGCTGAAAACTACAAATGGCATTTCTATGCAACGTCAATTCATTATTCTTCATTGTTCAATACAAGAAGTTTAATCCGAAAACATAACAACGCAAAATGCACTACAACAGTACATGTAGCATTGGACTTCCAACAATTTGTAGTTATTGTAGTTATATGTAGTATAGATGTGTAGTTATATGCAATTGTAGGTAATTGTAGTAACTACATTAGTACAATTAACTACAAATTTGATTCAACAGTACATTTTGCCAATTAACTACAAATTACCTCCAAAAAACTACAGTTAACTACAATTTGTATTTTTGATGAAACAATTTTCAAAAAGTATTTTTGATGAAAAATATTTTGGTTTCCCGTATATATAATTTTAGCTCCGCCAATATATACACTATACAACTATTACTTGGAGATGACCATCTTGAATAGGTCAAAGACTCGTTAAAAAGGATAAAGGACAATTAAAACGCACAGTGGTAACAATTGTTGATATTGACATAAGCAACTATGGTTTTATACTTGTTTGAACTGTCAGGCGTGGGAACTCTAATTCAAACTTGTTGTAGAAAATATATTGAATACTACTATTAATTGCCTTAAAAAAGTTTTATTATAGAATAAGAACTAAATATTGATAAGTAAAGTTTTAGCCATAAATTCTTGACAAACTTAAACAGATGCATTTTGTGAATTTTCTTTTTGAAGAATTTTTAAAAAACTATGCACAAATCGAAGTCATCACAATTAATTCTAAATAAGAGGATAATGAAGTAATGAATTCTTACACGGGCTAACCGTGCTTCTTTTGACTGACCTTCCATTATAAATGTGTAAAAAAAATATATGAAAAGATCTTGTTCCACAAATCAAACCTCTAATTGTTCCACAAATCAAGCAAATAATTAATGAGTTGATTATTAACCTTAAATATAATTTTGGTACATAAATTGAAAGGTGGTATACTTAAATGTAATAAACACAAACCTTAAACATGAGTGGTTATAAGGTTTGTTATATGGGATGTATATGTAAAAATCCCATTATTTAATCCATATATATTGGACTTATATAATTAATTCAATTATATTAGCCTATAATATTTATTAAGATTAGCATATCTTGAATTTAAATAGTTCAAATTATTTTATGAATTTAATTTTAGTAAAATTTATATGCTTACAAATACCCCCTATTTCAAGGCTTATCGGAGCATATATTTGTCGAAATTTAGGACGAGACGTGAAGTATGCAATTATTACTTAATTTTAATTGACTTCCTACCAATGCTCAGTTGATCTCTCGCATGCACTCGTTCTTCTGATGTAATTTGAGAAGAATCAGAATGTAAACAATTCTAGTTGTATAAAGAGATATACAAACTCCATATGTGCCACATAGGTATTATACTTTTGATACTTAGACCTGCAATTTCCTTTAACTAAAAAAAATGCTTTCACCTGTAATGATTAACAAGAGTTAATCTTACTGCCTCTACGTGACCCTGTTATAAGACTTCATTATAATTAACAATTCTCTTCTAGTTTGTCTTTGATTATAATTGTGAGTTCACAATGATTTTGTCGGGTTGGATTTCAAAGACTTGTATCACCGCCACTACTAAGTACTTACCAAATCCAAGCAGGAGACTATTAAGGTAATTTTATCCCACGTCGAAAATTTGCCCTTAACAGCCACTTTGAAGAATCTATATAAACTTCATATTCTCATGTATTAAGAGTATCAATCAGTAGCTTTTGCATATCTCTTGGAGTTTGTCAACAAACAATTAGAAAATAACGGTGAAGGTAATTCTTTCTTGTGCTTTCTTTCTTTGTTATCCTTTTTCTTTGTCGTTGTCTTTTTTTCTTTTTATGTAGGTCAAACAAGAAAAATGTGCTGTTAGAGAGGTTACTCACAATATGGCTCGATTACCAGAGAGATTACTTTCAATGTGGTCCGACTACGGGAGAGATTACTCTCAATATGGCCCGACTACTGGAGAGATTACTCTCAAAATGGTCCAACTATTGGAGAGATTATTCTCAATGTGGCCCGACTAGCAGAGAGATTACTCTCAAAATGACCTGATTACCAGAGAGATTTCTCTCAACATGGCCTGACTACTGGAGAGATTACTCTCAAAATGGCCTGACTATCGGAGAGATTACTCTAAATGTGGCACCGGAGAGATTACTCTCAAGATAGCCCGACTACCAGAGAGATTACTCTCAATCTTGCCCCTCTACTAGAGAGATTACTCTCAATGTGGCTCGACTATCGGTTAGGCCAACTTAAGGTGCAAAGGGACTCGTATGTTCACCTTAAGATTGGAAAGTTATTGTTCCTTTTAAGGACAAACTCGCGAGGAGGCCAACTTAAGGTGCAAAAGGACTCATATGCCCACCTTAAGATTGTAAATTTATAAAGCTTCAACTCAAAGACGGCATCGACTTGAACACTTGGAAAACTTTGAAGATTTGGCGGACTTTGCAGACTTCAACTCGAAGATTCGAGGTCTTAAACAATTCAACTTTAAACCGGCGAATTTGAAGGCTGAAACTTGAAAATTGACGAACTTGAAGACTTCAACTTTGAGACTTGGAGGTCCTAAATATTTCAGCTTGAAGATCAACTTGAAGACCGATGGACTTGAAGACTTCAACTTTGAGACTTGGAGGGCCTAAATATTTCAACTTGAAGATCAGCAAAGCTGAAGACTTTAACTTGAAGACCAACAGACTTGAAGACTTCAACTTTGAGACTTGGAGTGCTTAAATATTTCAGCTTCTCTTTTGCTTTACGTTGTTCGACTTTTATCTAAGTTGCATAATTTTCAAGTTTACGTGCTTGTAACAAATGATTCATATATTGTCGTGGGAGAGTCCAAATAATGAATCATTTGATGACTTCAATGTCTAAAATATATCTAATACTCAGAATAAAAAAACCTTCAGAATTGTGTCGGATAATATTTTGAAACCAACTTTAGATTTCACCATGTTGAAAATTTTAGATTTGCGCAGTCACACCAAAAGATTTATATCTCGGTGTATAAATATCGAAATTGCAAACCGTTTAATTTCAAAAAAACTAGACTTCAATATCTAGAACATATCCAAAATTTTCAAACAAACAACTTTAGAATCGTCCCAGATAATATTTTGAAATCAACTTTACATTGCACCACGCTATCAATTTCAGATTTGCGCAGTCTCACCAAAAGATTCATATTTTGGTGTAGGAACGTCGAAATTGCAAACCATTTAATTTCAAGAAAACTAGACTCCAAGATATAGAATATATCCAAAATTCTCAACCAACAACTTTGGAATCGTTCCAAATAATATTTTGAAATCAACTTTTCATTGCACCATGACATCAATTCCAGATTTGTGCAGTCTCACAAAAATTCATATCTTGGTATGGAAGTCTCGAGATCGAAAGTTGTCTTACTTGCCATCAATCAAAATTTAAAAGCCCTATTCTCCCAAATATCTTAGTTCAAGTCTCACTTAATTTGAAACGTTGTGCCAAGTAATCTTTTCATTATATTTGTGTTTCCTTTTGATGTCACTCCACTTTTCCCCTTTACTTAAGGCAGATGGCGGGCTAGGAGACCAACAAACTTGAAGGTTTGGAAAAACCTGAAGACATAAAGAATTTCTGGACTTCAATGCAAATACTTGACATCCTCCTAAAATGGGCTCATTGAAGATATCAATTTACTATGGAGGGTTGCCACCTTTAAATCAAATAGGTCAGAATTCAGTAGGAGGATGGCATTTCAGCTTGATTTTACATTCCTTCATACTTCATTCGAACAACAATCAGGGCAATATGCGACTGAACTTAGATTGAAACTCTAAGCTACCTACGTACTTCGGTGAAGAGGATCAAGTTATACCGTAGTTCAGACTGGGTAGATTATTTTTTTTTATGTCCTACTTTTGCCTAGCCCGCCTCTTTCTAGATTTTCAACCTAGCGGACTTTTTTTGGGGTGTACACGGTTTATACTCTTGCGGTCAAGGAGTGTAGCAACATGCAGTTTAGGCTCGTGCGTCAAGGAGCAACACAATTTCAAGGATAATACTTCTTTAAGAATTTGCCATTGATGGGGCCGATTCTCATGCCATCTGCATCAACCAACTTGTAAGCCCCACTTGAGTAAGCTTCTTGTATGACATATGGCCCATTCCATTTTGAAGTGAACTTCCCTACATGTTTATGGAAAGTAATTATGGGTCTTCGTATAGCAAGGACTTGATCTCCTACTTGAAAGGATCTCGGGCGAACTCTTTTATTGAAGGCACAAGATAATCGAGCTTGATAACATTCAAGATTCTGTTGAGCTTCCAATATCTTTTCATCAAGAGCTTCCAACTCTCCTAATTGAAGTCGGACATTTTCTTCATCCGTGATCCTTTCTTGAATAGCCAGTCATAACGAAGACATTTGACACTCAAGTGGCAAGACGGCTTCTCCTCCAGAAACGAGTGAATAAGGAGTCGTGTGTGTTGGTGTGCGGTGAGTCCTCCTATATGCCCATAGAGCTTCTTCCATACGGTCATTCCAATGATGACTTTCTTTAACAAGTTGCATAGAGTCTTGTTAAATGCCTCAGTTAGATCATTGGCGGCAACATTGTACATCGAAGAGTTACATTGCTTGAAGCCAAAGATATCAAAAATATTTTTCATCAACCTATTATCGAATGGTTTTTCATTATTCGTTACTATGTAATGAGGAATGGCTGCAACATCTTCCTTCTTTACTTCCTTAAGGGTAACAGCTTCAGGCTATTTTGAGAAGTAGTCAGTTGCAGCCAAGATGTATAGGTGCCCACTAGAGGACTTTGCCAGTGGTCCAACAACATCCAATCCCCAGGCATCAAATGGTCAGGATGCAACTGTTGGGTGCAACACTTCAGGAGGTTGATGGATAAAATTCGCATGGAATTGACAAGCTTTGCATCTTCGGGCGTAGTCCAAGCAATCTTTTACCATCATTGACCAATAATATCCCATTCTTTTTATATAAAAGTGGAGCTTTGGTCCAGACTAGTGTGACCCACATACCCCAGAATGTGCCTCTTGCAAAGCTTGGAGAGCGTCTTCTTCTCCTAGGCATCCGCAAGAGTTCTCCCTCGAACGACCTTCTATATAGAGTATCCTTGTAGTAAAGGTAGCGAGGTGTATGACGACGGATTTCATTCCTTCTCCTCACATTTTCTGGAAGTATCCCATATCATAAGTAGTCGATAATGGTTTGTCGCCATTCTTCTTTCTCAACTACTGAAACAAGAACAAGATGCTTGAGTTTGTTTTCTTCACCTTCAGCCTCATTTGGCGGCGGTACTACCTATTTTGGCAGACGGTAACTTGGGCTTGGTCAGGCAGGGCTAATGATGATGCTAGAGCAGCTAAAGCATCAGCCTTCTTATTTTCTTCCTTGGCACATGCTGAATAGTCACATCACCGAGCCACCCCATCAACTTTTTAGTATAATCATGATATGGGCGTAGTTCATTCCTGACCTCGTAACTACCCAAAAGCTGATTGACCACTAACTGGGAGTCACCAAAGACTTGCAATTGCAATTGCTTCATATCAATGGCAATTTCAAGCCCGAGTATTAATGCTTGATACTCGGTAATATTGTTAGAACATAGTTGTGTCAAGGTGAAGGAGTAGGGCAAGACTTCACCTTGGGGAGTGACAAATACTACACCAGCCCCGGCTCCCACATGATGAACAACATCATCAAAATATATCTTCCATAGAGGTTGAACTTCAATGACCATTGCGTCCTCATCAGGTAGTTCATCAGTTAGCTCCCAGTAATCAGGTATCAGATGATCTGCCAAAAAGTCTGCCAATTCTTGTCCTTTTACAGCCTTTTGAGGGATGTACAAAATATCAAATTGTGGAAATTGGAGGTACCATCTTGCTAGTCGATCACTAAGAACTGATCTTGACATCACGAACTTGATAGGATTTGCTTTAGAACGAGATAGAAAATATGAGCTTGAAAGTAGTGCTTCAAATTTTGAAACACAACTTTTCAATTGGCGAATAATTCAACTCGTTGGGTGTCATCATCCTGCTCAAGTAGTAAAGAGAGTTTTCTTTCCCCTTACTATTTTCTTGGGCCAACAATGCTCCAACAGACCTTTCCTGCGTTGTAATGTATAATATCAATGGCTTTCCAGGTATAGGAGCTGCTAAAACTTGAGGCTTCATCAAGTAGGTTTTGATATTTTTGAAGGCATTGCTACAAGCTTGGTCCTACTTGAAAGGAACGCCTTTCTTCATGAGGCGACTAAATGGTTGGCACCTCCCAACCAGGTTTAGTATGAATCTTCTAAGGTATGATAGCTTTCCTTTCAAACTTTTCAACTCATGGATATCTCGACGCTCAGGCATTTTCAAAATGGCATCCAGTTTGGCTTGATCAATTTCGATCCCTCGATGTCAGGCAATGAAACCAAGGAACTTTCCAGAAGTAACACCAAAGGCACATTTCAATGGATTCATCCTAAGTTGGTACCTCCGGAGCAATTCAAATACCATCCTCAAGTCTTTCATGTGATCACCCTCCTCTTTTGATTTCACTACCAAATTGCCAACATAACATTCGACATTCTTGTGGAGAAGATCGTCGAAAATATTTTTCATAGCCCTTTGGTAAGTAGCACCAGCATTCTTCAAGCCAGAAGGTATTACCTTGTAGAAATAAATACCCTTTAGGGTACGGAATGCACTAAGCTCTTCATTTTTTGGTGCCATGCGTATTTGATTATAGCCGACGAATCGTCCATGAAAGACATTGCCTCCTACCTAATAGTAGCATCAATCATCAGTTCTGGAATTGGAAGCGGGAACTCATCTTTCGGACACCCATTGTTAAGATCCCTCAAGTCAACGCACACTCGAATTTGGCCATTTTTCTTCCTTACAGGGACAATACTTGAAATCCATATCGGGTATTTAACTTCACGAATATAGCCAGCTTCAATGAGTTTGTTAACTTCTGTTTCAATCAAGGGAACCAAGTCCGGCCTAAAATGCCTTTGAGCTTATTTAACAGGACGAGCACCATTTTTGACTTCAAGGCGGTGGACTTCTACTTTCGGGTCCAAGGCAGGAATTTCTTTGTAACTCCAAGCAAATACATCCCTGAACTCTTTGAGTAACTCAATATAAGTGCCCTTTTCATCAGCTTCTAGTAAAGCACTTAGGTAGGTGGGTCTTGGTTCTTCATCGGTGCCAAGGTTAACTTCTTTTAAGGCATCAACTGTTGTCTTCACTCCTTCTTCAAGTTCAGGTGAAGCATCATTTGCATCTTCATCTTCTTGAGGGTTTCCATCATTGAAGAATATGTGATAACATGGTGAAACATCCTCCAATTCCGCATTATCTTCCATTGAAAATGGAACACCATTCTCCACTTGTACAATAAATATGATACGAAGAACCCGCACTTTCTTCATCTTCATCACATTCCTTAGTATAGACCACAGTAAATGGCTTTACCTTCAGTACTTCTTTACATGAAACCACAAGTTTTTTTTGTCGCCTCATTCTAGAAGGAACAAAACTTTGGAAATGCTTAGAGATCTCATGGATTTTGGGTGAAGCGGGTGTTCTTATGCTTTGAAAATTTCTCCGGTACTTGTTCCCCTTCTTTAGTGGACCCAATCTTTCAAACACGGAGGTCTTCACATGTGATTTTCCAATTCGATCAAAGGCAGAAGGCTTGTTAGAAGCAGGTTATTTATTTTCTACAGTGATATAATTGTTGCTCACCCTTATTATTGACATGCGCACTGGTGACAGTTTTTTGTATCCCAAACCTTCACGTGGTTGCCTCGTTGCAACTTTTGATGGGAGCTTCCCTAACTCTGATGGCTCATTCAGATTGTATCCAGCTTTTTCAAATAGCTTGTAATTATAAGGATCAAAACCCTCATCTGTTCGCTTTGTAGGGAGTGCCACATTCTACAGATGAGTTTGGGCTACAAACCTTGCAAGCGGCATTGAGGACGACTTTACTGCCTCAATTCGTTTGACCAGAAGAGTTAACTCCGTTAGCATGTTAGCTTGGTGAATAAATGATTCACCTTCATATTTCTTCCATTTAGGGAAATATTGGAGCACAAAACTTACTTTCTTTCCATAAGACATAATATTCCCTCTATAAGATTTATTCGCGTTGGGTTGTACCTCCTTACTAATAGCTTTGGCTTTACCAGTAGTTACTTCTTCTCTTTTGGTTGAGGGCTCTTTATACTTGCTTTTCATACCATCATCAGCTTTCAGATCCTTCGCAATGCGGTTCTTCAAGTAGAACTTTGCATCAGCGAAGTGTGACTCAGCCTCGGTGAATAGCTTATCATCAGCAACTACCGTATTCTCGAATCCACCCTCGTAGTATTTTAAACATTGATGGTAGGTATAGAACTTCTTTATTCTCATGTATCCAAGGCCTCCCAAGCAAAACATTGTGTGAAGTCTTCGCGTCGATCACATGCAACCATGCACTTGATTGCATATCTTCAACAGTGATTCCCCGCTTGATCATGCCTATGGATATTTGCCCCCTTGGTTGAATCTGTAGTTCATCACACGAGGTTTTTAGAGTTCGTTCATGGGAATACCAAGTTCTTTCACAGTATGGATTGGCAAAATGTTCACTGAGGATCCTCCATTAACCAAAATCTGATTTACCCTTTCATCGCGTATATAGCCAACCAGGAATAATGGCGGTTATGAGGAGTGTCACCTAGCAAAAGGTCGTCATTTGTGAATGTGACCTTTTCCTCACAAGCATTAACTTCTTGAGGAGCGGACTCGATGGCTTTTCCGAAGATGGTGCCAACGGTAGGTCAACACTCTTTTCTTCCCCTTGGTTAGCATGGCAACACGAGGCATCAATGACCTCATGGTAAATCTTCGTGTGGACTCTTTTTTATTGATTTTTATACTATCATCTTCCTTGTTGGTTGTTCTAATAATTCTTTTTGTGGGATCCTTTTGTGGTGCCTACGACGAGTCACAAATGTCCAACCTTCATCATCATCAGGTTGGTCATCTTCAACTTTGTTCTTCTCCAGTAATTCTTCATTTTTTATTCCTTTTAAACTGCATAACTCCTCTATATTGATGAGCCAAAGGTGATAGAGACTCGGTTCATGCTTTATTTCTCATCTTCAAGCACGATATTCTTTTCGCGAGCCAAGCCCATGACTTTGTCCTTGAAGACAAAGCACTTCTCTATAGGATGACTTACAAGTCGGTGATATTTGCAGTAATTTGGTCATTTGTTTTCCCAGCTTCATTTGGTCGCTTCATCTCTAGAAGCTTAATAAGATTTAACTCGAGGAGTTCTTCGAAAATGGCTGGCACATTAGAATCCAGAAATGGATTCTCTTTCTCTTGCATTTATTTTATAGTCAACTTTACACTTGGCTTATCGTGAAAAGAAGTAGATTTTATACTCTGCTTCTTGCTCATCTTCGTCGTGAACTTCATAGGTGACGTGTTAACATTCATAGCTTCTTTGGTTTTAGATTTAGGTACAAACTTGACCCATTTCTGGACTTCTTGCTTGTCATTCCCTTTACGAGGTTCGTAGATGGGCTTCTAGCGGAGGCCATTCTCAATTCCATGTCATGGGCACGAGTTACAAGTTCTTCAAACGTGCCGGGTTTGATACATTGTAAGATGTAGTACAATCCCCGATGCATGCCTTGGATGCACATCTCTAGGCCTGGAGCTTCACTAAGCCTGTCTTTGCAGTTGAGGCTTGCATTCCTCCATAGATTGATAAAGTCAATAACTGGTTCCCCTTTTTGTTGACGAGTATTTGTATGTTCTATCATACTCACAATACGTCTCATACTATAAAAGCGATTGAGAAACTCTTGCTCTAGTTGATACCAACTATCGATAGATCCAGCCTTGAGGTCCATGTATTAGTCAAAAGCATTTCCTTTTAGCGAGCGCACAAACTTCTTGATGAGGTAATCTCCATAAGTCCAAACATATTTGCACGTCTCCATGAAGTGCGCAACATATTGTTATGGGTTACCTTTACCATCAAACTGTTGAAACTTCGGAGGTTGATAGCCAGCATACATCTTCAACATATCGACCCTTGCCGTGTACGGCTTTGCATATGTAAGGTAGGATTTGGCAGCAACTTCATATTTGTTCTTAATGGTTCCTTCAATGAACTCCTTCAATTGATCGAGTGGAATCATCCCTTTAGATGAGACAGGAATAACCTTAGTGGATGCTGCTTTTGCTAGGGGGGAGAGTCACTCTCTAGAACCTCTGGGAGCTTGGCGGGTGCATGGGTAGATTCTTCTTCCATCAAGATTCCCACCTTGTATGTTAGCTTGTCAATCCTAGCCTCTTGATTTTGCATGCATTTGATCAAGCCAGCAATTGTTTTTGTCAAGTTTGCCAACTGCTCCTCCATGGATGAAGTGTTTGTCACCATGGCTTGCATGATTGTCGTGGACGATGGATAGTAGCATGTATTTTCACACAGATCGATCCTTGATTGGCTCATGCTATCTGGTGTAATTGGGGACGATCCATCACTTGAAGCATCATTATCTTCCTTCAGAGTAGAGTGCTTGGATCCGGAGAGGTCAAGTAGAGTAAGAGTTTTCTTGATCTTTTTAGCAACATTGCTTCCTCCTTCAGATGCGTTTGTGGAAGATCTTGCTCCTTTCGAGGATGAAGATCCAAAAACAAAGGTTGACGCGGACGGCACTTGTGGTGCTTGTTTTCCTAAAGAGTTTGCTTTGCTCCTCATAACTGGTCCAAAGCTTTCAAAGGTAATATCAAGGACTCTTTCCACATCAACATAGAACTTGGAGTTAGCAGCCTTGGTGGAAGTTGAACCGGAGTTGATTTTCTTTGTAGCCATTTCAATGTTCTTGGTATTTGGTGAATGAAAAGTTGAGATGAGAGGTAGAGAAAGTTCCACCGGGTGTGCAAGAATTTGTAGCCAATAAATTTGCATCGAGAAAATGAAAATCAAGACCGAAAATATCGCAACAAACGTAGTATTTGATTTTAAATATTTGACTGTACAATCTCTATAATTCCTTTGATTCTACTTTTTTAGTATAAATTCAAGGGCCTTTGAGCTTAATCTTGAATTTGAATTTGATTTATCCGTCGCGAACACTTTTATTGTTACCACGAATTTTATCACAAACAAGAAATCTTGATTTTGAACGCTTTGTATTTGATTTGACTTCGTTATTGATCTTGAATACTTGAATTGCTCTTTGTTCTTAAGCATGAATACTTGATTTGTTCTTAGTTCTTGAACTTGAACTTGATTTCTTGAACTTGAACTTGATTGCTTGAATTTGAACTTGATTGCTTGAACTTGAACTTGATTGCTTGAATTTCAACTTGATTGCTTGAAGCTTGAAACTTGTGGAGGAATTTGTAGTGTTTGATCCACGAGCTCTTTCTTGCTTCTTTTTACAACTTCTGGTCCCTTTTCTGAGTTATGAAGACCCCTATTTATAGTTGTGGAAGTGAAGAGTTGTGATAAGAACAAACTCTTTCCGACCAATCAAATTGAAGTGTGACATGACCGTATTTAATTGGCCAGAACATGTCACTTGTACACGTGGCCAGATTTCATTAGTCTTTTAGTGTGACTTGGCGTGCCTTGTTATTTTGACACGTGGCATGGTCCTATTGGCTTTTCCGCTTGACTTGTTGCACCACGTTATTTGACACGTGACACCAAACTGGGCCTCTAGGAAGATGACATCTTGGACTTAATGAAGTGGGATCATCACTTTTAGCCCAATTAAATGCGCTAGCCCAATGAATTAAGACTTATTTTTTTAATCCATATATATTGACTTATATAACTAATTCAACTATATTAGCCCATAATATTTATTTGGACTAGTATATCTTGAATTTAAAATATAGTTGAAATTATTTCATGGATTTAATTTTAATAAAATTTATATGCCTACAAGTTTTATGAGACACAAAATAAAATTTCTCATGTATATCTACTCATGGTTTGAGAAACAAAATTGTATTTTGTGTCTCATACAACTGACACTAGTTGTATGAAATATGTCTCACAATTTTGTGGACTCAGATTTCTGTGGACCCAAAAGTATAAAATTAGGGTCCATAAATGTGTGAGACAAAAAGGAGCCTCATACAACTAGTGTCAATTGCATGAAACACAAAATAAAACTTCTCATGGTTTGAACTAATGATGTACGATTAATTAAACCACCTGTGATGAGCTCGTACTACTAGACTAACCCACCTGTGTTGCGCTCGTACTACTGTACTAGAGTCTAGGAAGCATTCAATGTTTGAATTTTTTAGTACTTTTGAATACACAAGTGAAGCTTGAAAGGATAGCCTTCAAGTTAAAGAAAATAAGATATATATATATATATATATATATATATATATATATATATATATATATATATATATATATATATATATATATATATATATATATATATATTAATAAGTTAATTTTATATGTACGATACAATTTTTTTATAAGGAGGTGCAAACTCCCGTAAAAATAGCATGGGCTAGTCAGTTTTTGATCTAAATAATCAGTGTTTGTAAAGTCATTGAAAAATAGTTACTATTTTGCTGCAATATGGAAAGTTCCACATATATACTGGAGATCGATTCATATGTGTATGAACTTCCAGCATATTATGTTGGAACTCCAGCACACGGAAAGTTCCAGCATAATATAGTGAAGATTAGAGCATCTGTGTATGAACTTCCAGCATATTATGTAGTAAGTTCACATGTAAGAAATCGAACTCTAGTATATTATGCTGGAATATTTTTTAAATTTTGAACAGTATTTTCGTTCAGATGTATCTTTACATGAAAAGTGGCTAAATGTTATTTATTTCAGAAACTGTGACTATTTTTCAATTACCACTTGTCCATCTATCTATTTTTTAATTTGCCCCGAACTCCATTCCACCCCGCTAGCACAACCCGTGGTTCCTTTTAATCAAGACGAAGGTTTTGTTTTGTATTGTACTTTGCTAGAATCTAGGTGCAAAATTGAAAGAAAGGGCTCTCTATGCGATAATAATATTGCAAAATTCTCCAAATTAGTTGTATACGGTCGAGATCAAATGCCTTCAATCTATATACTTGAGAGGTTGTCCAAAGTTCGAGTTTAGGTAAGACCAAGTTCTAGCTCGAGGGGCCAGACCCAAGTTCAAAGGCGAAGCATGATGCATACCGAGGTTGAGTGTGTTCTACCCTGAAATAGTAATGATATGGATTTGTACTAGAACGAGTTAGATTCCTTCCACGTCCCCAAAGTCACGGCACAAATCTCGGAATATAATTTTACTATTCTGTACTAGGCGGTTAGACAGTTGTGCCAAGAATACTCCTTACTGTAAATGGAAATATACCTTATTTAGGGATTTCCCTATTATATAAAAGGGACCCCAATCATCTGTACGATTATCTGACTTTGGAGAAAAGAATATACTTTCTACTTTTTGCCTACTATTCATCAGAATTGTCCTTTAGCTTTATTTCTCTTAGTTTGATTTTCTTACTTAATTGTTCTTACTGCCCTAAACCACCTCGAGGTCACTAAGCTCGAGGTCACTACTGCTAAGTAACATTGGTTTGATTCACTTCTAACTTTTACTTCTACTTTATATTTCTTGATTATTAATTGGTATTGAACTAAATCACATATCTTTAAACCCACTAATCAAGTTTAATTGTTACTCATATTTTCGAGGTAAATACAATAGCGCCCACCGTGGGGCTAATGATAATACCAATTATTTGTTTACTAATTCTCTTTACACACGCTTTTTTTATGCTTTTTTCTTGTCAAGATATTTGATTCTCAGTCTGAAAGATGTCTAGCTCTCAAAAGGCACCCATTCATGACAACAAAGGTCTTGGGAAAAACAACAACGTAGCGGTCGGTGTACCACCGATAAACTCAAGGGAAGTGACAAATATGGAACTTTTCGATGTTAGGTCGCACATCGCTTTTAATGCAGATCTAGGCGTGGACCCCGAATGAAATATACATAGGGAAGCCCGATTGTATGACCAAAGAACACAAGGAATGTGAGATGGGGGAGTCAGCCTCTAGGTGATATTGGAGATGCGGCAAGCTCCGCAAGTCAGCATCACTCAACTTTAGAGTCAGAATAGAACTCCAAACACAAGCAAACTAGTGAACACTCGGTGTGCTGAACCACTGCTAGAGAGGCTCGATGAAAGTGGCTCAGGAAATAAACCTTCGGTTATGAGAATGCTCGAGGAACTAAGAGGATCAAGTCCGGAGAAAGAAAGTTGAAGACAATGATAAGAAGGTGAAAACTTATAATTTTGAGGTAGACAAAATACCGGGAGGCACCTCTAGTTTTAAAAGGTTTAGATGCCAAAATGTTCATACAAAAAACATTCCCCCCAAGTGCGGCTCTGATGCCCATTTCCAAGACGTTTCGCATGCCCGATATACCCAAATATAATGGGACAACCGACCCTAAAGAGTATATGACTTCATACACTTTCAGAATCAAAGGAAGTGATTCGAAGAACGACGAGATCGAATCGGTCTTGTTGAAAAAGTTTGGAGAAACATTATCAAAGGAACCATGATTTGGTATGACAACTTAGTGTTGATACCCAATTTTTCCCTATATATTTCATGGAAAATAATTTCAAAATAGCATGTATATGCATATATAAGTATGTTCCAAGGTTTTATTATTTTCCTCAATTTTTTTAAATACTTTTCAAATCAATTTATTGTCCTATTTTATCAAGAAAGACCCAATAAGTATTCCTAAAATTGTCATTTTTGGTAATTCATTAATTTGATTCTCAAATATATGCTAAAACATAACTAGTATGATTTTTGCATATTTTTACTAATTTTTTTAGTATTTTTAAAGCTAAATTGAATATAATTGCAATATTAGCCTATTTCAAGATTTAATTATATTTTATAGTTATAAAATTGACTCCAATATTTTTAATTTAATATTTATATATTATTATTTATATTAGCACCTTTAATTTGTTTCTAGAAATTATTTTTATTATTTTTCATAAAATAAATAAGGGAAAATAGCCTAGCCTATTTTTATTTCGATTTTGGCTAGATTTGACACCTCCAATTAGACACAATTTCAAACCCCATTACCCGGACTAAATCCTAAAGTTTACCCGACCCGCAACCCACTCAAATAACCTGCCAAGACCCCTTTTAATCCCAGTTGTTAATCTAAACGATCAAGGGCTCACACTCCCCTTTGTCTTTTTAATTTCCCCAATACCCCCAAACCATAACCATTTCCCGTCTATGGCCGCCTTTGAATCCCCCTTCTCCCAAACTCTTTCTCAAACCTAGCCTCTACCTTCTTCCACCACCCAAAAAAACGCCTCAATCAATGGCTTTCAAAGCCATTCAAGGCCTATATTTGCCCCCTACGACTTCTACCTACTTGATTATCCTGCTTTCAATACCAGACCCTAATGAAGTTTGGTCCAGAAGTTGGTCTATTTAGTGCTATTATATCTCCGGTCATCTTCGACCTTGCTCCGGCCAGCCATGGCTATTCAAGCCTAAGCTTGACTTCTCCTACTAAGATCAATGACTTTCCAAGCCTTTCTCACTATCTAGGGTTCTTCTGAAACCCTAATCTTTGAGGTTCTTCTGATTCTTTTAGATTCGTTTTATATCTGTATTTTCTCTAAGCTCCTGAACGTTTTCTCATGGTTTCTTCCAACGCTCGACTTTCAAAACATTCGTCTTTTCTGATTTAGGGTTTTTTTGTTACTTTATTTCGAAGCTCTTCTGATTTTTAAACATGTATAATGTGTTTCTTACGTTGTTCTTCTACTATGTTTTTTTATGTGTTCTTCTAATGTGTTGTTCTTAAATTGTGTTTCTTTTGTTGTTCTTCTACTGTGTCGCTCTTCTACTATGCTCCTTTATGTTGTTCTTCTACTGGAATATGCATTTTATAGTCTTAGTTCTTTTTTTAAAAAAGATTTTTGAACTTATTTTGTTAGTATTTCTGCCTGATCTACTTGTTTTCATCTCTATACTCGATTGACGAGGAAAGCTAAATTTGGGGATTCATTCGAGTTGTGAGAATATTTGCTATGTGATATGCTTGTTCTTCATCTTTGAACTTGTTTGGTTTCAAAACCCTAAATTGTTTGGACCTATTCGAGTTTTTGAAGATGTTTCATCTACTGCTCGATTGAATTTCTGAATCTTTTGTTTCTTTATGTGACTCTAACTCCCTGCTAAACTCTATAAGGTCTTTTACTTGACAATTTGGCATGCTATTTGATACTTTCTCTTCTCTGTTACAAAGTAACTGAAATAGACCTATGTGACTACCTGTGTATGCTACTATACAATGTTTTTATTTGTTGTAAATTCAGCCTTGCATTGCCCAATACTTGTGCACTCTTTATATGTGATGAACTTCCCCTCTAAATGACTTTCAATTTTTTGAATAATTTCATACTTCCTTTGTGTAAGTCGGATTGGTTTTCTTTCCTTGTTTGCTGATTTCCCTGTTACTTGGTTTGATTTGAAAACTTTCCTCAACCTTTCTGACTTGGTTTACTCAGGAACCAGTAATTGAGAAAATTGGACTCTTTGATTTACTGTGTACTAATTGATTCTTACCTTATTTTGTTTTAACTGTGTATTTCAAAATTCTTCCCTTTGTTAAAACCCCTATGTATTTACCCCTAATGGCCTACTTTGCACAAGATATTTATTTGATTTCTTTCGTTAAATAGTTTTACCGTCTGAATCTAAATTCTTTAATTAAAGGAAGTTTTGATTCTTAATTGATATTCAGTTGCATAATTGTTTTCTTACCTTGTCTCTGCCTATTCTTCACATTGTAAATACGCGACGACTCTTAGTTTTCTAGACACAATCACTCGTGGCTTTTGAACTTACTCTTTCTTGCTGCTTGTATTGTGGCATGTTTGCAAATCCTGCTGCCTGCTTCTTTCTCTATTTTCTTTCCTTAAACCGGTTCTAATTATGATTCAGCATACTATGTGTTAATTTAACACATTTTTTCTCCTAGTTGCCTACTTATGTGTTTGATTAAGTATGTGCTAGCATCTACATTCTTTCTATTCTGCTTCTATTGTATGTTTTAAGATGTTTGACACTGATGGTTGTTTGAGGTATGACATTATTAAAGTATTGTTGTCTATGACTCAAACTTGGCGTCTGGTATCATAACATCATTCCCCTATTGATGTGCATGCCCAAATTCAAGTAATGCCAAGTATATGGGTTCTCTACAATTAGTCCCAACCCCTGAATCCCTTTTTTCGTGTGAGGTTGTTAATTCTGTAATTGGTTCCTCTCCCTTTTCACTTCTAGCACTCTATTTTTCACTTGCACACTTTGTTAGTCTTAAATTTTTGTCCCCCTCTTGTGATCCTTGCCCTGGGACTCTTTCAGTTCCCTCTGAACTTGGACACTTGAGGGATAGCCCTTCCACATTGCACTTGTTCCAATATAATAATTGGGTGCGAGCATTGCCTAGAGTCCCTTTGAGGCTCTTAGGGAACTTTGACTAACCCAAATGGGAGAAAGGCTTTGGATCATGATCTTTGGAGTTGGTTTACCTCATATTTCAGACATGAAGTCTGAATCAGGCTCGCCTTGGTTGTACTTTTTAATTTCTGATGTATTCTTTTATCTTTATTCTGGATTGTAATAGTTTTGTAATATACTCTTGGGGATGGAAAATGAAAAGTGTAGGTAACTATGCATGCAAAGGGTAGATATTCTGCTTATAGGTATTTCTGAAATTTTGCATTCTCAAATAGATATCATGCCTATAGGTATGTTTGAAATTTTGCATTCTCAAATAGATATCATGCCTATTGGTATTTCTGAAATTCTGCATTCTCAAATAGATATCCTGCCTATACATCTTCTAAAATTCTGCATTCTCACATAGATATCCTGCCTATAAGTATTTATGAAATTCTACATTCTCATATAGATACCTTGCCAATAGGTTCTTCTAAAATTCTGCCTCTTTCACATAGTTACCATGTCGATAAGTATTTCTGAATACTGCATATGCATATAGAGAATATGCTTATAGGTCCCTCTGAATCTTATAACTCCATTTTTCATCTAGCAATCATGCCCATAGGTCTTAAACCATCAACTGCAATTAGATGTCATGTTAATATGCTTTAAATGAAATTCAGCACCCTGATATCATGTTTATAGGGTTTCTGCATTTTACCATGTCTATAAAAGGGTTAAAAATCAACAATGCATAGAAAGCTTGTCTAAAACCAGTAATAACAATGTATCTTCATTTTGCAGAACTTGTAATCTTTTGCTAAGATTTCCTTTTTCTTTAATAATCTAGCAATCTTTTAATGAGTATGTATTCATTTCCCTTCATTGTTCTCTGAAATCAATAGATATCATGCATATAGGATCTTCGCCCAACACATAAGCAAGCTTTAGGGTAAAATTATCGACTGATATGTTTATTAACTACAACTAACATGTAGGCCTGATTGAAGCTTCTTATCTAAATATTATAGTAAATCAGTCTACCCCAACCTTTAAGTTCTTTCACATTCAGTATTAAGTCAGACCCTAAAAGATATGTGCAAGTCATGCTAACTATGTGCTTCTTCGATTGAAGAAGGTATGTCTGAGCATTCTTTACTTGTTATGTGCTCTTCCCCAACTTGTTCTACATATTTTTATATGTCGCCCTAGAATTTTGCATTTGAAACTACAAACAAACCTAAAACCCCTCCCTGTTAGGATTAGTAGTCTTAATACCTTCGGGACTGATAAGATTGAGGTGGGTAATAGCATGCATTAAGTTAATGAGATCATTCCACGCTTTAATACCTTAAACGGGATGGGAAAGGGTAGATATGGATATGATGACCACACGATAACATCACGTGTAGCCCCTCACTGATGAGTGATTACCGGATGTTGTGTGGGGTGATCCATATTATTAATAAATTTAGGACCCCCCCTCCCCCCTTCCTTTATTTCTTTTAAATTTTCAAATTATTTCTTTCTTTGGTCCTTCCCAACTTTGTTTATTTTCAACCATCACGTGAAATCCCCTCTTATTTGAAGTTTTTACTTTCCTACATGATATTTGTACGGAAAGTCATAACATTAGTTTGGCGGGGAACCACACTAGTGGATCCTGAGGGGTGCCTAACACCTTTCCCTTGGGATAATTTCAAGCCCTTACACAATCTCGAGTTACTCAAATCAAACCCTTCTTAGTGTCCTAATTCACTTAAATCATTAGGTGGCGACTCTTCAATTCAAACCCAATTCCCAAAAGGAATGAGTTGTCCTCCCAAATTTCATTAACCTGATTTTGCGAGAAAAAGGGGCGCGACAGCATGACGACTGTGCTGGGGACAACTAGGCTTTTACCATTTCAGTCTATTGTTGTGAATTTATGTTCCTTTATGTGCAATTATTTCTTTAATTCCTTTAAGCATTCAATTCCCTTCAATTGCGCAATTGACTTGTCTTTTGTTTCTCTCCTTTTCTGCTTCCTTTACTACTGCTTTAAATTATTAAAAATTGTTGTATTTACTGCTTTCTTAACGTGCAAATACGTGACAACATTTCTGTATTATGGCAGAATTATTCTCAACATCATATTCCACTCGTGCAAAACAAATACCATACCAATGCATATAATTAGTGGTTGCCCTCTTTCGATATTATAACCCCTAAATATGGAAAAGGCATATTTACGGTAAAGCCAGTCGATCAACGGTGTAGTCGACGGTTATGTGTCTTTCCTCTTGAGTTGTCCGCTCAAGGGTACTAATATAAAACCCTATAGAAACATTACTTTGTTTAAGCTGTACGTGCATCATGGTTAAACCTAGTTGTGTCACGACCCAATCCCGCACTGGTCGTGATGGCGCTTCTCGTGAACATGAGGCTAGCCAACTAACCTAACTCGTCTTTTTCGAAAATAATTAAACATGAGTAAACAACTTAAATATGACTTAATAATATTAATTATCGGTGTTACAACCCAACATAGCCTTAATCGTGGTGTCACAAGTCACGAGCATCTATCAGAATGTAAATCCGCTATAAGGGCTAAAATACACAAAGCCAGAATAATGAACAAAAGGGAGAAACATGATGCTGCAAACGCTGGCAGTCACCTCCTCACTTATATAACTCTGCCTCTGGTCAGCCAAAACCCGCTACCGGGTGAATATATACATGCATCTGCACACGAGGTATAGAGAGTAAAGTGAATACTCCAACTTAGTGAGTAATAAAGGTAAATAACAATTGACCGAAAGGAAATCACGTATGAAAAATCATTATGCATATAGAAGCAGTGTAAACCCTTTTAGAAAAATAGTGAAGCTACGAAAGCATTAGCGAAACACCTTTGCTCAGTTTAAAACCTCTTTTAGAAAATGACATTTTTTTAGCAGTCGCGCAACGAATGCAAAATAATTAGTACAGATAAGCACAGAATTTCCGCCCCACAGGCACAACACTTGGTTGTCAAGGAATGCTAGAATATCAGGTCTATAATGCAAGAAGTAGCACAAAAAAACAGATAATAGCAAACAAATAAGATAATGCAAACACATCAACCAGTACTGGTACCGCTGCGGCATGCAGCCCGCTCCACATATCGCTGCGGCATGCAACCTGATCCATTTATTATCGACGGTGCCCCTTACGGCCCAAGCGCATTATCAAGCCATCTCGTCGCATCAAGTCTAGGCCCTCGGCCTCATATCAGTCTCAGTATAATACCGCTGCAGCGTGCCGCCCGATCCAAATGTATCTCCACAATACAGGCGTCACGACCCAAGTTCACCCTCCATGAACATGTCATAATGGCACCTAGTTCCTACAACTAGGTAAGCCTAACAATGCAGAAACTAATATAACTGAAGGAATCATTTAATTATATTAAGCAAAAGAACTAGAAGAAAAGCGGTATATAAGTGCCACTTGGCATATACAACCCAAAAATATAAAGTACCTGGATCTGCACATGAAAAACATGCGCAGAAGAGGCATGAGTACACCACAACAGTACTCAAAGCCTAACCTTAGCCGGGTAGTGACGAGGAAGGTCAGGGACCTACTGAGATTAAACAATATAACAAGAATGATGACACAGTACACAGTAAAAAGACATAATGGAATACAACTGTGGAGCTAGTCAGAGTATACAAACAACAATCAACAGACCAAGGATAAAATAACCTAGAGTAAAAACAACTCAATATCAGTACCAATTTACTAGGATCTCTCAGGATACCGTCCTGTAGTCCATTTCCATGTCAATACCAATAATGAGGATCTCCTAGGATACCGTCTTGTAGTCCATTCCCATATCAATACAAATAACGAGGATCTTCAGGGATACTTGTAGTCTATTTCCATATCAATACCAATAACGGGGATCTTCCAGGATACCGTCCTGTAGTCCATTTCCATATCAATACCAATAACGAGGATCTCCCAGAATACCATCCTATCGTCCATTTCCATATGAATACCAATAATGAGGATCTCCTAGGATACCGTCCTGTTCCATAATATAAATGTGTAGGGATCTCATGTGAATCTAACCTGTAGTGCCAAAATAAATATGCAGGGAGGGATCTCCCGGGAATCTAATGCGTAGTCCCAAAGTAAATGTGCAGAGAGGGATCTTCCGGGAATCTAACCCGTCCCAAAGTAAATGTGCCGGGGGGGGGGGGGGGGAAACACCCGGGAATCTAACCCGTAGTCCCAAAGTAAATATGCAGGGGTATCTCCCGGGAATCAAACCCGTAGTACCAAAGTAAATATGCAGCCACAACATGAGAAATATTCATAAATGAAGTACAACAACACAAGCAACGGATAGTTCTAGCCTAACATATCTCACGCAGTGCTGATAAGGCAAATTAAGCAAATAGGCAAGTAAAATCAACTAAACATGTCTTCCTAATCTAACACAGGTTATAATTGCAAGTAAGATAAAGTAAGTACGAAAGAAAACTCAGTCTCAACGTCTTAAGTAAAAATCAGATTTTCAACGATTAGCTCAAGTACGTGCTTGCCACCTCGCATACAAGGCACTCAATTACCAAATAACATATCCTAAGGGGAAGGTCCCCCACACAAGGTTAGACAAGCCACTTACCTCAATCGGCTCCAAAATCAACATGAAATCACTCTTTTGCCACAAGTATCCGACTCCAAATGGCCCAAAAATATTCATTTTAATTACATCTCATAAATAACATCTCAAGAAACTAATTCTACTATTAAATTTACAGGTAAGACAAAATTTTAGTTAAAATGACCAAAATGCCCCTCGGGCCAACGTGGTCAAAAAACGAAGTTCGAACTAAAATCTGGTTAACCATTCCCCCACATATCCAATAATGTGAGTAGTTTTGAAATTGGACCTCGAATGGAGGTCGAACTCCGAATTTATCAAAACCCTAGGTCCTACCCAAATTTACCCATTATAACCTTCGATTTGATGTAGAAATAATGTTTTAAAAAAAAGGTGTTAAGGAGTGAAGAAAATGCGTTAGAAACCACTTACCAATCATTTTGAAGAAGAAGTATTGCTTAGAAAATCGCCTCTTAGGTTTTAGGTTTTTTTGAAAAGTGAGAAATAACTGGAAAAATCCCGTGTATTTATACTTTCTGAGCCTCTAGCATGGACCACACGAGGATGACTGCGGCCGCGCGGCTCACACCATGGACTGCACCTAAGGCAGCCGCGGCTGCGCTGCTAGAGCTGAAACTCGCTGGTCCTCTAAAGTTGGCAGTGGGGACCGCATGGCTCACGCGGCGGACAGCGCAAAAATGGATGCGGCCACGCTAGAGGAACTGAAGCCTGCGGGTTCTTTGAAGCTAGCAGCGCAGACCGTGCGAGGGTGAACACAGCCGTACAGCTCATGCTGCAGACCGCGCGAGGATAACCGCGGCCACGCGCTGGAACCTGCAGCTTGCACCTGACCTGCAACATCTGATGTTTTAAGTCTAAGACCTCCCGGAACATACTTGAAACTCACCCGGACCCTCAAGGCTCCTAACCAAACCTAACACCACTTTAAGAACATCCTGCGTACTTGTCCGTAAAATCAAATTGTCAAAATAATATCATATATATCGGATCGAGCCTCAAAACTCATGATTTCTTCTAAATTTTTCATACGACATGAAATTCCCATTTCAGGTCTGAAACACATCAAACGACATCCGTTTTCAACCAAACTTCACATGAAGAGATCTAATCATATATAAGATTTGTACCAGGCACCGGAACTAAAATACAGGCCCGATACCTTAGTCTTCTAATCAAATCTAAGTTCCATTTTCTTTAATTATTTCCAGAAAATAATTTCATATAAAAATTCATTTCTTGGACTTGGGACCTCGGAATTCGATTCCAGGCATACACTCAAGTCCCATATTTTCCTACGGACCCTCCGAGACCTTCAAATTACGGGTCCGGGTCCGTCTACCTAAATCGTTGACCGAAGTCAAATTTGCTCAATTTAATATAAAAAATTAGCATTTTTTCATAGAATCCATATCTAAGCTTTCCGGCTATGCGCCGGGACTGCACATGCAAATCGAGGCAACCCGAGAGGAGGTTTTAAGGCCTCGAAAGTACACAACAAAAAATAAATAAGTGATGACCCCATTGGGTTGTCACATCCTCCACCACTAAAACAATTGTTCGTCCTCGAACGGACAAAAGAAAGAAGTACCTGAGTCTGGAAAAAGGTGAGGATATCGGCTCCACATATCAGACTCGGACTCCCAAGTCGATGCCTCAGGAGGCTGACCTCTCCATTGGACACGAACAGAAGGAAATCTCTTGGACCTTAACTGACGAACCTACCGGTCTAGGATAGCTACCGGCTCCTCCTCATACGACAAGTCCTTGTCCAACTGGACAGTGCTGAAATCCAACACGTGGGTTGGATCGCCGTGATACCTTCGAAGCATGCATACTTTGAAAACTGGATGCACGGCGGATAAGCTAGGGAGTAATGCAAGTCTATGAGCCACCTCTCCCATTCTATCAAGAATCTCAAATGAACCAATGTACCTAGGGCTAAGCTTGCCCTTCTTCCCAAATCTCATCACGCCCTTCATCGACGATACTCGGAGCAACACTTGCTCCCCAACCATAAATGCTACATCAGGAACCTTGCGGTCTGCATAACTCTTCTGCCTAGAGTGAGCTGAATGAAGCCTGCCCTGAATGATCTTGACCATGTCCAAGGCCTCCTGAACAAAATCTGTACCTAGCAACCGAGCCTCCCTTGGTTCAAACCTTCCAACCGGTGATCGACAGCGTCTACCATATAGAGCCTCGTAAGGAGCCATCTGGGTGCTCGACTGGTAGTTATTGTTGTAGGCAAACTATGCTAATGGCAAGAATTGATCCCATGACTCTCCAAAATCAATCACACACGCACGGAGCATGTCCTCAAGGACTGGATAGTGCGCTCAGACTGTCCGTCCGTCTGGGGGTGAAATGTTGTACTCAACTCTACCCGAGTACCCAACTCATGTTGCACGGCCTTGCAGAATCGTGACGTGAACTGAGTACCTTTGTCTGAAATAATAGAAACTGGAATGCCATGAAGATAGAAGATCTCCCAGATATAGATCTCCGCTAGTCGCTCCGATGAATAAGTGGTACACACAGGGATGAAATGAGCGGACTTGGTCAGCCGATCCACTATGACCCAAATGACGTCAAACTTCTTCAAGGTCCGTGGGAGTCCTGATACAAAATCCATGGTGATGCGCTCCCACTTCCACTCCGGAATCTCTATCTGTTGAAGCAACCCACCTGGTCTCTGGTGCTCATACTTCACCTGCTGACAGTTGAGGCATCTAGCTACATATCCAACTATATCCTTCTTTTTCCGCCTCCACCAATAGTGATGCCTCAAGTCATGATACATCTTCGCGGCACCCGGATGGATGGAATGCCACGAACCATGGGCCTCTACTAGAATCGACTCTCGTAGCCCCTAAACATCGGGCACACAAACACGGCCCTGCATCCTCAACACCTTGTCATCTCCAATGGTCACATCTCTGGCATCACCATGCTGAACCCTTTCCTTTAGGGCAAGTAAATGGGGATAATCATGCTGTCGCTCCCTAATACGATCAAATAAGGAAGACCAGGAAACCACACAAGCTAGAACCCGGCTGGGATTTGAAAGATCCATTCTCACGAACTGACAGGCTAAGTCCTGAACATCCATTGCCATAGGCATCTCTAAAGCTGGTAAATACGCCAAACTCCCCAAAGTCTCCGCCCGGCGACTCAAGGTATCCGCTACCACATTGGTCTTGCCCGGGTGATGCAGAATGGTGATATCATAATCTTTCAGCAACTCCAACCACCTCCTCTCGCAAAATTTTAGATCCTTCTGCTTGAACAAGTGCTGTAAACTCTGATGGCTAGTATGAATCTCACAAGGCACACCGTACAAATAATGATGCCAGAGCTTCAGGGCATGAACAATAGAAGCTAACTCAAGGTCGTGGACAGGGTAGTTCTTCTCATGTATCTTCAACTGTCTGGACGCATAGGCAATCACTCTGCCGTCCTGCATCAACGGTGCTCCAAGTCCAACCCTCGAGGCATCATAGAAGGTAGTATAAGACCCCGAACTGGTAGGCAATATCCAAATTGGGGATGTAGCCAAAGCCGTTTTGAGCTTCTGGAAGCTCGCCTAACGCTCCTCTGTCCACTTAAATGGGGCACCCTTCTGGGTAAACCTAGTCATATGGGTTGAAACCGATGAAACCACTCCACAAAGCGACGGTAATAACCCAACAAACCAAGGAAACTGCGAATCTCTGTAGCTGAGAAGGGACTGGGCCAACTCTGTATGGCCTCTATCTTCCTCAGATCTACTTGAACTCCCTCGCTTGAAATCACGTGGCTTAAGAATGCCACTGAATCCAACCAAAACTCACATTTTGAGAACTTTGCATATAACTGCTTCTCTCTCAAGATCTGAAGCACGACCCTCAGGTGCTTCTCATGATCTTCCCGACTCCGGGAATACACTAGAATATCATCAGTGAAAACAATTACGAATGAGTCGAGATATTGCTCGAACATACTGTGCATCAAATGCATAAAAGCTGTTGGAGCATTGTTCAGACCAAATGACATTAAAATAAACTCATAATGACCATACCGAGTACTGAAGGAAGTCTTTGGATATCTGGTTCCCGAATCTTTAACTGATGGTACCCTGAGCGCACGTCAATCTTAGAAAACACCCGTGCGCCCTGAAGCTGGTCAAACAGATCATCATTACGAGGCAAAGGATAACGGTTCTTCACTGTAACCTTGTTCAACTGGCGATAATCAATGCACATACGCATAGAACCATCGTTCTTCTTCACAAACAAAATAGGAGCACACCAAGATGAAACACTGGGTTGAATAAAACCCTTATTAAGAAATTCCTATAACTGATCCTTCAACTCCTTCAATGCAGGAGGAGCCATTCGATACGGAGGAACGAAAAATGGCCAAATCAATGCCAAAATCAATGTCTCTATCGGGCGGCATGCCCGGAAGATCCGCAAGAAACACATCAGGATAATCCCGTACTACTGGAACTGAGTCAACAGAAGGGGTACCCATACTGACATCTCTCACATAGGCTAAATATGTTGCACACCCCTTCTCAACCATACACTGAGCTTTAAGGAAAGAGATAACTCTACTGAAGTGTGATCTAAAATGCCACTTCACTCAATACACGGGATACCTGGCATAGCCAGTGTCACGATCTTGGCATGACAAACAAAAATAGCATAATAGGGCGACAACCAGTCCATGCTAAAGATAATATCAAAATCAACCATATCGAGTAACAATTAATCCTCTCTGGTCTCAAAAACCATGAATAGTAACTAAACATGACAAATATACCCGATCCACAACAAGAGAATCTCCCACAGGAGTAGAAACATAGACGGGGGCACTAAAAAAAATCCCGAAGCAAACCTAAATGCAGAGCAAAGTAAGAAGACACATAAGAATAAGTAGAGCCCGCATCGAATAGAACCGATGCCTCTTTGTGACAAACCAGTATAATACAAGTGATAACTGAATCGGAGGCAATAGCCTCGGCACGAGCAGGAAGGGATAATACCTGGCCAGACCTCCCCCTCGAGGGCGACCTCTACCTCCCCGGCTCCACCTCTAGCTGGTTGAGCGGGTGTGGCAGCAACTTGGGTTGTAACTATAGCCTGAGAGCTCTACGGGGCATGTTGTGGCTGAGCTGTCTGTGAAGATGCACCCCTACCCAGTCTGGGGCAGTCCCTAACCATATGGCGTGTATCACCACACTCGAAACAAGCTCTAGGAGGGCGTGGTGGCTGTGACTGACTAGGACCAGGTCTGCTAGACTGACCTCCGGAAGTACCCTACGCCAGAGGCGCAGTAGAAATCGGAGGTGCATAGTAAGGCTCCTGGGGTGTAGACGGAGTTGGTGCACTTCCGGCTGCTAGAAGAGCTGAATGAACAGGGTGACCCATAAAACCCCTACCATATTCGCCTGCTGTTGTGGTACAGGCACTAGAATAGTGGCCCGACTCTCGAGACCTCTTGGCCTCTCTCTCCTCTCGCCCCTTAGTGTGTATACTCTCTATCCTCCTAGCAATGCTCACTACCTGCTGATAAGGAATGTCCATCCAACTCTAGAGCCATGCTAGATCTAATAGGTGGGATAAGACCCTCAATGAACCGACGAACTCTCTCGCTTACTGTAGCAACCAAAGTCGGTACATGCCTGGCCAATCTGGTATAACGGATAGCATACGCCGAAACGGTCATAGAACCCTGGCGCAAATGCTAAAACTCTGCGCACCATGCATCCCTGAGACTCTGGGGAATAAACCCTCTCATAAATATATCTGAGAACTGGGTCCAATTCAGTGAAGGAGCCTCGACCGGACTGTCTAGCTCATAAGTGTGCCACCAATCATAGGCAGCTCCTCGAAGCTGGAAGGCAGTAAAGGGAACCCCATGGACTCTACTATGCCCATAGTGCGAAGAATACGGTGGCACTCCTCCAAAATTCCCAAGGCATCATCTGTCGCCAATCCACTAAGGTCCAGGGGATCATAATTCTTGAATCTTTCCAACCTCCACTACTCATCCTCAGAAGCAGCTGCCCCATCTATGGGCTGAACTGGCACTGTAGGTGGAATGGGAATGATCCCTGAGGCCTGCTCAACCTGCACTCGCTGCTCAGGAGTGCGGACGGCGGGAGTCTGTGCTCCTACCCCGGCCTGGGATGTGGCTACAGCAAGGTGAAGCAACCCTGCCTAAGCCAAGGTAGTGTACATGGACATAAACTGAGCTAATGTCTCCTAAAGGGCTGGCGTAGTGGTGGTAGTAGTAGGAGTGCTGGGAGCCTGGGCTCCGGCTAGATCTGCTGGTGGTTCCTCGGCGGTAGCTCGTGCAGGTTCTCTGGCTGCACCACATGCGTGTCCTCGACATCCACCCTGGCCTTGGCCTTGGACGGCTGCGGTAGGGGGCTTGGGTTCCTGATCGTCGCGAGTAGCGCATGTCCTCACCATTTGTGAGAGAATAGAAGACAGAAGTTTAGATTTGACACCAAAATATCGCACGACAAGGAAATCAATGAAGTGAAGATTCTTCCTAAACAGTTATATAGCCTCTCGTCAATAAGTACAGACGTCTCGTACCGATCAGCGAAATTCTAATAAACAGACCCGTGTTCCATGACTCCTATGAACCTAGAGCTCTGATACCAACTTGTCACAACTCGAGTTCACCCTCCATGAACATATCGTGATGGCACCTACTTCCTACAATTAGGTAAGCCTAACAATGCAGAAACTAATATAACTGGAGGAATTGTTTAACTAAATTAAGCAAACAAAATAGAAGAAAATCAGTATATAAGTGCCACTTGGCATATAAAACCCAAAAGTATAAACGCGAAAGTCTACAACTCAATCCCAAAACCCGGAAACTCACGGGAAGCACGGGCTAAGGAAATACTGTATGTTGTAGTCTCCAGAATGTCAACATCAAAAGTATGATAGAATCTAAACACTACAGGCAGAATAAGGAAGGAAACTCTTCAGTCTACGAACGCTGCAGATATACCTCAAGTCTCCACTAGATCTCTCCGCCACGATGGTAGTGCGCCTAGATGGAGTACCTGGATTTGCACATCAAAACATGCACAGAAGAGGCATGAGTACACCACAACGATACTCAGTAAGTGACAAGCCTAACCTCAGTCGAGTAGTGACGAGGAAGGTCAGGGCCCTACTGAGATTAAACAATATAACAGGAATGATGAATCAATACACAGTAAGAAGACATAATGGAATACAACTGTGGAGTAAGTCATACTATACAAACAACAATCAACACACCGAGGATAAAATAACCCAAAGTAAAAACAACTCAATATCAGTACCAATTTACTAGGATCTCCAGGATACTACCGTCCTGTAGTCCATTTTCGTGTCAATACCAATAATGAGGATCTCCCAATATACCGTCATGTAATCCATTCCCATATCAATACCAATAACGAGGATCTCCCAGGATACCGTCCTGTAGTCTATTTCCATATCAATACCAATAACAGGGATCTCCCAGTATAACGTCCTGTAGTCCATTTCCATATCAATACCAATAACGAGGATCTCCCAGGATACCGTCCTGTAGTCTATAATATAAAGGGGATCTCCCGGGAATCTAGCCTGTAGTCCCAAAGTAAATATGTAGGGGGATCTCCCGGGAATCCAACCCGTAGTCCCAAAGTAAATGTGCAACGGGGGATCTCCCGGGAATCTAACCAGTAGTCCCAAAGTAAATATGCAGCCGCAACCAGAGAAATATTCATAAATGAAGTACAACAACACAAGAAACAAATTGTTCTAGCCTAACATGTCTCACGCAGTGAAGATAAGGCAAATTAAGCAAATAGGGAAGTCAAATCAACTAAACATGTCTTCCTAATCTAACACAGGTTAAAATTGCAAGTAAGATAAAGTAAGTACGAAAGAAAACTTAGGCTCAATGTCTTAAGTAAAAATCGGATTTTCAACGATTATCTCAAGTACGCGCTCGCCTTCTCGCGTACAAGGCACTCAATTACAAAATAACATATCATAAGGGGAAGGTCCCCCACACAAAGTTAGACAAGCTACTTACCTTAATCGGCTCCAAAATCAACTTGAAATCACTTTATTGCCACGAGTATCCCACTCCAAATGTCCCAAATCTATTCATTTCAATTACATCTCATAAATAACATCTCAAGCAACTAAGTCTACAATTAATTTTACAGCTTTGATGAATTTTTACGTAAATTGACCAAAACGCCCCTCGGGCCAACGTGGTCAAAACCCAAGGTTCGAATTAAAATTCGGTTACCCGTTCCCCCACGAATCCATTTATGTGATTAGATTTGAAATTGGACCTCGAGTTGAGGTCCAACCCCAAATTTAGCGAAACCCTAGGTCCTACCCAATATACCCGAATTTACCCACTAAAATCTTCGATTTGATGTTGAAATTATGTTAAAAGGTGTTAAGGAGTGAAGAAAATGAGTTAGAAATCACTTACCAATCGTTTTGAAGAAGAAGTATTGCTTAGAAAATCGCCTCATAGGTTTTGGGTTTTTTTGGAAAAGTGAGAAATAACTGAAAAATTCTGTGTATTTATACTTAACTGAGCTTCCAACGCGGACCGCGCAAGGATGACCGCGGCCGCGCGACTCACACCGCTGCCGTTATAAGGTATCTGCGCCCGCACTAGTGGAGCAGAAACTTGCTGGTCCTTTGAAGTTGGCATCCAGACCGCGCGAGGGTGATCACGGTCGTGCGGCTCATGCCGCAGACCGTGCAAAAACAGCACGGCTATGCTAGAGGAATTGAAGGCTGTGGATTCTTTGAAGCTGGCAGCGCGGACCGCCTGGCTCACGCCACGGACTGCGCGAGGACGACCGTGGTCACGCGCTGGAACCTGTAGCTTGCACCTGACTTGCAACATCTGGTGTTTTAAGTCTAAGACCTCCAGGAACCTACTCGAAACTCACTCGGGCCCTCGAGTCTCCTAACCAAACCTATACACCACTTCAAAAACATCTTATAGGCTTGTCTGTGCGACTAAATTGCCAAAGTATATCATATATATCAGATCGAGCCTCAATACTCATGATTTCTTTTAAATTTTTCATAAGACATGAAATTTCCATTTCGGGTCCGAAACACGTCAAACGACGTCCGTTTTCAACCAAACTTTACAGGAAGAGCTCCAACCATATATAAGACTTGTACCTTGCAGCGGAACCAAAATACGAGCCCGATACCTCAGTCTTCTAATGAAATCTCGTTTCCATTTTCTTTAATTATTTCCAGAAAATAATTTCACATAAAAATTTATTTCTCGAACTTGGGACCTCGGCATCTGATTCCAGGCATATGCTCAAGTCTCTTATTTTCCTACAGACCCTTCGGGACCATCAAATCACGGGTACAGGTCCGTTTACCCAAAAACATTGACCAAAGTCAAATTTTCTCAATTTAATATAAAAAAATTAGCATTTTTTTAACACAATTCATATCTAAGCTTTTCGGCTACGCGCCGGGACTGCACACACAAATCGAGGTAACCCAAGAGGAGGTTTTAAGGCCTTGGAAGTACAGAACAGAAAATAAATAAGTGAATGACCCCATTGGGTCGTTACAACATGCCCTCGCCCTTACTCATTTAAAATCACATAAGCCCCTCGGGCAATAGTAAAACGTTCTGCTCAGCCCAAAAATAGTATAGAAAGATCATTTTAAGTATCAAAGAAAAATAAACTTTGGCTGAGTTTTGAAAAAAGTAAAAAATACATGACTGAGTTTAAATAATTGTCACAAAGCCCAAATATGATAATCTGCCCAACTTATGATGACAACAAGTGAACTTCAGTCAAATACGTAGTAAATTCATTTATCGAGACGGACCAAGTCATAATCCCCAATGGTGCTCTACCCCACGCTCTCTATCCGACGTTTTTGAGTCACCTCAATATAGCACTACAATGTGTAATTCAGGGGTTTCAAACCCTCAGAATATCATTTACAATCATTACTCACCTTGAACTGGTGAAATCTCTAGCTCGCTACGCCTTTGCCCCCCAAACCGGCCTCCACACGCATCGAATCTATGCATAATCCGAGCACACACATCACAATATGCTAAGGGAACATACCCAATAGAAAACAATCGAAAAATATCAAAATTCTTGAAATTAGCAAAATCCGAGCCTCGGGCCCACTTCTGGAAACTCGGAAATTTTTATATTATTAGATTCCTTATCTTCCCACATTTACATACATATCAAAAGTTCTCAAACCGAGCTCAAATGACCCGTCAAATCCCAATTTGAAGTTTCAAAACTCAAACCCTAGTATCTTCCAATTTTAGTTAAATTCCATGGATTTCTAGGTGGGTTATACAATACAACGAGTATTGATATCAAAAATCTTACCTCCAATTGATTCCCCTCGAATCCCTCTTCAAATGCTCTCAAAAGTGCCCAAGGCCAAGTGGGAAATGAGGGAAATGGGCTAAGTTTTGAATTTAATAACTGGACACAGCCCTCAGATGTGGGAATTGCGAATTGGGGTTCCCAATTGCAAAGTCATGTTCGCATTTGCGAACTCAGGCCAAACAGGAGCACTTCGCATTTGCGGAAGCTCAACCTTCGCATTTGCGAAGAAAGCTTCGCATTTGTGAGCCAAGCAGGCCTGGGCTGGTTTCACATTTGCGATCCAGCCTTCGCATTTCCGAATTGCAAAGCATGCATGCCTGTTCATATCAGATTTTTCAAAATTCAAAAATTCAATCCGACACTTATCCAAAACTCCCCCGAGCCCTTGGGGCTCCAAACCAAATATGCTCACAGTCTCAAAAATATCGTACGAACTTATCCGTGTGATCAAATCGCCAAAATAACATCATATACATTGAATCAAGCCTCAAAACGCATCATTTCTTCCAACTTTTTTATAAAACATCAAATTTCCATTTTACGTCTGAAACACATCAAACGATGTCCATTTTCAAAAAAACTTTATAGAAAGCGCTTAAACCATATATATGACCTGTACCGGGTACTAGAACCAAAATACGGTCCCCATACCATAGTTTTCTAATTAAATTTTATTTCCAATTTTCCTAACTATTTCCAGAAAATAATTTCACACAAAAATTCGTTTCTCGGGCTTGGGACCTCGGAATTCGATTCTGGACATACGCTCAAGTCCCATATTTTCCTACGGATCCTCCGGGATTGTCAAATCGCTGGTCCGGGTCTGTTTACCCAAAATATTGACCGAAGTCAAATTTATTCAATTTGATATCAAAAATTAGCATTTTTTCTCACAAAACTCATTCCAAATTCTTTTTCCTGAAAACCAAAACCAATGATATTTACAGATCGTACTACACCATATGGGCCAAATCATGTCCGAGAACTGGCGATCAAAGCAAAAATAAGGTTAAAACGACCATTCGGGTCGTTACAACATGAGTCAGCTATGTTGTCCCTATAATGACTCTTTAAGATAGCCTTGTCCAAAGTGCACTGAGTTTCCCGAAAACCCTAATGGACATCATCACATTCTATGCATTTATTGAAGAACTAAGTGCTTTTATACCAATTGTTGATGTTAAAAAATCGAGTCTGGTGGGGGTGAGGGCCTAACCTTATTTTGCTTGCAGAAATATGAGGCACAAAGTCACCAGATTCGGCATGGTCACCAACATCAACCCAAAATTACAAAGCTGGTGGGAGGAACTTCACTCTAGTGATTTATGGGACTTCGCGAGTTGAGAAAGCTATTCGATGGAGCCAGGGATGCCGAATCTGGGGAAGGTCTTTCTAAGACCAAATAGATAGGAGTTTTCTTCTTTTTATGAAATGTCAAAAGGCCAGTGACCATTAGTGAATTTTATTTCCTGTTATTCAATGTCAATTCGGGGTTCGTCTTATTTTCTATCAATAAAATAAGGCATTTAGCATTCATAGTTCTCCAAATTAATTTGTCGTTGGGCCTACCTCGGGCACAAAGAGGTCCCTAAATTAGGACACGATTTACATTCTGCACTATATCTTTAAATATCGCAATGCTTTTTTTATGATCCTCACTAACTTGTTACCTTTTTTTCGTTTTATTTTTTTATTTTATTCCCCTCCCCAAAGGTTAGTTTGTGCACTATGGCATCATCATCCTATTCCACAAGATCCAAGGGCCTTCCACCGACTTCTCCTCCTAGTCCTATCAGAAACAGGAACAAAGGAAAAATGGAAGATTTGAACAACCCCATAAAGGAGAACTTAATTAAACGGATAGAGGTCACTCATGGTCATGGTACTCTGGTTCCTTAGGAAAATGCATCCCAACTTGAACAAAAGCTAATTAAATTCTAAGAAGAACTTGATCAGGTTTGGAACCTGGAAAATTTTCATTTTCCCTTACCACTCCAGACGTTAATTTCCCAAACACCCAGAACCCCGCACCTCGACAAAACATCCCAAAGCCACAAAGCCATCCCGCTCCTCACCCCCATGGCAATACTTGCCACACTTCTAATAGTATTCCATTTCTCATCCCAGAACCTTTGAACTATACAAATGAACATTCCCACACTCATCATAACACCCCCATCGGAGACCATGCCATACTCCACCCAACCCATCTCAAGCACACCCGAGTCTAATGATAAAGACTCCCTTATCAGAAACCTCGCTGAAGAACTCAAGAAATTGACTAGCCGAATTCAGGGCATCGAAGGAAGTAAGAGGATTAAAGTGTTGAACTATGAAGACCTTTGCATACAACCGCATGTCGAACTGCCCGAGGGGTACAAACCTCCTAAGTTCGAGATGTTTGATGGTACAGGGGATCCGAGAATCCACTTGAGAACATACTGCGACAAGATGGTCGGAGTAGGGAAGGACGAGAGGATCTGCATGAAACTTTTCATGAGAAGTCTGAAATGAGATGCTCTATTTTGGTACATTATCCAAGACCCGAAGAAATGGTCGAACTGGGTGAGTATGGCATCCAACTTTATGGACAAGTTCAAATTCAACACAAAAAATACACCAGATGTGTTCTACATTCAAAACCTAAAAAAGAAGCCGACGGAAACATTCCGTGAGTATGCCACTCGCTGGAGATCAGAAGTTGCTACGGTCAGACCCGCCTTAGAGAAAGAACAAATGAACAAGCTTTTTGTCTGGGATCCGGACCCGCAATATTATGAAAGGATGATGTTGATTGAGAACCACAAATTTTTTGACATCATCAAGTTGGGTGAAAGGATCGATGAAGGAACCAAAAGTGGTATGGTTACAAACCGTCAAGGTATGGTTACCGCCTAAGGTACATGCTCCATTCGGAGTCAAGATAGCAACACCAATTCTGGTGGCAATGTCAGCCGTAACACCATTCCATACAAATGCCATACCTTGGGATTACACAGCAGAGGCAAGAAGAAAAGGGAAGGTCAAGTTTGAGGAAGCAGTCGTGGCACATTGTATGACAAGGACTTGTAGGGTTTATACCTTGGTAGCTGAGTCGAGTAAGCAGGCCTCTAGTCGACCGACCATTACTAAAATCGAGCTCGATGATCTCTGGAGAAAGATACAAGCCAAGGAATACTAAGTCATTGATCAGCTGAACAAAACGCTGGTAAAAATCTCTATCCTAGATTTGCTACAAAATTCCGATGCACATAAGAATTCTTGCTAAATACGTTGAGTAAGGCATATGTACCGAGAAACATCACTAGAGAAGAGATGGAAAATATGGTAGGGCATGTATTGGAAAGTCAAAAGATCACTTTTCATGAGTATGAGCTGCCACCAGAAGGTTTGAGTCACAACAAGGCGTTGCACATCACCGTGCAATGCGAAGATTATTTCATCACCAGGATCCTTATTGATGGAGGCTCCAGGCTTAACATTTGTATGTTGGTAACACTCAGGACATTGGGAAAGGGGTTGCATGCCATTGGAGAAATTAGCCTATGTTTGCAAAAGGGGACCACTTGGTTTGATGTTGATTTCAAAGTAATAGACGTGTCGGCATCTTATAATTTGTTGTTAGGACGGTCGTGGATTCATGCTGCCGGGGTCGTGCCTTCAACACTACACCAGGCAGTGAAGTTTGAATGGAACCACCAAGAGGTGATCATTTACGGTGACGGTAGAAATCCCATATACTGTCACCAGACCATCCCAGTAATTGGAGGCAAAAGAAAGATAGGTGGGGAGGCCTATCACCACATCAAACGAGTCAATACCATTGACATGTACAAGTGGTGGGACAATAAAATTGAAAGCATATTGAACTAGAGAAGATACGAACTTGGCAAAGTGGCTCGGCAAGAATCTCCAAAGAATCGCTAAGCCTGTCAAACTAAAGAAACATGGTAACACCTTTGGTCTGGTATATGAGTATACTTTGGAGGAATTCAACAACTGGTCGCCACCATGGTGCGGTCCTAACTATCCGCTAAAGTAGCCAATACCTCATTTGGAGCAGACTTCCCAGCTAGCGGACGTTAATTATAGGTTAGAAGAAGAGGAAGCACTAGCAGCAGCAAGGAATTTATTCTTAGAGATGAAGATATGGATTGTTGTGTCATTTTCGGGGAGGAGGGGGGAAGGCCCTTCCATATAGGCTGTAAGACGAGGAGCACGCCTCAATAATTAGACCATCAGAACCACCAGAGCCTGACAAGCCTCAGGGTAGAAAGGCTGAACAAGCATTATGCACTATCTTTTATTTTTTTACTAGTTGACTTTCATTTCTCTTTTAAATTTCGCAATAAGATCTACAATGTTCAAAACAATTATGCAGTTTATCAAAGCATTTTTTGTTGGAAACACGTTCTCAAAGCATTATACTAAAACGTGTGTTCATATGTGTAGGTTTTGATGAATGACAAACGATGCGCAAATTGATATATGACGAAGTTCAAGTACAAGCGCACAATTGATATATAACGAGATTCAAGCACAAGACCAAGTTTTATAGTTTTACATGAGTCGTTCTTAACTGTGATCTTGATCCGACAACTTGACTCATGACATGGCTTCTCTCGTAAAATTATTTTTACAAAATCATGCATATTTAATTTAATGCTAAATGATTTTAAATCAGGCATATTTACTTTAGTCAAAATGATTTTTAAACATGCCTCTAAAATCTGGACTAAGATAATCGATTATGTACTTATGATAATCGATTATGTTAAGCCAAGACTGCATGACAATCGATTGAGAACTAATGACAATCGATTGTGTTAAGGCAGTGAGCATCAGATTTTTCAAACCTGCATGACAATCGATTGTGAACCTTATGACAATCGATTGTGATGAGGCAGTGTCCATCAAAGTTTTTGAACGCTCAAAATAATCGATTGTGAAGTTAATGACAAACGATTGTGAAGAGACAGTGTCCATCAAGTTTTTCAAAGTCACAAAATAATCGATTGTGAACATATGACAATCGATTGTGTTGAGACAGTGTCTTCCAGACTTTTTCAAAGTTATTAAATAATCGATTGTGAGTATATAACAATCGATTGTCATGAGGCAGTGTCTAAATTAATTTTTCAAGACTGATATATAATCGATTGTTAACTTAGTATAATCGATTGTATAACTAACCGTTGCCAAAATATTTTCAAATACCGTCAGGTAATCGATTGTTGATTTTGTACAATCGATTGTTGAAATTAAAATCTGGAAAAGATTTTTTGAACGTTGCTGAATAATCGATTGTTGATTTTGTACAATCGATTGTTGAAATTAAAATCTGAAAAGGATTTTTTGAACGTTGCTGAATAATCGATTATTGATTTTGTATAATCGATTATTTTACGTAAAATCTGGAAATGATTTTTTGAACGTTGCCAATAATCGATTGTTGACCTTAGATAATCGATTGTTATGCGTAAAATCTGGGATTGATTTTTGGAACGATTGGCAAACAATCGATTGTGGATTCTTGACAATCGATTGTCACTGAGTAAAATCAGCAGTTCTTAATTGGCAACTAGGCAACGGTAATGCCAAGTTTTTCAACTATAAATACAGCTTAAATTCAGTCTTTTGAGTACACAATAACACATAACAACTGATCATTCAATTGGTAAAGCTTGCATACTCTATTGCTTATTATTTTATATTCATTACATAAGTTTTTGAGAGCCAAAATATTGTTCAAAGTTGTTGTGATCTTGAGCGTATTCTTTTACTCATCTCTACTCATTAAGGAGTGTCTTGTTTGAGTGCTTAGTGTATTGTACACTTGAAGAGAATTGTTATTCTCTTGTTGTAAGAAGGAACTTGTGTTTCCTTGGTTGAAGTCTTGGAGTGTTGTATCTCCGAGCAAAGGTGTTGAGGCTTGTGTCCTCAAGTTGCAAAGGTTTGTTAAGCACCCGTAAGCTTGACAAGTTAGTGGAAATCTCGAGAGAGTCTCTCGGGGACTGGACTAGCCACGGGTTGTGGTGAACCAGAATACTCCGGTGTGTTCTTTCTTATTTATCACACTTATTTATTTCCTGCAAATTTTAAATTCCGCAAGTTTACGCTAATTTTTATTATAACGCTATTTCCCCCCCCCCCCTCTAGCGTTAAGCGTATTATCTAACATTTTTTACTTTTCTTACGAATCAACACTTATTACTATTATTTTCTCTCATTACTTTATTTATACAGCATTACTATTACTTGTCTTGATGAACCAATGAATGTGACATGCAACGAGACAACGCGACAAACGGACATAGATTCAGAGGAAGATAATATACCGGAGGTTCTTAAACAAGTTGAGAATTTTTAGAACAGACCTCAGTCCAACATGGACGAGATCGAGATTGTTAAACTGGGAGATGGAGATGTCGAAAATGTCAAAGAAACACGAGTCAGCGTTCATTTATCACCGTCAAAAAAAGAAGTATACACAGAATTTCTAAGGGAATATGAGGACATATTCACCTGGTCATATGATGACATGACCGGTCTGAGCGTCTTTTATGGCATACAAACTGCCAACTGATCTGACATGTCCACCGGTAAAGCGGAAGCTTAGAAAGCTCAAGCCTAATATGAGTCTGAAAATCAAGGAAGAAATCACTAAACAGGTCAAAGCTAAGGTTCTCAGGGTAGTAGAATCCGACATGGTTAGCCAACATTGTGCCAGTACCAAAGAAGTATGGGAGGGTTAGAGTCTGTGTCAACTAGCAGGATCTCAATTGGGCCAATCCGAAAGATGACTTCCCCTTACGAACATACACATCCTGATTGGCAATTGCACCAAGCATGAGCTGTAGTCATTTGTGGATTGTTTTGCTGGGTATCATCAGATATGGATAGATGAATAAGATACTAAGAAAACGGCTTTCATTATTCTGTAAGGAATGTACTACTACAAGATGATACCGTTTGGGTAAAGAATGTTGGGCCACCTACATGAGGGTCATGACTACCATTTTCCATGATATGATACATAATGAGATTGAAGTATACATAGATGATGTCATCATCAAGTCCAAGAAAGCCACTAATCACATGGAAGATTTGAGAAAGTTCTTCAATAGGCTGAGAAGGTACAATCTAAAACAGAATCCCGCAAAATGTGCATTCGGGGTTCCTGCCAGAAAACTACTTGGGTTCATTGTAAGTCACCGAGGAATAGAACTAGATCCATTAAAGGTCAAATCTATTCAAGAGTTTCCACTGCCAAAGAACAAGAAGGACATAATGAGTTTCTTGGGGAGAATCAACTACATCAATCAATTCATAGCGCAATCTACAGTTATCTTTGAGCCGATCTTTAAGATGTTGAAGAAGGATGCCGCTACCAAATGGACTGACGATTGTCAAAAGGCCTTTGACAGAATTAATGAATACCTATCAACATCACCAATCTTAGTTCCGCGCGAGCCGGGCCATCTTTTATCTCAGCAAGAAGTTCCCCCTATACGAGGCATGGTATTCTTTGATAGAGCGCATTTGTTGTGCTTTGACTTGGGAAGCTCAGAAGTTGAGGCACTACTTCTGCGCCAATACTACATATCTCATATCAAGTGTGGATCCTTTAAATTACATCTTTCAGAAGCTCATGCCCACTGGCAAGCTAGCCAAGTGGAAAATCCTGTTGAGTGAATTTGACATTGTCTACATAACTTAGAAAACAATCAAGGGACATGCATTAGCATATCACTTTGCCGAGAATCCCGTAGATGGAGAATACGAGCTGCTAAAAATGTATTTTCCCGACGAAGAGGAGAAGATATTGCAGAATCCTATGACAGTTAGAGAATGTTTTTCAATGAAGCGGCAAATTTCAAAAGAAGTTGGCATAGGAGCAGTCCTACTATCAGAAACCGGTCAGCATTATCCGGTATCTGCCAAAATCAGCCTCTCATACACCATCAACATGGCCGAGTACGAAGCCTACATCTTAGGGCTCAAGATGGCCATTGACATGAACATTCAAAAGTTTCTAGTAATTGGGGATTCAAACTTAATTTATGTTTATATTTACGCACAATATACACTTGTGTTACTTATTTGTAGGTAAATCATCGAGAAACAACCATCATGGCAAGAGTGACTCCGCTCCAGTTCCCGCAGCCCCATCAGACTCCAACCATTCACCCCGTCCTAAATACTACACATGTTCTTGAAAGTATCTATCGGCATGCTTTACCGACAGATCCTGAACTACATATGGCCTGATTCTTGTAAGACAGAGATATGTAGGCAACTCGGGAATCAGAGGGCAACCAAACCTTTTCAAACCCCTTCATTCGGTAAAAAATTGGCCATCGTATCTTTACCCGACAACTCTTTCATCCTTCCCGGGTAAAGAGAGGTAGCTGTTGATATCCAATTTTTCCCTGTATATTTCAAATATGGAAAATACTTTCAAAATAACATGTATATACATATATAAGTATGTCCCAAGGTTTTATTATTTTCCTCAATGTTTTTAAAGATTTTTTAAATCAATTTATTGTCCTATTATATCAAGAAAGACCCAATAAGTATTCTCAGAATTGGCATTTTTGGTAATTCATTCATTTGGCTCGCATATTTATACTAAAATATAACTAGTATGATTTTTACATATTTTATAAATTTATTTAGTATTTTTAAAGCTAAATTGCATATAATTGCAATATAAGCCTAGCTTAAGATTTAATTGTATTTTATAGTTATAAGATTGATTCCAGTCATTTTAATTAATTATTTATATATTATTAATTATTTTATCACCTTTAATTTATTTCTAGAAATTATTTTATTACTTTTCATAAAATAAATAAAGGAAAATGGCTATTCAAATGCTAGTCTATTTTTGTTTTGATTTTGGCCAGATTTGGCAACTCTAATTAGACCTAATTTCAAACTCCATTGCCCGGCCTAAATCCTAAAGATTACCCGACCCATAACCCACTAAAATAACCCACCCGGACCCCTTTTAATCTCAGCCATTAATTCACATATCACGGCTCACACTCCCCTTTGTCTTTTTAATTTCCCCAATACCCCCCAAAGCCTCACCATTTCTCGTCTGTAGCCGCCTTTGAATCCCCCCTTCTCCCATCTCTCTCAAATCTAGCCGCCACCTTCTTCCACCACCCTAAAAAACGCTTGAATCAATGGCTTTCAAAGTCATTCAATGCCTGTGTTTGCCTCCTACGACTTCTACCTGCTTGATTATCCTGCTTTCAAGACCAGGCCTTCATGAAGTTTGGTCCAAACAATGGTCTATTTCTGTGCTATGCTATCTCCAGTCATCTTCGACCTTGCTCCATCCAATCATGGCTATTTAAGCTTGATCTTGACTTCTCTTGCTAAAATAAATGACTTTCCAAGCCTTTCTTACTATCTAGGGTTCTTCTGAAACCCTAATCTTCGAGGTTCTTCCGATTCTTTTAGATCTGTTGTATATCTGTGTTTCCTCTAAGATCCTAAACATTTTCTCATGATTTCTTCCAAAACTCTACTTTCAAAACCTTCTTCTTTTCTGATTTAGGGTTTTTTTGTTACTTTATTTCGAAGCACTTCTCATTTTTAAACATGTCTAATGTGTTTCTTACGTTGTTCTTCTACTGTATTTTTTATATTGCTCTTATAATGTGTTGTTCTTCTATTGTGTTTCTTATGTTGTTCTTCTACTGTGTCGCTTTTCTACTGTGCTCCTTTATGTTGTTCTTCTACTGGAATACGCATGTTAAAAGTCTTAGTTCTTTTTTTTTTTAGATTTTTGAACTTATTTTGTTAGTATTTTTGCCTGATCTACTTGTTTTCATTTCTATACTTGATTGACGGGGAAAGCCCTAAATTTGGGGACTCATTTGAGTTGTGAGACTATTTTCTATTTCATTTGCTTGTTCTTCATATTTGAGCTTGTTTAGTTTCAAAACCCTAATTTCTTCGGAACTATTCGAGTTTCTGAAGATGTTTCATCTACTGCTCAATTGTAATTTATGAATCTGTTTCTTTATGTGACTCTAACTCTCTGCTAAACTCTATAAGGTCTTTTACTTGACCCTTTGGCATGCTATTTGATACTTTCTCTTCTCTATTACTGAGTAATTGAAATCGACCTACATAACTACCTGTGTGTGATACTATACAATATTTTTCTTCATCCTAAATTCAGCCTTGCATGCCTAATACTTATGTACTCTTTATATGTGCTGAACTTCTCCTCTAAATGATTTTCAATTTTTTGAATAACTTCAGACTTCCTTTGTGTAAGTCTGATTGATTTTCTTTCCTAGTTTGTTGATTTCCCTATTTCTTGGTTTGATTCGAAAACTTTCCTCAACCTTTCTGACTTGGTTTACTCACGAACCAGTAATTGAGAATATTGGACTCCTTGATTTACTGTGTACTAATTTATTCTTACCTTATTTTGTTTTAATCATGTATTTCAAAATTCTTTCCTTAATTAAAACCCTACGTATTTACCCCTAGTGGCCTACTTTGCACAATACATTTATTAATTTCTTTCCTTAAATAGTTTTACCGTCTAAATCTGAATTCTTTAATTAAAGGAAGTTTTGATTCTTAATTGATATTCAGTTCCATAATTGTTTTCTTACCTTGTCTTTGCCTATTCTTCACATTGTAAATACGCTAAGACTCTTAGCTTTCTAGACACAATCACTCGTGGTTTTTGAACTTACACTTACACTCAAAAATACTCTTTCTTGCTGCTTGTACTATGGCCTCTTTGCAAGTCCTGCTGCCTGCTTCTTTCTCTATTTGCATTCCTTAAACTGGTATGTTCTAATTATTATTCAGCATCATAACTATGTGTTTACTTAACACCTTTTTCCTCCAGGATGCCTACTTATGTGTTTGATTCAGTATGTGTTAGCATTTTCCTTCTACCCGTTCTGCCTCTATTATGTGTTCTAAGTTGTTTGACACTGATGGTTTTTTTAGGCATGACAGCATTAAAGTATTGTTTTCTATGACTCAAACTTGGCCCCCTAGGATCATAACCTCATGTTATCATTGTTGGTTTTATGAGCATAACAGCATTCCCCTATTGTTGTGCATGCCCAGAATCAATTAATGCCCAAGCGTATGGGTTCTCTACAATCAGTCCCAACCCCCGAATCCCTTTTTGTGTAAAGTTAGTAATAATGGAATTGGTTCCCTCTCCCTTTTCCCTTCTAGCACTCTATTCTGCACTTGCACACTTTCTTAGTCTTTAAGTTCTGGCCCCATCTTGTGAGCCTTACCTTGGGACCCTTTGAGTTCCCTTTGAACTTGGACACTTAAGGGTCGACCCTTCCACACTGCATTTGTTCCAATCTAATAATACATTTGGGTGCGAGCATTGCTTGGAGTCCCTTTGAGGCTCTTAGGGAACTTTGGCACACCTAAACGGGAGAAAGGCTATGGATCATGATCTTTGGAGTTGGTTTACATCATATTTCAGACATGAAGTCTGAATCAGGCTTGCCTTGGTTGTACTTTTAAATTTTTGATATATTCTTTTATCTTTATTTTGGGTTATAATTATTTTACAATAAACTCTTGGGGTTGGCTAATGAAAAGGGTGGGTAACTATGCATGCAAAGGGTAGATATCCTACCTATCGGTATTTCTAAAATTCCGCATTCTCAAATAGATATCATGCCTATAGGTATTTCTGGAATTTTGCATTCTCAAATAGATATTATGCCTATAGGTATTTCTGAAATTCTGCATTCTCAAATAGATATCCTGCCTATAGATCTTCTGAAATTCTACATTCTCACATAGATATCCTGCCTATAAGTATTTCTGAAATTCTGCATTCTAACATAGATATCTTGCCTATAGGTACTTCTTAAATTCTGCCCCTGCTCAAATAGATACCATGGCTATAGGTATTTCTGAATGCTACATATGCATATAGAGAATATGCCAATAGATCCATCTGAATCTTATATATCCATTTTTCATCTAGCAATCATGCCCAGAGCTCTTAAACCATCAACTGCAATTAGATGTCATGATCATAGGCTTTAAACGAAATTCAGAACCTAGATATCATGTGTATAGGGTTTCTTCATTCTAACATGTCTATAAACGGTTTTAAATCACCGCAAAGAAAACATGCCTGCAATATCTATTAAATAGGTCTGAATCGCTCGCTAATAAGGCTAAAACCAGTCGTAACAATGTATCTTCATTTTACAGAACTTGTAATCTTTTGCTAAAACATCCTTTTTCTTTAATAATTTGGCAACCTCTAAATCATTATGTATTATGTTCCCTTCATTGTTTTCCGAAATCAGTAGAATTATGCCTATAGGATCTTCAACCAACACTTAGGCAAGCCTTAGAATAAAATTATCAACTGAATCTGTTTATTAACTACAACCAGTAGGCAGGCGTGATTGAGGCTTCTTATATGAATTATGTAGTCAATCAGTCTGCCACAACCTTTAAGTTCTTTCACGTTCAGTATTAAGTCAGACCCTAAGCAGTATGTGCAAGTCATACTAACTATGTGCTTCTTTAATTGAAGGAGCTATATATAAGCCTTCTTTACTTGTTATGTGCTCCTCCCCAACTTGTTCTACATGTTTTTGTATGTCGCTTTAGAATTTTACCTTTGAAACTACAAACAAACCTAAAATGCCTTCCTGTTAGGATTAGTAGTCTTAATAAGTAAATGAGACCATTCCGCGCTTTAATACCTTAAACGGGGTGGAAAAGGGTAGATATGGATATGATGACCACGCGATAACATCACGTGTAGCCCCTCACTGAGGAGTGATTACCAGATATTGTGTGGGGTGATCCATATTATTAATAAACCTAGGACCCCCCCCCCCACCCCCATCCTTTATTTCTTTGTTTCTTTTAAATGTTAAAAATATTTCTTTCTTTGATTCTTTCCAACTTTGTTTATTTGCAACCATCATGTGACAATCCCCTCTTATTTGATGTTCTTACTTGCCTACATGTTATTTGTATCTAAAGTCACAATATTTGTTTGGCCGGAAACCACACTTGTGGATCCTGAGGGGTGCCTAACACCTTCCTCTTGGGATAATTTCAAGCTCTACCCAATCTCTGGTTATTCATATCAAATCCTTCTTAGTGTCCTAATTCACTTAAATCATTAGGTGAAGACTCTTAAATTCAAACTCAATTCCCAAAAGGAATGAGTTGTCCTCTCAAATGTCATAAACTCGATTTGCGAGAAAAAGGGGGCGCGACACTTAGCTCCTAACTCTATTGATTCGTTTGCTATGTCAACAGATGCCTTCGTGCACCATAAAGGTGGCCACGAGAAAATTGGACGTCTTCAAAATTAAGAAAAAGAACGACGAGATGTTAATGGAGTTTGTGTCCTGGTTTTAGATTGAAAGAATTGAATTACCACCGGTCTCTGATGTTTGGGCAGTACAAGCTTTCAGGCAGGGTTTGAATGGAAGGAGGTCGATCGTGTCTCGACTGTTGAAGCAGAACTTGATTGAATATCCAGCTGTGACATGGTCGGATGTGAAAAATCATTATAAGTAAAAGATCAAGGTTGAGGATGACCAGTTGGGAGCCCAGATCACGCCCAAATCTTGTACTAAAAAGGATAAGCGATTGCTGCAAATATAATCCAGTCTTAAAGTCCAGAGTCGAATCCCCCAGAGAAGTAAGGCTTAGTTGTGTCTGTTTAATATCACTAAAAAGACAAGTTTGAATAATTTTCTAAATCATAAATATTGAGATTTATATTTCTAACTAATTAACTAGCAAATAGTAGAAAGCAATAAAATTATCAACTAACGAGACAAAGGGTTGGAGACTAAATTAAGGAGGCCTAGAGTTATGATTTTCCCAATTCTCGGAATCCTTCTAGCTATGTTCCCTACAATTTTGTCAATGTATTATCTACTGATCGTGATCACTTTATGAGCCATAATTCTCTCTCAAGAAACTAAAAAAGTTTGCTAGACATCTTCTCTCGAACTACACTAGTTGGCTTTATCTAACCGCTCACTATGACCACGTCAAGGCTTTGTTATTTCTTAACCTTCCTTTAAATCCGATGTATTGATTTATCACATACGCTAGGAGTGACGTTGTCCAACAAATACCTAAATATATATATTTTCTCAAGAAACACACAATAAATAGACATAGTCAATCGATGGCCAGTCAATCAACAACAATAAACACATAGTTGAACAAGTATAGAAATCCAACGACTCAATTATATAAAACCATAACAAGGAGTTATCCTACAAAAGGTTCCATCAAAACCCTAAATAACAAATTATCTATTCATAACATTATGCAAAACTACAATACTAAAAGTCATAACCAACAATGAAAAAATAGGAAGATGAAGAAAAACTCGTGGAAGAATTTCATGCCTTGCTCATATTGTGTCTCTGCCACTTTAGGTCGAATCTGTGTTAAAAATTGGTCTCCTCACCTCAAAATACTATTTTTCGATGTATATATACCAAGTAGTGTCGGGCCCAAATAACTATACCTTCTCCTATGGGAAAGAGGATAAGTTTTCAAGCCTGGACGGTCGCAGTATGGGTGCAGCACGAATGCGGTATTTGGCAAGTATACTGCCGTTAGCGCGCCTCAAGTACGCGGTTGCAGTTTCGACCTCATGTTCACCCTGTTCGGCTTGGAATTTGGCAAAACGTAAAACATGAAAGTTGTATCCCTTTGAGTTAGATTTCCAACCATATATTGTGGAGCCAAAATAAAATTCTTTGCAAAAGGTTATGTGTATTTTACTAGACAGTGCACAATATGCCTACTCGATTCTTAGTTTTGTTGATCTATCATCCGTTGATCCCCGAATACGATTCCGGTTTAATTCCTTGAGCTTTTAATCTGACTTTAAAACTCCAAATCACTTGAATTCACTTTGTAACATCTTTATAGCTCGGAATCACTCCTACAAGGCGTAAAACTCACAATTAGTGCAAAACACTAGTGATTAAAGTGCAAACACAACTAAAGTGTAGCAAATTAGAGTGTAATAAGCGACTAAAATACATAACTATAGCCGATCATCAACACCCCACACTTAAACCATTGCTCGTCCTCAAGCAATCAAACTGCACCTTTTTATAAACATGGCCTTTTTAAATAATTCTCGTAACTCATCACACCAAGAGTACTTAAAATAGACTAAGCACAAAAGCATAACATATTCACCTCAAGATTTGACTCACAAGTACCACGCATTATTCACAACTCACCCACTTACTCTAACATAAAGGTCACTAAATTACCTTTCTTTCATGAATCAAGTTCCATCATACAACAAAAGAGAGTAGTCCACGTAATAAAATTTAAGAACACTTAGGAACTCAAGATAGAAAGAATTCACTCGCTCTTATAAAGAACATTCATATGCTACAAAAGATGCACCATAAGCTTGCCCGTAGTGTACTACTCCACTAATCGAGCTTATTCAATCTACGATCAACTTGGACTTTATTTGGTTGTAATGTAGGCTATGGGACGGGTATGATACATTTAGATATAAGAGTTACTACACCTCCCTAGGCACTTTAATACATATACTTTAACATTCAAACCTCATACTTATGCCAAACCTAAACTTCACCTTCACATTAATGTATATTACCCCATTATTCTTTAAGCACACTTACATCAAAAGCCACCACTTATCAAAGAATTTTGTTTTCACAAAAATCCAACTATTTTTTCAATTCAAGTGGCTCTTACTTTTTCAAATCAATGCACCTTTCTCCTTATTTAATTAGCTCCACTCAAAATCCAAACTAACCACCCCATACCTTAACCTTTACAAATTTTATAAACAATTCAAGTGCTCATGAGAGGTTAGAATGGTTCAAATAGATGGTTAATTCAATCAAATGGGTAAGTATTGCAATATGGTTTCCAAAGAAAAAGGATTATAGGCTAAAAGGGGTTAACTACGATACATAATAATTAGGCGGGTAAAATATACATATCTAGCTCAACAAAGAAATGCTTATATCACTTTCTAGACTGAATAAAACTATTATCTCACTTTGCAAACACATGGGGCAAGTTCTAGGTATCAAATACAATGCACAAAATAACACTCAAACCTCATACACACATGGCACATAACTCACTCAGGATTGGATTCATCAAGACACTCTAATCAAAGCAGTTAAGCAAATTCAAAATCATACAATTTAAGGTACTTATACAAGAGTCAAAAACTGACCCTAAGCGTCACAACCAAAGAAGTCACTATTCTCAAGTCATAACAAAGTCAACAGATATTATTTCAATTCAAAACACAATACAATGTCTCTTATTCCTAAAAAACTAACTACACCAAGTTCAAATAAAACCCTTGAAAAAGAACCACGACACAAAGAAAAATCAAGGATGAATTGCTACACTACCTAACAAAGGAAAGTTTTTTTTATTTTATTTTTTGTTAGACTTAAATCCCTCAAGAAAATTTTCTAATAGATCCATCATCGGGAAAAATCCAATATTTTTTATTTTAAAAATATATTCAATTAAACTAACAACTAAAATAGAATAGAAAGTCACCTAGACAATCTCCTCACCCTACACTTAAAATTGTGCATTGTCCCCAATGTACACTATAACTAATAAAAGTAAAAGAGACTCCCTGGTAGGCCAAAGGCCGAAGCACTAACAGCTCATGGGGTACTCGGGCTTCTCTCAAGCTTGGTCCTTCGTGCGGGTACATTACACTTAGTTCAAACCATTTGGCTTGATGTTGGATCCTTTCAATACCTTTGCTTTTCATGCTCCTAGAAAAAAAAACTGACACTAAAAAATAATAAAATTTAAAAAATAAAAAATAAATAAATAAAACAATAAAGTTGGGTTGCCTCTCAACAAGCGCTTGATTTAAAATTGCGGAACGATATGAATCACTTTTTTCCTTCACCTTGAGCTTATGAATTGAACCCCTAATTTGTCATCAAGTTTTCGGCTATGCTCCGGGGTGAAGGAATAAATTTAATTGGTCCAAGCATCCATTGTATTATTCTACACTTCTTGGCTTTTAGATGAGGTATGTAGTCCTGTCTTTCTAGCGAGAAAAATTCCAGAATGTAGGCACCGTGCTCCTCATTCCTTGACTTCTCAATCGGCTCGGATGACTCTATTTCCATATCGTCATCCAAGCACAATGTAGAAAAATATTTGGAGTGATAAGTAATGTGCTCACACACATGAACTTCAGAACTTTCAGCATCCTCAACGTCAATGATACTAGAGTCAATAAAATTTGTATCCTCAATGCCCTTGGTTGACTCTAGTCTCACTATTTCAACATTGACATCCTCAAATTGTAGTTGGCTAGGTTGTTGATATTTTACACTGACCTCCCCAATTAACACCTCAAATTCATGCTCTTCTTGGCTACTATCATCAATATTGGCTTGTTGAGCATTAAAAGCCCCAACTAGTTGACTCAATTGAGCCTCCAAATTTTGAATAATTGCCTCTTGCCTTTCTCTGCAATTTGTTTTTATTATTTTGGTTCATAAGGCACTTTAACATATCCTTGATCTCCTTCATGTCTGCATCCCCAGGTTCTTTGTTCCTATTAACTTCACAAGAAAAGATAGAATCATCATAGTAAGGGGTTGGGGGAAGATAATAAATATAAGCACAACCATTAAAGTGACCATTTTTACCGCCACACACATCATACACATTCTACAAATAATATTGAGTTGGTTCACATAGCTTACTCTCGAAAATATTTTGATAATTTTGATCGTGTGGTTTCCTTCACAATATGTATGAGGATCAATTGTAGAACTATCTACACCTAAATTCCCATAATCTCAAGATGTCATGTTTCTCAATTCAACAGTTATAAAAAAATAAAAATAAAAACAAAATAAAATAAAAATTCAAACTTTAACCCTAGCAATATATACAGCTAAAACTACACCATTAGTTCCCCTTCAATGGCTCCAAAATTTGATCACGCCCAACGCTAGACCTAAAACGGATAAACGGTTGCTACAAATATAATCTGGTCGAAAACTCTAAAGTCGATTTCCACAGAGAATTAAGGCTTAGATCTATCTGTTTAATATCACTAAAAAGAAAAGTTTGAAAACTTTTCTAAATTATAAATATTGAGATTTATATTTCTAACTGATTAACTAACAAATACTAGAAAGCGATAAAATTATCAACTAATGAGACAAAAGGTTGGAGGCAAAATTAAGGGGGTCTAGAGTTATGATTTCTTCAATTGTTGGAATCCTTCTAACTATGTTCGCTACAATTTTTCCAATATATTCTCGACTAATCGTGAGCACTTTAGGTGTTATAATTCTCTCTCAAGCATCTATAATAATTTACTAGACATATTATCTCGAACTACGCTAATTGACTTTATCTAACCGCTCACTATGACCACGTCAAGGATTTGTTATTTCTAAACCTACCTTTAAACCCATTGTGTTGATTTCTCACATACATTAGGAGTGACGTTGTTCAATAACCACCTATATATATATATATCTTTTCTCAAGCAACACATAATAAATAGGTATAGTTAATTGATGATCAGTCAATCAACAATAATAAACACATAATTGAACAAGTAGAGAAATCCAAGGGCTCAATTACATAAAAACATAACACGGATTTATCCTACAAAAGGTTCCATCAAAATCCTAGATAACAAATTAGCTATTCATAATAGTATGTAAAACTACAATACTAAAAGTCATAACCAACAATGAAAAAATAGGAAGAGGAAGGAAAAACTCGTAGAAGAGTTTGTCGCCTTGCTCATATTGTATCTCTGCCTCCTTAGGTTGAATCTGTGTTAAAAATTGGTCTTCTCTCCTTAAAATTCCATTTTTCCATGTATATATACCAAGTAGGGTGGGACCCAAACAATTATACATTCTCCTATACAAAAAAGGATAATTTTTCAGGCCTAAGCGCCTGTGGCCGCGGTCGGGGCGCGGCATGAACGCGGTATTTTTCAAGTATTCTGCCTTAGCCCACCTTAGGTCCGCGGTCGCAAATTCGACCTCATATTTCACCTTGTACTGTTTGGAATTTGGCAAAACATAAAACATTAATATTGCAGTCCGTTGAATTAAATTTTCAACCATATATTGTGGACCCCAAATGGACTCCTGAGCAGAAAGTTATGTGCATTTTACTAGACAGTGCGCAATATGCATACTCGATTCTTCGTTTTGTTGCTTTATCATCCGTTGATCCCCGAATACGATCTCGGCTTAATTCCTTAGGCTTTTACTCAGACTTCAAAGCTCTAAATTATTTTAATTCATTCCATAATATATATATATATATATATATATATATATATATATATATATATATATATATATATATATAGCTCGGAATCACTCCTACAAGGCGTAAAACACACAATTAGTGCAAAAACTAGCGATTAAAGCGCAAACTCAACTAAAGTGCAATAAATTAGAGTGTAATAAGCGACTAAAATATGTAATAATAGCCTATCATCAATCCCGCTCGGGTTCAGTGCATTCTAACAGATTCGTAGCCAAGCCCCCTAGATACAAAAATGAAGAATCGAAATTCAACAAAGAGTGGTATCAGTCATATACCGACCGAAGGAACAACGGCCCGAGCCGCAAAACACCTCGGAGCTATCGGAGAAACAATTGAGGTTAAAGATCTCGGGGTTTCATGAGTAAAAGCGGGTTCGATAATCACATCGACCTTGTTGAGTCCCATCGATTATTAGAATATACTTTCAGTGTAGATGCGTCGGGGATTATCTCAGCTATTGGGAGAATCAAAGACACCAAGTGGCCCAAGTCTATACAAACCGATCCATCTCAAAGGAACCCGAACTTGATGTGCAAGTATAATGGCACACATGGTGATAGAATGGAAGATTGCAGACAGCTAAGGAAAGAAGTGGCTCAGTTGTTCAACAAAGGCCACATTCGAGAATTTCTAAGTGATCGGGCTAAGAATCACTTCAAGGAAAGAGATGCAAGGAGAAACGAGCCAGAAGAACCACAACATGTCATCCATATGATCATTGGAGGAGTTGATGTCCCTCAACAACCTACATTCAAATGCACCAAGGTGTCATCATGAGAGAAGAACGGACTCGGAGCTATGTGCCCCAGGATATCCTATTATTCTGCGACGAAGAAGCAAAAGGAGTATCTCATCCCCACAAGGATGCCCTAGTAGTCTCTATCCTATTAAATGAAATTCAAGCTAAACGTGTTTTAGTAGATCTAGGTAGCTCAGCGTGTATAATCAGATCGAGAGTTGTGGAGTAACTCGGCCTACAAGATTAGATTGTACCTGCATCCCGGGTCCTCAATGGCTTCAACATGGCAAGAGAAACAACAAAAGGAGAGATTATCTTACCAGTAAACATTTTCGGGATCATACAATAGGCCGAATTCCATGTCATCGAAGGTGACATGAGGTACAACACACTCCTTGGGAGACCATGGATACACAACATGAGGGCAGTGCCTTCGAATCTTTACCAAATGATGAAGTTCCTGACAGAGGAAGGAGTGAAAACAGTCTACGGAGAGCAACATACTACGAAAGAGAAGTTCACAATTAAGGAGGTGGCACCGATACCAAAATCCTCAACTCCAGACAAATCAAGCACCAAAGCAAGCGACCAAATAGAAATCACTGCCTCTAGCCTCGATGAAGTCAGAGAAACATATATGACAGGGATTCCATCAAAAACCACCACACATCGGTCAAGCATCATAGGTGGAGGCCTCAATTAAGGTAAAGCATGCCTCGAAAAAGACAAGGTAACCAAACTTCTTAAAATAGAATCAACTCGGGAGGTAAAATACCCTGGTTAGCCAACATAGCGATAGTTCCTAAAAAAGGAACCAAACTTAGAATGTGCGAAGGTGACTTGAACAAAGCATATCCAAAAGATTTTTTCCTTTGCCAAACATCGATCGTACGATTGATGTCACGGCTGGCCACGAGACCCCAACTTTTCTCAATGCCTACTCCGAGCACAACCAAGTTCAAATGAACCTAGAGGACCAGGGAAAAAAGTCATTATACTAAACTTGGAACTTATTGTTACAACGTAGTACCCTTCGGGCTAAAGAATGCAGGAGTTACATACCAATGCGTCATTAACAAAATATTCAAAGTATAAATAGGAAAATAATACAAGTCTCTATTGATGTTATGTTGCTTAAGTCCTTGTGCACCGAGGACCACTTAGTTCACTTGCAAGAAACATTCGCAATTTTAAGGAAATACAACACAAAGCTTATCCCAAAGAAACATACCTTCGGAATTAGGCATTAATGACGCACCGTGCGCTCTAGTATATTGCTTTGAGGCCCTCATCCCCATTGAGGTCAGAGAATCTGGCATCAGGTTTTGACTTGCGTTGAAAGAAGCAAATCACGAGGCCATAAATGCTAGTTTTGAGGTATTAGATGAAAAGCGAGAGGCAACGCTTATTCAGATGGACACACAAAAAGCAATGGATCAAAAGATGATACAATAAAAGAACCATATTGAGTTATTGGAATTGTTGTTATAGGACCTGTCACACTTCCTTTTTCCACCCCCGGAAGGGGTATATAAGAAATTTTTTTCCAATTTAAGTGACTATTGAAACAGGATTATTTTGTTTATTCAGAGTTGTCACTTGGGATAATTTATGGTGTCTCAAGTCACTTATTTAAATCCCGAATCGAAGAAAGATTGACTCTGTTTTATAGTCCACGAACACAAAAATACGGGTAAGGATTCTATCAACCCCAGAGAAGCTGTTGGGAATTCTCGAATTTCGTGGTTCTGGCATGATCGCTCAATTATTATTGTTGGCCTATTTATCTGATTTTAAAACACTTCAAACCTATTTGCATTTGTAACTTTATGACCGCTTTTATTTATTTAAGGAATTATTTCAAGGTTATTTAAAATACATCGTCAAGCCACGCTACATGAAATACACCCGTGATTCACGACACGTTCTATTTAACCTTGTTAGAAATTAGAGCCGAGTTATATGAAATGTACAACCGAATTTTAGTAATAGCCATGATAATTATATAATTAAAATGGCACATCTCGATCTATTTGCAAAAGTCTATATGTAACTGCAACAGCCTACCAATATTCTTATTTTAAAAGGAAGGTTTGAGCTATTAGCGAAAAAGGGAGGCTTGGGGTACATGCGTTAGCCTTTTTAGTTAGTTTGGTGAAAAGCAAGCAAATTACAGGCCCAAGTCAGCATTGTTCTAAGTAAACTAAAAAAAATGAGACGTATAACTGAGGATTAGGATCAAATATTAAGCAAAAAAGAATCTTTTCCAATGGGTAGCAAAAAAGAACTTTTTTCAATGAGTATGATTGAGATTCATTGAAAACATATAGATGAGTCAATATATAAAATTTGAGAGAGATTGGAGGTGATTTAAACTGAACTAATATCAAAATTCGTAGTTAAAATCGAATTCAAAAAATTCTTCTGCGACACATGTATCATGCATGTATCTTACACGCAGATATATATGGGTATATATGTGATACATATATGATATCATATCTAATACATAAGTGATACACAGTGCGATACACATTATTTTTTTATGTTCGTCTTTTACTTAGAATTTTCAATTCAAACCAACTCAAAATTTTACCAAATCATTTCAAAACTGAGATTCAAGCTCTTTAAGATGTACCCAATCTATTTTAATAATACTACTCAAAACAAAGGAAAATTTGACTTTTTCCTTCAAATAATTAATCGACTAATATTAATAATATTTTATAAATTGATCAATTTTTATAATAAACTACTTATAAATGGACATACCTGATATTTTTCCTTAATAAAGTTCAGTTGGGATCGGCTTGATATTATAACAAGCTCAGTAACATAATAAGTTCGATTGGATTGGCTTGGAGTCTAGGCCTAACACTAACATAGTAAAATGACAGGGGATAAATCTGATAGTAGAAATTCAAAAATAGCCAAATTTATAAGTATTCGTTCAAAAATAACCATAGATTCAAAAGTACTTGAAATTTAGTCACTTTTTATGTAAAAATAAATTTGAACGAAAATATTGTTTAAAATTCGAAAAAATACTCCATTATAATATGCTGGAGTTCCAGTATAATACACCGGTCCAGCATAATATACTGAAACTTTTCGCATGTTGGAATTCCAGCATAATATACATGTGCACCGACCTCCACTATATTATACTGGAACTTTCTACGTTACAGCAAAATAATGGCTATTTTCTAATAACTTTACAAACGTTAGCTATTTTTGAATGACCAATCCAAAAACTAGCTAACATGTACTACTTGTACTAATTTTACTTGTATGCATTGTTAAAGCACAAACTAAACTAACCGTCTAATAACATGTTAAATTACACTGACATATAGCTCTTAAAACTGTATCCTACTATTTGAATTTAATTATGTCGTATTCTGTATCAAGTACTATAGTTTTGTACATAGTATTTAAAAAAATATTCTATTTTACCATAATACTAATATATGGAGTAAAATTAAGTATAGTGATTATTTATTGCGGCCAAATGGATATGTAAGTATACGCAATCGTAAAGTAATAAAGTAATGCGATAGAATATCGAATCAATGGGGATTTATAATTTAACCATTAACTAGATTAAACTATCCTAATTATCTAAACAAGAATTAAACCTAAAAGTGTTTGAATCTAATTAACGGAAAAAAAACTAAGAGGAAGAAGAGATTCTTATGTTATCAATATGATAAAAATTATCTATGGTTATGAGCTATCTAACAATCCTATCGTATTCTTTAATTGATTTAACTTCTTAATCTATCTAATTTACTAATTGACCGAATGGTTTATATGAATAGCATGTTCTCACAATACTCAACCATAGATTCTTATGGTTTAAATCTATCATGAATGAATAAAGAACATAGCATTCAATTAAGAAAGATTGTTATGTATATTTCTAACCTAACCGCGAAAATATTCCATGAACCACAGGTTCAGAAGCAAACTCTACTCAATCTTATTTGCAATTTAGAATTCTCTCTCACGAGTTTAACCCTAGATTCGTAGATAGTATTCGATTGGTGATAAGCAATTAAATAATTAAGAGTATGGTTTATTAAAAAAATTTATATGATAGATCTAGAAATCAAAACTAGTATTCAAACAACAATAATCATGAAAGAGCCAAAACTCTAGAACGTGAAGTTTAGCTCTATATAGATGTGGTAGCCAAATGACAAATCATCTAAAGAAACATAAAACCATCTGTTGTGAAAGGTCGTGGGTTAACTAGCACACAATCACATACAAAGCAAATAGAGAAGAAAAATCAATACAAGGATTTAATAAGGTTCGGTTAAGCCTAATCATCGGGGCAGAAACAGAGTGAACTTTTCACTATGAATGAGAAGAAAAGCATAGTACAATCTATAGAATCCCCAATTATAACCCTTATATATAGATCTTAAATAGTCCCAAATCTATAAGAGAAAGGTTTTCCAATTTGATAAGGACAATAGTTTTTCCTTTCCAAAATCTATTAGAACAATGTGTTTTCCTAAACCTATAAGGATTATGGATTTCCTAAAAATACAAGGAAATAATTCAAGCCATAAAACAACAAATCTTCCCCTCGACTTGAATTCTTTTTATCGACAGGAACAACATCTCTCTATCTTGCCCTCAGCCCTTGCAAGGGCACTACCTATTGCCGCATACATTAACCAAATCTATGCAACACCAAAACTTTTTAAGAGACTCAATCTCATCAGTCATAGCACTAATTTGTTGATTTGGTTCTGTACCCGGAATAGCTTTTGGATAGCTATAGCACTCAAACGCATCAACGGTCTCTGCAACTACCAAAGCAAATCCCACAAGATTCTTATATCCAAGAAGATTCTCATCAATTACGTTTTCAAACCTTTGTGGTCGGTTGATCACTCTTTTCCCTCTGCCTGTTGCAATGCTATATGGTTGTTGTTGCGCAGGTGCATCAACATTATCATCTTGATAAATATTTTGCGCCTCCTCTACTTCCTCTACTTCAGAACTACTGGGTTGAGCTAGTGGAGATTCAATTTCTAGCTATATGTGGTCACTGGCACGACGATCTATTTCTGCTATTACTTTCTACCTATGACTGTCCAGTGAGGCAGCTTCATTGAATGTTACATCCTTATTGATAATTAACTCTGGAATCTTTTTATATGTGCACCACAACCCATAACCTTTCACTCCAGTTGCATGCCCTAGAAATATGCACTTCTATACCCTCGGCTTAAGTTTTTCATCCTTCACGTGAGCATATGCAGGACAATTAAATATCCTTAAATTTGAATAAGCAGCAAGTGAACCGGACCATACCTCAAAAGGAGTTCTGAACTCTATAGTTCGGATGCAGATTGATTGCATCCAAATTTACTGTGAACGCGTAATTTTCGCCGTATATAAACTATTCCTACAAATTAACGAAATAAATTTTTCCTTTCAATTTTATAAAATTTTGTAGGAATTTGTGTTAATTATTTGCATCTTTTGTGCATGTTCATTTTTATTAAAATCATGAAAAATATAAAAATACCATTTGCATTTAGGATTTGTTTCCATATTTTTAGGATTTATTAAGTTAAATAATTGTTTTATGAAATGAAAATCACAAAATAGTTTATTTTCTCATTTTTAGTCTTAATTTTAGATTAGTAGTTTTCATCTTTTAATTTAGGGGTCAGTCAAGTGCTATATTTTATAACTGGTTAATTTTATAACTTAGAGTTTAATTTAGGTTTTTGTTAATTAAAGAAAGGAAAGAAGAAAAAAAAACAAAAGAAATGTTGTAAAAGAAATAAAAAAAGGTTTAATTCAAGTGTTGAAGTTGGTCCAAATTTCTCAAATCCAGCCCAAATCTTACCCCAACTCAGCTTTATACCCAGCACAATGCCACATACCCAGTCCAGCTAGCCCCGTCTAAGCCAAAACGACCCCGTTTCGCCAATCTTTGATCACAGCCGTTAGATTCTAGTCTTCCAAGGGTTGACAACTAACCCCTCCCTCAATATTTAAATGTCCTAAACTATACCCCCCCCCCCCCCCCCGCAGTTCGAACTCCTCAGTTCAACTTCACCCAAACCCTAGCCAGACCACATTGCCCTTAAAATTCCAAATCCCACTGCTGACGACGTAACCTTAATCAACCCCAATTTCATACAACACAATCACCACCTAGTCCTGCTATTTAATTCATCATAATTTTCCCCAAAATCCCCATCCATTTGCCCCCTATTCGAATCTAATTCAGAAATTGAAGAACCGCAAGTAAAAGGTTATAAAATGACCGATTGTAATAGTAATACCCAACAAGGAGTTGGAGTCGATTGTCACACGGAGCTATGTGTGAGATTTAGGAGTATAGATTGTAGTATTTGAGTATGAACTATCTCAATTTATACTTCCACAAATTTGTGTTGGTTCTACATCTATTTTAAACTAAAATTGCAAGATTAAGAAATGAAACTAAGAAATTACTTTTGTTGTTTCAAGTTTTATAAAAAGCTTAGGGCTATGACCATTGTCTGGGGGTTTGCCTAATGGGTATAAACCTTAATATTTGTTTTATTGATCGGGAGATATTATATCTATCAACATTTAATTACCCACTCAAACCTCTCGGTTAGAGAGTAGTTTTGCCCAATTTGACTTTCTCTGGACCAAATTGGTATTTCACAAAATGGTTGAACTCAAATAAGGTTATTACTATTTCTAGGTTACCTTTTAATTGAGATTACAAAATCTCTCGATTGACCCAATTTGTTGTTAGCTAAATTTTCCTAGAATAAGTCTCTCTTTCTCAAGTAGAGATTAAGTCAAATAAGCATGAAGTAATGTTTTCAATCATTAATACTACAAATTAAATCTGAATACAGCTAAATAATAAATACTCAATCATAAATAAGCAATAAATCAACCACCAATAAGGCTTAGACACCAAGGTTGAGACATAATCTTAGTAAAAATCTAGCTACTCGTGCTTTAAATTGAAGAAAAAGAAGAAGAATGCTAATTAAACTCATATTGCAAAATCAAAATGATAAAATATATGATAAAATATCCCAAAATATGGAAAACTACTACAAGAAGTTGTCATGACCCAAATCAATGGACCGCAACGGGTGCTCGAGTCCTACCTATCAAACGCTCATATGCATATGTCTAAGATATAAACAAGAATAGCATCTGCTGAATTACGAGAGTAATATACATGACAGAAATATGCCCAAAATGGCATACATACATATACGTGGAACATACGTAGTGCGAGCTAACAAGGCCGTTATAGACAACTATACATCTCAAAATTGAAAGCCGGCAAGGCCACATATTATCCAACTAGACAACTAAATATAACTGTACAAAGACAAGACTGAGCCACATCATACCCATAAATATATATAAATAAACATATCGTACCAAAATCAAAAGCAGTTCCGGATCAAGTGGAGCACGCCAACTCTCGCTAATCAAGGATCCTAAGAAGGGGGACCGTCATCTTGCCTACCTGCACATGTGGGCATGAAACGTAGGCCCCGTAAAATAGGGCGTTGGTACGAAAAACTGTACTGAGTATGTAAGGCATGAAAATCTATACGTAACAAATATAGATGAAACATGGGATAAAGAAATTCATCTGTAAATCTGAATAACTTTATAAATTCTAAAACATTTATAATGTCATACACGCATATATAAATATCGTGCCATGCATGGGTATATATGTACATAACATAATCAAGCCTCTAAGGGTATCCCATTATATCATCCCGGTCATTATGGGCAACATAATCAACATTACCAACAGATCAGGTGGTATTGCGTATATAATGCCATAACCTTTTTCCCACATCGCATCACAGACACACACATACACACACACACCCGCACACACACACACACACACACACACACATACACACACACACACACACACACACACACACACACACACACACATATATATATATATATATATATATATATATATATATATATATATATAACGTCATCTGATCATGGGTCAATGTACACGTATAAATGAATGACATGCATGAAAAATATGTAATAATCTCAATATTCTTTCCGGATAAACTTTTTTAACTACGTATTATTCTGAAACCCATGAACATAAGATATAATAATATGTCACATGGGGAATCAAGAACAAAGAGACCCCTAGCATTTCTATGAATAGAGTCGTTATGAAAATTGTGTGTTTGTTCGTTTATTCTGTATAATTTGGACCATGCCAAATAGAAAGGAGGGATGACCTTAATATACTTGGAGTATGAAAAATTCTGCATAATATTCTTGGTGAATATTACACCTTACTTTTTTATAACCATAAAATTTTGGTGGAATTACGCTGAAGTATTTTGAACAAAAATAGGCTTCTGCTTCTTTGAATTATTTTGATGGAACTAGTTTGCAGGAATTAAGCTTCTGCTCCTTAACGTTTTTGAACTAGGATAATATATGAACAGGACTAATGAACGTTCTAATACTTTTGTCCAAATGAACAATGAGATCTGATCCTTTCGTCCAAATGAACAGAACTTTTTAAAGTGAACCGAGCTTTTAAAATGAACCAAGCTTTTAAAGAAAGAATTTTGCATGTTTAAAGGCCTTACGCGTATTAGATGGCCACTAATCTTATGTGGCTAATTAGTTATTGGTTTTGTTGCTCCCTTTGCTGCCACGTCTTATCCTCCTGATTTAATAATTAACTAGGTAGTATTTCATAATTTGATAATTAATCAATTACTCGTATAATTAAGAAGTATCTTAACTATTTAAAATATTACTCATTTTTAATATACTTTATACATCATATTACCATGATCATATAGTACCTTATATGGTATTAGTCCATAAATATCAGTATTATCACTCGACCCGTATTTTATCCTAAATCGACAACATTCAATGAAACTCTTTTTCTTTAATTCGTGTACACTTTATCCTTCCTAACACTTACTTATTGCTTGTTATAATTAATATAAATATGTTAATATCAAGATAATCTCATCTCCGAGTCTACGTAGATTAACTGAAGACGAAACTTAAACGTACACAAACACGAGATGTAACAGAAATAAAGAGAAATGGCTTATGTAGTTGTTAATGTCAAAATTAACCTAAAATGTGAAACTCGTCTATTTATACAGGGCTAAAATTTTCTGACAAAAATATCCTTCGGGAGGTTTTGCGTGTAGTCCGTAAAATTCTTCAATTTGTAAGGAACTATAAGCCTACGGCCGCATAATTCTGATCTGTGGCCGCATGGACCTCTTTCTGCGGTCCCTAAATTTATAACTACGGTCATATCTTGCTCTTCTGCGGTCCGCACTTTTACATTTGCGGCCGCATGGCGTTTTTTCTGCGGCCTCACAATCCTTGTGCAGGCCGCACTTTTGGTAGACTTGGAATGCACATTCTCTGAACTTTATTCATGGCCTGGCTTTTGCGGCCGCACAATTCATGTACAGACCACACTTTGCATCTTTCTCTGCTGACCTTTCCTGCATGCTCTACGGTCACAGATGATATTTTTCGGTTCGCACTTTTGAGCTTTTGTGCTTTTTATGTCCTTTAGTTCAGATTACTTCTTGTTGAGTTTAATTTCATCTCGGGAGTTCATCTTCTAATATTCCTGCAATTACGCATATCTTATCAGTTTTCGGGAATACAACTAAACGCTTTTAGACTAAAACAAAAGTCAAAAAGTGCAAATAAGTAGATAAAATCTCCACTTATCATAGATTTGTAGATCAAATAACAAGTTGTATTGATTAATCGGCCCAAAAATCCTTGCTAACACGTGAGTGGGAAAGCATGTTCCGTTCCCTATCACAAAGCATTATGTTCGTACGTTTTGCAAAACCATTTTATTGTGGTGTTCCGACACAGTGCAGTGTCTAACTATGTCCTCTCCGCTACAGAAATTAGCGAACTCAGAATTACAAAATTCCAACCCATTATTAGTTCGAAGATGCTTAAGTTTCTTTCCTTCTGCCTCTCAACCATTTTCTTCCACTTAACAAATATCGGAAATGTCTCGTCTTTTGTTTTTAGAAAGTACACCCACATCATCCTTGATTAATTATCCATCGAAGTCATAAAATACCTGACATCACTCTTAGAGGGAACTCTGTTTGCCCAGCCTGAGTGTATATAATCTAACTTGTCTTTGTCCTTGTGCTCGGCCTTCTTTCTGAACTTTATCCTTGTATGTTTACCAAACACAAACTGTTTACAAAATTCAAAACTTAATTTTTGTACTCATTCAAAAATTTTGCTTACTCAATAAAAACAATGCATTATCACTCATATGGCCAAGTCGCAAGTGCCAGCGTCAATAATATTTGCCGAATTATCTATTTCTGCTTCTCTCTTTTCTCCTTCGGCTTAGGAGAATCTCTCTTGTAGTGATGTTGCTCCCCTCGCTCATAACAATTTTGCTTCCTTGCTCTAGACTTTGATCTGGAGGTTGACTTTTTTCTGTTAAAGTCTTTTTGTTGTGTTTCTTCCTCTACTCACAAGACCCTCGCCCTCAATTCTGCTATCTGGAAAGCTTTTATTCAACTCTTTAGATTTTAGTGCATTACTAACATCTTCAGTAAAATGTTACCTTTCCCATATAGCAGCATATCGCAAAAGTATCATAAGACGGTGGTAAAGAACATAACACAATCAAGGCCTGATCTTCACTCTCAATTTTGATATCCACGTTCTTCTGGTCCATCATAATTAAATTGAACTCATCAAGGTGAGTTTTAACATGTGTACCTTTACTCCTACGGAGATTAGATAACCTCTTTTTCAGGTAAAGGCGGTTTCATAACAATTTCTTATAATAGAGATCTTCAAGCTTCTTCCATGGTGTTGCTGTAGAAGTTTCTTCAGCAATTTTCCGAAGAACACTATCTGTAATGCTTATGAAAATCGCAATCAAAGTCCTCTCCTTCAGGCCTACCTTCTTTGTCATCTCTTTAGGAAAATCCTCATCAGTTGCCTTTCGTAACCCTTGTAACACTAGAGACAATTTCATCCTAATATTCCATAGACTGTAACAAGACCCCCATCAAATTTCTCTACTCCGTACTTTGTTAAAGATGATGAAGGCATCTTAACCCTATATTATATGTAGAAATCCGAATCTTGTTCTGATATCAATTGTTGCGGAAGATCGTAGTTGAACTAGCACACAATCACACACAAAGTAAATACAGAATAAAAATCAACACAAGGATTTAACGAGGTTTGGCTATGCTTAATCCTCGGGCACAAGTAGAGAGAGTTTTTCACTATGAATGAGAAGAAAAAAAATATTATAATTTATAGAATCCCCAACTACAACCCTTATATAGAAGAAAAATTTCACATTAGAACAATTGGGCTCCATACTTTTTAATTTCATAGCTCATATTTTAATTTACAAACAACTAGCCCATAAATAATAGGCTAAGATTCAACATCCAACTCCAATAGATTCTCAAAATTAATATTTAGTTTTTAAAAAAGATTCTTCAAGCTTTTAAATTAATTTTCGAATAAGTAACTGTGACTCAAATATTAATTCAACAAACTAAATTTATTTGGGTGATGAAAATTAGATTTTTAACAAACTTGAATATGTGGGTTCTTGATTTTATGAGAAATTTGAAGTGGTTGTTATTTAGACTTGCTAGAAATAGTATAAGGATATTGCATATAAAATTTGAAGTCATTTAATGGAGATTTGGACTGGTTTTGAATAAGAATTGCAACTGAAAATCGTGAAAGAAGTTCGTCTACATATGCTTGTATAAAGCTGTATTTTTTTTTAAAGTTTAACAGTTAGCTTTCATTGAGATAAAAAAAATTACAATAAAGAGTTCATAGTAGTAGTATGGACTAACCACTACTTTACAGTTCAACACTATACTAATACAAGAATTTACACCTAAGGCTAAGGGTAATGGTTAAGTTGTCGCAATCCCGTTTGCCAACACTTACAGTTTCTGCCACGAATATAAATGAGCAATGCAACCTCGCGACGGAACTGGTTTTCCTCTAAAGGTTTCCCCTCAAATCTAATATAGTTTCTATTTCTCCAAATGAGTGCAACTGTGGTCACAAAGGCAGTAGCAGCAGCAGCCTTATGCCACAGTTTACTTCTAGTTTGGCAGCATACCCATTGGATTTCAGTATCCCAACTACCAATTGTTCTGTTATAGCCCAGCCAACAGCATATTCTAAGCCACAGTTGATTAGTGACTGGACATTCAAAAAACAGATGAGCAAAGTCTTCTACCTGTTGATCACAGAATACACATTTCTCAGCCACATTCACTCCAATCTTCAGTAATCTGTCGACAGTAGGTAGTCGACCTTGAGCAGCAAGCAAAGCAGTGAATTTATGTCGAGGCAGAACATTGGATGTCAGCAGCAGATTCTTCCATTCCACCCTAGGAAAGATAGGAAGCATTACATGGAATAGTTTCTGAATATGGAACTTGCCAAGCCTGCACAGTCCATCCAATCTAAGCATGAGATCACCTTGCAGATGTTGATTATTCAGAAGAGGAACTCTGCTCTCTATTATCTTTCTAAGTACCCAAGATGCTGCCTTGGGGATGGGCATTGTAGCACTCATACACAATAGTGTATAAGGTGTGTTTCTACACTCATACACAATATTATACATAATTATACAAAACAACGGACTTCATCTTCTTCCTTGCGTCTTTTCTGAAATTTAACTCAAATCTACTCCAAATCACTTCAAATTTAAGTTTTGAGCTCCTTTTTATATTTTCAATCAATTGAAACAATACCCAATCCAAACAACTGACAAATTAAAAAAAAACTCATTTTCAAAAGCAAAGCTTTGAATGGTCTTCAATGGTGGACTTTTACTCTTCAATTTTCTTTAATTGCAAGTAGGTGAACAAGAGGAGAAGCAGAAATACACGGCCCTTTGAAGCACATGTAAAAGTTGTGAGAAGAAAAGAGAGTGAGAGCAATAGTTGTGAGAACAAAGAATAACTCCATAGCTTTTATAAGCAATGATTGTAAAAATACAAATTTTGAATTTGCAAATGCTTTCAAAATATGTACAATGTGAGTTAGGTGGGGTAAAACTTAAAAACATGGGCTATTTTTTTATTATGGTGTGAAGTCATGTGTATCTTTTTGTAATTCTTTTTATATATAGATCTCCAATAGTCTCAAATCTATAAGAGAAAGGAAGTTTTCCAATTTAACAAGGACAATTGCTTTTTCTTTTTCAAATCTATTAGGATAATAAATTTTCTTAAATTTATAGAAATTATGGGTTTTCTAAAAATACAAGAAAATAATTCTAAGCCAAAAAAAATACCACCAAATTTTACTGAAAAAAAGAAGAAGATGAACTTGAAGCTCCTCGGCCGTTCCTTGCTCTCCGTTTGTCAAAAGTTCTGTATAAATCATGTTTAGGATATACTTAAAGGTGTTGGAGATGTTTTCTTTCAATTCCATGTCAGCTTAAAAAAGCTGGAAAAAAAAGCTGAAATCTTGTCCCTACTTTAAGAAGTTGTATAAATATATCTCTTGAAAAATGACATTTTCTGGATAACATTAGATTCGGGATAATGTTTGCTTAGTTAATTTTTGGGTTTAGTCACAGAATATTATGTTGTGATCTGACGTTTGCAATAACTTATAAAATTTTAAACCATAATCTATCAATTTCTCATAAGATTTTCTATTTGCCAAAAAAAAAGTTTTAAACCATTCTCTAAAAGGTCCATTAACTGCAAAAGAAATAAAAGAAGACATTTATTAAAAAAATGATACTCCTATAAAAAAGGAGACAGTCGGCAAAATTTTCACCTAATAGGGTTACATACATACTATCATATTATATATCTTAAACCTTAAATCTGTTTTTTAACAAACAAACTTCCCAAAAAAGAAAAAGATACAAAAAAAAAGATCAGCTAAGACGGGTCGAAATGATATATAATATGCAAAAATAGCTAAATATGGCTACAAATTAGGCGGTGTTTTAGCAACATGGCTGGCTAATGGCTATGGAACCCAAGAATTTGTCACATTTTTTCTCTTTTCTTCTTCTTCTTCTTCTTCCATCATTGTGGTTTCTGCCATCTCAGTAGTTGAATCAAGAACATGTGATTTAATTCTTCTATGCTATAAAAAGGTACCCTTTTTTTAATTGTATGCATGCAATTGTCATACTTTATGTCTGTTTTGTGTTCACCATTCTCAGAATAATTGAATCAAGAACATGAATTTCTCTTATTATATGCCAATTAAAGGTGATACACCTTTTTTGTATTTTTGTATCTGCATGCAATTTGCAAATTAATGGTGTATAATGTATGTTTATTTTGAGGTGTTCTTTTATTCTTTTTGTCTTATGTAATGATATAATATGGTTGGATGTAAAAAGGAACAAATCTTTCTATCACCTTTTAGTAAGAAAAAAGAGAACTTTTCCCATTATTGTGCACCTGTAATTACAACAACAACAACTAGCCAGTATACTCCCATCAGGTGGGGTCTAGGGAGGGTAATATGTAAACAAGTCTTAACCCTACCCGAAAGGGCAGAGAAGCTGTTTCTAATCGACCCCCGGCTCATAGGATAAAAAAGAAGTTTCCTTTAATTGCGGTGTTAATCTCCAACTTTCCTTATTTGGATTACAGGATTTTGGAGGGTAGAAGTAAGAGTGAAAATAAAAATGATGATAGTTTGAATTTTAAGAAAGCATGGGGTGACGTAATCATTTGAACAACTGTTTATTACTACTATTCTGTTTTACCCTTTTTGTTTTTTTTTTGAAACATTGTGAAAATTTGATCCTCCCAACATTTTCTTCTTTCTTTCTAATGAGATTAAGGCGTAGTCAATGCATTCTTTCTTGTGCCTCCTCCCACCACAGAGTAAGCTTCTTTCTTCTACATTCTTCTAGTTTCATCTCTTGGTATTGGAATCCTTTTACTTTGCTGAAATTTCAGTTATTTAGCAAGTATAGTTGAGCGAAGTAAAAGGATACCAATTCCAAGAGATCCTTTTAGTTGAGCGAAATGGATGTTGATGGTTCGTATTAGTGGATGTCGACAAGTTTGGGATTGAGGTGTTGTAGTTTCTATTAGTGAATGCAAGCATGCTTAATGGACTGAAGAATAGGTTTTATCAGTTCAAAACTGCCATGTTTGAACAATGTGGGTTATTTTGGTTATTCATAGGCAAGATACTTGAAGCGGAGCTTTGGAGCAACGATAAAGTTATCTCTGTGTACCTATAGGTCACGGGTTCAAGCCGTAGAAATAGCCACTAATGTTTGCATTAAGGTAAACTGTCACATCACACCCTTAGGGGTGCGGCCCTTGGACCCTGCTGAATGAGGATGCTTTGTGGACCGGGCTGCTCTTTTTTATACTGGCCCAATATTTTTCGAGTTTTGAAACATGCCTCACTAGTCCTCAGAGATTTCTAGATTATCAGAAAGAAGTTATTCGAACTTAAACTACTTCGACACTAGGACTACCTAGGTCATTCTATTAGTTTTAATGCGACGAAGATCCTAAGCTAGATGATGGATGATTAAATTGTCATCATGAATTGCACGGGGTGATGAGAAAAGCATTAACTTGCAATTTTCTTGAAGTCGTTGTTTGAATTTCTCTGCTGCACTCTGCTACGAGCTGTATGCAGCTTGATACAATTGTTGTTCTTTTGAGTGCATTCTATGTTGGGATGGAGTAGCTTTCGTCTTGCTGGAATTTACTTATCTGATGTTGGGGACTTAATTAATCTATATTACCAATTGCCTATGATATTAAGTCAAGTCTTTTGCGCTGAACTCTACCAAAGGAGTTGATTTAAAGCGAAGAAACAGTATATAAAATGCTGAGTTTTAATCTCATTTCAATTTGACTAACTTTGATAAATAAAATCAATTTGCAGCAGCTTTAGCTTGTCTCTATGTTTTCATGCCATATTGTGATCAATTTACGTAATTATCTTTAACCAAACCCTTTTCACCCGCAGCAACTGGAATTAACCTTCAATCTTGATAGACTCAGACGCGTGAAGTGATGCCCATGACCCTATTTAGACTACTTTTATCTTTCTTCGTGTTGCTATCTTTTTTCTCTTTTTTCTCTTTTTATTTTGCATTGAATGCCTCAGCTAGACCACTAAAACAAGGTTGCAATACTAGCCACATTGCTGACATATCCACTTGAGACAAGGGATGGTTTGCCGTTTGCAAGTCCTTCATTAAGGGCTCGTGCTCTTTAGGTTTGGGGGGTTTTGGTTGGGGGGGGGGGGGGTTAAGGTACTAGGACAGTCAGGCAAGTCCTTGACAGCGATATCTTCATGCCCTTCTTTTTTAGTTCATAAACTTGAATGTTTTAACATTTTCATTTCATTGTGTAATTGGCTTCCTTAGCAATTTATAATAGAACAGGGTACACTTGTGCTCGTAATTTTTTCTCATAGAACTTATGATATTCAGGCTGATGAAGATTACAGTAATTGGCACGGAAAGAGGCTAGATGAGGAGCAAGCATGGTCACATAATTCTCCTCACGTAATTTCACAGTTAGCTCTGTGCTTTAGTGAGTTCAAATTTTTCTTCTAATTTATCACCTGAATAATTTCATTAAAGGTCGCTGCATCTGTATCTTTTTGCCTACAGATGGGAAATCTTACTCCTAGGTAGTCTATTTTAGTCTTTCAGATCTTCTTTTTTGCTTCGTTAAATTCATAATACAGGAATATGTTGCTTTACAATGTTTGTGCTTCTTTTATATTGTAAAATTTTGGGATTGTTTTAACGGTAAGTAGGAAGATGTTATTCTTTTTGCAATATATGAGCACGAACATCTTTCATCACCAGTATTATTATCCAGAAAGAAGTCTTCATATTTTTAGTTTAGAGGCTGTGTAAGCCAAACAGGACAAGTATACGACCTAATTAGGATAAGCATGGTGCATCATAGACTAGTGCATGGTGCAAATTGTCGGAAGAACAATGCGAAGAATAAAGAAAGACTTCAATGCAAAACTTCAAGAAGCACTTCTTTGATTCTTTTCTCTTGGGGCTGTTGTTTCCTTTACTTCATATGTTAAGCGACTAGTATGTACGTTTCCAGTGTTATTTGTTCATTTCACTTATCAGATTTTGATGGCTGTAGCTAATGCTATGGTTGGACCACGAGCATGGATAGGAGGAATCTTCAACCGCTCGGGCAATAAACGGTTTGGAAGCGATAAATATCTTGACTACCCTTTAACTCCTCATCAGGTAAACCAGAGTACCATATTGTTGGCCTTTGAGTTATCTTACATTTACCTCTATTTCATGCTATCCAAGTTGCATAAATTGTTGAGACTATTATAGAAGTTTTTTTGTACTTCTCTTTGTAGTTTACACCTTTTTGACATTGTGGATTTTTTCATATATATTTAACTTCTGCCAGGAAGAAAGATTACGCAGGCTTCAAGAACGGCTAGGAGTACCTTTTGATGAGACACGGATAGATCATCAAGTATTTCCAAAATGCTTGTTCTCTTTTCATTTCCATGCTAATTTCAGTTCATAGTTATAAATGTTAATATCTTGGGTATAGTGAAATTACAACTTGCTAAATTCATGTTGTGGGATGTTTTATAAGGGACTTGGAATACTATATTTATTGATCTAAATATGTGTACCGGAAACAAGCTCTCTATCTTCACAAGGTAGGGGTAAGGTCTACGTATACATTACCCTCCCCAGACCCTACTTGTGGTATTACTCCGGGTTTGTTGTTGATTGATCTAAATTATCTACCTTTTGTTTTACAGTTTATCAACAACATAAAAAAAATATGTATACACTTCGTATGAATATCAGAAACTTGACAGGCGTATTTTTCAGAATAATAATTAAAGTAATGTTCCTTAACAGTTTATGGCATTATGAAGATCTAATCTGGTCCAAGTGGCGCTCTACTATGCTGTACAAGTTTCATGCTCGACAAATGTTGTCACATAACTAGTGATATTACAAACAAAACAGGCTATGCACTAGTTCTTGAAACAAATCTGAAGATTGCATATGCGGGCACTCTCATTAATTCAATATACTGAAATCTTGCAAGAGGTCACTAAATCATTCTGCCTCCCTAATTTTCATGGAAAAGCACTAAGAACACTATTTTATCACATTTAATCTTAATGATGTTATCAGTATCTATTGACCTACCAGAGAGTAGTAACTTATTTTATCCAGAAAGTTGGAAACCTTAATTGCCTCTGCATTTTCTGTCTGGATTTTGTTTCCTTCTGTACCTGCATGTCTTTTAAAGTATGGCATCGTTTATGTTTTTCTGGTTATAACCTGTATATTAGCAAATAAGTTACTCCAATTTTCAGGAAGCTCTTCAAGCTTTATGGAATGCAGCATTTCCAAATGTTAAGCTTAAGAGTTTAATCTCCGAGCAGTGGAAAGATATGGGCTGGCAAGGTGCAAATCCATCGACTGACTTCAGGTGAATTTCATCCTTTGATATCCTCAATCTTTTCGTCATGATATATTAATATTTGTCAGTTTATCGCCGGAAGAAATGTGTAAGACCTCTTGGTAAGAGGAGATTCATTTTTGTCAGTCAACTGTAATAGCTAGAATGTAGCAGCTTGCTTTTTCCTCTGTGGAGAAAAAACTATTCGAATATTCATTTGCAACACTAGTCTAATGGCACTTATATGACAGTCAGTAGCTAGATAAGGAAATACGGATTAGGAAAAGTTAAATCTTTGGCTTTGTTCATTTTTGACTCTTTGTTACAATAATTCCACTGTAAAATAAAACCAGCATATGTGCTTGAATGCATATCTCAAATATATCATTTGCTTCTTACACTTAGTTTGCTTTAGTTGTCTAAAAATATTATTCTCATTTGAGAAATTATCTTGTTGTAGGGGTTGTGGATTTATTTCACTCGAGAATTTGCTGTTTTTTGCAACAAGATATCCGGTATGATTGTTAGCTGTTTTGCAAAAATATAGGTGTCCACAGTCTGATTGTGGCTCGATAAGTCATAACTAATTGCATATATTCAAAATCAAGGCTTGTTTTCATAGGTTGCTTTTCAAACGAAGTGGAGCAAGGGCAACGTGGGAGTATCCATTTGCTGTCGCTGGAATAAATGTTTCATTCATGTTGATTCAGATGCTGGACTTATACTCAGGTGATTTAAAGTTTTAACTGGTTTATACTAATTAAGAACAACATTATCTACTTTCAAATATTATTCTTTATGATTCTTGATCGTCATACATTTTGCTAATATTTTCCTGTCTATTCTGAACCAGCATTAAACATTCTTCTTTTTCTCTTGCAGAAAAGCCAAAGTGTCTACCGGGAATTAATTTCCTTAAGTTATTAGGAGGTAAGCCAGTCATATAGATAGAAAATGAACCTAAGTCCTGAATCAGGGTGCTTTCTAGATGAACTTTTTCGCTAAAAAATACTGCAGAGGATGACAAGGCATTTGATGTTCTATACTGTATAGCGTTCGCGATGATGGATGCACAGTGGCTGGCTATGTGTGCTTCATATATGGAGTTTAAGGTATACTTCTCTCTTTGTATTTGAACTATATGAGTTCAAGTTATCTGTATCAGTTTAGTAGATTTTTAACACATATACATGATATGAGCTAAAGTTACTAGGTTCGGCTGAAATTGTATCTATTACCCTATTTCTACCCCTGCTCTCGCCCTTCTATTTCTCACACACATGTTGACCATCGCACTTCTTTTTAGAAAATTATAATGCTGATTATTTTTTGATTTAACACTATCATTTAGGAGAGAGCATCAAACATGCAGGTCCTTTAGTTCAAACACAACTTCATTTCTGTGTGACTTCACTAAATAAGGACGGTATGTAGGAATTCGCTGTGCATTCGCATCAGAACGGCCTTTGCTAAACTGATATAGAAATGACGGGCTCCAAAGTTTTATGATTTTAATCAATATTATTCTTTTTTTACTGTGTTTGTCCGGAAAACAATCATGTTCAGCATAAAGAGTTAGTCCTATGATCTGTAAATGAAGGTAAATGTCACAATATGTTAGCTTACTTTTCCTCTACACTCTACGAAAGCGTTTTTGTTTTATTCCTTCAGGATGTTTTGCAAGCAACAAGGACGCAATTAGAGAGGGAATTATCATTAGAAGATATACAAAGAATAGAAGATCTGCCGGCATACAACCTGATATAGCACATACACTTCTTATTCCCCTCTGTAATACCTGATATAGCTCACTCATTCTGCAGTTTGGTTAATTAAAGACAGACAAAACAAAGGGCAGTTCGGTGCATTAAGCTCTCGCTATGTGCAGGGTCTAAGTAAGGCCGAATCACAAGGGTCTATTGTACGAGGCCTTACCCTGCATTTTCTGCAAGAGATTGTTTCCACGAAAGATAGAATGCGACAAAATGATTGAGATACATCCAATAGCTTAACCTGAAATTTTCTGTCCAAAAAGATGGTAGTTTACGCAAGTCAAACATTACTGAATAGGTTTCGGATGTTTTCTAGGATCTTTTTAATCAGTTTAGTAGAAAATATAGAGACAGAAAATATAGAGAACTTCTAGAGCGTTTTACTGAATTTTTTTTGTTTAATTTTGTATGATATCGTGACTGAGAAGAGCTTAATGGACATAAAAGATTCATATTTCGAATCCAGTGTGATTGAAAATTGGGATTTGTTGATGTGTAGTTGTCGATCGTTACTGAATAGATGAAAGAAGTGTCGCCACGGGTTGCTAAAGTCCTGTCCTGTAGTTTCCTTGGCATTAGTTATCTTATTGTCTAGTTGTCATTACTGTTTCTTTTCTCTGGTATTTCCAACATCCTCACTATTATTTTTTTTTCTCAAACTTGTTTTGTTTTTTTCTTTGAGCCAAGGGTCTATTAAAAATGGCATTTTTACGTACACATTACTTTCCCCAGACCGTATTTGTAAAACGACATTGGGTATATTGTTGTTGTTCCGAATTGGTTAATGGTCTGTGCTTCTGTGTTGACAGATGGTTCATGTGTATTGTTAGTTTCTCAAATCCAAGTGCCAATATTGAATGCATAATTAAGTGAATAAAAGTGTTTTCTATCTAACCGCTTAATTTTTTAGATAAGATGGTGACACACTCCAACAAGTATCTATGAAATTTAACTCTTAAGGTTATTGATATCTATCCAACTGAGTTGATTGTTTGAATAGTCATTCAACTTGTGATAATTGGTCATTACCAGATTTAGTATTTTGTGGTGCGGAGGTCAAATATATTCATATACTATCATAAAAAGTTTAAACGTATTATTCGTTATATTTTGAGTCTAGATATATCTCTGTTGTTATACTATTGAGTCAAATATACTTTTTCTTACTTAAGTTTGTTCAGAATGGACACTCAATCTTACGTGGCACTGACATTTGCTGAGGTGGACGCCACATGGCTTGCCACCTAAGCGTTCCTAAACCATTTTACCACTCCCTTCTATTTTTTTCTACCACTAAAATCTTGCCCCCCCCCCCCCCCTTCTCCATCACTGTTGCCACCATTATCTATTTTTCATAATTTAAAAAAAAAAATACAATCGCTACCAAGAAAAATATTGCATTTCAGAATTTAGTCTTTTATATATGGATTGAGGGCGCTGTGGTGGCATGTCATGTGGCATCTACCTCATCAAATATCAGTGCCACATAGGACGGGATGTCCAACTTAGACAAACTTAACAAATAAAGGATATATTTGAACCAATATTATTATGACCGGGCTATATTTGGACCCAAAGTATAACGAATAATATATTTAAAACCTTCCCATAGTAGAGGGATATATTTGGGCCTTTGCCGTCTCCGGTGAGAATTCATAAGAGAAATTTTCATAAAACACTATTTTTGTAGTGGTAATTATCTATCTATAAATATCATTTGCTATATTATGGATTGTAAATACGTTTTCTGTTGTTATAAGATGTATTAGATGTATTTAAGCAACTATATTCATGAATATAATAGCAAAAATATGCGTGAATTAGGGAAGTCCAGCTAATCAGTTGTTATATTCGAGTGTATTCGACTGTATTCATGGAGAAACATGGGATTACAACTGGACAAGTTATTATATTCGACGGTATTCACGGCTTGAAACAATGATTATACTCTTTTTAAACGAAAAATGAATCAATTAACATAATAGACTTCTAATATAACTCAAAAAACTCAATTATACCACACAAAACTTGTATTTTCAGTTATAAAAAAGATTCTCAACCGAAAATACCCAAAAAATATAGTAATCTTCAAAGAAATTATATAATACATTTGAATACATAAATTATGTTAATTAAAAAACATATGAATATATTCATGGTATATAGCGAAACAGTAAATACAATGAAATACATAGAATACAACAGATATATTGAAATACAATGGAAAAAAAACAGTGAATACAATGAAATACATGGAATACAACGATATATATTGAATTATGATGAAAAAAATAATAAATATAATGAAATACATGAAAATGCCACATGATACGATGAAAAAATATTGAAATATATTAACAGAAAATCAAGTTGCTCAATTGTAAACTCCGCCATCTTTATTCAAGAACAAACCTTAATTTCTGACGAACCCACTATCGAGCAAAAACCCTGAATCTCATTGTTCCCACACCGCCGTCGACCAGAGGCTTCATCTCCTTTAAATTCAATTTCGGTTGCAGAAATTACTAACACTGTTTGGTCCATTTCTTAAGTACGGTTCTTTACTTCTAAACCAACGATGAGTAAACCAGTAGATATCGCTGCGACTGCCACGCCTCAGTCGCTGCAGCCACCATTGGCCACCCAAGTCCAAGCACAAACAGTAAACGATTTGCTGCAGAATGACTCAATTGCCAATCGCCGCCAATCTCTGGTGCCCTTTCGGCATTCTATTGCTGCCTCACTGAGCTACAACAACATGTTGATTCCATCCAGGAGGCTGCTAAGAATTTTGAGATTGAGCATCGTGTGGGAAAAGAATGACATATATCAAAATAGAGAGAAAGAAATAATGTAACTGAATAATGTATTTAGTGGCTTAGGGGTAGTAGATAACTAATATTAGATATTTTGTTATAAACATTAAAAGATATTTATATAATAGAATTTTTTTAAAATAATATTTATTGAAAGTAAATAAAGTGTTAACCTCTAAGAGGTAAAAATTTCATTTAATAACATGACAACTGTTATAAATAGACTTCTATTTAAGGTGAATGTCTATATTTAGAGAGATTCTAGGGTTTACTACTTGGTGGCTAAGTCACCATCTCCCTATAAATATAGGGGTTCTATTCTATTGTAAACCATCCCAAAGTATCAATAAGAATACTCCTCTCTCTACTTCTCTCTATATTGTTCTTGTTCTTATATTATTTCATAACACGTTATCAGCATGATGCTCTAACCAACACGAAGATGATATAACAACAATTTCGGCTCTTCTATCTTTACAAAGAGAGGCTGCCTGTATACTACTTCGACGTTATAACTGGAGTGTGAACAAGGTGCATGAGGAGTGGTTTGCTGATGAAGAAAGAGTTCGCAAGTCTGTCGGTTTGTTGGAGAAGCCTGTTATCCATCTCTCAAAAGTTAAGGAAGTGGCGTGTGGGATTTGCTTTGACAACTTTTCTCCTGATGGCGTAAGATCTCTTAAGTGTGGTCATCCTTTCTGTACTACTTGCTGGAAAGCTTTTACCAGTGAAACCTCCTAAAACCTTTTCTTATCAATGACGTGCCAGGTAAGTATTTTATTTTATTTTCTTTCAAATTCTTAATATTCTATAATTTGATTTTAAATACAAGCAAAGACGATAATTTTTAATTGCAACTTTAAGGTAGCTTGAAAGATATTATAACCACCCAACGTGGTAAAATTTCTATGCCTTGCCATGATCAAATTCATGTATGATTGTGGGCAAAGAATTAAAAAATCCGTCCAATTGAATTTTCTCCATTCCCTTTAGAGAATGTGGTAGCAGTATGTGATAAGTCTGAAAGAAGACAAAATTATTACCATGAAGGTATCAATGGATGTGGACGTGGCAATAGACGGAATTATAATCGTCATCATTGTGATAATGAGAATAATAAAGATTCTCAAAATAATCTTTCACTTTATGAAAGTAATATTTGACATGAGATTGTATATAGCACATACAGATGATTATGATCCATTCCCTGAAGTGAATGTGATAATTGTAATAAAGCCCGAAAGTATGGACACGTTCTTGATGTAATTTTGTTTTATGTCTGACATTATGAAAAGAAAGTTCGTTGCCCTTGAAATTTCGGGCAAGAACTATATGACATGGGTGTTGGATGCTGAAATCCATTTGGATGCAATGGGTCTTTGAGACGCCATTAAAGACAGAAATAATGCATCCACCCAAGACTATGCTAAGGCCTTGATTTTCTTGCGCCATCACCTTGATGATTGGTTTGAAACTGTGCTAAGGCCTTGATTTTCTTGCTCCATCACCTTGATGAAGGTTTGAAAATTGAATATATCACAGTCAAAGATCCACCTATCTTGTGGAATGGCTTAAAGGAGAGATATGACAACCTGAAGTTGGTCACTCTGCCACAAGCACGATATGATGAGAATCCAAAAGCAAATAGTTCATAAACTATATATTATCGTTGCGGTGGAAAAGGGCACTGGGCGAAAATTTGCCGTGTACCAAGACATTTGGTTGAGCTTTATCAAGCATCTCTAAAGAGTAAAGGCCCTGAAACCAATTTTGTCTCTGACGACAATTTTGACATCACCCATTGGATGTGGCAAACTTCTTTGAGCACCCTAAGGGGAAAATAGACCACTTAATCGGTGATGGATCTGTGATGAAGGAAGATGGAATTGTTTGATTTTATTTTACTTATTTGTATTAGTTAGTAGTCATTAGTATCAGCTCGTATTAGTTAGTTTATGATATAATGTTAGTATTAGCTCTTTAGAATATTTCAATATGCTTAAATTTCGAAGACATTTTTACTTCCCAGTAAAGTTAGTCGATTAACTAATAAGTTAGTCGACTATCTAATATTTTAAAACTCGATTTTTTTCGTAAGCTAAGTTAGTCGACTATCTGATTTAGATAGTCGACTAACCTGATGACTGTTTACTAAGTTAGTCGACTATCAACTTAGTTAGTCGACTAACTAATATTTCGCATTAAAACTGAACTTTTCCGCAAGGCAAGATAGTCGACTATCTGATTTAGTTAGTCGACTAACCTAATGACTGCTTCCCAAGTTAGTCGACTATTAACTAAGTTAATCGACTACCTCGGCAGATTTTGAAAATATTGTTTAATTATGAAGCAACGGATTAAATTTGTTTATTCTCATGTTCGTATATCTCTTTTGATTAATTGATTCATGTACCACACATACGATATTCAAAGAGAAGAAATATTACTCTCATTTAAGTATGTGTAAGGCAGATGTTACTACAATTTCTGGTAGTAGTAAATTGATTAAAGGCTCCGGAAGAGCAACTATAACTCTGCCTAAAGGAATAACATTTTAGAGAATGCAATGTTCTCCTCCAAGTCTAAAAAGAACTTGTTGAGTTTTAAAGATATCATTCAAAATGGATATCATATTGAGACAATAGATGAGAATAATCTTGAATTCGTCATTTACTCATGAAAACGAGGCTGCCCACTTCGGTTTGGGGTCACGCCATTTTGCATGCAACAATGCTAGTTCGTCTCAGAACGATGAATTATCACAAATATTTCCCGTTGCAATGAGTTTTGGGTCATGAACCTAATATATCCCACTTAAGAATTTTTGGATGTGCAGTATATGTTCCTGTAGCACCGCCATATTGCACCAAAATGGTCTGCAAAGAAGGATAGGAATATATGTTGAGTTTGAATCGCCCTCCATTATTCGCTACCTCGAAACATTGACAGGGGATTTGTTCACTGCACGATTTGCAGACTGTAAATTCGATGAGACACTTTTCCCAAAATTAGGGGGAGAAGTTGGTGAAACCAAACGGGAAATTTTGTGGAAAAATGCATCATTATCTCATCTTGATCCACATACCTCTATTTGTGAAAAAGAGGTGCAAAATATTATCCATTTACAAAGAATAGCAAATCGAATGCCAGACGCATTTACAGATTTGAAAAGGATAACAAAATCACATATCCCCCAGTGAATGTGACAACATCTGATTCACGAATACATATTCATTATTGGAAGAATATGAACATGAAATTGGTATTGAATATACCACACTCACCCCTAGAAGGAGGTTTGAGATGATATATGAAAATAATGTCATTGTTATGGCATGAATAGTCATTGGTCACGTACCTATTGTACGCCAAAATAATTTGTCAATGTGATTATCAAAGGACAATAATAATGCAAGAAACATATCTTGCATATAATTTTGACATGACCATAATGGTATAACTTTCTCTTTAAAAGAGATATACCCCACATGGATGTTGATGAATTTGTGGTAGTACAAAATTAATTGAGAGCTCTAGAAGAGCCAATTATTACTATGTTGGAGAAACACAATTGATTAACAATAAGGTATTGTGTTGTAGTAAGTCTCAAAGAAACTTATTCAGTTTCCAAAGTATATGCGAAAGCGATTGATTATATTGAGACTATAAATAAAGGAAAGATTTGATATCTTCTATTACTACAACTTGTAGCGGGATAATCTGTATGTGAAAAACTACCCGCTTTATTCTCCAGTTTGTACTACACAAGAATACCACAATAAAGTGGACGTTTATTGATATAAAAACCCATATCATAATAAACTTGAAGTTTATTGATAATTGCACATGTCATGGTGTAAATTTGAAGTTTATTAATATTGATAATTTATTCAGTTGGCATTCGGGTTAGCCATATCATTTTAAGTATGATGTGCAGTAATAGAGAATTCACATGGGTAAATATTAAAGAACTAGAAAGTTCTTTACGAATTCTCTTGTATTACTTGTTCTCATTAATTAATTGACCAACTAAAGAGTTCGGGTTGAATCCCATAAATTCTGGAAATATCAAAGGTGAATATGGGCCCATTCACCTGCCATGTATACCACATATGATGCATCTATGATATGGTTACATGTGCGATTGTTATTAACCCGCAGCCTGGCCGGTGCTTGCGAGGTAAATTGCTCAGTAATATAACTTCGAGAATAATTTTCAGATTTTCTATTCAAGATAGTTCATCTTGATAAGTTGGTTTATATCATAGTTGGTTTAGCAAGATAATTATTGAGTGCCTCCACTTAATAGCTAAACTGTTTCTTATGAGAACAAAGTTGTATATATCAGTTTGATATACGTTGTATATGAGAGTATATTATATTCTCCCCTCACAAGTGGTTCAAGGTCAGGAACCAAATAATTTCATCTTATTATTATTGATGTGCGGTGTATATTTTCATTAACACCATAATGCACAAAGATGAACTCTCAAAGTTGAGGAAACAAGTTAGCTTTTCTAACATGAGGAGGAGACATGATAAACACTTGAGAAAAGGTTACATGGGATGAATTATCATTTGTATATATAGATCCTCGAATATCATAATATGAACCTGAAGTTCATAAAAGGACAATTCAATTGCAAGATATTGCAAAGCATGCTATACGCATTTGCTGACCCAAAGAAAGTAACTATATTCTCACTGCAAATGCTCATATTAAGTCCCAGAAGGACAAAGTCTTTGATACGCTTAAAGCGTATAGACAAATCGGTTTCAAAGTAACTTCTTAATAAAGAAGATGAGAAAATGATCAAAGTGATCATAAATGGAAGAGATACAATTCAAGCAGAATTGATTCCATATGAAAGACATGTAGTTTTGGACATGTAGTTCGAATACTTGAAAGTATAAAGTCAATGGTATGTGCAATCAGTTTTCGATATCTTATTTGTTTAGCATGACATGAAAACTTGATATGCATCTAAAGTCTATTATATGGCTTATATGACTTAACTTATATGTCAATCCATGAAAGATTGAAGTTGCTTGAAGCATATACAATTCTTGGTCCTGAAGTACCACATCCTAAGTGCAACTTGTGTACATATGTATCTTGCTATAACTATAAGCATGATGGCATCGAGAATGCCTCTATGGAGATATTGAAGAGTCATTCCACGACATTATATGAAGATGTTCATATCTATCAAGAATGATAATTTCAAGGTGCGGAATATTTATTGAAATCAATATGGCTGATTTATTTATCAAATCTCTACCAAAGATCGTTTTGAAGATGGTGCACAAGATTGGAATGCAAATGCTCAAGGATGTGAATTGATGCTCTCTTCGGGGGGAGTTAATGCGCGTTGCACTCTTTTTCCCTTACAAGGTTTTGTCCCACTGGGTTTTCCTTGCAAGGTTTTTAACGAGGCAACCAATAGGCGCATATTCAAATATGTGTACTCTTTTTCCTTTTCTATAATTTTTTCCCATTGGGTTTTGTTTTAGTTAAGGTTTTAACGAGGCACATTATTGAATAGACATTCAAGGGGGAGTGTTATAAATAGACTTCTATTTAAGGTGAATGTCTATATTTAGAGAGATTCTAGGGTTTACTACTTGGTGGCTAAGTCACCACCTCCCTATAAATATAGGGGTTCTATTCTATTGTAAACCATCCCAAAGTATCAATAAGAATACTCCTCTCTCTACTTCTCTCTATACTGTTCTTATTCTTATATTATTTCATAACAACAACTTTAATTTTAAGGAGGAAATAGTTAAGACACTAATTAAGAACCTGGACCGATTTAGAATCCAACCCACCCTTAAACCGATCCAGTACTTGAACTGACCCATCCCTTTTTATCTAAAAATGCTTTAATTCCTCATATTTCATTCACTGTCATCTTCTCCTTTTTAGGAATAAAAAGGGATGGATCCGGTCAAGTACGAGGTTGGTTTAGGGTGGATTGAGTTCTCAATTGGTCCATGTTCTTGACGAGTGTTTTAACTATTTTTAAAAAAAGAAATTAAATTTGTCATGTCATTAAATCTTAATGAAAAATATAAAATTCGGTAAAGATGACAATTAAAGTTAAATAGATAAAGTAAAGTGACTTTTTGAAAGACAAAAATAAAAATCGATGACTTTGAGGCTAATTACCACAAAACATGTGACCTTGAATAAGTTAATCATATTTGTGGTTGATGATGATAGCCACATCTATAGTGTGTTTTAGGTTTGTTTGAAAAAGTTATCTGTTAAGCAGCGGTATAGAAACCCAAGCATGTTCAATATCTTGTTTAAAAAACACACAAGACCAGCATTACAGGGTATAATATAAATATTCTAGCATCAGCTATTGATAATCAATTTTATTTCTCGAACACATGACAGAAATGCTATAACTAGAGGGGGTAGCATATGCAAAAAAATTCACAATCGATATTGTTTACCTATAATTGTTGAGCTAAAGGATTATTTAGCTTCCAAGCCCAAACACATACATTCATAAATTGTTGTATATTCACGATATTCTTATTGTATATTGTTATATATTTCATATATATCACACATTGGGCTAGAGGCTAGAGTGTGTATTTTATTTTGGGCCTGTTTCATTTCGAGTTATATTGGCCCAAACCGATTTGTACACTGACCCAAATTTGATATAAGGGTCAGAGGCTTCTAGAATTAGGGGACTTTCATTTTTTCGATTCATTTAATCAAATATCAAAGAAGGACTTTCCTCTCTTTCTTTCTCTTTCTATCTTTGCTTTCTCTGTCTTCATCTCACCTCCGATTCACCATGTTTACAATAATCATTATTTGGCTTGTAGGTGAATTTTCTTGAGCCGAATGTCTATCGAAAACGACTTCTCTATCTTTATAAAATCGAGATAAAATTAGCATATACATTACTTTACCTAAACCCCAATTATAAAAATCCTTTGCTATTGTTGTTTTGGTGGTAAGTGAATTTGGTTCTAGGACTGTGGTTATAAAACTTTATTTCTTGTACCAAATGATATTTATTTTATATTATTTTCAAATGATTGTCGATTTATTATAAGGAGAACATTTTGCGAAATGATGATACTGTGTTTCAGTCACTTACATGAAGAAGAAACTCAAATTGCCATAATTCTTGCATAATCATGAGATAAATGTTAGTGTTGCAAACTTTAATAATTTCTTGCCATGAATTGCAAGAACTGAAAAGAAAAAAGTGTGATACCACAATTATTTTTCAACAGTGATACAAACTGAAAATAATAATAAAAATTAAACTGACCTGTTCTAGCAATAATATAGTTCCAACTTCCATAAAAGAGAAAATCCATCAGATATGAATATACTGATCAAAAGCTCACAAATTAAAATAGTTTGTAGATGTTCTTAAATATTGCACTTATTTATTATTTTATGGTATTGCAGAATAGAAGTATAATTGAGTTTTAATTTTCTAAATACATGATTACTTTCATGTCGACCTGTCTAACAGGCCGGGTCGGACCGGTTTCGGATTGGACCGGCCGGTTACTAAGGGGCTGGGTGGACTGGGTTCGTGGGGGAGGGGGTTGGACCGTTTGGTTTTTTTTGTTGGAACCGGACCGGACTGGCCCGGTCTGCATGCACAGTAGACCGTAACGGGTAACCCGGTCCGGAACGGCCCGGCACAACGGTAAACTTTTTTTTTAAAATTTTCTGACTTTGTGGGGCCCACAAGCAACGGTCAAAATTGTTTCAGATGCGTTGGCCAACGGATTTGTTTGCAAAATTGGCTATTTTTTGGTTATTTTGTTGTATTTATTAATTTAAAATATTAACCATTCTTAAAATCTATAAATACCCTCCCACTCTTCTTCATTTCTTCACTCAAAATTCTTATTTCAATCTCAATTCTCAATTTCTCTCTTCCCTTCAATTTGCAAGATTTCATATTCTAATTTTATAATTATTATTTAGCTTTCTTTTGAAGTTCAAAACTAATATACTTAGTTGATGTTTGTTCTTGATAATATCGGAATTGCGTAATCAAGTGCTCAATTTCAATTTCATGCATCTACCCTTCATTCTACTAGCTTTCTCCGTTTACAGTTCTTTCCTTCGAATTCTACTAGCTTTCTCCGTTTATAGTTCTTTCCTTCGAAAACTTTTTAAGTTGCAGCCAGAGATTTATGAAACTACTCCCTCTGTCCTAATTTATACGACGTATTTTTCTTTTTAGTTTGTCTCGTAAAATTTGTTGCAGTTAAATATTTCTATAACAATTTCGTTTGTTCCGAATATTTTTGAATATTATAGCGAATTATTGTTATAGAAAACATATATTATAATATAATTTAAAAATTAGTTCCGAAAAATTTAACTTTTATAATAAGATATTATTATATAGAGATGCTGTTATAGAAAAGTCTGGCTGTATATATCCTTTTATGGATACAATTTACCTCTAAAATTCTTACCTTACCCCTAATGAAATGATGTTATGCCATACCAATATCAATAATTTATTTGAGATCACAAATTTAAAAAATAATAATTTTATACTTCGTACCTAATCAAATAAATTAGGACGGAATGGTATTAAAATTTACCCAATGGGATAAAGCGTAGCACATCCAAAAGATCACACTCTTTGTGGAAATTGTTTTGCAATTAGTGATGGATCATGCCAAACTTATTGCCAATACCACAAACTTATTGTCGTGTTGTCATTGGTGATTGGACCACAAGCCTAAGTGACATTTATAATACTTTTTTTCTAAATAAAAGTTTATCTCCAATATTGAGCTTGTCCAATCATCAAGTACTAAATCATGCAATCCCCTACACTACACCTATATATATTGCCTATCGGATCCCCATAGTTCCATTTTTTAAATGATTTAGCTTATATAGTAATATAGATAGCGTTAGTATAAGATATTTTTACACTTTTAATGTATCTTTGTATGTTGTATTAGACAACTTATCGTATTTTTTAAGTTACGAATCATATTTATTATGAACGGATATTTATTCTTATCTTTTAGATGAGCAAATAGCTTATACCAACTAAATTTTCCTCTAAAACAACAACAAAAAAACTCCGTATAATTTCACAAGTGCAATTTGAAAAAATAATATATATGTAAATTTTATCCCTACGTTAAAAAAACAGAGAGGTTAATTCCGGTAGACCTTCGACTAAGAGCAGAGCTATCCCATTAGCTATGGATTCGGTCGAACCCAGTAACTTTGGTTCAAACCCTATATTTTGGCTTAGGAAATTTACTGAATATGTAATAATATATTATTGATTTCAAACTCAGTAACTTAAAGAGATTAATTCGAACCCATAACTTTCAAGTCAAGGCTTCACCTTTGTCCTTGGCTTAGGAAAGATAAAAGGAAGCGCAACAACAAGCACACCAATTAGAATATCAAAACAAAAATTCTAAACTAAAAATAAGTACTACAATCAGAAAGCCAATTAATCACAAGTCAAGGAATATGAAAATACGTAAATAACACTAACTCATGTACTATAGCTAATGTTAAAGACAAGAACAACACTCGGTTACCTATCTTAAATTTTACTCAGTGCCACCCCAATTGAAGGCCTCAATTTTTCATTATTAGTTAATTTAAATTATTAAAAAATTACTATTATTAAAAAGATACTAAATTTATATATTTTTTATATAAAAGTTATTTAGAAAAAATAGAGGTTATTTAGATAACTACATAAATTTCATAATAAACATACAATATGACAAAATAACAATTTTATGATGACATTGCTAATAAAAAATAAAAATAAAATCTCTTGCAATATCATTTAAAGTAAATTATTTCTTATAAAGAGTAGTTCAAGTCATTTTTTTTTAAAAATCAAATATAGTTGAACTATTTCAAATATATAAATTTATTTTAAAATCTACTTTAGTAGTATAAAATTACGATCATTAGGTTTTGGGAACTTATTTTAACTGCAAATATTTTTTATAATAAAATTCGAAACCTTGATAAGTAGAGTTACTAAATATCTTCGAAAGTGAAAGCTAGTAGATAACTAAGTGCATACCCAAAATACATACAGGGCGATCCATAATATTATTATTAATAATAAAAAAGGAAAAGAAATTATAAATATATACAATTTTATTAAATAAATTTAGGCCTCTTCTTATTCTTTCGCTTTAAGCCATAAATTTCATTGAATCGCCCCTAATTTTACTATATATGAATATAAAAAAATAAAATAAAGTATTCATCATATTCTTTGATTACCACGCAGTGGATTACATAACTCATCTTCTTGTTGGTAGCTTCTAGATGAGATATATTTTTTTTATGATAGAGTAGTATGTATTTTTTTTTTTTTTTCAATCATAAATTTTATGTTCGAATTTTATGTATAAAATCGTCATTGTTAGAAAGTAATTTATTTTTCGATATAAGACTTAGCTTTTTAGCGTAAATTCAAATTTAATTGACCCTAATATAAATATTAAACATCGAGTGAGAAATAATTAAAAACAAGGTTGTAAACAACCAATGTGGACATTGGACATGCATTCTTGACTACTTGACTAGGAAAAGAAAGAACATGCCCCAGGTGTAGCGATGAGTTGTTTGTTGGAGGGTTGCCTCAAATTTCTCCTATTGTCATATGGTTAGAGGTTGCACTTTTAAATAACGTGATGTTCTTTGTCTCAATAAATCAATCAATTAACTGCCCGTCAACCAAAACTTAATTGAGATCAAGTATATAATTTTTTTATACGCATTATTTTTTACTCAAAACTATTTTTTTCCCAAAATTAAACAGACTAATTTTATTTTAATTTAGATAATTTTTTTTATAAAGTAGGAACTAAAAAAATATTATTATGATGATTTTAATCTCGATTTTTTATTATGCCAAAGAAGAAATATTTACCATATTTAATTCCTAGATTGATGCTTTTTATGCGCTTCACAACTACATTTTTATTTTATTATATTGTATTGATTAATTGCTAAGTGATTTCATAAAAAAATGAGCTTAATTCGGTAAATTCCTTTCGTTTTTTTTACATTTCGACCAATTTCTTAAGTGAATAATAAGAAAAGGAAATAATGAGAATCGAACTCATACAGGTATATTGTGCGGAAAACTTTCATCCATAACAATAGATTATTGTATTGATCAAAATTTAATTACTGTGATCGACCTAAGTGGGGTCTCGCTCAAGCGGCGAGACAGCAAGAGACGTCATTATTTGTTTCAAACCACGTACTCACAATATTTGATAAGTAAAAGAATATTATTTAAGTAACGACGAAAACGGACGTGGTATGAAAATGCATTAGCTCATGAACATAACAAACATTTCATGACTATATTTATAGGGGATCTTCCTAGAAAAGGACTTCTTTTTCTTTTTCCTCTCCGCTGTAATCTTCTTAGCAAAAGGAAGATAAAAACATCTTCCATACATTATGTAAAGGGATTATCCCCATCAATTGATGGGTAAAAAAATGAAAAGTATCAATGAGATTGATCGTCCTGTTTTATTTCACATATCATTTTCTGATTTGTTTATAAATTTAAAATTTATTATAATTAACTAAGATTTACCTCTTTATTTTCATTAATTGATTTAATCAAAAAGGTATCAATATCTTTTGGTCAAACTGAGCTTGTATCGTGATTTGTTAATTAGTGGCAGACTCTTCTAAGTGAACATTTCTTATGCTCAAGAAGTCAAGGTTATCTAAGAAATTAATCGATTGGACCACAATTAACTAATTGATTAAGTACTTTGTATGGAGTATTATAGTAGGAACAAAAAATTAGGTAGAAAGTCCAAGATAATGAAGTTCCCTGTACTCCAATGGAGTAAACGATGCCAAAAGTCGAAACCTAACTGCGAAGTGTTGAATGACTTAAAGATGGCATGTATTAATTACTAGAAAGGAAATTTCAAAGTCGTCTGTCTTTCACTATTCTTTTTGTGATATTTATTAAAATTTTCTCAATGGGGCCAAGCATCTTCGTCCTATATATTTATGGATTGGTTAGCTTGGAGTAAAGATTATTTCTGTAACTACAAAGTACGTAACATGCATTTTGTTACTTCACTCAATAAAAGAAAAACCATACCTTTACGTAGAGAAAACTTGAAGTTTGTTTGCAGTTTGTAAAAAATAGGCCAACACAATATAGAGGTTTTTCCATAAATGATATATGCAACTAACTCATTCAACCTCACGTCAAGTTATAGACTTTCAGGCCCAGTGCACAAAGTAGTCTAAATTTACGAATGTTGACTTACAAGCTTACATGGCCTCTAAGCCATTTCAGTAGTTGTGTATCTGTATATTGATTCTGTATATTTGATGTATATAGAGTGTATATAGTGGGCAGTGATGATATATGTTCTGGGCTCATGTGTTGGGCCATTGACACTTATGAGCCTAATGGGTCATATCTGAGCCCGGGTCAGTTGACCCAATACTCGACCCGGTCCAATTGTTATTTGTATGTATATCAGTAAGTGTAGGGCAGAAGTTTCGGGACATTGGATATTTTTCATTTCACTTTTCCCAACACCGACTCTTTGGTTCTCTCAAATCTCTCCTCCTTCTCTCTACTTTATCTCTCTAATTTCTTTGTGATTTTCTCGGTTAATCTGAATATTGACATGGTATCAGAGCTTTACAACGATCCGATCATGTTTATTTGCATGTCGGTGTCACTTTTGAGCATTTGTTTGACGATTTTTGAGGATTTTTCTGAGATCGAATGGTCAATGATGATTCCGACTTTGATCGGACATGGTTCAAAGTGTTTTACACCATGATATCCGGGTGTATCTTCCTAACCTCAACGTTTTAAGAACGTTTTGATCGGTTTTGGGTGATTTTTGGTGAGTTATCGGTATCTAGGTTTTTCGGTGGTTTTGTCTTGCTGTTTTACCGTCTTCCGGTGGTCCGATTCTCATCTCGTGGATGTTTGGGTAACTTTCTGACATCGTTTCTCATATTTCCGGTGACTGACTCGACATCTGAACCTAGGGTTTCATACCTAGGGTTTTCACTATCATTTGAAGGCCGATCTTCTTCCGGTAGCGAAGAAGGAGGGTAACTTTGTCTTAAAATTCAATATTACCTGGTTTGTGTGTATCGATTTTGGTTTTGTGTTTGAGTAGTTGGCTTTGTGTGTGGTTATTTGATTTGTTACACTCTGGTTGCTGAATCTGTTTTCTTTGTTGATATATCATGGCTGTTAACACCAATACTGGTACTTTGGACTCTACCAGTCCTCTATTCCTATACTCCTCCGATGTTCCCGGGGTATCTCTTGTCCCCACACACTTCTCGGGTGATGGTTATGGGGGATGGAGAAGAAAAATGGTTGTTGCTTTGACTACTAAAAATAAAATTGATTTTATAGATGGAACCTGTCCTCGACCAGCCACTAATGTGGCTCAACAGAGATTGTGGGATAGGTGTAATAGTATGGTAATTTCATGGCTAACTGCTTCTATTTCTCCTGCGATTGCTGAGTCCGTGCATTATTCTGATACTGCTGAAAGCATATGGTCACAACTTCAGGCACGTTATGGTACTGCCAATAGGACCAAAATTTATGAATTAAAAAGAGAGATGTCCAACACCTCTCAAGGGTCCCTAGATATAGCATCCTATTTTAATAGACTCAAAGGTCTATGGGATGAAGTTGAATCTATGTGTGTGAACCATGGGCAAATGTGTGTGTGTTTTACTAAGGAAGGTATAATAAAGGAAAATGATGACTCTAAAGTGTTTCATTTTTTAATGGGCCTCAATGACACATACATGGGGTGAGGAGCAATATTCTGATGATGCAGCCCCCTCCAAACCTTGACAGTGTGTATAATATCCTCCTGAATGATGAGAAACAAAGGCATGTTCAGTATCCCTCTCATTTTAATCCGAATTCTGTATCTTTCAATGCCTACTCTAACAGGAAGCCAGTTGACTCTAATAAGGCTGCAATGCCTAATGCTTCCTCTTCTTTCAAACAAAGAGTTAACTTTGATCAAGGTAGAGGGTCATTGTTCTATAGATACTGTAAGAAGTCTGGACACTTAATTGATAAGTGTTTCAAACTTCATGGGTATCCACAAAATACAACTTTCAAAGGGAGGAAATCTGGTGCTGCTAATGTTGTTGCTTCAAATTCTGATGGTCATTTGTCTGTTCCTCAAGGGAATCCTGCTGCCAACCATGAATCTATCTCAAAAACAGATGGTCAGTGTTCTGTGATACCTGGGTTGAGCAGTCAGCATTATGATCAGCTGATGAATCTATTACAACAAACCTAGCTAGAGGGTTCTAATGCTCAAAATCCCTCTCCCATGTGTGCTGTCAATTTTGCTGGTACTATGCTAACTGAGAGCCCAATTTCTGATTCCAAAGTTTGCTTGCTTACTAGTATTAATTCTGTATCTTGGATAATAGATTCTGGTGCATCTAATCATATGACCCATGACAAACAACTACTTTTTAACCTTACACCTTTATCTGTTCCTTATCTTGTGACTCTTCCTAATGGATACAAAGTAAAAGTAACATGCACATGCTCCTTCCAATTGACTTCTTCCATTATTCTTCACAATGTACTGTTAATTCCTTCTTTCACACACAACTTAATTTCTGTCCATAAGTTGGTAAAGGAATTACATTGTATAGTCATGTTCACTGAACATTCATGTTTCCTCCACATGCTACAGGGCCCTTCTCTGAAGAAGCCACTGGATCTTGGTAAACAAACTGCTGGCTTGTATAAGCTGACATGGGTTCCTCCTTCATCTTCTCTCTTCAACAAGTTCTGTTTGTTCTGCTTCTACTTCTTGTGATTCTAGCAAGCTTACTGTTTTGTCTTTCATGCCTATGTCTTGTAATGATACCATTCTGTCTGATAATAAAACTGTTTCATCATCTTTACATGTAAATAGTTCCAATTGTAATAATGATTTGAATTCTGATATGAATTACATTTGGCACCTACGTCTTGGTCATATTCCTTTTGCACATATGAGATGTATTTCTGGTTTATCTTTTCCTTTTGCTTCTAAACAACCTTTCCCTTGTTCAGTATGCCCTATGGCCAGACAAACTAGGCTTTCTTTTCCTGACAGTTCCATTAAAACCTCTAAGCCATTTCAACTGATTCATGTTGACACCTGGGACCTTATCACACTCCAATTTTTTCTGGCTGTAGATACTTCATCACAATAGTTGATGATTTTTCAAGAGCAACATGGACTCACTTGTTAGGATCTAAAGGCAATGCCTTTTCTATGCTTAAGTCCTTTATTTCTATGGTTAAGACCCAGTTTCATACTATGGTCCAAACTGTTAGAAGTGATCATGCATTGGAGTTGGGTTCCAGCAATGAAGGCATTTCATTTTTTAGCAGCCAGTGCATCATCCACCAAACTTCCTGTTCTCACACTCCCCAACAAAATGGAGTTGTTGAAAGAAAGCACAGAACCCTTCTTGAGACTTGTAGGGCTTTACTTTTTCAGTCTGGGTTGCCTACTTCTTTCTGGGGGGATTGTTTATTAACTGCTACATACTTGCTTAATAGAATACCCACCAGATTATTACATAATAAATCTCCTCATGAACTGTTGTATGGGAAACCTCCTACTTTTCATCATTTAAGGGCTTTTGGCTGCCTTGCTTATTCCACTGTTCCAATCCCTCAAAGGGACAAATTGAAGCCTAGAGCTATCCCTTGTGTCTTCTTGGGCTATCCTTTTGGCAAAAAGGGTTACAAATTATATGATCTTCACTCCAAGAAATATTTGGTCTCCAGAGATGTCATATTTCGTGAATCATGTTTTCCTTTTAAGTCTGCATCTTCTGCTGTTTTTCCTTCTGCTTCCCCATTCCCTTATGTTCCTTCTGGAGAAGATGATGATCTGACTGATTCTCCCATGCCTACTGCTTCTTCCTTACCTTATTTTCCTTCTGGAGAAAATGATGATCTGCCTGATTCTCCCTCATCTGTCCATCAACCTTCTCCAGCTTCTGCTTCTTTTGATTCTGCTCTTCCTTCTCCTCACATTTTGTTCTCATCTCCTTTTGCTCCTGTTCTCAGAAAATCTACCAGACCACATAATCCTCCCTCCTATCTTAAGGACTATATCTGTCAACTCCCTGCTTTCTCTGGCTCTTCTTCCTCCTCTTTGGAATCTGAACCACTGTATTGCTCTCAGGCAGCTTCAGTTTCAGCTTGGCAGGATGCCATGAGAAAGGAGTTTGAAGCCTTGGACACCAACCAAACTTGGGATGTTGTTCATCTTCCTCCTGGTAAGAAACCAATTGGTTGCAAGTGGGTTTATAAAATTAAGTACAAGGTTGATGGGTCTATTGAAAGGTATAAGGCCAGACTTGTTATTAGGGGGGATACTCAAGTTGAAGGGGTTGATTTCACAGAATCGTTTTCTCCTGTGGTCAAAATGTGCACTGTTAAATGTTTGATTGTTGTTGCTGTGAAAAAGAATTGGAATCTGTTTCAACTTGATGTATATAATGCTTTCTTGCATGGTGATTTGGATGAGGAGGTGTACATGAAATTGCCTCCTGGCTTGACTGTATCTGCTACTGTTTCTGATTCTGTTTCTCCTATTTCTTCTCCTCTGGTTTGCAAACTCAAAAAATCTCTTTATGGGCTGAGACAGGCTTCCAGACAATGGTATGCCAAGTTGTCTCATGCTCTTTCTCTCAGAGGATATAAACACTCTTTGAATGACTATTCTTTATTCATAAAAGGCACATCTAGGTCTTTAGTAATTCTAGCAGTGTATGTGGATGATATTATTATCACTGGGGAAGACAATGATGAAATCTATGCCCTGAAACTGTTTCTTGATGATCAGTTTAAAATCAAGGACCTAGGGTCCTTGCATTATTTCTTGGGGATTCAGATGTCTCATGTTCCTGGTGGAATGATCCTCAATCAGCAGAAATATATTTCTGACTTGTTGCATCAGTTTGACTGTTCTAATGTATCTTCTGTTGTCTGTCCTTTGGATACAAATGTCAAACTTTCTGCTGATTGTGGTGACCTCTTACCCTCTCCTGATCAATTTAGGAGTTTAGTGGGTAAGCTCTTGTTTTTGACACATACTAGACCTGATATATGTTTTGCTGTACAACATCTAAGTCAGTTTCTCAAGTGTCCTCGAGTACCTCATATGAATGCTGCTCTTCATGTGTTGCGATATCTTAAAGGCACTTCCTCTATGGGCCTCTTCTACTCTGCCAATGATGATTTTTCTTTGAGTGGTTATTCTGACAGTGATTGGGCTGCTTGCCCTGATCCAGAAGGTCTGTTACTGGGTTTTCTGTTCTTCTAGGTGGTTCTTTGGTCAGCTGGAAATCTAAGAAACAACCTGTTGTATCTTTATCATTTGCTGAGGCAGAATATCGGGCTTTAAGCAAACTTGTAGCTGAACTTTCCTGGTTATCTCGCTTATTATCTGATCTTGGTGTTCATGTTTCCCTTCCAATTTCTGTATATTGTGATAGCCAATCTGCCATACACATTGCTACTAATCCTGTTTTCTATGAACGCACAAAACACATTGAGGTGGACTGTCATTTTGTGCGCGATCAGGTCAATACTGGCTTCATTCAGTTGCTTCATGTATCTACTTCTCGGCAACTCGCTGACTTACTCACAAAGCCTCTTACTGGCACTGCCCTACATCCGCTGCTGTCCAAGTTGAAGGTGGTGTCCCCCTCCAACTTGAGAGGGGGTGTTGACTTACAAGCTTACATGGCCTCTAAGCCATTTCAGTAGTTGTGTAACTGTATATTGATTCTGTATATTTGATGTATATAGAGTGTATATAGTGAGCAGTGATGATATATGTTCTGGGCTCATGTGTTGGGCCACTGACACTTATGAGCCTAATGGGTCATAACTGAGCCCGGGTCAGTTGACCCAATACCCGACCCAGTCCAATTGTTATTTGTATGTATATCAGTAAGTGTAGGGCAGAAGTTTCGGGACATTGGATATTTTTCATTTCACTTTTCCCAACACCGACTCTTCGGTTCTCTCAAATCTCTCCTCCTTCTCTCTCTAATTTCTTTGTGATTTTCTCGGTTAATCTGAATATTGACAACGAAAGGTTCAGAAAGAGGCCACGTTCCAAAGAATAATATAAACAACTTACTCTACTACAAATATCGGTGGCTAATCATTTGACCTCGTCCACTGCCGAACATGACATTGAATGTGACACCCATATCTTCTCTTGCCTCTTTTTTACTAGTATATTTATAAAGGTGATGTTCGGACCAACTTAATTATGTGTATACATCTATTCTACCGAAAACCTGAGATAGCATTTTTTGGTAGAAATAGCACTCATTAGCCGCTTTTCGGCCCTTATCTTAAAATAATAGCCATTGTCCTAATGTTTCAAATTCCACAAGTGAAACTCCCTGACATTATAGAATTTGAAACTTCGGGGAGTGGCTATTTTTATATTACAAGGCTAACAAGTGGCTATTCGTGAATTTGTCCCGATTTTATTACAAGGCTAAAAAGTGGCTATTTGTGAATTTGTCCAATTTTTTGTCTCCATTGAAATTTAAAAGGGGAGCTTTGGAGCAATGGTAAAATTATTTTCATGTAACCTATATAGATTATAGGTTCAAGCCTTGAAGAAAATCACTAATGCTTGCATTAGTATAGGATGTCTATATCACACGTAGATGTGGCAAAATGGTTAAAAGAGAATTATTCACCCATATTATCCATTAAAAAATAGGTTGGATAATGAACTTTTAATAAATGGATCGAATATGAATAAGAACGATATTACCCGCTTAGAAAAATAGTTAACCAATGGATAACTAATATGTTTAACTTTTATATTTGTAAAGTCTCGAATTTGAGGTCCCTCAAGTTTGGAAGATTAGAAATTCCTCCGAAAGTGATCATATTCAAGAAGCCACGGATATCCATTTTATCAGCCAGATAATCCTTTTTTATCCGTCTCAAATACGGGTCGGGTCGGATAATTTATCTATTTTTTGAATTACCCGTTTGCCACCCGTAATAATACACCTTAGAATGCGACCTTATTCCCGACCAAGCGTTACACAATATATGCCTTGTCCACCAGGCTGCTCTTTTGTCTCCATCGGAATTCGGAATTCGATCCTAGTTTCCATGGTAGTATTTTTTCTTGCCATTTATCTGCTTAGCAATTAATAGGTTAGCTCTTTCTCCACTTACAATGATCTGTACAAAGATAAGAGACATATATAACATTAGAATTTACAAATCAAGCACAAGATTCACAAAACAATTGAAGGCTCTTCAGAATCAAAGGAGGGTGCAAGAACTGCACTCAAAGAGTAAGGACTTCATTGACATCAAAAATCATGTGCTCATTAGTCCATAGTTACAAGAGCCCTACATCTTCTCTCTCGCGTCATCTCAAGTTTTATCGCTTAAAAACTAGGATCGTTCCTATACAAAAAGTAGTCACAGAAGTCGCGAGCTTAAGGACTGCATCACTGCAAATCCTATAGCTCACGAAGGAGGGGAATACATAAGAGCAAAATGCCTTTACAAAGATGCATCGACAACTCAAAGAGGCCAAAAGAGAACAGAACTGCAGACAGTCACTTCCATTTGTTATTGTGCAAAGACGATATTCATCATTCAAGTTTTTTCAACCACGATAAATACTCATGAAGTAATTAAAGTCATGGTGTTGGACCCCCAATTGCTTTAGCCACGAATCTGCTATGCTAAAAAGTGACACCAGCCTCTCTTGTTCCCTTCCACTCCTATCAGATACCCACACGTCGCCCTGCATCTTGTAAGTGGCCAAACCGAAAGGTGGGAGAGGGATCTTTTCTCCTTCCTTTCTTTTCCTATTAACATTCTCCATGTCATCTTCAAGGTCCATATCTGGACAAAGATGAACGATATGGAGTAAGAATATTCCGTGTAATCACTGGCAAAAAGTAAAGAATAAAGCTTGGAAACGAAAAGGGAATATTAATAACGGTTGTTTCACTCATTCAAATGATAAAGGGAATAATACCTTGAAAAGAAGATGAAAGGGTGTGGAAAGTGAGGAAGCACGTTGACAAGTCTTTAATAGTTCTTCCCATAGGAATGTGATATATCGGGTACCTGCATTTTTGCGGCTCAATAAAGTTAGTGACCCGATCATTCCTTTATTCCCTTTTCCATTATTTGATGTTTGCAACTAAAGAAGCTAGTTAAGCAATAATAAGAGGATAAAAGCATCGATGACATGGTATCGTATAGAATTTCTTACACGAAAAGATCTTCTTGACCACCAATCGAGAGTAAAAATAAGATTTATTTTATAATTTTTCATATACGTAAACAACAGCATCCATTGCTCAGAAACAGGACAGAGACAGAGACTAAAAGGTGCTATACCATGCAACGGCCATCCAACTAGCAGGTGAAAGATCTACACTTCTCAACGACATTAATCCTGGGTATCTTTCGGCCAAGCCATTAATCTGAAACCAACATGAGCTGGTTTTAGAATCGCATAAATTAAACGAAAGAAACATATTCCTAAAAAGCCTCACCACATATTTCACATGGAATTAATACTCTATCATCATAAAGTGGCATAACATAAATCTAATGAAAAAACATAGGCATATAATCAAATCATAATCGCATAAACAAAGATGGACGGAAAAGTTAACAAATAGTCCATTTCACTCCTATCTTTTATTACCAGTAATAATGGATTAAAGGAAGAAAATTTAAAAGAGAAGAAACTGGAATATTGTTAGAAGCAGAAGAGAAGTAACTACAACTAACATCGTAATGCTACGTACTTCTATTTACAGTTTTCCTTATTGCATAATATGACATGATTTGGAAAGAGGGAAATACCTTATCCATTAGAGGAACTCTTCCATATGGAGTGCATCTTTCAAAATACTGAAAGTAAAGATAGCCCAATCTATCGTTCGTTCTACTTAAGCTATCTTGTTCAACTGCACCTTCCTCAGAAGAACATCCATCCCACCTTGACAGCTTTTCGCTCTCACTCTCGTCACTTAATGAATCGCTGAAAGAATCCCTTGTCTCACAAACACATTCGGCTTCCTCCCTAAAAACAAAAAATAGTATCATCATTTATCTACAAAACCATTGTTGACCCTAGTTGTTACTAAGGAAACAGAAAACTTATAGAAGGACTATACTTGAGGTAACACCTGATCAGCAAAATAAACAACAATTTTAGAACCAGTTTAATTTCAACAAAAGGCAAGAAACCACCTTTTACAAAATTTGACCAGTTCAACATGGTGCATAAGCATCATATGAAGGACTAAACTTCAAGAAAACACATTATTACCAAATATAAACAACAATCCTAAAACCAGTTTAACTTCATTAAAAGGCAAGAAACCACCTTTTACAAATTTTGACCAGTTCAACTGCATCATATGAAAGACTAAACTTCAAGAGAAGACATGATCACCAAAATAAACAACAATTCCAAAACCATTTTAACTTCAAAATAAGGAAAGAAACCACCTTTTACAAATTTTGACCAGTTCAACCTGGTGTATAAGTATCATATGAAGGACTAATCTTCAAGAAAAAACATGATCACCAAAATAAACAACAATTCTAAAAACAAGTTTAACTTCAACAAAAGGCAAGAAACCATCTTTACAAATTTTGACCAGCTCAACCTTGTGCATAAGCATTAAACTTTCCCATTTTAAATACAATAAACACATTTGAAAAGCAAGAAAGGAAGCCTTGATGTAACTGGTAAAGTTGTTGCCATGTAACTAGAAGGTCAGGGGGTTCGAGCCATGGAAACTGCTTCTTATAGACTTTTATTGTCCGGCCCTTCTTCCGCCCCCGCGCATAACAGCAACTCAATACAACGGACCGTTCCTTTTATTCGAAAAGCAAGAACCCCACCCCACCCCCCCCCCCCAAAAAAAAAAAAAACTATAGTGCTATGATCAAATTGAGAAAACCAAAAATGTATACCTCAAAAAATTAACAGGTGAAGTGCTGGTAAAGATTTGAATAGCTGAAAGATAAGGGACATAATATTGAACCAAAGTTTCTCCTGTATCCAATCTAATAGAAATTCCCGCACCATAAGCACTCCATTCATCATAACAATTCCAAAGATCAGCCAACTTGAAATATTCCACCTTTTCCCTATCCCATGGATGCCATAACCTATTAAGGTTTCTTATCTCACTCTGCACACACACACACACACACACAAAAAGAATCATATAAGCAAAAATTTTACACATAAATTTGGTAGCCAAAAAAAATGAAAAAAATAAAATAAAATACAAACCTTAGCAAGAAACTGGGATGGAACAAATGGGGTTGTGGAATTAAGGAAACAATCAAGATTTGATTGCATTGAACTTTTATCCATGGTCATATAAGAATTAGTGAATGAAAAAGAAACAAATTACACAGAGGGAGAGAAAAAGAGAAAAGGAAATAAGGAATATGGTTTTGATTTTTCTCTCTCTCCAAACTCTGTGAATAGAATTAGAGGGACAACCAAAGAACAAAATTAAAACAACTTATGTATAAAAACAGTGTGGAAAGAGGAAGAAATGGTAGAGATAAAAACGGGATTCTAAATTCTATTCCCTCTCCTTTATATGTGTGATGATCAGGCTAGAATCTTAACCGGTGGTCTATATACAGGAACTCCATTTTTGAAGTTTGTGGACAACTAGTTACTTATTTATTAAATAATAACTAGATATTTAATAAATAAATAAATAAATAGCTTGTTGTTAATGCTTTTTTATTTTTTATTTTTATTTGAGCAGAGGTATATCTAGGGGTGTGCATTCGATTTATCGATTCGATTTTGACACTTATCGATAATTACTTATCGATTATCGATTTTTACATATGCTTATCGTTATCGTTTCAATATGGTTTCGATTTTTTCGATTTCGATTTATCGATTTTGGGGGCTTATCGATTCGGTTATTGATTACACCAATAAAACAATTTGCGGGATTCCACGAAAAGTAATTCGCTATAAACGCGCCTAACTAATATGGACAAAAAGAAGCTAAAATAAGACGAACACCATTTATAATATAAAAATTATGTCAACAAGCATATGCAACAAAACTAAAGTAAGGGATCAAATGTATGCCACCAACACTCCAATGGTATAAAACAAAACAAAACAAAACACATTATCATGGCTAATTATGTTTTCCATTAATTTGAACTTTATTCCTTTGATCTTTAAATATGATCATTCCTTAAATGTAGTAGAGGAAATAATAGGGTAAGAGACTCAGGGTAAAGGAAAGGGTATAGATTGGGGAACATAATATTGTATACCCGCTTTCAAAATAGTGGCAGAATCTATATACATTCCGTATGTTATATTAATCTACACAAATAGGTAATTACTCATTTAACAAGTATCTACAGTCTATGGGTGTGCATTCGATTTATCGATTCGATTTTGACCCTTATCGATAATTACTTATCGATTATCGATTTATACATATGCTTATCGTTATCGTTTCAATAAGATTTCGATTTTTTCAATTTTGATAACAAATAATCGATTCGATTTATCGATAAAACGGTTCAAATGCACACTCCTAGGTATATCTGGAAATAATATCTCTGCCTTTTCAAAGTAGGATAAAGTTATACACATCCTATCTCTCTCAAACTCCAATTATAAAATTATACTGTATTTGTTAATATTCTATTTTTAGTATTTATTTATTAATTAGTGGTCTCAATTTATGTGTCAATATTTAGTTGAGCATAAAAATCTACATGACGCTAAATTATTCTTATTAAGAATATAATAAAGGTTTTAAATTTCTTTTCTTTAATTTTACGTTATAAAAATATATTCCTTTCAGTCCAAAATAAGTGATTTTTGGCTTTTTTTTTGTGATCTAAATTAAGTAATTTTTTCAAATTTCAAGAATGAATTAATTATTTTTTTCTATATTATCCTTGAAGTAAATAATGTTGGAATATGTATTAGGAGTATTTATGTGAGATAGTAAAAATTAATATGATCAATTTCATTACTAATTAATATTAAAAGTTGAACTTCTCCATGTGTATCAAAATATCTAAACAATTACTTATTTTGGATTAGAGAGAATAGTACTTTTTTCATCTCAATTTATGTGGTAGTTTGCGAACATCGAGAGTTAAATGAATTAACTTTGACCATGGATCGAATATAAAAGTTTTAAGTTTTTTAAATAACGACAATAACAAATCCGAGAGTCCCTAGAGTCGAATTACCTAATATAGGTAAAGAAATTAGTTGCAATAGACCCTCGACTAAGGAAAAACAAAAAGAAAAGGAAAGCTTTTTAAATAAATTATACATATATTAAGAATTATATAAAAAGTGTATAAATTATATAATAATTAATTTTTTAAAATACTTAAAGAATATATGAAAAAATCACAATAAAAAATTCGACTCTCAAAATTCAAACACGGCCACATAATGAAGAGAGTATAATTTTGAAGGTCAAACTAAGAAAAGAGTGTCCAAGACAGAGGGATTATTATATATGGAAAATAAATAATACATAGAAAAATTGATCTCAGTTCATCATTTTTTCCCGGTCATCGGAAACCGATGAATCCGGCGAAATTGATTGCCCCAGTCAAAACACATCAACTAAAAAGAATACCACAAATGACAAAGTCCCAAGAGAATTTCAATCCCAAAGTATAGTTTTTATTCAACTAATCTTCAAGATTACTCAACCCAAGAAAAACCAGAGACTTTTCTTTGATTTTCAATGTAAAATAAACCGACCCACATAGGTTTGGACTTTTGGGAAGACAATTGTGTGACGCGAAAAAACCACGGAAATAAAGGGGGTTTGGATAATTCTTTTTTACACATTTTCAACTGAATTCCATGGTTTCTGATTTAAGTTACACACATTTTAAATTTTTTTTTTGTATTGTTAGTAGATTTTAATTTGTGATACGTTAGTTAGTGCTTCTGTCCCAATTATGTAACATTTTTTAGTATGAAGAGAAATATCGGAATAATAATAAAGTTGTCTGTATTACGGCTAATTTTTTTTTATGGGTATAGTTAGTGAATTATAATCGGTAATAGGTTAGTTATTGCCTCCGTTCTAATTGTCTGACATTTTTTTTTAGTTAGAAGGAAGTCTTGGAGCAATGGTAAACTTGGTCACGTGTTCGAACAATGAAATCAGCCAATAATATATGCATTATGATAAATTGTCTGCATCAAATCACTTGTGGCGCCGCCCCTCCCTGGGTGCTGCTTCAATGCAGTATGCTTCGTGTAATCCTCTGCCCTCTTTTCTTTTTAATCAGTCACAAAAAAGAAAATGACACCTTTTTATATTTATTAACAATTTAATTTTTTATTTAAAAATTTTACCCTTAATGAGATGATATCTAGCCATATAAATTTTTATATTTTATTTAGATCATAAATTTTAGAAAATTTTCTTTATTTCATAAACTATATGCCTATTCAAACACAATCATATAAAAAGCGAAAAAGAGTATCATTTTTATTAAATTATTAATCAATATTTATTAAGAGGTTTATATGTAATTATCTAATAAGTAAAATAATTATATAAATACTTTTCACATCTTTAATATGCAAGAGCTTAAACTATGTATGGATTTAAAGGAGTCGAGTTTCTTCATAAAGAAACTTTTGAGTTTGGAAAAGGAATAACATGAAATATTTATATATACATAGAACTAAAAAATAACCCAAATTGTTTTCTTTGATATTTTTGTTAATTTTGATGTTTTAAGCGTTAATACTATATAAAGAGGGGTGATTTGTATGGTATCCAATTTTCCCTTAACTGAACTATAGAAGAACCTGATTCTTCTAGGTGTTCCAACTTTTACTGTTTGAGGAATAATAAACACAGAAAATAAAGAACACAAAGATTTTTACATGAAAAACACCTTTCTCAAAAGGTGAAAAATCACGACCACTTACTCAATTGGATTTTTTCAAACTTCCACTAAAATTACTGAGCCAAAATATTATTTATAAAATTCTTTGTAAACCTAACGATTAACTCTAATCCCTTTGTGGCACACGGACTCAACTGTTGCGACAACTTCAAGTTAACTCTAACTTGAATACTCTAGGTACCTAATACAATTGCTTCTATGAAAGCTGAAAGGTACAATGTTAAATCACCTACTACAATTGAACTAGAATAAAAAATACACACATAGAACTGGTTCTTCTATCTCGTTCAAGTTGTTTCAGGATTGCACACTCAAATTACATATAAATTGCTTGTAAAATCGCCTTGTTCTTTTGCTTTCAATTTAAGTTTAACTTCTGCTTATGTGCATTATCTGTAAAAGAGAACAACAGTGACATTTAAATAGGCTAGTAATCAGAGTTTGACTGGGATTCAATTGCTACTCTTCTATTGTAGAAGAGTTCATGATGATCTCAAACTCTACAACTATATTCATCCTAAACTATGTTCTCTTCATCTAAGGAGTCTTTCACTCCTTATCCAATATATAATATTTTCGATCAGATCAGAAGATATTGCTGCCGGATTAGTTAGACTTATCTCCTTCATATGCATCTCACATGTACAAGTTAATCATGATTGTGCTTCACAAGATGGAGCTGGTCCATGTCTGAGTTCTTTGTCAATCTTCAAAACTTCACATGTTCTTGGGCCAACAAATTCACTTTTTTTGATGATGACAAACTCTGTGCTTTTTTACTTATTTGGATCCTATAAGAATTCAACTTAACCATCAATACAAAGTTTAAAACATTCACTTATCATCAAGGACCCGGTCAATTAGGTTATAAATATCACTTATTCAGAATGTGTAAAGCACAATATCTCTTCCCCCTTTTGGCATCATCGAAAGTTGCATACAAAGTGTGAGTTCCAGATTTTAATAAGTATTCATGGCCACTGGGGCAACTGCAAGTGCAATCATGGTTTAATCATCAGTAATCAAGCAAACATATTTAAACTATCAAGGAAAGATTAACATTGAAAGAACAAAACAGTAGTTATCATTGATAGAGATATGTTGCCATCACAATCCACAACAATAAATAAAAACATTTAAAATATGAGCAGAAAGATAGAAAAATTCCTAATTTGGGTTACTAAGGTACTAGATAGGTTAAGAAGACAAAAGCTAGGATTCCTAAGGCTTGAAGGAGCTAGAGGGTTGGTTTTAGTCTCGGAGAAGATTCAACATATTATGAAGAATTCCATCACTCTTCTCCTTTTCTTTGGTAAGCTCAGTTTTGAGAGCATCCATCTCAAATTCCATCTCTGCCACACGAGCCTTGAGCCTATAACTATCTTAGCATCCATAGCTTCACATTCCTGAATAGAGCCCTGACTTTGCTATTGATAGGAGTTTTCTTGGATGGACCTGGTTCATTTGGGACGACACTGACTAAGTAGTCACAAGCAATCAGAGTGTTAACGCCAAAATAATCCTAGCTTGAAGCCATTTCCCATTTCTTCAGAGGCACATTGAACCTATCCAGAACCGTGGTCAGATTAAAGCCATAGGGGGTAGCATGAGCCTTGGAGCCATTGATGACCCTGTCCAGCAGCTTAATGATAAAGACAGACCAATTAATTTGCATTCCACTTTCTAGGCACTCCATAAGAACTAGGTCCATATAATTGGCAATGTGCCTTCTCTCCTATCTGGGCAATAGGCACTTATTGACAAATTCAAACAAGACCTTGTGTTGAGGCCTCATTTCACTCTTTTGTATAGCCCTGGCTTCATTCACATCCTCAGCATCACAAAATTTCCTGGTAATTTCAAGTGCAGTAGGAAGGGAATCCAGACAAGTCCACCTTTGCATTGTATAATCATCAAACCCTTCAGAGGATATATCAAGGATTTCTCGAGGAAGTCAAACCTTTTTATAATGTAATAGAGGGATAATAAGATGCTTAGAGAATTCGTGTTATGGTTTCAAATTGAACGGATGGACATGTCTCCAGTCGCGAACGATTAGGCTGTTCTGACCTTCACCCAAGTACTCAGTGTTCGAATCTCATGGACTTCACAATAGTTGAAACAAAATATGGTAGAATATGTGGCTATTACTTGGGCCGACGTGCATAACCTGTATCAATCAAAAATCAGGGTTGAAGAAGATTAGATTGGGGCCCCTTCGTGGTCTTTTTATCCTGCCAGAGCCATCGATAGAGCTAAGAGTTAAGTTGATCGTGAACCAAGATCAAACAGGGATCGGTATTAGCCATATAATGGAGATCGCAGAGGTAGAAAGTCTAGGCAAAACCCTGTGATAAATGAAAGGAGGAATGATCAAGGTCAAAATAACCAAGGACTCATGGGCAAAAACAATTTTGAAAGGCCCATCAGGCCTAAGGAAGCCCCAAGGTTATCGGAGTACAACTTTAACGTCCATACTGCCGCCTTCGTATCTGCCATCGGACGTATCAAAGACACCAAATGGCCTCAAACTCTACAGTCTGATCCAGCCCCAAGGGATTCTAACATAATATGCAAATATCATGGCACTAACATCAACTGAACAGAGGATTGCCGACAATTAAGAGAGGAAGTAGCCCGGCTATTCAACAACGGACATCTCTGAGAGTTCCCGAGCGATTGATCCAAGAACTACAACAACAACCCAGTATAATCCTATAAGTGGGGTATGGGGAGGGTAATATGTATGTAGACCTAACCCCTACCCCGAGGGACAGAGAGGTTGTTTCCAGGAGACCCTTGGCTCAAGATGGCAACAAGAGACGATATATTAGTACCATCAATAAAATCATAATAAAAATAACAGCAATATAAGAAATACAAAATATATTCAAAGTACAATAATAACTAGCAGATAAAGCCCTACATCAATAGATAACACTAGCATCCTTGAACTAAATCCTAACTGGCTAGTCTCACGTAGAAATATTCACAACTTTCTCCTAACCTACAACCTTAATGCTCGACCTCCATAATTCCCTGTCAAGGGCCATGTCCTCTGTAATCCTAAGTCACGCCATGTCTTGCCTAATCACCTATAGCTCTCCTTTTGCCCACCACCACCAGTCGCTCACACCTTCTCACCGGTGCATCAGTGCTTCTCCTTTGAATGTGTCCGAACCATCTGAGTCTTACTTCCCGCACCTTGTCCTCTACGAGGTCCACGCCTACCTTCTCTAGAATATCTTTTTTCCTAATCCTATCCATCCTAGTATGCCCACACATCTGCCTCAATATCCTCATCTCTGCTACTTTTATATTTTGGATATGTGAGTTCTTAACCAGCTAACACTCCGTCCCGTACAACATGGTAGGCCTAACCATTGCTTTATAAAACTTATCATTTAGTAACGGTGGCACATTCTTTTCACACAGGACTCCTACAGGCTAACCTCCACTTTATCCGCCCCACCACTATGCCGTGTGTGACATCCACGTTGATCTCGCCGATCTCCAGAATAATTAACCCAAGGTACTTGAAACTACCCCTTTTGGTAATGACTTGAGAGTCAAGTCTCACGTCCACTCCCTCTTTCGATGGCTTGACCCCAAATTTGCACTCAAGGTATTCTGTCTTCATCCTGATCAACTTGAAACCCTTAGACTCAAGGGAATGTCTCCAAACCTCCAGCCTCTTGTTGATGCTGCCTCGTTTCTTATCAATCAAAACTATGTCATCAACAAATAGCATACATCATGGCACCTCCCCTTAAATATGATCAGTCAATGCGTCCATCACCAGGGCAAATAGGCATGGGCTGAAGGCAGACCCTTGGTGCAACCCCCTAACAACCGAAAAATACTCGGAGTCGCCTCATATTGTCCTAACCCGAGTCTTAACTCCAACATACATGTCTTTAATCACCCTAATGTAGACAACCGAAACGCCTTTAGCCTCCAAGCATTTCCACAGAACCTCCCTAGGAATATTTTTAGGAATATAAATTCTAATAAACAGGTTGAGCAAGAAGAACCTTATCACTTCATTAACATGATCATTGGTGGGGCCGCTGTTTGATGCTAAGGCGCACCAAAGTATCCATCATATGGGAAAAATGTGCTCGGGATTACATGCCAGAAGGAACTTGTCTTTCAATGACGAGGATGCAGAAGGGATCGTGCAGCCCCACAATAGTGCACTGGTAATATATATACTTATAAATAAAATCTTGAGCTAAGTATGTGTTAATCGACCAGATTGTCGCGCCCCCTTTTTTCCCTCTTCGCATCGAGAGATCGGGTTTGTGACATTTTGCGTATATGGCAACTCGTTCCTTTTGGAAACTAGGTTTTGCATTTTTGAAGAGTCGCCACCTAATGATTTATGGTGCATTAGGACACCTACAAGGTTCACTTCCAAGTTTGTTTGATAACCAGAGATAGGGTAATGGCTTAAATTATCCTAAGGGGAAGGTGTTAGGCACCCCTCAAGATCCACTAGTGTGGTTCCTGGCCAGATAGTTCTTTTTGAATCTGGTGTGATTAACATGTAAATAGATAAGGCTCAAATAATAGGGGATTTTAATACAAAAATATTTGAAAGTACAACAAAATTTGAAAGAGCAATCATTAAAAGGCTGATTTTTGACAAGAAGTTATAATGCTTTATTGGAAAAGGAAGGAGATGGATGAGGTCCTAGGTTTACTCATAATATGGATTACATCAATGTATACCCGGTAATCACTCTTCAAAATAGGGGCTACACGTGGTATTAGCGTGATGTTCATCATATCTATATCTACCATTCCCACCCCGTTAAGGTACTAAAGCGCGGATTGGTCTCCACCACTATTACATGCTATTACCCATCCCATTCCTATCATTTCCGGAGGCCTTTAGGACTACTATTTCTAAAAGGGAGGGATATTAGGATGACTTTGAGGTTTCAGAGGTAAAAAAGCTAAACAGACATATAAAACACATAGGGCAACACAATAAAAGGGGGAGCACATAAAACACTGATGGCTCACATATACCTCCTCAAACTAAGCAATCAAATAGCATGGCTCAAACAACAATTGAGGTCTAAATCTAAAATACTAAGGAAAGGGGATTATTGAGCTGTTGAAGTAGACCAATTTATTACGTAACTCAGACAAGAAGTCCGAATTAGGTCTGCTTGCTGGTTGTAGCAATTGCTAGTTAACAAAATGGGCTTAGTTTTATTTATTGTTATTACCTAAGGCTTGCCTAAGTGTTTGGGTCAGCTCTTATAAACATGGTATCTATTACTGATTTAGAACGTGACAAAGCAGTAACAACTAATAAAATGGATGGTAGTAGATCTTATAGGAATGCTTGCTAAATTGTGTTAAATAAGGAGATTAGGTTACTAAAACAAGCTTGTTCAGAATAAAACTGATTTAAATTAGACAAATTTCAGATTCCGCAGACAATGGTACCCAATATTGTTGATTTTTATTCCTATAGACATGATATCTAATATTGCTGACTTTAACCCCTATAGGCATGATAAGTAGTTGAATGATTTAAAACCCCATAGGCATAATATCTAAATGCTGAATTTAACTCCTATAGGCATAATATCTAAATGCGGAATTTAGAATGGAAACATACAGACTTTTACTTGGAAATTCCTATGGGCATGATTTCTATACACTATGAACATGATGTCTGCTTATAGCCGGTTAGACCTTATAGCATGGTGTCTAAGTGGTGAGAAACGTGCAAAATTCTAAACAAATCCTGTAGACAGTTTATCTAGATATAAAGTCGAACATGCAGAATTAATAAATCCTATAGACATGGTGTCTAAAATGCCAAATTTAACATGCAGGATTTAAGACCAGTCCTATAGGCATGTTTTATAAAATGCATAATTGAATCATTCAGAACACGAATCATATAAGCATGTTTTCTACCCTTAAGCATGCATAATTTCCCATCCCTTTTCCACTAGCCAACTCCAAGTGTTTAATATAAAATAGGTCACAATAAATGAATTATATAAGAATAAATGTAAAAGAAGAAGTTACAACTAGAGGAAGCCTGATTCTTGACTTTCTCTCTGAGTTGGGAAATAAACCACCTCAATGCCATTCATTCAAAGCCTTTGTCAAACCTAGGTGTGTCAGAGTTACCTAAGGGTCTCAAAGGACCTCGAGCAGTGCTTACATCCAAGTTTACAGAACCGGATAAAGATGAGTGCAGTGTGGAAGGGCCAGCCTTTATGTGTCCAAGTTCATAGGGAGCTCTTGGGTCCCAAGGCAAGGTTCACATAAGAGGGGCAGACCTTAAGTCTAAAAGTATAGTGGAAGTGTGGGAATAACGATTTAAAACAGAAGGGAGAAAGGCGATGGGTAAAGGGTGATTGGAAAACAATAGTAGTAAAACACAAAGTTAATAATTTCATACAAGGGGAATCAGGAGTTTGGGAATACATTGCAAGGAACATATATCCTTAGGCAAGGATAAGGTTTGGTCATGCACATCAATAGATGATGATGGCATGCCCATAAACCAATTAGAACACATAATATATAGAGGGGATATGGAGGTTATGACCCCGGGGGATCAGGTTTGGGTCATGCACAACAATGTCCAATGTTGTCATGCCCCAAATCAACCAAATATACCAAACACATAGGGGATGGGGTATAGGAATCATAAGCCATATTAAGTGATTGACGGAATTCATGCATAGGAGAGCATTGATTTAGAATAGAAAGGGACAGATTATAACATGCTTAATAATGGAACATTGATTAAATATAAACAGGAAACAAACGTGGGTGAAGGAAATAGTAAAGAAACATCATGTTGTTGATGCTGGAAATTAATTAGAACATAACTGTAAAAATGTAAATGCTGAAAGAAAAAGTAAGCTCTCCACAGCCTAGCCTTGGCTTTCAGCCGCCTAGGTAAGGTAGCATCACAAGTAGAAACAGAGAAAAAAGAGAGATTTTTAGTAGAGTGTGCTTCTGAACTCAAGTATTTTATTCCTTGTGTTTATGTGTTTGAAAGAATAGGAGTGCAAGGTATTTATAGTTTTGAAAACATGTAAGAAATAAGGCAATAAGTAAAGTTCAATGCAAATATATAAACAATCAATATTCAGAATCAATCAACCAAGTGATTCCCTTTTAATTGAGGAATCACATGTTTACAGGAGCTAACATGTTCAGAATAAGGAAAGAAGATCATTTTGTAGGTAGACTGATCATTGCCATAAAAGAAGTAGTAAAACATTAAATAAGCAATCGAGTTTAAGTACAGTGATACACTTATTTTGAGAGAAGGTTCAGCAATGCAATAAGGAAATGGATCAATTACTTTAACAGGTGAGTGAAATTAGAGTTCGCAAAAAAAGGTTTTTGAAATCAGACCCAAAATTAAAGATCAATCAAAGAAGGAAATTCACTATATAAATAGAGTAAACAACACTATACATGTGAGGCAAAAACCTATTGGCAAAAGAAACATCATGCAATCGTAGTACAAGGTTCAGTAGATAGCAGACATTCGATGCACAATAATCAAGTAGATCAAGTCACACTGAATCGATAGTGAAGAAAAATAGAGTATCATAAGCATGCAAAGGGTTTTACAGTAACGGATGAGAAAACCCTTCTGAAAAGTTAGGGTTTCAAGTGTAGTCGAGTTTTTAAGATAGTAAAAAAACCATAATAAGAGGAATCACATAAAGAAAAGAGGTTCTTAAACAAGGAATTTTCAAATCGAGTCAGATATTCAAATGAACAGGTTTAATGCTCTTTCAACAATAGTCAAGCTTAAAAGATGATAAACAAATAAATTGAACAAAAACTTAACCAAACAACACTTATCTAACAAACAGCTTCAGAACTCGAGTGAGACCCAAATGAAATTAGGGTTTTCAACAAATGAGTTTAAAGAAAAAAAATCAAGCAAATAGTTTCAGAAACTCGAATGAACCCAAAAGAAATTAGAGTTTTCTACAAATGAGTTTAAAGAAAATAAATCAAACAAACACTTTCAGAAACTCGAACGAACTCAAAAAAAATTAGGGTTTTCAACAAATCAGCTCGTATAGAAGAATAACATGAGAAGAACATAGAAAAATCAGAAACATGCTAAAATAGAGAAGAGGTTTCAAGTAATTTAAAAGAAGAACCCTCGTCGGAAAAGATAAAGAGTCGTTTTGAAAGCGAAGTTAAGGAAATTTCCAGAAGATGCTTAAAAACTCATGGTAAGCATGGATCTAAGGTAGATCTGAAAGAAAAAGTCACAGATATTAGGGTTTCAGAAGAACCCAAAACAACGAGAAAGACCTTGAAAATTACCGATCTAAACAAAAGAGTCAAAAGTCTGACTCGAATGGCAATAGTTGGCCGGAGAAAGGCCAGGGATGACCAAAGAAAGGGCATCGAGTAAGGACTGGACCAAATCCCTTCAGAGTCTGGTCATGAGACCACAGAATCAAACACGTAGAAGTCATGGAAGACTAGTACAGGTCTTCGATGACCTCGAAAAGCCATTATCTTAGATATATTTTGTCATAAGTAATAAAGTTCAATTATTGAATCACCAAAAATGATAGTTTTAGAAATAATTATTAGATTTTTATGAATAAAAATAGGGGAATAAATTTATCTAAAATCTTTAAAATTAAATAATAATAAGAAAACACTTGGATATACTTATATATGCATATATATACCATTTTGAAGGTATTGTGCATAAAAATATATTTAAGAAAAAAATGGGTATCAATAGCTGCACTCTTTACCCAGGAAGGATGAAAGAGTTGTCGAGTAAAAATATGATGGCCAAATTGTGACCGAGCAAAACGGTTTGAAGAAAATAGGCCATGTCATAGCTTCTGAGCTGCCCACATATCCCTGGTCTTACAGGAACTAGACAATATGTAGTTTAGGATCCTTCGGCGGAGTATGTCGACAGGTACTCTCCGAGAACGAAGCAGTGTTTCAGTCAGGGTGATTGAAAGGCTTATCGGAGTAGTTAGGTATGATGTGCTTGCGGGCACACGAGCAGAAAAACTCCTGATGGGACGGTTGTTTCTTGCCGATTTTACTTGCAAATAAGTAATACAAGCATATATTATGCGTAAATTTAGACATGATGCAAATTCCCGTCGAACCATGGACGTTTTCTTTGGACGGTTATGATGACGTCTTTAGAACATGATGTCTTGGGCCATGAAGCATATAAAAAGGATTCGTAGGCTATGAAATGATGCTCTCGGGCTATGAAAAATGGTGCCTCCGAACTATGATTCCTTTGAATAATGATATGCAAAAGATTGAAAAGGGATACTCAGGCCATGACATGGTGTTCTCGGGCTATGAGGATGGTGCCTCCAAACAATGAAGCCTTTGGATAAGTTGGCAATATTTCAGCCCATGAAGGATACAGTAGCATGTGGCGATCTTTCAGCCATGCAATGTGGAGATCTTTTAGCTGTGCGATGTGGCGATCTCTCAACCGTGCGATATATCAGTCTTTCAACTGTGAGATATGGCGATCTTTTAGCCGCGAAATGTGGCGGTCTTTTCAGCCGTGTCATTCAAATGTAGATAGAGGTAGATCTTAACCTCGGAAGGCAAAATAGTAGACTTATGCAAGTTGGAAGGTATAATGGTAGCCTTATGCAAGTTGGAAGGCAGAAAGGTAGACTTATGCAAGTTGGAAGGCAGAATGGTGACTATGTGCAATAAACATGTAGATAGAGGTAGAGCTTAACCTCGGAAGGTAGAATAGTAGACTTGTGCAAGTTGGAAGGTATAATAGTAGCCGTATGAAGATTGGAAGGCAGAATAGTAGCCTTATGCAAGGAAAATACAGATAGAGGTAGAGATTAACCTCGGAAGGCAGAATGGTAGCCTTATGCAAGTAATAAAATAGCAAATGGAAATAGAGTTTCTTAGCTGATAGTAGATTACGGCGTGGTGATTATTGGGAGCATTGTGACGTATGGAACATTATGGGTGCGTGCTGATAGCAAATGTCGGTAAGTGCAATGGTTCGGAGAATCGTGTTCTTGAACGACATTTGTTATATGGGCGGACAATGGGTTCAATGATTTTGTAATCCTTGTGCCTGCGTCGAAAGAAAAATCGTATGTTCTCTAAAGATGAAGGTTAGTTCGCATTCCCCTCACTCTGCTTGATCTGCTCATTTTTTATCTGGCAATACCGTCTGTATCGTTGGGGTAGCATTGCTAAACAAGGCAATTTCGATAACAAACATGCATGATTTTGTCGAAGTATAACATAGTGTATATAAAAAAATAGTTTTTAGATGAACCAACGACTGCGACGCAGTTCGAGACATTGCAACCTTTTCTAGCTATGGAGTTTTATGGGTCTTCCTCAAAATTCTACCCCAGTTTGATAGACATTTCTGACTGTTGCTCATGCGACGATCGGCTAAAATTACTTCGAAATTTTGAGGGTCCTCATCAAAATTTTGCCCTAGTGTCCAATTTCATGGGAAAATGAAAATTTTATTGAATTGTGACTGAACCCATAGGGCTGCCTATGTATCCCCTCTTAAACGGGAATCAGGTCAGGCGTAGTTCAATTTACATCGTATAGGGAAAACATAAAGGTTACACATAGTAACATTTGATTGCATCTGTATTAATCGGCTTTCTCCAGATCTCCCCGTCAATTTTTGCAAGTATGATGGCTCATACTATCAAAACCCGTGAACCATGTATGGACCCTGCCAATTGGGAGAGAATTTCCCTTTAGCCTCGTGTTGATGCGGAAAATTTTTCTTTAATATCAGCTGCCCTGGTGTGTACTGTCTTTGCTTGACTCTCTTGTTGAAGGCTTTGGACATTCTGTTATGATAAAGTTGACAATGGCAAACTGCGTTCATTCTTTTCCCATCTATGAGAGCTAGCTACTCGTAACGAATCTTCACCCATTCTGCATCGTTGAGCTTAGCTTCTTGTATGATCCTTACAGAAGGAATATATTCTTCGGGGGGAATGACAGCTTCTGTAACATAAACAAGCATATAGGGGGCTGCGCCAGTTGATGTGCGAACTAGGGTGCGATACTGTAACAGAGCAAATGATAACTTCTCGTGCCACTATTTTTGCTTCTATATCATTTTCCTCAATATTTTCTTGATATTCTCATTGGGAGCTTCCACAGCTCCATTTATTTGAGGCATGTAGGCTATTGAATTCTTGTGTCTAATCTTAAAGGTTTCACACATAGCTTTCATCATGTCACTGTTCAGGTTGGAGCCATTATCAGTAATGATCGACTCTGGAATACCGAATCGGCAAATAATGCTGTTGCAGACAAAATCCATCATGACTTTCTTAGTCACTCCTCTGTAACATACTACTTCGACCTATTTGGTGAAGTAAACAATTGCCACTAGGATGAACCTATGTCTATTGGAAACGACAGGCTCAATTGGTCCAATGGAGTCCGTTCCCTTTCCATTCCCAGGCAGCGAACGGCCACGGTGAGCTTGTTATGTTAAGCTCGCTCGGAGGTACCTTTATCATGTTTATGTGTACCTGACAGCGATGGCATTTTCGGACATACTAGATGCAGTCTGTTTCCATAGTCATCCAAAAGTAACCAGCCTGGAGTATCTTCTTTACTTAGATTAATCATTCGTGTGTGGAACACAGGTCCCATAATGAATTTCCTCTTTTCTGACTGCGACAAGTGAACGTTGGTTCGTGTTTTCTTGGCATTTTCTGCATCTCCCAGGTTAACAATTTCTGTCTTGTCCAGAATGGACTTAGGTCTATTCTCAAAGTTCTCAACTTCTTTGACGATCTCCTCTGGTATGTCATCTTCTTCTGAATCATTGCCCATTTGTTGCATGTCATAGTCATTGGTTCATGACGATAAGTAATAGTAATGCCATGTAAGTAAAGTAATGAGAGAAAAATAATAATGAGTGTTGATTCATAAGAAAAATCGAAATGCTTTGATAAATTTCATAATTATTTTGAACATTGAAGATCTTATTGTGGAAATCAAAATACGAAAAGGAAAATCATCTAGTAAAATAAAAAAAGTGTATGATGCTTGTTTTAGCGTTGCTACCCCAAGGCTCACCGGCTTTGGTGGTCCTGATGGTTCAATTTTTGAGATATGCTCCTTTACTCACAGCTTGTATGGAAGGACCTTTCTCTCTCTCCTCCTCGAAAACAATACAACAATGCATGTCGTTGTCTTCTAGTAACAAGTTCTTTACCGCCGAGTGCTTTTTCTTCATCTGTCCCATAAATAATGTCAGCATGTTGGAAAGTCTGCTCCAAAGGCGGTATTGGCTGTTCCAGTGGATATTAAGGACCACACCATGGTGGCGACCAGTTGTTGAATTATTTCCAAGTGTACTCGTATCCCAGACAAAACGTAGTGTCGTGCTTCTTGAGCTTTATGGGTTTAGCAATCTCCTGAAGGTTCTTGCTGAGCACCTTGCCAGGTTCGTACCCACTCCAATTTAGTATACTCTCAATCTTGTTGTACCACCATTTGTCTTTTTCTATAGCACTGACTCACTCGATGTGGTGGTAGGTCTCTCCACCTAGATTTCTTCTTCCCCTATTGTCAAAACGGTTTGACGACTGTATATAGGATTGCTGCCGTCATCATAAATGATCACTTCCTGATGATTCTATTCAAATTTTATGGCCTGATGTAGTGTTGAAGCAGCATCCCCCGCAGCATGAATCCAGGGATGTCCTAGCAGTATGTTGTATGATGCTGGCAAATCAATACTTGAAAGTCGACCTCGCACCAAGTCGGTCCCATCTGTAGACACAGGCTAATCTCACCGATGGTGGATCTCTAAGACCCGTCAAAAGCTTTCACATTGATTGCTCCTTCTTTTATATCATGCAGTCCTTTACCCAACGTTTTGAGTGTTATCAATGGATATATGTTAAGGCTGGAACCTCTATCGATCAGGATCCTAGTGATGAAGTATTCTTCATATTGCACGGCGATATGCAAGGCTTTGTTTTGGCCCAACCCTTCCGACGGTAGCTTGTCCTCTTTAAAGGTGATTTTATAGCTTTCTAATACTTGTCCCACCATATTGGCCATTTCTCCGCCAGTGATGTTACTCGGTATGTATGCCTCACTCAGCACCTTCAAAAGATGATTTTTGTGCGTCTTGGAATTCTGCAGTAATTAGAGGATAGATATATACGCTGGTGTTTTGTTTAGCTGGTCGATGACTGAATACTCCTTGGCATGTATCTTCCTCCAAAGGTAATCTAGGCCTATTTTGATAATGAATGGTCGGTTGAAAACTTGCTTGCTTGACTTAGCTAAGTGTTCCGAGGTATAGACTCTTCTAGTCCTTGTCATACCTTATGCTGCAATAGTCTCTTCGAACCTGACTTTGCCTTTCCTCCTAGTCTCGGTCGTATAATCCCGAGGAATAGCCTTCGTATGGAATGATGGCTTGGTGTTCATCGCTACTGGAATCAGTTTGGCTACCTTTACTTCCAATGTAACATGATCCTTGGGTGGTACAACTGTAACCTCAAATGGTGCTGGTGTTTTTGTTGTTGGCATTGCTTCAAACTCAAGAGGAATAGACACATATACCTCAATGACCTCAGACAGTTGAATCTGGACTATGATGGGGTTGAGAGTAACTGTTGGCTTCTTTGGATCATCGCCTTCCGCGATCAACCCGATGGATCCCTCGGGATCCCAATCTTCCTCTACTTCAATCATGTGAACACCTCCACCTTTGTTGTTAGGTAAGGGGTTGTTGTGGACGTTCGGAGCGGCTTCCTTCACTACAATGACCTTGTTATCAATTAGGGACTGTATCTATTCTTTTAAAGAGTAGCATTCATCGATGGTATGTCCTTTCATGTCGGGAATTGTATGCACAAGTTTTGTTTGGGTTGACCCACTAAGAAGGGTTCTTTGGGGTTGAAATAGGGATGGGGGTGACATAATCGGTATTTTGAGTCTCTCATATAGCTAATCAATGGGTTCGAAAATGGATGTGTATTGTTTTGTGGGCCTCCGATCAAAATTAAGTCGAGGCCTGGGAAAATTTTGGCGTTCAATGGGTGATTGGTAATGAGATTATTGGGAATTTTAGGTTTGGTAGACATGTGCGGGTTGGGAATATCTGGGCGGGGTACGCTAATATGTGGGAGGTGGAGGTGACTGATAAGTTTGTGCTGGGTCTTGGTAGGAGGGTGCTTGGTAGTTTGGAGCTGACTGATATGTGAGTGGAGGTATATGGTAGGCTTGGTATTTGAGGGGAGACCTGGTATTTTGTGCAACCATTACAGCCCTGAGTCTCTCTTCTTAGACACACCGCCAAGCTACAAGGCCTTATTTGTGGCTTGCAATGCCTCGAAGTTTGTAACCATGCTGCTTTTGTTACCTTTTTCAATTCGTTCCCCCAGCTTGAAGATGTCAGAAAAATTATAATTTTCAATCATCATTAGCCATTCATAATACTGAGGGTCCTGAGCACCGACAAAGAATTTGTTCATCTATTCCTCTTTTAAGGTAGGTCTGACCTTAGCAGCTTCAGACCTCCAGCAAGTAGCATACTTGTGAAATGTTTCTGTAGGCTTCTTCTTCATATTCTAAATATAGAATACACCTGGCGCATTTTCTGTGTTAAACTTGAACCTATCTATGAAATCAGAGGCCATACCTACCCAACTTGACCATTTCTTTGGATCCTGGCTGATGAACCAGGATAGTGCATCTCCTTTCAAACTCCTCATAAGTAGTTTCATGCGGATCCTTTTGTCCTTTCCTACCCCGACCATCTTGTTGCAGTATGTTCTTAGATGGACCCTTAGATCACCTGTACCATCAAACATCTTGAACTTGGGAGGTTTGTACTCCTGTGGTACTTCGAAACTGTTTGTATGTAGAGATCTTCATAGTTCAACCCTTCGATACCTTTATTTCCTTCGACGCCTTGGATTCAGCTTGTTAGTTTCTTAAGCTCTTTGGCCAAGTTTCTGATGAGTAGATCCTTTTCATCGGACTTAGGGGTGGACGATATAGGTTGGGTGGAGAGTGGCACACTCTACACATAGATGGGTTTGTTGTGGCGACCGGTTATGTTGGTGTGGAAATGGTCATTTGCGAAGTTTTGTGGTTTGAGGACAAGTAATGGATTGTTGTTTGGAGTGTGGCAAGTATTGCATTGGTTTAGTAGGATGATTTTGTTCCTTTTTTGGAGGTATGGGATTTTGGCCGTTGGGGAAGATGGTGTCTGAGGTTCTAAGGGAGAAGGATAGGTTGGCCAGATTCCGAACCTAATCAAGCTCTTCTTGATACTTCAACAATTTCTGCTCGAGTTGTGACACATTTTCATTGGGAACCTGAATACCATGGCTATTAATGGCCTCTACTATTTTGTTCTCCTTTATGATGTTCAAATCTTCCATTTTTCCCTTGTTCTTGTTCTTAACAAGACTTAGAGGAAGAATGGGTAGAGGGCCCTTGGATATTGTAGAATAAGATGATGTTGCCAGAGTGCACGAACTAATAGTTGGGGAAGGGGAATAACGAAATAAAAAATAAACAAAAGGTAACCAAGTTAGTGAGGATCATAAAAAAATGTTGTAATATTTAAAGACATAGTGCAAGAATATAAGCGTGTCCTAATTTGGGAGCCTCGTTGTGCTCGAGATAGGCCTAGCGAAAAATTGATTTGGAGAACTTGAGATGCTAAATGCCTAATTTTATTAACAAAAATAGGCGAATCCCAATTGACATTAAATAAACAGGAAATGGAAATCACTAATGGCCATCGACCTTATTATATTTTATAAAGCGAAAAGAAAAATTCCTATCTACTTGGTCCCAGAAGGATCTTCCCCAGATTCGGTATCCCTAGCTCCTTCGTAGCTTTCCCAACTCGCGAAGTCCTAGCAATAGTTAGACCCTGGCTAGATGTCTGCCTTCGGTCCTTTTAGAAATCTTCCCACCATCTCAGCAATCTTGGGTGGATATCCGTGACCATGGCGAATCTGGGGACTTTGTGCGTCATATTTTGCAAGGAAAATAAGGTTAGGACTTTACCCTTACCAGACTCGACTATTTAATATCAACAATTAGAATGACACATTTAGTTCTTCAAATAAATGCACAAAACATGGTTATGTCTGTTTGGGTTTAGGAAATCCGGTGGACTTTGGACAAGGCTATTTTAAAGGATCATTATGTGGACCATATAGCTGACCCATCTAGGTTTGACCACAATGCATGTACAGTTTGAATAGAGTAAGGTTTCTGTGGGGTTTTAGACTGGTACCCTTAAGCAGACAACTCAAGGAGGGAAGACACGAAACTGTCGACTACACCGTTGATCGACTAGTTTTACCGCAAATATAGCTTTCCAAATTTAGGGGGTAAAATATAGAAAGGGCGCAACCACTCATTATAAGCGTTGCTATGGTATTTGTTTGGCACAAGTAGAATATGATATTGAGCATGATTATGTAGAAATTAAAAAAGCATGTTGTCACATATTTGCATGTTAAGAAAACGGTAAATATAGCAGTTTATTATTTACAATAGCAATAAAGAAAAGAAACGGAGAAGATAAGTCAGTTTTGCCTTGCAAAAGGAATTAAACGCTTAAAGGAATTTAAACAAGTAATTGAATATTAAAGGAAAGGTACAAATTCACAAGAACAATCTGAAATGGTAAAAGCCTAATATCCCCAGCAGAGTCGCCATGCTGTCGCGCCCCCTTTTTCCCTCTTCGCATTGAGATCGGGTTTGTAACATTTTGGGTATAGTGCAAGTCGTTCCTTTTGGAAACTGGGTTTTGCATTTTTGAAGAGTCTCCACCTAATGATTTATGGTGTATTAGGACACCTACAAGGTTCACTTCCAAGTTTTTTGATAACTAGGGATAGGGTAAGGGCTTGAAATTATCCTAAAGGGAAGGTGTTTGGAACCTCTCAAGTTCCACTAGTGTGGTTCCTGGACAAATAATTCTTTTTGAATTTGGTGCGATTAACATATATACAGATAATGCTCAAATAAGAGGGGATTTTAATACAAAAATGTTTGAAAGTACAACAAAGTTTTAAAGAGCAATCATTAAATGACTAATTTTTTTACAAGAAGTTATAATGCTTTAAAGGAAAAGGAAAGAGAGGAGGAGATCCTAGGTTAAATTATAATATGGATCACATTAATGTAATACCCGTTAATCACTCCTCAAAATGGGGGCTACACGTGGTATTACCGCACCGGTCATCATATCCATATCTACCCTTCCCACCCCATTAAGGAACTAAAGGACAGATTGGTCACGACCACTATTACATGCTATTACCTGTCCTATTCCTATCAGTCCCTAAGGCACTTAGGACTACTATTCCTAAAAGGGAGGGATATTAGGCTGACTTTGAAGTTTCAAAGGTGAAAAAGCTAAGGAGACATACAAAGCACATATGACTGTATAATAAAAGGGGGTGCACATAAAACATAGAAGACTCATATATAACTCCTTAAACAAAGAAATCAAATAGCATGACTCAAAAAACAATTATGTTCTAAATCTAAAATACTAAGGAAAGGGGATTATTGAGCTGTTGAAGAAAAATAATTTATTACGTAACTTAGACAAGAAGTCTGAATCAGGACTACCTGCTAGTTGTAGCAATTGCGAGTTAACAAAAACGGATTCAGTTTTATTTATTGTTATTACCTAAGGTTTGCCTAAGTGTTTAGGTAAGCTCTTATGAACATGGTATCTATTACTGATTGAGAATGTGACAAAGCAGTAACAACTAAAAAAAGAATGGTTTAAGATCCTATAGGAATGCTTGCTAAACTGCATTAAATAAGGAGATTAAGTTACTAAAACAAACTAGTTCAGAATAAAACTGATTAAATTAGACTAGTTTTAGATTCTGCAGATGATGGTACCCACTATTGCTGATTTTTATTCCCATAGACATGATATCTAATATTGCTAACGTTAACCCCTATAAGAATGATATCTAATTGAATAACTCTTATAGACATAACATCTAAATGCTGAATTTAACCCATATAGGCATAATATCTAAATGTTGAATTTAGGATGGAAATAAATAGGATTATACTTGGGAATTCCTATAGGTATGATTTCTATACACTATGAACATGATATCTGCTTATAGCCATTTAGACCCTAAAGCATGGTGTCTAAGTGGTGAAAAACGTGCAGAATTATAAACAAATCCTATAGTAAGGTTATCTAGATGTAGAGTCAAACATGCAGAATTAATAAATCCTATAGACATGGTGTCTAAAATGTTGAATTGAACATGCATGATTTAAGACCAGTCCTATAGGCATGTCTTCTAAAATGCAGAATTGAATCATTCAGAACACGAATCCCATAAGTATATTTTCTACCCTGTAGCATGTATAATTACCCATCCATTTTCCACTAGCCAACCCCAAGTGTTTATTACAAATATTATAACTCAGAATAAATGTAAAAGAAGAAGTTACAACCAGAGGAAGCCTGATACTTGACTTCGTCTTTGAGTTAGGGAATAAACTATCTCAAATGCACTTGATTCAACGCCTTTCTCAGATCTATGTGTGTCTCATTTCCCTAAGAGTCTCAATAGACCTCGGACAATGCTTACACCCAAGTTTAAAGAATCGGATATAGATGAGCGCAGTATGGATGGGCCAGCCCTTATGTGTCCAAGTTCAGAGGGAGCTCGTAGGTCCCAAGGCAAGGCTTAAAAAAGAAGGGAAAAACTTAGGTCCAAGGGTATGGTAGAAGTTCACGATTAAAGATTTAAAACTGAAGGGAGAAAGGAGAGGGGTAAAGGGTGATGGAAAACACTAGTAGTAAAATACAGAGTTAATAATTTTATACAAAGAGGGGTTAAGGGCTTAGGAATACATTGCAAGGAGCATATATCCTAAGGAAGGGATTAGGTTTGGGTATGCACAACTATAGATGATGCTGTCATGCCCATAAACCAACCAGAACACACAACATATAGAGGGTATATGGAGGTTGTGACCCCCTGGGATCAGGTTTGGGTCATACACAACAATGTCCAATGCTGCTATGGCCCAAAACCAACCAAAGATACCAAACACATAGAGGTGGGGTTTAGGACTCATAAACCATATTAAGTGATTGACAACATTCATACAGAAGTGAGCATTAATTCAGAATAGAAAGTGACATATTACAACATACTTAATAATGGAACATTGATTAAATATAAACAGGATACAAAAGCGGGTGAAGGAAATAGTAAAGAAACATGTTGTTGTTGATGCTGGAAATTAATTAGAATATACTAGTAAAGATGCAAATGCTGAAAGAAAAAGTAAGCAAGCTTTCCACAGCCTAGCCTTGGCTTTCAGCCGACTAGGTGAGGCAGCAACACAAGTAAAACCAGAGAAAAGAGAGAGATTTTTAGTGGATGTGTGTCAGAACTCAAGTATTTTATTCCTTGTGTTCGTGTGTTTGAAAGAATAGGAGTACATGGTATTTATAGTTTTGAAAGCATGTGAGAAATAAGGCAATAAGTAAAGTTCAATGCAAATATGGAAACAATCAATAGTCATAATCAATCAACTAAGTGATTCCCATTTAGTTGATGAATCACTTGTTTAAGGAAGCTAACAGGTTCGGAATAAGGAAAGAAGATCAGTTTGTTGGGGGACTAATCATTGCCAGAAAAGAAGCAGTAAAACATTAAGTAAGAAATTGAGTCTAAGTACGGAGATACACTTATTTTGGGAGAAGATTCAACAAGGCAAATAAGGAAAGAGATCAATTACTTTAGCAGACGAGTGAAAATAGAGTTCGCAAAAAGAAAAGTTTTTGAAAGTAGTCCCAAAATTGAAGATCAATTAAAGAAAGAACCTCAGTATATAAATAGAGTGAACAATACTAGACATGCGAGGCCAAAACCTATTGAAAAAGAAATAGCATACAATAGAAGTACAAGGTTCAGTAGATACCAGACATTCGAAGCACAATAATAAAGTAGGTCAAGTCACATTGAATCGATAGTGAAGAAAAATTGAGTTCTAGAATCATACAAAGGATTTTATAGTAACGGATGAGAAAACCCTTCTAAAAAGTTAGGGTTTCAACCATAGCCGAGTTTTAAAGATAGTAAAAAACTAGAGTCAGAGGAATCACATAAAGAATAGAGGTTCTGAAACAAGGAACTTTCAAATCGAGTCAGATACTCAAATGAACAACTTCAAACCCAAAGATATAGGCTTTTCCAACAATAATCAAGCTTAAAAGATGATAAACAAATAAATCGAACAAAAACTTAACCAAACAACACTTATCTAACAAACAACTTCAGAAGTCAAGTGAGACCCAAAAGAAATTAGGTTTTCAACAAATACGTTTAAAGAAAATAAATCAAACAAATTGTTTCAGAAACTCGAATAAACCCAAAAGAAATTGGGTTTTTCATCAAATGTGTTTAAGGAATATAAATCAAACAGACAGTTTCAGAAACTCGAATGAACCTAAAAGAAATTAGGGTTTTCAACAGACCAGCTCGCATAGAAGAATAACATGAGCAGAATATGGAAAAATTAGAAACATGCTAAAATTAGAGAGGAGGTTTCAAATAATTAAAAAGAAGAACCCTAATCGGAAAAAAAATGAAGAGTTGTTTTGAAAGCGAAGTTAAAGAAACTTTGAGAAGATGCTTAAAAACTCATGGCAAGCATGGATCTAAGGTAGATCTGAAAAAAATCAAAAAGTCACAGATATTAGGGTTTCAGGAGAACCCAAACAACAAGAAAGACCTTGAAAATTACCGATCTAAACAAAATAGTCTAAGGTTTGACTCGAATGGCCATAGCTGGTTGGAGAAAGGTCAGGGATGACCGGAGAATGGTCATAGAGCAAGTACTGGACCAAATCCCTTCAGAGTCTAGTCATGAGACCATAGAACCAAACACATAGAAGCCATGGAAGGCTGGTATAGATCTCCGATGACCTCGAAAGGCCATGGATTAGGGTGGCGGCGGCTAGGATTTGAGGGTGTTGTAGAGCTGATTTGAGAGAGAGGAGGAGGGATTCAGAGGCGGCGTACTGTGAGAAATGATAGGGTTTAGGGGGTCGTTTGGAGTTAATTAACGCAAGGGCGTTTATTGGCTATTAATCTAAATGATCAACGGCTTAGATTAAAACGTGCAAGTGGGCGGGTTGTAAAAAATGGATTTGGGTCGGATTAAATTAGAATTGGGTCGGGGTAAATTGGGTTCCAATTCGGGTTCAAATTACACTGAAATAGAAATAACATCTGGCTAGATTTTAAATATCCATTTCCCCCATTTATTTTATAAAATATAGTAAAATAATTTTTGGAAATAAATTGAATCTACTAAAATGACTTGTAACACATAATTATCAATTGAAAAATACTAGACTTAATTCTTACAAGTATAAACACAATTAAAGCTTAAAAGGGGCTAATATTACAATTATATGCAATTTAGCTTTAAAAATACTAAATGAATTTGTAAAAATATGCAAAAGTTATCTTAGCTATAGTTTGGCATAAATAAAAAAGTTCAACAATTGATCACAAAAAATGACAGTTTTAGAAATAATTTGTTGGATTTTTATGAATAAATATTGGGGAATAAATTGATTTAAAATATTTAAAATTAAGAAAAAATAAGGAAACACTTGGATATACTTATATATGCATACATATGCCATTTTAAAGGTATTCTGCATAAAATATGTATAGGAAAAATTTGGGTATCAACACAGGCAGCTCGGCCAATATCATTAGATCGAGGGTCATGGATTAGCTCGGTCTACAAGATCAAGAATGCCTACAGTCCAAGTTCTAAACAGATTCAACATGGCATGCGAAGCCACTAAAGGGGAGATAAAACTATCGGTGAACATCGTCGGGACCATTGAAGAAGGCAAGTTCTATGTAATCGAATGAGATATGAGGTATAATGCTCTGTTTGGGAGGCCAAGGATACTTAACATGGGGGCATTATCCTCGACTTTGCACCAAGTGTTGAAATTCCCCATGCCGGGGGGGGGGGGGATAAAACAATCTATAGAGAACAACCAGCCAAAAAGAAAATGTTTATACTTGAAAAGGTGATCCCGGTATATGCACTTACAACGACAAAATATCCGAGCTCGGTTACCAAGGAAGGAACCAAATAGCAATCACCGACACCTGTCTCGATCGAACTAGAGAAGCATAGGACAGGTGAGAACGACAACTATAGAGTCCCTAGGTCCTTCAAAATCCTTGATGATTCCGATGCTACCAAATTAACGGTTGAGGAAATAGAGCAAGTCGTAGTGATCGATCACTTTCCCAATCGTAAGGTATACCTGGGCATGAGGTTAAGTCCCGAGCTCAAGAAAAAACTCATTCATTTCCTTATAGCTAACATAGATTGTTTCGCTTGGTCTCACCTTGATATGATTGGGATCTTGCTGCAAATAACCACTCACAAGCTGAGCCTGGATCCGAAGTTTCACTCGGTCAAGTAGAAAAGGAGGCCCCAGTCCAAAGTCAAGCATGCATTCAGCAAGGACGAGGTATCTAAGCTCCTTCAAATAGGGTCCATACGGGAGGTCAAATACCTAGATTGGTTCGCAAACGTAGTGGTAGTTCCTAAAAGGGAAAACAAATTAAGAATGCGTGTAGACTATAAAGGCTTAAATAAAGCATGTACCAAGATCCTCAATTTTCTTGATGCTTATTCCGGGTACAACCAAATTTGAATAGACTCGACTGATCAGGAAAAAAATCCATCGTCACTAAGTACGACACCCAATGATATAACGTAATGTCATTCAGACTTAAAACACCGGTAGAGGTTACCAATACCTAGTAAATCAGATGTTTGTAAAATAGATAGGAAAAGAAATAGAGGTTTATATTGACGATATGTTGGTTAAGTACCAGCGAGCAAAACACCATTTGAAGCATTTGCAGGAAACCTACAACATATTTACGAAATTTAATATGAAGCTTAACCCAAAGAAAAGAAAAGTGCATTCGGAGTCGGGCACGGAAAAGTTCTTGGATTCATAGTGTCCAACCAGGGGATCGAGATCAATCCTTAAAAAATCAAGGCCATAAAGAAATTACCGTAGTGGATAGTGTCAAGGCCGTACAAAGGTTAAGCGGACACATATACACTTTGGGTCGATTCATCTCAAGGTCCTCCGACAAGAGCCATCAGTTCTTCTAACTATTGAAGAAGAAAATTACTTCCCACGGACTCTGGAGTGCCAAGAAGACATTGGAGGAACTCAAATAGTACCTCTTGAGCCTACATTTGCTTCACACTCCGAAGGCAGATGAATGATTGTACCTATACTTAGTAGTATCCGAGGTGGCAGTAAGTCGAGTCCTGTTCCAAGAAGAAGAAAGTACGCAATTTCCTATATATTATGCTATAAGAACTCTAGGTGAGGTCGAAACTAGGTATCTTCCCCTAGAAAAATTAGCGGTCGTTGCTAAGCGCCTCTAGGAAGCTAAAACCATACTTTCAATTTCACCCCATATATGTTGTAATTACTTACCCATTGAGGAAATAATGTATAACTCCAAACTCTCGGGACGGCTGGCCAAATGGGCCAAGGAAATCAGCGGGTAAGATATTGAATATCGACCCCGAACTGCCATTGCATATCAAATTTTGGAAGATTTCGTGGCTGACTTTATGCCAGCCCTAACCCCGGGGTCGAAAGAGAATTGTTGTTGAACTCGGGGACTTCCTTGGAAATTTGGACCCTCTTTACGGACAGTGCCCCAAACATCGAGGGGCTTGGACTTAGCATAGTTTTGAAGCCACCGACAAGTAATGCAGTTAGACAATCTATTAGGACTATGAAATTGACTAATAATGATACGGAGTATGAGGCCATGATTGTCTAAAGTCTTGGGAGCAGACGTGATCAAAGCTAAGTGCGACTCCCTCCTTCTGGTGAACCAAGTTAATTGGACGTTCAAATTCATAGAGGAGCGAATGCAAAGATACCTAGATAAACTACAGGTAACGCTACACCGGTTCAAGGAGTGAACTCTGCAACATGTACCTCATGATCAAAATAGTGAGGTTGATGCTCTTACTAACTTGGGATCGTCGGTCGACGATGATGAGATCGACTCAGGGATGGTCGTACAACTCATGAGATTGATAGTGGAAGAGGGTCACACCGAGATAAACTCAACAAGCCTAACCTGGGACTGGAGAAACAAATATATAGAATATCTGAAGACCGGAAAACTGCCCTAAGATCCTAAGGAATCAAGGGCTCTACATACAAAGGCAGCCCGGTTTAGCTTGCCAGAAGACAGTACCTTGTTCAGGAGAACGATCGATAGCCCACTCACAATATTTTTAGGACCGGGAGATACCGAGCATGTTAGAGAGATGTCCACGAAAGCACTTGCTAAAATAGTTCGGACACTAAATTAGTAGTTCGAAAAATAATCATAGACGGTTACTATTGGATTGACAAGTTCATGCGAATATGCGACAAATGACTGAGGCACGCTCCAATGATTCATCAACCTCGGGAGTTGTTATATTCGGTCTTGTCACCTGGCCGTTCATGAAATAGGGGATGTATATCGTTGGACCCCTGCCATGGGAACGCGGTAAGGCTTAATTTATACTATTTATTTCTAACTCTTGTTCTAAATAGGTGGAAGTCCAAGCATTTAAGAAAGTCAGGGAGAAGGAAGTTATTGATTTCATTTGGGATGACATAATATTCTAGTTCGGAATGTCAACCAAGATCGTGTGTGAAAACAGGAAGAAGTTCATCTGTAGCAAAGTGAACAAGCTTTTCGAGGAGTAGCATTTATGTTGGCAATGTCATTACTCATTATCAACATTATCATCCACATATAAGAAAACAATGATTGTGATTTGGAACATTTTTAATGTACACATATTTATCAAATTCATTTATTTTAAAACCATTTGACAACGTTGTTTGGTCAAATTTCACATGCCATTGTTTGGGTGCATGTTTTAGTCCGTAAAGGAACTTAACAAGTCTACATACCTTCTTTTCTTTACCTGAAACTATAAACCCTTCAGGTTGGTCCATGTAAATTTGTTCCTCCAGTTCTCCATTTAAGAAGGCCGTCTTAGGATCCATTTAATGAATTTCAAGACCATAAACTATAGCTAACGCTACTAACGTTCGTATGGACGTAAATTTGTAACTGGAGAGTATGTATAAAACTATTTAAGTCCTTCTCATTGTCAATACACTTTGACCACAAGTCTTTTCTTAAAATTTTCAATAGTGCCATCATCTTTTATTTTCCTCTTAAAGATCTATTTAGAATCCAACGGTTATTTCCAGGAGGAAAATCAACCAATTTCCATATATGGTTGTTTAGTATGAATTCTATTTCACTATTGACTGCCTCTCTCCAACATAATGATTCCGAAGAAGACATAGCTTCTTTAACTGTTTGGGGCTCATTTTCAAATAAGAACGTCACAAAATCTAGCCCAAATGAAGTAGACGTTCTTTGACGTTTACTACACCTTGGATCCTCCTGATTGAATGTACTTTATTTTGTTTCTTCTCGAGGTTGTTTAGATCCTTCACCAATCATCTCACATTCTTTTTATACAGATATATATTTTCAAAGAACTCAACATTATCAGATTCTATAAGTGTATTATTATGAATGCTGGAACTTTCTAATTTATGAACAAGAAAAAAATAGGCTTTACTATTGATCGCATACCTATGAAAACACAATAAATGGTTTTCGGTCGTATTTTTCCCTTTTGGGTTTAGAAACTTGCAATTTTGCAAAATAGCCCCAACACTTTAAAATATTTCAAGTTGAGCTTCTTTCCTTCCCATTTTTCGTATGGAATGGATTCTATTTTGCTATGGGGTACTCGATTTAGTATTCGTCTAGCCATAAGAACGGCTTCACCTCACAAGTTCTGTGGCAAACAAGAACGTATCAATAATGCATTCATCATCTCCTTTAATGAACAATTCTTTCTTTATGCAATCCCATTGGATTGGGGCGTGTAGGGGGTCGTTGTTTAATGAATAATTCCATATTCTAAATATATTTATTGAAAAGTAGATTCATATTCACCACCCTATCATTTCTTATCATTTTGATTTTCTTGTTAGGTTGCGCTTCAACATCATTTTTGTATTGCGTCTATTGTTTTATCTGTATGATTAAGTAATTAAACATAACAATATCGAGTATTATCTTCAATAAAAGTTTTGAAATACTTCTTTCCACCGCGATATGGTATTAACTTCATATCGCAAATATTTGTGTGAATTAAGCCTAAAGGAACTGAATTCCTTTCAACTGACTTATAAGGATGTTTAACACACTTAGATTCTGCACATATTTGACATTTTTATTTGTCGCATTCAAATTTAGGATATACTTCCGAATTAATCATTTTTCGCAAGGTTTTATAGTTAACATGACCCAAACGTATATGCCATAATTCATTTGACTCAAGTAAGTAAGACGAAGCTGAATTTCTATTATTATTTCAACAACTATTACATTCAGCTTGAAAAAGCCCTCAGTGAGGTATTATTTTCCTACAAATACTTCGTTCTTACTTATTACAACCTTATTGGAAATAAAAATACATTTAAAACCATTCTTAACAAGAAGTCCAGCAGAGACTAAGTTCTTCCTAATATCGGGAACATGAAAGACGTTGTTCAAAGTCACCACTTTGTCGGAAGTCGTTTTGAGAAATATCTTCCCACATCCTTCAATCTTGGCTTTTGCAACATTTGCCGTAGAAAGCGTCACATCGGGTCCAATAGGAGCATAGGTAGCAAAAACTTCTCTAACAGTACAAACATGGAGAGTGGATCCAGAATTAGTCCACCACTCTTTAGGATTGTCTATCAAGTCTCATTCGGAAAGCATGGCACATAAGTCATCAACATAATTATGCTTTTCAACAATGTTTGTTTGAACCTTCTTCTTGTCTTTCTTCGGAGCGCGACACTCCGTAGATTTGTGTCCGACTTTTTCACAGTTGTAGCAATATCTATTGAACCGCTTCTTGCTTGGGTTGCATTTCTGTCCAGAAGACTTCTTCCTCTTTTTGTTCTCTTCAATAATATTTGCTCCCATTATTGTTGAGTTTCCATGGATTCTCTTTTCATCAACTTTTTTATCCTCTTTGATTCTCAACCGAACAATGAGATCTTCAAGGGACATCTTCTTGCGTTTGTGTTTCAAATAGTTTTTGAAGTGCTTCCACAAAGAAGGCAACTTCTCAATCATCGCTGCTACTTGGAATGCTTTATTGATGACAAGACCTTCAATGAAATTTTTGTTAGTAAAAATACTAAGATTACTACTTTCAACATCGATATTAATTTAATTTATACCTTCGGCAAGGAGATCATGAATAATCACTTGTAATTCCTGGACTTGGGTAGTAGCAGATTTGCTATCTACCATTTTGTAGTCCAAAAATTTTGCAGCAGTGAACTTCTTCAATCCGACATCTTCGGTCTTGTATTTCTTTTCAAGAGCATTCCATAGTTCTTTTGACGTTTTTCACGCTACTGTAGACGTTATACAAAGCATCTATTAATCCGCTTAGAATATAATTCTTGCACAAAAAATTTAAATGCTTCCATGCCTCAATCACGAGAAAACGTTCAGTTTCTAGAATTTCATCGGACGGCACAAGAACATCTTCATTGATGAACTTCTTGAGACTTAGAGTAGTCAAGTAGAAGAACATCTTTTGCTACCAGTGCTTGAAATCAATCCCGAAAATTTTTCAGGTTTCTCCATCGGTGTTAATGCTGCTGGTGTTATTTGGCTCGTTGAGGCATTAGCAGTCACCATTGGAACAGCTTGGTTCATATTATCATTAGTCATTTCTGTAAAGAAATGACACAAACATGATTTTAATCTCCAATAGAGTACAAAACCACAAAGGTTTTACTCTCCAGAAACAGTAAGTACAAATACAGAAAATATATTAAATGTCTTAAGGTTGTTAGTATATTGTATTTGTAAAATAATTCTGAAAAATATAAATGAACATAACCAGAAAATGCAAAGAAAAAAAATTAATTCGAGTCTACTGAATTCACAGTATTTTCTTAAAGAATTTAATCCCCTCCTAGTACCCAAGGTTATGTATTATTTCCTCTCATGATAGAATAAATTAGACACTAGTGTAATGGTACTTCAAACCCTAGTGTTTCAGCGAACACAAAGTTCGATAGCAAATCACACTTACTGTTGCTTTCTTTGAAGTTAAAATATGAAGAAAAAAGGAGAAGAACTCAGAAAATTCAAGTGAAAATTTCTGAGCAGAATAGACTTGTAGTTATAGCCAAAGCTGGGCTGAAATCTGAAAAGGGAAATGGTTGTTTATGCAAAACGGTCACAACATAAATGACTATTTACTCAACAATAAGGAGGGAAAAGATAAGAGGGTAGTTTAATTTTTCAATTATATAACTGAAAAATAGACCAAAGCCGAAGCCGAACCGAACAACGAAAACGACGCGAGGCTTGCCTTCTTCTCAACACTTTAAGAGTTAGAAAAAGAGCAATTGCTTATATACCCATAAAAAAACCTCTTCCTCTTCCAATATGGGACAATGTCCCTATGCCAAGGGGGAAAACTTAAAATTTCACTTAAAAGTTACATTTCCCTTTATTTTCCATTCATCCATTTTTAAGTATTTAATATACTTAAATACATAAAACCCCAACAAAAAGTGGCTGTGCTGTTGTATTAATAGGCTTTCGTTAGACTTATTCCAGATAATATTTGTATTAAACTGATGGAACTTAGGCAATTAAAAGAGAATTATATAGGATGTAATACTATTAACCAGCTTTAGCATTAATATATAAATATTTCTACCTTCTCAAAAAAAAAAGATAGATTAATTAGAAATATACATTAGAGTAGAAGTGTAGAACTAACCTAATATATGTTAATCAATCACATGATTTCATTCCACAAAAGTCTATTGGAAACTATTTTTTTCTTCTATTGCAATAGGGATAAAATTTATGTATAAAAGTGAAATTTTATTGAGTCGTCGTTATTATTTAAGGTGAATGTCTATAATTAGAGAGATTCTAGAGTTCTATTCTTGGTAGATAAATCATCCCCCTCCCTATAAATAAAGGGGTCTTCTACCATTGTAGTGCACTCCTAACAATCTCTAAGTATCAATAAGAATACTTCTCTCTCCCTATTCTCTCTATATTGTTCTTGTTCTTGCATTATTGTTCTTGTCTTTACATTATTTCATAACACGTTATCAGCACGAGTCTCTAACCATCACGAAATATATTCTCTTCATGGTTCGGTTTAGTTGACCAAAAGAGAAGGAAATTATCAGTTGCCATTGATGTGATGCTGATTGCAATGGTATTCTTGCCGTTCATTTATGTGTCCTGAAACTGTCCACAAATTGCTATGACAAAGTTTTCATCTTTCCGAAGAGGCAAATATCTATACGGAAAAAAAAGGAAAAAGAAAAACGTGAGAGAAAGAAAGGAATTTACACAAGAGGTATATTTGATATCACAACATTTTTTGGTATACCTTAAAGGTAAGTAATTTACTTTTCCCTTTCAAATTCTTAAAATTCTACAATTTGATTTTATATACAAACATAGACAACAAAGTTTGATTATAACTCTAATGGAGTTTGTAAGAAATTATAACCACATGAAGTGGTAAAATCTCTATGTCCTGCCATGATTAAATTCATGTATGATTGTGGGCAAATAACTGAAAATCCGTCCCATTGAATTTGCTCCATTCCCTTTAGAGAATGTGGAAGCAGTATATGATAAGTCTGAAAGAAGACAAAATTATTACCATGAAGGTATCAATGAATGTGGACGTGGCAAAGAATTCCGTCCAATTGAATTTGCTCCATTCCCTTTAGAGAATGTGATAGCAGTATGTGATAAGTCTGAAAGAAGACAAAATTATTACCGTAAAGGTATCAATGGATGTGGACGTGGCAATAGACGAAATTATAATCGTCATTATTGTGATAATGAGAATAATAAAGATTCTCAAAATAATCTTTCACTTTATGAACGTAATATTTGACATGAGATTGTGTAAAGCACATGATTATGATCCATTCCCTGAAGTGAATGTGATAATTGTAATAGAGCCCGTAAGTATGAACACGCTCTTGATGTAAATTTGTTTTATGTCTGACATTTTGAAAAGAAAGTTCGTTGCCCTTGAAATTTCGGGCAAGAACTATATGACATGGGTGTTGGATGCTGAAATCCACTTAGATGCTATGGGTCTTGGAGACGCCATTAATTATAGAAATAATGCATCCACCCAAAACTATGCTAAGGCCTTGATTTTCTTGCGCCATCACCTTGATGAAGGTTTGAAACTGTGCTAAGGCCTTGATTTTCTTGCGCCATCACCTTGATGAAGGTTTGAAACTATGCTAAGGCCTTGATATTCTTGCGCCATCACCTTGATGAAGGTTTGAAAATCGAATATATCACAGTCAAAGATCCACCTATCTTGTGAGATGGCTTAAAGAAGAGATATGACAACCTGAAGTTGGTCACTCTGCCACAAGCACGATACGATAAGAATCCAAAAGCAAATAGTTTATAAAGTATATATTATCGTTGCGGTGGAAACGGGCACTGGTCAAAGGCTTGCCGTATACCATGACATTTGGTTGACCTTTATCAAGCATCTCGAAAGAGTAAACGCCCTGAAACGAATTTTGTCTCTGACGACAACTTTGACATCACCCACTTGGATGTGGCAGACTTATTTGAGCAACCCGAGGGGAAGATAGACCACCTAATCGGTGATGGATCGTGATGAAAGAAGATGGAGCTATTTGATTTTATTTACTTGTCTGTATTAGTGAATGAATAAACTAATAGCCATTAGTATTAGCTCGTATTAGTTAGTTCATGATATAAAGTTAGTATTAGTTCTTTAGAATGTATCAATATGCTCAAATATCAATAATATTTTTACTTTCCAGTAGAGGTAATCGACTAACCTGAAAAACTAGTTGGTTATCTCATATTTCGCATAAAAACTGCAAAACAATCGATTGTCAATGATCGACAATCGATTGTCTTTAAAACAGTGTGATCTGGAATTTTACAAAAACAGTCAACAATCGATTGTCTATGATTAACAATCGATTGTCTTTAAAACAGTGTGTTCTGGAATTTTTCAAAAATCATCCACAATCGATTGTCTATGTCTAACAATCGATTATCGTTAGACAGTGTAATCTGGAATTTTTCAAAAAAATCATCCACAATCGATTGTCTATGTCTAACAATCGATTGTCATTAGACAGTGTAATCTGGAATTTTTCAAAATAGTCAACAATCGATTGTCTATGCTTAACAATCGATTGTCTTAAGACAGTGTGCTCTGGAATTTTTCAAAAATAACCAACAATCGATTGTCTATGTTTAACAATCGATTGTCTTAAAACAGTGTGCTCTGGAATTTTTCAAAATAGCCAACAATCGATTGTCTATGTTTAACAATCGATTGTCAATGCTCAACAATCGATTGTGTGTGTTTAACAATCGATTGTTTTGTGAAAAATGCTTAAACTGAAAATTTTCAAGCTGCATAGTAATCGATTATAGATAACATATCTGATTTTGTTAGTCAACTGTTAGCAGCAGATTTTGAAAATATTATGTGACACAAACGAATTGAAGTTGTTTATTCTCATGTTCGTATATTTTCTTTTATATGTCAAACCATGGGAGTAAATTGATTGAAGGCTCCGGAAGAGCAACTGTAACCCTGCCCAAAGGCACGACGTTTATCTTAGAGAATGCAATATTTTCCTCCAAGTCTAAGAAGAACTTGTTGAGTTTTAAAGATATCAAAATGGATATCATATTCAGACAATAGATGAGAATAATCTTGAATTCTTCATGAAAACGAGGCTGCCCATTTCGGTTTGGGTTCACGCCATTTTGCATGCAGCAATGCTAGTTCGTCGGCTGCCCACTTCGGTTTGGGTTCACGCCATTTTTGCATACAGCAATGCTAGTTCGTCTCTGACTGACGAATTGACACAAATATTCCCCGTTGCAATTGGTTTTGGGTCATGGACCCAATATATCCCATTTAAGAATCCTTGGATGCGCAGTATATGTGCCTGTAGCACCGCCATCCCGCGCCAAAATGGGTCTGCAAAGAAGGTTAGGAATATATATTGAGGTTGAATCGCCCTCCATTATTCGCTACCTCGAAACATTGACAGGAGATTTGTTCACTGCACGATTTGCAGACTGTCAATTTGATGAGACACTTTTCCCAAAATTAGGGGGAGAAGTTGGTGAAACCAAACGGGAAATTTTGTGGAAAAATGCATTATTATCTCATCTTGATCCACATACCTCTATTTGTGAAAGAGGCACAAAAGATTATCCATTTGCAAAGAATAGCAAATCAAATGCCTGACGCATTTATAGATTTGAAAAGGATAACAAAATCACATATCCCCGAAGTGAATGTGACAACATCTGATTCACGAATACATATTCATTATTGGAAGAATATGAACATGAAATTGGTATTAAATATACCACACTCACCCCTAGAAGGAGGTTTGAGATGATATATGGCATGAATGATCGTTGGTCACGTACCTATTGTACGCCAAAGTATTTTGGAAATATGACTATTAAAGGACAACGATAATGCAAGAAACATATCTTGCATATAAGTTTGACATGACCATAATGGTATAACTTTCTCTTTAAGAAAGATATTCACCACATGAATGTTGATGAATCTGTGGTAGTACAAAATTAATTGAGAGCTCTAGAAGAGACAATTATTATTATGTTGGAGAAACACAATTGAGTATTGTGCTGTAGTAAGTCTCAAAGAAACTTATTCAGTTTCCAAAATACACGCGAAAGCGATTGATTATATTGAGACTATAAATAAAGGAAGGCTTTGATATCTCCTATTACTACAACTTGTAGCGGGGTAATTTGCATATGAAAAGCTACCCGCTTTGTTCTCCAGTTTGTACTACACAAACGAAAAAATGCCACAATAAAGTGGATATCTATTGGTATAAAACCCATGTCATAATAAACCTGAAGTTTATTGATAAGTGCACATGTCATGGTGTAAATTTGAAGTTTACCAATATTGATAATTTATTCAGTTGGCATTCGTGTTAGCCATCTCATTTTAAGTATGATGTGCAAATTCACATAGGTGAATATCAAAGAACTAGAAAGTTCTTTACGAATTCTCTTGTATCACTTGTTCTCATTAATGAACTGACCAACTAAAGTGTTCGGGTTGAAGCCCATAAATTCTGGAAATATCAAAGGTGAATATGGGCCCATTCACCTGCCATGTATACCACATATGATGCATCTATGATATGGTTACATGCGCAATTGTTATTAACCCGCAGCCTGGCCGGTGCTTGCGAGGTAAATTGCTCAGTAATCTAACTTCGAGCATAATTTCCAGATTTTCTACTCAAGATAGTTCATCTTGATAAGTTGGTTTATATCAAAGTTGGTTTAGCAAGATAATTATTGAGTGCTTCCACTTAATAGCTAAACTGTTTCTTATGAGAACAAAGTTATATATATCAGTTTGATATACGTTGTATACGAGAGTATATTATATTCTCCCCTCACAAGTGGTTCAGGGTCAGGAACCAAATAATTTCATCTTATTATTAATGTGCCGTGTATATTGACATGATAATGCACAAAGATGATTTCCCAAAGTTGAGGAAACAAGTTAGCTTTTCTAACATGAGGGGGAGACATGATAAACACTAAGGTTACATGAGATGAATTATCATTTGTGTAGATCCTCGAATATCATAATATGAACCTGAAGTTCATAAAAGGATAATTCAATTGCAACATATTGCAAAGCATGCTATACGCATTTGCTGACTCAAAGAAAGTAACTAAATGGAAGAGATACAATTCAAGAAGAATTGATTCCATATGAAAGACATGTAGTTTTGAACCTATAGTTCAAATGCTTGAAAGTATAAAGTCAAAGGTATGTATAATCAGTTTTCGATATCTTATTTGTCTAGCATGTCATGGAAAACTTGATATGCATCTAAAGTCTATTATATGGCTTATATGACTTAACTTGAAAGATTTAAGTTGCTTGAAGCATATGCAATTCGTGGTCCTGAAGTACCACATCCTAAGTGCAATTTGTGTACATATGTATCTTGCTATAACTATAAGCATGATGACATTGAGAATACATCTATGAAGATATTGAAGAGTTATTCCACGACATTATATGAAGATGTTCATATCTATCAAGAATGATGATTTCAAGGTGCGGAATATTTATTCAAGTCAATATGGTTGATTTGTCAAACGTCTACCAAAGATCGTTTTGAAGATGATGCACAAGATTGGAATGCAAATGCTCAAGGATATAAATTGATGTACTCATTAGGGGGAGTTAATGCGCGTTGCACTCTTTTTCCCTACAAGGTTTTGTCCCACTGGGTTTTCCTTGCAAGGTTTTTAACGAGGCAACCAATAGGCGCATATTCAAACATGTGTACTCTTTTTCCTTTCTTTAATTTTTCCCATTGGGTTTTGGTTTTAAGGTTTTAACGAGGCACATTGTTGAATAGACATTCAAGGGGGAGTGTTATGAAATCTCCTATTTAAGGTGAATGTCTATAATTAGAGAGATTCTAGAGTTCTATTCTTGGTAGATAAATCATCCCCCTCCCTATAAATAAAGGGGTCTTCTACCATTGTAGTGCACTCCTAACAATCTCTAAGTATCAATAAGAATACTTCTCTCTCTCTATTCTCTCTATATTGTTCTTGTTCTTGCATTATTGTTCTTGTCTTTACATTATTTCATAACACTACGGAAATAAAAGACAAAATCTTAAAAATGTAAAAGCGAATAAGAAAGTAAAGGCAGACGAAAAAGAAAACGAAGATACTAATGATCTCGTGCTATAATATTATATTGTGTAACAATCAGAACAAATAAATTCAATTAATAGCTTATTGCATTGGAAAAAATTTGATAGAACTATTAAAATCCATTAAATGTTTTTACAGTAATTTATTTACATATTATAAATAGAAAAAGAGAGATACCTCGAAAGCTGGCAATAAAAGAGGAAACACTGAAGAGAAGAAAACGACACAGAGAGGAAGCAGACAAAGAACATGCTATTCACGTGTTTTGGTAGTCTTTATTCTAGTTATTACCTTTCGCTTCTTGAAAGTTAAATTACATAATTTTTTTATTATTATTTTAATGTGTGGATTATTTTTTTTTATATATTCACATGATTTTTTTTAAAAATATAGTATTTTTACTATCGTTTTGAATGTCTATGTTCTAATTTTTAAATATTAAATTAATCTAATTTTATTTTCCTTCAAAGATTTATCAATACTATTGAAAAGTAAAACGTGTCAAGTAATGAAAACAGATGAAGTGCCTTTTCTTCAAAATTATTCAGGGGCGGAATTAAGAGGGTCCAAGTATTCTGAATTTTATTTCTCACTGATTATTTAAAATTAGTTAGTATTTATAAAGTTATTTAAAATAATTATTATTTTGGTGTAACACGAAAAGTTCTAGTATAATATACTGGAGATCAAAGTACTTGTGTATGAATTTTTAGCATATTATGCTGGAACTCCAATACGCAGAAAGTTCAAATATAATATTCTGGAGATTGTAGCACTATTTATTATACTAGACTGAGATAATATACTGAAACTTCAGTATATTATACTGGAGAACTTTTTCAAAATTTAAACAATATTTTTATTTAGATTTATCTTTACATAAAAAATAGTTAAATTTCGATTACATTTGAAACATTAACTATTTTTGAATAACCACTTATTGTTATAAATACACTTCTATTTAAGGTGAATGTCTTTAATTAGAGAGATTCTAGAGTCCTATTATTGGTAGCTAGATCATCCCACTCCCTATAAATAAAGGGGTCTTCTACCATTGTAAATCACTCCTAACATTCTCTAAGTATCAATAAGAAGAACTCTCTCTACTCTTCTCTCTATTACTCTTGTTCTTGAATTATTGTTCTTGTCTTTTATATTATTTCATAACACGTTATCAGCACGAGACTCTACCGTCTCAAGAACCATTCTCGAAAAATCTAAGGTATTTCCCTCTTCCTAATTTAATTTTCGATTATGTCTGACGTTACGAAAAGAAAGTTCGTTGCCCTTGAAATTTCGGGCAAGAACTATATGACATGGGTGTTGGATGCTGAAATCCACTTAGATGCTATGGGTCTCGGAGACACCATCAAAGATAGAGAAAAAGCATCCACCCAAGACTGTGCGAAGGCCTTGATTTTCTTGCGCCATCACCTTGATGAAGGTTTGAAGATTGAATATCTCACCGTCAAGGATCCACTCATCTTGTGGAACGGCTTAAAGGAGAGATATGACAACCTGAAGTTGGTCACTCTGCCACAAGCACGATATGATTGGGCTCATCTGAAGCTCCAGGACTTTAAGTCCGTTTCTGAATATAATTCAGCAATGTTCAGAATTACTTCTAAATTGAAGCTATGCGGAGATAAAATCTCCGATTATGATATGCTTGAGAAAACGTTTACAACGTTTCATGCCTCCAATATGGTACTGCAACAACAGTACAGAGAAAAAGGCTTTACAAAGTACTCTGAACTGATTTCTCTTCTACTAGTGGCTGAGCGAAATAATGATCTGCTCATGAGAAATCACGAAAATCGACCCACTGGGTCTACACCACTGCCTGAAGCAGATAAGGTGCACTCTCATTATGCCAAACATGAAAAGGGCCATGGTCATGGTCGTAAACGGGGTCATAGCCAGGGACGTAGACAAGGAAGAAATTCCAATGAAGTCCGTCAACCCCCAAGGAGAGATAACCGCCGAAAGCAGAAACGGGGTCATGAAGATCCTATGGCAAATGGTTCAGAAACTATATGTTATCATTGCGGTGGGAAAGGGCACTGGTCAAAGACTTGCCGTATACCAAGACACTTGGTTGACCTTTATCAAGCATCTCGAAAGAGAAAAGGCCCTGAAACAAATTTTGTCTATGACGACAATGAGGACATCACCCACCTGGATGTGGCAGACTTCTTTGAGCAACCAGAGGGGAAAATAGACCACCTAATCGGCGATGGGTCCGTGATGAAAGAAGATGGAGTTATTTGATTTTGTTCTACTTATTTGTATTAGTTAGTGAATAAACTAATAACCATTAGTATTAGCTCGTATTAGTTAGTTCATGATGCAATGTTAGCAGTAGTTCTTTAGAATATCTTCAATATGCTCAAATATCAATAATATTTTTATTTTCCAGTAGGGGTAACTGACTAGCCTGAAAAACTAGTCGATTATCTACTATTTTCGCATTAAAGCTGAAAAAACAATTGATCAACAATCGATTGTCTTTGTCTAACAATCGATTGTCGTTAAGACAGTGTAATCTGAAATTTTTAAAAAATCATCCACAATCGATTGTCTTTGTCTAACAATCGATTGTCGTTAAGACTGTAATCTGGAATTTTTCAAAATCATCCACAATCGATTGTCTTTGTCTAACAATCGATTGTCGTTATAACAGTGTAATCTGGAATTTTTCAAAATAGTCAACAATCGATTGTCTATGCATAACAATCGATTGTCTTAAGACAGTGTACTCTGGAATTTTTCAAAATAGCCAACAATCGATTGTCTATGCATAACAATCGATTGTCTTAAAACAGTGTGTTCTGGAATTTTTCAAAATAGCCAACAATCGATTGTCTATACTTAACAATCGATTGGCTTAAAACAGTGTGTTCTGGAATTTTTCAAAATAGCCAACAATCGATTGTCTATACATAACAATCGATTGTCTTAAAACAGTGTGCTCTGGAATTTTTCAAAATAGCCAACAATCGATTGTGTGTGTTTAACAATCGATTGTCAATGTTCAACAATCGATTGTTTGTGTTTAACAATCGATTGTTTAAAGAAAATGTTTAAACTGAAATTTTCAAACTGCAAAGTAATCAATTATGGATAACATATCTGATTTTGTTAGTCAACTGTTAGCAGCAGATTTTGAAAATATTATGTGACACAAACGAATTGAACTTGTTTATTCTTATGTTCGTGTATCTCTTTTGTATGTCAAACTATGGGATAGCAAATATGGATATCTCACAAAGCGAACTTGGATCAAAGTCCAACTGTAAAAGTATTTGCCTAGTTGATTCATGTACTACACATACAATACTCAAAGAAAGGAAACATTTCTTCAACTAAATATGTGTAAGGCAAACGTTACTACAATCTCTAGAAGTAGTAAATTGATTGAAGGCTCCGGAAGAGCAATTGTAATTCTGCCCAAAGGCATGACGTTAATCATAGAGAATGCAATGTTCTCCTCCAAGTCTAAGAGAAACTTGTTGAGTTTTAAAGATGTACGCCGGAATGGCTATCATATCGAGACAATGGATGAAGATAATCTTGAATATCTCGTCATCACAAAGAATGTCTCCGGCCAAAAGAGGGTTGTTGAGAAATTCCCGTCTTTATCTTGTGGCCTGTATTGGACAAGAATTAGTGCAATTGAGGCACATTCAACAGTAAACCAAAGGGTTACTGATTCCAATACCTTTGTACTTTGGCATGATCGATTGGGACACCCAGGATCGGTCATGGTGAGACGGATTATAGAAAGCTCATATGGGCATCCGTTAAAGAATTTCAAAATTCTTTCGAATAATGAATATCCTTGCACTTCGTGTTATCAAGGCAAGTTGATTATCAGGCCATCACCAACAAAGGTTGGGACTGAGTCACCCACGTTTCTGGAACGTATACAAGGGGACATTTGTGGACCTATTCACCCACCTAGTGGGTCGTTTAGGTATTTCATGGCCTTGATAGGCACATCATTGAATAGACATTCAAGGGGGAGTGTTATAAATACACTTCTATTTAAGGTGAATGTCTTTAATTAGAGAGATTCTAGAGTCCTATTATTGGTAGCTAGATCATCCCACTCCCTATAAATAAAGGGGTCTTCTACCATTGTAAATCACTCCTAACATTCTCTAAGTATCAATAAGAAGAACTCTCTATACTCTTCTCTCTATTACTCTTGTTCTTGAATTATTGTTCTTGTCTTTTATATTATTTCATAACACTTATAAATTTAATTATTTTTTAATTTCTCCCAAGTTTATAACGTATAAAGTCTTCACGGGGGTTTAATGTTTCATATTAAAAACTACTTATTTCACCTAGGTCTGTTGTTCAAAATTGAAGGGAAAATTTGATTTTTAAAATAAAGTTGGAAGAGTAAATAATTTTCACTAAAGAATAGTGTAATGTTGAATGGACCTTATTTTAAGTGAAACAATAATTTTCAATCACAAAATTTTTGGTTATTATAATTTTTTTAGATGAAGTTCATGTCATAAAATGACTTCTATCAAAATATTATGTTTCACTTTTTAAGCTCAATTTTTTTTTTCCAACTTCAATGAAATATCGTCCAAACGGCGATGAAAATGATACATCAGTAGTTACCTCAAAACTTTAAAGCAAATATTCATTAACTTTGGAAACTATTTTTGTAACCGTGAATTAACATTCACGCTAATGAGTTAGATTGGCTGCCAACTTGACTAATATACGTGTGATTCTTAATATAAGGTATAATACGAGGGCATTTGCGTAAAATTGATGTCATGTGACCGGGACATTATGAATTTTGTCACGATGCAACTTTCTCATCCTCGAGAATTGTAATAAAACCTACTCGTAGAAGCTAGCCAAGTCACGAAATTATTTAATCCCTTTATATAACATATAATAACAAGCGATAAACATTTAAATCACATCGAAATATGATATTAAGCGGAAGACTTAGATAAAATGAACCAAAATGATAAGAGAATCTACACATGCCTCTACCTAGGAACTGGTGTTACACATTCATGGACTACTAAGATTTACTACATACGATCGTTTGGAAGAAAGTAACACTATCTCGTTCGAATACAAGAGATAACTGAACATAAATAAACATAGAGGAGACGCCGGGCCTGCGGACACCTGCAGTGCTACCTCGGTATCTCGCTGGAGTGAAGGCTGGCTCCCGAACTACTAGAGCTGACCAAGTGCTGCTCCAGTATCTGCACAAAGTGTAGAATGTAGTATTAGTACAACCGACCCCATGTACTAGTAAGTGTCTGGCCTAACCCCGGCGAGGTAGTGACGAGGCTAGGACCAGACTCCAGATAAACCTGTGTAGTTGTATAATAGACGGCAGAAAATAGGAATAAACATTTTAAATGGGAGGGGGTACATACTTCGGGAAACATCTCAAACACAACATAATTTAATTGAATATGGAAGGACACTTCAGTATCTACAACATAGCAATAATACTACTGTTACGCCGCGCAATCTGATCCCTTATCATTTAATATTATTGTGGCGTGCAACCTGATCGACATTTATTTATAACTGTTGCAGCGTGTAACCTAATCCAATATAATATCTGTTGCGACGTGCAACCCGATCCAATATAATATCTATTTCGGCGCGCAATCCGATCCACATATATATAATAATATTGCTGCAGGGCGCAACCCGATGCATATATATAATATCAACAGTAAGCATAAGAACAGCCCCGACAAGGGATCAACAATAAACCAAATCATCCCGGCAGGGGAATTCGACCGTACAAGTATATATATGTCGGCAAGGGAAAATCAGGTTTAACCAATCTCAACTCAACTCCTACTTATCTCAGTTATCACCGTTTCTCAATCATAAATAACTTTCACGAAAATAAACTAAGTCTTTACACATTATCAAGAATTCACCTACTAAAGCATTCGTAGAATCATTTAAAGAATACAACAAGTATCATTTTAGGACTCACGGTCATGCTCGACAACAACGTATTGATACTCACTACCATTCCTATACGTTGTACTCAGCAAGAAAAAAATAGAAAATAGGACTCAACTCCTAAACCCTCAAGCTAAGATTAGACTGAACACTTACCTCAGTCCACGGACAACTCAAGACTCAAACACCGTTTTTCCTTTCAAATTTGGCTCCAAACCAATCGAATCTATACATAATCGACTTAATAACATCAATAATGCTATAAAAATTCAATTTTAAAGCTTATTTATGTCTTCCTAATCATTCTTGCCAAAAAATTCAAAAATCGATCTCGGGTCCGCTTGGTCAAAACACGAGGTTCGGATTGAAACCCGATCACCCATTCACCCATGAGTTCGAATATATAATTTATTTTCAAATTCGATCCTAAAACGAGGTCTAAATCATAATTAATCAAAAAGCCCTAATTCTACCAAATCCCTAATTTTCTACCCATAATTACATGTTTTAGACCTAAAAATCTAATGGGTGTTGCTAGAAAATGAAGAAACAAGCTAAAAGTTACTTACCCAAGAGGTGAAGAAAGGCTTCAAAATTCTCCTAAGAGCTTTGGAGAAGAAGGTGTTTATGAAATTTTGCAATAATTCCGTAATGGGTTCTGTTTAGAGACTTTAATATAACTAGGCGGATTTGGTCATTGCGTTCGCAATGAGTTAGGTCTGACGGACCTTCACGTTCGCGGAGAAGTAACTCCTCGAGCCTTCACGTTCGTGTCCAAGTGGTCGCGTTCGCGTAGGTATAATTTCCCTTCCCCTGACCAGGCCACAAGCTTTTGCGTTCGCGATACCAGGCCCGCGTTCGCGAAGGGTAGACCCCCCTAAAGCTTCGCGTTCGTGACCTGTGTCTCACATTCGCATAGAAGGAGTTTTTCTTAAGCACAATTAACTCATCGCGTTCGCGAAGGTCCTCCCGCAAATGCGAAGAAGAAAATACAAAAATACCAGCAATTGAAAACCTGCAACCTTTTAAGAGTTTAAATCCTTCCGAAACACATCCGAAACTCACCCAAGCCCTCGGGGCTCCTAACCAAACATATGTATCTATTCAACAACATCATACGAACTTATCCGTGCGATCAAGTCGCTAAAATAACCTCAATAACAACGAATTAAACCTCAAAATCAAATATTTTCCTCAAACTTCTTAAAACATCAACGTTAGCTATTCTTCACAGAAATATCTTAAATCATATATACGATATGTACTGGACGCCTGAACAAAAATACGGGTCCGATATCATCATGTTCTAATTAGATTTCATTTCAAATTTCCTTAAGCAATTTCAGAAAATAATTTTCTTTAAAAATTTATTTCTCGGACTTGAGACTTTGGAATTCGATTCCTGGCATACGCCAATGTCCCATATTTTCCTACGGATCCTTCAGGACCGTCAAATAACGGGTCCGGGTCTATTTTCCCAAAGCGTTGACCGAAGTCAAATTTATTCATTTTATAGTCAAACTTATCATTTTTCACATATTTTCATATTTAAGCATTTCAGCTACGCGTCCGGATTACACATGTAAATCGAGATAACCTTAAATGAAGTTTTCAAGGCCTTGGAGGCACAAAATTCAATTAAAAACAAAAGGGTCATCACAAGTTCAAACTGTGAAAATAGTTTCTTACAGAAATACAGGGTAAATTTGTATATAATAGATGCTTATAATCCGGTCCTTTTTCGGACCTTGTATATAGTGGAAGCTTAGCACACCAAACTTTAAAATCGAGACAAGTTGAATTGGGGACCGTACGGTTTCCTAATTATTTTTTACTTTTATTAAATATTTGTGCTTTATATAATATGGAATTTAAGTGTATAAAATGAACGTATAAACTGACTTAGCAAGGAGTAGGATCTTATCCAGTTTGTATAACACGTTTTCCTTACATATTTAATTTATGTGGTCCGTTAAGAGGACCATTGCAGAAGTTTGGTTCTTTCTCTAAGAAGTGACAAGAACATTAAATAAAATACGTAGTATCTTGTTATATTCATGTTAACATTTTGCTAAAATAATTTTCACGTATTTTATTTTCATTTCCCACAATCCATTGTTTGATATTTACTTTGAAGTCCGATTAATTTGAACTTATATGAAAAGTTTCATTTTGAAAATAAAGCGCTTTTTATCAAAAACAATTTTCCATGCTCAAAGATTGAATTTGAAATATCTGATTAGTTAGTGAATTAGGTTATGAGTTGTCGTTCAACTAGAGTTATCTCAACTCAATTTTACCCAAGTAAATTTTGGATGAATTATAACGTAAAACAAGATATGCTAAATATTATAAACAATAGGGGAGAGTTTTTTTAAAGCATAGGCTCATAGCATCAAGCACGTATGCATATATAGATGCCGGTCCATAATCACCATACGTAGTGGGAGTTTTTTAATGGTATTCTCTTCATTTTAATTTATGCATAATTTAATTTTGCACGTAATTTATGCATAAAAGGAAAAAATATAATATTTGGTGATTTAGTACAAGTCGTAAAAATTTATGTGATTATAAATCATCATATTTAGAGAAAAATAAAAAATTTAAAATTAAATTATTATTAAATATAAAAAAATTATTCTCCTTAGAACTGACTTAAAAAAGGTGTCACATTAATTAAGACACAGACATTAAAGAGTAGAAGGAGGAGTATCTTTAATTATTTATGTTAATTAAAAAACTCACACTCTTGCAACACAAATACTCTTTTTTTTAAATTCCCTTTCTCAGCTTATCTACCTAGGTTCAAACTTCTAACTGTTAGATCTTTCAAATGATTTGTGGTCCAAGTTTTAATTTCATAACATTATATCTAGTAGCGATAGATTTCAGTGTTTATTTGATTATTAATTTGATGGATGTATCGAATAAATAAAACCTATATAGTATAATCATTTCTGTACCCAATATATAGGTCACTTTCTTATAGTACAACTTTTAATGGATAAAACTAACATAAAGTCGGAAAGAATGGAGAAAACGATTTGTGCCCGTAAGATATGCTCCACGTGAACTCCTGAATAGCTATTGTCCGTGGTGGCGAAGTTAGGAATTTTTCTAAGAATATTTAAATTTGATAGAAATAAATAAAAATTCCCGACAAAGGGTATTTGATATTTATTATAGAAGTCTAAAATGTTATATTTTACTTATATATACGGTATAACTTTTTGATGAAGGGTAGTCAACTGATCACCTTTATGACCATGTGACTTCGCCACTGATTGTGAAAACTCTATTTTAGATTAATCTTAATTTGACATATTAAATTGTGTTTAGCAGGGGCAACTATAAGGGCTAAAGTGTACTTAAGCGGTAAATTTTTGATATAATGGTGAATTAACATTCCACTTTGTTACGATCCAAAAATTTTATCATCGGGACCGTAATGGTGCCTAATATCACATTTGCTAGGCAAACTAACGTTAGATTATTATTAACAAATTTACTTTATATTTCAATAATTACGAGTAAACAAACTAAAACAAGTAGAAATAATTGCAGAAGTAAGTAAATAGCCTCTTTGTTTATATACTGTTGCTATTACTACCGAGAATGTGATGTCAAAATTCACGAACGTACTATGACTTTCTACAAATATCAGGCTGAAAGAAGTTACATCAGTTTCGGAAATAAAGAAAACATTAATATAGAGATGTAGAAGGGACGACTATGTAACATGAAGCAAATCTCTCAATTAGCCACTGGCTGCTCCAATATATGCACAGAAAGTGTAGAGTATAATATCAGTACAACCGAAACCATGTACTGATAAGTGCCGAGCCTAATGTCAACGAGGTAGTGACGAGGCTACGACGGGGCTGTAATGACCCAACTGGTTGTTCTGAGCTCTAGCACGTCGTTCGGCGATTTGATCCATGAGCAGCTTCATTTCAGGTATTATGACTCGTACGCGTGGTCGGAATTGAATTTCGGAAAGTTCGTAGTCGATTTGGAAATAGAATTCTCATTTCACAAATCTTAAGTTGGAAGAATTGACTAAGATTGGATTTTTGAGTAAACGACCTCGGATTCGGGGTTTTAAGTTTCCAGCGAGTTCGTATGATATTTCGGACTTGGAGGTATGTTCGGATCGTATTTTGGATGACGCTGGGAGCATTTCGGCACCTATTGTGGAAGTTAGCATTTGAAAAAAATTTCATAAATTTGGGTTGAAGTGCATTTCAATATTATCGATGTCCGTTTAGGGTTCCAAGTCTGAGAATAACTCCACATGGTTATTATGCTATTGGGAGCGTGTCCTTCAATGGATTCGGAGGCCCTTAGGTCCTTTTGGGATTGTCACACCTCTTTTTTTACACTACACCTCGCGAAGGGCGTAGATAAGGGAATTTTTTCAATTAAAGGACAGTCGAAATGGGATTTATTTATTTAGAGATTTCAGAGTCGCCACTTGGGATAATTAATAGTGTCCCTAGTCACCGGTTTAAAATTCCGAATCAAGGAAGATTTGACTCTGTAATACAGTCTGCGAGCCAAAAATTCGGGTAAGGAATTCTGTTAACCTGGGAGAAGGTGTTAGGCATTCCCGAGTTCCGTGGTTCTAGCACGGTCACTAAACTGTTATATTCGGCTTAATTATTTGATATTAATATATTTTTAACCCATGTGAAAATTTTCACTTTTTAACCACTTTTATTTAATTAAGAAGATTGCAATGTTATTAAAACGCGTCTTGACCCACGCCACATAAATGCACCCGTATCTCGCAACACATTTTACCTAACATTAAAATTTGGATTTGGGTCACTTAAATGCGCACCCGAGTTTAGAAAAATAAATTATTTAACTAGTGCGCCTAAAATAATTGCGTGTTTTCAAATTTGCGAAAGCCATAAAATTTGTTAAATGGCACCTCGAATTCTAAGGATTTTGTCAAACTTGGGCTCAACGTTGAGCCCAGAATTCGGAATTTTCACAGGTTTGAATGAGGGACTCACTATCGAATCCCTTCCAGTCAAGAACTAGCGGGTTTTAATGGAAGAAACAAAACAGGCAGTGGGCGAACACATGTATACATGAGCTCAGGGGTTATTTATTACGCAGCAAGGCTAACATGAAACCCAGTTATTATGGCCCAAACGATCCAAATCAATAATTCAAATCAACTGAGGCCAACGCAGAACTTGGAATTGGATTAACTCACTTTACTGTTCGAAACATGACTGCATAAAATCTCAGAATATCTTAAGAAAGCTTTGAGAGAAAAATTTATTGTTGAAATCTGATAAGATAACCGAACACCTAAAATGACTTGCTCAAAAAAGAAAACTATTGAATCGAAAAACTTAGTCATATTTGTACTTCATATGATCAAACATGCTAAACTATTTTGCATACTTAGCCATATAAAACCATCAATACTATGAATCCCTCTTCCTTTAATCCTTACTACAATACTTAAAATCCCAGTAATCATTTGACAATACCAAAGGCACATGACTGACTGAGCTTAAATGATAAATACTAATGCATCTTGTGACTAAGTCCATCAGACTTAAAATGTCCTATTAGTTGTACTGTAATTCCAAAATAATAAGAGAGGTTATAACACAAAGATCTATTTAACAGGATAACATTTCAACTAAAGCAGAACTTTAAAAAAAATAAAAACATAATCAAATGAAATCAGCTGTGCTTTCAAATTCTTCTCTCTCATTCCATTCTTCAATTCTAAGCTTCATCAACACAAATAGAGTTTCAAGAGACATGTACCTGATTATGGCAACAAACAAAAGGAGTATAAGCTTGGGAACAACATTAATAGTGAATTAAAGCAGCACGACTTACCAGCAACAAAGAAAATCCCAGATTCAAACAAAATGCCCAGTAAAATTCATCCGATCACCAATGAAACAGTGAATTCAACTCAAAAAAACTCAACCCAGATTCAAGCCATAATCAGTAAAAGAAAACCAATTCCAAACGAATGACGCACAGTAGACCCCAAAACTTTTCAAAACCCATAACAAATCCCATTAATGAAACACCACCATTTTCAGTAGCTGGAAGAATAAAAAAATTCCCAAAACTTAATGGAATAGTAGCCTTTTCAGTTATTTTTTTGTGTTTTTAGCTCTTCTAGACTTTTTGTTTGATTTTTCCGGACCCCCTTAAGCTGCAAGTGACTATGCCTTTATAGGCAAGTCAGTATGGCAACCCTTAGGTTTGTTATTTCATTTTTAGTCCCTAATTTAATACCTTGTTAACCAAGTTATAACGTAAAGTCTGCTAGAAAACCCCTATTAGAAGTTTTTGAAACTGTTACTGAAGATTCCCTAAGTGATTTGCCTATACTACCTTCCCATTCCCTGAAAATTAACCTAAACTACCAGCCTGGGTCAATTTGACCCAAGGAAATCACATCTGGGCCTTCAACCCCTTTGAACTGACCCTTTCACTTGGGCTTTCATTACAAGCCCGGGCTTCAGGACTCAAAACTAGACAAATGCCAGAATCTTGACCAAGTGACCAAAAACATTTTGAAATCAAATTGAATGGCCCCTGAGTTAAACCTCTAAATTAAACCCTTAAACAAAACCCTTAAATTAAAATGCCTGAATTAAAAAAAATAGGCAACTAAACACAGTCATGCAGATGCTAGTGAAGAAACAATGATCAAGCATATCAAGAAAAAACAACAATCACCATTGTCACACCTCTTTTTTGCTACTACAACCCAGCGAAAGGCATAGTTAGGGGAGTTTTTCCAATTAAAGGACAATCGCAACGGGATTCAATAATTTAAAAAAATTTCAGAGTTGCCACATGGGAAATTTGTGATGTCCCAAGTCAGCGTTTAGAACCCCGAATCGAGGAAAGAATGACTTTGTTTAATAGTCCGCGAACCAGAAATCTGGTTAAGGAATTTTTTTAACCCGGGAGAAGGTGTTAGGCATTTCTGAGTTTCGTGGTTCTAGCACGGTTGCTCAACTGTTATATTTAGCCTAAATTATCTGATTTTATACAATTATGAACCTATGTGTATTTGAATCTTTTAACCACTTATTATTATTTTTAAAAGAGAATTGCAACGTCGTTAAAACATGTCTCGAACTATGTCACATTAATGCACCCGTGGTTCTTGTCATATTCTAATTTTGTTGGGATTTGGATTTGGGTCACATAAATGCACACCCGCATTTAAGGAGATAAAATTATTAAAGACATGCCTAAAAGCGACAATCGCGTTATTATCTTTGCGGGAAACCGTGGAATTTTCTAAACCGAATGACCCAAATCTCTAAGTATTTTAGTACAAACATTTCACGAAGGCCACGCGAGTTATAGGTTTCGTTTGGCATGTCACACCTCGTTCTTATTTTAAAGTGCCATTCCTGAAGCGAGCTACTAAAGTCTCCTATTTGATTCATCTCTACTCGGACCTAAGACATGGATAATACATTATTTATAAGGTCAAAATCCCTGAACAAGTCTACTATGCATTATTCCAATTTTGTTTAACTATGCTTCAAAATCTGGGCCTAATCATAAGCCCAAGACTTCATTCTCAGAAGAGAGGACTGACTAGGCTTGCAACAGACATCAATGGCCCAAATAAGTTGTTGAAACATACATGAGACCTACCGGGCTCCTAAATGAGCCCACGCTTTAATTCATAGCCTTTACGAACACCAATACAAATAACTAGATCTGATCAGAGCATTTAAACTCAGAAATTCACCTAGTTCAAATTGACACTGATTACAATAAGCACAAAAACTTTAAGTTAATAACAGTGTAAACGAAAAACAATTTCAAATACATAGTCCTTGGAGTTCATTTTTTTTAAAGTAAACACATGAAGAATAAATCCTAACTAACAACCTAGAATGTACCGTCATACACAGTCCAATCATACAAGTCTGAATAATATCTACAATATATTTAAAGCATTCAAGACAAATAATTATGTGAAAAAAAAACAAAACAGTAATCCTCGTGAATTCGTGAATCAAGACAGCTGAGTCCTCAAATTACAGGAATATGTCAATTTACAAGATTCAAAGGGCAAGTTCCTTGGCCTTTGGCCATTATAAATAGAGCAAATACCTAGAATGAAATCAAAGATGAAGAAATAGGGGTCAGCACTGAGCAATAAGCAGATCAGTAGCCAACAAAAGACCAATCTAAGAGCCCAGATTTACACCAGATCAAAATGAACCATCACAGGATTCAGACAACTTGAAATCAGACTCAGGAACTCAAGTATTATTCACAACCAAATTAATTAATACAAGACCCAGAAACAAAGCTCAAAATAGACATTAAAACAGCTGGACTTCTAATGGAACAGTACTTTTGTTGATTTCAGTAGGTTTGCAAGGTTCTAATGCCCAGGTTTTGAAGGAAGGGCTCTCAAGTGTTCCAACTAACTAACATTTTTTTATTTTTGGTTATAATTGCAGGAATTAGATGATTAATTTCTTGGCTATTGCTGGAAATTTTCATAAATTTTCAGATTATCTAACTCGTCTTTTTGAATGATTTGGGGTCCCTTTTTTATAGCTAATGGCTAGGGCAGCTCCCTTATTACAATTTAACTACTATTCTCTCTTTTGATTTTAAGATGTTAACTACTTGGTCCTTCATTTTTTTGACTTGTTTCCCAAGTTACTATAATAAATTACTTATTTTAAAACTAAACCACCCTTCTAGAAGGGTCTAAAAGATTCTAGCATTGGCTTTTATTTGTAGGATACCTATACTACCCTTGCTGTATTCTAAAACTACCAAAACTAAGTTAAAATTCTATATTACCCCTATTTTATTCTAAAAATTACCAGAACTAGGTGAGAACCCTATATTACCCTTTTAATGCTGAAATTACTGTTTCATTCAGCTAAGACTCATAATCAACTACTAGTTAATCAATAACTATAGCCAACTCCTAATTTTGTGAACTATTATTAAGAAATAACAATAGTCAAACTCAGAAATTAAGACACTGCTGAATCAAAAATTCTAATTAAACACTGAAATTAAAGGAAAACATGGAAGGCTGCTATTATACCATTTGGAATAATCAAAATTTAAACACAAACAGATCCATATTCAAACTACTACTAATTATTTGATGAACATTAACTAAGCTGAATCAATGAACATGTTCAGGAATTAAGACTAGATATTCAGCATATGGTTGGAGTCTAAACCTAAGGGATTACTAACAAACCAGGATAGCAACATGCAAACCAAACAACTAGTCACCAAAATCCCCTTAGTTCTGAACAAACCAGTCAGTACCTCTAATTAAACTAATGGCCAAAACTTAAGCGAGATGAAAGTATTGACAAGGAAGCAAGCAACAAAAATAAACAGAAAGAAGGAAAAAGAAAGGATGTTAACCAGTTGCTCTTAAAAAAAAGCTTTATTGAATTTAATTTGAGCCTCCTAGCGGAATCAAAGGTTTGTTTTTTGCCAAAACAAACATGCGACTCCATTTTGAAACCCAAACGACCCTTAATATTAATCGTCAAAATTAGGTCAGATCTCAGATTTGAAATTCGACGAGGTTGGTAGTTATTTGAAAGGAATTGGACTTGTTTTTGGGTAGAGGAGGGCAAGAGGAGTGTAGGGTGTTAATTTGGAGGCCATTGGAGCCGGCGCCGTCATGGACGGCAGAGTCGCCGCTCCTTTAAAAGAATATTCGATGAGATGGGGCTAGATTCGAGGGGTGATCTTAGGGGGGTTGGAAAGAGGGGAGCTTGGGGATTCCGGGATGTAATTTTGGGGTCCATCGGAGTTACGCCGCCGGAGACGGGCGGTGGTGGTATGGCAGAGGTAGGGCGGAGGTGAGGCGGCTTTACATTGGCTAATCTAGGGGTGGAAAAATATATGCGCTGGACCCGTTGTCGACCACAACTCAGGTGACCGCAACATCTTTACATTTCACAGTTAGATAAAAAGCCCGGTTGTGCTCAGTTCCCTCCCTAGGCAATTCATCGTCAGAGAATGTGACCCGGTTTACCACGAATAACTTGTTTGCAATCTTTTCCAAACGATTCAGTGTTATCTTCTGTGGGACATGGGTTATAATTTAAAATCTTCATCAGCACCCGGCGGTGTTCATCTGAGTGAATTAGTAAGGATAATAAAGAGATCTGAGCTGGTGTCTTCCTGCTCTATGATGGAGTAGTCCTGCATTTCATTTTCTTCAAGAATTCTTCCACCTCTGTTTCCATCACATCTTTCTTCACTGGTTCTGGGTTATCTTTAGAGATTATGCCCTTCCTCAATTCTTTCGCGGCAAATTACATTCCTGATTGAGTTAAACCCCAGGAATCACACACTTACTCCCTAACTTCGTTTCCTTTGTACATCACTATTACTTGCTCATATCTCCAAGGAACGGCTTTGCAGTGTAGTATTGGTGGCTCGATTACTGGTTTTACAATAACTGGCTCTATGCGAACACCTTCCACAACCACGATAGGTTCTCTGGCTACTCCATGTACTGTTTTTTTTGCATGTTCCTGCTTTGGCGCAACCGCTCATGCTGGGCCCCTTTGAACTATGACAGGCTTGCTGCCTCTTTCTTTTGCCTCAGTCACTAGCTTCTCACTGCTTGCATTCTTAGTTGGCTTAACCTCGCTGGCTTTGATCATCATTACTATTTGTGAGGGCCTTTTGGACTCTCCCCTTTTCCCATGATCTTAATCATGTTGGTCTCTTGATGTTCTGGAAGCGGGTTTTAGTTAATATTGGGCGCCTCTGGAGTCTTCACCTCAATCCGGTGAGAGTCAATAAGTTCCTAGATAGATTTTTTTAAATACCAACACTTCTCGCTGTCATGCCCTGGTGCACCAGAACAGTATTCACAGCTGACAAAATAATCTAGATTCTTTGGGGGAGGATTTGGTGATTTCGCTTCAATTGGTCTCAACATATCCAGTTGTCACAACCTGTGGAATAAGCTAGTGTAGGATTCTCTCACCGGAGTGAATGTCTTATTCTTTTGCACCCTTTCATTTCTCAGGACTGAATTGGCTCGGAAGGTGGGCTTCGGGGGTTACTGGTAGGCTTTTGGAGGTGTGTAATGATTTTGTGGAGTTGGGTAGGTATTTTGTGGGGCTGGCGCATGCTGTTGTGCATGAGCGAGAGGTTGGGTATACGCTTGCGCGTGATGAACTGAGAAACGAGGTTCTAGTGATGGATAGTAATGCTGTGGTAGGCCGTATGGAGTGTGTGGGTATGTTTGGTGTTGAGGACGAGGTTGGGCATAATGAGATAGCACCCAAGGTCTGAACGAAGTTCGCGACTCCACTGTCGCTACTTCCTCCTTCTTCTTCTTTTCGAATGTTCCCCCAGCCCCACCCTGGATGGCCTCAGTAGTTGCCTTAATCGCAGAGTAGCTCATAATTTTATTGGATTTGAGGCTTTTCTCGACCATAATTCCCATATTGACTACTTCGTTGAAAGACTTTCCCACTGCTGACACCAAATGTCAAAAATAGGTAGGTTCCAGAGCTTCTAGAAAATAATCAACCATCTCGCTCTCCTTCATGGGAGGATCAACTCTGTGTGCTTGTTCCCTCCACCGGAAAGAGTACTCCCTGAAACTCTCGTTGTGTTTCTTCTCCAGCTTTGTCAGAGATAGACGATCCGGGGCAATCTCGACATCATACTTAAAGTGGCAAGCAAACTCTTGAGCCAAGTCATCCTAAGTATACCACCGATTGTGATCCTGCCGAGTATACCACTCCAGCGCCGACCCACTCAAACTTTGGATAAAGTACGCCATTAGCAATTCATCTTTTCCCCCTGCTCCTCTCATTTTGCTGCAAAACCCCTTAAGATGCGCGACTGGATCGCCATGCCCATCATATAAGTAAAATTTAGGCATCTTGAAACCTTGAGGCAACTACACGTCTGGAAATAGACAAAGATCCTTGAACGCCACGCTCACTTGGCCACCTAATCCCCGCATGTCCTTGAATGATTATTCCAGACTTCGGACCTTCCTATGCATCTCTTCCTGCTCAAGATTTTTGATTAGTTTTTCAACTCCCGCAAAGATTTCGGGACGGGGAGCATAGGAATAAGGCTCATGGGTCTTGTAGGCAGGTTCCGGTGGATAGTATTGGGGGTCATATGCTTGAAGCAGGGGTTCACTTGATGACCTATGGAGTGTAGGAGGCGGAGGTTCCACATAGATGGGGGCAATTTGCAGAGGAGTGTGAGGAGTAACTTTGGGTAGTGGAGCTGGTGGTGGTTGAGAGGTCATACCCTGAAGTTTTGAATAGATAGGAAAACTTGAGGGTGGATCAGTGGTGGACTGGTCAGGTGTTTGGGCCAGTGACAGGATGAAGGTTGGATTAGCCGGATAGATCGGGGGCGGCTGTCCTCTTGCCCATGCCTGGTACATCTCAGCCATTTGATGTTTTAGCTTATACATTTCCTCCTTCATGGCATTAATGTCCAATTCCTCTGCTTCCTTCGAGGGGTCAATAATGCTGACATCGGTTTCCTGATTGTCCATGACTTGCTTGCTCTTAGTCCGCGTGTTGTAGGAGTGGGTTGCCAGAATGCCGCAAGTACTAATCACATGTCCAGTATGAAACTGGAACAACACAAAAACTTGTTAATGGTTGGGTCCTAACACGTAAGCGGTCACATATTGGGTATGAATGCATATAACAGTTGGTCACTACATGCATTGGTTGCTTGCGTCATCCCAACTTTCAATCTCTTTGTTTGCGAAGCCCCTTTATTTTTGCCTTACTCTCTCCCTCTCTCCTATTTTATTCAATATTTTATTCAATTAAGGTCGAACCTATGTAGATTGCCTACGTATCATGACCTCGCATGAATCAGACCGAGTGTAGTTCTTGCAAATAGAAAGCGAAGCATAAAATATTTTGGGAATTTTCCATATTTATAATAAAAAACTGCAGTTACAAGGACTCAAAAGGCTGACAGATTAAACAGGGAACTAACAAGTTTTGATAAAGAGAGAATTAAAGACTTGAAAAACAACTAACTTTGCATAAAAGAAAAATACTGACTCCAGGTTAATACATATTTTTTTGACAAAAGGAAATGTAATCTTCATGAATACATTAATGGTTCCGGTGCTCCCGGGCCCCGCAAGGCATCATTCGGCCTTGCTGCAGGCTTGGGTGCTAAACTCCCTTGGAGGTGGTGGAGGTCTTCCATCACTTGCCGAACAAAGGTCATGGAGGTGGCGAAGAACATGGATCTTGTCATATCCTCGCAGTGGTTGCACTTTGTGGTGATGTAGTCTGCGATCGCCCGTACTCTCTCCCTGATAACACCCTTTTCTTGCAATAACTGCTCATTTTCTTGGCCCTTGCCTCTAGAGTTCGCTCGACTACCTGATTCAATTCTCGACCATGATGACCTTCCTTTTTAGCCCAGCAACCTTATCGCCATGCCTTTCTTTTAATTGCTCAATGATGGGGGCTCGTGCATCCGCATTTTTAGCTAACCCCGGATAGCTCACGTTCTGCCATATTCAAGTCAAACCCATACTCGGTTACTTTTCCCCTTAAATTGTCTACGAGCTTCTCGTCCTTAGCGCTCCTAGGGGGATTTTCTGAGGCTATTTTCATTTTCTGGATTTGGGCTCGCAACACTTCATTATCTTTGGTTTATCTTTTGTTTCCTCCTCATGTGCAGCGGATTGCAAACCATTTTCAAATTGAAGCTCTTTGACTTGATTTTCTAATCTTCTTATGGTGGCCCTATATTAATTTTCCTTGCCTAGCCAATCCCATTGTTCTTGTGACGTTTTAACAAATTCTTGGAAGTGCGGTCTTTTAGCTGGCCTTCCGGACTCTATTTCTTTTTTATACCAAGCAATGTACCTCGGTGCAACCTCTCCCTTAGATATGTCACGTACTCGGGTACCCACAGTAAAGTATTGGCATTCGCTCCAAATTTGTCGAACGACAAATTCAGGGAATTGACCATTGGGACTAATCTCAACCGCATGGCGGCTAATATCCTCGTCCCTGGGAATCATTTGGCACCTACCTAGTTGCCTTAGTACTCTGTATGGCAAATAGGGTTGGATACTTTTGAGACCCATCAGCAGGAAAGGAGGCCTGGTGGCTGGCATATACACGATTTCATCTACGGGGAGCCACCCGAACGTCCACTCTATCTGGTTTGCAGGGATAACCTGGAGATGTGACACCCATTCTGTGACACCCTCAAGTAACATAAAACCATCAACCCTATTGTGGAATTCTTCTATGCAACTCTTTGTTGGTGACCCATAATTCATGAATCGAGGCCGGTGGCATAAGTGCTCTATCATCCATATTTGTAACAATATGTTACATTCTTCAATGAAATATCCTCCCGCTTTACAGGTGGTGAGAGCACGAAAGATTTCGGATAAGATCATAGGAGCGAGGGTGCTCTTGGCCTGAGATATTAAAGTGCTGACAACCCCTGCTATCTATATGTCAATACTTTCATCCTTCCGTGGAAACTCCAAAAGGCCCTAGAATAATACCATGAATGCAAAACATCGATGATCCTCCCATTTGAGTTGGTTTCCTTTGCTACAGATATGGTTTTCCGGGTTATTGAATCCCCTTATGTGCCCGTACCTCTGATATATAAACTACGGGGTACAGAATCCGGCTGACAGGTCTGGGTTATGAACCTTCCTACTAATTTTTAAGGAATCCAAGAACTAGTGCGCGGCGAGGGCTCTTGGCGCAATCAAGTATTGGTGCCTCAGGGAAATCGTAGGGACCCCAATATATCCAGTTATTTCTTCCAATGTCGGCGTGAGTTCGAAATTCGAGAAATGGAATACATTGTGAGCCGAGTCCCAGAATGTGATCAATGCCTTTATGATATCTCCCCTCGAGTTAATTTTCAGCAACCCAGTAAGTCCTCCCAAATGCATGTTGACCCTGTTTTGCCCCGCTTCCCCCAGGTAATTCCACCACATGTGTAGCTCCAAGGGAATTTCATTCATGAATGTTATCGGCAAATGCTGATCCGTGTTCATTCTGCACACTTATTAAGGCGAATTATTATCTCAAGATTTTTTTCTGTTTGACTCCACAAAAACATTAAAAATGACCATTTTCTTTTATGGAATTAATTTTCTAAAACCAAGGCCCAGTTTTGCAAATACGGTCTTTCAGCACTTCCGGAGGAAGATAATAAGGCTGTGCTCGCTGACTGGTCAAAATAGAACTCAGAGGTGGCCATTTGTGCAAAGTCAGGCTTCCGACGTCCCTTTCGGTAGGGGTGAGCATATATCGGGTAAAACCGATAACCCGAACCGTTAATACTTTATTGGGTTATCGGTATTGGGTTATTGGGTTAACGGTTCGGTAATGGGGTGGAATTTTTTTTTATTGGGTTATCGGTTCGGTATCGGTTTGCATTTTGTTATTGGGTAAAAACCGATAACTCAATAAGAATGAAGTAATTTACTAAAGTACCCTTAAGCATATACTAGGGTTTTATTTTCTGAATAGGTATGACAGAGCTTTTTTCCCTCATTCATTTGTCTCTCTCGAGTCTCGACTCTCTTTCTGCAAACCCATAGCTTGCCAAGCCGCCATCCCTCAAGGCTCAAGCTCACCAGTCGGCAGTCACCACCAGTTCTCCGCCATTCGCTTCTGTATTCACGTCAATATTTACTTACTCACAATACATCACTAAAGGGAGGATAGTTGAATTAACAAGGTAATAGTTGTCTATTTGAATAGGTGTGACAGAGATTTTCTCCCCCTCTTTCTTTGAGGAGTTTACATCACACAATTGCATCTGGTTTTAGCTTTCAAATGTTGAAATTATTTTTTGTCAAACAACTATAAAAGGCAATTTTGCTGGTAAACTTGTGTGAATGATGTTCTTGTCTTTTGCTCCATGTTGGTAGGTGATTTCTTTTTCCTTGTTGTGCTTAAAGAAGGCTATTTCACAAATGTTAAAGACACTCGAATGGCATAGTTATGTTCAACGTTTCCTGCTGTTTTTGTACATTTGTAACAGCACTCTCTTGGTTCTCTCATTACCATTTACCAATACATTATAATATATGTCTTCAACTTGTTACCAAACAAATTGTTTGCTTGATTTCATTAAAAAATAGGCAAAGAAGACATGCCATCATATAAAGAAGGTGAACTCAAAGCTATTTCATATTATAGCTGTTGTGTCATTATAGCAGTGCCTATGTCATTATAACAGGCTAGCAGCTGGATTTGGTCTGAACTCTAAAGTTTCTCTCTTTAGTTGAAAGCAGTACTGCATTAGTCAGGCACTGCTATTTTTTCTGAAGGGTATAAATTTAGATTATCTACTATCTAGTTTTCTTGACAAATGTGGCTTCATGGTTCCTCGTTGAAATACTTCTTTTATTATCTGTCTCATGATGCAGCAGCTGCCTCCTCGCCTTTTGTTCTGAAATAATATTGATTCCTCTCCTGCCATATGAAATAAACAGATCATGCTAGTGACATCTTGCTAATGAGCAAAAAGAAACTTCATGCTAATGAGCAAATAGAAACAGAAACTAACAGGATGCTAATGAGCAAATAGAAACTTCATGCTAATGAGCAAACAGAAACTTTAGCAACTGCTATTTTTTCTGCACTGCTCAATATTTTTTCTACAATATATTTCTATAGATCTGTTTTATATTTATGTTTGCACTGCTATTTTTCTGCCACCGCGGTATGTCGTTACAGCTAGCAGTTGTATTTGTGCTTTCTGCACCTATTATCAATTAGTTGAAGTTTCAACACTTTTAAGTTTAGTTTTATCTTATCGGGTAAACCGATAACCGAACCGATAATAATCAATAACCGATAAGCCGATAACCGATAACTAATATCTTATCGGTTTGGTTATCGGGTTATGATATTTGTAAACCGATAATCGATAGGCAAAACCGATAATTTTCAAAACCGAACCGAACCGACCGATGCCCACCCCTACCTTTCGGTAACATTCGACTATTTTTGGCAGTAACGGCATTACCCGATTTATTTAGGGAAGTAAATAAAATTGGACATTTGGTTTGTTTTTCCTTCTTTTGGTTATATTTCCGAAATGGAGGTTGGACCCGATGGTTGTTGTCTGTTGGAAACACGTTTCAAATGCAATATACTAAACGTGTGTTCTTTTGTAGGTTTTGATGAATGTCAAACAAAGCAATAAGCGATATATAGCAGTGCTCAAGGACAAGCACAAAATGGATGCATTACAAGAAGCTCAAGACAAAGTTTAGAAATGTTATAATTGAGTCAATATTAATTGTGATCTTGATTCCTCAATCTTGGCTCATAACATGGCTTCTCTACTAAAATTATTTTTCCAAAATCATGCATATCTAACTTAAGTGTCAAATGATTTTAAACTATGCATATTTATATTTGTTAAAATGTTTTTCAAACATGCCTCAAAAATCTGGGCTAAGATAATCGATTATGTACTTATGATAATCGAGTATCTCTAAGTCAAGACTGCATGACAATCGATTGTGAATTAATGATAATCGATTGTGAGTAAGTCAGTTAACATCAGGTTTTTGCAAACTGCATAACAATCGATTGTGTACTTTTGATAATCGATTGTTAACTGTGGCAAAGTTTTCAAAACTCAGAAAAATCGATTATGAACTAATGGTAATCGATTAGAATGAGAAAAATGTCTCCCAGTGTTTTTAAATAAATTAATAATCGATTGTGGCTTTTGATAATCGATTATATATGAGACAGAAAGTTTTGAAATTAATTAATAATCGATTATGGCTTTTGATAATCGATTATATATGAGACAGAAAGTTTTGAAATTAATTAATAATCGATTATGGCTTTTGATAATCGATTATATATGAGACAGTAAGTTTTGAAATTAATTTATAATCGATTGTTCTATTTGATAATCGATTGTTGGAACTAACCGTTGTCATACATTTTCAAATTACCTTCAGGTAATCGATTGTTGATGTTTAACAATCGATGTTTTGCGTAAAATCTGGAAAAGATTTTCTGAACGTTGTTAAAATAATCGATTGTTGATTTCCTGATAATCGATGTTTTATGCCAAAAATTGGAAAGGATTTTTTAACGTTATAAATAATCGATTATTGATTTGAAGTAATCGATTGTTGACGTAAAATCTGGGATTGAATTTTTGATCTGATAGGCAAACAATCGATTGTTTAGTCTTGACAATCGATTGTCACTGAGTAATTTCAGCAATCCTTAATTGGCAATTAGACAACGGTAAGACTGAGTTTTTCACCTATAAATACAGGCTTAACTCAGTGTTTTCACAACAACAACATATACAATTTAAGTATTTTCATTGCTAAAAGCTTTCTTACATTGATCATCATTTTCATTCATCCATAAAGCTTTTTGAAGAGCCATTCTATTGAGCTAAGTTGTTGTGATCTTGAGCGTACTATTTCTACTCATATCTACTCATTGAGGAGTACTTTGTAAAGTGAGTTTGTTTTGTGTTTGTAAGAGAATTGCGATTCTCGTTTGTTGAGGAACTTGTGATTCCTCAGTTGAAGTCTTTGGGATTGTTATCCCCGAGCAGTTGAAGTCTTTGGGATTGTTATCCCCGAGCAATTGAAGTCTTTGGGATTGTTATCCCCGAGCAGTTGAAGTCTTTGGGATTGTTATCCCCGAGCAATTGAAGTCTTTGGGATTGTTATCCCCGAGCAATTGAAGTCTTTGGGATTGGTATCCCCGAGCAATTGAAGTCTTTGGGATTGTGATCCCCGAGCACCTAGGTGAGGCTTGTGTCCTCAGCTTTAACGGTTTGTTAAGCACCCGTAAGCTTGACAAGTTTAGTGGAAATCTCGAGAGAGCCTCTCGGGGACTGGACTAACCACGTTTGTGGCCAACCAGGATACATCATTGTGTAAGTTTATTTTACTGCACTTGTTTTAATTTCTGCAAAGTTTTTAAATTCCGCACTAAAACGCTTAATATTTTTAAAACGCTATTCACCCCCCCCCCTCTAGCGTAAAGCGTTATTTCCAACAATTGGTATCAGAGCCATACTCTCTGAAAGACTTAACCGTTTGAGAGAATCTTTCCATGGCTTCTACTCTAGACTCTTTTGCAGGTATTGATGAAGGACAGTGCCCCACAAGACCTCCTTTGTTCAACGGGACTAATTATTCATATTGGAAAGAAAGGATGCAGATATTCGTCAGATCAAACAGCCCTTACTTGTGGAAGGTGTACACCAAAGGAAATGAGGTTCCTGTCAAACAGGTGGAAGGAATATGGGTGCCAAAAACAGAAGAGGAATTCAAAGCCGAGGATAATCGAATGGTCCAAAATAATTTTAAAGCTATTAATTTATTACTCTGTGCTGTTAATGCTAATGATTACAGGAAAATCTCCTGCTGCAAAACAGCGAAAGAAATGTGGGACAAGCTTGAGGTCACTTACGATGGGACTGACCAGGTAAGAGAAGCTAAAATTGATTTTTTAACTCATGCTTACGAATTGTTCCATATGAAGGAAGGCGAAAAGGTAGACGAGATGTTTGAGCGGTTCTCATCAATAGTGAATGATCTCCACGCACTCAAGAAGACGTTCACAGACAAAGAACTAGTTCGAAAAATTCTTAGGAGCCTAACACCGGCATGGCGATCAAAGGCCGATGCGATTCAAGAGTCAATTGGAATCACGAACGTCACCATAGACGCTCTTAGAGGTAATCTTAAGACTTATGAATCCACTATTCTTAACCCTGTTGTTGACGAACAAAGAAGGCAAAAGATTGCTCTAAAGGCGAGCACAAGTCAATCACCAATTGAAGAGGATGGAGATAGCGAATTTGGACTCATCATCAAAAAGTTCCAAAAATTCATGCGAAAAGAATATGACCGCAAAGGGAAAAAGCAAGGTGAGCAAGTTAAATGTTATGAATGTGGTGAAACAGGGCATATCAAAACAAACTGCCCAAATCTTAAAAAGGAGAAGAAACCCTTCAAGAAGCAACGAGCATACATATCTTGGGGAGGAGATTCCGGAGACGAATCTAGTGAAGAAGAAAATGAAGAAGCGGCAAATCTCTGCCTCATGGCACAGGAAGAAAATCAAAGTGAGCTAAGTCAAATCTCTTCTCAAAATTTTTATACTCTTGATGACATGAGAAATGCCTTTGATGAATTGTATGCTGAATTTCTCAAAGTTACAAAAACCGTCACTAGTTTAAGAGAAAATGCTTCTCTAAAAGAACAAGATTTTCAAAAACAGTTTTCATTAAAAGAAAAAGAATTAGAAAAATTTGTTTTGGAAAATGAGAAGCTACTAGAACAAAACAAGTTTTATGGGAAAAGAAGTTCTGACAAGCCCGAGAGTTCTACAAAAAATTGTGCTTCTTGTGTAGACCTTAAGAATGAAGTAGGTAGATTAAAAGGCACACTAGATAAATTCAACTCCTCTCATAAAAACTTGAATGTGGTGCTTGATAACTTGAAATCAACCAAGCATGGAATAGGCTTCATAAATGAAGAAGAGGTTGATGCAAAAACCCAACCACCTAGAGCTCAACCTAGGATTAATAACAAAAATGCCTTTCCTAAAACAAACATGCATGCTAGACAAAATATTAGGAGACCTAGACATGACCTTCCGCCTAGCAATCGTCACCATAGACATGATGCATATTTTAGGCACAACAATGACCATGCTAGAAGATCCCGAAATGTTCAACCTAGAAATGACTATGGTGTTCAAATTAGGAGAAATGAAAATAGAGTAAACAATGTGCATTATTCTAGCTACTATGAGCCTAGACGCATGCATAATCCAAATGTGACATGTCATTATTGTAGACGAATTGGTCATATTGCTCCCGCATGCTTTACTAGACATAGACATGCTACTCAAACATATCATTATAGTATGCATAACCCTCAAGGACCCAAAATGGCATGGGTACCAAAAGAGCATTGATTTGTTTTGCAGGTGTGCTTGAAGGAATCAAGTGTAGTGGATGCTCCAAACACTTGACGAGAGACGAATTCAAAATTCCTTCAATTAAAGCACAAAGAAGGAGGAAGAGACGGAAAAGTCGACTTATGTTTTTTTAAATCGGAAGTATTTTCGAAAAATTCAAAAGGCAAAATTGTGGAAAAAGCTTCGTAAAATGGAGAATGAGCCAAAAGACCAAAATGAACGGAGGATGTTCAAAATCAGGTAATTGGCAAAGTCGAAGGGAAGGTAAGTACCCTAAACCCTCTTAAGAACATCCTTGGACAAAATTCTTAAGAGTTCATTTTTTTTCACCCGACTACACGAGTTTCAAAGTTATTATTTCATTTATAGATTACTGACTTGAGCGTCGGAGATGTTTAATTCTATTTTGCAGGCATCCCCCAAAAGGTAAGAGGAAAGTATGAATTATCTTGATACAAGAAAAAAAAAAAAAATCGATCATAATCGATTATTTATGCTTACAATCGATTATCAGTATCAATAGTCGATTATTTGTTGATTCAATTTTTTTTGCCATGAAATCTTGTTAAATGTTTACATTGCCTGATAGAATTAAGTCTCATCATTTCAGCATCCCCCTTCCAAACAATCGATTATTTGTTCTGCCAATCGATTATTTGCCAAAATTCAAACTCTCTGTGAGTAAAACAATCGATTACTATATATTGACAATCGATTATCTGTTTTAAACTTATGTTACCGTTTTGGCTCCATAATCGATTCCTGACAGGTCATAAATATGAAAAACAATCGATTACCAAGTTTGACAATCGACTATCTTTTTCAAATTTTCTTACCGTTCTGGCGTGTAATCGATGTGTCAGATCATTTTCATTAATGACAATCGATTATTCCATTCAAACAATCGATTGTTGAACGGTCAGTGAATTTATTTTTACCGTTTCAGACTTCAAATCTCTTCAAATCATTTCCAATAAATGTAAGATTCATTCCTTCTCTATATATAGGCTGCACATATGCTCTTGTATACTCACTCAAGCCTCCCAAGCATCAAATTCTCTTGTTTTCTTTGAAAAATCCTAGCACATCCTTTCAAAAAAAAAAAAAAAAATGTCAAGCCGCAACTCAAAACGTGCTCGTTCCAAACAAGGTGCTTCTTCTTCTCGCCATCCATATCAAGATGGATCGGTTCTATTCTTTGAATCCAATGAAGAGCTCACCCATTTCTTAACCAAATTTGAGAAACGCCTTATTCTCCCTCCTCGCTTTTCAACAAACGCTCTTGTTGCACCATTCATTCCAGCCGCAAATATGCTAAGAGAGTGCAACCTTTTCAATTTCCTACTCCTTACTCACCCCTACTACAACATTTCTTTGGTTGAAGCTTTTTACTCCAACCTTCACAAAGATGATGAGGGTGAACTTGTTACCAATGTTAACGGCATTCCCATTCTAATTTCTGAAGATAACCTCCACCTCATTGCCGGCATTCCGCATGATGGTGAAGACATCTACCAGTACATAAATGATGCCGGGGTCATGATTGATGAAGCTAATCTCTTCCGCCAAGCCGGAGTAGCCTATGATGAGTCCTCTTCCCGTCGTCCCACCATAAAGGGTATGGACCCGAATTATCGTTTCATTCTCTATTTCATCACTCGTGTTCTCAAACCCCGTAAACTCAATCACACCACCATTTCCCAAGAGGATGCCAAATTTCTTCATGCCATTGTCACCGGTGTTAAAATAAATTGGTGCAAGCTTATTCTATCTCATATGTTCAATGCCACCAGAGATGACATACCTCTCCCCTATGCCCTCTTAATAATGAAATTTCTTGAAGCTTCCGGAGTCAATATTGCTAATGGTCCTCTCAAAAAGAGCACCAAAATCTGGGAAATTTCGGAGTCTTCCTTTCATCATGATGGTGATCATGCTCCCGCTCCTCCTCAAAATCGACAAGCCCGTCGTGCTCATCCTCCTCAGGAGCCTACCCTCCGGACCATTTCTGACCAAGTTACTCAACTAACCCGTGAGGTCCATGGTTACTTTGATCACGTGCATTATGCCTATGCTCAGATGGTGCCATATCAAGCGCCTACCAATGATGATGAAGGGGATGGGGGTGATGAATGATGAAATTGTTGTTGTTATGAGAAATTGTTGTTTTTGGTCTGTTTGTTCTTGATTGGTTAGTTATGTTTGGTTTCACCCTTGTAATGTTATCTTAATTTTCCAATAAATAAACTTGTGTTTATTTCACATTTTTTTTTCATATTCTTCCCTTGTGTAAATTTTTGCTAATGGCAAAAGGGGGAAGAAACGGGATATCAAGAAGTATGCTATATCACTCTCAACTTCATTCATGCTTAAAGTGAGGGGGAACATGAATTGAGGGGGAACATCAAATTGCATACTTTACTCTTGTCTTGGATTATCAAAATAATTATTGCATATATCCCGTATGTTTGCCATTATCAAAAAGGGGGAAATTGTTGGAAACACGTTTCAAATGCAATATACTAAACGTGTGTTCTTTTGTAGGTTTTGATGAATGTCAAACAAAGCAATAAGCGATATATAGCAGTGCTCAAGGACAAGCACAAAATGGATGCATTACAAGAAGCTCAAGACAAAGTTTAGAAATGTTATAATTGAGTCAATATTAATTGTGATCTTGATTCCTCAATCTTGGCTCATAACATGGCTTCTCTACTAAAATTATTTTTCCAAAATCATGCATATCTAACTTAAGTGTAAAATGATTTTAAACTATGCATATTTATATTTGTTAAAATGTTTTTCAAACATGCCTCAAAAATCTGGGCTAAGATAATCGATTATGTACTTATGATAATCGAGTATCTCTAAGTCAAGACTGCATGACAATCGATTGTGAATTAATGATAATCGATTGTGAGTAAGTCAGTTAACATCAGGTTTTTGCAAACTGCATAACAATCGATTGTGTACTTTTGATAATCGATTGTTAACTGAGGCAAAGTTTTCAAAACTCAGAAAAATCGATTATGAACTAATGGTAATCGATTAGAATGAGAAAAATGTCTCCCAGTGTTTTTAAATAAATTAATAATCGATTGTGGCTTTTGATAATCGATTATATATGAGACAGAAAGTTTTGAAATTAATTAATAATCGATTATGGCTTTTGATAATCGATTATATATGAGACAGTAAGTTTTGAAATTAATTTATAATCGATTGTTCTATTTGATAATCGATTGTTGGAACTAACCGTTGTCATACATTTTCAAATTACCTTCAGGTAATCGATTGTTGATATTTAACAATCGATGTTTTGCGTAAAATCTGGAAAAGATTTTCTGAACGTTGTTAAAATAATCGATTGTTGATTTCCTGATAATCGATGTTTTATGCCAAAAATTGGAAAGGATTTTTTAACGTTATAAATAATCGATTATTGATTTGAAGTAATCGATTGTTGACGTAAAATCTGGGATTGAATTTTTGATCTGATAGGCAAACAATCGATTGTTTAGTCTTGACAATCGATTGTCACTGAGTAATTTCAGCAATCCTTAATTGGCAATTAGACAACGGTAAGACTGAGTTTTTCACCTATAAATACAGGCTTAACTCAGTGTTTTCACAACAACAACATATACAATTTAAGTATTTTCATTGCTAAAAGCTTTCTTACATTGATCATCATTTTCATTCATCCATAAAGCTTTTTGAAGAGCCATTCTATTGAGCTAAGTTGTTGTGATCTTGAGCGTACTATTTCTACTCATATCTACTCATTGAGGAGTACTTTGTAAAGTGAGTTTGTTTTGTGTTTGTAAGAGAATTGCGATTCTCGTTTGTTGAGGAACTTGTGATTCCTCAGTTGAAGTCTTTGGGATTGTTATCCCCGAGCAGTTGAAGTCTTTGGGATTGTTATCCCCGAGCAATTGAAGTCTTTGGGATTGTTATCCCCGAGCAGTTGAAGTCTTTGGGATTGTTATCCCCGAGCAATTGAAGTCTTTGGGATTGTTATCCCCGAGCAATTGAAGTCTTTGGGATTGGTATCCCCGAGCAATTGAAGTCTTTGGGATTGTGATCCCCGAGCACCTAGGTGAGGCTTGTGTCCTCAGCTGTAACGGTTTGTTAAGCACCCGTAAGCTTGACAAGTTTAGTGGAATCTCGAGAGAGTCTCTCGGGGACTGGACTAACCACGTTTGTGGCCAACCAGGATACATCATTGTGTAAGTTTATTTTACTGCACTTGTTTTAATTTCTGCAAAGTTTTTAAATTCCGCACTAAAACGCTTAATATTTTTAAAACGCTATTCACCCCCCCCCCCTCTAGCGTAAAGCGTTATTTCCAACATTGTCTACTATCTCGTACCTGACGAGAATCAAACCGGCGTAGTTCAGGACAAACAAATTGTCGAAACCAAAACTGTTGTTGAAAAAGCCTTTTCTAGTTTTTTTTCTTTTTTTTTTCCTTTTCCCTTTTCCTTTTTTCAAAAATCCGGCAACATTTTGGCACTTATTTGAGCATTGGTTTTACAAAACAAATGATTAAGCCCTTGTATCACTTATTTTCTCAATTCTCTTTCCTTATTCGTAAACTGGTCAACATGAAAATCCAAAGTAATTAAATGCACAACTAGCACGTAATATGCATCGGATGATCTTCTCATATTATGACACTTGTCCTAGTCGGACCCAACCCTTGTGTTGAGTCCCCTAAGCCAAATTCATGATGCAAATAAGTGTTCCTACTAGGGATCCAGCATGAGTTCAAGTTATTCTAAGTTCAAAAACATGATTATTTGTTCTAGACAGTGTACCCGAGCGAACAACTCGAGTCGAGAAGGTGGCCACGTACCGGAACCAAAAGGTCATCCGGCTTAGTAACTTGTCCGGCCACATCTTGCAAGGTATGACACTAACAAAATAAGGAGTCTCAACCAGTAAGCACATCCCCGGAGGTGAGACGAGAAAGGTCTCATAGTAGTTTATATGTACAGTTCAAATAATATCAAAGCGGTAAAAACATCATTTTGTACATTTTAGCCCATATGTAAAAATCAGATAATAAACAAAGCCAAATACAATAATTATTCTAAGATCGAATTCTTGAATCCTGAACCAGAGGTTCTGGGTTAAATATCCTCCCTAGCAGAGTCGCCAGAGTTTTCACACCTCATTTTCACTACTACAACCCGGCGAAAGGCGTAATTAAGGGAGTTTTTCCAATTAAAGGACATTCTAAACGAGATTCAATTATTTAAGAGAATTTTAGAGTCGCCACTTGGGAAATTTATGGTGTCCCAAGTCACCATAAATTTAGGAAAGAATGACTCTGTTTAACAATCCGCGAATCAGAAATCTGGGTAAGGAATTCTGTTAACCCGGGAGAAGGTGTTAGGCATTCCCGAGTTCTGTGGTTCTAGCACGATCGCTCAACTGTTATACTTAGCCTAAATTATCTGATTTTATACAATTATGAACCTATGTGCATTTGAATCTTTTAACCACTTTTACTATTATTTTTTAAAAGAGAATTGCGACGTCGTTAAAACATGTCTTGAACCACGTCACATAAATGCACCCGTGGTTCTTGTCATATTATAATTTTGTTGGAATTTGGATTTGGGTCACATACATGCGCACCCGCGTTTAAGGAGATAAAATTATTAAAGACGAGCCTAAAAGCGACTATCACGTTATTATCTTTGTGGGAAACCGTAGAATTCTCTAAATGGCATGTCCCAAATCTCCAAGTATTTTAGTACAAACATTTCACAACGGCCACGCGAGTTATAGTTTTTGTTAGGGATGGCACACCTCTTTATTATTTTAAAGGGCCTTTCCTAAAGCGAGCTACTAAAGTCTCCTATCAGATTCGTCTCTACTCGAACCTAAGACATGGATAATACGTTATTTATAAGGTCAAAATCCCTTAAAAAGTCTACTTTGCATTATTCAAATTTTATTTAATTATGCTTCATAATCTGGGCCTAATAATAAGCCCAAGACTTCATTCTGCAAAGAGAGGAATGACTAGGCTTACTACATACATCAATGGCCCAAATATGCTGCTAAAACATACATGAGACCTGCCGGGCTCCTAAATGAGACCAAGCTTTATTTCATAGCCTTCAAGAACCCCAATACAAACAACTGGATCTGATCACAACATTTAAACTAAGAAATTCACCTTGTTCAAATTGACATTGATTACAATAACCACAGAAACTTTAAGCTAATAACAGCTTAAACGAAAACCAATTTGAAATACATAGTTCTTGGAGTTCTTTTTTTTTAAGTAATCACATGAAGAATCAATCCTAACTAATAAACTAGAATGTACCGTCATACACAGTCCAATCATACAAGTCTGAATAATATGTACAATATATATAAAGCATTCAAGATAAATCATTCTGTGAAAAAAAAACAAAACAGTAATCCTCGTGAATTCATGAATCTGGACAGATGAGTCGTCAAATTACAGACACATGTCAATTTACAAGCTTCAAATGGCAAGTTACTTGGCCTTCTACCATTATAAATGGAGCAAATACCTGGAATAAAATCAAAGATGAAGAGATAGGGGTCAACACTGAGCAATAAGCAGATCAACAGCCAGCAAAAGACCAATTTATGAGACCATATTTACACTAGATTAAAATGAACCATCACAGCCTTCAGACAACTTGAAATCAGACCCAGGAACTCCATTATAACTCATAAGCAAATTAATTAATACAAGATCCAGAAACAAAGCTCAAAATATACCTTAAAACAACTGGACGTCTAATGAAACAATAATTTTGTTGATTTCAATAGGTTTACAAGGTCCTAAAGCCCAGGTTTTGAAGGAAGGGCTCTCAATTGTTCCAACTAACTAACATTTTATTATTTTTGTTATAATTGCAGGAATTGGAAGATTAATTTCTTGGCTATTGCTGGAAGTTTTCATATATTTTCGGATTATTTAACCCCCTTTCCGAATGACTTGGGGTCCTTTTTTATAGTTAAAGGCTAGGGCAGCTCCCTTATTATAATTTAGCTACTAGTCCCTCTTTCGATTTTCATATTTTAACTACATGATCCTTCAATTTTTTGACTTGTTTCCCAAGTTACTACACTAAATTACTGATTTTTTAAACCAAACTACCCTTCTACAAGGGTCTAAAAGATTCTAGCATTGGCTTGTAGGATACCTATACTACCCTTGTTGTATTCTAAAAACTACCAATACTAAGTTAAAATTCTATATTACCCCTATTTTATTCTAAAAATTACTAGAACTAGGTTGAAACCCTATATTATCCTTTAATGCTGAAATTACTTTCATTCACCAAAGACTCACAATCAATTACTAGCTAATCAACAGCTATAACCAACTCCTAATTTTGTGAACTATTATAAGGAAATAACAACAGTCAAACTCAAAAATTAAGACACTACTGAATAAAAAATTCTAATTAAACACTGAAATTAAAGGAAAATATGAAAGGCTGCTATTATACCATTTGGAATAATCATAATTGAAACAAAAACAGATCCCTATTCAAGCTACTACTAATTATTTGATGAACATTAACTAAGCTGAATCAATGCACATGTTCAAGAATTAAGACTAGATATTCAAAATATGGTTGGAGTCTTAACCTAAGGGATTACTAACAAAACCAGGATAACAACATGCATGCAAAACAACTGGTCACCTAAATCCCATTAATTCTTAACAAAATCAGTTAGTACCTCTAATTAAACTAATGGCCAAAACTTAAGCGAGATGAAAGTATTGATAAGGAAACAAATAACAAAAATAATCATAAAGAAGGAAAAAGAAATGATGTATACCAGTTGCTATTTGAAAAAAACTTGATAGAATTTAATTTGAGCCTCCAAGCGGAGTCATAGGTTTGTTTTTGTCAAAAACAAACATGCGAGTCCGTTTTGAAACTCAAACGGCCCTTAAAATTAATCTTCAAAATTAGGTCACACATTAGATTGGAAATTCGTCGATTTTGGGAGTTATTTGAAAGGAATTGGACTTGTTTTTGGTTAGAGGAGGGCAAGGGGAGTGTAGGGTGTTTATTTGGAGGCCATTGGAGCCGGCGCCGCCGTGGACGGCATAGCCGCCGCTCCTTTGAAAGAATATTCGACGAGATGGGGCCATATTCGAGGAGTGATCTTTGAGGGGTTCGAAATAGGGGAGCCTGGGGATTCGAGGATGTAATTTTGGGGTCCATCGGAGTTACGTCGCCACCGGTGGCGATTTCTGGCCGACAGCAGGCGGTGGTTGTACGGCGGAGGAGGGCGGAGGTGAGGCGGCATTACACGAGTTAATATAGGGTTTATTTTGACAGGATACGAGGTTAGATTGATGGGGAGGTTATTTCGACACTTAACTAGGGTAAAGACCCTTGCATCTAGACCGTTTTATCAAGGATGATCAATGGCTCAGATACCTAGGCCAAAATAACGTCATTTAGATGTCTCTGGGGTTGGACTGGATCGAGGGGGTTGTGATTGGGCTGGGTCTGTTGGTTTGTGAGGTTTGGGCCAAGCTTGGTCTCTCAAAGACCCACATTAGTATAAAAGACCTAAATTCTGAATTTCAAAGAAAATTAATCAATTTTATTATTATTTTTCTTCATTTACAATATTTACTAATTAGTAACTTAAAAATGTAAAAATTCAACTCCTATGCAAAACATGCCCTTTTTTTATTTTTATGAATTATATTACATAAAACGTGCAATGCGCAAATAAACGTAAAATCATTCAATTAATTCCTAAAATCTAAATAATAAAAGAAAGTTGCAAACAAACACAAAATCACTAAGATATTTCCTAAATTCAAATAATAAAAGGGAAAAATGCAAATAGCACAAAAATCATGCAAATAATTCCAAAAATTCAAATAATGAAAGACAAATCCTGATTTAATAAATTTATAGGAACATGTCAAGTGATGCAAAAAGCACGTGATTACAACCATGATAAAAAAAACATGCATAATCAGAAAGAAAAAGAATAGAAATACCTCAAAATAAGAACTAGCTTGAAATTGCCCTAGAAACCTCGATTTTGACCACAAAGGGCCTCGATCATGTGTTCTCAAATGAGAACACGTGACCAAGGCACGTTTTGGTCCAAATCCGCCCCATCTCTAGCCTTGACACTTTACAAGGCTGACTTCAAAACAAAATTCGACCAGTTCTAGGGTTATTTGAAAGGAACGGGCTACATATTTGTAAAGAGGGAGGTGAGGGGGCCTTTGGTGTCAATTTGGGCTGGAATAGAGGCGGCGCCACTGGACACGGCGAAGGAACCCATGGCTGCGCCCTAGGGTTTTGAATTTTATGGTTTCTAGTGAGATTTGAGGGGGATGAATGGTGGCATGGGTATGGGTGATCAAGATGAGCTTAGGGTGTAAATTTGGTTAGGATTAGACGCCGGCCGCCGCCGTGGGCGACTTTCGGCGGCCGGCGGGCGGTGATACCACGGGGGTGTTACGTGTGGTCCATGTGAGACGAATGGGGATGGTGGGGGTCGAAGTAGAAGGTATGAGATTGTTTGGGCATAAATTTGTGAATTGGGGAAGTGCGGGTAGCCGTTGGATTGAGATAGATCAACGGCCCATATTAACTCAACCTAAACGACGTCGTTTGGCATTGAGCGGGGAGCTGGACCGGGTTCTGGGTGTTTGGGCTGGTACCAGAGGTGTGGTTGGGCTGAGTTACAGATTTTCCTATATTTCCTTAACTCTTTATTTTTTTCCAATTTCCTTAATTTCAAATTTTCTTTTTGAAATTTAAAACTCCTTTTCTTTTCAAATTAAAATAAAATCCAATTTAAATTATAAAAGTAAATTAACTTAACCAAAATGCTAACTAATCCTAAATAATTATTATCACACATAATTAATACAAAATTGAATGAAAAATCCCCTTAAATTAAAGTTAAAATTAAAAGGTGCAAATTAAATTATTTTGGTTTTTCTTTTTATAAAATGACTAATTGCTAATTAATTCATGTCAAATTAACTACTAAATGCACGTGTAACACATTTTTGTGTTTTCACTAATTAAAATTCGCAAACAAAATACAAACAATTATCAGAAAATACCATCAAAATTCATAAAATTGCAAACAAACAAAAGAAATTATTTTATTTATTTTTTGAATTTATGGGACTAATTTGTATAGGGCAAAAATCACATGCTCAAATCTACCCCTCTTTGTTTGGAAACATGAAGAGTTTTCGTGCAAAGATAAGTGAGCGGGTACGGGCGATTTTTTGCCCACTTAAATACTCCGTGGGAAGCATTTTTGAAAAGCTTGACCGTGCCCTGCTTCGAAGGTTGCCTACATATTCTCGGCTAAAAAGAAATCAGATCAGTGTAGTTCAGGAGTGTTTGGTAGCTGGGACTACTATGGCGTTGTGGTCTCACTGCTGCTGCTGCTTGCTAGACCCCTTATTACACCGAGTCAAAATAGAAAGAAGCTAAACTAAGCTATGACCTATGTATTATTAAAGAACCTATCTATGTCTTCAAACTTGCTCTTGATCCTTGTTGCCTTGTTGACTTGCATTTCTTACTGTGAAACTCCTTGTTGCTTGGTTGATTTGTATTCTCCCAGTGAAATTCCTTTGTTTCCTTGTTGACTTGTATTTATTCCTATGAAACTCCTTTCTTGTCGCTTTGAATTGTCATCGGAGATGTTTCCCTTATTCTCCAGGTGGGGCGCCTGATTGCTAAAACTTGAATCTTATTCCCTTATTCTCCAGGTGGGCGCCTGATTATCAAAACTTGAGTTGTATTCCCATGTTCTATATGTGGGCGCCTGATTACCAAAACACAAATTATATTCCCTTGTTCTCCAGGTGGATGCCTGATTGCCAAAAACTAAACTGTATTCCCTTGTTCTCCGAGTGGGTGCCTTATTTCCAAAAACTGAATATATTCCCTTGTTCTCCAGATGGGCGCTTGATTGTCAAAACTTGAAATGTATTCCCTTATTATCCAGGCGGGTGCCTGATTATCAAAACTAGAAATGTATTCCCTTGTTATCTAGGTAGGCGCCTGATTTCCAAAACTTGAAATCTATTCCCATGTTCTCCAGGGTGGAGCCTGATTACCAAAACTTGAAAGGTAGTCCCTTGTTATCCAGGTGGGCGCCTGATTACCAAAAAGTTGAAATGTATCCCCTTGTTATCCAGGTGGGTGCCTGATTACAAAAACGTGAAGTGTATTCCCTTATTCTCCAGGTGGGCGCCTGATTACCACAAACTTGGATTGTATTCCCTTATTTTCCAGGTGGGTGTCTGATTACCAAAAACTTAAATTGTATTCCCTTGTTCTCCGGGTGGGCGCCTAATTGCCAAAACTCGAATTGTGTTCCTTTATTCTCCAGGTGAGTGCCTGATTACCAAAAACTTGAATTATATTCCCTTCTTCTCCAGGTGTGTGCCTGATTACCAAAGCTTGAATTGTATTCCCTCGTTCTCCAAGTGGGCGCCTGATTGCCAAAACTTGAATTATATTCCCTTGTTCTCCAGGTGGGCGCCTGATTACCAAAAAATTGGATTGTATTCCCTTATTCTCTAGGTGAGTGCCTGATTACCAAAAACTAGAATTGTAGTCCCTTGTTCTCCTGGTGGGCGCTTGATTGCCGAAAAACGTGAAATGTATTTCCTTGTTATCCAGGTGGGTGCCTGATTACCAAAAACTTGAATGTATTGCTGCCTTTAAACCTTATTACAACAAAACAAACAAAATAAAAGAAATTTTCTTGCCCCAGTTTGGTAGCTGGGCACACATGTGAGTGTTAAATAAATCATGTTACCAAATACTATTAAGAATTTGAAAGCTAGATCCCATTATCCAGGAGGGACCTGACAACTCATTAGTTAAATGCCAATTTAAACTGAATTATGTTTTCTAAAGGTATGACTTCCACTAAATCTGGTTATCTAAGAAAGTGTTAAGTTGTATCCCATTATTCGGGAGGGTCCTGACAACTCTTAGTTAAAGACAATATTGTGTCTGTTGGGGATCACCAATATCTTCTATATCTTCTAATGGTACAACATCCACTATATCTGCATCTAGACCGACCTTAAAACTGTGTCCCATTATCCAGGAGGGTCCTGACAATTCTTAATTAAAGCCAATTGTAAGCCTAGGTTATATCTGCTGGGGACCAGTAATTAAAGCTACATCTTATTATCCAGGAGGGTCCTGACAATCCCAAGTCAAATTAATCTTGTTTTTTAATTGAAAGTTAAAGCTAAGTCCCATTATTCAAGAGGGTCCTGACAACTCTCAATTAAATGCCAATTTTAATCTTTCGGTTATCTCTGCTGGGGATCGCCACTTAAAGTTATATCCCATTATCTAGGAGGGTCCTGACAATTCTTAACTATAACAACTCTAAAACTAGGCTACGCCTCTAGAGGTATTACTTCCACTATGTTATGTTATATAAGAAAATATTAAGGCTGCATCCCATTATCCAGGATGGTCTTGAAAACTTTAAAGTTACATCCCATTATCTAGGAGGGTCTTGACAACTCCTATGTGAATCCTATCTCTTGCATTCATTAGGGAAATATTTATGCCAGATTATGTTACATGCGATTGTTTGAATTTTAAACTTAGTCACATTTTCTAGGAGGGTCCTGACAACTCATAGCTAAATGCTATTTCAACTCGCAAACTCTTAAATCCATTTATACTCCTTTTCCATTCCCAAATATTTTTCTTTAACTAGGTCCCATTTTCCATGAGGGTCCTGAAGCTCACAGCCATACCTGCTAAGTGCTTTCTTCTCCTATTAGGGACTTCGCCAAGACATTCGGAATTTTCTGCCCCTATTTCAATCAAAGTAAATCTTGTCATTTTGTAATGTGGTGGTTAGTTTGCGGCATTCTTGCTGAAACTGGTTTCCCCGATGTCATGCTCAGTTGTGACCAGATTTCCCGCACTGACTATAAGCTGCCTGATTTGTTCGGCTGAACCGTGAACCCTATGGCTTTTAGATAACCTGAGTACTTTGTTTCCCAATCATTGTGTTTCATTCCTGGCCCTCATGCCAGAATATTCGTATTTCTGAGATTACGAGTCATTTCATTGATGAAACTTTCAGTGATTCTACCTATTGCCACTTTAACTTCCTCTGCCTTTGTTATGTATTAGCCGCAATGTGCTGTGCCATTTGGGAGCTGGTAGTAATCTTTGAAATACCTCTCCTACTTATTTAAGCATGATTAGCCTTCAAAACATCTTAGGGGAATGGTGATTTTAGAAAAAAAGAATTCAGGATTGGGTGACTATTGAAGGGGAAAGAAAAGAGACTTATCAGTAGGGGACCAACTGATTCCAATGATCATGACATGCACTTTGGCTTAGTCGACCCAGCCTGTCCATGTGATCGGCTTCCAGTTGCCATGCTTTGTTGTTGTGACCTTCCGTAACCTAATTTCGTTATCCAAACCCTGCCCTTGCTCATCCTGCGGTGTTCTGAACAGATTTTCCCTAACATGCCTCTTTCAATTGTTCCTTGCCTTTTCCTTAAGGTGCTTGTGAGGGTTTTCACCAACAAGACTCTCTCCTTTTGATTTCTCTCAGCTCCCATCACCTTACGGTGCACGTGAGGTTTTCACCAATAAGACACTTTCATTTTGATTTTCTCTCAACTCCTGTCGCCTAACGGTGCCTGTGAGGGTTTTCACCAATAAGATTCTCTCATTTTCATCTTTTCTATCACTTCTTCTTGCTTGAATTGGCATTTCTTAAAGAGTGATAAGAAGGTCTTTCTTTCGACGGTATTCTAGGCTTTTGGATGGGGTTAGAAAAAAGGGTAGTAAAGGCTCAAATCAATTCAAATGGGTTCAACATTACAAATTTCAGAATCAAATCTCTTACAACAACCACAACTTCTGCCCCAGTTTTTTGCTTGGGGACTATTGAAATTTTATTTTAATGAGACCGAACTGTGATGCTGCCTATGTATATTTAAAAAGAATCAGGTCAAATGTATTTTATACCTCAAGAATTGCTTTGTTTTTTTTATATGATTTTCTTTTTTATCTTCTTCTTTTCCTCTTTTTGCTGTTTTATCGTTTGTGTGTTCCTTTTTCTCTTTTCTTTTATTTTCTTTCCTTTTTTTTCTTTCTTTTTCTTTCGTTTCTTCTCTTTCCCTTTTTTCTTTTCTTCGAATTCTTTTTTTGTTCTTTCTTTTTCTTTTCTCTTTAGTCATTTCTCACGTTTGCATTTCTGATTTTGTTACTGATTCCAAAAGAGGGATATGAAAGAAAATAACTGAAGCTCAAAAAGGGTTAACAACAGATAAAGTGTTTAGAGAGTTGCATAAAATGCCTTCTTCATTCCAATGTCCAAAACAGGCCAAGTACAAACAAATATAATTTAATCAAGAAGATCATACATAATATCTCTTAACTGCATCAGAATTGATGGCTATTTCTACGCACTTGCCTTCGGCATTTGTTAGATACAATGTCCCGTTGGACAACACTCTTGACAAGATGAACAACCCTTGCTAATTTTGGGCGAACTAGCCCTTTGCCTCTGCTTGGTAAGGGAGGATTCACATCAATAACAGGTGACCCTCTTCAAACCTTCTTGGGCGAACCTTCTTATTATATGCTCTGGCTATTCTCTTTTGATACAACTGGTCGTGAATACTGCTGCTAATCTTTTATCATCAATCAGACTTAATTGCTCCAGCCGAGTTTTGACCCACTCATCATCATCAATTTCTTCCTCGGCAACAATCCAAAGGGACAAGATTTAATTCTGTCGGTATTACTACTTCTGTGCCGTACACCAACAAGTACGGAGTTGCTCCTACCTAGGTGCGAACAGTAGTGCGATATCCTAACAATGCTAAGCTTCTCATTCCATTTCCTGGACCCTTCCATCATTTTTTGAAGTATATTCTTTATGTTCTTGTTAGCTGCCTCAACTGCTCCATTCGCCTTGGGGTGGTATGGGGGAATTGCGATGTGTAATCTTAAACTGCTGACATACCTATTTCATCAAATGACTATTGAGATTTTCTCCATTGTCGTTGATGATTATCTTCGGGATTCCAAACCGACAAATAATATTTGATTGCACAAAGTCGACCATAACTTTCTTAGTCACCAACTTGAAAGTTTTGGCTTCGACTCACTTGGTGAAATAATCAATAACAACAAGGATGAATTTGTGTCCATTGGAAGCTGCTGGCTTGATGGGCCAGATGACATCCATGTCCCAAGCAACGAAAGGCCATGGTATGGACATTGCATGTAATTCAGATGGTGGGGAGTGAATCAAATCTCCATGCACTTGACATTGATGACATTTGCGCTCGAAACTGATACAATCTCGCTCTATGGTGAGCCAATAATTACCTGACCAGAGAATCTTGTGTTGATTTGGACGAAAGAGTCCAATTCTCAATAACAATTCTTTGGTTCAAAATTGTATACAAAATTGAAATTCTACACATTCATAAAGAAAATACTAACAATCGTTTTTATATCAATTTTTTAACATTGGATCTGAACCAAATGATTCATATACTCGTCAGTCAGAGTATATGAATCTAACTTTCAAAATTCAATTACGACTGTGATCACAGCTTATAGATCTGAAACAAAGCATGGCTAATGTGTTGAAACCTAAGCGAATTAAAACATTACACAGTGTTTGGATTTCAACTAGTTATTAAGCTAATATTTCCTGAGTCCCTCATTTTTAAACAAAACAGGAAATAAGCATCTAAAACAAACACATCACTTAGTTAACTATACTATCAGCTATTCATGCTTAAAATAATAGTTCGAATGTCTTGATTATTACAAATAAATCAGTTTTTAAAGTTCAGTTATTATAGAATGAAATAGTTTAAACATCTAATTACAACTGGCGAGTGTATTAACACTAAATATGGGAAGAACAGGTGGGGATTCAAAACAAAAATGAAAATATAAGCAGATCTTCATACTACAAATACATTTTACTTGAGCTTCAATAACATCAATGAACAGTGAAGGTACATGTAATTCAGCTGAAAGCAAAACCTATGAGTAAGGGGAAAAACAAGCAACAAGCCAAACCAACAGCCAATAAACACACCCAGGATTGTCAGCAAAGCTTTTTAGAGAAATAAATATCCAGAATGATCAAAATAGCACTGATAGTTTTTCACAGATATCAGGAGAGCTAATATGTATTTTTATCTATATGATTCAAAGAAAAGGTTCCCTGATCCTTCAAAATGTGCTCAGGTGGTTTCTTTTATAGTAAAGCCTTAGGGCATCAGTTTTTCTCTTGTTTTTCTTTTAGTCCTTGCCTCAGATTTTCACTTTTCCTAAATGGTCCTTCATTTCCTGACATGTGCCTCATGTTTGAGGCAGAAATTGTGTTTTAGTCCCTTACTAGAAGGTTCTAGGGGATTACTATCAGATCTTTAATGTTCAAATACCCCTTATACCCCTATTCCTCTTCCCAAATAACCAACTTGAGGTATTAACCCTAGTCAGTTATCTGGTTAAGTCAATTACGTTCAAGTTGGGTCAAATTTGGTCTTGGACTAACAGGCTTGTTCAAAATTAGCCAAAACTAGTCAGGCTTTAAAACAAGTGCCTTAATGTGATTTTCAAATAACCAAACATTACATAGGATGACCAAAAAATAAAGGATCAAAATAACCAGAAGAATGAACATATCCATTAACACTTAACTTTTCAGAAATAGCTCAATCAAGGTACTCAGAAAAACTTTGAAAATGAGAAACACATAGCAGGGATTGAATACATAGTTCATGAATGGAATTAGAAGAATAAAGGCTACCATTTAGCAATTAAAGTTCCAACCCAACAAATCAGCCTAAACTAATATCAATACTGAAAATCAAAATTATTATGGAAATCAAATGCTTAGGGGTATAAACAACCAAACAAACTAGAAATCGTGGAATAAAACAAATGAAGATCAGAAGATGGAGGTCGATCAAGCCATAAAAACAGCATTACTGAAGAATTAACAAAACAAAGCTTTTAGGATCGAAGAGCTGATACTGAACAAGATATCAAATTTATTCAAGAGACGAAGAGATCTTAAACTAATAACAACCAAAGCATATAACTACTGAACCCATCTCGTATGAGATTCTAGATGAACAAACAATTATTCAAAAGGAAACAAAGCATCTAACAAATAGAAATGAAGCAAATATATACTGAAGAGACAAAATACTTAAGCAAATACATACAGAAGAGACAAAATACGTAGCTTCTTTTACATATGCAACTCCGCTTGAGATTATTTCATCATTCCTTGACCTTTTTGTAAAGGTTTTTAACCTCCTAGGATAACTGGTATGGTGTATAATAGGTTTAGGGTTCAGGAAAGGGCTTTGTGATTCTGAGACCCCAGTGAGGTCTCAGATCTAATTTTTTTAGTGGCTATTGTTGTTTTGGGGTCATGGGTAGCATGGTTAGGGAAAGGAAGGGCCATAGATTGCCTAGGAGGAATTTGACAAAGTTCCAACGCGTTTTGAGTTTTAGGGTCAGGATTTGAATCGATATTCGAAGGGTTTCAGCCAGCTTCGACAGAGGTGATAAACATTGTTGGAAAGAGGAGATCAAGCTTCCTCAGAGGTGTATGTTTGGAGGGTTTTGGAATAGGGTCGCCGAAGATAGGGTTTCCGATGACCTTTCTGCGAATATTTGAGACGATGGGGGGGGGGGGTGTTCGTAGGGAGTGGGATGCAAGACGGGGAAGGGGAGGTTCTAATGGCCCTATGGTGTAATGCTGGGGAAGATTGGAATAAGGTCACCGGAGACGGTGGTTTTGATGACCTTGTTTTTGAATATTTGAGACGGAGGGCTCTTGTTCGACGGGAATTGACCACAATAGGACTGAGGAGGTTGTGACGGTTTTGTGGTGTAAATCTGGGGAGGTTTGGTTACAGGCCGCCGTCGTGAGGCGATTTTCGGCGCGTTAGGGTGGTAGGTGGGTGGTCAATGGTGGTCGTGGGGTGGTCAATGGGTGGTCATCGGCGGTGTTACGCCGTGGAAGATTGTACGAGAGAGGGGATGGTTTGGTCTCTAAGTGTATTAGAGGTGTTTGGACATATATATCCAAAATTGGGGGCAGCTTTAAGACCGTTGGATTGGGAACTGATAGACGGCTGCGATGATTTGTCTCTAAACGGTGTCGTTTAGATTGGTATTGTGTGGACTGGACCAGGGTCAGTGGTTTGGGTTAGGTTATGTGTGATTAAAGGAGAAGCGGGTTTGGGCCACTCAGGTCTGGCCCAATTGTGGCCAGCCTGAGTGGCAGTGTGTGTGTGTGTGTGTGTGTCTATATATATATATATATATATATATATATATATATATATATATATATATATAGAGATACATACATACATACATATATATATATATAGATACATACATACATACATATATATATATATATATATATATATATATATATATATATATATATATATATATATATATATATATATATATATATATATATATATATATATATATGTATTTATTATTTTTTTCTTTTCTTTTAATTAACTCTAAATTTATTTAAAACAAGAAATTCTAATTAAACAAAAATAAAAAAAATGCAACAAGTTTACACAAAGATAATAACAATTAAAAATACCAGAAATATACCCCCCCCCCTCTTTTTTACATATTTTGATTTGTAAAACAAATTTATTTAACAATTAAATCCTAAACAATCTTAATCATGCATTAATGAACATGCGCATGCGATTAAATCCTAAAAATTAAAATCCTAATATTTTAAAGAAAATCCTATGCTTTAAAAGTCATGTAGGAGTTTGTTTCAACAAGGTAAAAATCATATGCTCACAGCTTCCCCTCTTTGCGCGGGAACGCGATGAGTTTTCGTGCAAAGACAAGTGAGCAAATATGAGCGATTTCCGTCCGATTGAATACTCCATGTGAATCATTTTGAAAAATTTCTGACCGAACCTTGCTTTCAAGGGTTGCCTACATATCTTTGGCAATAAAGGAATCAGGTCAGTAAGTTCTGGAAGTTTTGGTGCTGGGATTACCGGGGGACTGTCATTTGTTGCTGGTGCTGCTATCTCTGCTTGCTAAGCCCTTTATGACACCAAAAGAAAATCAAAAGTTGAGCTACGTAATACTATTAATTAAAAGTTATAAGATTCGTATCTATGAGTTTTTTGAAGCTTGATCTTGAGTCTTGACTATCTTCTGCGGCAGACTCTGATCTGAATCTTGATGCTCGTTAGCTGCAACTGCTGGCTCAGTCTTCAATTTTTAAATAAAGCGGGACATGCTGAGCTTGTGACTTTGATTATATTTTGAGCAGTCTGTGCCTTTGTCCGCCTCATCACTTTGAGTTCACTTCTTTTGTCTCTTTTCTTTCCTTCTTTTATGAATTGACAGTCATGCTCATAATCATGTTGAATCTTTTTCCTTAAGGTGAAACCTGCTCAGATAGCCGTACAAACAAACGAACAAACTTTTTTGCCCCAGTTTTCACTGGAAAATTTTGTGAGTTATTTGCAACACATATTTATGCTACTCTTTATTGAAAACAACAATAAAAATTTAGAATTGTGTATCCCTTGGAAAATCGCCAGGTTATGCTGAGAAAGAGGAAGGGTTCCTGTTGAGGGTAAGATGAGAATACATGGGTTATGCCGGGATGAAAAGGTCTCTGTGGGGATAGAAAGAAAAGATCAGCGGGTTATGGCGGGATAGGAAAGTTCCTGCTGAGGATGGGATATGAAGAAATTCCTGGGTTATGCCAGGGGAATCCGCGGATTATGACGGGATGAATGAAAAAAATCCTTGGTTATGCTAAGGGAATTCACGGGTTATGCTGGGATGGAATGAGATCCTGGGTTATGCCAGGGGTATCCGCAGGTTATGCCGGGATGAATGGAGATCATGCGTTATGTCAGAGGAATCTACGGGTTATTCCGAGATGAAAGAAAAATCCTAGGTTATGCTAGGGGGATCCGTGGGTTATGCCGGGATGAGAAGAGATCCTGAGTTATGTAAGGGGAATCCAAGGGTTATGCCGGGAATAGAAGTGATCCTGAGTTATGTCAGGGGAATCCACGTGTTATGCCGGGATGAAAGAAAATCCTAGGTTATGCTCGGGAGATCCACGGGTTATGCCGGGATTGAATGAGATCCCGGCTCATGCCAGGGGAATCCGCGAGTTATTCCGGGATGAAAGTAGGTCTGGAGTTATGTCAGGGGAGTCCACGGGTTATGCCGGGATGAAAGAAAAATCCTAGGTTATGCTAGGGAGATCCGCGAGTATGCCGGGATTGAATGAGATACTGGTTTATGCTAGGGGAATCTGCGGGTTATGCTGGGATGTAAGGAAAATCCTAGGTTATGGTAGGGAGATCCGCGGGTTATGCCGGGATGAAAAGAGCTCCTGAGTTATATCAGGGGAATCCATGGTTTATGCCGGGATGAAAGAAAAATCCTAGGTTATGCTAGGGAGATCCGCGGGTTATGTTAGGATTGAATGAGATCCTGGTTTATGCCAGGGGAAGCCGCAGGTTATGCTGGAATGAAAGTAGGTCCTGAGATATGTACGGGGAGACCACGGGTTATGCCGGGATGAAAGAAAATTCCTAGGTTATGTTAGGGGGATACGCGGGATATGCCGGGACGAAAGAAAAATTCTAGGTTATGCTAGGGGGATCCGCGGGTTATGCCAGGATGAGAAGAGATCCTGAGTTACGTCAGGGGAATTCAAGGGTTATGTCGGGATTTTAGAAAAATCCTTAGGTTATGCTAGGGAGATCCGCCGGTTATGTCGGGATTGAATGAGATCCTGGTTTATGGTAGGGGAATCCGCGTGTTATGCCGGGATGAAATGAGGTCCTAAGTTATGTCCGGGGAGTCCACCGGTTATGCCGCGATGAAAGAAGAATCCCAGGTTATGCTAGGGAGATCCGCGGGTTATGCCGGGATTGAATGAGATCCTGGTTTATGCCAGGGGAATCCGCGGGTTTTTTCGGGGTGAAAGGAAAATCATAGGTTATGCTAGGTAGATCCGCGGGTTATGCCGGGATGAAAATAGCTCCTAAGTTATTTCTGGGGAATCCACGGGTTATGTTCGGATGAGTGAAAAATCCTAGGTTATGCTAGGGGAATCCACGGGTTATGCCGGGATGAAAAGAGATCCTGAATTACGTCAGGGGAATCCACGGGACATACCGGGATGAAAGAAAATCCTAGGTTATAAGAGGGGGATTCGCGGGTTACGCCGGGATGAGAAGAGATCCTGAGTTATGTCAGGGGAATCCACGCTTTATGCCGGGATGAAAGAAATATCCTAGGTTATGCTAGGGAGATCCGCGGGTTATTCCAGGATTTAATGAGATCCTGGTTTATGCCTGGTGAATCCACGGGTCATGCCGGGATGAAAGGAGGTCCTGAGTTATGTCAGGGGAGTCCTTGGGTTATGCCGGGATGAAAGAAAAATCCTAGGTTATGCTAGGGAGATCCGCGGGTTATTCCAGGATTGAATGAGATCCTAGTTTATGCTTGGGAAATACGCGGGTTATGCCGGGATGAAAGGAAAATCCTAGTTTATGTTAGGGAAATCTGAGGGTTATGCTGGGATTAATGAGATCCTGGTTTATGCCAGGAGAATCCGCGGGTTATGCCGGGATGAAAGGAGGTCCTAAGTTATGTCAGGGGAATCCACGGATTATGCCGGGATGGAAGAAAAATCATAGGTTATGCTAGGGAGATCCGCGTGTTATGCTGGGGTTGAATGAGATCCTGGTTTATGCCAGGGTAATCCGCGCGTTATGCCGGGATGAAAGGAGGTCCTGCGCTATGTCAGGGGAGTCCACGGGTTAAGCCGGGATGAAATAAAAATCCTATAATATGCTAGGGGGATCTGCGGGTTATGCCGGGATGAACGAAAAATCCTAGGTTATGCTAGGGGGATTCGCGGGTTATGCCATGATGAGAAGAGATCATGAGTTATGTCAGGGGAACCCCGGGTTATGCTGGGATGAAAGAAAAAATCCTAGGTTATGCAAAGGGGATCCGCGAGTTATGCCGGGATGAGAAGAGATCCTGAGTTATGTTAGGGGAATCCACGGGTTATGCCGGGATGAAAGAAAAATCATAGGTTATGCTAGGGAGATCCGCGAGTTATGTCGGGATTGAATGAGATCCTGGTTTATGCTAGGGGAATCTGCGGGGTATGCCGGGATGAAAGGAGGTCTTCAGTTATGTCAGGGGAGTCCACGGGTTATGCCGGGATAAAAGGAAAATCATAGGATATGCTACGGAGATTCCCGGGTTATATCGAGATGAAAAGAGCTCCTGAGTTATGTCAGGGGAATCCACGTGTTATGTCGGGATGAGTGAAAAATCCTAAGTTATGCTAGGGGAATCCGCAGGTTATGCCGGGATGAAAAGAGATCCTGAGTTTTGTTAGGGGAATCCACGGGTCATGCCAGGATGAAAGAAAACTCCGAGGTTATGCTAGGAGGAACCGTGGGTTATGCCGGGATGAGATGAGATCCTGAGTTATGTCAGGGGAATCCACGGTTTATGCCAGAATGAAAGAAAAATCCTAGGTTATGCTAGGGAGATTTGCGGGTTATGCCGGGATTGAATGAGATCCTGGTTTATGCCAGGGGAATGCGCGGGTTATGCCGGGATGAAAAGATGTCCTGAGTAATGTCAGGGGAGTCCACGGGTTTTGGTAGGATGAAAGAAAAATCCTAGGTTATGCTAGGTAGATTCGCGTGTTATGCCGTGATTAAATGATATCCTGGTTTATGCCAGGGGAATCCGCGGGTTATGCCTGGATAAAAGGTAAATCCTAGGTTATGCTAGGGAGATCCGCTTGTTATGCCGGGATTAATGAGATCCTGGTTTATACCGAGAATCCGCGGGTTATGCCGAGATGAAAGGAGGTCCTGAGTTATGTCAGGGGAGTCCACGGGTTTTGCCGGGATGAACGAAAAATCCTAGGTTATGCTAGGGAGATCCGCAGGTTATGCCGGGAGCGAATGAGATCATGGCTTATGCCACGGGAATCCGCGGGTTATGTCGGGATGAAAGGAAAATCCTAGGTTATGCTAGGGTGATCCGCGGGTTATGCCGGGATGAAAAGAGCTCATGAGTTATGTCAGGGTAATCCACGGGATATGCCGGGATTAGTGAAAAATCCTAGGTTATTCTAGGGTAATCCGCTGGTTATGCCGGGAAGAAAATAGATCCTGAGTTATGTCAGGGGAATCCACGGGTTATGCTGGGATGAGTGAAAAATCCTAGGTTATGCTAGGGGGATATGCTAGGCAGTGAAGGACCTCAGAGGTCCTTTGACTGTGCTGGGGATAGAGGAGGCAAGGAACAACTCTTATGTTATGCTAGGGTAGGGGAGCGTTAGCTCCTAGACTATGCTGGGGAGTGGAAAATGTAGGGAGAAAATCCCCTGGTTATGCCGGGGATATGGAGGGAAACTTCCCGGGTTATGCCGGGGTGTGAGGGAAGGAGACTTTATGCTGGAGAGGGGTGCAATGCAATCCTTAGGTAATGCCTTGGAAATCCACAAGCTGTACAAAGGGGAACTAGGGATTGGGGTCTCGTGCTATCATGCTTATTTACGAGATTGCAGAAAAATAAAAAGAAAACTTCCCTTTCGTCATTGACGCACCACCATCTTTGGTCCTTGTGCCTATCCTTTGGTTGTTTTTTTCCCTATGTTCCTTTTTGCTTTTCTATGTTGTACCTGCACATATTTTGTTCAGAAACAAAAAAATTTGTCAGCTTGAAAAGTGACTGGTTTTGCGGCCTTTTTACGCTTGATTTCGACTTCCTTTGTTTTCAAATGCGAACCCTTGGCTTTCAATCCTTGCTTTGTTAATTGGCCAGGGGTTCCTCATTTTGGATCGGTCTGTGTTTCTCGGACCTTGGGTTGTAAGTTTTGTCCCGCCCTTGAATTTGTGGTTGCTTTTGGGACTTTGATAAGAATCAACATCCTGTTTGGCTTAAACCCCCCCCCCCCCCCTGATTTTGCTTCAACTTCATGCCTCTTTGACTTTGAATTTCCTTTCTTTTATTTCCTTACTTTTAGGACATTAACTATCATGATCAACCGGGATTGGCTAAGCGTATTTGACAATGTCGGTCATTCCCCTAATTCTTGCCAGGAGAAAACCACGAAGCCGGCCCTACTACCTTTCTCTAAAAAATTGTGAGGAAATTAAAGTGGAAAGGAGTGAAGTATGAATTTACAGGGGTATGTTCTTTTAAAGGAAAATAGGGAACTTATCTAGAAATATAAGCCGGCTTTAACTGGCGACGACATGCTTCTTGGACTGGATACCCGGCCCAAATTAATTTCTGCCTTCCGACTTCAACTTTCCCGAAAAACCAAAGAAACATACTCAGACTTGGGCAGCAATATTTTCTCTTTTCGTCCGACGGTGCACTTTGCGCGTTTTCGCCAATCGGCCTCTCTCATTTCTCTTCTCCTGTCGCCCGATAGCGCTCTTTGCGAGCGAGTTTTCGCTAAACAGACTCTCTCATTTTTATTTTCTCTGCTCGTTGTCGCATTATGGTGCCCAGAGGTTTTTACCAATAAGACTCTCTCATTTATTTCTCTCACAAATTTGATTGGTGTCAAACCCCAACAAATGGTATTTTGCTTCCCGGGGATCTATAACTTTGTAACCATTCGAATAGATTTGTAACCGAACCAACACATTTCTGCCCCATTTTTTATTTTCTTGGATAAATGGGGCTTTTGTTTTGATGTGACTGAACCTCAGGGAGAGGCTGCCTACGTATGCTTTCGGAATCAAGTCAGACGTAGTTCAGGAAACTTGGTCCTAAACTAATTTTGTTTGTATTCTATCTTCTCTTTTTTTCTTTTTCTTTTTTTTTTCTTTTTTTTATTGTTTTTCTTTTCTTCTTCTTTTTTTTTTGAATTTTCTCTTTTTTTTCTTTTTTCTTTTGAACAGCATTTACGGGTTACAAAGAGTGAGGGGATAGCGGGGGAGCGAAATCTTTGTCATCTTAATCCACCGGGATCATTGCTGCAGGGGATTTAAACATAATACCTCTTTACGATGTCGGTGTTTACCGCTGCATTGGATTCATCTCCTTCAATGTCACCCAAGTACAATGCTCCTCTAGGCAATATCTTCCTGATGATATATGGGCCTTTCCAATTTGGGGCGAATTTTCCTTTGGCTTCCTGGTGATGAGGAAGTATCCGTCTCAACACCAACTACCCGACTTCAAAATTCCTAGGGCGCACTTTCTTGTTTTAGGCACGGGCCATTCTTTGTTGGTACAATTGCCTGTGTCATACAGCGGCCATTCGTTTTTCATCAATTAATGCCAGTTTCTCCAAACGGGTTTTGACCCATTCACTATCTTCGATTTCTACTTCGACAATAACACGAAGCGAAGGGATTTCTACCTCGGCAGGTATAACAGCCTCAGTTCCATAGACCAGTAAATAGGGAGTTGCTCCTATAGATTTACGTACTGTGGTACGATATCCTAGCTTTTCATGCCATATCCTCGAGCTTTGAATCATTTTCCTCAAGATTTTCTTGATGTTCTTGTTGGCTGCTTCGACCACACCATTAGCTATAGATCGGTAGGGGGTGGAGTTTCTATGTGTTATCTTGAATTTTTCACATATCTCTCCCATCAACCGACTATTTAGATTAGCTGCATTGTCTGTAATGATGATAGCGGGAATCCCAAAACGGCAAATGATGTTGGAATGCACAAAATTCACTACTGCTTTCTTGGTAACACACTTGAGGGTGACGGCCTCAACCCATTTTGTGAAATAATCAATAGCGACCAATATAAATATGTGCCCATTTGAGGCTTTTAGCTCGATCAGTGCAATGACGTCTATACCCCAGGTGGCAAATGGCCAGGGTGCAGACATAGGATGCAGTTCATTTGGTGGTGCATGAATTAGATCACCGTGCACCTGGCATGATGACATCTTCGAACAAAGCTGCAGTAGTCTTTTTCCATGGTCATCCAGTAATAGCCGGCTCGGAGCATCTTTTTTGCCAGTACATAGCCATGCATATGGGGCCCACACACGCCCGCATGTACTTCCTACATAATGCTCCCAGCTTCTTCTGCATCCACACATCTCAACAAATTAAGATCCAGAGTCCTTTTATAAAAAGTGTCACCACTTGAGAAGAAATTGCTTGCATGTCGTCAGATGGTTTCCTTTTATTCTCCGGTGGCTTTCTCAGGGTACTCTTGTGTTTTTAGGAATCTCAGGGTGTCATAATACCAAGGTTGTGGGCTAGGCGCATTGGTTGCATTGCAATACCCATGTCTTTCTTTGATTTGAATTTGTAAAGGATCGACATAGGCATTCCCAGGGTATGGCAGCATGGAAGCCAAGGTTGGAAGTGCATCTGCTAATTTATTGTGGCAACGGGGAATGTATCTCAACTATACCGACCTGAACCATTTTCTGAGGTATTCGACATGCTATATATATGGGAGGAGCTTAGTGTCCCTTGTCTCCCATTCTCCTTGAGCTTGTCGGATGATTAGGTCGGAATCTCCCATGATTAGTAACTCTTTGACATCTTGGTTAATAGCCATGTTGATGCCCATAATGCAAGACTTATATTCAGATGTATTATTGGTGCAAAAGAACTGAAGTCTGGTTGTAGTTGGATAATGTTGGCCTGTAGGTGAGATTAAGATTACCTTGATCCCTACGCCCTTTGCATTTGTTGCTCCGTCGAAGAACATTTTCCAGACGGGGGTGTCCTCAGCTGCTATTTCCAATGACTTCCCTTCTTCGTCAAGGAATTAAGTGTTCAAAAGCTGATATTCGTCATCAACGGGATGCTCTGCCAGATGATCTGCCAATGCTTGTGCCTTCATCACCGTACGAGTGACGTAAACAATGTCGAACTCGGTGAGCAAGATCTGCCATTTAGCCAGTTGCCTTGTGGGCATTGGTTTTTAGAATATGTACCTTAATGGATCTAGCCTGGATATGAGGTACGTGGTATGAGCTTGCAAATTTATGCCTCAGCTTCTGAGCTACCCATGTCAAGGCGCAACACATTCTCTCTCACAATGTGTACTTGGCCTCGTAGCCGGTAAACGTTTTGCTCAGAAAATAAATGGTCTGCACTTTCTTTCCTGTGGCGTCATGCTGCCCGAGAATACAACCAAAAGATCCTTCCAAAACCGTCAGATAGAGAAACAGTGGCCTTCCTGGTTCTGGCGGAACTAAAATCGGTGGATTGGACAAGTATTGTTTGATTTTATCAAAAGCTTCCTGACACTCGACTATCCACTTAACCGCTGCATCCTTCTTCAATAGCTGAAATATGGGCTCACAGGTTAAAGTTAACTAGGCGATGAATCGGATAATGTAATTTAATCTTCCTAATAGACTCATTACATCCTTTTTGGTTTTTGGCGGGGGCAACTCCCGAATGGATTTGATCTTGGTTGGATCTAATTCAATGCCTCTCCGACTGACGATGAACCCCAAAAGTTTGCCCGACAGAACTCCAAATGTGCAAGGGGCCGGATTCAATGTCAAATTATATTTGCGGAGCCTTTCGAAAAATTTCCTCAAATCCTCTACATGATCACCCTGCGTCATGGGTTTGATAATCACGTCATCAACATACACCTCTATTTCTTGATGCATCATATCGTGGAAGATGGTGGTCATAACCCTCATGTATGTTGCCTCAGCGTTTTTCAATCCAAAAGGAATAACTCTATAACAATATGTTCCCCAAGGTGTGGTGAAGGCGATTTTCTCAGCATCTTCCTCATCCATCAGCACTTGGTGGTATCCTGCGTAGCAATCTACAAAGGATTGAATCTCATTCTTGGCACAATTAGTGACAAGGATGTGAATGTTGGGCAGAGGGAAATTATCCTTGGGACTCGCCTTGTTCAAGTCTCTATAATCCACACACACTCGGGTTTTCCCGTCCTTCTTCGGCACCGCGAACACATTAGCCAGCCATGTGGTGTATCGCACTACCCGGATTACCCCCGTTTCTAGTTGTTTTGTAATCTCCTCTTTGATTTTATCACTGACATCAAGCTTGAATTTTCTTTGTTTCTGTTGTACTGGAGGGCATTCGGGGTATGTAGGAAACTTATGAACCACCAAATCCATACTCAAACCAGTCATTTCATCATAGGACCACGCAAATACATCTTTGAATTCCAACAGGGGTTGAACCAATGAATCTCATATTTCTTTATTTGCGTGGATGCTTATTTTAGTATCTTTGATTTCATCGAGATTGCCCAAGTTAACCGGTTCAGTATTATTTAAGTTGGGCTTAGGTTTGTTTTCAAAATGTTCCAACTCCTGCGTGATTCCCCTAAAAGCCTCTTCTTCATTGTATTCTGGTTCCTGGTTCATTATTTCACAGACAGGCAGCGAGTTTGGATCGTGGCATGAAGTCCGCGAGCATGTCGTTTTACATAAAGCCGCCTTATTAGAAAATTGAGATTTTAAAGTGCTAAAAGGAAAACAAACACCCGAGCTACACCCTGAAATAGCTAGTAATGTGGGAAGAGGTAGCAAGGCGGGACTACCGGGTCTCCCGCCTGACCGGAAAAGGTGTGGCCTTCCAATTTCGAAGTTTGACATCTGGCCCCATATACAGCACTTCAGCGGTGCTTGAACCTTCTCCCGGTTGGACCATGTTTACTTCATAGAGCAACTCCCTCATAGCCCTACATATCTCATCAATTTCTTCTGCCGTTAAGGTTTCTTCTTCCTCCTCTTCAATGTACTTTGGTTTTATAAAGGTTTTGTACATGTGAGGTAGGGGTCGTGGTAAGGCCCATCCTTGGTGCTTTCTACGATTAGCCCAGGTGATATCTTCTGTGGTTGGATGAAATCTCAGTCCAAAGAAATTTTCTGTGGCAGGTAAGGCGACCGGCTCGGTTATGCCTTGTAGGGAGCTTCCGAGTCCCTTGTCTGGCTTGAAGCCTTGGCGCATCATTTCTTTTGCTACCATAATTGAAGCATTTGACAGAAAAGGCTTAGGGAGATGCTTGCCCTCTTCATGCTGATCAACTACTACAATTTCACAAGCTTGATAGACTATGTTTTAACTACCTTCCTTGGCTTCCAGACAGGGAACAGAGGGGTCCCGATAAATCGATTATTCATCCTCTCCATGAACTACAATCTCCTGATTTTCATACTCAAATTTCAGCATTTGGCGCAGGGTCGAAGGCACTACCCCTGCTGCATGAATCCACGGCCTTCCTAGGAGGTAGTTGTAAGAGGTGTCCATGTCCAACACCTGGAATGTTACTTCGAAGTCGATTGGACCAATAGTGAGCACCAAATCAATTTCACCTATGGTATCCCTTTTTATTCCATCAAAGGCTCGGACACATACGTTGTTAGGATGGATCCTCCCTGTCCTGATCTCCATTCTGTACAAGGTAGATAGAGGGAATATGTCTACTCCGGAACCTCCGTTGACCATCACTCTATTGACATAATATCCCTCACACTTGACAGTGAGGTTCAAAGCCTTGTTGTGAGCAGCTCCCTCCGGGGGTAAGTCATTCTTACTGAACAATATTTGGTTGATAGCAGAGAATCTCTCCGCCATTTTCTCTAGTTGTTCTACAGAGGTCTCAGTAGGTACATAAGCTTTGTTCAGAGTTTTAGCCAACACCTGCTGATGCTCGGAAGATTTCATCAAGAGTGACAATAATGAAATCTGCTCAGGGGATTTTCGGAGTTGATCTACCACTTCGTACTCTGGCATTTTCATTTTCTGAAAAAAGCTTCTGCTTCCTCAGCATTCACTGGCTTCTTTGGAGGAAATCGCCATTTGTAGTGGCGTTCATCCCTTTTGGGCTTCTCCGAGGACTTCTTTGCCCTAGTATGTAACAATGGATTCCTGATAATTCCAAGGGACAGCCGAAGGGTTGGTCATGGGCTTCTGTGGCACGGGACCAATAACCACGGGCTCATTTAGCACCGGTGGTTTAATTGATCCCCGTACCACATAGGCCTTCTTGGGCACATACATGGTTTTGTTCAGCTCGAACATTTTTGAGGGGCTTAAAGTGGGCTGTTTTTCTTTGCGTCCCCGCGGGATGTAGAGTATTGCTTCTTTGATGAGGGTTGTCTCAACGTCAACCTCAGCCTTATTTTCTGCTTCAGGGCTTTTGACTTCATTCATGTTCTTTTCTTAAATCTTCTTTGGGGTGATTTTTGGTTTTCTATCTACCTCAGCGATTGCAATGATGGCTTTCCGAGCGGGATCAAATTCTTTGTCCTCACATATCATTTCGATGACCGGCCCGTTGTTGTGAGCCGGTAACGGGTTATCAGTTAAATTTGGGACTTTGTCATCTCTTATTACTATCTTGTTTTGATCAATCAAGTCCTCTACTGCTCGTTTTAAGGTCCAGCAATTTTCAGTATCATGTCCCTCTGCCCCAGAGTGGTAGGCACAAGCATGCCCCTTTAGTAAGATGGTGATTCAGGAATCTATCAGTTTGGGGGTACAGAATGGAGGAGACCCATATGGACTAACTTTGGGAACATGTTGGCATAGATCTCCTGCCTCCGGGGTGGCTCCCTGGGACGATGATTATTTTGCTGAGGGCGGGGATTGTAATCATTCTGAGGAAGTGGATTTCTTGGAGCTTTATGTCTATTGTTCTGCTGTTCATGTTGGGTGAAGGGTTGAGCGTTCATAACTGCGTAGGGATGAGGGACATAGTGCATATCTCGGTGAGGATAGTAATGTTAAGGTGCTCGTTTAGAGAATGCTTGCCTGTTGGTATGTTGTTTCCTCATCCCGGAGGCTGCCATGGATGCTTCCTCTTTTTTCTTGTTCCTTGGGATTCCTCCCGCCCCTCCTTGTATGGCTTGGGAGGTGGCTCTTATGGCAGATTTTCTAGAATCCTCCCTGTTTTGAGACCATTCTCTACCATCTCCCTAATCTTTATTGCCTCTGCGAATGGTTTGCCCATTGCGGATATCATGTTCTAAAAATAGTCTGCCTCATGTGCTTGCAGAAAGACGGTGACTTGTCCGGCTTTGTAACTTGTCCGGCCTCTTTCTTATTTCAGGGTAAGACACTAACAAAATAGGGAATCTCAACCAATAAGCACATCCCCGGGGGTGATAAGTGAAGGGTTGCGTAGCAGTTTATATACAGTTCAGATAATATCAAAGCGGTAGAACATGCGGCATTTAGCACAAAACAAATAAGAAATCTGAAGAAGCCAAATATAGCAGTTACTTTAAGCTAGAATCCTTGAACCCTGAACCAGAGATTCTGGGTCCACTCCCCAACAGAGTTGCCAGAGCTGTCACACCTCATTTTTCTGCTTACACATGGCTACCCCGAAAGATGACACATGTATAGGAGTTTTTCCAATTAAAATGACATTATTCGAGATGGGATTAATTATTTATTTCAAGAGTCGCCAATTGGGATAGGTTTGCCTTTTGGTTTCGCAAGTCACCGATTTCTTTAAAGTCCCAAATCAGGAAATTTCGACTGCGCAATTGGAGTCTTCGAACCAAAAACTTCTAAGTAAGGAATTATGTTAACCTGAGGGAAGGAGTTAGGCACCCTTGGATCTCGTGGATCTAGAACGGTCGCTCAAACTTATTATAAGTGGCTAGAGATCTGACTTGCTATACCTGCTAAAACCTATACCGCAATTTTAGGTTATTAACCGCTTTAGATATATTTTAGGAAAATTTGCAATGTTATTAAAACACGTCGCGAATTACGTCACATAAATGCACCCGCAATTTTAGACATATTTTAATTCCATTGAGAATGGGATTTGGGTCTCATAAATGCGCACCCGAGTTTAGGAAGGTATTTTTATTGATAACTTCGCGCCTATAGCAACTACGTGTTTCGTAATTCGTGGGAAGGCCGTGAAATTTGCTAAATGGACTTTCCTATTTCTTCTAGGTGTTTTAATGAATTAAAGAGTCATCGCATGGTATTTGATTGGGTTAACGCGGCTCATTTTATTTTATAAGGCCCTTCTAACACATACTATGTTCTCAATTATGCACTAATCATTTTATGCATAGATTGTGTATTTTGGAGAAATATACTTGTATTATAGCCTCGTTCATGGCTAATTACGCACACTGGATTTGAATTTGGGCTAGCCCAGGATACATATTGTATTTGTTGTGACAAACAGCTGTTGGGCCTGGTTCGCGACTCGCATGGGCCTTTATTTGCCCTGCCCAGTATCAGGTAGTGTTGCATACTGGACCTCTCAAATGGGCCCAGTGTTGATCTGGACGAAAGAGTCCAATTCTCATTAACAGTTCTTTGGTTCGAAATTATATACAAAATTGAATATCTACACATTCATAAAGAAAATACTAATGATCGTTTTTATATCAACTTTTTAACATTGGATCTGAATCAAATAATTCATATACTCGCCAGTCAGAGTATATGAATCTAACTTTCAAAATTCAATTATGACTCTGATTACAGCTTATAGATCTGAAACAAAGCATGGCCAATGTGTTGAAACCTAAACGAATTAAAACACTACATAGTGTTTGGATTTCAACTAGTTATTAAGCTAATATCTCCTAAGTCCCTCATTTTTAAACAAAGCAGGAAATAAGCATCTAAAACAACGACAACACTTAGTTAACTATACTATCAGGTATTCATGCTTAAAATAATAGTTTGAATGTCCTGATTATTACAAATAAATCAGTCTCTAAAGTTCAGCTATTATAGAAGAAACAGTTTAAACTTCTAATTACAACATGGGAGTGTATTAACACTAAAGAAGGAAAGAACAGAGTGGGGATTCAAAACAAAAATGAAAATAGAAGCTGATCTTCATACTAAAAATACATTTTACTTGAGCTTCAATAACATCAATGAACAGTGAAGGTACCTGAATTTAGCAAAAAGCAAAACCTATGAGTAAGGGGAAAAGCAAGCAACAAGCCAAACCAACAGCCGATAAACCAGCACATCCAGGATTTTCAGCTGAGTTTTTGAGAGAATTAAATATCCAGAATGATCAAAACTGCACTGATAGTTTTTCATAGATATCAAGAGAGCTAATATGTATTTTTATCTATATGATTCAAAGAAATGGTTCCCGGATCCTTCAAAATATGCTCAGGTGGTTTCTTTTATAGTATGGCCTTAGGGCATCAGTTTTTCTCTTGTTTTTCATTTAGTCCTTGCCTCTGATTTTTACTTTTCCTAAATGGTCCTTCATTTCCTGACTTGTGCCTCAAGTTTGACGGAGAAATTGTGTTTTGGTCCCGTACTAGAAGGTTCTAGGGGATTACTATCAGATCTTTAAAGTTCAAATATCCCTTATACCCCTATTCTTCTTCCTAAATAACCAACCTGAGGTTTTAAACCCTAGTCAATTATCTGGTTAAGTCAATTATGTTCAAGTTGGGTCAAATTTGGTCTTGGACTAACAGGCTTGTTTAATATTAGCCAAAACTAGTCAGGTTCTAAAACAAGTGCCTTAATGTGATTTTCTAATAACCAGACATTATACATGATGCCCATAAAACAAAGGATCAAAATAACCAGAAGAATGAACATATCCATTAACACTTAACTTTTCAGAAATAGCTTAATCAAGGTACTCAGAAAAACTTTAAAAATGAGAAACACATAGCTGGGATTGAACACTTAATTCATGAATTGAATTAGAAGAGTAAAGGCTACCACTTAGAAATTAAAGGTCCAACCCAACAAATCAGCCTAAACTAATATCAATAATGAAAATCAAAATTATTATGGAATCAAATGCTTAGGGGTATAAACAACCAAACAAACCAGAAATCATGGAAAAAAACAAATGAAGATCAGAAGATAGAGGTCGATCAAGCCATAAAAATAACATTACTGAAGAATTAACAAAACTAAGATTTCAGGATCAAGGAGTTGATACTTAACAGGATATCAAATTTATTCAAGAGACGAAGAGATCTTAAACTATTAACAACCAAGGCATATAACTACTGAACCCATCTCATACGAGATTTCGGATGAACAAAAAATTATTCAAAAGGAAACAAAGCATCTAACAAATAGAAATGAAGCAAATATATACAGAAGAGACAAAATACTTAAGCAAATATATACAGAAGAGACAAAATACTTAGCTTCTTTTACATATGCAACTCTGCTTGAGATTATTTCATCATTACTTGACCTTTTTGTAAAGGTTTTTAACCTCCTAGGATAACTGGTATGGTGTATAATAGGTTTAGGGTTCAGGAAAGGACTTTGTGATTCTGAGACCCCAGTGAGGTCTCACATCTAATTTTCTTCTTTGGCTAGTGTTGTTTGGGGGTCATGGGTAGCATGGTTGGGGAAAGGAAGGGCCAGATATTGCCTAGGAGGAATTTGACTAAGTTCCAACAAGTTTGGAATTTTAGGGTCAGGCTTTGAAACGATATTCCAAGGGTTTCAGCCAGATTCGAAAGAGGTGACACACATGGTTGGAAAAAGGATATCAAGCTGCCTCAGGGGTGTAAGTTTAGAGGGTTTTGGAACAGTGTCGCCGGATATAGGGTTTCCAACAACCTTTTTGCGAATATTTGAGACGATGGGGGGGTGCTCGAAGGGAGTGGGATGCAGGACGGGGAAGCGGAGGTTCTAATGGACCTATGGTGTAAAGCTGCGGAAGATTGGAATAAGGTCGCCGGAGACAGTTGTTCCGATGACCTTGTTTTTGAATATTCGAGATGGAGGGGGCTTGTTCGACGGGAACTGACCACAGGACGGGATAGAGGAGGTTGTGACGGTTTGGTGGTGTAAATGTGGGGATGTTTGGTTACCGGCCGCCGCCGTGAGGAGATTTTCGGCGGCAGAGTTAGGGTGGTAGGTGGGTGGTCAATGGTGGCCGTGGGATGGTCAATGGGTGTTCATCGGTTGTGTTACGTGAGGGAATATGGTACGAGGAAGGCGAAGGTTTGGTCTCTAAGTGTATTAGAGGTGTTTGGACATATATATCCAAAATTGGGGGCATCTTTAAGACCGTTGGTTGGGAACCTGATAGACGGCTGTGATGATTGGTCTCTGAACGGTGTCATTTGGATTGGTATTTTGTGGACTGGACCGGGGTCAGTGGTTTGGGTTGGGTTATGCGTGTTTAAAGGAGAAGCAGGTTTGGGCCACTCAGGTTTGGCCCAATTGTGGCTAGCCTGAGTGGCTGTGTATATATATGTATTTATTATTATTATTTTGTCTTTTCCTTTAATTAAATCTAAATTCATTTAAAACAAGAAATTCTAATTAAACAAAAATAAAAAAATGCAACATGTTTAAACAAAGATAATAACAATTAAAAATGCCGGAAATATACCCCCCCCCCCCCTTTTTTATATTTTGATTTGTAAAACAAATTTATTTAACAATTAAATCCTAAACATTCTTAAACTTACATTAATGAACATGGGCATGCGATTAAATCCTGAAATTGAAATCCAATTATTTCATAGAAAATCCTAAACTTTAAGAGTCCTGTAGGAGCTTGTTTCAACCTGGTAAAAATCATATGCTCACAGTTGGTTTGGAAGCATCTGGGGTCTTTTGGGAATAAGTCATGTGCTTCTTTGGATCATAGCTGGTCCCAACCTTCTTTAAGATGTCAGCCATGGTTTCCTCCACAGATGAACCAGCTTTATCTTGCTACTTACTCAGATGAACAAAGCCTTCAGCAGCCTCTCCAGAATTCTTCCCTCTAACTTGACGCCACCCTCTTCTATGCTCCCACAGATAGTAAGAAACTCTCCTTTCTTTTTCTTTCCCTTTCTACTAGACCAAGCCCCTTCTACATTTTTTACAGATCCCACCAAGACAAACCAATGTTCTTCCCTTTCTACCACATCAAAAAATGCAAAAAACGTATTTACCTCTCTTGGGCTTTCTTGTTTTTTGTCAGTGTGAGAAGACCTATATTCTTCTCTTTCATTGGCAGAGATAAATGTCTCAGACTCAAAGCTTGAGTTAGATTCTTGGATTTCTTTCTTTTGGCTAGCTTTCAGTTTTTCATTTAAGGCCTTTCTAAAAGAGCCAGAAGCTATAGTTTTCCTGGACAACATTTTCTGGCTACGAAACCTAGGTTTTGGGGTTTCAATAGGAGGTCTTAATGATAAAGTATTAGGAGATACTGGTGCGGAAGTACCTGGATTGTCTTGAGAATTTGTCATGGTAGAGTATTTCTAGGAATTTTGGGAATTTCAGAGATGAAGGGGATGATCAGAATTTTGGAAGAGGTGAATGACAGTAATGAACAAAAAGAAAGGGGTGTGGTGTGTATGATGAAGTGGTGTCTAACATTTATGTGCTTGGTCCTTTTATGATGAACAGGGTTCTTTGTCATACTTGTAGCACTAGTGTTATTACAGAATATTGGAATACATCCTACTTCAATTCCAAAGTCTACCTGTTGTTCTTTGATCCGTAGTAATTGAGCACAACAAAAAGCAGCAGCAACATATTCAGCTTCAGCAGTAGATAGGGCTACTGAATTTTTCTTTTTGGTAGTCCATGACACAAAACATGAACCCACGAAATGTGCCATACCTGAAGTGCTCTTCCTGTCCACTAAGAAATCTGCATAATCAGCATCAATATATCTTACTAGATCAAAATTACTATCTTTGGGATACCAAAGACACAGATCAATGGTGCCTTTTAGATATCTCAATATCCTCTTGACAGCAGTCAAGTGTGACTCTTTTGGATTTGCCTGGAAATGAGCACAAAGCCCTACAGCGAAAACAATGTCAGGTCTACTGGCACTGAGATACAAGAGTGAACCAATCATACCCATATACACCTTTTGATCAACTGATAAACCAACATCTAGTTTAGTGGCAGTTGCAATAGGTGTATCTATTTCTTTGGAGTCCTCCATTTTAAAAATTTTTATGAGTTCTTTCGTATACTTCTGCTGGTGGATCATGGTCCCATTGGGCTTTATTGGATCTGCAAGCCTAAGAAGAATTTTAGTTCACCCATCATACTTATTTCAAACTCACTTCCCATTAGTTTTTCAAAGTCCTTACTCAACCTATCAATAGTGGCCCCAAATATTATGTCATCAACATATATTTGCACAACAAGGAGGTCTTTACCTTTTTACCTTAGGAACAAAGTGCTATCAATTTTACCTCTTTTGTATCCATGCTCCTGTAGGAATTTTGATAGTCGTTCATACCAAGCTCTTGGAGCCTATTTGATCCCATATAAAGCCTTGTCCATCTTGTACACATGCTCAGGACATTCCTTGCTTTCAAAACCTGGAGGTTGTTTCACAAACACTTCTTCCTTGAGGTAGCCATTCAGGAAAGCACTTTTGACATCCATCTTATTGAGAGTGAATTCCATATGTGCTGCAAAGGATATGAGGAGTCTGATTGCCTCTAGTCTTTCAACTGGAACAAAGGTCTCATTATAGTCAATACCTTCCTCTTAGCTATAGCCCAGAACCACCAGCCTTGCCTTGTTTCTTGTAAATGTTTCATCTTCATCAAGTTTGTTCCTAAAGACCCATATTGTACCAATGAATGATCTGTCCTTGGGTCTTGGAACTAGATGCCAGACTTGACTTCTTTCAAATTGGTTGAGTTCCTCCTTCATAGCATTGACCCAATTTGCATCCTGCAAAGCCTCAACAATATTTTTAGGTTCAATAAGAGATATAAAAGCATCAAATGCACACAGATTCTTTAGTTGTGATCTAGTTTTGACTCCATATGTTAGATCAGTAATGATGTTCTCAATGGGATGAGAACTTTGATACTAGTGGAATTTCACCACCAACTGATTTCTACTAGATGAATCTCCTGTGTTCTGTTGATGAGGAACAGGTTCATAGACAGGTTCTTGTAGAGAGTTTGTTTCAATTTCTCCCTGATTCGTTCCCCCTGTCAAGTTGCCGTGAGTGGAAAAACATGTTCCATCACATGTTCCTTATTTTGATGCTACTTCATTCAATTCTTTTACCAGTCAATGGCTTTATCTTCATGTTCCTGTCTCTCAGAAAGAATGTTAGTCCCATCAAATACAACATGCACACTTTCTTCTACAAACAAAGTTCTTTTATTGAACACTTTATATGCTTTGCTATGTGAATAATATCCCAATAATACTCCCTCATCACTTCTGGGATCAAACTTACCTAGGGAGTCTTTTCCATTATTGTGCATATAGCACTTGCAACCAAATACCCTAAGATGGGATATGTTTTGTTTTCTCCCTTTAAGTAACGCATATGGATTTCTCAACAAGAGTTCTAGTCATGCATCTATTGATTATGTAACATGCAGTGTTTACAGCCTCTACCCAAAAGCTGTGAGGTAATTTACTAGAGAGAAGCATGGTCCTTGCCATATCCTCAAGGTTCATGTTCTTTCTTTCAACTACTCCATTTTGCTGAGGAGTCCTAGGGGCAGAGAAGTTGTGATCTATACCATTTTGATCATAATATTCAGCAAATTTTGCATTTTTCAAATTCAGTTCCATGATCAGACCTAATGGATGCAAGTTGATTTCCTAATTATTTATGCGTTTTTCTAACAAAAGAAGTAAAAATTTCAAATGCCTCATCTTTAGATGTCAGAAATAGTACCCATGTAAATCTAAAATAATCATCAACAAGCACAATCACATATTTCTTTCCACCTCTGCTTCTGGTTCTCATTGGACCACAGAGATCCATATGAACCAGTTCCAACTTCTTGGACGTACTTACCATTTACTTGGGATTTGAAGGATGACCTTACCTGCTTTCCCCTTGCACATGACTCACAAAGTTTGTCTTCCTTGAACTTGATATTAGGTAACCCTATCACCAAGTCCTTGGAGACTAATTTGTTTAGCTGATTCAGACTGGCATGGCCAAGTCTTTTGTGCCATAGGAGGGGATCATTGACTAACACACTTAAACAAGTGAATTCATTTTCTGAAAGAGTTAACAAACCTACAATGTAAACATTGTTAACTCATTTTTCCTGCAAAACAATCATGTCGTTGGTAAGGTTAATCAAAAAGCATGTGTTAAAGGTGAAAGCTATAAGGTTACCTCTGTCACACAGTTGTGACACATTGATTAGGCTATATTTCAAGCCATCTATCAAGTAGACATTCTTAAAGGAATGAGAGCCTGTCTTTCCTACCTTTTTAACTCCAATAATCTCACCTTTCTTTTCATTACCAAAGTAGACATTACCTCTTTTTAGGTTCTCAAGAGAAAGGAACTAGTCCTTGTTCCCAGCCATGTGTTTTGAGCAGCCACTATGCATGTACCATATTTGGCTACTCCCTTTCACTTAAACATGCAAAAAGAAATCAGGGGTTAGTCTTAGGAACCCAAACTAGTTTGGTTCCCTTTCTATGGGCAAAAGGATGAATCAGATTCTTTCTTGCCCAACCAAGCAGCTTGTGTTTCTCTAGAACAAAAGCTTTGTTCTTTTGACTGGCATTTTCTTTTGTATTGCATTCATTTTTATGATGGTCAGTCTTACCACAGTGTGTGCATATCTTATTCTATTGAAGTGTGAGGTACTTATTTTTGGTGTCCCATTTTGGAGTTTGAGTCCCATAACCAAGTCCTCTTTTGTTGCTACTGTGATGCTCTTGCAACCAGGAGAGTGCATCAGAAGCTTTGTTCTATTTGCAAGTTCTGTCTAGTTCATGTTTCACCTTTCCCAAATCTTCTTTTAGGACCTTCATCAATTCATCTATCATTTTTCCTAGATTTTCTTCTAGAGTGAGAAATGAGTGATCAGCTTTCTTCTTTCTTGTTCGGAGTTTCAGTTTTAAGTTGTCAAACCTAAGTTCTAGAACCCTATTGTCAAGTTCAAGAACTTGGTTCTTCAACTCAACATTTTTATTATCACTCTCATCAGCCCTAGATTCTGCACTTTTGTATTTTTCTTTTAGGATAACACATTCGCTAGACAGAACTTCCTTTTCATTGTTAACTATCTCAGACTCATCAATAAAGTCTAATAATAGATCACCCAACCTTTCTTTAGACAAAATTTTAATTTTGTCATTGAGATGCAGAATACTTATCTCTTGCTCGTCTTCTTATTCTCCAATGTATATAAGAGCTTGCTCTTCTTCAGCTTCATCTTCTGAGTCTTCACCAAAGGTTTCACCCCAAGCAGCAACCATAGCCTTGGTTGATCTTTTGTTTCTTTTGGGTTGAACTTGTTCCTTCTTCCTATTTCTTCGTGTATCCCTTTCTTTCTAACACTCAATTTCATATTGAGGGCGATTCTTGATCATGTGGTCAGTCTTACCACACTTATAGCAGTTGTCATTGGTCTGTTTCTCAAGAGTTCTTGTCTTGTTGAAGTTTGTACCTCTTGATGAACCCTTTCCTCTCATCAGGTACTTTTTAAAATCTCTAATGATCATAGCCATCTCATCATCTTCTTGATCTGAACCTTCTGTAATTTTGAGAGCTATGCTTCTCTCCTTCTTGGGTGTATCCTTTTCCCTATTTGCCTTCTTAGTTCATAAGCAATAAGATTTCCAATCAGTTCATCCAGTCTGAGAGTAGCCATGTTCTTGGATCCCTGAATATCAGTGATTTTGTTTTCCCAAGAAACTGGAAGAACTCTTGTCAAGATTTTCTCAACCTTGTCTTCTTCAAGAATAACTCTTCCAAGAGACTTAAGTTCAATTGTCAGTGTAGTGAACCTAGTATACATCTCTTGAATAGTTTCTCCATATTTCATATTAAAATTCTCATATTGAGAATACAGTAGTGTTCCTCTAAATCTCTTCACTTGATGTGTTCCTTCATGAACCATTCGTAAAGTGACCCATATCTCTTTGGCAGTAGTACAGCTTTGGATCCTACTATACTCATCTGGACCCAGTCCACAAACAAACCATTTTTTGGCCTTAGCATTTTTCTCCCACTTTTTCAAGTCTTCGACAATGCAGTTTTCCCTTGTCTTTGGCACATCCACTCCTTCCTTATTTTTCATTGTAGTTGCCAAAGGACCATCAATGACTCTGTCCCATAGTTCATAGTCTTCCCCTATGATGTGGTCCTTCATCATGTTCTTCCACCAAGAGTAATATTGGCCATTGAACAGTGGAGGCCTGGCAGTGGATTGCCATTCCCGATTCCCAGGTGATGCACTCATGTTGATCTTTTCCTAAGGTGTTAGACTCTTCAAGGATAACCCGCTCTGATACCAATTGATGTTCCAAACGTCAATACTATACAAAAGGGGGGGGGTATTTTTGTGGTACCCAATTTTCGATCTAGAAGAACCTGGTTCTTCTAGGTGTTCTAATTACTACTGTTTGCGGAAATAAAAGTACAGAAATTAAAGAACACAAAGATTTTTATGTAGAAAACACCTGGCTCAAAAGGTGAAAAAAACACGACCTACTACTCAGTATGATTTTCCCAAATATCCACTAAAATCACTAATCCAAAATAGCATTTACAAAACTCTTTGTAAACCTAAGGATCACCTCTAATCCCAGTGTGGCACACAGTCTCAACTATTGCGATACCTTCAAGTTAACTCTAACTTGAATACTCAAAGTACCTAATATAATTGCTTCTATAAAAGCTGGAAAGGTACAATTTTAAACCACCTACTACAATTAAACTAGACTAAGAATAAACACAATGGAACTGGTTCTTCTATCTCGTTCAAGTAGCTGCAGGAGTGCACACTTTAGTCTCACATAAATTGCTTGCGAAATTGCCTTGCTCTTTTGCGCTCCATTTAGTAAATAGTCTTTCAAATTCTATCCTCAATCATCTATAGAAACCTCGTATCTCAAGTTTATTAAGCATTAACCCAAGACGTTCACAAGTCATTCTGGTCCGCGTTTTGATGGCAGTGCTAAGGTAATTTTTTTTCTTTTGCTATGTGTTTTTTTTTTTGTTTTCCTTTCTCTTTTTTCCCTCTTTTTTTATAGGTCAAGAAACAAAATATATTCTTGTTCAACAAGATAATCCACGCAGGAAAAAGGCAGTCTTAGGGTGTAAGGGGATGGGTATTCATCTTTGTCCAATTCTTGGGGAGATTACTCTTAAAATGGCCCGATTCTTGGAGAGATTACTCTCAAAATAGCCTGATTCTTGCAAAGATTACTCTCAAAATAACCCGACTTTTGGAGAGATTACTCTCAAAATGACCCGACTCTTGGAGAGATTACTTTCAAAATGGCCCGATTCTTGGAGAGATTACTCTCAAAATGACCTGACTCTTGGAGAGATTACTCCCGAAATGACCCGACTCTTAGAGATATTACTCTCAAAATGGCCCGATTCTTAGAGAGATTACTCTCGAAATGGCCCGATTCTTGGAGAGACTACTCTCGAAATGACCCGACTCTTCAAGAGATTACTCTCGAAATGACCCGACTCTTTGAGAGATTACTCTCAAAATGGCCCGATTCTTGGAGAGATTACTCTCAAAATGGACAGACTCTTGGAGAGATTCTCTCAAAATGACCCAACTCTTGGAGAGATTACTCTAGAAATGACCCGACTCTTGGAGAGATTACTCTCGAGATGGCCCCATTCTTGGAGAGATTACTCTCAAAATGGCCCGATTCTTAGAGAGATTACTCTCGAAATAACACGAATCTTGGAGAGAATACTCTCGAAAATGACCCGACTCTTTGAGAGATTACTCTCAAAATGACCCGATTCTTGGAGAGATTACTCTCAAAATAGCCCGATTATTGGAGAAATTACTCTCGAAAAGGCCCGATTCTTGGAGAGATTACTCTCAAAATGGCTCGATTCTTGGAGAGATGACTCTCAAAATGGCCCGACTACCGAAGAGCATTTCATCTATTTAGACTTTTGTACTGATTCAAATAATCTTGATTTGGACTTTGATAACCCCTCTTTTCTCATTCATTTTTCTTAGTATGAAGAGATAGCAATATTTCAGGGACTATACCTCACCTTCCTCAAAATTTAGATATCTCATCATCGAGACTGAACATGGCATAGAACAAACTAAGCTTTTGGTTCTCACCTCACAAGCCGGCCGATATGCAACCACATGGCCTCCTCTGAGGAACTCCCTCCACGTAGAGAACCGGACCTTGGAGCACAAATCGACTTCTAATCCATTATCCAAGATGTGGTCTCTCCAAGCGCCAATCCATCGTCATGTAAATATTGCTAGCACCCTTCCAAACTTAGGAAGTCGCATAATTCAAGGCGAAGTACATTGGGGAAACGCTACAACAATCGAGGGCGAGTATCGCCATATCCCAGGATACTGGGAATGGGTTGAAGACATGCTTGGCGGAAGCCAGCATACACTGAATACAACAAAGATTTATGATGATGTCTAGGCTTGGTGCCCCAAGACGAACACACTTCTTACATAAGCTGGGGAGATATCTATATCTCTTTGGGACTTACACATACTTAGGGCTTGCCCATTGCGGGTTCTCCATACGAAGAAGTGGTACCTGAGACAAGAGAACCCATCGGTTTGAATGAAAAACAATCAGATTTATTCCTCGATCTTGTGAGTATTTATTTGCCTCATTTCATCATTTTAAGGAAGGTACAGGTGCTACCCAAAGGGTCTCTTTCAGCAAGTGGACAAGTTTTTGGTATAAAAAACATCAATATATAGACCTGCCCCGTTGCAAAAGGAAAATAAATCTGCACACCTAAAGTCAACACATAATCCTAATGGAGTTATTCCCGAGACGACGAGGTGGTCAAATGATCAAGAAACTATATTCTCTAAGCTTAGGGTGAGGTATGAGAAGAAAGATAAAACATATGTAGCGGCATTCTTATCAATTTGGTTGTGTGCCTTTGTGTTCCCAAGATAGAAAACTCCATTCGTCCTGAGACTTTTAAGATGGCAAGCATGATGGCAGGCGGGCGACAGATTATCCTTGCAGTCCCAGTTTTGGCGAGCATTTATCTTGGTTTGAATAAGATTTTGCGTACTGTCCAACTTGATCAGGTCAAAGTTTCTTTTCCCGTTCATTATGTTTACGGATGGCTTGCACATTACTTCAAAACCCACTATTCACTTGCTAGGGGTCCATCTATCCCTTTGGTGGTGGCATACTCAGGAGAGGGGTCTGCAAGGTACTTTGACGAGAAAGATGGAAGAAAACGCATCCACAATGGGGAGGATATAGTTTGGGCACCAACAATGTTGACCAATTCTCGTCCATATTATTACGTGGATAACGATGCCCCTCAAGAGTTGGAATCAAATTACTTCATGAGCTTACGTTTTATTTGCGTCCCTTTGAGGTATGGTAACTCATTCATCATCGAGCCGTATAGTCCGTATCAGTTTGATCGTCAATTTAGACTTTACCAGAATGTCCCTGGCTTCTTGGAGAATGATATCCGTAACTCTTCTCTAGACGAAGGAATCAGATTTTGGAGGATTTTCACATTGTATCGATCTATGTCACGTGTGGTTTTTCCTCCAGCTGGAGATCCTATGGAGAATCTTTTCTCCACTAATTATATGTCTTGGTGGGGAAAAGCGCATGGGAAGTTTCTCGAGAATAACTTACAAGCTTTGGTAGACAATGTTGGGCTAAAGTCTACAACCCCTTTAGGAGGTGAAGATCAAGGTGTTGGAAAGACGCTCTCAGAAGTTTAAAAAATATCAACTCCAATCCCAAAAGTAGTCACGCAACCTAAGAAAAGGAAGCTTAAATCCTCAAAGGAAGCTTTGAAAGAAGTGGTGTGCACTTCAACAACTATAGAGAACCACCCTCTAATTCTTCCATTTAATACGTGTGTTCCTCAAGACACAAGCCAGAGTACCAATGAAGATCAAAATTGGAAAAGGAAACGGCCTAACCCAGTAGAGATCGTAGAGGTTCAAAGCATTGATAGTCCCTCAAGAATGCATACAGCTTGTACAAAGAGGTAAAATACAATCACCTCGCTCATTCCCCCTCCCTCTTTTTTTCTTTAGGAGTAGCTTCACTTATAAATTACATACTTATTTTGCCTTTTCTTAATGCAGTTAAACACCATTGGGCATCTGATGGTATCTCCATGCAATAAGCCGCAAGTGAGTGATGAATCTATTAGAGGGTCTACATGTAAAGTGAAGTCATCGTCAAAGGCGTCATCTCTTCCTCATGACGAATCCCTAAAAAGACAAACTCCAAATGAGATAACTCGCATTTCACCAATGACAAATACATCGGTATCTATATTTGAAGGAAAAAATATTGTTTTCAATCGCAAGAAGGAATTCATTTTTGGGACTTTGGGAGGATATTTGCGATAGGCTCTCCAAAACTCGTCCAGAATTACTCTCATCTGATAGGGAGAAAATCATTGAGATTTTCGAGGATATGAAAAAGACAAATATTCTGGATTTTTCTCCATTAGAAGATTTACTAAATTCTCCTTTTGAACTTGCCACATCATATGAGCAAGAGCGATCCAATATGGCTGATAAGACGAGTGAAGATGAGAAACTAGAACTAATTTCCAAAGCTAAAGAGCGTCTCAAATCATTCAAACTTGAAGCAAGCGAGAAAGTCAAGAAGTTTCCTCTAGTGAAGAGAAATTGAGGAGAGTCGTGAAGAAGTTGCAGACATTACAACAAGAGAGGGAGAACCTCGAAGGTGTTATAGAAGCGACTCAAAATGAGGTTGAAGAGATTCAAAAAAAATTCATCTGCCGAGACTGAGGTCTCTTCATATGACAACATAAATTTGTTGACTGTTGATGATTCGGCCAATTTGGAGGAGAAGAAGAAGAGCTGGAGACTAGCTGTCAAGAATTGATCAACTACAAATTTTGTATAGATTAGGCTGTTAGCATTATCTCCCCTTTTATCTTTATATTAGGTTGACCTAGTGGATATTTATTTCATCTTAGATAAAATTGCTTCTCATTTGCTTTATATTACCCGACATTTATTTTAGTTGCATAAATTTCTACTTTACGCACTTGTAACGAAAGATTTATATCTTGTCGGGGAAGAGTCCAAATAATGAACCATTTGATTTTTCGAAAATTAGAATTCAATATCTAAAATATATCCAAAATTAAAAATCAAACACCTTCAAAATTACCCCAGATAGTATTTTGGAACTAACTTTAGATTCCACCACGTTGCAAATTTCAGATTTGTGCAATCTCACCAAAAACTTCATATCTCGGTGTAAAAATATCAGAATTGTAAACAGTTTAATTTCAAGAAAACTAGACTTTACAGCATATCCGAAATTCTAAATCAAACAACTTCAGGATCTTTTCGAATAATATTTTGAAACCAGCTTTATGTTGCACCTCGCTATCAATTCCAGATTTGCGCAGTCTCTCTAAAAAAATCATATCTTGGTGTAGGAACGTTGAAATTACAAACCGTTTGATTTTTTGAAAACTAAACTCCAATATATAGAACATATCCAAAATTCTCAATCAAATAACTTCAGAATCATCCCAGATAATATTTTGAAATCAATTTTAGGTTCCACCACATTGAAAATTTTAGATTTGCGCGACTTCGCCAAAAGTTTTGTATATTGAAGAAAGAACGTCGAAATCATGAATAATTTGATCTACTGGAAATTTAACTTCCAAATATATAACATATTCAAAATTCAAGATTTAATTCATTACAGATATATTCAGATAATATTTCAAATTCAATACTAAATTTTGATACACCGACAATTTCAGATTTGCGTGACTTTACCAAATATTTTGCATCTTGATATGGAAGCCTCGAGATCGGAAGACGTCTTACTTGCCATAAATCGAAATTTAAGAACCATATCCTAAAAAATATCTTGGGGTTCAAATCTCACTGAATTTGAAACGTTGTACCAAGAAATCATTTCCTTATACTTGTGCTTCCTTTTGACGCCTCGCTTCTCTTCCCTTTTTTTTGGTAGAGGGCTGATTTGGAGACCAACAAACTTGAAGTTTTGGCGAACCTGAAGACACAGAGATTCCCTGGATTTCAATGCAAATAATTGACATCCTTCTAAAATCGGCCCATTGAAGATATCAATTTACCAACGAGGGTTACCTCCTTTAAATTAAATGAGATCGAAGTTCTACAGGAGAAGGGAATTTCAGCTTGATCTTGTGTTCCTTCATACATCATTCGAACAACAATTAGGGTAATATGTATCTTTTGAACTTATGTGACTCAACTTATAATGAAACTCTAAGCTGCCTACGTACCCCGGTGAAGAGGATCAAGTCATACCGTAGTTCAGACTAGGTGATTCTTTTTCTTTTTTTTTTTTTACGTCCTAACTTTTGTCTAGGCCGCCTCTTTCAAGATTTTCAACCTAGCGGGCTTTTTTTTAACGTCCTAACTTTTGCCTAGGCTGCCTCTTTCAAGGTTTTCAACCTAGCGGACTCTTTTTTTTGGGGCCGTACACAGTTTATACTCTTGCAGGCTAGGAGTGTAGCAACATGCAGTTTAGGCTCGTGCATCAAGGAGCGTCATGACTTCAAGGATAATACTTCTTCAAAAATTTCCATTTATAGGGCCAATTCTCTCACTATCTGCATCAACCAGCTTGTCAGACCCACTTGAGTAAGACTCTTGCACGACATATGGCCCGTCCCACTTTGAAGTGAACTTCCCTACATGTTTATGGTAAGAAATAATAGGTCTTTCGTATGGCAAGGACTTGATCTCCTACTTGAAAGGATCTCAGGCAAACTCTTTTATTGAAGGCGCGAGATAATCGAGCTTGATAACATTCAAGACTCTGTTGAGCTTCCAATCTCTTTTCATCAAGAGCTTCTATCTCTGCTAACCGAAGTCAAGCATTTTCTTCATCAGTGATCCCTTCTTGAATAGCCAGTCATAACGAAGGTATTTGACGCTCAAGTGGAAAGACGGCTTCGACCCCATAAACGAGTGAATAAGGAGTTGCCTGTGTTGGCGTGCAGTGAGTCGTCCTATATGCCCATAGAGCTTCTTCCATACGGTCATTCCAATCTCGTTTGTATTTGGAGATGACTTTCTTTAACAAGTTGCACAGAGTCTTGTTGAATGCCTTGGCTAGACCATTGGCGGCAGCATTGTACATCGAAGAGTTACGTTTCTTGAAGCCAAAGAGCTCACAAATCATGTACATCAACCTATTGTTGAACGGCTTGCCGTTATCCGTTATTATGTAACGGGGAATACCAAAGCGATAGATGATGTTCACTTGGATGAAACTTGCAACATTTTCCTTCTTTACCTCCGTAAGAGCAACAGCTTCAGCCCATTTTGAGAAGTAGTCAGTTGCAGCTAAGATGTATAGGTGGCCACCAGAGGACTTTGGCAGCGGTCTAACAACATCCAATCCCCAAGCATCAAATGGCCAGGATGCAATAGATGGGTGCAACGCTTCAGGCGCCTTGCATCTTCAAGCGTAGTCCAAGCAATCTTTTACCATCGTTGGCCAATAATATCCCATCCTTTTTATATGGAAGTGCAGCTTTTGTTCAGGTTGGTGTGACCCACATACCCCAGAATGCACTTCTTGCAAAGCTTGGAGTGATTCATCTTCCCCTAAGCATCGTAAGAGTACTCCCTCAAATGATCTCCTGTGTAGGGTATCTTTGTAGTAAAGAAAGCGAGGTGCACGACGACGGATTTCAGTCCTTCTCCTCGGATTTTCTGGAAGTATCCCACAGCATAAGTAGTCGATAATGGTTTGTCTCCATTCTTCTTTCTCAACTTCAGAAACAGAAACTAGATGCTTGAGTTCGTTTTCTTCACCTTCAACCTCATTTGGCGGCGATACTACCCATTTTTAGCCGACAGTAACTTGCGCTTGGTCAGGCAGGGCTAATGATGAAGGTAGAACAGCTAAAGCATCAGCCTTCGTATTTTCTTTCCTTTGCACAGGCTGAATAGTCACATCACCGAGCCATCCCATCAACTTTTCTGCGTAATCATGATATGGGCGTAGTTCAGGCTTCTTAACCTCGTAACTACCCAAAAGATGATTGACCACTAACTGGGAGTACCAAAGACTTGCGAGTGCAATTTCTTCATATCAACGGCCATTTCAAGCCCAAATATTAATGCTTGATACTCAGCAACCTTGTTGGAACAGGGTTGTGTCAAGGTGAAGGAGTAGGGCAAGACTTCACATTGGGGAGTGACAAATACTACGCCAGCCCCAGAACCCCCACGATGCACGACACCATTAAAGTACAGCTTCCATGGAGGTTGAACTTCAACGACTATTGCGTCCTCATCAGGTAGTTCATCAGTAAGCTCCCAGTCATCAGTTATGGGATGATCTGCCAAGAAATCTGCCAATGCTTGTCCTTTTACAGCCTTTTGAGGGATGTACAAAATCTCAAATTGTTGAAATTGGAAGTACCATCTCGCTAGTCGATCACTAAGAACAGGTTTTGACATCACGAACTTGATGGAATTTGCTTTAGAAACAAGACGGACAACATGAGCTTGAAAGTAGTGCTTCAACTTTTGAATTGAGAAGACTAGCGCCAAGCATAACTTCTCAAACTGATTATCTTATCTTATACGATCTCTCCTGTGAATAGTGATTCTCTCTAGGAAGAAGGGTGAAGAGTGATTCCGTCACTATTCATCGGCCATATTTTCGGAATCCGGCAGTGGATTGTAGCAAACGTGGTGTCAAAATAACCCCCTTCGCATTGCGAACAATCCCAAGTTGGTTTCTTACCCAAATTCATAACCATTTCTTCAAGATCTTAATTTTATTTTACCAAATACTGTAGCTCGAAGATTTTTCCAGATTCTTCAATAATTTATGTTCTTCTCAATTTTAAAGAATAGTGGATGAGACTTCTTTCTATTTCTAGGATTTTGGCGTCCATTTGTGAGCTTGGCAGCCATGGCTGCATTGATCTCTCCCCAGCCTTTGGCTGTGGGAGATGTAGTTCATAACGTTCTAAAATCTGATTCAAAAGAAAACACAAAGTAATCGTATTCTACAACACTACAAGCAAAACAGTTTGCTTCATCAAAAATAGAGTTTTTTCCAGTTATCGTCGAGCATAGTGAACCTGTAATACAATTCACAAAGGAAGAGGTTAACAACTTCATTAGGGAAGAAGGATTTCATCAGGCAGTTGTTATAAAATTTTCTTATGGCAGACCTGATCTATCGGAAGTGCGAAGAATATTTTCGTCGCAATTTGATGTTCAAGGTCAATGTAACGTTGGGCATTTGGAGTTTCTTCACCTGTTAATCAGGTTTGATCTCTTCAATGATTATGTTCATTTCTTTTCAAAGTCGACTGGATATCTTAAATCCAAAGGCGACGAATATTTCTTCAGAACATTCCCATGGTCTTTGGAATTCAATCAGAAGGAGGAGACGTCGATGGCAGTCATGTGGATTTTTCTTCCAGGTCTGCCACCAAATTTCTTTGCTAAGAGGTCGTTAATGTCTATAGCTTGGGCTGTGGGAAAACCTCTTACTGTGGACAAGGCGACACAGGATAGAAGGAAACCTAGCGCGGCAAGAGTTAAGGTTATAGTTGATCTTTTGGATAAACATCCTAAAAAGGTCAAGCTGCAGATTTTAGATAGAGTTTCAGGTAAATCTGTTGAGTTCCATCAAGAAATAGTGTACGACAAATTTCCTAAGTATTGTGCTTATTGCAAGCATCAAGGTCACAATGAGAATGCGTGTAGAATTAAAAAAAGAAAAAGCTAGAGCAGAGGTGGTGGCAGAGGAAATTTTGCACAGTGATCTGCCTGGTAACGATGTGGATGATGTTGACAAATTACAAAGGGATGCAAGGGACTATCTAAATGCTAAAAGAACTGGAAAAAGAGCTAAGGATTTACAAGAAAAAGATGGTAATCAGGAGTTGAATTAACAAAAGTCTCACAGCAGACTTTACAAATTGCAGAAGGAGTGACTGTGGAAATAATGCAGGCTTGAAGGATGTTGTTGATCGAATTGATTCAGCTGCACAACCTGGTACTGTAAAGGATATTACGAAAAAGACTGCTGATTTGAAGACTACACAACCTACTTTGAATGATAGGGGTGATGCATATCAACATGTAATGGCAAGGAGTGTTGTGGTTGCTGGTGTATCAGATACACCACATGCAGCAGTTCCAGTTGAGTCTATGGAGGAGGTATTGAAGTTGGATAAAAGTCCTCCTAAGCCTTCTAGAGATGTACCTGCTTCTACTATCTATGCATGAACATATGTGGCTACTGCTGGGGAAATGCAGACTACTACAGATCGTATTACTACTAGTGCACAGGCTGGGCAGGTGGTTGATTTTGAGGATGAGGCACTAAATCTGAATAAAGCATCAGTTTTGGTTACTTCTGAGCATACCAAAACACCTGATATTCACAAAGGACAGCATCACAGTTGCAATGTGCAGCAGCTATGAGGTGAGGCCAGGGAGTACTTGAATGCTAATCTTGCGGGACGACGAATTGAAGGAGTTCGACCTAATGTTATTATTGATGCAGCTCAAATAACTTTTTCTGCTTCAAATGTTACACCTGCAGAAGCTCTTCCAAGGCCAAAGGGTGATTCTGCCCAGTTTTGTAAAATGCAATCTACTGTTGCATCGAATTTGCCTTTTAATGATGTAACTGAAAAGAGGTATCAAATTTGGAACCTAGTGATCCATCTTCTGTACCAGAAACTGACAATACAAAAAGTCAAGAAGAGATGCTGATCGAGCAGCAGCAGATATTTCAGAATACTAACAATAAAAACACTATATTGTTTGGTCAAGCAAATAGTACTAATTTGGAGGTTTCGGGTAATTTCATATCTACTACAGATCCTACTGTTTTATCAGTTCAACCAGGGGAGAAGTCGACAGTAAGAAATTTACTTGATGCTTCAAAAAATCTTGGTCAACAACATTGTAATGAACTGAATAAAGCATCAGCTTTGGTTACTTCTGAGCATACCAAAAAAGCTGAAACTCACAAAGGACAGCATCACAGCTGCAATGTGCAGTAGCTGGTAGCAGGGGAGGAAAATGTACCAGCTAGTGTAGATCCAATTCTTATGACAAATATGAAAATATCAGCAAGTCTTACCGATGATGAGGTTGCGTAGAACACATTTCGACAAGATACCTCTAATCAGCCTGATATGGTTCAACAAGGCAGTGTGACCTCTTTGATAGATACAGCAGCTGCAGTTTCTAATGAAGCCTTTCTTCATCGTGTTTTTGATTTAGATCCTACAGCTGCTACCAACAAACAAGTGAAGCTGCTCAACACTCTTTAAATAACTGGCCATCGATGTCCAACAGAAAAGAAACTTCAAAAACCAAAAACAAAATGCACATTGCAGATAAGAGTTCAGCTCTACATACAAATTCAAACTCATTTGCTGCACTTACCAATGTCAATAATGAGGATGGAATCTTGACTGGAGAGAATATGCAGATGGCCAACGATCATTTTTCTCCAACCATACCTTCCTCCAGTACACATGTAGAGACAATTATCAAAGATTATGGAGAACCATCAACCTCCACTGGAAATAACAAACCAGTAATTCAAGTTAAGATGAGGGACATGGTCATTAAATCGAAACTGTGGAAAGACCAACGAGATTTTGACGATGAGGAGGGCTGGGGAGAAGGACTTGTTGGTTATCCATCTTCAGAAGACGACCAAGAGTTTGATGATGACAGTGCGGGAGAGGACATTGATGCTCAATTCAAGCAAAATTTCAAAGGAAATCAGCGACAATCAATTGTACTGCAAATCTGCAACCTGCAGCAAAGGCAAACAGCAACTTGAACCATAATTCTCCAGTATTTGTTCCACGAAATACTACAAAATCAGCCGAAACATCAGCTGCTGATCGAAACGCAACAGCACTGCCAACATCTGCCCAGAATCAGATTGTACCAATAAAACCGATCACTACTTTGGAGGAGAGGAAAATGTCGGATGCAATGAGGCAACCTTTCCATACAACACAGCGCCAGCAAAGGAATGCAACAACACCATCTAAATGTCCTTCTGCCGATAACAAAACAGTTCCATTTTCACAGACGAGGCAGCACCAGCTCGTATTAACAGTTCAAGAAATCACTCTACAGGACAGACAACTACTGGATGCAAGGGCAGGAAGACATATATATATGAAGAAGGGTAGGAAGAGGATATCTTAATGCAATGCCGGGCAAACGCGTCAAGAAAAGGTGATTTGTCACCAATGCATAGTAAACTAAGTAAGAAGTCTCGTGAAAGGGATAGAAGTTGGGACGGCATGATGTTTAAAGACGCAAACATAAGAAGACCCCCAATGAGAAATGCAAAACAAAAACAGGTCACTCAAACAATTCTTACAAAGTCCAATCGATCGAGGATAAAAGCATGCATTTTGAAGTCATATTGACAAAAATTGTGGACGAAGACATTAATTTGCAAATTGAATTTTTCACAAAATTGGAGAAAAGAGAGCACCAAGATGGCTTCTTTAACTTTTTATTTTTCCATCTCATTAGTATTATTCTATGTAATATCATCACATAGCATGTTATAAACTCTGTGATGATCATACTTTTCTTAATTCTTGCTACTTCTTTCTTTTTACATGCTTGTTAGTTCATGAGGCTTTTATTGGCCTCAATAAGATTAATAAGGTAAGGTTTACGCAGGTTGTTATTATATGGGTAACAATACCGGTGCTATCCCCCCCCCTTATTTTATTTTTCCTATTTGTTGTAATTTCCAATTTCATATTATTAATGAAAACTAACCCTAGGCGCTTGCCTAGTGGATTGCCAAAAAAAAAGCACAACTTCTCAATTGGCGAATAATTCAACTCGTTTGGTGTCATCATCCTGCTCAAGTAGTAATTTCTTGGGCCAACAGTGCTCCAACAGACCTTTCTTGTGCCGCAATGATAGTATCAATGGCTTTCCAGGTACAGGGGCTGCTAAAATTGGAGGCTTCATAAGGTAGAATTTAATGCTCTCAAAGGCATTACTGCATGCTTGGTCCCATCTGAAAGGGACACCTTTCTTCATAAGGTGACTGAATGGTTGACACCTCCCATCTAGGTTCGAGATGAACCTTCTAAGGTACGCTAGCTTTCGTTGCAGACTTTTCAATTCATGGATATCTTGAGGCTCATGCATTTTCAAAATGGTGTCCATTTTGGCTTGATCGATTTTGATCCCTCGATGTCGGACAATGAAACCAAGGAACTTTCCAGAAGTAACTCCAAAGGCACATTTCAATGGATTCATCCTAAGTTGGTATCTCCGGAGCAACTCAAATACCATCCTCAAGTCTTTCATGTGGTCACCCTTCTCTCTTGATTTCACTACCAAGTCGTCAACATAGCATTCGACATTCATGCGGAGAAGATCGTCGAAAATATTTTGCAAAGCTCTTTGGTAAGTAGCGCCAACATTCTTCAAGCCAAAAGGCATTACCTTGTAGCAATAAATACCATTTGGAGTGCGGAACGCAGTAAGCTCTTCATCTTTTGGTGCCATGCGAATTTGGTTATAGCCCGATGAACCGTCCATGAAAGACAGTGCCTCGTGACCAGTAGTACCATCGATCATCAGCTCTGTAATAGGAAGCGGGAATTCATCTTTAGGAAACGCATTGTGGAGGTCCCTGAAGTCAACGCATACTCGAATCTGGCCATTCTTCTTCCTTACAAGGACAATACTTGAAACACATGTTGGGTATTTAACTTCCTGAATAAATCCAGCTTCACTGAGTTTGTTAACTTCAACTTCAATCAGGGGAACCAAATTCGGCCTGAAGCGCCTTTGAGCTTGTTTAATAGGGCGAGCACCATTTTTGACTGCAAGGTGATGGACTGCTACTTTCGGGTCCAAGCCAGGCATCTCTTTATAACTCCAAGCGAAGACATCCCTGAACTCTTTGAGTAACTCAATGTAAGTGCTTTCTTCATCAGCTTCGAGTAAAGCACTTAGGTAGGTGGGTCTTGGTTCTTTATCGGTTCCAAGGTTAACTTCTTTTAAGGCATCAACCATCGTCTTCACTCCTTATTCAAGTTCAGGCGGAGCATCTTTTGCATCTTCTTCTTCTTGAGGATCCCCATTATTGAACGATATGTGATAACATGGTGAAACATGCTCCAATTCTGCGTTATCCTCCATCGAAGATGGAACACAATTCTCGCTTTGTACAGTGACATGATACGAGGAACCTACACTTTCTTCATCTTCGTCACGTTCCTTAGTGTAGACCACAGTATATGGATTTACCTTCAGTACTTCTTCACATGAAACCACAAGTTTTATTTGCCGCCTCATTCTAGAAGGAACCAAACTTTTGAAATCTTTAGAGATTTCCTGGATTATGGGTGAAGCGGGTGTTTTATGCTTTGAAAATTTCTCTGGAACTTGTTCCCCTTCTTTATCGGACCCAATCTTTCAAACACGGAGGTCCTCGCAGGTGATCTTCCAAGTCGATCAAAGACAAAAGGCATGTTAGAAGCAGCAAATTCGTCTTCTACATTGATATAATAGCTACTAACCCTTCTTATTGAGATGCGCACTGGTGACGGTTGCTTGTATCCCAAACATTCACGTAGCTGCCGCATTGCAGCTTCTGATGGGAGCTTCCCTAACTTTGACGGCTCGTTGGGATTGTATCCAGCTTTTGCAAATAGCTTGTAAGCATTAGGGTGAAAACCTTCATCTGTTCTCTTTGTAAGGAGTGCCACATTCTGTAAACAATTTTGGGCTACAAACCCTGCAAGCGGCATTGAGGACGACTTTACTACCTCAATTCGTTTGACCGGAAGAGTTAACTCCTTTGGCATGCTGGTTTGGACATTATATGACTCGCCCTCATCCTTCTTCCTTTTAGGGACAAATTGGAGAGCGGCACTTACTTTCTTTTCATAGGACACAATGCCCCCTTTATGAGATTTATTCATGTTGGCAGGTACCTCCTTTGTAACAGCTTTGGCTTTGCCAATGGTCACCTCGCTCTTTCGTTATGGGTTCTATATTCTTGCTTTCATACCATCATCGGCTTTCAGCTCCTTCACAATGCGGTTCTTTAAGTAAAACTTTGCATCGGCGAAGTGTGACTCAGCCTTGGTGAATTTCTCATCATCAGCAATTATCATCTTCTCGACTTCACCTTCATAGAATTTTAAACATTAATGGTAGGTAGATGGAACTACTTTATTCTAATGTATCAAAGGCCTACCAAGCAAAACATTGTATGAAGTCTTCGTGTCGATCACATGCTGCCATGCACTTGATTGAATATCATCAATAGTGATTCCTAGCCTGATCGCTCCTATGGATCTTTTCCCCCTTTGGTTGAATCCTTGGATCATCACACGACTTTCTGAGAGTTCGTTCATGGGAATACCAAGTTCCTTCACAATATGGATTGGCAAAATGTTCACTGAGGATCCTCCATCGACCAAAATCCGATTTAACCTTTCATCGCGCATATAGCCAACCAGGTACAATGGGCGGTTATGAGGAGTGTTACCTAGCAAAAGAAGCAAAAGATCATCATTTGTGAATGTGACCTTCCCCTCACAAGCATTAACTTCTTGAGGAGTGGGCTCGATGGGCTTTTCCGAAGATGGTGCCAACGGTAGGTCATCACTCCTTTCTTCTCCTTTGTCAGCATGGCAACAAGAGGCATCAATGCCCTCATGGGAAGTCTTCGTGCGGAACCAACTTGGTAAAAACTCCTCCAAGGTCACTGCATTTCGTGGCTTTTAAGGGTGGTGCATCTCCACTTTCACTTTCTTCAAATGCCTAACTGGATTCTTTTTTATTGGTCTTTTTACCATCATTTTCCTTGTTGGTTGTTCCACTGGTTCTTTTCGCGAGCTCCTTTTGTGGTGCCTACGATGAGTCACCAACGTCCAACCTTCATCATCATCAGGTTAGTTGACTTCAGCTTTGTCGCTCTCCAGTAATTCTTTACCTTTGCTTTCTTCAAAACCACATAATTCATTCGGACTGAATGAGCCAAAGGTGATGGAGACTTGGTTTGTGCTTGCTTTCTCATTTTCAAGCACGATCTTCTTTTCGCGATCCAAGTCCATGACTTTATCCTTGAAGACAAAGCCCTTCTCCAGAGGGTGGCTTATAAGTCGGTGATACTTGCAGTAATTTGGGTCACTTGTTTTCCCAGCTTCATTTAGTCGCTTCACCTCCGGAAGCTCAATAAGATTTAACTCGAGGAGCTCTTCGAAAATGGCTGGCACATCAGAATCCAGGAATGGGTACTGTTTCTCCTGCATTTCTTTTAGAGTCAACTTTCCACTTTGCTTGTCTTGAAAAGAAGTGGATTTCATAATCTTCTTCTTGATCACCTTCGCCGTGAACTTCATAGGTGATGTATTGACATTCATAGCTTCTTTGCTTTCAGACTTGGGTACGAACTTGCCCCACTTCCTAACTTTTTGCTTGTCATTCTCTTTGCAAGGTTCATAGATGGGCGGCCTTTCTTTTCCAGCGAAGGCCATGCTCACTTCCATGTCATGGACACGAGTTGCAAGTCCTTCAAATATGCTAGGCTTGATACCTTGCAAGATGTAGCGCAATCCCCAATGCATTCCTTGGATGCACATCTCTATGCCCGAAGCTTTTCTAAGCCTGTCTTTGCAGTTGAGGCTTGCATTCCTCCAACGAATGATAAAGTCGATAACTGGTTCCCCATTTCTTTGACGAATATTTGTGAGCTCTATCATACTCACAGTGCATCTCATGTTATAAAAGCGATTGAGTAACTCTTGCTCTAGTTGATCCCAACTATCGATAGATCCATCCTCGAGGTCCGTGTACCAATCAAAAACATTTCCTTTTAATAGGCGAACAAACTATTTGACGAGGTAGTCTCCATAAGTCCCAGCATTGTTGCGTATCTCAATAAAGTGCGCCACATGTTGCTTTGGGTTACCATTACCATCAAACTGTTGAAACTTTGGAGGTTGATAGCCAGCATGCATCTTCAACATATCGACCCTCGCAGTTTACGCCTTTGCATATATAAGGGAGGACTTAGCAGCAAATTCATATTTGTTCTTGATGGTTCCTTCAATGAACTCCTTCAATTGATCAATTGGAATCATCCCTTCAGATGAGACAGGGATAGCCTTAGTGGATGCTACTTGTCTCGGGGGAGAGTCGCTCTCTAAAACTTCTGGCAGCTTGCCGGGTGCATGGGTAGATTCTTCCTCCATCAAGATTCCCACCCTGTCTGTTAGCTTGTGAATTCTAGCCTCTTGATTTTCCATGCATTTAGTCAAGCAAGTGATTGCTTCCGTCAAATTTGCCAACTGCTCCTCCAAGGATGAAGTGTTTGTCACCATGGCTTGCATGATTGTCGTGGATGAAGGAGAGTAGCATGGATTTTCACAAAGACTTATCCTTGATTGGCTCATGCTATGTGGTGTAAGTGGGGAGGATCCATCACTTGAAGCATCATCATCTTCCTTCATAACAGAGTGCTTGGAGCCAGAGAGGTCAAGCAGAGCCAGTGTTTTCCTGATCTTTTCAGCAACATCGCTTCCTCCTTCAGATGCGTTTGTGGTAGATCTTGATCCTTTTTAGGATGAAGATCCGAAGAAAAGGGTTGATTCGGACGACACTTGGGGTGTTTGTTGTCCTAAAAAGCTTTCTTTGCTCCTCATAACTTGGCCGAAGCTTCCAAAACTGATATCGAGGATGCTTTCCACATCAGCGTAGAACCTGGAATTAGAAGGCTTGGTGGAAGTTGAACCAGAGTTGATTTTCTTTGGAGCCATTTCAATGTTCTTGAACTTTAGTGATTGAAAAGTTGAGATGAGAGGTAGAGATGGTCCCACAGGGCGTGCCAGAATTTGTAGACAATAAACTTGCGTCGAGAAAATAAAATCAAGACCGAAAAATATCACAACAATCGTAGTATTTTATTTCAAATATTTGAGTGTACAATCTCTATGAATCCTCTGATTCTTCTTTCCAATGGTAAATAAATTCAATGGCCTTGGAGCTTGCTCTTGAATCTATATTTGTTGCCACGAACGATGATCTTGTTCTTGAGCTTGAAATTGTTTGTTCTTCGTTCTTGAGCTTGAACTTGAATTTGATTACTTGAAACTTGTGGATAAATTTGCAGCGTTTGATCCACGAGCTCTTTCTTGCTTCTTGTTATAACTTGTGGTGTCCTTTCTTTGTTATGAATACCCCTATTTATAGTTGTGGAAGGGAAGAGTTGTGATAAGAACAAACTCTTTCCGACCAATCAAATTGAAGTGTGACATGGCCGCATTTGATTGGCCAGAACATGTCACCTGCACACGTGGCATGATTTTATTTGCCTTTTTAGTGTGACTTGGCATTCTTTGTCATCTTGACACGTGGCATGATCCTATTGGATCTTCCGCATGACTTGGTGTCACCCCTTTTTTTTGCTATCCACAACTCGGCGAAGGGTGTAGATAAAGGAGTTTTTCCAATTTAAGGACAATCGAAAAGGGATTCAATTATTCAAGAGAATTTCAGAGTCGCCAGTTGGGAGATTTATGGTGTCCCAAGTCACCGCTTAGAATCCTGAATCGAGAAAAGAATAACTCTGTTTAACAGTCAAAAATCCGAGTAAGAAATTATGTTAACCCGGGAGAAGGTGTTAGCCATTTCCGTGTTCCGTAGTTCTAGCACGGTCGCTCAACTATCATATTTGGCTTAACTATCTGATTTTGGAACATGTTTTGACTTATGTGCCTTTTCACCTTAAACTGCTTTTATCATTATTTTTAAAGAGAATTGAAACGTCGTTAAAATATGCCTCGAACCACGTCACATAAATGCACCCGTGGATTTTGACACGTTACAACTTCGTTGAGATTTAGATTTGGGCCACATAAATGCGCACCCAAATTTAGGAAGGTATTTTATTAAGCACGCGCACTTGTAGCAACTACGTCTTTGACATTTATGGGAAGACCGTGAAATTTGCAAAACGGCACCTCCTATTCTTTTAATGAATTAAGGAGCCTACGCATGGTATTTGTTTGAACTAACACAACTCGTTTTATTTTATAAAGGTATTCTAACATATGCTAAATTTTGTTAAACCTGTGTTTAAATCCACTAATTATTTCATGTATGGACTAGGTGCTGGGGAATATTATATGTGCCTTGACCTCGTTCGTGACCTATTGACACATAAATAAATTGAGTTTTGGATAGCCCCGGAGCACATAGTGCTCAGGCTGCGAATAATAACCATTTCGATTCAGGATTACATATACAGGTTGAATCACTACACATTCACAAAGAAATGCTCACAACCATTTTTATATCAATTTCTACATTAGTTTTTATCAGACGATTCATATACTCATCAGCCAGAGAATATGAACCTAACTCTCAAAAATTTGAGCACGACTTATATTTTACAGCCTAAATATCAGGAAAACAGTGTTAATATGCTAACACTTAAATTAGCCAACAAAATACATGATATTGAGGTTATAAGCAATTACTAGGCTATCATTTTCAGAATCCTCATTTTAAACAAAAAAGGACCTATACGTTTGAGTGAGCAACATTACCTAGTTGATTACATAATCAGTTACTCATGTGAACTAACCAGACTAAGATCGCAACTAGCTATTGATTATACACATGAAAAAGGAAAATTCGATCAAACGTTCACATTATTACATATTGAAATAGTCCCAATGTCCATTTAGTACAGATGTGGATCAGTCTAAAATTGAACTCTAACATGATTATTATCCTATCATACACCTATATCAGAACTAAATAGGGGGAAATGGGAAAGGGTTTAGAATTATACAATGGAACTCCAAGTCTGCATATTTATGAGTTTGTTATGCTTGAACTTCAATGTATCAGATGAACAGGGGAATGTACTTGTAGTTCAGCAAAACAGGAGCCTATTAGTAAACAGAGTAGATCAGCTAAGCAACCAACAACCAATAAAACAGTATTTCCAGACTTCAGCAGAGTTTTTAGAGAGTTAAATCTTCAGAAAATGATACAAAACAATCCTAATGATATTTTCAGATATAGAATCAGTATTTCAGCTTTAGTTTTGTAGAGAAAAGTTCCGGATCCCCCCCCCCCCCCCAATGCCCCTCAAATGGCTCAAGTTATAGCAAAACTGTTTGGGCATCAGATTTTGCTTGTTTTCTTTATTAGTCCTTAATTCAGCTTGTATGTTTGCCTAAATAGTCCTTCAATTTCTGACTTGTGCCTCAAGTTTGAGGCTGGAATTATGTATTAGTCCCTGCTGGAGGGTTCTACAGCATTCCTATGAGATTTTTTATAATTTCAAATCCCTTTTATACCCTTACTAACTTTCCTAAATTACCCTACCCCTAAATTTGATCCCAGTGAGTTCTTTTAAATATCGTTCAGCCCTAATTTACCTTGGTCAGCTAAATTCGGATCACCTTTTAGACTAACCTAGCTTGTAATTATCAGAACTAGCCAAAATTGACAAGTTAATTATAACAGGCATTTAGTGACACAAAACTATCAGCACTGAGGACCAAAACTATTATGAACCAATGATCACGCATTCAGTGACACAATCAAACAGTCAGACCAATCAGAAAATCAGTATATAATTCATCAAATTATGAGAATCATATCACTTAAAAGTTAACAGGATGCTGAACTAATGACAAACAAGCCTATGAACATTAAACCCAAATCTTAGGAGAACTTTATGGACAACGAGATAAACAACCAAAATTAAAAAGAAATGCAGACATTAAAACATGTATTAACCTAATCGGTTATTCCAGGCTTAGTGACAAACAAATAAACATGAACATTGAAACCCAATTTCCAAAAGAAATGGTTGACAACTAGATAAACAAGCAGAATCAAATAAAAGGAAATTCAGATTATTGAACCTAATCAGCTATTAGATAACTTAAACATTCAAAGCTAAAAAAATGAGAATGGGCAAGAAACTTAGCTTTTATTTCTTGTTCGCCTTTAAAACAATTGAATTGGACCTTTGTTCTTTCATATGGGTTCTGAACCCTCTAAGGTGGTGTACCATCAATTTAAAGGACTCAGGGGAGTCTCCAAGATTCTCAGACCTCAAATAGGTCTCAGATTTGAATTTGCTTAATGGTTGAGGGTGTTTGGGGGTCAAGGGTGGCATGGTTAGTGTCATTAGGATTCAGGGACTTCCTGGGAAGGTTTTGGGGCTTTTCCGGCATGTTTGGGGATTTAGGGTTGGGTTTCAGACTGAGATTCGAAGAGTTTCAGGGTGATTTGAGAATGATGATATGCATGGTTAGAACGGGGAAGTCAAGGTGTCTTAGTGGTGTAGTTTTGGCCGGCTTTGGAATGAGATCGCCGGAGGTAGGGTTTCTGGCCACCTATAAAGGGACATTCGAGACAGAGGGATGGTATTCGAGGGAAACCAATTGCATTGTGGGATAGGGGAGGTCATGCTGGTTAAAGGGTGTAGTTTTGGGGCCGTTTGGTTGTCGGCCGCAGCCGTGAGGCGATTTCCGGCGGCGGCAGTATGGTGGTCATGCGGTGGTCAACGGTGGCGATGGGGTGGTCATAGGAGGTATTATATCGGCAGTACGATGAGGGTGAGTTTGGTCGTGTATGTATTGAAGGGGTTTGGACATAAATGTATGGTTTAAGGTAGGGGTTTAGTAGCCGTTGGATTGGGCGAAATCAGCTGTGATGATGAGAGGGGTGAACGGTGTCGTTTGGTCGTGTGGACTGGACTGGCTGGTCGTTTGAGCTTGTTTGTATAGGTTCAGAGAAGGAAACAAATTTGGGCCACTCAGGTCTGGCCCAATTGTGGCCAGCCTGAGTGGCCAACGATATATATACATGTATTGTATTTTATTATATTTTTTGACTTTTCTTTTAATTAAAATCAATTACTAATTTATTTAAAAACCCTAAATCACAGATAAAATTAAAATAAATCAAAATTGAACAAACATAATTTCAAGTGCTGGCACATATGTATTTTGTTGTATTTTGTTGTATTTTGATTTATAAAACAGGTTTATTTAATAATTAAATCCTAATTAATTCTAAACACGCAGTAATGAACATGCACATGCAATTAGACCCAAAAATTAAAATCCTAATATTTTAAAAGAAGAAATCCTAAACTTTAAAAGTCCTGTAGGAGTTTGTTTCGATCGGTCAAAAATCATATGCTCACACTTGGCACGCCACGTCATTTGACATGTGGCACCAAACTGGGTCTCTAGGAAGATGTCTTGGGCTTAATGAACTGGGATCATCACTTTAGCCTAACTAATTGGGTTAACCCAATGGATGAAGACTTATTTATTTAATCCATATATGTTGGACCTATACACTTAATCCAATTATATAAGCCCAATAAATTTATTTAGACTAATATATTAAAAACATAATCCGCATTATTTTATCGATTTAAATTCGATAAAATTTAAATACTTACGGTATTCAATAACTCGTAAATGCTAATTCTATAAAATAATAAATAATTGTGTCAAATCACCCTCTACAAAATATCTATGCTGAGTGTTGGTTTCTTATAATTGGGTCAAACAAATGGTGCTGAGTTTTGGTTTCTTATAATTGCGCCAAAACAAATGGTTTGAAGTCATAAAATGAATTAATGAAAAGCAAAGGACTTAAGTTCTCATTCGAATTCCTTTACACTTGAAAATTATCATGAAAAGAATATCGGTCAACACAATGAGAATAATAAAAATTATTTTTGTACCTCTCGATCCCAAATTAGTCGAATGTGTCTTAAAACCTTGCCTATATCTTATACATCAAATATTAAAACCAGGGATCTTACTATAGAAAATTGTCGAAAAAGATAAAATTCTTGACCAAGCTAAGGGAATGGGAAGCTTATTCTATTTGTTTCCTTTTCTATCTCCAAAAAGGAAATAGAAACCTCTTTGGGATCGGCTTCTGTGCCGCGCTCGGAGGGAGAGGGAGGGGGGCTTTTGAAATATTTTTTGGAGTCTGATTCCTTCAATATCGGAGGTGTTCTCGGGATCTGATCAACCCTAAAATTGTAAGTTTGTACCTTCTTGTCGATGGCCTCAATCTTTTTCTCGCTTGACTCCACCCATTATGTTAATGCTTCGAGTATCTTCATTACCTCATAAGTTTCTCCGGACTCGACTTCACCCGATCTTATGGCAACTTGTTCATCTCTCCGCGTATTTTTCAGGGATTGTTCGGGCTCGATTCTACTAGGGGCATAGCTTTGGTTCTGTAGCTGCACTATTGCCGCTTGTTAAGTTTACAACATCTCGAAAATTAATCGTAGGCTCACCTCATCACATTCACCTTCACGCACTTCTCGAGCCATTGGTTAAGGTCCCTCGCAAATATTGTTTTCGGGATCACTTGGTAAATTGATGTTGATGGCCACCTGCGAGTTAGCATCGACCAGGTCGGCGGTTAGGACACCACTGGGATGGCAAGAGGCACATCATTACTCGATACTATATTATTATTTTTGCCGTGATGGTTTGACTCAACGTCAACATTCAAGTGAGTTGATTGAGAGTTCGGCATCCATAGGTTGACCTGGAATTAAGATTTCAAAGTAAAAGTGTAAAATATGCTGTGTTATGGAGATTCGTATCAAATTACCACTATTATCCTTAGCCCTCACGGTGGGCGCTAAATTATTTACCCAAAAAATGAGTAACCATTAAATTTGTATGCACTTGAAAGATATAGAGTTTAATTCAACACGAATAATTAAGAATAACATATAAATGAATTAAAGATGAAATAAATTATTAAACCAATTGCAATGTAATGACCAAGCCTAATCTTAGATTGAACAGTAGGACTCGCCCTCTATTGGACCCTCAGTATAAGATCGATCGCGAGTGAAGAAAAGAACAAATGAATAATGCCTTGAATAGGAGCTAGAAGACAAGAGCAAACTTTTATCGCTTTGAATTGTGTGTTACAATGTGTTAAGACTAAAGAAAAAAATTTCCTTTACATAGTAAGAGAATTTCAGTCTTAATACAAGTCTAAAAAGGGTAAAAATCTTCTTTTTCAGTAACTGTTGATCCACAAGTGATACTTAACGGGATCCACGCAGTAAGGCGAATATTACGGCCCTCTATCCTCCATGCATAATCGTTCACCGCGTCTCGCGGGGTTCAGAAGTTGTACTTGGTTCGGGGTACGTCGCTTTACCGTATTTGATGTCAAATACATCGTTCATTTTCCCTGAGTCTCAATACGAAGGGTTCCTAGCCTCGATTAGAATCACGTCGAGTCGCACTTCCCTTGCCTTCCATCATTGAGGAATTAGGGAAAACTTTATTCGCAATTTTATCTGTACACATTATCAACTACAATAATGAACGTATCCTTAAGGTTCCTAGCCTCGATTAGAATCACGTCGAGTCGCACTTCCCTTCCCTTCCATCATTGAGGAATTAGGGAAAACTTTATTCGCGATTTTTTCTGTACACAATATCTACTACAATAATGAACGTATCCTTAACAGACTTGGTTGGAGTTAATCCAATTTGTAGACTACGCTTTTTCACATTGTTGCGTAGGAAGTGTTAGGCAAACCCTAAATGTTGACCAGTCGAGCGCTTTGAATATATGCCTCTCAAAAGGTAAGTCACACACGTGAGCTTTAGGATGTAGTGCCCGCTCAGAAGCAAGCCCCGAGCGAGTCCCAAGAAATCTTTTAAAATACTACTAACAATGGACGTATGCTTCATTTCATGCACCTATAGGATATAAGAGAGGTGAATCAAGCCGTTACCAATTTACTTGCTTTTAAATCCGCAAATTATTTCAAAATTACATTTGATTTATTAATCATCAAAACTCATATAATTCAATATAGACTAAATTGATACGGCCAGCACATAGCTACTATGCTCGAAAATATCTTTGGACGTAGGGAGGATATATATAGAGGGAGGTTACATAATTGGCTATCATAAGTTCAGAGCATTCAATGTACGTAGCAAATGTCATAAGGCTGAAGAGTACAATTGTACCAGCACTCTTAGATTTACATGAAAGTTGTGAAAGAATCAGTCTCCACGTTTTTGTTGTAACCGCTTTAGGTGGTCCATTTATGTTCAGCATAAAAGGACTCGAGGGTGTAATCATGCCTTAGTCTAATAAATATAGGATAGTCCTTGTGAACCTGTGATCCTATACATACATAATACAATAGCAACGGGCCAGTATAATTCCACTAGTAAGGTCTGGGAAGGATAATATGTACGCAAATTTTTTCTCTATCCCGAGGGAAAGAGAGGCTGTTTCCAGGAGACCCTCGGCTCAAGAGGACGACAAGAGACGATGTATTAGTACCATGAATAGAGTCATAATAAAATAACAGCAATATAGGAAATACGAAATAGATGAAAAGTACAATAATAACCAGTAGATAAAGGCATGCATCTGTAGATAACCACTAGCATCCTAAAACTAATCCTGACTGTTTAGTCCTACTCGGGTGCACCGAAGAAATATTCGCAACTTCCCCCTAACATATAACCTTAATGCTCGACATCCACAATACCCTGTCAAGGGCCATGTCCTCAGTAATCCTAAGTCGCGTCATGTCCTGCCTAATCACCTCCATCGATACTTCTTGGGCCGCCCTCTACCTCTCCTCGTGCCCACCATAGCGCTCACATCTCCTCATCGGTGCATCAGTGCTCCTCCTCTGAATTTTCCCGAACCACCTGAGTCTTGCTTCCCACATCTTGTCCTCCATGGGGTTCACGCCCATCTTCTCCTCTTCATTTCTAATCCTATCCATCTTAGTGTGCCCGCACATCTACCTCAACATCCTCATCTCTGCTTCTTTCATCTTTTGGATGTGTGGGTTCTTAACTGGCCAACATTCAGTCCCGTACAATATGGCAGGCCTAACCAGTGTTATATAAAACTTATCTTTTAGCAACAGTGGCACTTTCTTATCACACAAAACTCCTGACGCTAACATCCACTTCATCCACCCCACCCCTATACTATGTTTGACATCATTGTTGATCTCCCCAATCCCTTGAATAACCGGACCAAGGTACTTGAAACTACCCATCTTGGGAATGACTTGAGAGTCAAGCCTCATGACCACTCCCACTTTCGCCGGCTTGATGCTGAACTTGCACTCTATGTATTTAGTATTAGTCCTGCTCAACTTGAAACCCTAGACTCAAGGGTCTGTCTACAAATCTCTAGCCTCTCATTGGTGTAGCCTCGTGTCTCATCAATCGAAACTATGTTATCAGCAAATAGCATACACCATGGCACCTCCCTTTGAATATGATGAGTTAGTGCACCCATTACCAGGGCCAACAAGAATAGGTTGAGCGCAAACCCTTTGTACAACCCCATAACAACCGAAAAATGCTCTGAGTCGCCTCCTACTATCCTAACCTAAGTCTTAGCTCCATCATACATATCTTTAATCACCCTAATGTAGGCAGTCGGAACCCCTTTAGCCTCCAAGCAGCTCCATAGAACCTCCCTAGGAATCCTGTCGTACATTATTTCTAAATCAATAAACACCACGCAGAGATCCTTCTTCCTATCCCTATATTGTTCCACCATCCTCTTAACAAGGTGTATAGCTTCTGTGATAGAACGCCCTGGCATGAACCCGAACTGGTTGCCTGAAATAGACAATGTCCCTCGCACTCTCATTTCTACCGCTCTCTCCCAAACTTTCATGGTCTGACTTAGTAATTTGATACCCCTATAATTGTTACATATCTGGATATCACCTTTGTTCTTGTACAACGGAATCATTGTACTCCACCTCTACTCCTTTGGCATCCTATTCATCTCGAGTAAAATATTAAATAACCCAGTCAACCATTCAAAGCCTCTTATACCCACACACCTCCAAAGTTTTCGACAAGCCTGGTAGCTCTTCCCCTACTCATCTTTATGCATTGCCTTCATGACCTCCTCGACCTCAATGGGCCTACAATAACAAAAGTTATGGAGACTGCTAGCATTACTCAATTCACATAGAGCAATATCCTAATCCCCTTCTTCATTTAGAAGTTTCTGAAAGTAGGTCTACCACCTCCTCTTAATTTGGTCATCCCTCGTCAAAACTTTGTCGTCCTCATCTTTGAGGCACCTCACTTGGTCAGTTCCCGATCCCTCCTCTCTCTTGCCTTAGCCAGCCGGAATAAAAAAAATTTCCCCGCCTTTGTCCCCTAGTTCCTCATACAGATGAGCAAAAGCCACAGTCTTAGCCTAACTACCAAGATACCCACTCCATTCTTACCCCTCAGGACTCTAGAGTACCACAATTTATATCCATCTGCGTCATTCGCCCTCGATCAGACCCACCTAGTTCCCTGAACACACGCTATATTAATCTTCCTCTTCTGGAGAGTTTTTGCTAACTCTATAGACTTACTCGTCAGTGAACCTATGTTCCATGACCCGATTTTCGACCTATAGGCTCCATTTCCCTCTCTACCTCCCCCACATCCCGCCCCACTCCTAAACCCCGCCCCACCCATCGCCCTACGCTCTGCCCTACTCGAGGACAAGCCCTTACTCTATTATCCTAGACTACAGCCACTATACCTATAATAAGCTAAAGAAGACTCGCTAGCACACAACGATCAGTGACCCAAACTAGAAGGAAACTAGTAACTACTATCACACTAGTTGAATGATTGAACTAGTGCGAACTAAAGTGACATCAATTTAGCTAACGCCAAAATGAAACAGTAACACGGGAGGTACCAACTTCTGAGAACAGAACCTGTGATTTATTAATGTACTCGATGTTATTGCACACTTACGTCCGGCTTCCCACCACTCTTTACTGACACTCGCCCAGGCTGCTATCTTTTGCTTGCGCCAACTTGTCTCCAAAAACTCCAAGAATTTCCCTGAAAAATACAGAAAATACCACATAACAATAAGGGGATGTTAGCACTACCACTGGTATAGCCCCGACAGTAGTAAGGGGAATTGGGGGGGTGCTGGCTGAGAATTAAAAGAAGAATAAAAGGGAAGGAGAAAATGGGTCGCCGAAAATTATTTGTTGGGTGGCCACCATAAATCTGGTGGAGGTAGGGGAGGAGAAGGGTCGGAGATGGGAATGAGAGGGGGGGAGATGCGGGTGGCTTACCTGCCTGGGTGGGGTCGCCGGCATCGCTGCTGGTTGCCGGTGTGGTTTGTTAGTGACCATTAGTCACAAAGCACTGGTGATGGCGAAGGAAGAGGAAAAGCGTTGAAGAGAGAGAAATGTAGGAAAAGAAAGAAAAAAAGATCCATCCTATGCATGCATCACATTTTGAATATGCCCCTCAGTCCAGGTGCATTAAGCTTTCGCTACGTGGGGGGTCCGAGGAAGGGCCGGACAAAAATCTATTGTACACAGTCGTATCTTATATTTTTGTAAGAGGCTATTTTTACAGCTCGAACTCATGACCTCTTGGTCACATAACAGCAATTTTACAGATTACGCTAAAGCTCCCCTTTAGTCCAGATGTGTGCAAGTTTGTTCGAATATTAAAGTTATTAAAAAAAACGTCTCTATTAAACTCGGTTGCTCTTTCAACTTTCTTTTTCTATTAGGTTTTCACATTTGGTATTTGATGTTTCTAAGCCGACTAATCTGGATTTATGTCTGCTAAGCCTAATTTACAGACATATAAAACGATCAGAACAAAATTAATTTCTTTGTAAATCGTCATTAAAATTATTTACATGTAAATGAAACAATAAAGAAAAAGCTTATCTTGTCGAGGCAAGTATTTCTTGGCACAAAGGAAGCATCATAATAGAGGAAAAAAATCTTTTTTCTTTTTAACAGTTTATTTCAAAGCTACAAATTTCTTTCTTTTCTTCTCTTATTTATACTTTACTTCTCTTATGTAAAAACTTACATCGAGTTTAATTTTATGATTCTCCACAAGCGAGTTATATAACTTTAATCCTGTGTAAGATTTATACGTTGTTCTCATGAGATTATTGGTTTCTCTTAAATAGAATGTACTGATGATGTCTGAATCACATTCACCTGTTTAATTTAATGTAATGTAAGTGACAATAAGATTATTAAATTTAACCAATAGGCCACTTGATATACTTTTATCCTGTGTTATAGGGGTAGTGATTTTTTGTTAAATACTCCAGTAAATATCCAAAGAAATCCAGTCAAACAAAAACGTTATTCATGATTATGGCTGTAATTTTTCTATTTTCTCAAATTAATAAAGATTAGGTTAAATTGATTGACGTTTTATAACACACATGACGTATGCTACAGTTTTAGTTTTAACTTATGTCATTACTTGAAGACTTTATGCATAAAAGAAAGAAACCAATAGTCAATTGATCGAGAAAAAGTTGCTTTGAGTTCCATCAAGAAGATCTATAAGATAATAAACGTGGTAAAATTTTAATTATAAAAATGACATTTACTTTTTCGCTTTTCTAGTTTGCCTTGTGAGTTATGACAATAATGAGATCTAAGGATTTCTGCAAACATTGGTTTAAAAGAAATAGAGTAAAGAGAGACAGGAAATTTAAAGCATAAGGAAGGGGACTCCAGGTTTTGTGAATGCCGAAAGATTTACTTCGGATTTTCTCTATACTAAAGGCAGCCACCCAACTCTATTCATGAGGTTTGGCTCTGAAATATGCACAAAAAGTATAGAGTGCAATATCAGTATAATCGATCCCATATATTGGTAGGTGTCGAACCTAACCTCGGCAAAGTAGTAACGAGGCTAGGACACGATAACAATATAACCTGTGCAATTAAATCAACAACAACAACCACCCAGTATAATCTCATTTAGTGGGGTCTGGAGAGGGTAGTATGTACGCAGACCTTACCCCTACCCTTGGGTGGAGAGGCTGTTTCCAAATAGACTCCCGGCATCCTTCCCTCCAAGAACTTCCCACCTTGCTCTTGGGGAGACTCGAACTCACAACCTCTCGGTTGGAAGTGGGGGTTGCTTACCATCAGAGCAACCCCTCTTGTCAACCTATGCAATTAAATCATATACAAGAAATAATAATAATAGAAATTTAACAGATAAAGACGAGAAAGGGAAAGATGCGGAGGGAAATATCATATTATGACAGTAATAAAGTAAAGAAGCCAAGTAAATATCAAACTTGAACCAACATAAATGATAACACAGTAACACGTGCACGGCATCACCTTTCGCGTTTTTACTATCGTCCTCACCATAAAACCAACAGAAACGGCATGGCATCACCCTTCGGCATTAACTCTCATAGAAATAGGCACGGCATCACCCTTCGTGAATTAGCACTCACATAAATAGGTACGACATCACCCTTCGTGCATTAAAGCTCATTGAATATGGCACCACATGACCCTTCGTGCATTAACACTCTCTCACAATATTTACGATATCACCCTTTGTGTTTTACACTCTTCCTCGCCCAAACAATAAAAACAATAACATCTAGGCAAAGGAATTAGCTATAACAAATCTCACTTTAACAGTTTATTTCACAACGTAAGTCTCAACTCGAGTCGATACTCAATAATTATCCAATGCCAAGAAAAATATCATAAGACTTGTTCAACATGGAGAATTATGAATTTCGCATGAATAGTACATGATACGAAGCACAACAGTCACAGTTTAAGACTCACTTAAATGCTCAACACCAACATATAGATACTCGTCACCACACCTATACGTCGTACTCAACACTAACATGTAGCAAATAAGACAACAACACGTATTCCCTCAAGCTAAGATTAGACCAAACACTTATCTCTATTCCATGGCCAAAAATCAAACCTCAATTACCGCTTTACCTCACAGTTCCACTTCCAATCCACTTGAACGTAATCATAATCAACTTAATAACATCAAATAAATGCTAAATAGCTCAATTCCCATGCGTAATAATAGATTTCTCAATATGTCTTCCAAAAAGTCAAAAATCGACCCCGGGCCTGCTTGGGCAAAACTCGAAGTTCTGACCAAAATCCGATTTTCAATTCATCCACGAGCCCAAATATGCAATTGCTTTTGATCCAACCTCAATTTGAGGTCTAAATTCCTAAATTTCGAAATTCCTAAATTCTACCCAAAATTACTCAATTTTCCATGAAAATTCCTAGATTTTGAGATGAAATCATGTAAAATAATTAAATAGATTGAAGATAATGAGTTAGAAATCGTTTACCTATAATTTGGGGAAGAACTCTCCTTTGAAAAATCGCTTATGGGAGCTTACGGTTTGAAAATTTGAGAAATGAGTTCAAAATCCCGTCCAAGTGATGTTTTGATAAGTTGTAGATGTCACATTTATGACAGGAATGCGAAACAAGCTTGGCAAATTGCGAACAATTTGTCGCAATTGCGAAGGTTGACCCTCCCTGTTGACTTCACAAATACGAAGGAATGTTCGCAAATGTGAACATGCTGGCTCAGCCTTTTGGTCGTATTTGTGATGAAAGGCTTGTAATTGCAAAGCCTGTGAAGGTCGCAATTTCGAAGCTTGATCTCGCAATTGCGAGATCAGTGGCCTGCAACAGCTGAAGCATACCAGCAATATTTTACCTTAGTCCAAAACAACTCGTGGCCTATTCAAAATTCACCCGAGCCCTCGGGGCTCCAATCCAAATATGCACACAAGTCTAAAAATATCTTACTGACTTGCTTGTATGATCAAATCGCTAAAATAACATCATAAACAACGAATTTAACACCAAAAACTCATGAAATTCTCAAGATAGTTCAATTTCTATTTTCTCGATCAAGGGTCCGAATATATCAAATCTTTTCCATTTTTCATCAAATTTCACATATACGACTTAAATACTATATTAAACCTATACCGGACTCCGAAACCAAAATACGGACCCATATTAAAGAGGCTACACACTATTATATTTCTAAAAATCCTTATATTTTCCAACAAATAATTTTCTTCAAAATTTTATTTTTCGGGTTAGGGACCTCAGAATTCGATTCCGGACATACGCCCAAGTCCCATATTTTATTGCAGATCTTATGGGACCATCAAATCATAGGTCCGGGTTCGTTTACCAAAAACGTTGATCAAAGTCAACTTTAATCAATTTTAAAAGTAAAATTTAATATTTTTCTTAAATTTCACATAAAAGCTTTTCGAAAACGCGCCCAGACTGCGTACACAAATTAAAAAGAAAGAAAATGGGTTTTTAATGTCTCGAAATCCAAATTAGAATTTCAATACACAAGATGACCCTTTGGGTCATCACACTAACCTTTGTCTTCTATTACTCACAACTCACTATGTCATCTCAATTTTATTCTCCTTTTTAATTAAAGACGTGAATAAAGATTTTCAAAAAAAATGTTTGTCTTTTTTTTAAAAAAAAATCATATAAAGAAATACATAAAGACTTTTAATTTATAACTTTAGTTTTTCTTTTAATAATTATATTATATACTGCATTATGAATATACCTCATCGGGAGCGCAATACAGAATTTTCATAGTATATACAAAACTAAGTAATACTATAGGGATGTTTAGTATAATTAATTCTTAATTATATTCAATAACTCGTAAATGCTAATCCTATAAAATAATAAATAATTATGTCAAATCACCCTCTACAAAATATCTATGCTGAGTGTTGGTTTCTTATAATTGGGCTAAACAAATGGTTTGAAGTCGTAAAATGAATTAATGAAAAGCAAAGCACTTAAGTTCTCATTCGAATTCCTTTACACTTGAAAATTATCATGAAAAAAATTATATTTATACCTATATTATATTAAAAGCACTTCGTCCTTTTTATTCGTTAAAACATAGAGTTTATATTGGACAATATAGTAATTTAAGTATTTCATCAAAATTAATAAACATTGAACAATTTTGAATATTCACGTTATTATTTGGTAAATTTTTGCCAGAATTATTTGTCATTAATTTTTCTTCATGTTTCTTACATGAGGAAAGTTAAAAAAAATTCCCCTAAACTTTCGCTTCCCTTTACTCCACTGTAAATGACTTCTTTTGTTTGTATTAATTATTTGGTAAAAATTCTCTTCACGTTTCTTACACAAGGAAAGTAAATAAAAATAATTTCCGATACTTTAGCTACTTGACTCAATCTCATTAAGTGACCGTATGTGTATTTGACTTTGGTTAAATTCCCTATTCTTTGGAGTAGTAAATATTTGATAATTTTTTTGTACACTAGAATAGTTAATAACTTTTTTCCTAAACTTTTACTACTTTGTTCAACTCTCAATAATGACTTTTTTTGTCATACAAGGAAAATAAATATGCACGTACACTAGGAAATTTTGTAATTAGATTGTCCACGTGCATATAATTTATTTTATGTGTCAAATTGAGTATCAAAATGCTATTATAAAAAAAAACTCTTTTTATTATAAAAAAAGTTACAATGTAACAAATTAATCATCAAATTACGCATTATTCCAACATCGCAATTTCAGGTTTTGTTTCTTTTACTAATATCAATATTTTTTACTACTTCGTATTTTGCAAGCACATTTGCATGCACCAGTTTTTATTGTTGCATCAATAATTTATCTTTTTGTTGCATTAAAAATTTTTTATTATATACATTTTTTCATATTTTGGACGTGGCTAATTTCACATATCACGTAATTTACAAATTTAATACAGGTTATTGAACAATTGCAATTCATTCATTACAGAAAATCGGTTAGACGTGCGATCTAAGTCTCATTACTTAAATTAGTATTGTTTTTTTCTTTGGTATGTGATTAAGAATACTTATTGCTATGCCATCTCAAGTTGCTTGTTTTAAATAGAGTTAAAAATTAGACTATATATATTTTAATTCAGTGTTATATTAATGATTTGCTTTATTTGTAATTGTTATGCTTGAATCACTCAAATTCTAATAATAACATCCGCTCAGGTAAACAATCTTCCTTATATCATAAAAATAACCAGTTATTGAATTAATCACTTTGATAACTTATAAAACTCTTATGTTTTATTTTAGGTGCACCTGCAATGGCCAGTGAAAGAAATTGCCAAACCAATGTGTCCCAATAAATTAGTCTAAGAAGAGTATCTGATTTGTGTTTGGTAATATGAGTATTAGTTTTTTGGGAGTGGAATAGTAAAAGAATTCAACAATAAAACAAATCAAGGGACCGGAAAAATTATAACATTAGTTGACGAAGAGGTAATTATTATTTTAAATCAATAATAATATTGTTATGAAATAATATAAAAGACAAGAACAATAATGTAAGAACAAGAGCAATAGAGAGAAGAGTAGAGAGAGTTCTTCTTATTGATACTTAGAGAATGTTAGGAGTGATTTACAATGGTAGAGGGCACCTCTATTTATAGGGAGGAGGATGATTTAGCTACCAATAATAGGACTCTAGAATCTCTCTAATTAAAGACATTCACCTTAAATAGAAGTGTATTTATAACACTCCCCCTTGAATGTCTATTCAATGATGTGCCTCGTTAAAACCTTAAAACAAAACCCAATGGGAAAAATTAAAGTAAGGAAAAAGAGTACACATGTTTGAATATGCGCCTATTGGTTGCCTCATTAAAAACCTCGCAAGGAAAACCCGGTGGGACAAAACCTTGTAAGGGAAAAAGAGTGCAACGCGCATTAACTCCCCCTGATAAGAACATCAATTTATGTCCTTAAGTCTTCGCATCCCGATCTTGTGAACTAGCTTCTTGAAGGTTGACTTTGGTAGAGATTTTGTGAACAAATCAGCCATATTGTCACTTGAACGAATCTGTTGAACATTGATATCACCATTCTTTTGAAGATCATGTGTGAAGAATAACTTTGGTGAAATATGCTTCGTTCTATCTCCTTTTATGAATCCTCCCTTCAATTGAGCTATACATGCTGCATTGTCTTCATACAAAGTTGTGGGTAGTTTATCACACTTCAAACCACATTTGTCTTGGATATGATGTATTATAGACCTCAACCACACACACTCCCGACTTGCTTCATGAATAGCAATTATCTCGGCATGATTAGATGAAGTAGCCACAATTGATTGCTTAGTCGATCGCCAAGATATGGCGGTTTCTCCACAGGTAAACACATAACCCGTTTGAGATCGAGCCTTGTGTGGGTCGGAAAAATATCCAGCATCAGCATAACCAACAAGATCCGGGCTGCAATTCTTGCCATAAAATAAGCCCATATCGGTAGTTCCCTTTAGGTACCGCAATATGTGTTTGATCCCGTTCCAATGTCTCCTCGTAGGATCCGAGCTAAATCTTGCTAAGACATTAACTGAAAAGGATATGTCGGGTCTTGTAGTGTTTGCAAGATACATTAGTGCACCAATTGCGCTAAGATATGGTACTTCAGGACCAAGTAGCTCTTCATTCCTTTCTTGTGGTCGGAATGGATCTTTGTTCACATCAAGTGATCGAACAACCATCGGTGTACTTAAAGGATGTGCTTCATCCATGTAAAACCGTTTCAGTACCTTTTCTGTATAGGTAGATTGATGAACAAAAATTCCGTTTGCCAAATATTCAATTTGCAAACCAAGACATAGTTTAGTCTTTCCGAGATCTTTTATCTCGAATTCATCCTTTAGATAATCAATTGCCTTTTGGAGTTCTATAGGGGTTCCAATAAGGTTTATGTCATCGACATATACGGCAAGTACAACAAATTCCGATGTTGTTTTCTTTATAAAAACACACGGGCAAATGGCGTCATTTATATAGCCTTCTTTTAACAAGTACTCACTAAGACGATTATACCACATTCGTCCAGATTGCTTTAGACCATACAAGGATCTTTGCAATTTAATTGAGAACATTTCCCGAGATTTTGAATTATGCGCGTTTGGCATCTTGAGTCTATCGGGAATTTTCATGTATATCTCATTATCAAGTGAGCCATAAAGATAGGCAGTAACTACATCCATTAAGTGCATGTCAAGCTTTTCATGGACAGCAAAACTTATGAGATAACGAAAGGTTATCGCATCCATTACAGGCGAATATGTCTCTTCATAATCGACACCAGGCCTTTGAGTAAAACCTTGTGCAACAAGGCATGCCTTATATCTTTGTACCTCGTTTTTCTCATTTCTTTTGCGTACAAAGACCCATTTATAGCCGACAGGCTTAACACCATTAGGTGTTTCAACTATAGGGCCAAAAACTTCACGTTTTGCCAGCGAATTCAATTCTGATTGAATTGCTTCTTGCCACTTTGGCCAATCCTGTCTTTTTCGACATTCTTCAACAGATTGAGGTTCGAGATCCTCACATTCTTGCATAATGCTAGATGCTACATTATAAGCAAAGGCATTATCCACCACAATATCCACTCGATTAATATTTGCCTTAATATTAATTGGATTTAGGGATAGTTCCGTATTTTCCAGAATCTCGGGCTCAATGGATTCTTCATGAATCTTAGAATTTGTCAAATCATGGATTTCCTCATGAGATTCTTTCGTAGTGTCATCTCGATCGTTCTTTTTCCTCTTTCTAGGATTTCGATCTTTGGAACCTAATGGTCTGCCACGCTTCAGGCGTGCATTCGACTCATTGGTTATGACACTAGATGATTGTCCAACAGGGACATCAATACGGATTGGAACATTTTCCGCAGGAATGTGGGATTTCGTTATCCTCTTCAAGTCCGTAAATGCGTCAGGCATTTGATTTGCTATTCTTTGCAAATGGATAATCTTTTGTACCTCTCTTTCACAAATAGAGGTATGTGGATCAAGATGAGATAATGATGCATTTTTCCACAAAATTTCCCGTTTGGTTTCACCAACTTCTCCCCCTAATTTTGGGAAAAGTGTCTCATCAAATCGACAGTCTGCAAATCGTGCAGTAAACAAGTCGCCTGTCAATGTTTCGAGGTAGCGAATGATAGAGGGCGATTCAAACCCAACATATATTCCTAACCTTCTTTGCGGGCCCATTTTGGTGCGGGATGGCGGTGCTATAGGCACATATACTGCGCATCCAAAAATTCTTAAATGGGATATATTGGGTTCATGACCCAAAACCAATTGCAACGGGGAATATTTGTGGTAATTCGTCGGTCTGAGACGAATTAGCATTGCTGCATGTAAGATGGCGTGACCCCATACCGAAGTGGGCAGCCTCGTTCTCATAAGTAATGGCCTTGCAATCAACTGCAGGCGTTTAATTAACGATTCTGCAAGACCGTTTTGAGTGTGAACATGAGCTACAGAATGTTCAACTTTTATCCCGATTGATAAGCAATAATCATTAAATGCTTGGGATGTAAACTCAGCAGCATTATCCAGTCTAATGGACTTGATTGGATTATCTGGAAATTATGCTTGTAGTCGAATTATTTGTGCCATCAACTTCGCAAACGCAAGGTTGCGTGATGACAACAGGCACACATGAGACCATCTACAGGATGCGTCTATCAAGACCATGAAATACCTAAACGACCCACTAGGTGGGTGAATAGGTCCACAAATGTCCCCTTGTATACGTTCCAAAAACGTGGGTGACTCAGTCCCAACCTTTGTTGGTTATGGCCTGATAATCAACTTGCCTTGATAACACGAAGTGCAAGGATATTCATTATTCGAAAGAATTTTGAAATTCTTTAACGGATGCCCATATGAGCTTTCTATAATCCGTCTCATCATGACCGATCCTGGGTGTCCCAATCGATCATGCCAAAGTACAAAGGTATTGGAATCAGTAACCCTTTGGTTTACTGTTGAATGTGCCTCAATTGCACTAATTCTTGTCCAATACAGGCCACAAGATAAAGACGGGAATTTCTCAATAACCCTCTTTTGGCCGGAGACATTCTTTGTGATGACGAGATATTCAAGATTATCTTCATCCATTGTCTCAATATGATAGCCATTCCGGCGTACATCTTTAAAACTCAACAAGTTTCTCTTAGACTTGGAGGAGAACATTGCATTCTCTATGATTAACGTCGTGCCTTTGGGCAGAGTTACAATTGCTCTTCCGGAGCCTTCAATCAATTTACTACTTCCAGAGATTGTAGTAACGTTTGCCTTACACATATTTAGTTGAGAGAAATATTTCCTTTCTTTGAGTATTGTATGTGTAGTACATGAATCAACTAGGCAAATACTTTTACAGTTGGACGTTGATCCAAGTTCGCTTTGTGAGATATCCATATTTGCTATCCCATAGTTTGACATACAAAAGAGATACACGAACATAAGAATAAACAAGTTCAATTCTTTTGTGTCACATAATATTTTCAAAATCTGCTGCTAACAGTTGACTAACAAAATCAGATATGTTATCCATAATTGATTACTTTGCAGTTTGAAAATTTCAGTTTAAACGTTTTCTTCAAACAATCGATTGTTAAACACAAACAATCGATTGTTGAACATTGACAATCGATTGTTAAACACACACAATCGATTATTTGCTATTTTGAAAAACTTCAGATCTTACTGTCTAAAGACAATCGATTGTTAAATATAGACAATCGATTGTTGGCTTATTTTGAAAAATTCCAGAACACACTGTCTTAAGACAATCGATTGTTATGCATAGACAATCGATTGTTGGCTATTTTGAAAAATTCCAGAGCACACTGTTTTAAGACAATCGATTGTTAAGCATAGACAATCAATTGTTGGCTATTTTGAAAAATTCCAGAGCACACTGTCTTAAGACAATCGATTGTTATGCATAGACAATCGATTGTTGACTATTTTGAAAAATTCCAGATTACACTGTTATAACGACAATCGATTGTTAGACAAAGACAATCGATTGTGGATGATTTTTGAAAAATTCCAGATTACACTGTCTTAACGACAATCGATTGTTAGACAAAGACAATCGATTGTGGATGATTTTTGAAAAATTCCAGATTACACTGTCTTAACGACAATCGATTGTTAGACAAAGACAATCGATTGTTGATCAATTGTTTTTCAGCTTTAATGCGAAAATAGTAGATAATCGACTAGTTTTTCAGGCTAGTCGATTACCCCTACTGGAAAATAAAAATATTATTGATATTTGAGCATATTGAAGATATTCTAAAGAACTACTGCTAACATTACATCATGAACTAACTAATACGATCTAATACTATTGACTATTAGTTTATTCACTAACTAATACAAATAAGTAGAACAAAATCAAATAACTCCATCTTCTTTCATCACGGACCCATCGCCGATTAGGTGGTCTATTTTCCCCTCGAGTTGCTCAAAGAAGTCTGCCACATCCAGGTGGGTGATGTCCAAGTTGTCGTCATAGACAAAATTTGTTTCAGGGCCTTTTCTCTTTCGAGATGCTTGATAAAGGTCAACCAAGTGTCTTGGTATACGGCAAGTCTTTGACCAGTGCCCTTTCCCACCGCAACGATAACATATCGTTTCTGAACCATTTGCCTTAGGATCTTCATGACCCCGTTTCTGCTTTCGGCGGTTATCTCTCCTTGGGGTTTGACGGACTTCATTGGAATTTCTTCCTTGTCTACGTCCCTGGTTATGACCCCGTTTATGACCATGACCATGGCCCTTTTCATGTTTGGCATAATGAGAGTGCATCTTATCTGCTTCAGGCAGTGGTGTAGACCCAGTGGGTCGATTTTCATGATTTCTCATGAGCGGGTCATTATTTCGCTCAACCACTAGTAGAAGAGAAATCAGTTTAGAGTACTTTGTAAAGCCTTTTTCTCTATACTGTTGTTGCAGTACCATATTGGAGGCATGAAACGTTAACGTTTTCTCAAGCATATCATAATCGGAGATATTATCCCCGCATAGCTTCAATTTAGAAGTAATTCTGAACATTGCAGAATTATATTCAGAAACGGACTTAAAGTCCTGGAGCCTCAGATGAGCCCAATCATATCGTGCTTGTGGCAGAGTGACCAACTTCAGGTTGTCATATCTCTCCTTTAAGCCGTTCCACAAGATGAGTGGGTCCTTGACGGTGAGATATTCAATCTTCAAACCTTCATCAAGGTGATGGCGCAAGAAAATCAAGGCCTTCGCACATTCTTGGGTGGATGCTTTTTCTCTATCTTTGATGGTGTCTCCGAGACCCATAGCATCTAAGTGGATTTCAGCATCCAACACCCATGTCATATAGTTCTTGCCCGAAATTTCAAGGGCAACGAACTTTCTTTTCGTAATGTCAGACATAATCAAAAATTAAATTAGGAAGAGGGAAATACCTTAGATTTTTCGAGAATGGTTCTTGAGACGGTAGAGTCTCGTGCTGATAACGTGTTATGAAATAATATAAAAGACAAGAACAATAATGCAAGAACAAGAGCAATAGAGAGAAGAGTAGAGAGAGTTCTTCTTATTGATACTTAGAGAATGTTAGGAGTGATTTACAATGGTAGAGGGCACCTCTATTTATAGGGAGGAGGATGATTTAGCTACCAATAATATGACTCTAGAATCTCTCTAATTAAAGACATTCACCTTAAATAGAAGTGTATTTATAACAAATATAGCTTATTTCATGCCTTTGCATATATAGTTTTAACCATTAGATTAACTTAAGTGAAACTTTTTATACGGAACAAAAATTCACGCTACACTTTTTAATGGTTATCTTGAGATGTGAAAACATTATTTACAACAATATAAAAACTCTTAGTAAAATATCGTTTGTCTTTTTTACCCTTTAAAAATAAATATTACATTGAACAAAATTGTAAAAATTTACTTTTCTAATAATAAGGATCTTGAAATAAATTAAAATTTTAATTATTAAATATCTCTTTATACAACAAGGTAGGAAGTCCTAATATTTAGAATTTTAAGTCATCCAAAATTTTATATATTACAAATCATTTCCTTGAAAAATTGGTTGTCCAAATACAAGAAAAAGAAATATAATTGAACCTGATTATAATAATTTATTATAAAATTAAGGTTTGATGTGATTTATATTACTGATCAAATCTCATTAAGGAGTGATTCAATGTAATTCAACTAAAATATTGCATATTAAGTTATTCATTATTTAAAACCGTAATGAGCTAATATAAAAATTTGAATCAACAAGAAAATCATAATATTAATATTTTTGGTTGTATGTAAATTATAATTACAACTGAATATAATAACTGTAATTATTCAAAAAATATTACCGTATGCCGAAGTCTTAATATTTAAAAATTTTAAATTAATATAATATAGATAATTAATATATTATTATTTTTGATGATGACCACTTATCAGAAGGTTTTCTATTCTTTTCCATAAATAGGCTTTCCCAACGACAATAGGGATACTTGTTTTTACATGATTTGGAATTAGAGTGACAAATACATAATTTACTGTCACGATCCGAATTTTTCACTTTTGGGAGTTATGATGGTGTCTACTAATGAGAGTTAAGCCAGCCAATTCTTAACTAATTACTTCATCAACACATTGCTTCTCTTTTAACAAATACAAGTCAATAATATGAAAATAGCAGAACTTTGAATAATTAAGCGGAAGATAACAATAATTTTTTTTATCTGAACATGAATTTCTAATACAACCACTTGAATTTCGACTACCCAGAACTGGTGTCAGAGTTTCACAGACGGTCTAAGAATACTACACATAAAGGTCTGAAAGAAATAAACTCAACACTTTCTCTAGAAATACATGAAAGAAACAGGAATGTAGATGAAAGGGGACGCCAGGGCCTACGAACGCCTGCAGGGCTACCTCGGGTCGCCTGATGAATAAGATCCAGAAATTTCACTGTGATCCAAATTTGACAATACTGGAGTCTGCACAAAAGAGACCAGAGTGTAGTATCAGCATAACCGACCCCATGTGCTGGTAAGTACCTAGCATATATATATATATATATATATATATATAATATAATATATATAGCGGGAAAATAACAAGAATAACCATTTTAAATGGGAAGGGAACATGCTTCGGGGATAACAGATAATACAGAAATTCAAGAAAATAATAAGGAACATCAACACAGATCAGAAAAATAAAAGCCGACTTTAATATTTGTACACATCTTGTTGCAGGCGTGCAATCCGATCCCGTTTCTCAATGTTTCCGTGGCAGGCGTACCACCCGCTCACATTTCATCAAACCTCGTGGTAGGCGTACCACCCCCTCCCATTTTATTATATCAACAGTTCTACCAAATGAAAATTTAGTCTAATAATGCAACAATTAATACAAATTCATAAGATAACAAGTACTTAATAATTATGATTCACCGAGGAAAATAAATAATGACAAGTAGCAATTAAGTATGGGTTTAGTGAGTTAATAAGAAATTTGGTATTTAATATGTCGAATGTCAAGTAGCAATTAAGTCACATAATCATGTAGCAATTATGGCATAAATTCAAGACATGATGTTGCTCAAGGATACCTTGATTCAATTATAACAAGCAACACAATAAAGGGAGATGTCAACACAAAGAATCACAGTCATAGTGGAATAAAACAATTAAATGCACTTGAAGTGATAACAATAAGAAATCACAACAAACATCAATAGGTGCACGGCATCACCCTTTGTTCTTTTACTCTCATCCTCACAAAGTAATGATATAATAAAATGTTCACAACATCACCCTTCGTGCTTTTACTCTCTTTCCTCACATATAATCAATAAAATCGGCACGGAATGGTATATCGTGCGGCACGGTATCACCCTTCGTGCTTTACACTCTTTCATCACAATATATAATCAATGAATATCATTACGGAATGGTACATCGTACGACACGGCATTACCATTCGTGCTTTACACTCTTTCCTCACAATATCAAACAATGTACGGCATCACCCTTCGTGCTTTAACACTCTTCCTCACCCAAACAACAATCACAAGTAAGGGACAAAGAAGAAAACAACCAATGATAGAAATCCCAGCAAGGGGGTACGATTAAGCAGTCAAATCCCGACAAGGAAACAATTGTAACAACCTCAATATCCCGGCAAGGGAAGAAATCAACAAGACAACGAAACATCCCGGCAAGGGAATAAATCAATAACTCTTTTTCTTTCTTCCATTTCTTTCTCTATAATTCACTGTACTACTTGAGCCAACGCTTCAAAGAATTCAATTTTTCTCATATACCTTCACAATTCATGTTACAACTCGAGTCAATGCTCCTCGACGTTAGAAATCACCACTTCCTTTCACATGCTCTTTACAACATATAGAAATTATCAAATAAGCATGGAAGTTACGACCAAACAATCAGAATAATCGGAATATAAGGACTCACAGTTATGGTAGAAACAATTGCATAGATACTCATCACCATGACTATACATCGTACTCAACAATTAGCTAGTAGAAAATAAGACTCAACTCATATTCCCTCGAGTTAGGGTTAAACCAAACACTTACCTCGATGCTTTGAACTCAACTCAAACCTCAACTATAGCTTTACCTCGTGATTCCACCTCCAATCGCTCGAATCTAGTCACGGGTCACTTAATTAATTTAATAAACACTAAATGAATCAATTTGAATGCGTAAAAATGAATTTCTCAAAGTTTTTGCCCAAAAATTCCAAAATTGCCCCCGAGCCCACGTGATCAAAACCCGAGGTTCGAACCAAAACCCAGTTACCCATTCACCCATGAATCCAAACATGTATTTTTTTAAATCAAACCTCAAATTGAGGTCCAAATCCCCAATTTGTGGAAAACCTAGGTTCTACCCAAAACCCCCAATTTTACTCATAAAAACCATTGATTTTCAGTGGAAAACATGTTAAATAATGCAAATGATTGAAAGAGTTAAATAAAAATCGACCTACCAATGATTTGAAAGAAGTTTCGTTCTTCAAAAATAGCCCAAACGAGTTGTATTTTGAAAATGGGGTGAAAATGTCTTAAAATTGACTAAGTACAAAATATACATGTTGCAGATGTCGCAATTGTGAAATTGCGAACCCCGGCTTCTGCTAACATGGAAAATGCGAAACATGGTTCGTATTTGCGAACCCTTCCTATTTTCAGGACCTTCGCATTTCCGAAGTGAGGTTCGCATTTGCGACATGACGATCGCATCTGCGATCACTGGCAGCCTGGGCATTTTTCGCATTTGCGAAGAAATGCTCACATTTTTGCGAGAAGGGCTAGCCTGGGCTTACTTTGCAATTGCGAAGGGCCACTCGCATTTGCTTGACATGCTTCGCAAATGCGAAGCCTGCAGGCCAGTTCATACCAGCAACTTTCAAGGTTTAATAATGCACTCCGACGCCTATCCAAAACTCACCCGAGCCCTTAGGGCTCCAAACCAAATATGCACACAACCTCAAAATATACTACGGACTTATCCATGCGATCAAATCGCCAAAATAACATCAAATACATCGAATTAATTTCAAAATTCATAATTTCTTCCAAGTTTTCATAAAACATCAAATTTCAATTTTAAGTCCGAAACACGTCAAACGACGTTCGTTTTCAACCAAATTTTACAGAAAATGCTTAAATTACATATAATACATCTACCGAGTGCCGTTGCAAAATACGGGCCCGATACCACAGTCTTCTAATCAAATTTTATTTTCAATTTTTATAATTATTTCCAGAAAATAATTTTACTCAAAAATTTATTTCTCGGGCTTGGGACCTCGGAATTCGATTCCGGGCATACGCCCAAGTCCCATATTTTTCTACGGACCCTCCGGGACCGTCAAACCATGGGTCCAGATCTGTTTACCTAAAATATTGACCACAGTCAAACTTATTCATATTAATATCAAAATTTAGCATTTTTCTCACCGAATTTAAGCTTTCCGGCTACGAGCCCTGACTGTGCACGTAAATCAAGACAACCCTAGATGAAGTTTTCAAGGCCTCGAAAGTACAAAATAAATAAAAAACAAGTGATGACCCCTTTGGATCGTGACATTTACCCCAAAATCTTAAATAATAATCTATTCATAGGTTACATTATAGTTTTAACCTATAAGTTGTAGCTTTAGTTGGTTATTCAGATTCTATTGCACAATAGTCTATGAATCGTCACTTAATTTTAACACTAAAATAGTAAATTTTAATTACATATAATTTATCACATTACCTTTAATATAAAATAAAAAATAAAGCAACAAGAAAAATCGTTATAGAATAATGAAGGTGGAAATTACAACCAAAGAAAAAACCACTAGCTTTTAATTTATAATCGTAGGCAGCTTTCTTTCGTTCTTTAATTTTAATTAAATTATAAATACAATATTCAATATTATAATTAAATTATTTTAAAAATTGTATATTATTAAATTAAAATTCACGCACAAAGTACGTACCATAATATTAATATGGTCAAAACAGTAAGAATAATACAATTATTTATGTACACGTGAATCCCAAATTAGTCGCATGTGTCTTAAAACCTTGCCTATATTTGATACATCAAGTATTAAAATAGGAATCTTGCCATAGAAAGTTGTAGAAAAAGATAAAATTCTTGACCAAGTTGGAGCTCATACTAATAAAAATAAGCGCGCATAGCTCCACTTTTAAAAATAAAATAGATTTCATGGCTAGTCTGTTGCTAAATACTCCATAACTAATAACTTTTTTATAATGCATCTTAATTATCATTAAATAAATTTAGCTGCGGAAATAAAATGTTCGTCTTACATTAACTCTTGTTGTTGTTTTATTAAGAATTCAAAATTTTTTCTATTTTTAAAATTAAATTCAAAATTTCTAATTAAGAATTGAGAGATCTTATTCAGTCCCCCATACAAGATGAAGTGGTATAACAGATTTTGTGAGGTAATGGTATGGATATCAATGTATGGGCTGCTTTCATAATTCAAGCACCACATCGTAGTTATATCCTCATCCTTTTGACCATTTCTTAAAACTTTTTACTCTTTCAACGGTTTTAGGTGGAGTTTATATATTGACGTGGTAAAAATAATTACATTATCGGGTGATCAGTAAAGTCAAATTTAGAAATTTATTAGATAAACAAATATATTATTTAAATAAAAGTGATTGAGTTAGGCTAAACTCACACCTAATAGGGTCGTTCCACCACTTATTCGGTCGCTTATTAGGTAATTACAAATAAATCTTTAACAACAATAATTAATTGACAACCGGTTAAGTTACACTAATAATAGGAGTTATTATTAGTTTAATCAAAAGTGTAAATAAGTTTAGTAAGAAAAACTTTTTCTTAAAAAAGAAGCTGATTTGTTGGACTGCAATTGCCAAAACGGTAGTGGGCTCTAAAGGCCAATAAATGGGTTCTTGGGGGGCCACTTGACAATTACTTCTCATTACATACAAGGAGTTTGCATATGTACTCGCATAAAGGTAGGAAACTTACATAAATATCCCAAATAAATTTCAACTTACCTATCCCTAGTCATTAGTCATAAATTTACTAAAACTTACCAACTATATATAAAAATTAAAAAACCAAATAAACAAGGTTTTTTCTCTCAAAGAATCACATGCAAAAATCATCTTTCATATATTTTTAAGCGTGATTAGCAATATTAGATGCAAGAGGGAAAGGAAATCTTATGGATGAGATATCAAATAAAGTGATGAAATATAAAAAAATATACAATATTCCAAAAATCTAAACAAAAAAGAAATTTTTTTAATGGGTATAGTTGAAATTCATTAAAAATATAGATAAGTCAATATACAAAATTTGAGGATGATTGCATGTGATTTGGTCTAATTTTGTATCAAAATTCGTAATTAAATCTAGTTCAAAAAAAATTTAAACGACACATGTATCAAATATGTACCATGAGTTTTTTTATTTAGATAAATAAAAATTAGCCTTAGGCACTGTCTAGTGGATTTTGCTAAAACAAATATGTATCACGCATGTATCTCACACACATGTATACATGGATATTGATGCACAATCAAATAAATATGATACATCTGTGATACAAAAACAATACGCAGAGTGATACACATATCATTTTTTTAATATTCAGTTTTTACTTCGAATTTTCAATTCAAACCACCTCAAAACCTCACCAAATCATTCCAAAACTGAGATTCAAGCTCCTTAAAATATACACAATCTATTCTAATAGCACTCATTCAAAATAAAGCAAAAATTTGATTTTTTTGCAATAAATAGCTAATTGGCTAATACTAGTAATATTTTATCAATTGATCAATTTTTGTAATGAGCTACCTATAAATAGGCATAGCTGGTAATTTTTCATAAAGATATAATAACTACAGGATAATTTCCTGCTCTGCAATATTCTAACACTAAGCAAATCAAACTAAACTGAAAATACATGATGGTGTTTGCAAAATCAACTCTATATATTTTTGTTAGCATAAATATGTGTTCCACTCTTTTCTATTTTCACTCTTTTCTCATTAAATCATGTCAACGATGACATAGTGAGTAATAACCATCAAGAATTATGGCGAGATAAGCTGAAGTTCAAGAATTTGTCTAAGGAAGGGGCTGGGCACAATAAAGCTTTGCATTTTATGGTCAAATGTGAAGGGCATTATGTAAAAGAGGTCATGATTGACGAAGGCTCAAGTGTAAAAAATAGTCCGATAAGCTGAAAGTTCATAACAAATAGTACCATCTCCAGTATATTGTGATGTGTAATGGTAGAGCTGTTGAGCTCAATGAAATAGTGAAGAAGGAACAGAAAATAACAAAGAGAAAATTAAAATTGCATAATTATTGATGACAATTACATGTACTGACTCCCTATTTAATATACTCAGAAAGAAATAATCTAACTAACCCATTCAGTGGGTGACACGTGACAATCTTCTAGAGACTACTCTTATTCATTAGATAGCATATCCAATATAATATCTAAATATTAGGCTGACTATCTTTACTACTGATGGCCCAACTGACTTCAGTTGGTGGCCCAACTATCCTAAGCCCAAGTTGCCTCCATGTTCTCTACATTCCATCCCCCTTAAGAACTCATTCCTCTGTCCTCTGCCATTTATGGATCAAAATTGGGAAATTGAGATTTCTGAAATGAATAATCTTCCCAGGTAGCTTCTTCATGCGACAAATTAGTCCACTGTACCAGGACTTGGGTGGCTGCACGATTTTATTTCTTAACCATTCTTCTATCCAAAATGGAAACTGGCTCCATGCGAATTTGACCCTCTTCTGTACAAAATGGGGGATCTTGAGCTAAAAAAGTTTTGTCACCCACCTTCTTCTTTAGATGAAACACATGGAATATTGGGTGGATTTTTGAGTTCTGAGAAAGTTTGAGCTCATAAGCAACCTTGCCTATTTTGCGCACAATATGATAGGGACCATAAAACTTGGCTGACAACTTTAAATTCTTCCTCACTACTACTGTGGATTGGCAGTAAGGTTGCAAGTTCAAAAATACCCAATCCCCTCTTCAAAGGTCCTCTCACTTCTTTTGGAATCTGCATAAAGTTTCATTCGATTTTGAGCCTTGGATTGATTGTCTTGCAGTATGCGATTCAGTAGATGCCTTTCCTTCAAGGGTTGATCTAATGAGTTAAGTTTGCTCTGGGCAATTAACTCAAAACTAGGTAGGGGTGGATTATAGCCATACGGGGCCTTAAAAGGATTCATGCCGATTGCTGATTGAAAATTGGAGTTGTACTAAAATTTGGCTTGAGGTAACTACATACTCCACTCTGATGGTTTGTGGCTGGTCATGCAACGGAGATAGGATTCCAAGTATCTATTGAGTCTCTCCGATTGGCCATCCATTTATGGGTGATAAGTCGAGCTTGGCTTTAATTGCATTTGTAGTCCTTTAAATAGTTCCCGCCAGAAATTGCTCATGAAAACAGGATCTCTATCCGACACAATTGAGCAGGGAATGCCATGTAGTTTGCATACGTTATCGAGAAACAGCCAGGCAAGTTGAGGGGCAGTATAGGGGTGGGTAAGGGTGAAGAAATGGGCATACTTAGAGAATTGATCGATGACCAACTGAGTCTTTTCCATGTGATTTGGGTAGACCACTGATGAAATCCATTGCAATGTGTTCCCAAGCTCTTGATGGAATCGATAGGGGTTGCAACAAGCTGGGGTAAGCGACACTTTCATCCTTTTTCCATTGACAAATCTCACAATTTTGGACCAATTCTTTGACATCTTGCGCCAACTTAGGCCAATAGAATATAGTTTTAATCATTTGGTAAGTAGCATTTGCGCCTGAATGGCCTCCCCAAGCCGATGTATGAAACTCAGAAACTAGTTTGTGCCTGAGTTGAGAATTGCTCCCCACCCAAATCCTCCCTTGGTGGCATAGATTCCCTGTTTCAATATGACTTCCAAGTTTCTAATAGGTTGAATGCTCAATTGTGCCACGAGTACTTGAACTTCTGTATTTCATAACTAAGGCCAAGTAGCTTAGTTACCCCCTTGTGTTGGAGAGAATTAGTGATCCTCTGGTCTTTTAGGAATTTCAAGCTAAAATGATCTGTCTTGATGATGAAATGATTTGGCTGCAAATAGTGACGCCATTTATCCACAACATGTAGCAATGCTATCAATTCCTTCTCATGAGTTGACACCCAAGGTTTCTTTGACTTAAAGATTGGTTGAGATAGGCAATTGGACGCCCATTTTGCATCAAAATTGCCCCGATTCCTTTGCGACTAGCGTCCACTTCTACCACAAATGGGATAGAGAAGTTTGGTAGTGCCAAAACCGGTGCTCGAACCATGGCTTGTTTGAGTTCTTCAAAAGCCTGTGTGTCTTCTAAGGTCCATACGAAGTTCCCTTTCTTATGTAGATCAGACAAGGTTTTGCTAATAATAGCAAAATTCTTAATGAACCTATGGTAGTAACCTATTAAGCCCTAGAATCCCTTCAACTCCTTGATCGATTTTGGTTGGGACTACTTGAACATGGCAGATATTTTACCCTCATCAGTACTTACCCCGAGGCCTGAAATTATGTGGCCCAAATACTCAACTTTGGTTTGAGCAAATGTGCACTTTGATCTTTTTGCAAATAACTAATAACTCGCCAATAGTTCAAAAACCACTTGTAGGTGACTGACATGGTCAGGAAGGTTGGCACTATAGACTAAGATGTCGTTGAAGAAAACCAATACGAACTTCCTTAAATACGGTCCAAAAATCTTGTGCATCAAGGCTTGGAAAGTTGCGGGACCGTTGGTGAGTCCAAATGGCATAACTCTGAACTCTCAAAGCTCATGGTGTGCCTTGGATGCCATCTTAGGTTCATCTCCTTCCTTCATTCGAATTTGATGGTAACCCGAATGAAGATCCAATTTAGAGAAAAAATATGTTCCACAAATTTCATCTAACAATTCCTCTACCACTAGTATTGAATACTTGCTTTTAATTCTGATGTCATTTAGTCGTCTATAGTCCACACATAACCTTAAACTAGCATCTTTATTATTAACTAATAAAACCGGTGAAGCATAGGGAGACACACTGGTTGTCACAGTTTGTGCTTGTAGCACTTCTGAGATAATTTCCTCGATGGCATTCTTTTGTTCAAAAGAGTAGCAGTAGGGTCTCAAATTGACAAGTTTAGAGCCTGACAGCAACTTTATGGCATGGTCACATTTCCGCTTAGGAGGAAGGCCCTTAGGTTCTTGGAATACTAAATCAAACTTTCGTCCATCTGCACAAACCTTTTGGATGTTTCTTCTGTGATTTTTTCCAACTGAAGTTCGAGTCTCTTGTTATCGTCATCTCCGATTTGATTTTTTTATTTGTCTACCATTTTTCTCCAGCCAGAACCGAAACTCTGATACCAAATGTAATGGAGAGCTGTTGAGCTCAATGAAACGGTAAATAAGGAAAGGAAAATTACAAAGGGAAAATTAAAATTGCATAATCATTTATGACAATTACATGTACTAACTCCCTATTTAATCTGCTCAGAAAGAAATAATCTAACTAACCCATTTAGTGGGTGACACGTGACAATCTTCTAGAGACTACTCTTATTCAATAGCTAGCATATCTAATATAGTATCTAAATATTGGGCTGGCTCTCTTTACTACTGATGGCCCAACTGACTTCATTTGGTGGCCCAACTATCCTAAGCCCAAGTTGTCTCCATGTTCTCTCCATGATGGAACTTTTTATATGCTGAAGTTCTAACATAATATGCTAGAAATTCATAAACATATGCTCCAGTTTATAATATATATGTTGAAAATTTTTGTATTATAGTAAAATAGTAGTAATTTTTAATGACTTTACAAGCACTCGATATTTTTCAATTATCAATTCGAAAACTGAATCCGTGTTATTTTAACGCTGCAAGCCTTTGTCGAGAAAAGTTCAAGGGGAGGAAATCAACAAATTAGTCCAACCATGAAAAAGTTGGTCCAGTCCAATATGTCACAATCAAGCCCAAAAAAATAGTTTCCTTTGTTCACCCCGACCAAAATCAAACGGGAAGTGAATTTGTCCTATTTTCAATAGTTTAGGTAAGAACGTATATAGGTTGGGTTGGTCAGATTTATCAATTACTAAATTAAAGTAATTGTGTTGGATTTTTAAATTTTAATCAAACAAAACCAATAAAAATCAAGTTTTTCAATTTTGGTTTTACTCGGGTTTTAGATTTTTTTGGGTAAAAATTTCATAGCATAAAATATATAACTTGTGCTCTAAGTATTTTTTTAGTCCTAATATGATAAAATTATATAAGGTGTTACCCAAGGAAATAATAGAAAATAATTTGAGATGAGTCATTACATTATAGATTGTACTAACATATTCAACAATAAAGATAATAAAATTGTATAAAATAAATATAATTATTTAATAAGTCATAATGAAAATGAACATAATCTAAGATTATTAATTCATGCTAAAATAAGTATAATTAATAAGTACTACGTATTATTTACATGACTAAACAATAAAAAATATGTAAATTATGTATTTTCATTGTCTAAACTAATGGAAATCTAGAAAATAGAGTATCATTTCTAGTATTGATTTTGCTTTGGATTTTATTTGAGATACTAAAATAAGGGAGTATATAACATATTGGACCATTCAAAAATTTTAAGTTCAAACTTGAAATAATACGTTAAATAGAGAACTCTAAAAATGCTTTAGAAATATTCATAAATTACATTGCAATTAATATTTTTATGTACAAAATATTTTGAAAACTTGTATAAATATAATGTCGGGTTGATTTGGTTTCGATTTGATTTTTTTTAGTTGAACCAAACCAAATCAACTATGATCGAGTTTTCTTTTCCAACACCAAAATATAGTGGATTTTTTTTTTCAATTTAACTCAAACTATCGGTTTGGTGCAATGTGTGAGATTCTTCGTACAGCCCTAAGTCTAGGGGAAAAATTGGCTCTTTTCCCTTCCATTTTCAAAATTCTACTTGAGTTTTAGGTGTATGGGCTAGTAGGATTTATATCAGAGGCGGATATAAGGTTTCTAGTACATGGGTGTACTATTTAATCTTAGAGTATTAATCCAACCTTCAATTAAGTGTAGATTTAATCTTAGAGTATATGCACCAACAGTTAATAATATATTAATTTTAAAAAAAATATGTATATAAAATATTTAATTTTACGGAAAGACCATGAATTTACGTGCTTCATATTTTTATCAATAAATCTGCCTTTTCTTATAACTAATTTGTGGTGTTGATTTATTTATTAGCAAAAAAAGAGGTGAGTGATTTATTTACTTTAAATATATTTTCTTTTGTGATGAGTGTCTCCGATTATGAATTTTATGATCGATGCAAGAAAATAAAATGGGAAAAATGTATAAAATCCCCTCCAAAGTAGTCAGCTTTCACCCATTACGATCTTTAACTATGTGGAAGTCTTATTACTACCGAACTGGTTTAAAATGACAATTTCTTATGCTTTAATTTATGTGAACCTATTTGATTGAGTATGAAATTTAAAAAAGAAATGAAGATTTTTTAAGCTTTTGATACTAAACAAGTCATAATACGTGTGTCGCTATAACTCTTTTAAAATTTATGGCATTATATGCTAGAGAGTTTATGGGACTATAAAAGCTTCTCGCTGAGGATAAAATTAGAAATATAAGCTAAATTACTTTCAAATATGTTGAGTTGTCCCACATCGAAGGGATTGACGTCCTTGATCTCCTTATATGGCTTGGACAATCCTAATCTTACAAGCTAGCTTTTGTGGTTGAGTTAGACTCAATGTCCATTCTTATCATGGTATCAGAGCCAAGCCCATCCCAATTATTGTTACCGATATTGGACCCCCATTTATGTTGTCTACGCTCCAGAGGCCTGGGCGTGTGGGGTGTTGAGTTGTCCCACATCTGAGGGATTTGAGGTCATTAGTCTCCTTATAAGGATTAGGCAATTCTCACCTCACAAGCTAGCTTTTCGAGTTGAGTTAGGCGCAATGTCCATTTTTATTGAAATACAAAAATAATCATTTATTATGAATCGAACAAAAAGAAAAATATGTTCGCACATACCAGAAGTCTGGAACGAAATGAGAATAATTTAGGGTTATTCGAGATAGTGATATTAGAAGTTAGATATGCTCTTTATTAAGTTCCAATAGTTTTACTAGTCATGCTTGGATGGAGTGAAGAGACCTTCTCCTAAAAATATAGTATTTACTCATAAAACGATATAGTTAAAATTATACGTGATTTTTGGGCAGGTAAATTATTCGATCTCGAAATAATAAAGTAATTGAAGAAACACGCAATACTTAGCCTTGAAGTGAAGATAAAATCGAGAAATAGTAGTTTCAGGTCTGAGCTTCCGGGCACAATAACAATGAAATCAAGGAATAAGAAGATAAAAATGTATAAAATTTTGAATCGATTGTAGCGTAAGTTTGCTAGAGAAGTCCTTTTTATAATGATAATAGAGCTCAATATTTATAGCTACGCCTAGGAAATAAAGTCCTAGGATCAAACCCCTCTTCAATGGCAATTAAGAATGCTATTGAAGGATATGTAATGGCAGTCATGAATGTCATATTCTTTTGTAACGGTCAATGTATAAAGTATTGTAGAATATTCTCCGTTAAATGCTATCGAGTGACGGATATTTATTAAATTGTATCTTTATGAGCATCATTTTTTTGTGGTAATAAATGGAACAGTTATCTTCGATGTTGGCTATCTTCTATCTCCGACGTCACGTATTATTTTCTTGTGCAATTATTTAGCATAACATATTCTACTCTATACACACAGTTAGTAGTTAATGAGACTGAAGTTGGCATGCTTATCCTACTAATAATTTCTGCTATTGTCTTTGAATTTTTAAGAGGTGAAGATTAAAATGTAATTGCCACATCCTTTTTCGTAGTGGTACCAAGTACAAATATGTTATGAAACAAAGAGGTTGTCACTGTTTTATGGGTACATGCAAGTGGATGAAAAAGTTGCCATTTGATTTTCTTATGTACCTTAACGTTAACAAAAAAGAAAAAAAGGGTTGGTTCCCTGTAAATTTAATACTACAATACAACTCATATATATGAAGAGTAGTTAAGGCGTTTGTGGTTGGACAACAGTAAAGCCAAAGAATTGCAATGGCTTTAGGCCTCCATTTTTTACTTAATAATAGGTTAATTCTAAGATAATTTTATATAAAATAAATTTAATACTTATTGTAAAAAGTATACATTTTTTATAAAAAATATAGAGAATGATTTAGCCAATGTGATTTATGTTGACTCATAATTAATTTACCTTCTACGGTAATATTCTTCTTCTTCTTTTTCTTCTTTCTCTTAATAAAACTTATACTTTATATTCTTTTCTTTTTCTTCTTATTAAGTTGTCTATTCTCTAAAAAAATAAAATATGAAAAACGATAAAAATTTATTTGCATCGAATGTGTCTAATAAGTCAATGAATGTAAGATGTATGTCATACGTGTATAATTTTTAACACTTAATCATGGTCGAATAATATTTTTACTTTTATTTGTTGATTCTTAAGGTTAAATATTTAATTAGGTGTAAACTCTCAAGGCAGATAATATTTTACGGATGAAAGACATTGATAAATTAGATTTCTTCTTTTTTCATTCTTTCAAGCATTGCAGCATGAAATTTTATTATGATATATTGAGTTATGGATCTAGAATGAGATACTATTGTTTTAATTTTCTATTATTTCTTTTAAATTTGAAATTTATTTTATTTATATTTTTACTTCTTAATAGTATATTGTTTTACTATTATTATTTATCAGAATTTACATATGTCAACTATAAAGTATGAGTATAGTTAGATTATGAATTTTTTTTTTAAAGTTTAAGACCTCTAAAAAAGTTTGATTTTAGGCCTCCAACGTTCTTGAGCCGCCCCTGCACAGCCATGGCAAAATTAAGCTTTTGATGTATTATCAATAAAGAGACTCACTGGTTATCGATATCAATCATTCCCTTTCAAGTATTTGGGTTGTCCAATCTATTCTGGAAGACAAAAAATTTGTTATTATATAGATATTTGAATGTTATAAATAAGATAGGAGGTTGGCAAGGTGATGTACTATCCCCTGGCGGAAGAGCCATTCTCCTTAAACAAGTGCTTCAATCTCAAATTCTTCATATTCTTGTAGTTGTTACCCCTCCCAAGACAATTCTCAAATAATTGAAGAGTTACTTCTCCAATTTCTTCTAGGAAAAATCTGAAAACAAGAACAAATACCACTAGAGCTCTTGGAAGAATCTTTGTGATCCTATTGATGAAGGTGGTGTGAGTTTTAAAAGTCTAACTGACTTGTGTAAGACTTTTTTTACCAAAAGATGGTAGAGGTTCAGAGTTGCAAACAACCTTTAGACAAAATTCATGAGAGCTAAAAACTCCCCGAGAAGCCACTATATTGCAAATGCTTTGGAACCTAAACATTCTGCATGATACAAATCAGAAAAGTTATTGAACCTTATATCGTATGGAAGATCAATGGTGATAACTCCTTTTGGTGGGATAAATGGATAGGACTTGGACCACTTGGTGCTTATGTCAATGGTAACAGAAAACCTAGAAAAATAAGGATCAGGAATTGTATCAAGGATGAGACATGGGATGTAAACACTATATTTAGGTTGGTTCCTAATAATCTATTGAATCATATTATTCATATCCCTATTGGCAACAGACAGATTAATGACACCCCTGTTTGGACTGAGACTTTTAATGGGGCCTTTACTTGCTCCTCTGTTTTTAACTACACTAGGAAAAGAATGAATATAGATAATATGTGGAACGATGTGTGGAGAAGAATGTCCATTTTAAAATATCTTTTTGTTTGGAGAGTTACTAAGGATAAACTACCTGTGGATGAAATCATAAAGAGATTTGGTCATAATATATTCTTTTGCCTACATCCCAATAAAAGAACTATATCTCATATTCTCCTAAATACTGATATTGCTTTTCTAACTTGGAATTCCTTTGTAGGTCCTCTGGGAATTAAAGTAGGATGCCAATCAATTGCATATAATTTTAAAGAATGGAGGAATACTCAAAATAAGAATGATGTCCAAAGAGACATATGACGAGTAGTTCCTATCTTTATCTGTTTGGAGCTATGAAAATATAGATGCTCTATCAGGTATGGAAATATTAATCCTACGACTGCAAAGCTAAGACAGTCTATTTTGTTTCATATGAAGGTACATAAAAAAGAGAGGAGCTACTTTGGACATGAAATGCCAATGGAATCAAACTTGCACTTACATGGAAGACAATAGACCAAGAATCATGAGCACTCCAGTTATATGGAATAAACCTCCAGAAGATTTGCTAAAAATAAACACTGATGGGAGTAGTAATATTACAAAGAGGACTACAAGAATTGGAGGGGTGGTTAGGAACAGAAATGGAGATTTGATCATGGTATTTTCCAAAGATCTTCATTTCTGCACTAACAACCAAACTGAAGTTCAGGCAGTAGTGTATGCTCTTAATTTAATGCAAGCAAAACAATATGACCAAATGCATTTTAGAGATGGACTCCCTCATGACTGTTAATATGATGAAGGGAGCTTATAAACCTTCTTGGGAGCTTGTATATGACATCAAATACATGACTCAAATAGCACACGATTAGAACATAAAAGTCCAGCATTACTATAGAGAGGGAAATGAAACTATTGATACCTTAGCCAAGTTTGGAGCCAACTCTCAAATTTCTATAGAGGCGAGAATTTCCTCTTAGGTGTGTGAATTACCAACTGAAGCAAGGTGAGTTTACCGTATGGATAGAGCACAATTCTCATGTTTTAGAATTAGACTTAGGAGGGATGGTACAAACTTTCATGGTGATTATGTATGTAATTAACCCTATCTTTTTGTATTTCCTCTATCATTGTGGAACGGAAAATAACCCCTCACAAATTTTCAGTAATCACCACTCATGTACCCCTCTGTATAGGAGCTTTTGTGTAATTAGTAGATCTCTAAATAGGCTTAACTCGGACTATGATCCAAAGGAGATAAGTCACTCCTCCATGTATTCACCTTTTGACTTTTGGTAATATACAGGTAAGGGGTCATGCCTCAACCTCAACGCCTCTATGGTGATATTCAAATAAAAAAAAAGTAAGACCCTTTTTCGATTTTTGGCGAAGTCACAAAATTAACATTTTTGGATATAATGTTAGATTAGTACAATTAAACTAGTGAGCATGTCGCATTGAGTTTGAACATCTACGGGTTGTGAATTTCTTTTTTCAGAGAAGAAGAAATGATGGTATCTGGAGAATAAGCATCGGCTAACTATGTACTGGCAGCCACGGTATTACAAAGGATACAAATATTATCGAAAATTTTGATTGGAAGCTTGGTATCAAACCTCGAAAGAAAGAAGTACTCCCTACGTTCACTTTTACTAGTCCACTTTAAAATTGTCATGCCACTTAAGAAATAATAATTGTAGTATGTATTTTACCATATAACCCCTCATAATGATAGCATTTCAAAAAGTCTTGGAAATAATTTTGAAAATGAGTAATTAATAATAAGGATAAAACAGGAAAAAAAGATTCCCTTTTTCTTAGTTTAGTATAATGGACAAATAAAAGTGAAAATATATTTTTAGTATAGTGAACAAATAAAAGTGAACGAAGGGAGTATATGTTATGGTCTCTGATGTTTGATTTAGATTGTAATTGGATTTCATTTATGGTAATATACCACAAGAGTTTGACTTATATATATAGATTATATGAAGAGTCATATTGCTATCAAAGCTACCCAAACGACAACTACAATATTGTTTGGATGGTTGTTACCTATTGTATTATATTGTATTGCACTTCAAATACGATGTTTATTTTGGGTGTTACTTAAATTTTATTGTATCGTATCGTTAAATCTATCATTATATAAAAACAAAATGTGCCACTTTATGTAACAACCGATTTGATGTGGTTACATCGTTATCTTGTCTTTTTCTCTCATTTCACCGTTATTTATTATTAAATAATTTTATTCATAATTTACCCTACTTTTTAATATAACAAATTTATCACGTATCATACTTTTAATTCACAGTATTGCAAGTTTATTCTTTATAATGTTGGTGCATGATATCACGAAACAACAACAAACGATACAATCTATCAAAATGTTGTATTCATCAAACGATATAGTACAATACAATACATTATGAAACGATGCTTCGTTGGATTTATTGATGCTTTTGTAGTGTGTCCTCTATACAATAGAGAAAGCTTCTCACGACCCTTAAGGTTTGCACTCTCTCTCTTTTAGATAGAAAAAGTAATAAATTACCGGTTGTAACAACCATGTTGTTATAGACAACTTCAACATTTATAGTTGTATGTTTTATCTGTCTTATATTATGGAGTGCGAATAAAATCTTACGTTGATGGACCAAGTTACGTATAAGATATAAAGGAGACTCTTAAATAGTATGAGACCTTTAAAAAACATGTAATTTTGCCTAAAACTGACTATCATATCATGTTAAGAGTAAGGTAACCCTATAGCACAAAAATAATAAGTTGGCACGACATCGTAATTAGCAATAAAAATTTTTAAGCCCGTATGCATACGTGTACGGGAAAAAAATCAGAAATAGTCAGATTTTCAAATGATTGAAAAATAGCCACAGTTTCACAAGTAGTCAAAATTTAACCATCTTTCATGTAATAAAGATAAAATCTGAACAAAAACACCTTTAAATTTTTGAAAAATTATAACATAATATGTTGAGTTAGAATTATTTACATATAGGATTCAAGCATAATGTGCTGGAGTTCAAACATAATATGCTAGAAGTATATACGCAGAGCTCCATAATCTAGCATATTATGCTGGAACTTTTCATGTGTTGGAGTTTCAACATAATCTGCTGGAAATTTATACACAGGAGATATGTAATACAGCATAATATGTCGCAACTTTTCATGCTTTACCAAAATAGTGATTATTTTTCAATGGCTTTGCAAATGCTAGCTATTTTCCAATTACCAATTTGAAAACTAGCTAACTTGTGCTATTTCACGACATGACTGAGATTCCGAATCTTATGTTGTTTTTAGTAAATATTGAGGCCCATTTACCTAGTAAATTTGTGAAACACTTGGGATAAATAAAGGGGATTGTAATTGAAGATTTCTTCAATCATTCTTGTAACGACCCGATCGGTCGTTTAGAGCTTTGTCACTTTGCTTGCCAATTTTCGGGCATGAATTACCCCGTGTGGTATATTACAACTCATGTAAATCGTTAGTTTTGGTTTTTAGGATAATCAGAATACACTTGGAAGAAAAGTTCTCAGTTAGAAGCTAGAAATTTGAAAGGCTTGACAAATAATTATCTTATTTGTATATGATCTCGGATTGGAATTTTTAGGATTTGGTTATCTCCGTTAGGTAATTTGGGACATAGAAGCATGATCGAAATGCATTTTAGAAGTCCGTGGAAGGTTTAGGCTTGAATTGGCGAAATCTACCTAGAAAATCATGAAAGATAAGCACAAAATGTAAAAACTAGGGCTTGGGAAATTTGACTTTTGATTTGGGATTTGAAGGACCATTTGGGGTCGGATTTAAGAACTTTTGGTATGTATGAACTCGTGGGGAGATAAAGAATCTATTGGTGTGAAAATTTTTGTGTTTCGAGAGGTGAGACCGGGGCTCATGTTTTTTCTAATTTTGAGATTCGTGTAGAATTTTGATTTTTTTGCTTGGGCTTTATTCCCTTAGCATATTTTGATGTCCTCGTTCTGATTTTGGATAAATTTGACGCGCGTAGATGCCGATTCAAGGGGCAAAGGCATCACGAGCTAGAGATTTAGTTGGTTCGAGGTGAGTAATGATTGTAAATGATGTCTGAAGGTTGAAACTCGGATTGCACATCGTAGTGATATATTGAGGTGAGGCACACGCTTGACGACGAGCGTGGGGTCGTGGTTTATTGGGGATTGGGACTTGGTCTGCTCGATTGATGATTTTATCGCGTATTTGACTGAAAACTATTTGTTATCATCATTAATTGGGCTAAATGCCATATATGGCCCTAGTGCCAGCTATTTGAACCCTTCTGGATTTTTGTTGATATTTTCTTACTATTTTGAATTTATACTTGAGCTCAATTATGTTATTTTTCACTATTTTCAAAACTTAGCCAAGTTTATATTTGCTTTAACACTTGAAATGATATTTCAAATAATATTTTGGGCTGGGCATCATGTTTTACTATTGCCCGAGTGGCTTATGTAATTTTGACTAAGTAAGGCCAAGTGCCTGTATTGTAAGGATACTTTTGGATCGGGCTATACGCCGCAACAGTGAGATACTTATTTGATTATGAGGTCGAGGGCCTGAGACATGTACGCCACGAAGTGGTTTGTTGATTGATTTGAAGTCGAGGGCTTGAGATACATATACGCCAAGAGGTGGCTTGATTGACATGAGGCCGATGGACTAGATTTGATGCCACGAGATGGCTTAGTATTGCGCTTGGGATGTAAGGTGCCCCTCCCGAAGTCTGTACACCCTCAGTGAGGCAGGTACTCATTGTGATGTGAGATATAGCCCGAGGGGCTGATATTGTACTATGTGATAGCCCAAGGGGATGGTATTGTCCTATGTGATTGCCAGAGGGTCTAGAACCGTTCTATGTGATTTCCCGAGGGGCTGGTATTATTCTGAGATATTGCCCGAGAGGCAGAGTTGTTGACATTGTGCCCGGGGGGCGAACCTTTATGTGTTTATCTTTCATATTTACCTGTCATTTTACCTGTTGCTTATCTGCACTAACCGGTTTCCATTCATTTGCGTAACTGTTGAAAAATTCATTTTCAAAGAAGTTTATACTAAGCTAAGATGTTTTAAGATATTTTCTACAGCTCAACTGATTTCTTACTTGTTTTGAACCGCTTTTATATAGAATCTTGATATGCTTAACGTGATTTCTTACTATTCAGACTTTAGTTATGATTATTACTCACTGATTTGGAGTACTCAGTTTACTCCATGCACCTTGAGGGCACATTTAGGTACTGATACACCCGGTAGCGGGTTTTGGCTGATCGAAGGTAAAGTCATCGAAGTTTAGCAAGGTAGATGCCGACGTTCGCAACACTACTTTTCTCTCTCTTCATTTTATTTGACTGTATTTGTACACTTCAGACTTTCAATTGTATCTATACTCTAGTAGATGCTTGTGACTTGTGACACCCCAGTTAAGGCTGTGTCAGGTTGGATTTCCCATTTTTATATCGATAATTTCCCATTGTTCAGTATTATTAAATCATGTTTAGACTAATTTTAAGTTGATTAACTATTTTAAAAGTGAGTTGGGTTAAACTGGCTAGCCTTGTCTTCACGAGGGAAGTCATCACGATCGGGTTCGAGGTTAGGATCGTGACAAGTTGGTATGAGAGCCTAGGTTACATAGGTCTCACGAGTCATGAGTAGGTTTAGTAGAATTTCGCAAATTGGTACGGAGACGTCTGTATTTATCCTCGAGAGACTGCAGAACCATTAGGAAAACTTCACATTCTTGAATTCTTATCGTGCATCCTTGGTTCAACTTAAAATGTAACCTTTGATATTCCTTCCACACATTCATATGCACGCATGTGAGCGCGCAGTATCAGATGTGCAACGATGGCTTGTGATTCCTCGATCGAGGGGCGAGATGTAATCGATGTGGCTTGATATCAGGCCAGTCTGGAGGACTTGATGCCAGATCTTTGCCTATGGCTTGAGCACCGAGGTGCTGATTATGTGATAAAGTGTTTTTGAACTTATATGTTCGGTATAGTCCCTATTAGTGGAAGTGACGGCTGGATAACTATGTGATGAGTATGTTGGTACAGCGAGATGTATCCATATGATTTGGAAGTGACGAAAAGGTCCGCTGGAGGCTAGAAGAACTATTAGGTGCTTGAATTCCATCTTAATTCAAGGTATAGCCCCGAGTTATGGGCGTGTGAAGAGTCTTTTCATGTTTCCTAGTTGTGAGTGAAGTAAATTACATGTTGCAATATGAGTTCAGACTCAGGAGGACTAAGTGATTGCGTAATAATGCTGATGGTGGAATGTATACAGAAATGTTAATTAGAGGCAAAGCATGTGGGTTATCTCCTGCGGAGTGTTCTAAGGTTGTGTGATCCTTATGTTGTCTATTAGAAGATCCCATTTACAAGTGAAGAATATGTGTTGAAATTTAAATTTTGGTTTCTTAGAGGGCAGGTGTAACTGTTGCGAGAGTGAATGTGAGATTTGCAGAAGAGTTAAATTCTATATAATCTATGTTTTCACAAGCTTATAAAGGATTTGAGTTTAATCTTACTATGGTATTATGGCATCAATAGAGTATAAGAGTTGTGAGTTATTGGGTGTTTGATCTATAGCTTCGAGCCAAGTGAGGGAATATGCTATTGATTAGACGATTGCACGGTTAGGTGCTATGTTGGTTCCAGTTTGAGGCGTGGGAGATTGAGGTCGAGGATGGCTCGAGTGAAGGAAAATTTTTACAAAGGTTATATTGTGCTTCGTAGGTGTGAGAGAATCACGGGATGTCTTGAGTTGTTATTGGTAAAGAATGCTCGGTGCATAGAGCAGGAATTGTCTAGGTTGTATTGGGATGAGGTTATATTATGCAGTGTCAGAGTGCCAATGAGGCACGGGTGGTTCTGTTCGTTTGGTTAGGCTAATTTCAGTTTGAATAAGAATGAATGACTCTCAAGAATGGATCCAGTGTGTTCAAGATTCTACATGTAACAATAGGGTATTTTAAAGTTGTATATGTGGTTAGAAACTGAGTTTTCATTGGAAGATGTCAAGACTTATGGCATTTTATGTATCAGTATCAGGAAGGTAACAGATTTAGATTCGCAGGAAATCCCTTTAAAGTAAAGCATTTTTGAGCGTGATGCTCGTGGGAATATCTGAGAAAGTATTCAACAACATATGAGCCTTAGACGGTGTAGCTTTATGCTTGGGTTCTGTGTGGTAAGTCTAGGTTGAGGAATTATGATGATATAGTAAGAAGGAATACCAAGTTGAAGGTAAATCAGAAGGAAACTCGGATAGGGTAGCTTAGTAGTAGGTCGGACCGGTATGGTAAGGATATGATTAGCTCTTTGGATGCTTACGGGGTAATGAGTCTCTGCAAGTGTTTCACGAAAATTCTTTTGGTTTTTAGTGACACACATAGCTTAGTTGAGTTAGAAGGATTCATTCATGATGAGTTAGTGTTGTGCAAATGGAATTCGGGGAAGTTCTTGGCCACTGGAGTACATAGTTGCTTATGGTTTGGAAGAGATATGAAGTTCCCATGGTTATCCTAGGATGGTATTGTATATGCGGTATGTTGTGGAGGATTGAGATTTCATGTGTAAGGTTACGATTCAGTTCTGAATAGAAATTCATATAATTCTTAGGCATTACGGGCAATTTTAGCTTATTAGAGAAATGAGCTTCAGATGATTAGGGGGATGATCTTCAGATAATTAAGGAAATGGTATTTCTAATCGGAGTGATTTGAGTATATGTTTTAGAAAAGGCAATATGATTAAGTTGATGGTACTTCGGTAGTACTGCGACACTTTCTTGTTAGATCGACTATTGATATTCGAGTTTGCTTGATATCAAAGGGGAATTTTAGAGTATCTTTCGTGGAATGATTGGGTATTTGAGGTGTGGTATGCATTCGGACGGAGGAATTGGGATCAGGTATGTTGAGTCATGTACCATATGGAGTTGGAGACAGGGAGTTCTCATATACAGGTTATGTTGTGGTTGTGGGTCGCATGTATTGGCACTGTATAGTGACTATCAAGGTTTGGAGACTCGAGTGGATCTTTTACTTCTTGGTATGTTATATTTTGATGTAACATTGGGAATAGATTGGTTGTCTCTGTGTCGTGTTATTTTGGACTATTGCCCTAAGGAGTGATATTGGCTATGCCGGGAATGCCATGGATTGGGTGGCGAGGTTTGACGGAATGTGTTCCCAGTAGGGTGGTGTCATTTTGAGGACCCAACAGATGGTTGGGAAGGGTTTTCTTTCTTATTTGGCTTTCGTGATGGATGTCAGTGCAGAGACTCCTACTATTGATTCAGTTCTAATGATGAGGGATTTTTCCGAATGTGTTTCCTGTTGCGGGGCATGTCGCCGGACGGGCTGGTTGATTTCAGTATTGATTTGGTGCTAGGCATCATATCGTACAACACCGACGGAGTTAGAGGAGTTGAAGGAGCAACTTCAGGAACTCCTTGATAAGGGGTTCACTGGTAGACCTAATAGATGCGTGTGTTGCATCGAGACGGCTTTGTTGACTTCGAGTTGCTATTAGTGAGGGATGAGTTGATTAGGTTGTTATTGAGCTATCAGTGTCCTGAGTGGATCTATGAGCTACCTTTTGTGTTGCGAGATGTTATAATTTGTTGGTTATGGGAATGTATGGTGCAATTTCGTTGGGGTTTCATAGTGGAAGTCAAGCAGGAATAGTAATTGGGTATTGTTCGGTAGAAAGCATGTCGGCTATATCCTTTCGGGTTTGTGCGGTGTTATGTATTTGCTTCCCCGTGGTTATGATGATTTGCTTTGACTCCTTACGTTAAATTACGTGTGGTTGTCAATTTCGAGCATAGTGACCTGAGGTGTTTCATGTGGAGTAGAGTTCAGATGGGATCACGCATCGCAGAGAAGTTAGGTAGGGGTATGACCTTCCGGGTTAGATTCGTGTGTCTTGTTCCTATTATGTGAGACGGGTTCTCAGCCTTGTATTATGGTGGTACTGGTGAGCTTCAGGTACCGCTCTTTCATTTGAGTCATTTTCATGATTTGAGTAGGTTCAGACTATTGCTTATTGGTGCGCGTATTATGCAAGTTGTGTCTTAGTGACTGTATTGATGTGTCATGTCACCAGAGTAGGGTGTTGGATTATAGGAGATCATTGGGATTATTAATGGATATTAACGGATTCAATTTCAGCATGTTGGAAGGATAATATCAAGGTTCGACTCAGAAATTTGCTATGGTATTAGCCAAAGGGAAAGAAGTTTCATTAAGGGTTGATCTGAGAAATGGTTATGACATTGCGTGTTTCAGTTATCATTGGCAGTATTGAAAGTGTTGGAATGAGATTTTTGTTAATAAGAGGTTTTCTACCGGTATTTGATTGTTGTAGGCAGCTGTTGCGAATATAGGTTATCGTTACAAGTATATTAATTTTGTGGTATATCATGTAATTGCGCCTGAGATAGCATATATGATTTGTTACAAATTGTTCGGACTTATTCACAGTACAAATGTAAGATTCTGAGCGTATTGATGATTTTAGAAGTTGAAATGTGGTTGTACGATTTATGGGCTAGATTGGGTTGTGAAATTTCAGCAATATCTTGTTATCAAACCTATATGAGATAGGGTGACGTGGGATCACCCCTGAGTATAGGCATGGTAAGGTTATTCATCGATTGGTTGGCTTATGGAACAACTCTAGGCACGTTCGAGGACGAATGTATGTTTAAGTGCGGGAGGATGTAAAAACCCGACCGGTAGTTTTGAGCTTTTTCACTTTGCTTGCCGCTTCCCGAGCATGAATTTCCCATTTGATGTTTTATGACTCATGTAAATCATTGGTTTTGGTTTTTAGGATTATTGGAATAAATTTGGAAGAACTGTTCCCAGCTTGAAGCTTGAACATTTGAAAGGTTTGAAGAATAATTGACTTGTTTGTATATGATATGGGATTGGAACTTTTATGATTTTTTTAGTTCCTTTAGGTGATTTGGGACTGGGATCATGATCAAAATGCATTTTGGAAGTCCGTGGAAGGTTTAGGCTTGAATTGGCAAAATTGAAATTTTGGCATTTACCCGGTTGATATGTGATATTTTGATATAGAGGTCGGAATGGAATTCTGAGAGTTTCAATAGCTTTGTTGTGTCATTTGGGATGTATTTCTAAAATTTTGGGTCATTCGGACGTGGTATGGTTGAGTTTTCGATCAAAAGTGTAGTCTAGAAGATTTTGGGATTCTTAGGCTTGAATCCGATGCAAATTTAGTATTTCGATGTTGTTTTGTGTGTTTCAATGGTTGGAACAAGTTTGAATGATGTTATGCGATATGTTGGCATGTTTGGTTGAGGTCCCGAGGGCCTCGGGGTGAGTTTCGGGTGGTTAAACGGACCTTTTCGGACTTGGAGAATTGCAAAAAAAATTCTACTGGTGTTGAGTTCAAATGTCCTTCTATGCGATCGCATGGTTATGAATGTGATCGCATAGGGATTTTAGGAGCAGCATGATTTTGTTATACGTGATCGCATATACAAGATTGCGATCGCATAGGCTTTTGTAGTGTGCCTTTGCGATTGCGTGAGCATGTATGCATTCGCAGTGAGTTAAAGGCAGAGCATCGCATTCACAGGGTTCTCATTGCGTTCACATAGAGTAAATTTGCGGAAGCTGAATTTTGTGCTTCGCGATCTCGTGGTTTTATCTGCAATCGCAGAAGAGGAATATAATAGCTGGGTAGAATGTTTAAAAAGGGATATTCCGCCATTTGAGGCTAAGAACCTCCATTATTGGGAGATTTTTAAGCTTGGGAGAGCTAATTGAAGAGGGAATTCAAGGGGATCGATTTGAGGTAATATTTTGGACTTAAAACTAGATTATATTGTGAAATCTACCTAGAAAATCATGAAAGATAAGCCCAAAATATAAAAACTAGAGCTTGGAAAATTGGACTTCTGATTTGGGATTTGAAGGACCATTTGGGGTCGGATTTAAGAACTTTTGGTATGTATGAACTCGTGGGGAGATAAGAATCTATTGGTGTGAAAATTTTTGAGTTTCGAAAAGTGGGCTCGGGGCTCGGGTTTTTGCTAATTTCGGGATTCATGTAGGACTTTGATTGTTTTCGCTTGGGCTTTGTTCCCTTAGATATTTTGACGTCCTCGTTCTGATTTTGGATAGATCCGACGTGCGTGGAGGCTGATTCAAGGAAAGTCTTCGCGAGCTAGATATATAGCCGGTTCGAGGTGAGTAATGATTGTAAATGATGTTTTGAGGGTTTAAAACCTGGAATGTACATCATAGTGCTATATTGAGGTGAGGCACACGCTTGATGACGAGCGTTGGGTCGTGTACTATTGGGGATTGTGATTTGGTCCACCCCGATTGATGATTTTATCGCGTATTTGACTAAAAACTATTTGTTATCATCATTAATTGGGTTGAATCCCATATTTGGGCCGAGTGCTAGCTATTTGAACCCTTAGGGGATTTTTGTTGATATTTTTTTACTGTTTTGACTTTATACTCGAGCTCAATCATGTTATTTTCCATGGTTTTCAAACTCAACCAAGTTTATTTTTGCTTTAACACTTGAAATGATATTTTAAATAATATTTTAGGCTGAGCATCATGTTTACTATGGCCCGATTAGCTTATGTGATTTTGATTGAGTAAAGCCGAGGGCCTGTATTGTGAGGATACTTTTGGATCGGGTTGCACGACGCAGTAGTAAGATATTTATTTGATTATGAGGTCAGGGGCCTGAGATATGTACGCCACGAAGTGGTTGTTGATTGATTTGAGGCCGAGAGCCTGAGATACATATACGCCATGAGGTGGATTGATTGATATGTGGCTGAAGGCCTAGATTTGATGCCATGAGATTGCTTGATATTGCGTTTGGGTCGTACGTAGCCCCTCCCAGAGTTTGTACACCCTCGGTGAGCGCGGGTACCCATTGTGATATGAGATATAGCCCGAGGGAATGATATTGTACTATGTGATAGCCCGAGGGGATGGTATTATTCTATATAATTGCCCGAGGGGCTGGTACCGTTCTATGTGATTGCCCGAGGGGCCGATATTATTCTGAGATATTGCTTGAGGGACGGAGTTGTTGACATTGTGCCCGAGTGGCGAACCTTTATGTGTTTATCTTTCATATTTACTTGTCATTTTACCTATTAAATTATGGTTTTTGTGCCCGAGGGGCGGATTTCTGTGCTTATCTGCACTAACTATTTTGCATTCATTTGCGTAACTATTGAAAAAAGTCATTGTCAAAGAAGTTTAAACTGATCTAAGATGTTTTAAGAGATTTTCTACAGTTCCACTACTTTCTTACTGGTTTTGAACCGCTTCTATACATCATTTTGATATGCTTTATGTGATTTCTTACCATTCATACTTTAGTTATGATTATTACTCACTAAGTTGGAGTACTCACTTTACTCTATGCACCTTATGTGCAGATTCAGGTATTTATACACCCGGTAGCGAGTTTTGGCTGATAGAAGGAAGAGTCATCGGAGTTTAGCAAGGTAGTTGACGACGTTCGCAGCACTGCTTTTCTATTTCTTCATTTCTTTAGACTGTATTTGTACACTTAAAACTTTCAGTTGTATCTATACTCTAGTAGATGCTCGTGACTTGTGGCACCCCGGTTAGGGCTATATTGGGTTGGATTTCCCGCATTTTATCGGTATTTTCCGCTATTCAGTATTATTAAACAATGATTAGACTACTTTTAAGTTGATTAACTGTTTTAAAAGCGAGTAGGGTTAAACTGGCTAGCCTTTTCTTCATGAAAGGCGCCATCACGATCGGGTTCGGGGTTAGGGTCATGACAATTCTTTTCTATCATTGTAAAAAAACTCTTTTCTACTTCTGCAATCTCATTATATCCTTGTTGTCACTACAAGGATTTTCCACCTCGGGAGTCGTGATGACACCTACTAATGAAAGCTAAGTAAGCCAACTGTCTGAACCAATTACCTTTTTTCCATTTTTAACCCTTTAGCATTTATGAAACAATGACTTATAGACAACAGAATTTAAACAACGAATAAACAATAAAACCATTTGAATATATCCAATATGACTTCTTATACAAAGACTACCCAGAACTAGTGTCACAACTTCAAGACGACCTAGGAATACTACAAACAAAGTCTGAAAGATAAATAATACACTGTTTCTGAAATACGTAAATGAAATAAGATGAAGGGATAGAAAGAGACGACAGGGCCTGCGGACGCCTGCAGGACTACCTTGGATCTCCGTATGGACTGAAGGAAGCCACCCAAGCTAAGGTCCAAAAGTTGTTGCTCTGGATCTGCACATAGTACAGAGTGTAGTATCAGCACAACCAATCCCATGTGTTGATAAGTGCCTAGCCTAACCTCGGCGAAGTAATGACGAGGCTAGGACCAGACTACCAAATAATAGTGCAGTTAAATCATATACAATGGAAAAGAATGACAGTAATGTACAGTTAAGTATGGGAGGGGAACACATGCTGAGAGAAACATCAATTAAGAATTTAAAGACAATGGTCAAATACAAGGAACACCATATCTCAACTATCAGCAAGAACCAAGAATCAAAAAGTGCACGACATCACCCTTCATGCTTTTACTCTCGTCCTCACCATAAGAATCCATATAAACTGCACGGCATCACCCTTCGTGCTTTTACTCTCGTCCTCACCATAATATCAATGTAATTGACATGGAATTGTACATCATGCGGCACGGCATCCCCCTTCGTTCTTTAAACTTTTCCTCACAAATATCATACATGGTATCACCCTTCGTGCTTTAACACTCTTCCTCACCAAAGCAATACATGACATCACCCTTCATGTTTTAACACTCTCCCTCACCCAAACAACAACCACAAGAAATAAAGGCAAGGAAATAAATGAAATCATAATAAGATCCCGACAAGTGAATAATAGTAAAACAATCAAATCCCAGCAAGGGAACAATATCAAAAATATCAACGTCCCAGCAAGGGAGACAATATAATAATTCTCTTCTCTTTTCACTTTTACTTCACAACTTGAGCCAATTCTCCATAAGGTTCAATTGCAAATTATACTTCCATAATTCATTATACAACTTGAGTCAATGCTCAATAATAATCAAACACCACATTTACTCCCACAAAATTGCTCAAAATTCAAAATCATCACAAAAGAGCATGAACAATACAAACAGAATCATAATAGTCATAAGGTAAGACTCACATGCATGCTTGAATCCAACGTATAGATACTCGTCACCATGCCTATACGTCGTACTCAACAAATAATACATAGCAAACAAGAAGCAACTCCAAATCCCTCAAGCTAAGGTTAGACCAGGCACTTACCTCAATGCTAACGAGCATAATTCAAGCCTCAACTACCGCTTTACCTCTTGATTATACTATCAATTCGCTCGTATCTAGCCACAGGTTATTTAGTTATATTAATAAGTGCAAAATAAATCAATTCTAGTCCATAGAAATAAGTTTTCTAGAGTTTTTTCCAAAAAGTCAAAAATTGCCCCCGGGTCCACATGGTCAAAACCCAAGGTTCAAACCAAAACCTGATTACCCATTCCCCCACGAACCCAATATATAATTTGTTTTGAAATTGGACCTCAAATCGAGGTCCAAATCTCCAAAATTTGAAAAACTAGGTTCTACCTAAAACACCCAATTTCCCCCATGAAAACCTTTGATTTTGAGTTGAAATCATGTGAAAAAGTAGATAAATAGAAAGGAAATAGGATAGAAAGGGACGCCGGGTCCTGCGGACGCCTGCAGGACTACCTTGAGTCTCCAATGGACTAAAGGCAGCTAACTGACTCTACACACAAGGTCCGATACCGAGATCTGCACAGAAAGTGCAGAGTACAGTATCAGTACAACCGATGCCATGACTGGTAAGTGTCGAGACTAACTTCCGCGAAGTAGAGACGAGGTTAGAACACGACAAACAACATAAACATGTGCAGTTAAATAATATACCAACAGAATAGCAATAATAGAAGCTAAACAGAAGTTAATGGGAAGGAGCAACATGCTATAAGGATACCAGAATAAGGAATCACAGTAATAACAGAAATTAAATAATTAATTCACTTGAAACGATAACAACAAATAATCACAGCAAACAAAAAATGCACGGCATCACCCTTCGTGCTTTTTGTCTCAATCCTCACCATGCAATTAATAATAGAAATGTGCGCGGCACTACCCTTCATATTTTATCACTCTTCCTCACCATATGCATAAGTATGAATTTGCACGGCATCACCCTTCATGCTTTATCACTCTTTCATTACCAAATCGACAGAAACAATAACATCCCGGCAAGGGAGTCAACTATAACCAATCTCATTTCAACAATTAAGTTCATAATGTAAGTCTCAACTTGAGTCAACACTCAACAATTACCCAATAACAAGAAAATATAATCAAACTTGTTCAACGTGATGAGTAACCAGTTTAAGCATGAACAATACGTGATAAGAGACACAATGGCTATAAGTATAAGGCTCATTTGCATGTTATGACCCAACAACAACGCATAGATATACGTCACCACACCTATACATCATACCCAACAATTAAACACATAGCAAGTAAGACAACAACATATATTCCCTCAATCTAAGGTTAGACCAAACATTTATCTCGATTCAATAGCCAAACTCAAGCCTCAAATACTGCTTTTCCCTTAATTTCCACTTCCAATCCGCACGAATCTATTCATAATTAAATATTATTAACATTAATCAATGCTAAATAAACCAATTCTAATGCATGAATATATATTTCCCAATATTTTTCCCATAAAGTCAAAAATTGACCTCGGGCCTGCTTGGTCAAAACTTGAAGTTCGAACCAAAACCCGACTAGCCATTCACCCACAAACCCAAATATGCAATAGGTTTTGAAATCTGACCTCAAATTGAGGTCTATATCTCCAAATTTTGAAATTCCTAAATTCTACCCAAAAATCCAATTTCCCATGGCAAACCCTAGATCTTGAGATGAAATCATGAAAAAAAAGATGAAATAGATTGAAGATGATAAGTTAGAAATCATTTACCTATGATTTAGGGAAGAACCCTCCTTTCGAAAATCGCCTATGGGATCTTAGGGCTTGAAAATTTTAGAAATGAGTTCAAAATCCCATCCAAGTGATGTTTTGATCAGTTGAAGATGTCGAATTTGCAATAGGAACTTCGCAATTGCGAGACAGGCTTTGCAAATACGAACCTACTGCAATGTCTGCTTCTGTCGTAATTATGAACAATTTGTTGCAGTTGCGGAGGTCACCTCCTGTTGACTTTGCAAATACGAAGGAAATGTTTGCAAATACGAACTGTGCTGGCCACGGCTTCTTCGCAAGTCCGATAAAGCCCTCGCAATTGCCAAGCTTGTAAGGCTCGCAAATGCCAAGCCTGACCTCGCAACTGTCCAGGGCTTATTTGTAAGTGTGATAAAGCCCTCGCGATTGCCAAACCTATGAGGCTCGCAATTAGGAAGTCTGACCTCGCAATTGCAAGATCATAGCCTGCAACAAAATACCATATGCAACCAAAAAATTTCTAACTCCAAACTCACTCTGTGGCCTATCCAAAACTCACACGAGCCCTCAGGCTCCAATCCAAACATGCACTCAAGTCTAAGAATATCTTACGGTCCTGCTCGTGCGATCAAATCGCCAAAATAACATTTTAACAATGAATTTAGCATCAAAATCAATGAAATTCTCAAGAACACTTAAAGTTTCTATTTTCACAACTGAGGGTCCGATTTATATCAAATCTCTTCTGTTTTTCCCCAAATTTCACAGATACGACTTACATACTATATCAAACTTGTACCGGGTTCGAAACCAAAATATGAGCCCGATATCAATGAGATTATACACTATTCTATTTCTAAAAATTCTTATATTTTCCAGCAAACAATTTTATTCAAAAATTCATTTCTCGGGATAGGGACCTCGTAATTCAATTACGGGCATACGCCCAAGTCCCATATTTTCTTACGGACCTTTCAGGACTGTCTAATCACGGCTCTGGGTCCGTTTACCCAAAATATTGACCAAAGTCAACTTAATTCAATTTAAAGGCAAAAGTTAGCATTTTTCTCAACTTTTCACATAAAGGCTTTCAGGATATACACCCGGAAGAGAGACAAAATGAGGTTTTTAAGGTCTCGGAACACAGATTTAACTTCTAAAATCAAAGATGACCTTTTGGGTCATCACATTCTTCACCATTAAAATAATCATTCATCCTCGAACGGACATAGAAAAGTATCTAGTAGGAGAAAATATGGGGATATCCACTCCGCATATTCGAATCGAACTCCCATGTAGCTACCTCAACAGGCTGACCTCTCCACTGCACATGGACCGATGGATAACTTTTTAATATCAACTGACAAACCTGTCGGTCTAAAATGGCCACCAGCTCCTCTTCGTAGGTCAAATCCTTGTCCAACTGAATAGTGCGTCTAACACGTGGGACGGATCACCGTGACTTTCGAAGCATGGACACATGAAAAACTGGATGCACAGCTAATAAACCCGGTGGCAGCGCAAGTCAGTAAACCACCTCTTTCACTCGATCAAGGATCTCAAAAGGCCCAATGAACCTAGGGCTTAGCTTGCCCTTCTTACCAAATCTCATCACACCCTTCATGGGCGACACTCGAAGCAACACTCACTCTCCGACCATGAATGCCACATCACGAACCTTACAGTTGGCATAACTCTTTTGCCTGGACTAAGCCATACGAAGCCTATCCTGAATAATCTTAACCTTGTCTAAGGCATCTTGTACTAAATCTGTACCCAACACTGAGCCTCTCCCGGCTCAAACCATCCAACCGGTGACCGGCACCGTCTACCATATAATGCCTCAAAAAGCGCCATCAAGATGCTCGACTGATAGTTGTTGTTGCAGGTGAACTCTGCTAATGGCAAGAATTGATCCCAAGAACCTCCAAAGTTAATAACACATGCTCGGAGCACATCCTCCAAATTTGAATAGTACGCTCGGACTATCCATCGGCCCGAGGATGAAATGTTGTGCTCAACTCGACCCTTGTACCCAACTCACGCTAAACTGCCCTCCAGAAATGCGAGTAAACCGTGTACCTCAGTCAGAAATGATAGACACGAGCACGCCATGAAACAAACGATCTCACGAATATAAATCTATGCCAACCACTCAGAAGTATAGGAAACTGCAACACGAATGAAATTCACTGACTTAATCAGCCTATCCACAATAACCCATACTACGTTGAACTTCCTCTGAGTCCATGGGAGTCCAACAACGAAGTGCATAGTGATACGCTCCCACTTCCACTTAGGAATCTCAATCTTCTTAAGCAAACCACCAGGTCTCTAATGCTCGTACTTTACCCGTTGACAATTCAAACACCGAGCTACATATACAATAATGTCCTTCTTCATCTCTCCACCAATAATACTGTCGCAAGTCCTGATACATCTTAGCGGCGCCCGGATGAATAAAATAATGGGAACTATGGGCCTCCTATAGAATCAACTCATGAAGTCCATCCACATCAGGCACACAAATCCGACCCTACATCCTTAAAACTCCGTCATTCCCAACTATAACCTACTTGGCGCCTATGTGCTGCACTGTGTCTCTAAGGACAAGCAAATGAGGATAATCATACTGCCAATCTCTAATATGCTCCAATAATAAAGAACGAGCGACTGTGCAAGCTAGACATGGTTGGCTCAGAAACATCCAACCTTATGAACTGATTGGCTAAAGCCTAAACATCCAAAGAAAGTGGTATCTCACCATTTGGAACATACGCAAGGTTGCCCAAACTAACTGACTTCCTACTCAAAGCATCGGCCACTACATTGGCCTTCCCAGGATGATAAGATGGTGATATCATAGTCTTTTAATAACTCCAACCACTTTCTCTACCTCAGATTTAGCTCATTCTGCTTGAACAAGTATTGAAAACTCTTGTGATCCATGAACACCTCACACGACACAGCGCATGAACAATGGCTTCTAACTCCCAATTATGAACTGGATAATTCTACTCGTGAATCTTAACCTATTATGAACCATATACAATAACCTTGCCATTCCGCATCAACACCGCACCAAGTCCAGTACGAGATGCATCACAATATATCGTATATGGCCTGAACCTGCGGGCAATACCAACACTGGCACCATAGTCAAAGCTGTCTTGAGCTTTTAAAAGCTCGCCTCACACTTATCCAACCACCTGAACTAGACATCATTCTAGGTCAACCTGGCCATCGGGGCTGCTATAGATGAAAACCCCTCCACAAACTGACGATAATAACCCACCAAGCCCAAGAAACTCCGGATATCCGTAGCTGGTATGGGTCTAAGCTGGTCCTTAACTGCCCCAATCTTCTTGGGATCCACCTGAATACCCTCTACTAATACGACGTGACCTAAGAATGCTATGGAACTCAACAAAAACTCACATTTCAAAAACTTAGCATACAATTGGCTGTCTCTTAGAGTCTGAAGAACGACTTGAAGGTGTTGCTCATGCTCCTCTCAGCTGGCGAGAGTAGATCAAGATATCGTTAATGAAGACAATCACAAAGGAATGTAGATAGGGCTTGAACATTCGGTTCATCAAATCCATAAATGATGCCGGGCATTTGTCAACCCAAATGACATCACTAGAAACTCATAATACCCCTACCTAGTGTGAAAAGCTGTCTTAGGGACATCAGATGCCCTAACCCTAAATTGGTGGTAGCCAGAGCTCAAATCAATCTTCAAAAACACATTGGCACCCTGAAGCTAATTAAATAAATCATCAATCCTTGGCAATTGATACTTTTTCTTGATGGTGACCTTGTTCAAATGCCGATAGTTTTTACACATCCTCATCGACCCATCATTCTTCTTAACAAACAACATCAACGAAACCTCAGGGCGAGACACTAGGTCTAATAAATCCCTTATCAAGAAAGTATTGCAAATGTTCTTTTAATTCCTTCAACTCTAGCAGGGCTATATAATATGGCGAAATATAAAAGGACTGAGTGCCCGGAGCCAAATTGATACAAAATTCAATATCCCTGTTGGGTGGCATCCCCAATAAGTCAGAAGGAAATACCTCTGGAAACTCCCGAACAAGTGGGAAAGAATCCATAGAAGGAACCTCAGCAATAGAATCACTACCAAACACCCCTTCTCGACCATACGTCGAGCCTTCATATAAGAGATAACCCTGCTGGTAGAATGACCAGAAGTCCTTCTTGACTCCAATAGAGGCAACCACACAATGCTAAGGTCACGGTCTTGGCATGATAATATATGGCATGATAAGGTGATAACCAATCCATCTCAAAAATAACATCAAAGTCAACCATATCCAGAAGTAGGAGATCTACACTAGTCTCAAGACCCCAATAACAACCACACAGGAATGATAGACATGATATACCACAATAGAATTACTCAACGGCTTAGACACATATACATGAGCACTCAAAGAATCACGAGACACAACCAAATATGAAGCAAAATAAGAAGACACATAGAAGTACGTAGACCCTGGATTAAACAGAACTGAAGCATTCTACTATAAACCAGAACGGTACCTATGATAACTGCATTAGAGGACTCAACCTCAGGTCTTGCAAGGAAAGCATAACATCAAGGCTGGGTCCAACCATTATGGTACTTCATCCCTGGGACGGCCTCCTTCTGGCTGGCCTCCACCTCTAGCGGTCTAACCTCCACCTCTAACACCTCGAGCTACACATCTAGTTGCTTGAACCCTACCTCTAGTTGGTTGAGCGGGTGGTGGAACACCTAGTGCCGGAACCATGGCATGAGAACCCTGATGCTGAGAACTGTTCGAGGCTCGCTGCTGAGAGTGTTGACCTTGAAACTGACCTTAACGCCCTGAGTAACCACCCTAAAAACTATAGAGCGGAAGTGCAATGATAATATCTGGTGGTGTACTGTAGGGTAGTTGATCAGAATACTACATATGAGAACCACGCCCACCTGGAGCACTGTGAGAAGACTTAAGTGCTGAGTGAAACGGCCTGGGGTGATGGCCTCTACCAGAAGAATCCCTACCTCCAGATGAGGCACCACATAACTTTCCCGAATGATGAAGCCTCTTATCAGACCCCTCACTACTCTCCTGAGCTAGAACTATCTCAACCCCTCTGGCCACATTGGTCGCATCCTAAAAAGAAATATCACTCTCTGTCTCCTTAGCCATCTACAATCTATAGGCTGAGCGAGTCCCTCAATAAACCTCATCACCCTCTCTCTCTCGATTGGAAGTATGAGAAGAGCATGACGAGCCAGATTAATAAACCTTGTCTCACACTGGGTAACAGTCATAGAACCCTGCTGGAGACGCTCGAACCGCCTACGATACTCCTCTCTCTATGTGACGGGAAGGAACTTCTGATAGCTTCGAGAATTGGTCCCAAGTGAGAGATGGTGACCCATTTGGTCTGGTTAAACAATAATATCTCCACCATTTCTTGGCGGAACCTAACAGACAAAAAGCAGCAAAGTCGACCCCATTAGTCTCCAGAACCTCATAACACCTGTCCAAAAAGTCTTGGGGATCCTTTGAAGATGTACCGCCATAGGTATTAATGAAAAGCTTGGTGAACCTGTCCAATCTCCACAAGGCAACTGAAGACATAGTTGATCCATCACCGGTCTAAGCTACAACACTCGGTAGAACTACCTCAACTAGTTGAGCTGTTGGAGTCTAAAACTAGGGAGTCATCTACTTCGAAGTTCGGGTAGCGGAATCTGTGGTCCTCCCCGAGCCTGAGAGATGGCTGGTGCTACAGAAAGTATGCATGTCTGTGTGACACTCTCCATAAGGCCCACTAGACGGACCACTGGAGTACCGGGGAAGTGATGAACCCCTCTGGAACCTGAGCTGGGCCCGCTGGAACTGTCTAGGGGAACCTTATCATCAAACTCTACTCGAGGCTCCGCCGCTGGTGCTGCTGCTCTGGATTGAGCCCTGCCCCTGACTTGGCCTCTAGCACAACCTTGACCTCGTCCTCTGCCCCTCATAGGAGCTGTCGCTGGGGGCTCGGGCTGCTGATCAGCTGATAAAGCAGTACGTGTTCTCGGCATCTATGAAAAACATAGCAGAAGTTCCATTAGCATTGAGAAATCAAACCGCATGACAGGGATGAATAGAAGCGAAACTGTTCCTAACTCTGTAGCCTCTGGTGGAAAAAATAGACGTTTCCATATTAATCCCTTAGACTCTACAAAGCTTGTCGGTAAATTGTATGACCTAAGAAACCTAGAGCTCTGATATCAACTTGTCATGACCCGAATTTCCCACCGCCGGGACCGTGATGGCGTCTAACATTGTACTCGCTAGTCAAGCCAATGTTACAAATTAGTTTGCCTTTTTCTTTTATCATTTAACAAGTTACAAGTTAACAAAATTAAATCAGTGGAATAAATGCAGAGGAATAGAATATAACAGATTAACTTAATACTAATAAAAAAATCGTAATAAAACTCCACCCAGAACTGGTGTCACAACTCACGAACGATCTATGAATACTACAAAAATGGTCTAAACAAAGAAATATACATCTGTTTCGAAAGTAGATAAACAGAAAGGAAATAGGATGCAAGGGTATTCCAGGGCCTGCGGACGCCTGCACGACTACCTTGTGTTTCCAATGGACTGAAGGCCACCACCCGACTCTACTCACAAGGTCTGGTACCGAGATCTGCGCGAAAAGTACTGAGTGCAGTATCAGTACAACTGACCCCATGTACTAGTAAGTGCCAAGCCTAACCTTGGCAAAGTAATGACGAGGTTAGGACACGACTAACAACATACACATGTGCAATTAAACAATATACCAACAGAATAGCAATAATAGAAGCTAAACAAAAATTAACGGGAAAGGGCAACATGCTATGTGGGTACTAGAATAAGGAATCACAATAATAATGGAAATTAAACAATTAATGCACTTGAAATGATAACACCAAATAATCACAGCAAACAGAAAAAGTACGGCATCACCCATCGTGCTTTTGCTCTCAATCCTCACCATGGAATCAATAATAGAAATGTGCATGACATCACATTTTGTGCTTTATCACTCTTCCTCACCATAATAATAATAGAATGTGCACGGCATCAACCTTCGTGCTTTATCTCTCTTCCTCACCATATGCATCAATATAAATGTAAATGTGCACGACATCATCGTTCGTGCTTTATCACTCTTCCCACCATATGCATAAGTATGAATATGTACGGCATCACCATTCGAGCTTTATCACTCTTTCCTCACCCAATCGATAGAAACAATAACATCCTAGCAAGGGAATAGCTATAACCAATCTCGTTTCAACAATTAAGTTCACAATGTAAGTCTCAACACTAAAAATTACCCAATAACAAGAAAGTATAACCAAAATTGTTCAACATGAAGAGTAACCAGTTCAAGCATGAACAATTCATGATAAGAGTCACAATGGTTACAAGTATAAGGCTCATTTTCATGTTATGACCCAACAACAATGTATAGATACGCGTCACCACACCTATAAATCGTACCCAACAATTAAACACGTAGCAAGTAAGATAACAACATGTATTCCCTCAAGCTAAGGTTACACCAAATACTTACCTTGATTCTATGGCGAAACTCAAGTCCTAAATACCGCTTTTCCCTTAATTTCCGCTTCCAATATGCCCGAATATATTCATAATTTACTTATTATTATTAATTAACGCTAAATAAATTAATTTTAATGCATAAGTATAGATTTCCCAATATTTTCCCAAAAAGTCAAAACTCGATCCTGAGCCTGCTTGGTCAAAACTCGAAGTTCGAACCAAAATCCGACTATCCATTCACCCACGAATCCAAATATGCAATTGGTTTTGAAATTCGACCTCAATTTGAGGTGTAAATCGTAAATTTTGAAATTCCTAAGTTCTACCCAAACACACTCAATTTTGTTAGGTTTTATGCCCGTCACTAGAGGGGGGGTGAAGAGTGAGGCACGAGAATGTCAGTAAATTTTGCGAAATTAAAATTGTAGGAGTAAAGTAAGTACAGTAATTAAAAGAGTAAGGAGAGGACACACTGAATTTATACTGGTTCACCACAACGTGTGGTTAGTCCAGTCTCCCGAGAGACTCTCTCGAGTTTACACTAACTCCGTTAAGCTTACGGGTGCCTAACAAACCATTACACTTGCTCGTAGATGTACGCTCTACAAGACTTCAACTTGCTCGAGGATACCTCACCTCAAGACTTCACCTTGCTCGTGGATACCGCACCACAAACTTCACACACTAAGATTGAAGGTACTTAGCAAACCCAACGCTCAATGAGAAGCTATGGTCTTCTCAAGGACCTTTCTCTTTTACAACTAGAACTCTTTAAGAAGAGTAGATAAAGAGATACAATATAAGCTCTATGAACAACAAAAGTTGTCTCTCAAATGGCTCAACAAAAGCTCTAAATATGATGTATAAATGTTATCAATATGTTCAAGAATAATGAGAGGTGTTGTTCCTATAAAATGAGTCAAAAAGACCTCTATTTATAGGTGGTAGAGGTTGTATGTCCGTTGCTTAATAGGCAATCAATAATGCTGATTTTATGCCAAGATAATCGATTATCTACTTTACATAATCGATTATTTTCTCAACGTTCATAAAACTAAACGTTGGAAGGCAACGGTCAGTGAACAATCGATTATCACTATTGAATAATCGATTATTGTGTCATTCTAGAATTTCCAGTTTAAGCTGGAAATTGAACATAATCGATTATGCAGTTTGATAATATGTGACTATTCTGGAATTTCCAGTTTAAGCTGGAATTTCAGATAATCAATTATGCACATTGGATAATCGATTATGTAGCCTTTCTGTCCAGAATTGAAAACTTATTATGCACATTGGATAATCGATTATGTAGCCTTTCTGTCCAGAATTGAAAACTTACTTCAAAAACCATTTTGGTTAAAATGAAAACGTTGAAAATCATTTTGTTTGAAGTATATGAAAATGTTTATGATATTTATGATTTGATAAAATGATTTTATGCATATTTATGATGACCTATGTTTAGCCAAAAGACGAGATAACTTAAACGTTGCTCTTACATTGGTTCTACCTAACGACCTACGCCTTAGGTCTTCGGTCTTGAACTTTTGAGCTCGTCTTGGCTTTTCTGTGCAATCACTTCATCAATATGCTTCTCGACATTCAATCTTGATTGTTTGTCATATAATAACGTTGTTTGACACTTGACTTTATTGTTTGTCATTCATCAAAACCTATACCTGGAAATCATGCTAATACAACCAAAGCACACATATCATGGATAGAATGATTTCCTACAATTTTCCCCTTTTTGATAATGACAAACAATAGGAGATATGCATATCGGATTCCCCCTAAGTTCATGCTATATCTCAACATACAAGTTATGCAAAACATTCCCCCTTAATTGAGTATTCCCCCTCAAATAAAGCATACTAGAAGGTGGAGACATTCCCCCTTATTAGATGCATATCGCCTAATTTCTTCCCCCTTTTGGCATTAGCAAAAAGAGAGTATACACAGGCTATTTTCCCCCTTTGACACTTCCCCCTTTTGGGAATACCAACTGTTAGTGTCAAACATAAGATAGGAAGTACAATGAGGAATATACCTGATGACGATTTAAAATAAATCATACCAACATAAAATGATACCAAATGTTAGTAAAAACATAAAAACCATAATAACGGTTATTTTTAGCAAATCATATTACTTAAAAACATATCAACTGTTAATTTAACAAACTAATAGTTGTATTAAAAACATGAATCATTTATTTTTCAAGAATGTACCAACTGTTATTCAAACCAAAAATAATATTCATCAAAACATGAATCAATCATTATTTTTAACAAAAATAATTGATACCAATTGTTATTCAAAATAAAAGTTATCAAAAACATGAATCAACAAAAATAATTGATACCAATTGTTAACAAAGATATATCAATCGTTAACACATATCAACTGTTACGTTTTTATCAAAAAAATATGATAACTAACCGAAATTCCCCCTCGATGCAATAAGGTTTCGTGCTTGGTGCATCTACTATGATATTGTAGTCTTCACGCACACCTGCAAACGTACCAAAAAATAGGTTTTAGGTACCCAAACACTTTTGGGTCCTTGGGGGTTAGGCAAATAATAATCATAGCTAAAAGATAAATTCCTATGTTTTGCAAAACATACGGGTGCTATGTGTCCTACCCGGTTGCAATAATGACATATAACATTCGGGTTGTGCATATGTCTTGGTTGAGCCAAAAACGTTCTAGGTGATCTAAAGTCGTTATTCCTAGAAGCGTTGAAATTCCTAGAGTCATTTCTAGGCGGTCTAAAATGATTAATTTTAGACTCATTAATAAAATTCCTAGAATCATTTCTAGGTGGTCTAAAATGATTAATTCTAGACTCATTTACAAAAATCTTAGAATTATTTCTAGGTTGAGCATCGCAATTTCTAACATGATTCTTACGCCTTTTATTTTTCCTGGGCCTTTTCTTTTTAATTTCTTCAACAATTTTAGGATTGTCTACACTACGTTTTTCTAGTGTGTTCCTAAGTTCTATGTTTTCTAATTTCAAAGAATTACAAGATGAACAATTAGAATTTTGATCAATTGAAGAATCTTCATGCATCTCTTTAATTTTATTTCTAAGATCAATATTGTCATTTTCCAAAAATTTATTTTTCTCTTCTAAAACTTTAATTTTAGCCTGGGCCTCTTTGGAGATTTTTGAAGACTTTTTCAATTCATCATATAATTCTTGAAAAGCTTCTTGTAATTCTTCATAAGAGTAAGAGTTAGGAGTACTTACCTCTTCTTCCTCGTTGGCCATAAGGCATAGGGCAACAGTTTCATCACCCGAGCTGTCCGAATCCCATGTCACCCCCCTTTGGTGTTTCTTCTTCTTCTTGTCCTTGGGTTTTGGACAATGTGACTTGGTGTGGCCAAGTTTTCCACAATTTTGGCATGAAGGACTTGGTTCTTCCTTCTTTATTTCCTTCTTCATAAACTTATAAAACTTTTCAATTAAATCATTTGAAGAAGTATCGTCATCGCTTTCCGAATCACTTACTTCTACTCTTTTAGAAGATGAGGCTTTGAAGGCAATAGTCAAACTTTTCTCATTTCCAAAAGAAGGTCTAAGAATAGTGCTTTTATAAGTTTTGAGGTTACCTCGTAGTTCATCAATTGTGACGTTCGAGATTCCTACCGATTCTTGGATGGCATTGGCTTTGGAGCGCCATTCGGGAGTGAGACTCCGTAGGATTTTTCGAACTAGATCTTTGTTCGAGTATACTTTTCCGAGAGCATGGAGATCGTTGATGATCATTGAGAACCGTTCAAACACATTGTCGATGCTTTCCGGCTCCTTCATTCTAAAGAGTTCATATTCATGTGTTAGAAAATCAACTCTTGATTCTCGGACTTGAGGCGTACCTTCATAAGTGATTTCAAGCTTATCCCACATCTCTTTGGCGGTTGTGCAGCAAGAGATTTTCCGATAGTCATCCGGATTCACAGCAAAATACAACATATTGATGGCCTTTGCATTATTTTCAATCTTCTTGATGTCTTTGGCATTATATTCATCTTCCTCCTTTGGAACCATGGTTTCCCCAACTTTCTTTGTTGGCATTTGCTCACTGTTCTTGATGATTTACCACAAGCAAAAGTTATTTGATTGGATGAAGATTCTCATCCGCTCTTTCCAATATGTGTAATTTGTTCCGTCAAATAGTGGAGGCCTATTGGTGGAGAGTCCTTCGCTCATCATACCTGCGTTCAACATTCTCAACAAAAAGATATATATCGTTCTCTCAACCGGTTAAGGCTTTCAGAGAGTTAGGCTCTGATACCAACTGTTAGGTTTTATGCCCGTCACTAGAGGGGGGGTGAATAGTGAGGCACGAGAATGTCAAAAAATTTTGCGGAATTAAAATTGCAGGAGTAAAGTAAGTACAGTAATTAAAAGAGTAAAGAGAGGACACACTGAATTTATACTGGTTCACCACAACGTGTGGTTAGTCCAGTCTCCCGAGAGACTCTCTCGAGTTTACACTAACTCCGTTAAGCTTACGGGTGCCTAACAAACCGTTACACTTGCTCGTAGATGTACGCTCTACAAGACTTCAACTTGCTCGAGGATACCTCACCTCAAGACTTCACCTTGCTCGTGGATACCGCACCACAAGATTTCACACACTAAGATTGAAGGTACTTAGCAAACCCAACGCTCAATGAGAAGCTATGGTCTTCTCAAGGACCTTTCTCTTTTACAACAAGAACTCTCTAAGAAGAGTAGATAAAGAGATACAATATAAGCTCTATGAACAACAAAACTTGTCTCTCAAATGGCTCAACAAAAGCTCTAAGTATGATGTATAAATGTTATCAATATGTTCAAGAATAATGAGAGGTGTTGTTCCTATAAAATGAGTCAAAAAGACCTCTATTTATAGGTGGTAGAGGTTGTATGTCCGTTGCTTAATAGGCAATCAATAATGCTGATTTTATGCCAAGATAATCGATTATCTACTTTACATAATCGATTATTTTCTCAACGTTCATAAAACTAAACGTTGGAAGGCAACGGTCAGTGAATAATCGATTATCACTATTGAATAATCGATTATTGTGTCATTTTGGAATTTCCAGTTTAAGCTGGAAATTGAACATAATCGATTATGCAGTTTGATAATCGATTATGTGACTATTCTGGAATTTCCAGTTTAAGCTGGAAATTTCAGATAATCGATTATGCACATTGGATAATCGATTATGTAGCCTTTTTGTCCAGAATTAAAAACTTACTTCAAAAACCATTTTGGTTAAAATGAAAACGTTGAAAATCATTTTGTTTGAAGTATATGAAAATGTTTATGATATTTATGATTTGATAAAATGATTTTATGCATATTTATGATGACCTATGTTGAGCCAAAAGACGAGATAACTTAAACGTTGCTCTTACATTGGTTCTACCTAACGACCTACGCCTTGGGTCTTCGGTCTTGAACTTTTGAGCTCGTCTTGGCTTTTCTGTGCAATCCCTTCATCAATATGCTTCTCGGCATTCAATCTTGATTGTTTGTCATATAATAACGTTGTTTGACACTTGACTTTATTGTTTGTCATTCATCAAAACCTATACCTGGAAATCATGCTAATACAACCAAAGCACATATATCATGGATAGAATGATTTCCTACAAATTTCCCATGAAACCCCTAGATTTTGAGATGAAATCAATAAAAAGAGATGAAATCGATTGAAAATAATAAGTTAGAAATCGTTTGCCTATGATTTGGGGAAGAACCCTCCTTTCCACGTTCGCGAGATACTCTTCGCGTTCACGAAGGTTTATTCCCACCAGCCTACACGTTCGCGAAGAGTATATGTTACTTCCCATCTCCCAAGTCCTGTACCTACGCGTTCGCGAGGGCCTGGTCGCATTCACAAAGGGTAATGTTCCCAATGCTCCGTGTTCGCGATCAGTCTTTCGCATTCGCGAAGAAGAAAATATCACTGCCCCCATTTTACCTTCTCCGTCGCGAGACAACCTACGCGAACGTGAAGAATGGCATATCATAACAACTGATTCAGCAAAAATACTAGATTTTCTAAGTTTGAAACATCTCGTAGCCTATGCGAAACTCGAGCCCTCGAGGCTCCAAACCAAACATGCACATAAGTCTAAAAATATTGTACGGACTTGCTCGCGCGATCAAATCACCAAAATAACATCTAGAACTACGAATTTAGCATCAAATTGCATGAAATTTTCAAGAAAGTTCAAAATTTCTATTTTCTCGTCCAAAGTCCCAAATTACGTCAAATCAGTCCTGATTCTCACCAAATTCATAGATAAGGTATGAATGTCATAAATGACCTATACGAGGCTCCGAAACCACAATATGGACCCGGTATCAACAAAATCAATTATGAAACAAATTCTTAAACCTTTATATTTTCAGTTTAATAATTTTTATCAAAAATTCATATATGAGGCCAGGGACCTTGGAATTTGTTTCTCGGCACACGCCTAGGTCCCATATTTTTCTACGGATCCTTCGTGACCGTCAAAATACGGGTACGGGTTCGTTTATTCAAAATGTTGACCGAAGTCAACTAAAATCAACTTTTAAAGGCAAAACTTAATATTTTCTCAAATTTTCACACAAAGGCTTTTCAGAAACACGTCTGAACTATACACGCAAATTTAAAAAAAAAGAAAATAAAATTTTAAAAACCTCAAAATTCCTAATTGAATTCTAAAACACGAGATGCAATTAGGAGTCATCACATATATGTTCACTTTCAATCGCCAGGATCACAATTCAATGAGACATCCATTCGTTTAATGCTATTTGGTACGAATATAAATGAGTACATATAATTATAATAAAGAAAGAGCATACTCAAGCAGCCTATTCCTAGTTCCTAGTAATAATATTGGTCAACTAAGTCATGGCGAGATAGATATGATTTCTTCTGTCTTATAACATGTTTTGTACACGTTTATTTTTGTCAAAAATATTTTTTTTCTTTCAAAATTAAAGTATTGACCAAGCTTTTATAAGAGGGAAAAAGTATTTTTGAGTAAAAACAGTTTCTAAGAAGAAGAAAATACCCCGAAGTACTTAAAAATACTTTTTAAAAGTTTGGGCAAATATTAATTATTGTTCAAAAGTATTTTTTTAAATTAATTAGCCAAGCATAAACTGTTTCTCACAACCACGGCCAACAAAAAATTCAATATAATTTCACATGTGAGGTCTGAGGAGAGTATTGTGTATACATGTTATCCCTAACTTGAAAAGATAGAGAGACTATTTCTAATAGATTCTCGGCTCAAGAGAAGATGAAAAAAGAAATAATAACAACAAAAATACAATAAAAAAATCAAAACGAAAGAAATAACAAATAGTGATAGAAAACTTACCTCTCACCAAATTTACTTTTTAAAAAGAAGTACTTTTGAAGTAAATATTTTTAAAAATTAAGCTTCCGTTTGGAAATAGATTTTGGATGTTTTTGTTCACATACAAAAAAAAAAAAAAGGTTAAAACACTGTTTGTTCATAGTGAAAATTTTTCTCCTACTCAGAAAACTTCAACTTATTTTCAATTAAATTTTATATTCAAACACAATTTCTATTTTAAAAATTATTTTTTAACAGAACTATTAAAATTCTTTTTCACGTTTCAGCTGAACTTATATCCATACGCTAGCTGAAAGCTGGCTAAACAGATTATGAGTACACCCACCGATCCAATTTAATTGATTTTTTAAATTGTTTTCATACATAATAAGAAATCTATCTTTTATTATTAATTAATAATAAAATTAGTCATATTAACCTTAGTTTGTTCAGTGAAATAATAATAAATACTCTTAGGACTCATTTGGTCATAGATTTTATCAAAATATATTTGATTTTTTTTTTTTGGTAAATACATATTTGACCATAGATTTTATTTATATTTTGGCAAATTCTCAAAATCCAAAACCATTCAAGAGCTGGTTTTTGCCCAATAATCACTATTATAAATTTTAAAAAATTACCTCAAATTTTTATATTTTATAAAAAAGCCCACCATTTATTATTATGCAACAATGTTGCTTCGTCTTCTTGATCATCTGACAGTGTATTATTTGGTTCATATAAAATTAATAATTTTCTATCAAATTTATTTATGTTTAGGACTATGATTTGTGATAATATAATGAATGTTATTGATAAAGATACTGTTGGATATTTGAGATATTTTTTAGAATTTGTTGGTATATGTCATGTTTTATATTTTTTCAAAAAAGAAAATTTTTGAAAACTTATGTGAATATATTTTCATCTCCAAATAAAACTTCACTCAAATCAAATTTCTCAAAACAAATTGGGAAATCAATGGCCAAATGCTAGCTTAAACTCTTTATTCCAAAGGTAAATTTGAAAACAAAAAGTTAATTTTTTATTGATATCTAAATAAATCAAATATTATAGACAGTAAGTTATTTTGGATAATTTTTGGTGCGAATTCGAATTTAGTCGAACCCAATACATATACCGGACATCGAATGGGAAGCCGAAAACAATAAATATTTTGGATAGGAATTCTAAAAATGGAAAAAAAAATCAAGGAAAAAAAGCACTGGTCAACTCACAGCTCAATCTGTCCTCCTTTCTCCCTCCACTCTACTCTTCACTGCTTCCTTTTTCATGCTTCTGCAATTAATATGCCAACTTTTTTTCCTTTCCCATTTCTTGGATCTCTACTTCTTATTATTCTCCTTTCTTTCTGAAAAAAAAAAAGATTAAAAAATCTAGTCCAGTTTAGACTACATTGTTGATCTCAACTATCAGTAATCTTGAGTTTCTGCAAAAACCAAGTTAAAAGGTACTTTCAAAAGCTCATCCTTTTATATATATATATATATATATAATTTAGGTTAAAAATCTCATCTTTTTCCTGAACATCCCCCCTTTTTTGCCTTTTTTCTCTTTAATATTATCTGCTTTCCTGTATTTACAATTTGGGTGTCAATGTTACTGCTTTTCTTTAGTTTGTATCTGATCTGAAAAGGCTAAATGTTGGAATTTGTGTTTACAATTTTCTTTTTTTTGTAATATTTTTATTTTCTACTAGCTTTTTTTATTTTCCATTTTTGGTAATTGAGCATTTTGCGCTATATATATATATATATATATATATATATATGTATATGCCTATTAAATGTGTTTTTTTAGTATAACCATTTAGTAGGTGGACTAAGTTTTACTTTACAATCAAAACAATACATTTACCGCTTGGTACGAGAGATTAGGGATCATTAATTCCTGGATTAAATTGAGATAAATTGATCCCACATTTGGTTGGTATAAAATTACTCTATAACTAATCTCAAGATTAATTATAACGTGATCAGGGGCGGATTTATAGGCAAGTATATGGGGCACGTGAACCCATGGTCTCTTCACCAAACTAGTATTTTATGTATATACTTTTTAGAATTGGTTTAATATTATTTGCTGGAATCCATGCTTCAAAGAGGCTAAATGGTGCACTTTGTTGAATGATGAGTTATTTATCCAGAACTACTGTAGGGATCAAATCTCACTCAATACTTTTTTCCTTTCATTTCTTTTGTGGTGCACCGATGTTATAAAAATCCTAGATCCACCTTTGGACGAGATTATAGTGTTATTTTTTACCCCTATGGGAAAGTGGAATACCAATCCCGGAATAATTAATTTTGCGATTAACTTGTTTCCCAACCAAACGAAAAGAAAATAACATAATTATAAGATTTGTGAATTGTAATAAGTTTTGATTTGTGAAGGACTAAAACAAATGTTTGATAGAAGATGAAGCTTTAATAACATATGGGGCTAAAACAATTGTTTGATAATATGTCTTTATTGAAGTCTGAGAGTACATAAATGTCTATTAATTTGATTTGAATTGAGATTCCCGTAGAAGGAAACAGCTTAACACAGTCCATTAATTATATTATATTTCTTAGCTCACATGCAAAAGTCCTTTAAACTCTATGCTGGTCAATTAGTTCATTTTCAATGTGTGCTGGCATTTCCATCTTCTTATGTACTTTTAAATAAACAATTGCATTAATTAATCTTTTCTTCTTTTGTATAGCTGGTTTATTAGTTGACTGAATTGACATTTGACCAAGGAAGAAAGAGAACTTAGTTATTTGCATTAAGCCCACAAAATCACCTTTTTGCTGTGCTGGAATCTTGTCATTTCAACATTGTTTTGCTTGGTTGACCATAATTCTAAGCTTTGTTGTCAATCAGATGATCACTTTGTGAGTTTGAGCAAAATGGGAGGTTGTGTCTCGAGTAGCAGCTCGAGTACTTGTAGTAGTAGGAGCAATGGAGAAAGAGTTTCACATGAATGTTTGGGAATAAGCATGTTCGGTCGAAAAAGGAATAAAAGAAGTCTTTCTGATCCTGCAACTGCATTGCAGCATCTGAGTTCGATACCCAATCGGATCTTTACAAATGACAAGAGCCGAACTTCTTGCATATTCACGCAACAAGGACGTAAAGGCGTAAACCAGGACGCAATGATCGTGTGGGAAGTAAGTCGTGTTTTTACACCTAGATCTGTCGTTTGTATCTTTCAAAATCTGATATGTTATGTGAATGTTTGTAGGATTTCATGGCGGAAGATATGACTTTTTGCGGTGTATTTGATGGTCATGGTCCACATGGCCATCTTGTTGCTCGCAAAGTAAGGGATGCACTGCCCTTAAAGCTAAAATCTTTGTTGCAGTCATTTGAATCAAATTGCAATGGGAATCCACAATTGGAAGCTGTGGATCCCGAAAAGGATCAAGTTATGGCGGATAAAATGGATGCCAAATGGAGAGAAGCTTTCCTTCAATCATACAAGGCAATGGACAAAGAATTGAGGTCCCAACCTAACTTAGATTGCTTCTGCAGTGGCAGCACTGCTGTTACTCTAATAAAACAGGTAAGATGAGTCACATTTGTCAGTATTTTCCTCATGCTATTTGTCATTTTTGTTTTCTTTAATTCTAACCTTATTTTTGTTCCTTTTCGTTTTAAAGGGTTCACACCTTTATATGGGCTATATTGGTGATTCTCGAGCAATCTTGGCGTCAAAGGATGAGAATGATTCAATGGTAGCAGTCCAGTTGACTGTTGATCTGAAACCTGATTTACCTAGTATGTCTCTTTTATAGCGAATTTTCAATCATTTCTTGAATTCCTATTAGATAATCTAGTATTTCTGGTGGGGTGGCAGAGGAAGCTGAGAGGATAAAACAGTGTAAAGGCCGGGTTTTTGCATTGCTAGATGAGCCCGAGGTGCACAGAGTTTGGTTGCCATATGATAATGCCCCTGGATTAGCAATGGCTCGCGCATTTGGCGATTTTTGTGTTAAGGAATATGGGGTAATTTCTATGCCAGAATTTTCTCACCGGGTTCTTACAGAGAGGGACCAGTTCATTGTTCTTGCTTCTGATGGGGTATGTTATGCTATCTGAATCTTTTTTTTAATTTGTTAGCTTAATCATTTTTCAGAAGTGTTGAAGCCAGCCTGAATGATATTTGTTAAGTTTTTGTAAATATATGAGAACAAAGCTTCCCTTATAAAAAAAAAAGTCAATAAAGCCTCAATGAGAATTCCGTAACAAATTGATCCTTTTGGCTGAATGCTAGTATTATGGTAAAAGTTACAACCTTGAACGTCCTAGTAAAATCTTTTTTGGCATGGTTGAATTGGCATTAAATATAATTAACCATATGTTTCTCTGGGTCTATGTATGTGTTTGATAAGTTAAATGGCGCGATGTAATGTAACTTAGGGAAAAGAGCGAATTGTTGAATGATGCATTATAAAGTTGACATTTCGTTCCATCTTCTTGATGCCATTTAATGAAATTGTCTTACTTCATAAAAAGAAATAGTTGACATTTCGTTTTCTTTTAATTTTTTAATTGCGCGGTTAAATTCTCTACGTGGCCACCTACTGTAGCTTTCTGTGTCACTTTTTCAGATTTTGGAGACTGCATAAATTTACAATAATCTACCAATGTAAGTTCTAATCATTGATATTGATGGGAAATTACATAGGTAAGCATATGGTGTTGTTTTCGCTAGTGATGATTAGGTGGGAAGTAGTTTTATTCATAAGTACCTGAAAAAGGTATTATGTCTGGCTATTTGGTGGGTTGTCTGTCATGTAGCTTTCTGGTTTTGGGGGGAGGAAGAAAGGGACATTTAGGTTGTCATGAATCTGGAACCTAGGAGGAACGGATTTGATTAAAGTGTGAATCAAATGTGCCAAGACTCCTCATTGGCAAAGTAGCAATCATTTTAATACTTTAAAAAGGTATTAGCTCATCTACTGTAGTAGGTTGAATATTCTATAGTTTCGGTGTCGAAGAAAGAAAAACAAAGACTGGTGTTATGTGTACATTTGTACCTGGGAGGAGGATTTGATTAGTGGTATGAATCAGATGTGCCAAGTCTACTCATTGGCAAAGTAGCTGTTGTTTTTAGTATTTGAAAAAGGTATTAGCTCATCTACTTTTCGCTATTGAAGAAAGAAAATGGAGACTGGTGGTATTTGAAGTGTCAGCTTTGACAGCATTATTTAATTTGAAGCGTTAGCTTTAAGTCTTTAACAAGAGTAATTTACGTGCAATCCTAGGAAGGACCAGTGATTAGTTTGGTATTTGACTTTTGGGAGATTCTAATGCTTACTATTTTGATGAATGTGATATTCCTGTATCCTGCATTTTGACTTAGATGAATTGGAGCAACATACTATGACAGGGACAAAGATCGAATTGAAAAATGATGAACTATAAATTTTTCGATTTCCTTTTCATTTCATAATTAATGGGAAAAATGGTTCTATGTATACAGTTGCCTATTCTATCTCCCTATATCAACTGCTAGACTTTGGAGATTATTGGCCATTAGCAATGATCTACCAAAGCTAATTCAAAGCATCACTATTGATTGGTACCTACATAGCTTAGGCATTTGGCTGTCTTTTTCTTTATAACCGAGAAATTATCAAGGGCTAATTGCCACAAGGTTCGAAACTCAGTGGATGATGGGCATGCCCCTCTACTCTTCTCCACTTACATACCAAGTGTTTGTCTGTGGCAAGATTCGAACTCGTGACGTGTGCCTAACTCACACATTACACTCTACACTCTTTCCACTAGACCAACCTGCTGGGGGTGCATTTGACCGTCTTTCTCACTGGTGAAATGTTATGATTGGTGGGGAGTAGTTCTTTTGTAGGTAAATTAAACGTACTTGTCCAGGCTATTTGGATGTCTATCGTGTAGCTCTCTGGGTTTATGGGAAGAGAGGGACATATTATGTTTACTTTGAATCCAGAAGGTTCAACAAGTATTTACATCTGTACCTAGGAGGAAAGGATTTTGAATAGTTTTTGAATCAGATGAGCAACCCTCGTAGGCGAAGTAGGTTGTCTATTGTATGGCTTTCTTGTGTTGAGCAAAGAAAATGGAGATTGCTGATCTAAATGACTGAATTGGGGAGAGTGACTGAAAATTTTCAAACTACGGAGGGTGTTAGAGGAACCAATGACAAGGAAGATACATATGCCTCTTGGAAAAGGCGCAGGCAAGAAGGTTTACATAGTTAGAGATGTATGTGCCTATTTCTCCATGGACAACAGGACATAATATGGCCTTGGAAGCAGATTTGTAAAGCCAAGATAACTTACAAAGTAAGCCGTTTTACATGGTTAGTTGCAAGGACAGCCTGTTTTAACTCAAGAAAATCTACAGAAAAGGGGTACGCAGTTAAACTCTTGATGTTTCCTTTGCAAAGCTGAATCTGAAAGCAATAGCCATCTATTTCTTCATTGTGTGTTTATATCCCAACTGTGGAACTTGTTTCTGGCCTTGGTAAACCTGAAATGGGTGTAATTATGCTGGAAGAAGGGTCAGACAGAAAATATAGTGGAGGGTCATACCAGCTTGCATTTGGTGGACTATTTGGAAGGAAAGGAATAGCAGATGTTCCATAGAAAAAGTTAAGATGAATTGTATATTAAAGTTATACCAGCTTGCATTTGCTGGACTATTTGGAAGGAAAGGAATAGCAGATGTTCCATAGGAAAAGATAAGATGAACTGTATATTAAATTTCCATTTTCGGTGTAAAGAGTTTCCTATAGAAATTTTTTACAATTTTTGGAAGCCTTGTAAAATGTATAAGGGCTTTAGCTTGTAAATACTTTTTCCAGCACAAAGATTGTGCTGATGAATAAAATGTTACCATTCTCAAAAGTTGGAGATTGGCAGCTCCGACATCCGCTGGTTAATCTTTGAGGCAGCAGCTTTGACTACTTGTGATCAGTTTTAGCATAAGATTTGCCACAATTTCTTTCAGGATGGTTTGTCTTGAGCAGACACCCTTAATTGGCGATGTTCTTTTAACTCTTGTTGTGTTAGAAGTTCTGTTACTCTTGGACACTTTAGCCTAGATGAAGGCATCCAAATGTTTCTAGACATGTGAAATCATAGGATGTCTTTCTTTTTCTTAATTTAAAGAACCACTCAACCTTGTTTCCACCTTTTTGGCTTTGCATGGACTCTCGATAGGCCTATCCGTGCGTACTTTCCGCTAGAGAAATCACGACTTTGAAGTGTGTAGCGTCTGTTTGTTGTGAGATTTGGAACATTGATTATTTTCATGTATTCCTTTTTTTTGTTCGTGTAGCTGCGCCATCCTTGATATGTTCTATTCACATTTAAAATATTAATTTATTTGTTTCTTTGAGACGAATATCTGCTCTCTGCCTCTCCAGTCTTGCTACTTGCTAGTTGCTAGTATAGTTGATCCTAAAATCAATATCATTGTTTTATTACTTAACTGGAGCTATAAATTGAAGCTAGCTTGAAGCATTTTTGGTTGCCTAGTCTTTATATCATGACCAAGGGCCCTCAGACTTCAGTCTGAAATAGAGGAAGATCTAAAGCAGAGGCGGATCCAAGATTTTTAGTTATGTGTTCTAAATTATAGACATGACAGTTTACTGGGTTCAAGATAGAATTTGTACATATTAAGTGAATTTATTAACATAATTATAGGTGTGGGCCAACGCTACTGGGTCCTGTTGAACTCGTAACTTGTACCATAGATCTGTCCTTGATCCAACGCGGGTTATATGAGTTCAACTAAACCCATTGCTTTTGGCTCTCTCTCTCTGTATATATATGTATATGCAAATAAAATGTATATACATAATAAGTTCGCTCTCTTCTTGCCCATTATCCATTGAGTTTCGAACCATGTGGCTCGTGGATTTCTCGTTTATTCAAAAAAAAAAAAAATTACAATAAGTATCATTCCGAACCCATTGGCTCTTTATTCTGTGTCCGTCTATGGCATGACAATTTTCTATCATCTAGCTCTTCGGGAAACAAACGGAAAACTGTTTGTCTGAAACACCATCTTTCTTGTTTGAAGTTTTCTTGTTTAAAAAATAAATTAGCTTATATGCTCTTTAGCTTAAGTGAATAAATTTATTGAATTATAAGTTGAAGGACTATTATATGGCCTTGAAATACATTGTGCTGGAACTTTTCAAAATTTTCTTGCTGGAAGCAAGTAGTGTAGCAGATATAATAGAAAATGGTGTTTGGTTTGATAATGGTTTTCAAAAGGTTTTTGGTTCTTGAGATAATGAGCTACTTGGCATGAAAATTAGTTTTGGTTATACTGCTCCTCTATTGTCTACAAGATTGTGTATCCTAAAACCAGGGGCGGAGAGCCTTTCAGTTGTGGGTTCGGCCAAATCCAGTTGGTTCAAACCTATAATTCTCTTATGAAATCCATTGAATTATATTCAAATTATTAATGTAGAATCCAATAGGAAAGTCTGGAGGTCTAGTATCAGGGTTGTAGGATAGGGGCTCCTAGTGTTTTTCGTACTCCTCACCTGGGGTTGGGTGAGGCTTGGCAGAGCTATCCATAGATGCTTTGTGTATTGGATTGTGTCCTTATGGTAGTTACTGTCTGATATTATTGCATGCTATTTTATTTATGGTTCTTAGGTTTAGATAATTATTTACGCTATTTCTGTTGGAGCTACTAATGCCCTTTTGTTTTTGTTTTTGTTTTTCCTTTCCTTCACTGAGCCGAGGGTCGATTGGAAACAGCCTCTCTGCCCTTTCGGGTAGGGGTAAGACCCGTCTACATATTACCCTCCCCAGACCCCACTTTGTGGGACTATACTGGATAGTTTTTGTTGTTGTTGTTGTTGTAATGTAGAACCCAATAGCTTAAAAACACTAGAATTCAAAACCCATAAGCTTTAAATTTTGGCACCGCCTTTGCTTAAAGCTTTCATATTTTTTTCGAAAGAGATCAAGATAATCTACTAGACCTTTATGATCGGTTTCCTGATTATGCTAAATGGGAAATCATCTGCAAATTTGTACTAGCAATATCAAGTACTCCTTCCCTCTCACTTTATATGATGCAGTTTCTATTCGCACTCTTCTGCTCACCTTTTAGCATTTTGCTTTTGTGTTAGTTATTCTTGAGAAAGGCTTTTAAATCATTTGTTTCTTCAAGTTAAAAGAGTATTTGTTCACTTGCCAAAGCTAGCATTAGAAATTTCAGCAGATGCTGTATTACCGATAATGAACTACTGTTTCTAAATTGAATGTCTATTCTTATTGTAGGTTTGGGATGTATTGAGTAATGAAGAAGTTGTTGATATAGTGACATCAGCTCCTACACGGTCATCAGCTGCCAGGATCCTAGTCGACTCTGCTGCTCGCGAATGGAAAACCAAATATCCAACTTCAAAAATGGATGATTGTGCTGTTGTTTGCTTATTCTTGGACGGACATATGGACATGGAATCCGACAATGAGGAACAATGTTTCTCTTCTGCTACACTTCAGCGTAACCATTCTGATAATGCAGCCGAATCAGATGATGGACACAGCTCCGAGCCATCTCTGCAGAGAAATTTCACTGTTAGATCAGGTGAAGAAAATGATGCCTATAAACGAGCAGTGGCCGAAGCAGAAGCAGAAGCAAATCCAGAATCCGTGGTAACAGAAGATCAGAAATGGTCAGGATTAGAAGGTGTTACTCGAGTCAATTCTCTGGTTCAGCTTCCAAGATTTTCTGCAGAAAGGCCAGAACCTTAACCACTTGTTATTCAAATATGATTTGTTATAATTCACATTCGTTCGTCTCAAAGATGAAATAGAGAGTGGCATTATTGTCATCCTCTATATCTTGTGCAAATATATTTTTTCTGTAGCATTAGACCATGTATACGTCCACCCCTTCTCGCCATTTAGAGAGCACATTCATGCGCGGGGTAAGCCTTTTATTTTTATCCTGGTTATGTTCCATTTCAGTTAATTTGGTCAGCAAGTTAAATTGGCATTCATCTGAATTGTAAATTATTAGGATGTTCCCTATAAAGGTATGAAAAGGCATGACAACTGTTGCAACTTATGTTATGTATGCTCTCTATCTGATGAGAGTTTAGCCTGTGATTTATGATCTAAATTGCATTTAGACAGTTCTTCAGAAATTATATTGTCTAGAGTTATCTGAATAATCATTTGTGTTTGGATAATTGCTTTACAAAATATGTTAGGAATAGCTCTACATGTGCGGAGGTACATGATTATTTGTTGTCAATATTACGCGCAAGTAATCCTTGCTACCTTCTTCTGCTGCACAGGAAAAAGTAGCAGGTGGTTAAAACAGGTGCATAAGTAAAATTAGTACACAGATAAAATGGCTATTTGTCGAGAATAACGAATGAATGGATGCAGGGCTTTGGCCATGCGCGCGTATATATATGTATCATGTATGTATGTACGTTTATACATACACATAATTTTTAAAGAATATATTTTTTGGGAAAAAATGTAACCTACTGGCTTAAAGTCCTAGTCTACCTCTAGAGTAATGGTATGTCTTATTACAGAAGAAAATTAGAAACAAACCCTGATCAGCAGCTATTTTTCATAGTGTTAAAAGCGAGGCTTAAAACATATTGACCGCTTCAGCATTTTCATCAAGGCTTTAAGTATACTTTTCTTTGCCAATGAGCGTAATCCTAAAGAAGCAACACTAAACAATTGATATTTTACTTTTATCGTAAATTTTCTTCAATTTCTTTGTCCTTATATTTGATATTCATGCTTATTGATATTAGTCTTGGACTACACATATCTGTAGTCTTTCTCCATTTGCGCCTTTCTTCATTAAAGCCCACACTTTATTTGCACTTTGCGCTTAAAGGCCAAATAAACCTTAGAGCTTTTTTGCGCTTTCGCCTTTGATAACACCGAATTTTCAACACATATATAAAACAACTGTTGTCGCTATCAATGTCGAACAAAATCTTGAATTCACATGATTCTAGATTTCCCACCAGCCGAGATGATACTAGCAATTGTGAATTAAGTTTCAAAATTTTAGAGCCATGTTACAGTAAATGAGTAAAGTACACCAAGAAATCTACTGGAATATGTATGTATGAAGAACTTTTATGTCATTTGTGTTGCACACCGACGAATTTGAGACATCACCAGTGTGATAAATTCATTCCTCTCCCAATCTCGCTGGCCCAAAATGTGGAGAAAACAAGCTCTAAATTGGAGACGAACAATTGAAGTTCTCAAACTTACAGCTTACCATCACCTGAAAATTAAGACGAATTTACAGGTCAACAAGAATAATCCACAAAAAAATGGATAATTGCAGGCTTCCCATCAATTTTAGAAGATGAAAAGCCTCTATATGCCATTTCATGGGCTATGTGATTCCACATAAATATTTTCAGTCAGAAACTACTACATGAATTTCAAAACTGGAACATGGTTACACTTCCTCACATATCAAAGTAAAATATAAGGTAAAAATTTCAAAAGCAAAGCGGCAGCATACAACAAAATCCATTTCAAAGTAAGGGCATAGTCCGGAGTGGAGGGAGAATAGGGGCTACAGGTCCGGCCGAACCCAGTGGCCCCAGTGGTTTTGGCGCAAACCATGTATTTATCTTAAGAAATTCATTGAATATGTATAAATAACGTATTAATTTAGAACCCAATAAGGTCGAACCTAGTGGCTCCAGCGGCTGTGGTGCATATGTATTTATCTTAAGAAATTCATTGAATATGTATAAATAACGTATTAATTTAGAATCCAGTAACTTACAAAATTTAAATTCCCGAACCCATAAATTTCAAATCATGGCTCCGCCTCTGGGCGTAGTATATTTTGAATGGTGTCGCCAATAGAGAATGTAACCTAGCTGACAAGTTAGCCAAAGGCTTCATTATGCATACAAACAAACAACTCAGTAACATCATGTCCGTACTTCTATGGGTAAGCAATGGATCTAATAAAAAGTATCAGCTAACACAGGATACTATCACGTTAGGATATTACGAGTTCAATATGCTTGTAGATATCAACCAGCTTAAGCCAAACACACCAGACCTTGGATCCATGAAAACAAGATTGCTCCATCTTGGCCAGCCTTTTCGAAGCCTTTTGTTCCAGTTTTGGCATACAAAATCATTAGGTACTACATATTTACTTTCGAATAAAAGACCTGCAAAAACTTTAAGACAGCAGGGTCACGGACAGATTCTTGTCTTGTCTAATAGCATTCTCAGCTCTAGGTAATATAGATGTACATGGCTTCTCCATTTGGCATTACCATGAGCACTATCAAGAAAAAACTCTTTTTTACCCTCGCTTTCTAACTTGCCTAAATGACAACTATCAACCTGGCACCAGTCACTAATCATTTCAATAAACATGCAAATAGAGCTGAAAGCACCTGTGTTCTAGTATTTTAGACTGCTTGTGGAGAAGAGATAATGGTGAGGAACAGCGATCTAGGAGAAGGTGGTGATGATCATTTTGGATAATGGAGAAGTTTATAACTAATATCAAAAGGTGATGATAATGATGATGAAGACTACATCAACAGCAATGAAGAAGAAGATGCGGAATTACAGGTGGGAGGAGGACAAGGCAGTAAAGCAATGTTCCCTGTGGATAAGACAGTGGTAATGCAAAAGGTGATAAGTTCAGATGAGAAGAGAGAATGAAACGAGGGAGTAGAGAGAGAGCAGTGATATGATGGATAATATCGCGGGTGCAATACTGTCGATTGATGATAATTGTGATAAGCAATCTATGATGATGACTATCGGACATGGACAACTGCGACATATGATTGTTGATGTGCTGGGAAAATGATCCTCAAGAAGATAAGAATTACTTGTTTTTTTTTTCTTATTTCTTTTCTGACTATACTATCGGATTTGAAGGAAAGTAGTAGCTTTTTGCATAAATCAATATTCTTCATCGAACCCAGATAATAAAGTTAATACAAGGTAATTGCACACTGTAACAAACAACTATCATGAAGCATCATTAAGGCCAAACGTTTGGTTAGTCTTTTTTAGCTGGGTTAATCTTACCCGTGTGCATAACCCCTGACTTAATTTTGGAAATTATCAGCTCCTTAGTCTTATAATAGTTTTTTGTCCTTTATTCTTGGGCTGATACTTCCCTTTCTTTTGTAACCTATGCATCTTCTTGATGCTTTCTGTTAATGAAAATCCACTTATTTCATCAAGGAAAGAAGTACCTGATACAGATGAGTTGATCCCCCAATTTGAGTCTTTTCATCTATACCAAAACAGAGCCCGGGTTTGAAGTTTACAGGTCCGGGATTCTAAATCTTTTAAATTATTGAGTTCTAAATTAATAATGTGTACATGTTCCATGAATTTCTTAAGATAAATACATGGTTTGGACCAAAGCTACTAGATTAGGCCGAACTTGTAGCTACTACTCTCCCTCCGCCTCAGCATCTATATAAGCAACTAAATGCCATATGGAGAGATAATTACTATACAAAGTAAGTGTTTTAGAGAGGTTGGTTAAGGTTAGCTACATTAGGTTCTCATTAGAACTGCACACTCAACCTAACAAGTTTGTGCTCTCAAATGTATCATACATTTCACAATAAGGATGTCGTAATTAAGAACAAAAAACTGTGATAAGGCATTCAGCATAACCGCTACTAACAAGGCAAATGATACAAGTATAACCACTGTGCACAGTGCTTTAGCGGCTAAATCGCTAAATTCTTCCTAAGAAAGTAATTAGAACAACTTTTACAAGATCTTTAGAATGAAATTTATTTACCTATCAAAGAAAAATTATAAACTTCGATATTGGGACTGAAGTGTTCAATATTGGATTGAATCGCCTGGAAAAATCCCCAACGAAAAATAGAAACTAAACACATATACATATATTTGATCATTAACAAGTTTATGTCATTTAACCATCCCGGCATTATGCCAAGCCAGAAAGTTCCTCACAAGAATAGCAGCCAAAATTTGTCAAAGAAATATCCACACTCAATATTTTGGCACAGATATGAAAGGCATAGATCAGTTTTAGCTTGCGGCCAAAACTATTTACATCCGGTGGACGGAAAAGTGTATAAAGTTTGCATAATTTTTGTATATAATATACAGAAATGTATATATATATACAAAAAAGATAGTCCTACATTTTTCGGCTATTATTTAAGAGCGGCTATATAGTGTTATTTTCCCCTATATGAAAACAGCTTTGTAGACCAGCCCAATTTCAGCTCAAAACTTACAAAACTTTTTCTTCGTCAATACTCTACAAATTACAAAACAAGATCCATTTAAACCAAATGCTTGCATATCTAAAAATATATTCAACGGCTTACAACACCTTGCCACTTGAAAGTCCCCATGAAACAAAAAATCTGAAATTTCCAAACGAGGATAATAATAAATAATGGATAAAATAGGAAAGAAATTAAAATGGAATTTAACGAAAAGGGTAGCAACAAATCACCTGTGCTGGATTAAATTCCGACCATTTTGACGAGGAAGAAGCAAAGGAAACAGAAGAATATGAAGAGGTAAAGATAACCTACAATCACAAATAATTTGGTGGTTCCTATTTGTCTTCTTCTTTGATGTGTTTTCCATTAATTCCAGCTTCGCCATTAATAAGAGGAAGAGCAATCAGAAAGCAAATCGAAAATATCAAAGGCAATGTACCAGTAAATCTTATTCTGTTTGTACGTGAGTTTCAGTTGTACCTTAGGTGTCATGTGATCCCTAGCCTTGTTCATAATGTATTTTTGACTCCCTTACTCGGAGAAGCCCACTCTAGAAGTAGTAGATGATAGATACGAGCAAACACATATTTTAGAACGAGATTTTTATATTTCTATAGCATATATGATATTTATTACCCTTAATGTTTAAGATTTGAGTTAATTATATTTCATTATATTAAATTACTATATATTATAATTCAAATCAGGGATATAATTAAATGTGCATTTATATTAGGCATAATTATAGGACTGTATCTTCTTACTTCCCCCTTCCCCACGTTTTACCTTTACCCGCACCCACCCCCCCCCCCCCCCCCCCACGTTTCTGTTTTGAATTACACCATTGACCCAAATTAAAAAGCTTTGAATTCAAATTTGAGTTTTCAAAAATTATTATTTGTTTTGATTGGATGTTGTTGTAAATAATCCGGAATATGTTTAGGAGTTTATATCCCAATATTGAGGGGTTTTGGTGAAGATTTAGACTTGGTTTTGGCTGAATTTCATATTGGAAGAATTGGAAGAATTGGAAGAAGAAGAAGAAGAAGAAGAAGAAGAAGAAGAAGAAGAAGAAGAAGAAGAAGAAGAAGACGACATTATTTCCAGAATTTGTAGATAATTTGTTGATAAATTGTAGTCAAATTAGAAAAATTGTAGATAAATTGTATACTGTTTTTTTGCAGAAGATTTTGTAGAAACTTTAGTCGTTTTGGATTTGTGAAAACAGAAAACAATGCATCTACAATTAGAATACAAATAATCTACAATTTATCTACAAGATATCTACAAACTGGATACATTGAATTTTAATATCCAATTCCCATTTTAATTGTAGCATAATTGACATTTTCGACATACTTGTAGAAGATTTGTAAAAGTTTTAGTCTTCCCAATCTACAAGATATCTACAATTTCTAGAAATATGTCTTCTTCTTTTTCGAGTTTCAATCTGAAATTCAGACAAACCCAAGTCTAATCTTCACCAAAAACCCTCAAAATTGAGATATAAACTCCAAACTATATTCCCGATTCTTTTCAACAACACCCAATCCAAACAAATAATGATTTTTGAAAATCTAAATTTGAATTCAAAGCTTTCAAGCTTTTTATTGGCTACCAATGGTGAAAAATATATGGAAAAACATATGAAGATGAAGAATAGAAATCTCCTTTCCGTTTCAAAATTACACAGCTTTCAGATCTCGTTCTGTTTCAAATTTCAAATTTAATGTGGAATAAATCAATCCCAAATTCTGTAGTTGATTTTTCGCGCGCTATAAATGGCATATTCTGCCTAATTAATGATTGATATATAAATTATAGTTAAAGTGTGAATTGAGCGGATAATATACGAACTATGCATATTTTTGATAATAAATTTCATATATAATATAGTTAAAAAATATTAAAAAGGCCTACGTACTACTCTTTATATTAATACTAGATAATGGAACGAGGGCCCAATATGCAAATGCTTGTGTTTTCATCTTTTACTATTAGCAAAAGATTATGTTTGATGAACTTTTTCTAAATCATTATTTATATTTGAGGAATTTACATCAAATATAACTCTTTAAAGACTTATTATATTTTTTATAATTGCTTTAATAAAATTACTTTTAGTATAACTTTTTTAAAATTATACCTTTTTAATTAAATTATATACAACTTTTTAATTCCTAAAATCTCTCCGTGATATTTTCTCTCACTTAAAATATCTCTTTTTCTTTCTCACATATCTATCACTAACAATTTTCCCATAATTTCTCAAATAAAAGATACTCCATGATTTCATAACGTATATCCCCTTTCTACGTGATTTCTCCATATTGTATCAATATAATATATTTGTGTAGGGGCCGATTTCCACAGAAAACATATTGCTCCCAAAATTATGGACGGTGGTAATAAAAACATTATTTGTATTGAAGAAATTTCAAAATCATCTTTAAAAGAACCAAGTTGTTGCGCATTCTAATTAGCAACGGCAAATATTTAGTATTTGACTCCAAGCGCTATTGATGTCTTCCTTTTATTCTCATAAACATTAAACATTTACTGTAAAAGGTATATAATATATATTGCTCTGTATATATTACCTATTTTTGGTGAATATGGAGTATTTGTTATGAAGTAGTGTTGTAGTGGTAACATAATAGATTTATATTGATAATTAATATTAACAAATTGAAGAATATTTAGGGCCTAGTTTTACGCTTACCATACACTGAAAAGTGAAGTACGTTATTTAAGGGGAAGTACGTTCTCTAACATTCCCCTTAAATAGGGGAAGTTACCTTATTCGTAGAGTATATTTATAATATATATGTTGTATAATTTGTAATTCAAAACCAAGTTGTATATTATGGAAAATATTTTACAAATTCTTAAGTAAATATGAAAATTTTCCTTTATATTTTAGTTCATTATAATGAATATTTCGTGAAAATAAGCTCGCGCCAGAATTTTACGCATGGTTCTAATGACTTTCAGAATTTGAAGCACCAAAAATTTTGACGATCACTAATTTTTTCAATCATAATACTGAAAAATTCCGATGCTCTGTCAAAATTTGTGACAAAAATGATGTCAAGTATTTTTCTAAACATCCTAAATTAAAAGTATTGTAAAGCTATGATACATTGACTATTATCCAAGCATCTACACTTCAATAATATTAATCAAGTAACTAACCATGCAAGTTCTCACCTCATTTGTCGGGTTGGTCATGTAATTTGTAGGATAAAATTTTATTTCTTCATAATTTCTTTGTCTTTACTTGCAATTAGTTACCATATTAGATAATCTAGCTAAAAGTTAGTTTTTAGAGCATATTTAGGAGTTTGTGTTGTATTTTAAGCTAATGAGAGAATAACCATCAAAACTAAATTTCTGTTATGAAATAGAAGATTCTTACACTTCTATTTAAGGTGAATGTCTTTAATGTACTTAATTAGAGAGATTTTAGAGTCCTATTATTGGTAGCAAGATCTTCCTCCTCCCTATAAATAGAGGTGCTCTCTACCATTGTAATTCACCCATCTCAACTCAATAAGAAGAAGTCTCTCTACTCTTCTCTCTATTGCTATTGTTCTTGTTCTATTGTTCTTGTCTTTTGCTTTAGTTTATAACACGTTATCAGCACGAGACTCTACCGTCTCAAGTATCATTCTCGAAAATCCAAGGTATTTTCCCTCTTCCTAATTTAATTTTCGAGTATGTCGGACATTATGAAAAGAAAGTTCGTTGCCCTTGAAATTTCGGGCAAGAACTATATGACATGGGTGTTGGATGCTGAAATCCACCTAGATGCTATGGGTCTCGGAGACACCCTCAAAGATAAAGAAAAAGCATCCACCCAAGATTGTGCGAAGGCCTTGATCTTCTTGCGCCACCACCTTGACGAAGGTTTGAAGATTGAATATCTCACCGTCAAGGATCCACTCGTTTTGTGGAACAGCTTAAAGGAGAGATATGACAACCTGAAGTTGGTCACTCTGCCACAAGCACGATATGATTGGGCCCATCTGAGGCTACAGGACTTTAAGTCCGTTTCTGAATATAATTCTGCTATGTTCAGAATTACTTCTAAACTGAAGCTATGTGGAGATAACATCTCCGATTACGATATGCTTGAGAAAACGTTTACAACGTTTCATGCCTCCAATATGGTACTGCAGCAACAGTACCGAGAGAAAGGCTTTACGAAGTACTCTGAACTGATTTCTCTCTTACTAGTGGCTGAGCGAAATAATGATCTGCTCATGAGAAATCACGAAAATAGACCAACTGGGTCTACACCACTGCCTGAAGCAGATATGGTGCACTCGCATTATGCCAAACATAAAAGGGACCATGATCACGGTCATAAACGGGGTCAAAGCCAAGGACGTGGACAAGGAAGAAATTCCAAAGAAGTCCGTCACCCCCCAAAGAGAGATAACCACCGAAAGCAGAAACGGGGTCCAGAAGATCCTAAGGCAAATAGTTCAGAAACTATATGTTATCGTTGCGGTGGAAATGGGCACTGGTCTCGGACTTGCCGTATACCAAGACACTTGGTTGACCTTTATCAAGCATCTCGAAAGAGAAAAGGCCCTGAAACAAATTTTGTCTATGACGACAATGAGGATATCACCCACCTGGATGTGGCAGACTTCTTTGAGCAACCCGATGGAAAGATAGACCACCTAATCGGTGATGGAACCATGATGAAAGAAGATGGAGCTGTTTGATTCTACTTGTATTAGTCAATGAATAAATTAATAGTCATTAGCATTAGCTCGTATTAGTTAATTCATGATATGATGTTAGTATTAGCCCTTTAGAATGTTTCAATATGCTCAAATAGTTTTATTGTACAGTAGAGGTAATCGACTAACCTAAAAACTAGTCGATCGTCTAATATTTAGCAATAAAACGAACTTTTTTCCGCCAGGCCAGATATTCGAATATCAGAGTCTGATATTCGAATATCTGGGCCAGATATTCGAATATCAGAATTCCTATATTCGAATATCTGGCAAGATATTAGAATATGTGCTTAAATATTCGAATATCTAATATTTTTCGCATTAAAGTATTATTTTTTCCGCAAGGCATTATATTCGAATATTAGAATATAATATTCGAATATCCTAAATAACTGCTTCCCAAAACGCTGTTTAAACGCGAAACAAAAGAATTGAAGTTGTTTATACTTATATTTATGTATTTTTTTGTATGTCAAACCATGGGAAGTAAATTGATTGAAGGCTCCGGAAGAGCAACTGTAACTCTGCCCAAAGGCATGACGTTTATCTTAGAGAATGCAATGTTCTCCTCCAAGTCTATGAGAAACTTGTTGAGTTTTAAAGATGTACGCCGGAATGGCTACAATATTGAGACAATGGATGAAGATAATCTCGAATATCTCGTCCTCACTTCAAAGAATGTCTCCGGCCAAAAGAGGGTTATTGAGAAATTCACGTCTTTATCTTGTGGCTTGTATTGGACAAGAATTAGTGCAATTGAGGCACATTCAACAGTAAATCTAAAGAATACTGAGTCCAATACATTTGTACTTTGGCATAATCGACTGGGTCACCTAGGATCAACCATGATGAGACGGATTATAGAAAGCTCATATGGGCATCCGTTAAAGAATTTCAAAATTCTTTCAAGTAACGAATATCCTTGCACTTCGTGTTATCAAGGCAAGCTGATTATCAGACCATCCCCAACAAAGGTTGGGACTGAGTCACCCCAGTTTCTGGAACGTATACAAGGGGACATTTGTGGACCTATTCACCCACCTAGTGGGTAGTTTAGGTATTTCATGGTCTTGATAGACGCATCCTGTAGATGGTCTAATGTGTGCTTGTTGCCATCACGCAACCTTGCGTTTGCAAAGTTAATGGATAATAGATGAGAATAATCTTGAATTCTTCATGAAAACGAGGCTGCCCATTTCGGTTTGGGTTCACGCCATTTTGCATGCAGCAATGCTACTTTGTCGGCTGCCCGCTTCGGCTTAGGGTCATGCCATATTGCATGCAGCAATGCTAATTCGTCTCAGGCCGACGAATTACCACAAGTATTCTCCGTTGCAATTGGTTTTGGGTCATGAACCCGATATATCCCATTTAAGGATATTTGGATGTGCCGTATATGTGCCTGTAGCACCGCCATCCCGCACCAAAATGGGTGCGCAAAGAAGGTTAGGAATATATGTTGGGTTTGATTCGCCCTCCATCATTCGCTACCTTGAAACATTGACAGGCGACCTGTTTACTGCACGATTTGCAGACTGTCGATTTGATGAAACACTTTTCCCAAAATTAGGGGGAGAAGTTGGTGAAACCAAACGGGAAATTTTGTGGAAAAATGAATCATTATCTCATCTTGATCCACATACCTCTACTTGTGAGAAAGAGGTACAAAAGATTATCCATTTGCAAAGAATAGCAAATCAAATGCCTGACGCATTTACGGACTTGAAGAGGATAACGAAATCACACATTCCTGCGGAAAATGTTCCGATCCGTATTGAAGTCCCTATTGGACAATTATCTAGTGTCATATCCAATGAGTCAAATGCACGCCAGAAGCGTGGCAGACCATTAGGTTCCAAAGACCGAAATCCTAGAAAGAGGAAAAAGAACGATCTAAATGACACTATGAAAGAATCACATGAGGACGCTCATGATTTGATTAATTCCGAGATTCACGAAGAATCTATTGAGCCTGAGACTCTTGAAAATACGGAATGCAAGAATGTGAGGATCTCGAACCTCAGCCTGTGGTAGTACAAAATTAATTGAGAGCTCTCGAAGAGCCAATTATTACTATGTTGGAGAAACACAATTGAGTATTGTGATGTAGTAAGTCTCAAAGAAACTTATCCAGTTTCCAAAAGTACACGCGAAGGCGATTGATGATATTGAGACTATAAATAAAGGAAGGCTTTGATTCTCCTATTACTACAACTTGTAGCGGGGTAATTTGTATATGAAAAGCTACCCGCTTTGTTCTCCAGTTTGTACTACACAAACGAAAGAATGCCACAATAAAGTGGATATCTATTGGTATAAAACCCATGTCATAATAAACCCGAAGTTTATTGATAAGTGCACATGTCATGGTGTAAATTTGAAGTTTACCAATATTGATAATTTATTCAGTTGGCATTCATGTTAGCCATCTCATTTGAAGTATGATGTGCAAATTCACATAGGTGAATATCAAAGAACTAGAAGTTCTTGTTCTCAGTAATGAACTGACCAACTAAAGAGTTCGGGTTGAAGCCCCTTGATTCTGGAAATATCAAAGGTGAATATGGGCCCATTCACCTGCCATGTATACCAAATATGATGCATCTATGGAATGGTTACATGCGCAATTGTTATTGACTCGCAGCCTGGCCGGTGCTTGCGGGGTAAATCGCTCAGTAATCTAACTTCGAGCATAGTTTCCAGATTCTCTACTCAAGACAGTTCATCTTGATAAGTTGGTTTATATCAAAGTTGGTTTAGCAAGATAATTATTGAGTGCTTCCACTTAATAGCTAAACTGTTTCTTATGAGAACAAAGTTATATATATCAATTTGATATAAGTTGTATACGAGAGTATATTCTCCCCTCACAAGTGGTTCAAGGTCAGGAACCAAATAATCTCATCTTATTATTAATGTGTTGCGACATGATAATGCACAAAGATGATTCCCAAAGTTGAGGAAACAAGTTAGCTTTACTAACATGAGGGGGAGACATGATAAACACTTAAGAAAGTGTTACATGGGATGAATTTTCATTTGTATATGTATATCCCCGAATATCATGATATGAACCTGAAGTTCATAAAAGGAATGCAATTGCAACATATTGCAAAGCATGCTATACGCATTTGCTGACTCAAAGAAAGTAACTAAATGGAAGAGATACAATTCAAGAAGAATTGATTCCATATGAAAGACATGTAGCTTTGAACCTATAGTTCATATGCTTGAAAGTATAAAGGCAAATGTATGTATAGTCAATTTTCGATATCTTATTTGTTTAGCATGACATGAAAACTTGATATGCAGCTAAAGTCTATTATGCGACTTATATGACTTAACTTGAAAGATTTAAGTTGCTTGAAGCATATGCAATTCTTGGTCTTGAAGTACCACATCCCAAGTACAATTTGTGTACATATGAATCTTGCCATAACTATAAACATGATGGCATTGAGAATGCATCTATGAAGATATTGAAGAGTCATTCCGCGACATTATATGAAGATGTTCATATCTATCAAGAATGATGATTTCAAGGTGCGGAATATTTATTCAAGTCAATATGGTTGATTTACTTATCAAACGTCTATCAAAGATCGTTTTGAAGATGATGCACAAAGATTGGAATGCAAATGCTCAAGGCTTAAATTGATGTACTCATTAGGGGGAGTTAATGCGCGTTGCACTCTTTTTCCCTTACAAGGTTTTGTCCCAATTGGGTTTTCCTTGCAAGGTTTTTAACGAGGCAACCAATAGGCGCATATTCAAACATGTGTACTCTTTTTCCTTACTTTAATTTTTCCCATTGGGTTTTGGTTTTAAGGTTTTATGAGGCACATCATTGAATAGACATTCAAGGGGGAGTGTTATGAAATAGAAGATTCTTACACTTCTATTTAAGGTGAATGTCTTTAATGTACTTAATTAGAGAGATTTTAGAGTCCTATTATTGGTAGCAAGATCTTCCTCCTCCCTATAAATAGAGGTGCTCTCTACCATTGTAATTCACCCCTCTCAACTCAATAAGAAGAACTCTCTCTACTCTTCTCTCTATTGCTATTGTTCTTGTTCTATTGTTCTTGTCTTTTGCTTTAGTTTATAACAATTTCGTTTTAAATTTAACACTTACGCATACATTTTAACCTTTTTTATTTCCTTTTTAATCTTTATAACTCCATCAGTTTTCCCTAAATAAATACTATGCTAATTTGTTTAAGTTTCGTTACATAATTTGAAATTAATCTGGCTTTAAATAAATTAACTTGTAAAACTATAATATTGAGATTTAATCTAATGCATTATGTTGTCCTTACAATTATGCATATATATAAGTTATAGCTTTAAATAAATTAACTTGTAATAAAACTATACTATTGAGATTTAATCTTATGCAGTATGTTATCCTTACAATATATCAATATCAATATATATATATATATATATATATATATATATATATATATATATATATATATATATATATATATATATATATATATATATATATATATATATATATATATATATATATATATATATATATATATATAATGTCAAACTTAAAAATACATAATAAAAAAAAGGAGTCAATATCGCGATATACGCGAATAGTTGGCAAAAGGAGTGCAGTTTCAATATAAGTAAAGAAAATGTTTTGGTAAATAAATTTTCTCACGAAAGAAATATCTCATGATGTAATATTTTTTTATTTTAATTTTTTGGCTATTAACAAATACGATAAACTATCTTACAAAAATGTGACAGCCACATATTCTAACACAAATAAAAAATATTAATGTGCTGGTGTGTCAGAATAATGAATGGGGTCCACAAGTTGCAAAAAGCATTTTAAAAATGTAAGGTGATGCGCTTATATATATATAAAAGTTATACCTAATCAAACTTAAAAATACATAATAAAAAGGAGTCAATATTGTGATATACGTAAAGAAAATGTTGGCAAAAGGAGTGCAATTTCAATATACGTAAAGAAAATGTTTTGGTAAATAAATTTTCTCACGAAAGAAATATCTTATGATGTAATATTTTTTTTATTTTAAGTTTTTGGCTATTAACAAATACGATTATCTTACAAAAATATAGCAGTCAGATATTCTAACACAAATGAAGAATATTAATGTGCTAGTGTGTCAGAATTAGGGGTGTACATAGACCCGATTGGTTCGGATTTTACAATTACCAAACCAAACTAATTGTGTCGGGTTATTAAATCTAAAGACCAAACCAAATCAATAAATTCGGGTTTTTCGAATTTTTTTCCGGTAAAATCTTCGTAGAACAAAATATATAACGTATGCTCAAAATATTTCTTTAATCCTAGTAAGATACAATTATATAAAGTATTTTTCAAGAAAATAATACAAAATATGAGATATGTCATGACTCATGATATTATCCTAAAATATTCAATAATAAAAATAATAAAATTATGTACTATAAATATTGCTAATTAAAAAGTCATAATAAAAATAAACATAATCTAAAAGCACTAATTCATGCTAAACTAGATAGACTAATGAGGGAGTATTAATTATATGCCTAAAAGCTAAAGAAAAATAAAAATATGTTATGCATTTTTATCTAAATTATTGAAAAATAAAAAATAGACATTTAATACATTCCCGTTCGTAATATTGAATTGAATATCTTTTGTTAGCATTAGTATTGATTGCTAGCATTATTTATTTTCTAATATTAATGGCTATAAAACTTATTGGAGCATTCAAAAGTTTTAAATCAAACCTTGAAATAATACCTTAAAAGATAAAATTATGAAACTTTTTTAAGAAATATTTATAAATTACATTACAATAAGTATATTTATATATTAAATATATCTAAAATTGCTATATATGTAATGTCGGGTTGGTTTAGTTTCGGTTTGACTTTATTTAGCTAAGACCAAACCAAACTAATTATAGTCGGGTTTTTTTCCCAACACCAAACCAAGTCAAACCAAACCATAGTCGGGTTTTTTTCTCGATTTGACTCGAATTATCAGGTTGGTGCGATTTATCGGTTTTCTTTGTACGCCTCTAGTCAGAATAGATCAATGGGGTCCGCAAGTTGTAAAAAGCGTTTTCATAATGTAAGGTGATGCATCGCATAGGGAACTTCAAATTATTTCCTATTGGAGGGTACCATAATTACAACACGAAAGTAACTATTAAGCACAACATGTTAAAGAAAAAATTCCAATTTTACCCTTGTTCAACAATCAAGCATGTCGTCCAGCTGCCTGTTAACTGTCTCTTCTTAGATAGTGTCACACCTTTTTTTTTACACATCACCCCGAGAGGGAATATATAAGAGGAGTTTTTCCAATTAAAGTGACAATATTCGAAATGAGATTATTTGTTTATTTCAGAGTCGTCACTTGGAATAAATTATGGTGTCCCAAGTCACCATTTATTTTAAATCTCAAATCAATGAAGTTTTATTTTTAAAAGAGCCTGCAAACCAAAAATTTTAGATAAGGAATTCCGTTAACCTGGGAGAAGGTGTTAGGCATTCCCGGGTTCCGTGATTCTAGTACGGTCGCTTAGCAATTTATACTTGGCTTAATTATCTATTTACTCATTTTTAGGACCTATGTGTGATTATCTTTTTACCGCTTTTAAAAACTTGACTATTCATAATTAAAGAATCGAGTGACGCGTACGCATACTCTTTTCTTTTGGCGCGTCAAAATCATGTCACGCGAACATGTCAATAATTAATAACACTTTGTTCATTTATTAAGGAAAGTTTGGTTGAAGTTGCGCGAACACATCCCTAGAGTCATTTTTTTAGAATTTAATTTGCAATTACGTTACATAGACGTATACATAACCACAATATCTAACCTAAATTGAGCTTAAAGAAAACTACGATTATTCAAGGCATTTCTAAATTAATTCAATTATATGAGGACGATAAAATTAAAAGCGGCACACCTCAATTTTAAAAAGCTTGTTTAACTAAGGTGATAAAGAATGTTCTATCTTACAACGATTTTGGGCTTAATGTCAAATTATTGACGATGGGTAGGGAAACATGGGGGAGGTCTTTACCTCGTAAAAAAAGCTTTTTATTTTGTAAAATGAAACATTTCCTTTCTTTTCGTGGAAAGAAATTATGTTCAAGTAAGCAAATATGTCATGGTTCTAGGAGTCTATCTATCGTGTATAGACTTTAAGGGCATGGTGGCCTAACCATCGAGGTGAAGTCGGGACCTAAAAGATCGAGTTAAAAGAAACTAGGCCAGCAGTAGGCCTGGTGTTTTAAAAGTGGCTACTAAAGGAGAATAAGGATGATCCTCATTGGGCTCAAAATTGAGCCCAAATGCAAGATGAAGGAGGGTGGGAACACGAGGAGCTTATTGTGGCTCGACAGCCTGATTTGGGCCATCGCCGGGGCTACTCGTTTTAAGCTTTAAAGCCTGTTGAAGCTTAAATCACACCAGTTTTTGTATATCAAACTTTGCACAAATCCTAAATGAAATACCTAACATAGTGAGCCTCAACTTATTATCATTCATTTGGTAAACAAAAGAATAAACCTTAGACTATTCATACATTGCCTTAAATTCAGCCATACAATTATTTCTTTTTTAAAATATGCTGAGATTAGTGACGATTTAAATGAATACACTTAACAACCCAAACACTACTTTTTATGCTTAATATACTAGTCAAAATTTAACATACGGCCAGACAAACTGTTTAGAGTTGTTTACCAGCTTGAAGTCAATACAAAAATGGTCTAGTCAAACATTCATACATAGAAATCCTAAGAGAAAACTGTTGACTATCAAAACAGATCCAGGATACACAGTTGAGAACACTGGATAGCCAACTAAAGGTACGAGTAAAATGAAATTCAATGCCCGTAGCGAGTCTTTCCACGTGAAAGCAGATAAGAAGTTTCGTCTTCATCCTATTGTAATGTCATCTCTATTAAACACTTCTAAAAGGGTTCTCCATCTTTAACAAGAAGAAGAAAGTACCGGATTAAGTAGGCAATCTTCGCTCCGTGGGGAGCGGGATGAGTGATACATCTGGCGAGCGTCGGTGAAGAACGCAAGTTAAAACAAATGTACAGAACAGAGACTCAATGCGTTAAGCTAAACTATTTAAGCTAAATTTTAACATATGAAAGAGGTAATGTTCAACAACTTCAATACTAAACATCTTAGCTATTTCATGAAATAATACAACATCCTTGATGTATTTAAGTAGAAGGTAGTGAGGAGAAGGCTAAAGATCAGGAGTCAAATTATTTAAAAGAAAACACCAGAAGGAAACTTAAAATGTAAACATGAATTTTAAACTCCATGGCAGCATTGCACTCTTCAGAAAAAATCCTGTATTTCATTCATAATTCAAAGCTCTAGGTGTACCTGGTTATTAAGAATAGAAGCAAGGCTGTGAATCTTCAAAGAAAATGCTCTTCAAGGTTCTAAAATCTGATTGTATTTTTTCAGGAATCTTTTTGTGCAGAAATTGAGACTGAATCCTCCTTTGTGTGAGTGAGTGCTTTCTATATATTTGGTATCCAAAAATGGTATCAAAAAGGGAATATGCTGCCCTGAATTCTGAATTTCCCTAATAGTAAAGCCCTTTGTTACAGCTCTCTGTTCCTTTTTCTTATCCAAGACCAGTATTTTCTAAGGATAAAGACATGTGTGCTGTATTCTAGAACTTTCTGATTTTTAGCCTAAGTAAGAACCCTTTTTTACCCCTTAGGTTATCACTAATTTCATTTTACCTAGGTTCTTTTATGTTTACTTAGGTCCCTTAAGGTTTCTAATTGTTGGCAAATCAGGACTAACATCTTAGGGCCAAAATTAGCACAATCAAAAGATCAAAGTAGAGGTTGTTTGAGCAAATAAACTTTAAACAGAAAGATGAACTTAATTTATATGAACAGAATCTGAAATATGAAACAAGTTCAAGATAAATCTTTTAACCCTAATTCAACACCACAAAATGAAACAAACAAAGATGAAGCCCTAAAACTAATATTATCAAGAATTTGAAAAGCAGAGATTATTAATCCTACTTCTGTTGGAAACACGTTTCAAATGCAATATACTAAACGTGTGTTCTTTTGTAGGTTTTGATGAATGTCAAACAAAGCAATAAGCGATATATAGCAGTGCTCAAGGACAAGCACAAAATGGATGCATTACAAGAAGCTCAAGACAAAGTTTAGAAATGTTATAATTGAGTCAATATTAATTGTGATCTTGATTCCTCAATCTTGGCTCATAACATGGCTTCTCTACTAAAATTATTTTTCCAAAATCATGCATATCTAACTTAAGTGTCAAATGATTTTAAACTATGCATATTTATATTTGTTAAAATGTTTTTCAAACATGCCTCAAAGATCTGGGCTAAGATAATCGATTATGTACTTATGATAATCGAGTATCTCTAAGCCAAGACTGCATGACAATCGATTGTGAATTAATGATAATCGATTGTGAGTAAGTCAGTTAACATCAGGTTTTTGCAAACTGCATAACAATCGATTGTGTACTTTTGATAATCGATTGTTAACTAAGGCAAAGTTTTCAAAACTCAGAAAAATCGATTATGAACTAATGGTAATCGATTAGAATGAGAAAAATGTCTCCCAGTGTTTTTAAATAAATTAATAATCGATTGTGGCTTTTGATAATCGATTATATATGAGACAGTAAGTTTTGAAATTAATTTATAATCGATTGTTCTATTTGATAATCGATTGTTGGAACTAACCGTTGTCATACATTTTCAAATTACCTTCAGGTAATCGATTGTTGATATTTAACAATCGATGTTTTGCGTAAAATCTGGAAAAGATTTTCTGAACGTTGTTAAAATAATCGATTGTTGATTTCCTGATAATCGATGTTTTATGCCAAAAATTGGAAAGGATTTTTTAACGTTATAAATAATCGATTATTGATTTGAAGTAATCGATTGTTGACGTAAAATCTGGGATTGAATTTTTGATCTGATAGGCAAACAATCGATTGTTTAGTCTTGACAATCGATTGTCACTGAGTAATTTCAGCAATCCTTAATTGGCAATTAGACAACGGTAAGACTGAGTTTTTCACCTATAAATACAGGCTTAACTCAGTGTTTTCACAACAACAACATATACAATTTAAGTATTTTCATTGCTAAAAGCTTTCTTACATTGATCATCATTTTTATTCATCCATAAAGCTTTTTGAAGAGCCATTCTATTGAGCTAAGTTGTTGTGATCTTGAGCGTACTATTTCTACTCATATCTACTCATTGAGGAGTACTTTGTAAAGTGAGTTTGTTTTGTGTTTGTAAGAGAATTGCGATTCTCGTTTGTTGAGGAACTTGTGATTCCTCAGTTGAAGTCTTTGGGATTGTTATCCCCGAGCAGTTGAAGTCTTTGGGATTGTTATCCCCGAGCAACTGAAGTCTTTGGGATTGTTATCCCCGAGCAATTGAAGTCTTTGGGATTGGTATCCCCGAGCAATTGAAGTCTTTGGGATTGTGATCCCCGAGCACCTAGGTGAGGCTTGTGTCCTCAGCTGTAACGGTTTGTTAAGCACCCGTAAGCTTGACAAGTTTAGTGGAAATCTCGAGAGAGTCTCTCGGGGACTGGACTAACCACGTTTGTGGCCAACCAGGATACATCATTGTGTAAGTTTATTTTACTGCACTTGTTTTAATTTCTGCAAAGTTTTTAAATTCCGCACTAAAACGCTTAATATTTTTAAAACGCTATTCACCCCCCCTCTAGCGTAAAGCGTTATTTCCAACAATTGGTATCAGAGCCATACTCTCTGAAAGACTTAACCGTTTGAGAGAATCTTTCCATGGCTTCTACTCTAGACTCTTTTGCAGGTATTGATGAAGGACAGTGCCCCACAAGACCTCCTTTGTTCAACGGGACTAATTATTCATATTGGAAAGAAAGGATGCAGATATTCGTCAGATCAAACAGCCCTTACTTGTGGAAGGTGTACACCAAAGGAAATGAGGTTCCTGTCAAACAGGTGGAAGGAATATGGGTGCCAAAAACACAAGAGGAATTCAACGCCGAGGATAATCGAATGGTCCAAAATAATTTTAAAGCTATTAATTTATTACTCTGTGCTGTTAATGCTAATGATTACAGGAAAATCTCCTGCTGCAAAACAGCGAAAGAAATGTGGGACAAGCTTGAGGTCACTTACGAAGGGACTGACCAGGTAAGAGAAGCTAAAATTGATTTTTTAACTCATGCTTACGAATTGTTCCATATGAAGGAAGGCGAAAAGGTAGACGAAATGTTTGAGCGGTTCTCATCAATAGTGAATGATCTCCACGCACTCAAGAAGACGTTCACAGACAAAGAACTAGTTCGAAAAATTCTTAGGAGCCTAACACCGGCATGGCGATCAAAGACCGATGCGATTCAAGAGTCAATTGGAATCACGAACGTCACCATAGACGCTCTTAGAGGTAATCTTAAGACTTATGAATCCACTATTCTTAACCCTGTTGTTGACGAACAAAGAAGGCAAAAGATTGCTCTAAAGGCGAGCACAAGTCAATCACCAATTGAAGAGGATGGAGATAGCGAATTTGGACTCATCATCAAAAAGTTCCAAAAATTCATGCGAAAAGAATATGACCGCAAAGGGAAAAAGCAAGGTGAGCAAGTTAAATGTTATGAATGTGGTGAAACAGGGCATATCAAAACAAACTGCCCAAATCTTAAAAAGGAGAAGAAACCCTTCAAGAAGCAACGAGCATACATATCTTGGAGAGGAGATTCCGGAGACGAATCCAGTGAAGAAGAAAATGAAGAAGCGGCAAATCTCTGCCTCATGGCACAGGAAGAAAATCAAAGTGAGGTAAGTCAAATCTCTTCTCAAAATTTTTATACTCTTGATGACATGAGAAATGCCTTTGATGAATTGTATGCTGAATTTCTCAAAGTTACAAAAACCGTCACTAGTTTAAGAGAAAATGCTTCTCTAAAAGAACAAGATTTTCAAAAACAGTTTTCATTAAAAGAAAAAGAATTAGAAAAATTGGCTTTGGAAAATGAGAAGCTACTAGAAACCCCATATGAACTCTACAAAGGTAGAAAACCTGACATTTCACATTTACGTGTTTTTGGTTGTAAATGTTTTGTGCATAACAATGGAAAGGACCAACTAGGAAAATTTGATGCAAAGTCGGATGAAGGTATCTTCATTGGCTATTCTTCTCGTAGTAAAGCTTATAGGGTTTTTAATAAAAGAACCCAAGTTGTAGAGGAATCTCCTCATATTGTATTTTCCGAAGATAATACTCGCTTGGCGAGAAAGGATTGTGGTCTTGATCTTTCAGGTATTCTGGAAAGCCTAAAGGACAAAATTCAAGAAGAACCACCAAGGAAAGAAATTGACAAAACGGTGGAACAACAAATTGAAGAAGCTCCTCAATCGGAAAATGAACCAAAAGAGCAAACAGAATGGAGGACAGTCAAAGACCATCCTCTCGATCAGGTAATAGGCGACGTTGGAGGAAAGGTAAGTACCCGGAGCTCCCTTAGAAATACCTTAGATCTTACTGCGTTTGTTTCTCAAATTGAACCCAAAACCATCTCTGAAGCAATTGGGGATGAATTTTGGACCTTGGCAATGCAAGAGGAGCTTAACCAATTCAAACGTAACAACGTTTGGGATTTGGTGCCAAGACCCGAAGGTCATACCATAATTGGTACGAAATGGGTTTTTCGAAATAAATTAGATGAAAATGGCATAATCACTAGAAACAAAGCTAGGCTTGTGGCTCAAGGCTATAATCAAGAAGAAGGGATTGATTATGATGAGACATATGCTCCGGTAGCTAGATTAGAGGCCATCCGTTTGTTGCTTGCTTTTGCATCTTCTATGAATTTCATTTTATATCAAATGGATGTGAAAAGTGCCTTTTTAAATGGTTTTATCCAAGAAGAAGTTTTTGTAAAGCAACCCCCCGGTTTTGAAGACTTTAATTTTCCCAATCATGTTTTCAAACTCAAAAAGGCCCTTTATGGTTTAAAACAAGCTCCTCGAGCTTGGTATGAAAGGTTGAGTAAATTTCTTTTAGAAAATAATTTTATTCGTGGAAAAGTTGACACAACTTTATTTGTCAAGCATGAAAACAATGATATCTTGCTAGTTCAAATATATGTAGATGATATCATTTTTGGTGCTACTAACAATGCTCTATGCAAGGAATTTTCAAACTTAATGACTAGCGAATTTGAGATGTCCATGATGGGTGAGTTACAATTCTTTTTGGGATTACAAGTAAAACAAATGAAGGAAGGTACATTCATTTGTCAAAGCAAGTATTGCAAAGAACTGCTTAAACGTTTTGACTTGAACAATGCAAAGGAAATAGCAACTCCCATGAGCACATCCGATCATCTCGACAAAGATGAAAAAGGTAAGGAAGTCGACATCAAAAAGTACCGAGGTATCGCAAAATACTCAAGTATTCTACAGGAAAATCGCCGTCAAACAATCGATTACTGTATCAATAATCGATTACTTCCTCTATCTTAATTTTCCAATAAATAAACTTGTGTTTATTTCACATTTTTTTCATATTCTTCCCTTGTGTAAATTTTTGCTAATGGCAAAAGGGGGAAGAAACGGGATATCAAGAAGTATGCTATATCACTCTCAACTTCATTCATGCTTAAAGTGAGGGGGAACATGAATTGAGGGGGAACATCAAATTGCATACTTTACTCTTGTCTTGGATTATCAAAATAATTATTGCATATATCCCGCTTATGTTTGCCATTATCAAAAAGGAGGAAATTGTTGGAAACACGTTTCAAATGCAATATACTAAACGTGTGTTCTTTTGTAGGTTTTGATGAATGTCAAACAAAGCAATAAGCGATATATAGCAGTGCTCAAGGACAAGCACAAAATGGATGCATTACAAGAAGCTCAAGACAAAGTTTAGAAATGTTATAATTGAGTCAATATTAATTGTGATCTTGATTCCTCAATCTTGGCTCATAACATGGCTTCTCTACTAAAATTATTTTTCCAAAATCATGCATATCTAACTTAAGTGTCAAATGATTTTAAACTATGCATATTTATATTTGTTAAAATGTTTTTCAAACATGCCTCAAAAATCTGGGCTAAGATAATCGATTATGTACTTATGATAATCGAGTATCTCTAAGCCAAGACTGCATGACAATCGATTGTGAATTAATGATAATCGATTGTGAGTAAGTCAGTTAACATCAGGTTTTTGCAAACTGCATAACAATCGATTGTGTACTTTTGATAATCGATTGTTAACTAAGGCAAAGTTTTCAAAACTCAGAAAAATCGATTATGAACTAATGGTAATCGATTAGAATGAGAAAAATGTCTCCCAGTGTTTTTAAATAAATTAATAATCGATTGTGGCTTTTGATAATCGATTATATATGAGACAGTAAGTTTTGAAATTAATTAATAACCGATTATGGCTTTTGATAATCGATTATATATGAGACAGTAAGTTTTGAAATTAATTTATAATCGATTGTTCTATTTGATAATCGATTGTTGGAACTAACCGTTGTCATACATTTTCAAATTACCTTCAGGTAATCGATTGTTGATATTTAACAATCGATGTTTTGCGTAAAATCTGGAAAAGATTTTCTGAACGTTGTTAAAATAATCGATTGTTGATTTCCTGATAATCGATGTTTTATGCCAAAAATTGGAAAGGATTTTTTAACGTTATAAATAATCGATTATTGATTTGAAGTAATCGATTGTTGACGTAAAATCTGGGATTGAATTTTTGATCTGATAGGCAAACAATCGATTGTTTAGTCTTGACAATCGATTGTCACTGAGTAATTTCAGCAATCCTTAATTGGCAATTAGACAACGGTAAGACTGAGTTTTTCACCTATAAATACAGGCTTAACTCAGTGTTTTCACAACAACAACATATACAATTTAAGTATTTTCATTGCTAAAAGCTTTCTTACATTGATCATCATTTTTATTCATCCATAAAGCTTTTTGAAGAGCCATTCTATTGAGCTAAGTTGTTGTGATCTTGAGCGTACTATTTCTACTCATATCTACTCATTGAGGAGTACTTTGTAAAGTGAGTTTGTTTTGTGTTTGTAAGAGAATTGCGATTCTCGTTTGTTGAGGAACTTGTGATTCCTCAGTTGAAGTCTTTGGGATTGTTATCCCCGAGCAGTTGAAGTCTTTGGGATTGTTATCCCCGAGCAACTGAAGTCTTTGGGATTGTTATCCCCGAGCAATTGAAGTCTTTGGGATTGGTATCCCCGAGCAATTGAAGTCTTTGGGATTGTGATCCCCGAGCACCTAGGTGAGGCTTGTGTCCTCAGCTGTAACGGTTTGTTAAGCACCCGTAAGCTTGACAAGTTTAGTGGAAATCTCGAGAGAGTCTCTCGGGGACTGGACTAACCACGTTTGTGGCCAACCAGGATACATCATTGTGTAAGTTTATTTTACTGCACTTGTTTTAATTTCTGCAAAGTTTTTAAATTCCGCACTAAAACGCTTAATATTTTTAAAACGCTATTCACCCCCCCCCTCTAGCGTAAAGCGTTATTTCCAACAACTTCGAGTTCTGAAACTGATAAGTAAAGGCAAAGAAAGAGAGATTAAACATGCAGTCTAAATATCAGAAGTAGGCAATCGAGGAAAAATGATCCTAAACTAGCTTACTAATCCTAATTGCCTCGACCTATATTTAACTAGAATGATTAACTAAGACTTGTTTTACTAGAATTCAATTATAAACAACAATTAGAACCTATGAATTCTAGAATTGGACTGATTACGGGCAAAATAAAACAAGCAAAGATTAGTAAACAAATCTAATAATGCCTTACGAACTCAAACGGGTTAGACATGAATTAAGCCGAAAACAAAACAAAAACCTTAATGATCAAAATTGTGACCTTATGAATCATGTTGAACCGTCACAGAAAATGGCAAACATAGAAGGTTACATAGAGAAGAAGATGAAGAAGAATATGAAGACATAGAAAAGGAAAAAGAAACGAAGAGGACAATCATGAAATAATACCTTTCGCTAAGAAATTGATAACACAGTTGACTCGGCAGAATGGTGTAAGACCTCGTTTAACCTCGTTTGGAAATCATTGATATATTTGATATGTGTGCTTTGGTTGTATTAGCGTGATTTCTAGGTATAGGTTTTGATGAATGACAAACAATAAAGTCAATTGTCAAACAACGATATTGTATGACAAACGATGAAGATGCATTAGCAAACAATCGAGATGGTTGACGAATCAATGATGATGAATCAAACAATCAAGATTGGATGCCAAGAAGCATATTGATGAAAGGATTGCATAGACGAGCCAAAGAGTTCAAGACCGAAGACCCAAGACGTAGGTCGTTAGGTAGAACCAATGTAAGAACAACATCTAAGTTATCTTATCTTTTGGCTCAACATAGGTCATCATTAATATGCATAAAATCATTTTATCTAATCATATTTATCATAAACATTTTTTGATATACTTCAAACAAAATGATTTTAACGTTTTCATTTCAACCAAAATGTTTTTTGAATTAAGTTTGCATTTCTGGACAGAATGGCCAGATAATCGATTATCCTATTCGTGATAATCGATTATCCTGAAATTCCAGCCAAAACTGGAATTTACAGAGAGCCAGGATAATCGACTATCAATATTTGATAATCGATTATCTTCAATTTCCAGCCAAGACTGGAAATTCCAGAATGCCACAATAATCGATTATCAGATTATGATAATCGATTATCTGGCAAGTTTCAGCCTTGGACTGGAACTAATAATCGATTATCTCAATTTGATTAATCGATTGTCCCAACTTGATAATCGATTATCACTTTGTAATAATCGATTATCTAAGTATCCGTTGCCTTCCAACGACTACTTTTTTAAACGTTTGAAATATAATAATCGTTATACATATAGAATAATCGATTATTCTGAGCCAAAATCAGATTTATTGTTTAAACATTGGGCAACGGACATAACACCTCTACCACCTATAAATAGAGGTCTTTGGGACTCATTTCAAATGAACACAATCTCTCATTCTTATTGAATATATTGAAATCATTTGTGCATCATTTTTAGAGCTTTTGTTGAGCCATTTGAGAGACAACTTTGTGTTGTTCATAGAGCTAATTTTGTATCTTCTTATCTACTCTTCTTAGATAGTCTTCATTGTAAAAGGGAGATGTTCTTGAGAAGACAAATTCTTCTCATTGAGCATTGGGTTTGCTAAGTTCCTTCAATATTTGTGTGAAGTCTTGCGTGAGGTATCCTCGAGCAAGAAGTCTTGTGGTGTGGTATCCACGAGCAAAGTGAAGTCTTGTAGAGCGTACATCTACGAGCAAGTGTAACGGTTTGTTAAGCACCCGTAAGCTTAACGGAGTTAGTGAAACTCGAGAGAGTCTCTCGGGAGACTGGACGTAACCACACATTGTGGCGAACCAGTATACATCGGTGTGTTCTTTCCTCACTCTTTTATTTACCGCACTTATTTTACTCCTGCAATTTTAATTCCGCAAAAGTTACCGACATTCTCGTGCCTCACTATTCATCCCCCTCTAGTGAACGAGCATAAATCCTAACAAATGGGTCACCTCTGATTTAAAACGCAATAGGTGTTAGCCAAATGTTCTTCATTAAGAACACACAACTAACACCATTTCTGGCTTAAATCCTCTTTTGAAGAACCCTAAATTGTGTGACCTAGGTCTTGCATGCTCTCAGATCCAAGATTGGAGTAGCTTGAGGGGAAATAGAATGACTTGACTTGGGGATTTGGAAAGGGAAGGGGACAAGAGTTAATTGGTAGGAATTTGGGGAGGTTTGGAATGATTAGGGGTTTTTGACCGAAATTTCGAAAGGCTTGAGTCTGATTTGAGGGAGATGGAATGGATATTTAGGATGGGAGGTGAAGGGAGTATGTGGTGTAAATTTTGAGTTGATTGGAGCATCACCGCCGGCGGAATCGATTTCCGGCGAACGACTTGTGGCAGAGGCGATGAGGGGATATAAGAGCGGCTAAGGTTTGGTTTCAGAGAGGATGGGAGGAGAAATGAGATGATTTTTTGGTTTTGGGGATGGGTTGACCCGGTTCGGACACTATTATACTAAAGTACAAGATAGTTCCGATCAGTTGGATGATAGAAATCCAATGGCTGTGATGATGCGTGACAAAACGAGGTCGTTTAAGGGCTTCATGGGGTGGAATGGGTTAATTGTTTTGGGCTTGGATTCAGAGACGGGTAAGGTCTAGTTTGGGCTCTATTTAAGGACCCAATTCCGAAAAGAAAATGGACAAAACCCTTTTATATTTCAAACTCCTTTTTTCTCTTTTTCTCTCTCTTTTTTTTTTAAAAAATCCTAAATTACCTAGAATATGAAAAATTAAATTAATTATAAAAGCTACTTAATCCTAAATTAAAAGAGAAAATCAATAAAAAGGATAAAAATGTATAACTTGGGAATTTTTTGTGATTTTCATTTTCAATGAAACAAATAATTAATTACTCAATCCTAAAAAAATATAAAAATAAATCCTAAATGCAATGCATGATATTTTTGGTATTTTCATAATTTAAATAAACTTAAATATGCACAGAAAAATACAAATAATTAATAAAAATCTATAAAAGTTCCTGAAAAATGGTAAATAATTAAGAAAAAAATCTATTTTTTGGGATTTTGTAAGAGCATTTCATATAGGGGAAAAATCACGTGCTCACGGGTAGTAGAATTTTTTTAATATAAATTTTTTTTGGTGAACCTTTTTTGCCAGAATTGAATTTGCCCTTTCTTGAGATTTAATATTAAGAGATTTAGTAGGGTGAAGAAAAAGAAAGTTGGCTATGAGCTGCCGGAAAAATCTCAGATGACCGTATCCTCTCTCTCCAGTTATCTTCTCCGGACACTATCATTGTTCTTATCCTAAAATAGCGGAGGAGTAAAGGAGGGGAAAAGGTGAAAAAAGATTGTGAAAAAAGGAAGAATTCATGAATTCTGAGTAGCTATAACATTTTCCAATCATCTTCTCCGACTATATTTTTTTGTTGGTTATTTTCTCCGGCGACTGGAGAAAGTAAGATGGACAGAAAAAAATGGGAAAAAAATAAAGAAGAAAAATGAAGAAGGCGACATCACTACTAATCGAAAGAAAAGAAGATGAAAGTATTAAATTTGAAGTGTTACGACCAGGGACTGGAAAAAGATGAAAAAGGAATCAATTGAGGAAGATGAGAAGGAATTTGCTACATGAGAGGGATGGGGCAACTTTTCTTTAGGTTGGGGGTGGGGCCAATATAAAAAATACTAGTTTTTTTAGTATTCTAATATGTGTCTGCGCGTGTCTATCACCTACTAGTTCTAGAGTGGACTTTTCCGTGTAAGGGAGTCAAAAGTATTTTTTGAACGAGGCCCGCGATCACATGACCCAATAGGTAATTATGTAAACACATTATTTTGTCTTCATATATATATATATATATCTTCCCAATGGAATAAGATTTATTGGTACATTGCCTTTGAAATTTTTGATCTGGAAGTCGAAATCAATGAAAGACACATCAAAGAAAAAGGCAAATAGGAACCATGGATCCACCAAATTATTTGTGATTAGTAGATTATCTTTTACCTTTTCATATTCTTATTTTTGGTCATAAACTTAGATTAATAAGCGCAAAAGTTAGGACAAATTTGAACTTACAGTTACAAGTTCAAAAAATAAGGATAATAGGTCCTGGACTTAGGCTAACAAGCTCAAAAGTTAAGGAAAATAGGTACTGAACTTAGGCTAGGAAGCCCAAAAGTTAGGGAGAATAGATCCCGAACTTAGACTAACAAGCTCAAAAGTTAAGGACAATAGTAGCTCGTTTGGCTTAGCTGCAAAAATCAGTTTATTTTAAGAAGTGCTTTTTTTTTTAAAAGTGCTTTTTCAAAAGTACTTTTGGTAAGAAGCAGTTTGTGTTTGGCTAATTAGTTTAAAAAGCACTTCTGAGCAGCAATTAGTGTTTGGCCAAGCTTTAAAAAATTATTTCTAAGTGTATTTTTGTCAAAAATGCTTCTAATAAAGTACTTTTACAGATAAGCTATTTTTTTCTGCTTCTCCAACACTGCTTCTGCTTCTCCTTTTTTTTCCAAAAGCTTGGCCAAACACCTCAATTTTTGGCCAAAAGTGCTTTTGGAAAAAAAGCAATTTTGGCCAAAAAGACACTTGGTCTTGAACTTAGACTAATAAGCTCAAAATTTAAGGACAATAGGTCCTGAACTTAGACTTACAAGTTCAAAAGTTAAGGACAAGTAATCTTTAACTTAGAGTTACAAGTACATAACTTAAGGACATGTGGTCCTAAACTTCGAGTTCCAAGTTCAAAAGTTAAGGACATGTAGTCCTGAAGTCCCGAACTTAGAGTTGCAAGTTCAAAAGTTAATGACACTTGGTCCTGAACTTTTATGAGCAGAAGGGTGTTTTCGTCCGGGAAGGTAAAGTTTATTAAAATGGTGGCTAAAGACTAAAGACATTTTAAACAGTGTCTTAAAAATAAATACATGTGTTATTAGTGGCTAACCGTGCAGTTCTCCATATTTTGTCAAGCACCCCAATCCGCCCATATTTCAGTGGGAGTAATATTTAAGTTGGATAAAATTTGGGCTTCAACTCATATTCCACCCGTAAAAATATAGGTATTCACGAGTAAAATGTAGGTAAAATATGGATTAAATGAGTTATCTTCCAACTTTTTCTCACTCGAAAAAGAAAATACCTATATGCTACGTCTTCTCAACTCAGTGAACTAAAAACCCCAGATGAGAAAAGTCCAGAAAAAAACACTTTGTTCCATTTGTGCAACTTCCAAATCCAACAACAATGGCAAAAACCAACTTTTCTCCTTCAAACTACCAATCAATCAATCAATTATGTCTCAATTCCAAACAAATCCATGTCATTCAGACTCATTTTGATTCAAAATTTCCGTTTTTCCAATTATCCGAATCATAAAAAATCAAATCTTTACTTAATTTTTACTTCAAAACACAAAAGGGTATTTTCTAATATCACCATGGTTCCCACAAATTTTTAATCTTTTGGACGAATTCGTCTCATAAGTGGAATCTGGGGAGGATACTGTGTATGCATAATTTAACCCTATCCTATTAGTGCACGAAAATTTAGATGCTTGTTGTTGCAAATTCTTTATCAAATTATCTCCTAGTTTTGTTGCATATGTGTTGCAGTCAGGTGAACTTGCTGGTAAGCCTCTTATCGTGCATAGTTTCTTTTATTGGGCTAGTAAGCAAAATGGGTATGCTCGTAATGTTGAATGATATGTTTTTAAATTAGATTTTATATTACCATGAGAACAGAACTCTCAGAACTTTTCTGGGTCCCGTTCCCCTATGTGATATAATTAAGAATGTGTTTAGTGAATTTAAGCATAAATGTAGTGGTTTGTTGATGAATGTGGAGTCAGTTAATTCGTTGATCAGGATTTTCAAAAAAAATTGAGATGGTTAAAGAATTGTTATTTGTGTGGTGTCATATGAAAGAAAGTGGTATTGAGCCTAGTGTGATGACCCGCCATGTCATCACGCCACATAGGTGCCACTTGGCATATATTTTTGCCATATGAAAGGGTTACATAAGTTTGAGACTAAATCTTGGTAGAATATTCTAGAACTATAGAGAATTTCCTTGAAAAGCTCTAGATATTTATGCACTTGTAGTAACGTCCTAGAGAAACATGGAGATTTCTCATGGAAGAACTTAGAATCCTATGGATTTTCTAGGAAAGTCCTTGGAATCTTCTAGGCTTGTAGAATATTCTAGAGAATGGACTTATTTGTAAATATAAAAGGATTTGTAGAACAATTATTATTTACATACTAGCCCCTAGATGATTAGTATAAATAGGGGGCATTCATTTATAATTCATCAATTAAGCAAACAATTCAAGTTCTCTCTAATACAAAGCTTCCTTTAACAATTCTCTTATGTTCTTTCTTCCATTTTCTTAGCGATCTTGAGTGTAGTGAGACTGACTTGGCATATCAAGAATATGAGCAAGTTGTGCAAGATCGCGAGAAAGTTGTCAAGTGTCGCACGTGTACTTAGTTAAAAACTAAGGACGTGACAACGTGGTATCAGAGCGAAGGTTTCAACTAAGAGAATGGTGAACGGCGGAGAAATTAACGCTGCGAACACCCAAACCAACGTCATCCAAGATTCTTCTAGCAAGAGCAGCCGTAGAAAAAAAAAAGCTACCAACAAGAGCCAGGAGGTGCCACCTGAGGTTGTGTCAAATGAAGGGCTTACATACCATGAACCATCTGCCAGTGAGGCGAGCGAGGATGAAGTGGAGGTCCTTTCAGAGGGTGTCTCGCTTGGTAAAGAGTGGATGATGAAGATGAACGCGGGGATGGACACTGTGGAGATCTTTGGCCAATGTTTAGGGAAGGTGGAATGCACCCTTAGAATTCTTGAGGGGCACACTCTTGAAGAGATTGATAGTATCCAAAATGACTTGGAAGAACGTACACAGACCGAGATGAAACTAAGGCAAACCATCACTGCCTTAGAGTGCAGACTCACGGAGGCTTTGAGTACTATCGATGCTATAAAGGCAAAGATAGATTCACTCGAGGAGCATGTCAATGCTAGCGTGACTGAGGCATCCAACAATGTTATGGTGACGAGAGAGGCCAAGATCGAGGCTCCCAAAACCCCGGTGTTCAAAGGTGTTCATGATGCACAAGAAGTGGAAAACTTCCTTTGGCACTTGGAGAACTACTTCAGACACGAAAGTGAGGGACGACGAGGCCAAGATCAATACTGGAGTATTGTACCTGCCAGAGACTGCCATGCTATGGTGGAGAAGAAAGATGGTAGACGTGGATAAAGGTCTATGTACTATTAGCATATAGGATCAGTTCAGAGCGGAGTTCAAGTGACAATTCTTTCCAAACAATATCTTGTACGAGGCAAGGTGCAAGCTTACGGAATTAAAGCAAACAGGGAGCATACGTAACTATTTTAAGGAGTTCACTACCCTTATGTTTCAAATCCCCAACCTGAATAATTATGAGTTGTTGTCCCACTTCATGGACGGGTTGCAAAATTGGGCTAAGAAGGAGTTGCAACGCCGACAGGCCACGAACATAGACCAAGCCATAGTGGAGGCCAAATCATTGATGGATTTCAGGCACGACGAGCACGACAAAGGCAATAGCAAGGAGTCAAAGGTTAACAATGTCAAAGGTGGGAGAGATCGTGGTAGAGGCAAGGAGATATATCAACAATACTCCAAGACTGAAGATTCCAAAATGTCGAGTGGTCATTAGGGATACGCTGAGAAGAAGACACAGGTCGAGAAGAAGGGATGCTACATATGCGGACCGCCACACGGCTTCAGGAATTGTCCCGACCTAAAGAGCCTCAGCGCCATAGTCCGTGAACGAAAGGAGCAGCCACAAGGAGAGAGTTCGGGAACCACACAGTTGGGATGATCAGATTATGTGGTATTGTCACAAAGCAAGCTATCCAACCTACCGAGAATGGCAATCAGTACGTGGATCTCACCATCAACAACAAGCCTGCTCGTGCAATTTTGGATATTGGAGCAACTCATAATTTTGTGACTGAGGCTGCCATAAAGAGACTAGAATTGAAGCTTGCTCCAACCAACTCTCACGTCAAGACCGTGAATGTCGAGATACGGAATACTCGTAGGGTAGCTAATGGAGTTGGTGTCAAATTGGGAACTTGGAAATGTATGACAAACTTTACTGTAACCGGTATGGATATCTTTGACACCATACTGGGGCAAGACTTCTTTAGACATTGTCATACTTTAATCAACCCCTACCTCCAACATCTCTTGGTTATGGAGCGAGAGGAGCTTGCATGGTACCTACAGTGACTATGCCACACGGAAAAATTCAAGCACAATTCTCAGCTATGCAGGTTGTCAAGGGGATCAAGAAAGGGGAGCCAAAATTCGTGGCAACCATTGCAAGTCTAGAGGAAGACAAGATTTTCAAGATACAGTGACGCCTTGCATAGAGAAGTTGCTTGAGGAAAACAAAGATTTCATGCCCGAGGAGTTGCCTAAGCACTTTTCGCCTAGGCGAGAGGTGGATCACAAGATTGAGTTGGAGCCAGGGGCTAAGCCACCCGCATTTTCCCCATATCGTATGACAGCTCCCGAGCTAGAGGAGCTCAGGAAATAATTGAAGGAGTTGCTAGATGCTGGTCACATTCGCCCATCAAAAGGCACCTTTCGGCGCACTAGTATTGTTCCAGAAAAAGAAGGATGGATCACTACGCCTGTGCATAGACTACCGAGCACTTAATAAGGTTACAGTGAAGAATAAGTACCCGATCCTGCTCATTGCTGATTTGTTCGATAGACTTGGCAAGCCAAGTACTTTACCAAGGTGGATCTTTGAAAGGGCTACTAGCAGGTTCTCATTGCGGAAGGGAATGAGCCAAAGACAACATGTTCAACGAGATATGGAGCCTTTGAGTGGTTGGTGATGCCCTTCGGCTTAACCAATGCACCGGCCACATTTTGCACCCTTATGAACAAGATTTTTCATCCCTACCTTGATCAGTTCGTGATAGTCTACCTAGACGACATAGTCATCTACAACAACACCTTGGAGGAGCACAGGGAACACTTAAGGAAGGTTTTCCAAGTCTTGCGGGAGAACGAGCTATACATCAAGAGGGAGAAATGTGAGTTCGCACAATCAAATGTGCACTTCTTGGTCCATGTCATTAGCAATAGTAAGCTACGCATAGACGAGGCTAAGGTACGTGCTATACAGGAGTGGGAGGCACATATAAAGGTAACTGAGTTAATATCCTTCCTCGGCCTGGTTAACTACTATCATCAGTTCATCAGTGGATACTCAGCAAAGGCCGTACCATTGACTGAGTTGTTTAAGAAAAACAAGCCATGGGTTTAGACGGAGGATTGTCAAAAGACATTTGAATGCCTTAACGCAGCTGCAAAAGAGGAGCCAGTCTTGGCGTTACCTGACTTTGCCAAGACATTTGAGGTGCACACAGATGCCTGATGCAGGATAAGCATCCCATAGCATTTGAGAGCCACAAGTTAAATGAGACGGAGTGGCGTTACACGGTGAAAGAGAGGGAAATGACAGCCATTGTGCATTGCCTTCGTACATGGAGACATTATCTGCTTGGGTGGAGGTTCATGGTCAAGACTAATAATGTGGCTACTAGCTACTTTTAGACACAGAAGAAGCTCACACCAAAGCAGGCTAGGTGGCAGGATTTCTTGGTTGAGTTTGATTATGCTGGAGAATAAGCCGGGCAAAGGTAACATTGTAGCTGATGCCTTGAGCCGGAAATCCGATCTTGATGCAATCATTTCAGTGAGATGGAATATTCGAGAGGCTATAAAAAGAGCATGCAGCATGATCCAACAGCCAAATAGTAGCCAACAAAGGAAAGACAAGACGATTTTTGATAAAAGACGACCTACTACTTGCCACAAGTCGGCGGGTCTACGTGCCTAAGTTTGGAGACATTAGACGGAGAGTCATGACACATTGTGGGCTGTTCATCCAGGTCAACGTCGCACTACGGCCTTGGTTGAGTCAGTCTATTATTGGCCACACATGCGAGATAACATAGAGTGCTATGTGCAGACTTGTCTTGTTTGTCAACAGGACAAGGTTGAACAACAACAACCCGGAGGACTTTTGGAGCCACTACCAGTTGCAGAGCGTCCATGGGAGAGCGTGACTATGGACTCTATCACTTGCCTACCAAAGTTCTACGGTTATGGTACTATTATGGTAGTCGTAGATAGATTTTCCAAATATGCAACCTTCATGCCCGCCTCACTGGGTTGCACAACAAGGAAGCCGCCAAACTATTCTTTAAGAACGTGGTAAAGTATTGGGGATTACCAAGGCATATCATCAGTGATCGAGAACCCCGCTTCACTGCGAACATTTAGAGAGAGTTGTTCGACATACTTGGCACGTAACTGCACTTTTCTGCCAGTTTTCACCCTCAGACGGATGGACAAACGGAACGGTCAATGTTTACTAGAATATTACTTGAGGTATTATGTAAGCGTGCATCAGAAAGATTGGGAAAGACTCTTAGACATCGCCCAATTCTCTTATCACTTGCAATGGAGTGAGTCCACGTGACAGATACTATTTGGGCTAGCTACAGGCCAACAACCACAAACTCCACATTCATTATCAGCCGCATTCGAGGGAAAGAGTTTGGGGGCTTATCATATGGCCAAAGGATGGGAGGAGCAGCTCGACACTGCTAAATCCTACTTAGATAAGGCAGCTAAGAAGATGAAGAAGTTTGCGGACTGTAAGCAGCGTCCCACAAACAATAGAGCTAGGGACATGGTCATGGTGAAGTTTAACCCAAGACATTTCAAGGCACTACAAGGCATGCATCAGAATCTGATTCGCAAGTACGATGGGCCATTTAAGATCGTCTCCAAGGTAGGCAAGATCTCATACAAGCTTGACATTCCATCGTATCTTACGATCTACCTTGTCTTCTATACCAGCATGTTTAAGCCATATCATGAAGATAAGGATGATCCGAGTACGGGCCAATCAAGTCGAGCGCCAATGACTAGCACCGCCTCGCATGATCGAGATATTGAGACTATCATAGATTACCAGGCCAGGCAAAAACAATGGCAAAAGGTCACCGCTATGTTCCACGTCCATTGGAAAGGGCAATCACCGGAGGAGGCCACGTGGGAACGATATGAAGACTTGTGGCAATTCAAGGATAACATCCGAGACTTTATACAACAACATTGCGCCGCGGTCGTCGCAATATTAGGTGGGGGAGTGTGTGATGACCCGCCATGTCATCACGCTACATAGGTGCCACTTGGCATATATTTTTGCCATATGGAAGGGTTACATAAGCTTAGGATTAAATCTAGGTAGAATATTCTAGAACTATGGAGAATTTCCTTGGAAAGCTCTAGATATTTATGCACTTGTAGGAAGGTTCTAGGGCAATATGGAGATTTCTCGTGGAAGACCTTAGAATTCAATGGATTTTCTAGGAAAGTCCTTGGAATCTTCTAGCTTTGTAGAATATTCTAGAGAATGGACTTATTTGTAAATATAAAAGGACTTGTAGAACAATTATTATTTACATACTAGCCCCTAAGTGATTAGTATAAATAGGGGCATTTATTTGTAATTCATCAATCAAGCAAACAAAACAAGTTCTTTCTAATACAAATCTTACTTTAATAATTCTCTTGTGTTTTTTCTTCCATTCTCTTAGTGATCTTGAGTGCAGTACGGCTAACTTGGCATAGCAAGAACGTGAACAAGTTGTGCAAGATGATGAACAAGTTGTCAAGTGCCGTTGTACTTAGTTAAAAACTAAGGACGTGACACGACTTCGTATACCTATAAGTTATTGATGAATGGATTGGTGAATTCAATGTTTATTGAATCGGCTGAACGCTTTTTTGAGGTAATGGAAAGCGGGAAAGTTAACCCAGATATAATACTATGATTAAAGGGTATTGTAGATCAGGGAAGCTTCAAAAGGCAATGGAGAAATTTAGAGATATGGAGGTTAGGAAAGTAGAAGCTGACAAGATTGCGTACATGACTCTGATGCAAGCATATTATTCAAAGGAAGATTTTGATTCTTGTTTGGGACTTTATCATGAAATGGAGGAAAAGGACATGGATATTCCACAACACGCTTATACGTGTAATGATTGGAGGGTTTTGTAAAACTGGGAAGGATTTACTGTTTTCGCGAATATGATCAAGAAGGGTTTCAAACCTAATGTGTCCATTTATACTGCTTTGATTGATTCATACATGAAACTTGGAAAACTTGGAAGAGGCAATGAGGGTTTTCGACAGAATGAAGAATGAAGGATTTGAACCAGATTGGGGGGATTACTGTAAATGGTTTATGCAAGATTGGGAGGTTGGGGGAGGCAATGCAATGGCTCTGAGTATTGTAAAATAACAATGTTAATATAGAAAGTGAGTTTACGGAATTTACGCAGAAAGGTAATATATGTTCATTGCCACTTTCTCTTCAACCTTTTCATTTATTCTTTTTATTTACACTTTTGTTACTCATTACCTTTAACTGAAATAGACTTAAATTCTGTTTGGGAAATGCGCGAATTTGTAGAAAAGTAATCCTAGGTATATTTCTGTACTGGGTTGGGTGGAGATTGATTGTTATTTTGCATATTCTGGGGGTTTTATGTGTGCCTAACAGTGTACATTTTGGGCTGATTTGGTGCTTTTATGTCTTAACTAATTAAAAGAGCTGCAGTTTTATAATCTCTTAAAGCTATGAGTTATACTCTTCAAAATTGTGCTTTTTAAAATTCAGGTGGATAATGACTCTCAAAGAGCCTAGTTGAGGGGTGACTAAGACCACGAATACTTTAATGCTATAATTAATAATCTGTTATAAGTTTAGGGGAGTAGTAAGGTATTTTGCCGTTAATAAATGATAAGCGCCAGCTCACCTCAATAACTGAATCAACTTTAACGAACTCGAAGTTACTAGTTCCGTTTTCACCAATAATATCTACATAGACATGCAGGTAAAGAGCGAGTTATACACAAATATAACCTAATAAGATTTTTCAACCCGCCACTCTGAATACCTAAGAACAAATGTTAGAAAATACAAACACGCAACGAGAACAGAAATAATATGCACATAAATTCTTTTACCATATAATTAATTTATAAGGTCCAAACAATTATTTTTTTGATTTGCACCGGGTGTCCGAGTCTCTTCGAGCCCCGACTAATCTCGAGGATGCACAGGCCCTCGGCAAGGAGTTTCCTGCAAGTGCACCACAGTTAATTCAGGTTTTACCCAGTCCGATGGCCCTCAGAAATTGTTTTCACCCAGTGGATTTCAAATTTGAGACCTTGAAAGGAAGGAGACCGCAAGGCTCAAGTCAATCGCCACTAGACCAACATTCAACAACACTATATCTCAACACAATCTACACAAAGGATTTGTCATAAACGACTGTGTAGAAAATTAACCAAACACTCCAACGAGTCCACAACATCATACATAATGTCCCAAATCTATAATAGTGGCATACGTAATGCACCAAATATATTATGGCAACGAAGAAATAATTTCTAATGCCCCAATGCTATAAGACAAGGCTATGCCACATCACACACGACACCACATCATAAATCACTTATTAAATTATTTTATTTTTTACAAATTAATATATATTTTCAACTTAGAGTTCTATTGGTCGTATATAAAGACCGTACTCATCTTAGAAAGTCACCTAAATCTATCAAAACTTCGGCAACATCTCCCCTATAACTAAGATTAACTCCATTTTACACCTGTCTCAAATCAATCAACAACAATAATCTATAATACAAATTATACTCCAATATACACTAAAGAGTTCCAAACGACTCCATACCATCAGTCACATGTAAATTAGCACCGAGTGATCCTTTATCATCTTGCAATACTTATTAATGAAGAACATGTGATTACCATATTTTGATGAATTTATCCATTCTCTATAAAAAGGAAAATATATGTATATCTATTGTACATGTCAATATTTGAAACCTACTCTATATCCAAAGCTTGCCCATGCTTAATTTGTTATTGATCCTGTATTTGCACCTTAGTTTCTAGATTTACCAATATCTAAATGGAGGTATAATCAGTCATATTATCCCATAATTATTACTTGGTGTTTGTCCACCACTAGTCAACTTGTCTACGTGAGAAAACTTAAAATTTGATTCTTCAATTATTTCTTTTGCTAACTCCCCTCTATTACATTTTCTGTGTCCAGTTAAATGAGACAAAGCATTTGATTAATTCCATCTTTTTTTTTCTTGCAAGCATTCTTCTTAGATACTCAAATGAACATACTTCTCTAACTTTGATATTTACTTATCCATAACTTAGCATTTACTCGTTATCTTGTAAGCGTAACCTTCCATACTTGGAATAATCTGTCCGTAGGTAACTGTGAATTCCTTTTCGTGCAAAATTATACTTCTTCTTCGTTATCACATCATTTCGTCAATGTTCAAACTTTCTCAACTCATGTCGTAATACAACACATATCATGCCAATTGTTGGAACGAAATATTGAATTCAATAATATTTGTGTTAATTCGTTTCAAGTATTTGAACTCTTCGAATTGTCTCTCTTTAATACGGTGCATAAAAGTCTCTATATTTTACGTCTTGCCCTTATTTTAATAGTTAATCATGCCACTACTTGCTTTGTTTCATACTCATCCTTTTACTATATTAGCGTCATAGTTAAGTCTTGCTTAATATAGGTCATGCAGTGGCGTAGGCACATAGAATGAAGGATATTCTACTGAGCACCTTCATCGGAAAATTATACTATTATAAAGGTAAAAAATTATAGATATATATTAAACTTTGAACATCTTTTGTAATATTTTTGGCTTCGCCATTGAAGTCACAGATTCGAGCCGTGGAAGCAACCAGTAATACTTGCATTAGGGTAGGTCGTCTACATCCCATCTCTTGGAGCACAGCCCTTTCTCGGACCTTATATAAATGGGCAGGGGCGGTGCCGGAGTATGGGATGCGGGTTCCGCCAAACCCAGTAACTTTTATTCAAACTCTACATTTGTTCATTAAATATATATGAATTAGTATTAATTTAGAATTCAATAACTTAAAAGAAAATTATATTACGAAATTAAGATGGAATTTAACAAAAAAGGTAGCAAGAAAGCACCTGGGCTGGATTAAACTCCGACCATTTTCACAGGAAGAAGCAGAGGAACAGAAGAATATGAAGAGGTAAAGATAATCTACAATCACAAATAATTTGGTGGTTCCTATTTGTCTTCTTCTTTGATGTGTTTTCCATTAATTCCAGCTTCGCCATTAATAATGAAATGAGCAGATTGAAAATTTCAAAGGCAATGTACCTATTTATTCTGAAGTTTGATCTCAACAGATGATTGGGAGTTTTCCCAAAGTTCCACGGAGAATACTAGTAATGTTTAACAACTCAGCTAGACCAAAAGCTGATAGATTTCTGAAATGGGGTGTTTAAGTTGATCCAACATGTGCAAAATAGAGAATGATCACCTTTTCTTGGGGTGCAGATTCTCTAAGAGGGTAGTCAAGATTGATGAACTGGACAATGGCAAATAATGAGTTCTTGGTGTCTACCTTTACAGGTGGCGGTGTTCATAAAAATTCGAAAATCGAACTAAAAAAACCAATATTTTTTAGGTTTGATTTGGTTTTGGTTTTGAATTTTAAAACCGATCAAATTTGGTTCGGGTTTGATTTTAATAAAAAATAATAAAAAAAACCAAACTAGACCAATGGGTTGCTCTGATGGTAAGCAACCCCCACTTACAACCGAGAGGTTGTGAGTTCGAGTCTCCCCAAGAGCAAGGTGGGAAGTTCTTGGAGGGAAGTGAGATTATACTGGATTGTTATTGTTATTATTGTATAAATATACATAGTTTCTAAAATTTTATGGTATATATTAGTCATTTGAATTTTTAGTCTAGTTTTTTGCTATATGTAATTCTTTGCCTCAGCGTGCAGTCAGCTACAAGCTGAAAAATTGTATTTTCTAATTTGTGGTGTCTGGTTCGGGCTTGGGGTAATGAGGGACTGTAGCTACATGGAGAAACGAAAACCCTCCCTAGGAGGTTTGCCATGTATCTTAAAAGTATACATGGTGTATATTTTGGTTGAATTAGTTACTTAACTCATAAAGTTACACCTTTGTAAACCACCTCCACACTGTAAACTCTTCTTTTCCAGTTTTTGCCTTTTCTAATTTCTATATCGGATAGGGGCAAGGAGAGCAAGTAATAATAACTATAACTATATATAGTAGAAGAAAATCATTGTTTGGCTATATTAGACACTTTTAATTTCCTAAATAGCTTTTATCACAAGCTGGCTAATTTTAATTATAACTTGAGCACATTAGTAGTGCAATAGAACAGTGAGAACTTCTGGCACACGATAGCAAGGCAGCTTTCGACGTCGGAATATGGCTCGTCGCCGGCGAAATCTCCCACCTTCTGATACACAACTAGTTACACCAGAGAATGGCACAGTCAAGGAACTTAAACCACTGACTTTTGGCAGTTTTCTGCCTCAGAAACTTCAATCAACAGAAACGACCCATGCAGAGACAATTACTTGTGATGAACCAGTGATGGAGACTGAAGCAGTATCACCTATTGCTGCAAAGTGCTTACAGTTCACGAATCTCATTGAGGAGGAGAAATCGAAGCCAACAGTTGCGGATGTGGTGCGAGGCAATCGCAACACACAAATGGGCAAACAACTCTCATTTGTTCCTCCTATTGAGCGACAGGGGAAAAAAGTTGTTAAGATTAGTTTTGAAGATCTGCAACCACAAGTGGATTATTGGCAAAATGCATTGATTGGATTCGTAATTGGAGATCGACCTAATGAGCAATCTATGGAAAATTTTGTCACCCATGTGTGGAATTTTATTACCAAACCTCAGGTACTCATGCATGCAAATGGCTACTGTATTTTTAGATTCAGTAGCTCTGAAGATAAGGAATTGATCAGGCAGTCAGGTCCCTATTCATTTAGAAATAGGCCAATGGTTCTCCGACCATGGGAAGTTGATTTCAACTTTCAGAGTGATGTGCTTAGTACTGTGTCTATTTGGATTCGATTCCCAGGCCTTCCTGTTGGTTACTGGTCTAGTGAAGTACTTAGTAAGATGGCTAGTGCTATTGGTAGACCACTGTATACAGACAAATACACTGCATATTATGAGAAGATTTCGTTTGCTAGAGTCCTTGTTGAAGTGGATGCTGCCTACTCTCTTCCGGATCAATTGGAGATTGACACTCCTTATGGCCCTAAGATACAGACAATTGAATATGATTGGAAACCTTCCTTTTGTAATCATTGTCTCAAATTTGGTCATGATGCATTTGAGTGCTGGTATTATAAGGATGATCAATCTGTGCAGAGCAAGGAGGCTCAGATCAAACCTCCAAGGCAAAGAGGAAAAGTGAATCAGCAGGGGAACCAGCAGGGGAAACACATCAGAACTGAATGGATTGCAAAGCAGACTGTTGCTGAGCAGCCTAGTGTTGTGGACCATGCTAACACTGCAGAGGGTCACTTAATGCAGCACTCTTATATGATGATTGATATTTCTGCAAGTAGGCCACAGCAAACTATGCATACTGAACCTGGTCCTTTAGTCAGCTCAGAAAATGCAATCACTATTGCTGATTCTGCTAATGTTGACAGTGAACAGCAGACTGACCATGGCAATAATGGTAAGACTATCATGAATGAGACTGGAAGTAGTAGCTACAAAATTGACCCTGGTCCATCTTGCAGGGTAGAGCCTCATTCCAAATGATCATAGTAACTTGGAATATAAGGGGGCTTAATCAGCCTCACAAGCAAAAGGAGTTGAAAAACTTCTTAGCTATTAATAAAGTAGATGTCATGGGAATTCTTGAAACCAGGGTTAAGGAGCCTAAATCAAGGAAAATATTAGGGAAGATTGCAAAGAACTGGATGGTGCAGTGTAATTATTCAAATGCTACTAATGGAAGAATATGGTTGATTTGGAAGACTCATATCCAATTGCACATACTAGATATGTCTGATCAGCTTATCCATTGTCGATTGGAAGTTACTAGAAGTCAGATCAGGCTTCATTTAAGTGTCATATATGGCCATAATACTGCTTCACTTAGGAAACAACTATGGAGTGACCTTAGATCATTCCAGATCCCTAACCAAACTGCTTGGCTGATAATTGGAGATTTTAATAATGTACTCAATTCTGATGACAGGATTGGATCTATTGTGACTGATGCTGAAGTGAAGGATTTCAAAGAAGTTATTTCTGATCTTCAACTGACTGCCATCAGAGCTAAAGGTTGGCATTTCACCTGGTCTAATAAGCAAGTATACAGTAAAATTGATTGGGCGCTGGGTAACTATCAGTGGTTGCAGCAGTTTGGACACTTGGAAGCAGATTACTTGAACCCTTCAATATCTGATCACTCCCCTATTCTTGTTATAATTGGAATGCAGAAGCCTTTGCATCCTAAACCTTTTCGATTATATAATGTTGTAATGGAGCATCCTCAATTCCCTAACATAGTCCAGCAGGTATGGAAACAAGAGTATGTGGGCAATCCCATCCAGCAGATTTGGCAGAAATTGAAGAGTCTAAAACAACAATTAAAGGAGATCAATTCATACATGGCAGCTTACCAGCAGAATATTATTCAGGCCAGGGAACAACTTGATATCATCCAAACTCAGATGCAAAACAGCCCTTGCACATAGGAGCTTATCCATAAGGAAAGGAAGGCACGTGAGGAGCTAGAGAAATGGAGTAATATTGAAGAAAAAGTATTGAGGCAGAAGCCAAAAGCTACATGGATTGAATGTGGAGACTCAAATACAAAATACTTTCATGCTCAATGGAAGATTAGAACAGGGCAAAACAACATTGCATCCATCTATACTGAAGCTGGAATGAAACTAACGGATCCTTTATCTGTTGAACAGGAATTCTTGAAGGTATTTCACTCTTTAATGGGAGAATGTGCATCTGAACTTCCTTGTGTGAATTCTCAGATTATGAAGGAAGGGAACTGTCTTACTCTTGATCAACAAAGACTTCTCATTATAGAGGTAACAATGGAGGAAGTTACTGCAGCAATTAAGGATATGCCTTCAGATAAGGCCCCAGGGGTTGATGGTATTCCAGTAGAGTTCTTCACCAAAAACTGGGAACTGGTTAAGGATGACATTCTTTCTGCTACTAAAGTCTTCTTCTCTTCATGTGAAATGCCCTATATGATCAACACAACAGCCATAGCTCTTGTTCCAAAGGTCAGATCACCCTCTACTGTCAAAGACTACAGACCAATTGCCTGTTGCACTACAATATATAAAGTTATCTCCAAGGTACTTACTAGAAGAATGAAAGATGTCATTGGTGATCTAGTAGGACCTGCACAATCAGCCTTTATTGAGGGGAGATGTATTGTTGATAACATTCTATTAAGCTATGGAATTTTTAAGGGGTATTCCAGGAAAGGTATCTCACCTAGATGTGTTCTCAAAGTTGATTTGAGAAAGGCTTATGATACCTTAGAATGGCCATTCTTGCAACAAATTCTCATTGATATGGGCTTCCCAGCTAAGTTCACACATTGGATTATGTCTTGTGTTTCTTCTGTGTCTTATTCCTTAGTAATGAATGGTGGTTTCACCAAACCATTCAATGCTAAGAGGGGTATTCGACAAGGGGATCCTATGTCACCTTATCTCTTTTTGTTGGCCATGGAATACTTAAATAGACTACTGCAGCAACTCCATAAGGATGGAAACTTAAATTTCCATCCTAGGTGTAGGAAGCTTAATATTTCTCATGTATGTTTTGCTAATGACTTGCTTATGTTCTGTAGAGCTTATGAAATGTCTATTCAAATCTTGCATAACACTTTTGCTCAGTTCTCAGCAGCCTCTGGTCTTCAGGCTAATATTAGCAAGAGTGCTATTTACTTGGCTGGTATACAACAGCAGACTAGAGAGCAGTTAATTAGTATTCTGGGATTCACTGAAGGACACCTTCCATTTAGATACTTAGGAATTCCTCTGGATTCTAAGAAACTGGCCATTCGACATTACTTGCCCCTTATTGAGAGGATAACAGAAAAAATCACTTGTTGGTCAGCCAAGTTTCTATCTTATGCAGGTAGGAGCCAATTGATAAAGGCTGTGGTGTTTGGCATCCAGTCTTATTGGGCTCAAATTTTTATTCTGCCTAAAAAAGTCCTAAAAATCATTGAAGCTATGTGTAGAACCTTTCTTTGGACTGGTAAGGCAAGTATTTCCAGGAGAGCACTGGTAGCTTGGGATAAGATTTGCAAACCAATATCTGCTGGAGGACTTAACTTATTAGATTTGTCTGTTTGGAACAAAGCTGCCATAACAAAGATGTTGTGGGATTTGGCTAAAAAAAAGACTGCTTATGGGTTCGATGGGTTCATACTTTCTACATTAAGCAAGGTAATCTCTCCTCTGTCAACATTCCAAAAACAGCATCTTGGGTGATCATGAAAATAATGGAAAGCAGGACCTATATACTGGAATGCCCTCAGTTGCAAGGTGATCTTAATGTTCGATTGCATAGTGTATGCAAACATGAAAAGTTTAGCATACAAAAGCTTTATATATCACTGCTTCCCTGCTTTACAAAGGTTACATGGAAGAATTTGTTATTAATTGGCAATGTCCTTCCTAGACACAAATTTATTGTCTGGCTTGCTGCTCATCATAGCCTTCCTACAGTGGATAGACTGCTGGTGTTGGGCATTCAAGTATGGACTGTGCATTTTGCAAGCTACATGTGGAAGACTTCAACCACCTTTTCTGTTGCTATTATACTAATAGTGTATGGAAAAGAATATGTAGTTGGTTGGGATATTCTCGACCTATTGGCTGCTGGGATTCTGAGCTCAATTGGGTATGCAGTATAGCTAAGAGCAGGCAAGGGCATAGTTCGATAACAGCTGCTGCATTCATAACTACAATTGCGCTTATTTGGACATCAAGAAACCATATTCGATTTGAAGGTGCTGCATATGTAGAGGATTTGCTTTGTCGAGAGATTGCTTTATTGATCCATATTAGAGGCAGTAAATTGAAGAAATGGCAAAGTGGACTGGAAAAGCTCAACCATTTTCCTTAGCCTATGATATTGCATGATATAGTCAGTTTTGTATATGCATAGCCAAATAGTGTAGTGAGATTCTTGTATTAGTATAGTAGTTAGTCCAACACTACTATCATGAAATTTGATGTACATATACTTTGTTATCAATGAAAGCTTAATCTTTAAAAAAAAAAAAATTATAACTTGATCAAAGAACTCATAAAATCTCTGATATTGTTCGCTTGATTAGTCATTTAGTCCTGCAATGGAAACACAAGAATATGGTTTAGTGCTTTAAAAGTGAGGAACACAGAGATTGAAGAAGGCAGTTTAGTCTGGACTAGTACCTCGGGCAATTTAGTCGATGAAGAATCAGATTTAGCTTCCGATGATTCTTCTGATATCCGTGCCTCTGATTTCTCATTTGAATAACTGCAAACGACGAATTTTCAAGTATCAGGAAGATACACTCCTTTTTTAATGATGTTCTAGTGTAAATACATGACCAGTAGAGAGACAATTTGCGTTGCAAAGTCTCAATAATGATAGAATTTGAAGGAGCGCATTACTCAAATGGTCATTCAACTAATCGAAATATAAAGTAAAGTCATGTTTCTATCGTTTTTAACAGAAAAATCTATGCCTATAGCATTCAGAAGGTCACTCAACCAAAATCTATATGTTAGGCGATAGCACAGATAACCTAAATGCAAAGGCATGAAAAAGACTGGTCTCCCGTCAAGGATGATTTTTCATATAGGAAATGAGTGACATGGGAAGACTGATGCCCCATGCACAATGACCGAGCAAAAGTCAGATACAAAGGAGGAGGAAGAATCATGAACTTCTCATTTTCAGATTCAGTGTTATTTCTCTCATTCTTCCATATCGGATAGCTGTGTACCATAATGTTGATCTCCTCCTGGATGTCCTCACTTCTCTCTGATCCCTTTACTTCTCCGGTTTAAACTCCGTCTTTAGAGCAGAGAAAAAGCTGAGCTCCAACTTGACTTTCAGCTTTTAATGAGATGCCTATCTTGATCTGTAAGCAGTCGAGAGTTTCCCGGAAACAGCCTCTCTATCTTTTTGCGGTAAGAGTAAGGTATGCGTACACTCTACTCTACCCCAAAGCCCACTAGTGGAATTTTACTGGGTATGTTTGGGTATGTTGTTGTTGCCTATCTTGATCCGTAGATGACATTGAAAAATTTAACTGTACGAAAGCAATTGTAAAAATTGAATCAGAAACTCACGTTGAGAGAATAGTAACCCAAACCAGTTCGATACAGTCCACCCAAAGAAGTCTTTGGTCAAGAGGAATAACACCATACGTTATTAGGTGAGCAAATGGCCAAAGTTTCCACCCTGCCTGAAAAAATTAATAACTGATTTAGTATTTCTCCAAGAAATCCAGATGCCAACTTATTTTTCAGAGTATAAAAATATAAATCTATCTGTCTGTCTTATTTTTTATTTTATGACGACGGTCTCCAAACTAACTTGCGTACAAATTCTCTGTTTCTTATAATGTATTATCCACACATCAATAAATAAGCCAAACCAAGCAGAGTTCATTACTAACAAATAAAGAAAGACAGGCATAGACATCTAGGAGTATCACATAGCTGCAGCAATGTACAGTTCCCAGGAATATAAGCATATACTCTGTATAAAATGCTTTCGATAATCAGTAAAGTTGTCTATGTCTGAAGTATAGGTCACGGGTTCGAGCCGTAGAAGTAGCTACTAATGCTTGCACCAGGGTAGGATAACTATATTACACCCCTAGGGGTGCCGCCCTTTCCTGGATCCTGCATGAATGCGGGATGTTTTTTGCACTGGGCTACCTTTTACTCTACATAAAATGCATTGCAACTAGCGCAATGATCTAAGAGAAGATTAATTCACAAAATATTTTGTGATTCAAGATTAAGATCAGCTTAGATGATACACATAGCATCATCATAATCTCATCGTTCAGCTGAAATGATACAAATAGCTTCTTCATAATTTTATCAGTCCGAAACTTTACATTTACATGGCTTTCACTAATATATTTATAAGAAAAGACATTAAGCTCTTTACGTGTCGTGATGTCAAAATTCTAATGGAAATAAAAGTGGCTAACTTCAACAGCCAGACTTACGCCACTCAAACATTATCTGCATTAAGGAGATGACAAAGACTCATAAGGATTGATCAGCAGAAATGCCATCGGTTTGGTTGGAGGCTTCATTTGCCGAATCAAAATTTTAAGGACATATATAAACATTTTATATACATATTAACTATTCCAAAGAGTTCTACTCCTTGAGTTCCAAAGGAACAGCAATCCTTATTTAACAGGCAGAATCCTATAAGCGGATAGGCCAACGTGAAAATGCTACCACTTTGGACATATTGCTAGCTAACAAGAAGCCGACAGGCCATCTTAGATCTCAAGTAGAACGGATAAGTGTCATCATTCTCAAAATTTCCAGTACCATCTGGTAATACTAAAAGGATACATTGATAAAAAGCCAAACCAAACCTACGACTTGGAATAAATTCTGCTGAAATCAGCATAAACAATGAAAAATCTTGAGAATTCCTTAGAAGAAATACATAAGGCGCTCGGTGTAAGCACTTTAACAGATCATTAGAAGAATTCCTTACAGTTAACATGGGCCAAAATGTGGTTTTGAGCTCGCCAAAAATATTGGCTGCAGATTCAAGACGCAAGAAACCAAGAACCACATAATAGATACTATTCCAAACTGCTGCCCAAATGGTTTGGTCAAAAGTAACTTTAGCAGGAACCACCCACCAGTTGTTGGATGGGAAAAGAGCCTGTTACAGTTGAAACTTTTTAGCTTTTAGTAAAGATGTCAAAGCATGCTTGATCAATCAAAATAAAAGACACAAACATCACCTCACAAAATTGGTAATAATAATGGGAAAGTGATCCATGAAGTGAAAATCCAACAAGACCAGACCTAAACATGCGAGTTCGATCAAATTCAAGAAGAGGTTTCCCCTCATAACACTGTAAATCCATGGAACAACGACAAAAACTTAGATCCAAAAACATCTCACAGAACTGTAAAAACCGTATTTTAGAAACGAGCAATGCTTACTTGGGCAATCCAATCTCCTAGAGCGTAGACAATACCACTAATCGCATTTTAGCTAATACAGGATTTGTTTTCAGTGCTTCTTCATATGCAATCCAGTTGTGCTCCGGCGAATATCTTAATATCTCATAAAAGGTCCACCCCTGAGTACACAATCAAGAAAATTAAAGCCATACAAAGGGTAAAAAATAAACATAAGCAGGCTGCAATTAAATGATGTTAAAATGTGTGATCAGCTCATCTACCAGATTAACTTCTTATAGAGGGTTAATGTGACGACCCGGCCAGTCGTTACATGAGTTACCGCTCCGTTTCCCCTATTTTCTGTTTCTAATTGCTTTGTATGATGGTTCTATATGTGATCGGGTTGATTGGTTAGGATCCGGATCGGATTTGGTAAGGCTTGAGACACTTAGTCTCTTTTTAAGAAAGGTTAAGTTGGAAAAGACAACCGGATGTTGGCTTATGTGTTAGAGGGCTCGGATGTTAGTTCTGATGGTTCGGTTAGCTTCGAAAGGTGATTTGAGACTTAGAAGCGTGATCGGAATGAGTTTTGTAGGTTCAGAGTAGATTTAGGCTTGAATTGGGGAAATTGATATTTTGGCGATTTCCGGTTGATAGGCGAGATTTTGATATAGGGGTCGGAATGGAGCCCCGAGAGTTGTAATAGTTCCGTTGTGTCATTTGGGATGTGTGTGCAAAATTTTAGGTCATTCCGACGTGGTTTGATTAGATTTTTGATCAAAAACTAAATTAGGAAGATTTTAAAAAGTTTTGCTTGAATCCGATATGATTTGGGTGATTTGATGTTGTTTGAGGTGTTTTGATGATTGGAACAAGTTTGAATAAGGTATTAGGATATGTTGGTAGTTTTGGTTGAGGTCCCTGGGGCCTCGGGGTGATTTCGGATGGTTGACGGAAAGGTTTGAGATTTGTGAAGTTGCAGAATCTCAGCTGCTTCTGGTATTTCCGCATCGCACGTGCGGAAGAAGAGCCGCAGAAGCGGATTTTGGAGGAATCGTCAAGAACCGCAGATGCGGTAGTGTGACTGCACCTACGAAGGCGCAAGTGCGGAGAGTTGACCACAGATGCGGATTGGGCCCTTTAAGTGAATAACCGCAAAAGCTGCAATTTGACCGCATATGCGGTACTGCAGAAGCGGTGGGCTGGTCGCAGATGTGAAAATCCCTGGCCAGAAGGTATATTTTACTTCCTTCACGAATTTTTGCAAAGAACTCCATTTTTGAAGATAGGAAAGAGGCTAAGGCATAAGATTTCAAGAGCAATCAAAGGATATTAGTTGGGTAAGTTCCTTAAGCTTAATTATTTGGGTTTGAGATAATTTTTCCATTGTTTAATCATGATTTTAGTGGAGATTAAGGAAGAAAAACTAAGGATTAGGGCTTGAGTTTAAGAGGCTTTTAAATGGGGATTTGAGGGGTCATTTGAACTCCGATTTCAGTGTTCTTGATATGTATATGATCGTGGGAGGATAAGGATTTCATTGATGTAAAAATTATCGAATTTTGAGACGTGGTTCTGGGGTTCGGGTTTTGGTTATTTCGGGATTTGCGCGTTTTATTGATTGTTTTCGCTTGGGCTTCGTTTCCTTGGTATATTTTGACGTCATCGTTCTGATTTAGGTTAGATTCGACACGAGTAGAGGCTGATTCGAGGAGCAAAGACGTCGCGATCTAGAGATTTGACCGGTTTGAGGTAACCATTGTAAAGCTGAAACTGAGGTTAACCAGACACTTGACTTGTTTTGATAAACGCGGTGACGCATATGCTAGGTAACGAGCGTGTGGGCGTGCACCGGTAAGAATTTTGACTTGGTCTGTCCCGTAGCGATTATTAAACCGCGCATTTGATTTGGAAAACTTATATTATTCCGTATTTTTGTCATTTATACTGTATTATGGGTTGTATGCCATGTCTGGGGCTTTGTGTCGACTTATAGAAACCGTTACGGGCATTTTGACTGTTTTACTCACTTTACTTGCTAGAAGCAAATCCTCAGTCATGTTTTACCTGCTTAAATATTTAAAACTGGTTTTATTACTCTGCTCCTAATTGTGAGGTCTGTTTGGGCTGGGTTCCCTAATTCCTATTGTTGTGCCCGAGAGGCTGTAAGGTTAAAGACTGAGAGAGGTTGAGAACCAAATTGTGAGGATATTTATGCATATGTGAGCTATGGATCGGGCTGCACACCGCGACGATACTTATATGGATCGGGCTGCACGCCGCAGCGATATGACGCTTGGGCTGTAGGAGCTCCTCCGGAGTCTGCACACCCCCAGTGAGCGTAGTCGACTATAAATTATGGATCGGGCTGCACGCCGTAGTAGTTATTGTGATTTCTATTATTCTGAGATATTAATGAGTCGAGTACTGTGAATACTGAGTGACGAGAGTTGAGTCACGAGTGACTGAGAGGCTGCCCGATAGGCCATATTCTAAGTGATTCCTTGCCCGAGGGGCCCTATTACGATGTTTTCACTAATTGCGCTCTTCTTTTAAATAAACCTCTGTTGGATATATTGCTAGGTCTCTGATTTCAAATGTTTTAAATTGGAAATGTTGATTTTATCACGAAACTGATTTTAAACTGTAAAGTTGATCCATCATTCTGTTGATTATTCAGTTATATGTTTTTGAACTGCTCGTCACTACTTTCAGTCCTTATTTTCCTTAGTTACTTACTGAGTTGGCGTACTCCCGTTACTCCCTGCACCTTGTGTGCAGATTCAGGTGCCCGAGCGGCTGAGTGAGGGTCTTCAGCTGATTCAGCGTTTGCCGGAGATTTCGAGGTAATTGCATGGCATCCGCAACACTATTTTCTCCCCTCATATCTTGTTATTTTCTTGCATTTTCTAGATTATTGATGTAGTAGGTACTCAGACTTGTATTAGAGGCTGTAGACTCGTGACACCAGATTTATGGGGCTATGTAGTTTCCTGTTATTTGACTTCCGCATATTTTTGTTGCTTTAAACATTTACAATGAAATTGGTATTTAAAACCTGTGTTAGAAAATGTCTTATTGTTAAAGGAAAACGGGTTGTAGTTAATTGATTAGTTGGCTTGCCTAGTAATGTGATAGGCGCCATCACGACCGATATTTGGGGTCGTGACAGTAAACTTTTATTTATTCAATTATATGTTCAACAATGCCCTTCACATGAGTACCTTTTCCATAGTACCAGCACGTGAAAATTATTTGTGATAATGGATGGCAATAAGACTTGGATCTCAACGTTGAACTTTGTGATTATCTCGTCTTAAAACTTAAACTATTAAAAGGGGCACACTTTTTATTTATTAAGTTATATCTTCAATATAAGACTATATTATCACTTCAATAATGACTATGCGATTTAGTTCATTCCTTTTGACATCATTTAGCCCCGTGAAAATCCTTTTAATCTTATTGTTCCCTTTATAATCACAAGGGATTGAATATCAGCTTATTTGGATGGTTGTTTGTATTGTATCATTATGTTACTTTAAATACAATATATGTTTTTGATAGATTGATTTGGTGGGGTCACGTTATTATCTTATTTTTTCTTCAAATCTTGTCCTTTCTTATTATTAAATAATTATATTTTATCCTATATCATACTTTTTTCTACCTCATACCTTATTTTCTATTTGTAATATATAATAATTCATAACAATCTTACATGGTACCTTTTTTTTTTCCCTTTATACCAGAAAAGAGAGTAAAGAAAATAATAAAAAGACTTACATGCCAATAGTAATGATCTATAGTGAGTAACTTTGTGATGGCAAATGTACCAGCACCAAGTACAATTGCAGCATTAAAAAACCTATCTTTGTCCAACAAAATGGACAAACTATTCTTGGTTTCCACAAATTCATTGCCATTTGAATCTTTCTTTTCATTTTCTTGGCTGATCTCTTCTGTACTGTCTACTTCCCTATCTTCTGTGACAGCATTTATTGGACTAATTCTTGCAGAAATAGATGGGATTTTTAGTGAATTTTGTCTGGTGATGTGTGGATAAAATTTGATGGAGAAGATGTGAGTATTTCTGGATTCTTGAATGGGTTTTGAGGGAGAAGAGAGGATTTGGCCATGGTTTGAAAAATTGTTGAGAGCTGACATGATCGGTAGGTTGTTACAGAAGAGAAGGGAAATCGAAAGTGAGAAGGAAACAGTTTTGAGTTTAATGTTTGTACTTCGTACTTCATAGGTAATTTGGCTGGTGGGCTTTTTCACGGAGTCATTAGTATTTATACTAGTTTTTTTGAGTCATATTTTGATTTATACTTACTTTACGAAAAAGATTTTGCAAGCATATTTACTTTTCGGATACCTTCATACGATCCTCAAATAGTAAAGACAATCACGCAAATTTCGGTATTTTAGTAGACGAGTCTATAGTAGCAAATTATTAAACCAAGTGCCGGCTAAAGTTTTTATTTGTAATTGCTAAACTTAAGTATTCTAGTAGCTAAAATTTTGTTCTCTATTTGCTGAAAGTTTTGTTTGTAATTGCTGAACTTAGTCATTCTAGTAGTTGAAATTTTATTCTATATTTGCTGAACTTCAACTAAATAGCATATTTAGCTGAAGCTTTGTTATATTTGTAATCCACCTTAGTTCATTCATTTTTGTCATCATTTAGCCCTCTGAAAATCCAATTAATCTTAATGTTTTGAGTATGGGTGTTTAACGTGGGGGCGGATCGAGCTGGGTAGGGAATTTAGTACTCGCACAAGTGATGGTTCGGATCGATTATGGGTTGAGGCTTACCTTGTTTAACGGGTTCGAATTTATTCGGGTAAAAATTAAACTGTAAGAATTACGGGTTGAGTAGGCCGGGCCGGCTTTAGTGTTTTTTTAATTTTTTTTTTTTGTATTTTGTATAACTATTGTAAGTTATATTCATACAAAGTAAAAACATAAAGAATACAAGGAAGATGAGAAAAAATTGTACTTATAAATTGCAAGTGCTACATTTATTTCAAAATTACAAAATTGAAATTTGCATTTAAAAAGTAAATTAATAAAAACATAGTAAAACTAAATTTTCATGCATAATAAATTAATAATACTTCAAATTAATCTAACAAACTAAACTAATAAGCATAAATACGTTTAATAATTTTAAAATAATATAAATTATCTTAAAATCTTAAATACGAATTTTCAGAGGGTGCTTAAGACAATACTTTACATGTCTCCTTAAATTGCATGTGTCAGACCTTGAACGAAGATTTAAGACTTGACTACGGTTCTTGCACTTTACTTTCTGACCTTCTTCCACCTCAAAGTGTTGTCAAACATATGAGCGCACTCTAAAAGTATAATGCATGATTTAACTTGAATTGAGATTTGAGAATTGAGATTGAAAAATGAGAATTGAAAGATGAATGAAGAAATGAGGAAGATGGGGGGTGGGGGGTATTTATAGTTTTCAAAGGGGGGTTAATTTTTAAAAAAAAAAACCAAAATTGAGCCCAGATCTGGGCCATAAAAAAAACTAAAGAAATTCTTTTACCGTTAAATTGGTCTGGACCCGGTCAGTTAACCGGTGTCATTACATTGTTCATCGATCGAGTTATACTGGTCCGATTAACGGGTATATTGAAGGTGAATAGTGCAACCCATGAATCACCCTTAACCCAGTCCAATCTAGCTCCCTTCTATTGATTCGGCTCGATTTCGATTTTAACCGAACCAAACTGACCCGAAACCAAACCGATCCGTTTAACACCCTTAGTTTCGAGGGAGAAGAGAGGATATGGCCATGGTTTGCAAATTTGTTGAGAGCTGACATGATTGGTGGGTTCTTTTACAAAAGAGAAGGAAGTTCGAAAGGGAAAAAGGAAATAGTTTGCGTTCAATGTTTGTACTTCGTACGTCGTAGTAATTTGGCCGGTGGAGTTCTTTTCTTTCATAAACAAAGAGATATGTATGAAATATATTTTTTTGTATATATGTGTATTATATGCATATAATTTATAAATTTTATATTTTTTGATTAGCCAATATAATTAGTTTCGGCTAATCAGTCAATTTTATACGTTGCCAAAAACAATAACAGTATAAATTTGGTATAATCTTACTAGTAGGATTTAGGAAAGGTACTGTATGCACAAACATTATCCTTATTTTTTGAAGATAAAAAGTTATTTTCAATAGACCATCGGTAAAAAAAAAAAAAAAAAATGAAATGCTAGATAAAAGAGTTGATATGTTTATGTGATGAGATGATTGAGATTCTTTTCTTTCTTTTTTTTTTTAATTAGATATCTCGATTTCAACTAATATATATAATTTTTTTGATAACGAGTGTTTTTACCTTATAATGAGCCTACGAATATAAATTCTAATTTATTGAACCAGTTTTCTTATGAACAAAAAAAGGCAATAAAATGACAAACTTATCATTAAATGAAATAGAAATACAAAAGAACCCAAAAAAGTCAACTCAAATGCAATGGGCAAATTTTTTTGAAATGTTTAAAAATGTTAGTTCTAATTAAAAATTAAAATGACCTGCTAGATTATTCTATAACCTTCTCAAAAGAAAAAAAAAATTGAGAGGATTGCTGTGTCTTCTTATTATTCTATAAACCCATTTTCCACGATGTCTATTCTAAACAAAAATATATGGCTTATAATTAGTAAAACGTCAAACCCTAATCCTATATGCAGCAATAATTGTAATGTTCTTCAATTGTGAGAATTCAAAACCACAGTCTAGAATCTTATAAATGCTTTTATCTTCTTCTAATTTCATCACGTGACAACTTGAAAAATTATAGGAAAATATATTTCCTTCTCTTTTTTCAAAAGCAAAATTACAAACATCTCTTTTGAGTCTTGACCTAGGATTTTTAAAAAAAAAAAATTACTACCACTTGTTGGAAATAAGAAATCTATTTTAATTAGAAAGAGTAAAACTTATTCCTGTATAATCTGGTTATATATCCTAATTAGACATGAACCATTTTAATTTTATATTATAACTTTAAATTAGTTTTCTAATCGATATTGTTCGATTATATTCAAATATTACATGAAATATTTATTAAATTAAAGATTGAAATACGATTTGTTAGACCTCTTTTTTGAGTTGATTGCCTGCTTGGTTTACTTGTGCTAAGAAGCAACAATTATTCACCATAGAAATTTCAGCAACAATAGTGAGAAATTTGAATGGATCTTCTAATAATGTCATGTGTTGTTAACCACGAAACATAGATGAAGCGATATCTAACGAGGATAAATTCCGGCCTAATATGCGTATACGTGTTTTTTTTATCTTAATCTTTTATTTTCTTCTTTAATATGTCTACCAAATAATTGAAAGTAATCTCTTTTACTAAATGAAAGTTAAAAGGACAGTTCGGTGCACTAATCTCCGGCTATGTGCGAGGTTCGGAGAAGAGTCGGATTATAATAAACTATATGGGTGTTCATGATTTGGTTTGAATCGATTTTTTCATAAAAAGAAACCAAACCAAGTAAGTCGGTTTTTCAAATACTAGAACCAAACCAATCCAATTAAATCGAGTTTTTTTTCGATTCGATTTATGTCGGGTTTTGTCAGTTTTTTTGTTTTTTCAGTTATTTGTCGGTTTTTTCTTAAATATAAGGCATACACTACCAAACACATATTCCGACGACCACATTTTTAACGTAACACTATCAAATCAATTGCCCTTTGAGAAATTTATTATTTACCAAGATATATTGATGATAATTTAATCAAATAGTGATAAATAATTTAAGGACTCAATTAAAAATTTATAAAATTTAACACGAAATGAGTTCTTACACTTAAAAAAAGAGAACTACTAATAAAACTAGAATGTAAAGGTAAAGAACTGTATAAAAGTGCAAACTATTAACATTTACCATAAATTTTTTGAAACTTTATATATATATAATAATAAATTTGAAATAACTAATCTTATAGCCGGTTTGATTCGATTTTTTTTAATTTTTTTTTATTAAAACCAAAACCAAACTAAATTTGATCGATTTTTTAAATTCAAAACCAAAACCAAACCAAACAAAAAGTATCGATTTTTTTGGTCGGTTTGGTTCTATTTTTTGAATTTTTATGAACACCCCTAATGAACTGTTGTATGCGGCCTTATCATGTATTTCTGTAAGATGTTATTTTCATGGCAACAACTTTACATGTTATTACGCCCAGTGGCGGAGCTAGCTCATTGAGTGTGGGTTTGGTCAAGTCTAATCGCTTTGGTCTAATTCATATATTTGTTTTAAAAGATGTATTGTATAAGTATAAATTATTAATTTTGAATTCAATAACTTAAAACTAAAATCCGGTTCTCATAAGTTTCAAATGGACTCCGCCTCTAATATTTCCTTCCTTTAATGAAAGCTAAAAGCCTTGCCACAATAGAGTTGACAATGGCATATAAAAGACTAGTCCATTCAAACTTTAGAGCGCCAACTTCGGAACACAAAAAGCACAAGGAAAATGAGGTCAACAATCTTTTTTTTTGAAAAAGAAGTATTCCTTTCGTCCCCTTTTTTTTGGGTTATATATATATATTATACCTACTAAGTTAAAACAAGAGCATTTTTTTGGGTGTATGCGTTAACCCTTGAGTTGTGATCAAATGTATTAATATTACAATTCAATTTTTTTAGGAAAAATAGTCCACTGGTTAAACTGTCACATATCTTATTCAATCGAAAAAACTTTATTTGCACCCTCTTTTGCCATTAAATTAGCTACATCATTCGTCTCTATGTAGTTGTTCTTCACCACTACATTTCCTAATCTTAAGATAGTTGACATGCATTAAAAAAAAATTAAATCAAAGACATGATTACTTGAATTAAGCATTCTTATTACCTCAATCGAATCTGTATTGATCTCAAGTGGTATGAATACTGTAAGCATATGATTTTTCCCCGGTCAAAACAAGCTCCTATATGACTCTTAAAGTTTAAGATTTTTCTTTAAAAATATTAGGATATTAATTTTTTGGATCTAATTGCATGCGCATGTCCATTACTGCGTTTTTTAAGATTGATTAAGGTTTAATAAATTTCTTTACAAATGAAAATACAAAAAATATATATACATGTCCGGCATTTGAAATTATTTTTGGTTTATTTTTTTTAACTTGGTTTCTTTTTTATTTATGATAATTAGGAATTTCTGGTTGTAAGTAAAGCTAGAAATTATTTTTGTTAATTTAATTAAAAGAAAAAGACATATATATATATATATATATATATATATATATATATATATATATATATATATATATATATATATATATATATATATATATATATATATAACCACTCTGGCTGGCCACAACTATTGAATAAATCCCAATCTGAGACCACACTGAGGCCTCAGGACTTTGAAAGCCCTCCTGAACCTTTAAAAAATCCATTGTACATCGTCCTAGGAGGTTCGTAACCCTGTGGAAGGGGTCAAGAGGTGATTGAAAGGGTTTAATTGGGAACAAGAATAATAAGCTATGTTTTCTGTTTATTTTCATTTCTTTAGCTGATTAAATGTTGATTTCTTTTAATAATTGATTCGGTTCAGTAGTTACATGCTTAACAGTTTGAAGTTCTTCTATGTGATTCTCTTTTGGTTGTTTTTCTCTTTGTCCACAAGTTCATCTGAATAGGTTTCAATATTCATATGCTTTGCTTGAAAACCTTTCATCTCTTGAGTAATATTGATATCTTGCTATTATTAGTTTAATGATTTTAGAAAGACTAATTTTGTTTATTCTTCAAATAATATGATTCTAGGGCTCGATTGACCTCCGTCTTCTGATTTTTATTTGTTGATTTCTGGTATGTTTGGTTGATTTATGCTCCTAAGAGTTTGATGTCCAGTTTAGGCTGATTGATGGGATAGACCTTTCAATGCAAGAGTTAGTTTTTATTTTTCCAATTTGATTCATAAGCTGAATGTTCATTTTTGTTGTGTGATTCTCGTTCTTAAGTATTTCTGAGTATCCTTGATTGAGCTATCTCAGGAAATCAAGTGCTGATAGATGTATACATTCTTTTGGGTTATTTGGATCTTTTGTTTGGATTAATCTTGTATAATGTTTGGATGTGAAAGTCCACATTAAGGCATTTTGTTGAACCTTGATAATTTTGGTTGATTGAACTTTCATGAGCCTAGTAGTCTAAGGTTGAAATGTAACCCAAGTTTGATTGACCATGGTCAATTGTAACTAAATTAGGGTCAAAGAATTGACTAATGTCAAAATTTCAGGGGAGGGTAATTTAGGAAAGGAAGTGAGGGTATAAGAGGGATTTTAACCTTTAAAAATCTGATAGGAATCCCATAGAGCCTTCTAGCAGGGACTAAAACATAATTCTTGCCTCAAACTTGAGGCACTAGTCAGAAATTGAAGGATCATTTAGACAAAATGCAATTTGAGTTAAGGACTAAAAAGAAAATAAGGCAAAATCTGACGCCCTAAAAACTTTGCTATATAATGAACTATCCAGGCATTGTAAAAATTATCCAGAAACCTTCTCTTTGAGTTCTAGAGCTAAAATACATACTAGTTTCTCCTATATCTGCAAAAATATACCATTAGTGCTGTTGGATTCAATTTTTTTCAAGAAAGTTTGGTTCTCTAAAAACTCTGCTGAAGTCTGGATACACTGTTTGATTGACTATTGGTTCTTTAGCTGGTCTCTTATATTTACTCATAGGCTCCTGTTTTGCATGAATTACAAGTACATTTCCTTATTCATCTGATACATTGAAGTTTAAGTATAAAATATTCATGAATGTGAAGATTTGAGTTCCTTGTGTCATTCTAAACCCTCTCCTTGTTTTCCCCTATCCAGTTTTGGTTATAGCTGTATTGATAAGATAGTCTTTATGTTGTATTTAACGTTAGACTGATTCATTTCTTGTAATAATTGGACTCTAGAGACTGATCTATTTGTAATAATTGGATATTCGATTTTTAAAAAAAAGTATGAATCATTAGTAGTGCTGGTAATGAATGTGTAACTGTCCTAGATGATTATATCATGTTGCTTAAAATTAAGGAAATCATGAAATATTGGCTCAAAAATTATCAAAATCCAGTACGATGAAGTGCACTCAAATTTCAATATGTTAGTAGTGTTGTGTTTTAGATCTATAAGCTGTAAATCAAAGTCATAATTGAATTTTGAAGAACTAGATTCATATGCTCTGACTGACGAGTATATCATTCATTGAGTTCAGATAAGTTTGATATAAAATGACTGTTAGTATTTTCTTTGGGAATGTGCATATGTTGAACTTTGTATATAGTTTTTAACCGAAATGGTTACTGAGGACTGGACCACTTTGTCCAAACCAACACTGGGCTCATTCGCGAGGCCGAGTAAGCACCCAAATATTGTAAATCAACATGTTTGACGGGCTAAGTAATTAAAGGCCCAAGCCAGTCACAATAGCTATTAGTCACAGCCTGAGCAATATATGCTACTTGGCTGGCCCAAACTTGATTTATTATGTGCAAATTGGCCATGAACGAGGATAAGGCGCATATAATGTTTCTCAAATACACAGTTCATACATAAAGTGATTAATGCATTTAAGCACCTACTAGAGTATAGAATTAGCATGTTTTAGAATATCCCTCTAAAAGTGAACCAAGTTAGCAAATACCACGTGTTGGGTCCTTAATTCATTAATGCACATAGAAAAATAGGAAGTGTCGTTTAGCAAATTTCACGATCTTCCTGCGAATGTCAAAGACGTAGTTGCTATAGGCGCGTGTTTAATAATATACCTTCCTAATCATGGGTGCGCATTTATGTGACCCAAATCCTATTCTCAATGAAATTAAAATATGTCTAAAATTGCGGGTGCATTTATGTGACGCGATTCGCTACATATTTTATAACATTGTAAATTTTCCTAAAATAGATGTTAAAAGCGGTTAATAATCTAAAATTACAAGTTAACAGGTATATCAAATCATATTTTAGCCACTTATAATGAGTTTAAGCGACCGTGCTAGAACCACGGGATCCGAGGGTGCCTAGCACCTTCCCTCGAGTCAACAGAATTCCTTACTCAAGAATTTCTGGTTCGCAGACTCCAATTGGGTAGTCAAAATTTCCTCGATTTGAGATTTTGAATAAATCGATGACATGGGACACCAAAAGCCAAACCTATCCCAAGTGGCGACTCTTGAAATGAATAATTAATCCCATATCGAATAATATCACTTTTATTGGAAAACCTCCTATACACGTGTCACCTTTTGGGGTAACCACGTGTAAGCGGTAAAAAGGAGGTGTGATAGCTCTGGCGACTCCGCTGGGGAGTATAGAACCTAGAATCCGGTTCAGGGTTCAAGAATTCGAGCTTACAAAAACTGTTATATTTGGCTTCTTCTGATTTGCTTAACCTGTTCTGTGCGAAATGCCACATGGTTTACCGCTTTGGTATTATCATAATTGTATATATAAAGTGTTACGAAAACCCTTCACTTCTCACCTCTGAGGATGTGCTTACTGGTTGAGACTCCCTATTCTGTTAGTGTCTTACCCTGAATTAAGAAAGATGTCGGACAATTTACAAAGTCGGACGATCTCGCGGGTCCCCGATACGTCGCCCCCTCCCCGACTCGAGTTGTCTGCTCGGGTACACAGCCTAGACCCTATTTCGAGGTTCTCAACTTAGTATAACAGAAATTCATGCCGGATCTATTGTAGGAACGTTTATTTGCATCATGCATGTTGACTTAGGGGACTCAACACAGGGGTTGGGTCCGTCTAGGACAGGTTCCTTGAAATAAAAGACCACCCTGATGCATTTTTACGTGCTATTTGTGCATTTTACTTGCCTTGGATTCACATGTTGACCGGCCTATAAACAAAGGAAATAATTGAGAGAAAATAAGCAGTGCTAGGGTAGTCGCTTTTAAAAACCAATGCTCAAATAGCGCTGAAATGCTGCTGGATTTTTCAATAAAAAAAACCAAGCAAAAACAACAAACAAAGGCATCAAAATTTTGAAGTTTTTCAATAATGTCTGCGGGTTTTGATAAATTATTTTGTCCGGGTCCAGCCTTTTTTCAAAATATCAAGAAATGCCCAAGTTGTTTTTTTTTTACTTCAAAACGAGTTGAATGGTGCCATCATTGCGATAATAGTTGAATGACGCTACAGGGGACGCCGGAAGGCTGATCTTACGCATATGGCTTCCACTGAATTTTATTCGGGTCGTTAAGCAAGCACAGCTTGAAAACCCTTCTTGCCGAAGTGTCAAGAGGCCGTATTCGCAAAGCTAGTCCCGGTAATAAAATAAATTTCATTAATGTCAGTTTTAGCGTTCTGAGAATGCTAATTCGCCTTAATATATGCATCACTACTAATCGAAAAGAAAAGAAGATGAAAATACAAATAATATATATACATGTCCGGCATTTGAAATTATTTTTGGTTTAATTTTTTTAACTTGGTTTTCTTTTTTATTAATGAAAATTAGGAATTTATGGTTGTAAGAAAAGTTAGAAATTATTTTTGTTAATTTAATTAAAAGAAAAAGACAAAAATAGTATATGTATATATATATACAGCCACTCAGGCTGGCCACAATTGGGCCAGACTTGAGTGGCCCAAACCCGCCTCTCCTAAAACAATACACTACCCAGCCCCATAATCGCCCCGGTCCAGTCCACACCCAACAAGCCAAACGACACCGTTTCAAATAGATTGGAATCATCACAGCCATCAATCCAATCTCATCCAACGGCCATGGAACTCCCCCCCATTTTTGTATACATATGTCCAAACATATCCAATACACATCAGAGACCAAACACTCCCCTCCTCGTATCATCCTCTCCAACTGTAACACCTCCCTTGACCACCATTGACAGTCCATTGACCACCGTCTTACCACCCTACTGCCATCGCTGGAAATTGCCTCAAGGCAACGGCCGACAACCAAACTACCCCAGATTTACACTCAACCGTCATGACCTCCCTTACCCCGTCCTGTAATTATTTCCCATCGAATAAGCCCCCTCATTCTCGAATCTTCAAAAACAGGGTCTTCGGAACCACCATCTCCGGTGTCCTTTGTTCCAAACCCCTCCACCGTTACACCATAGAGCCATTAGGACACACCCTTCCCTGTCCTGTATCCTACTCCCTTTAAAACCCCTTCCATCATCTCAAATATTCTCAGAAAGGTTGCCAGAAACCCTATCTCCGACGACCCTATTCCAAAGCTCCCCAAATTTACACCCCTAAAGCACCTCAATCCCCTTATTCTAACAGTGTAAGTCACTCATCTCAAATATTCCTGAAATTCTTCGAATTTAGAATCAAAACTTAACCCTAAAACACAAAACACACTGGAATGGTTCAAATAGGCAGCCCTTATTCCTTCCTATACCCAACCATACCACACATGAGTCCCAAGAATCCTCAACCATTGAGTAAATCCTAATCTGAGACCACACTAAGGTCAAAGGACTTTGAAAGCCCTCCGGAACCTTTAAAAAATCCATTGTACATCGTCCTAGGAGGTTCGAAACCCTGTGGAAGGGGTCAAGAGTTGATTGAAAGGGTTTAAATGGGAACAAGAATAATAAGCTATGTTTTCTGTTTATTTTCATTTCTTTAGTCGATTAAATGCTTGATTTATTTTAATAACTGATTAGGTTCAGTAGTTACATGCTTAACAGTTTGAAGTTCTTCTATGTGATTCTCTTTTGGTTGTTTGTCTGTTTGTCCACAAGTTCATCTGAATAGGTTTCAATATTCATATGCTTTGCTTGAAAACCTTTCATCTCTTGAGTAATATTGATATCTTGCTATTATTAGTTTCCTGATTTTGGAAAGCCTAATTTTTTTTATTCTTCAAATAATATTATTTCTGGTGCTCGATTGACCTCCTTCTTCTGATTTTTATTTGTTGATTTCTAGTATGTTTGGTTGATTTATGCTCCTAAGGGTTTGATGTCCAGTTTAGGTTGATTGATGGGATAGACCTTTCATTGCAAGAGTTAGTTTTTATTTTTCCAATTTGATTCATAAGCTGAATGTTCATTTTTGTTGTGTGCTTCTCGTTCTTATGTATTTCTGAGTATCCTTGATTGAGATATCTCTAGAAACCAAGTGCTGATAGATGTATTCATTCTTTTGGGTTATTTTGATCGTTTGTTTTGATTAATCTTGTTTAATGTTTGGATGTGAAAGTCCACATTAAGGCATTTTGTTGAACCTTGATAATTTTAGTTGATTGAACTTTCATGAGCCTATTAGTCTAAGGTTGAAATGTAACCCAAGTTTGATTGACCATGGTCAATTGTAGCTAAACTAGGGTCAAAGAATCGACTAATGTCAAAATTTCAGGGGAGGGTAATTTAGGAAAGGAAGTGAGGGTATAAGAGGGATTTTAACCTTTAAAAATCTGATAGGAATCCCTTAGAACCTTCTAGCAGGGACTAATACATAATTCTTGCCTCAAACTTGATGCACAAGCCAGAAATTGAAGGATCATTTAGACAAAATGCAATTTGAGTTAAGGACTAAAAAGAAAACAAGGCAAAATCTGATGCCCTAAAACTTTGCTATATAATGAACCATCCAGGCATTGTAAAAAGGATTCGGAAACCTTCTCTTTGAGTTTTAGAGCTAAAATACATACTAGTTTCTCCTATATCTGCAAAAATATACCTGGAATGCTGTTGGATTCAATTTTTTTTCTAGAAAGTTTGGTTCTCTAAAAACTCTATTGAAGTCTAGAGACACTGTTTGATTGGCTATTGATTGTTTAGCTGGTTCTTATATTTACTCATAGGCTCCTGTTTTGCATGAATTACAAGTAGATTTCCTTATTCATCTGATACATTGAAGTTTAAGTATAAAATATTCATTAATGTGAAGATTTGAGTTCCTTGTGTCATTCTAAACCCTCTCCTTGTTTTCCCCTATCCAGTTTTGGTTATAGCTGTATTGATAAGATAGTCTTTATGTTGTAATTAACGTTAGTCTGATTCATTTCTTGTAATAATTGGACTCTAGAGACTGATCTATTTGAAATAATTGGACATTTGATTTTAAAAAAAAAGCATGAATCATTAGTAGTGCTGATAGTGAATGTGTAACTGTCCTAGATGATAATATCATGTTGCTTAGAATTAAGGAAATCATGAAATATTGGCTAAAAAATTATCAAAATCCAGTCATTATGTATGATGAAGTGCACTCAAATTTCAATTTGGTAGTAGTGTTGTGTTTTAGATCTATAAGCTGTAAATCAAAGTCATAATTGAATTTTGAAGAACTAGATTCATATACTCTGACTGACGAGTATATGAATCATTGAGTTCAGATAAGTTTGATATAAAATGACTATTAGTATTTTCTTTGGGAATTAGCATATGTTCAACTTTGTATATAGTTTTGAACCGAAATGGTTACTGAGGACTGGACCCCTTTGTCCAAACCAACACTAGTCTCATTCGCGAGGCCTAGTAAGTACCCAAATATTGTAAATCAACATGTTTGACGGGCTAAGAAATTATAGGCCCAAGCCAGTCATAATAGCTATCAGTCACAGCCTGTGCAATATATGCTCCTGGGCTGGCCCGAACTTGATTTATTATGTGCAAATTGGCCATGAACGAGGCCAAGGCGCATATAATGTTTCTCAAATACATAGTTTATACATAAAGTGATTAATGCATTTAAGCACCTACTAGAGTAGAGAATTAGCATGTTTTAGAATATCCCTTTAAAAGTGAACCACGTTAGCAAATAACACGTGTTGACTCCTTAATTAATTAATGCACATAGAAAAATAGGAAGTGTCGTTTAGCAAATTTCACGGCCTTCCTGCGAATGTCAAAGACGTAGTTGCTATAGGCACGTGTTTAATAATATACCTTCCTAAACATGGGTGCGCATTTATGTGACCCAAATCGTATTCTCAATGGAATTAAAATATGTCTAAAATTGCGGGTGCATTTATGTGACGCGATTCGCTACATGTTTTAATAACATTGTAAATTTTCCTAAAATAGATGTTAAAAGCGGTTAATAATCTAATATTACGAGCTAACAGGTATAGCAAATCATGTTTTAGCCACATATAATGAGTTTAAGCGACCGTGCTAGAACCACGGTATCCGAGGGTGCCAAACACCTTTCCTCGTGTCAACAAAATTCCTTACTCAAGAATTTCTGGCTCGCATACTCCAATTGGGTAGTCAAAATTTCCTCGATATGGTATTTTGAACAAATCGGTGACATGGGACACCAAAGCCAAACTTATCCCAAGTGGCGACTCTTGAAATGAATAATTAATTCCATATCGAATAATGTCACTTTAATTGGAAAAACTCCTATAAACGTGTCACCTTTTGGGGTAACCACGTGTAAGCGGTAAAAAGGAGGTGTGACAGCTCTGGCGACTCTGCTGGGGAGTATAGAACCCAGAATCTCCGGTTCAGGGTTCAAGAATTCGAGCTTACAAAAACTTTTATATCTGTCTTCTTCTGATTTGCTTAACTTGTTCTGTGCGAAATGCCACATGGTTTATCGCTTTGATATATCTTAATTCTATATATAAAATGTTACGAAAACCCTTCACTTCTCACCTCCGGGGATGTGCTTACTGGTTGAGACTCCCTATTCTATTAGTGTCTTACCTTGAATTAAGAAAGAGGCGGGAAAAATTACAAAGCCGGACGATCTCGCGGGTCCCCGATAAGTAGCCCCCTCCTCGTCTCGAGTTGTCCGCTCGGGTACACAGTCTAGACCCTATTCCGAGGTTCTCAACTTAGTATAACAGAAATTCATGCTAGATCCATAGTAGGAAAATTTATTTGCACCGTGCATGTTGACTTAGGGGACTCAACACAGGGGTTGGGGCCATCTAGGACAGGTGCCTTGAAATAAAAGACTACCCTAATGCATTTTTACGTGCTACTTGCGCATTTTACTTGCCTTGGATTCACATGTTGACCGGCCTGTTAACAAAGGAAACAATTGAGAGAAAATAAAAAGTGTTAGGGTAGTCGCTTTTAAAAACCAATGCTCAAATAGCGCCGAAATGTTGTTGGATTTTTCAAACAAAAAAAAACCAAACAAAAACAACAAACAAAAGCATCAAAATTTTGAAGTTTTTCAATAATGTCTGCGGGTTTTGATAAATTATTTTGGCCGGGTCCAACCTTTTTCCAATATATCAAGAAATGCCCGAGTTGTTTTGTTTTACTTCAAAACAAGTCGAATGGTGCCATCATTGCGAAAATAGCTGAATGACGCTACAGGGGATGCCGGAAGGCCGATCTTATGCAAATGGCTTCCTCTATATTTTATTCGGGTCGGTAAGTAAGAACATCCTGAAAAACCTTCTAGCCGAAGTGTCAAGAGGCCGTATTCGCAAAGCTAGTCGTGGTTTTAAAATAAATTTCATAAATGTCAGTTTTAACGTTTTGAGAATACTAATTCTCCCTAATAAATGTGCAGAATGAGCACGATAATGAACAAAATTCCTTTGGATCTGCGACTATGGTGGAATGACCTCGGAGAAGCCGGACAGAAAAAGGTCAACGCGCATCTGGAGGGCCTCACTAGTTTGCTGAAAATCAACCCTATGGGGGATATCATAAAGGCCTTAATCACCTACTGAGACCCTTCCCACAACGTCTTCCAGTTCTCAGATTTTGAGGTAACCCTGACTTTGGAGGAAATGACCGAATACATAGGAACCCACACAATCCCACTAAGACATCAATACTTAATAGCACCCAGGGTCCTCGTTGTGCACAAATTTCTGTATGTTTTGAAAATTAGCAGAAAAATTCATAACCCTGACCTGTCGGCTGGATTTTGCACCCTCCAGTTAATATACCAAAGATATGGCCACATCGGAGGATTCAACAACCCTGAAAACCTTATTTGTAGCAAGGGCAATCGGATCAAATGGGAGGAGCATCGATGCTTCGCGTTTATGGCGTCTTTCTTGGGTCTTTTAGTATTCCCACGGAAGGACGGGAACATCCATATACGGATTGCGGGGGTCGTTTGTACTTTGATGACTCAGGCAAAGAGCACTCTTGCCCCGGTGATCCTGTATGATATCTTATGAGCCCTTACAATTTGTAAAGAAGGAGGGGATTTCTTTGAAGGCTGAAACTTGCTATTACAAATCTGGATGATTGAGCATTTATGTCCCAAGCGTCGGTTAATGAATGGTGGGTTGCCAACGAAAGGTTGCATAGAAGAAGTTGATAACAAGATAAATGGGTTTAAATTAGCAGAGGGTGTCGTAGAGTGGGTGTCACATCTCCGGGTTATTTCTGCAAATCAAATACAATGGAAGCTCAGTTGGCTCTCCCTGGACGAAGTTGTGTATATGCCCGCAACAGAACCACATTTTCTCTTGACGAGCCTTAAAAGCATCTAGCCTTATGCCCCACATCGGATCTTGATACAACTCGAAAGATGCCAGATAGTGCCAAAAGAAGAAGATCTTAGCATCGGGGTAGTCGAAATTGGGCCTGGTAGTCAGTTCCCCGAAGCCATGGTTCGCAAAATATGGAATGAGTGCCAATATCTAACCGCTGATACTTGTGTACAGGATCCTTCCAAAGGTGAAGTGTCTCCGGGGTACCTTGCTTGGCATATGAGAGAAATTGAGCACGAAAGACCATCCAAAAGGCCTCACTTCCAAGAGTTTGTCGAAACGTCACAAGATCAGTGGGATTGGTTAGCAAAAGAACATGAATACCATGCTACCATAGGAAGGCTGGAAAAGAAAATTCAAGAATTGCAATTCGGAAATAGCCTACAAACTGCTGCTAATGAGGGAGAAAATATGGTATTGGTTAAAGAAAACGAGGCCCTTGGAGCCCTAATTCAGAAAATGAGAACAACCGCAGAAAATCCTCCGAGAAGTACAAAGGATGAAAAGCTCATAGAGAACCTATGCCGAAAAGTAACCGAATATGGTTTTGACCTGAATAAGGTAGAAGGTGAATTGTCTAGAGCTCGAAGACAATTAGCTAAAAGTGCTGAAGAAAGGTCCCGCATACTGGAGCAGTTAAAAAAAGGGAGCGGCAATGAAAGTGCTAGTCTAAAACAGAGGGTAATCATAGCTGAAAGCAAAATGGCCAAGCAGGCCAAGGATTTTAAAGCTGAGAGGGAGCATTGCTATGCGGTAATAGCGGGGTTGGAAAGAGATTTGCGACAATTTCAAAAGCTAAATCAGGCAGCTGAGCGGACTTTAGAAGCTCGGGCTGAACAAATAGGGCGTCTGCTACAAGAAAAAGGGATTATCAGGGAGAACGTGCGGGCAATTGCAGACTATTTCACCACTAAATGTAATCACTTTGAAGAAATGACAAAATCCATGTTTTTCGCCGCTGCTATGACCTTTGTCCGACAAGTAATGGAAGATCTCCACTATCTCCAAGCAAGTCTAGCGCACAAACCCGCAACAAGGCCGAATGATGCCCCGCAAGCTCCATAAGCATTGGAAGTGTTAATGTACTCATAGATTTATATTTTGCTGAAAAAAGAAGAGTCTGTTTGTTGTCCTTTCGAGTCTGTAAGGGCATTAAATCCTAGTCTGGTAGGTGTTTTTGTTCTATTAGCTATTGTAATTAAAATTGAGAATCTTTATCAAAATCGAAAATCCCAAAAAAAAATGTTTTACAGTGTACTTCACTGTTTATTTCCATGAACTACGCTCGGTCTGATTCAAGCAAAGTCATGATACGTAGGCAATCTCTATAGGATTCGACAGTATTCTTTAGAAAGCTAAAAATATATATATAATAAAAACAACAAAAGAGAGGAAATAAAAGGCCAGAAGAATAGGGAAATTGAAATGAGTGCCGGGATGACACATGCGACCGCGGCAAGCATATAGAAACCCATTATCTGCAAAGGTGCATCATGCTCAATGTGTGATTTCCTATTTTGTCATCTACCTCGAACTAACTACATTTTCTAGCATTACAATTCAGGTGTTTAAAACAGTGGTTGGTTTTCGGTAAACTGGCTTCACACTAATACTTCACTCGTTCAAAGGGGAATACAGAGATGTCAACTGAAATGGCTCTACCCACCGTACCTATTCCAGAAGACAGTCCAATCACGGGAGTACCGGCCTCTGAATCTGTAGCGGCCGAAGAGAACAAGATCCTGCTACTCCGGGTCATGGAAATGTGGGACGCATGGACCAATAGAAATGAACCTCCCAACGCCATCCCTGGATTTTCCGATCTATTTCCAAGGTAAGGTGGTACCTCTACTATTCCTATCAGTCATCCGAGCATTCTCCTGGGGCAGCCCACCATTTCAACCAATTTTGTTGGAGAGCCTTCTAATAACCACCCTCCAATGTTTGAATCTGGGTCGGTTCCCAATATCTTTACAGCCCCTCTGTGTGCGGCTACTACACAGCCGGCAGTGCCAAGGCCTGTGTTTGACCCAGCAGCAAAACCTTCCAAACTCCTAACTACCAAAATGAACCTCCCCCGTACCCTACATACAGCTATCCTCAGCCAACATATGAACTTACCTCTGTGCCAGACAAAACTTCCAAAGCACCCGAGCAGGATGAGATCACAAGGAGAATGAAGAGTCTGGAGCAAAGCCTGAGGAATATGCAAGGACTGAGTGGACAGAAAAGTGTAGCCTATTCCGACCTGTGCATGTTCCCCCATGTCCATATTCCTTTAAGGTTTAAACTGGCAAAATTCAAGAAATACGATGGTCATGGCGATCCCATCGCCCATCTGAAAAAGTATTGTAATCAATTACGAGGAGCCAGCGGGAGGGAAGAGCTCCTAGTGGCGTACTTTTGGGAGAGCCTAGTGGGTATTGCATCCGAATGGTACATAAATCAAGACATTACCCGATGGCACATATGGGATGACCTTTCCCGGGACTTTGTATGGCAATTTCAGTACATCAACATCGCCCCGGATAGGAACTCCCTAGCTAATCTGAAGAAGAAACCTGCTGAAAGCTTCAGAGAGTATGCTATTAAATGGCGAGAGCAAGCATCGAGGGTGAAGCCTCCTATGGTAGAAACCGAAATGGTCACTGTCTTTCTGCACGCACAAGAAGCAGACTATTTTCAGAACATGATGTCCGCAATGGGCAAACCATTCGTAGAAGCAATAAAGATTGGGGAGATTTTGGAGATGGGCTCAAAACAGGGAGGATTCTAAGTTAATCTGCCATAAGAGCCACCTTCCGAGCCATACAGGAGGGGCGGGAGGAATTCCCAGGAACAAGAAAAAAGAGGAGGCATCCATGGCAGCCTCCGGGGCGAGGAAGCAGCATACCCACATCATGCATTCTTTGAAAGAGCACCTCAAAATTACTATCCTCACAGAGACATGAACTATGTCCCTCAACCCTACGCAATTATGAGCGCTCAACCATTCCCCGACCTCAACAGTAGAATAACAAAAATCAAGCTCCAAGGAATCAACTTCCTCAGAATCATTACAATCCCCGCCCTCAGCAAAACAACTATCGTCCTCGGGAGCCACCCCGGAGACAGAACTTCACCCCAATTGGAGAATCCTACGCCAGCTTGTTCCCAAAGCTAGTCCACCTGGGTCTCCTCTAGCCTGTACCCCCAAACAGACAGAATCCTGAATCACCGTCTTACCAAAGGGGCATGCATTGCGCCTACCACTCTGGGGCAGATGGGCATGATACTGAAAATTGTTGGACCTTAAAACGAGTGGTGGAGGACTTGATTGATCAAAAGAAGATAGTTCTACGAGATGATGAAGTCCCAATGTAACTAATAACTCGTTATCGACCCAGAACAACGGGCCGGTCATCGGAATGATCTGCGAGGACAAAGAATTTGATCCTACTCTGAAAGATTCATAACCATCGCCGAGGCCGATAGGAAGCCAAAAGTCACCCCAAAGAAGATGGAGGAAAAGAAAACAAATGAAGCCAAATGCCTTGAAGCAGAAAAGAAAGCTGAGGTTGAAGCTGAGACATCCCCTCCCAAAGAGACAATACTTTACATCCCACGAGGACGCAAGGCAAAGCAGCCCACTTTAAGCCCACCAAAAAGGTTCGAGCTGAACAAAACTATGTACATACCCAAGAAGGCCTATGTGGTACGGGGATCGATTAAGCCACTGGTTCTGAATGAGCATGTGGTAATTGGTCGCATGCCACAAACGACCATGACCAACCCTTCAGCCGTCCCTTGGAATTATCAGGAAACCATTGTTACATATAAGGGCAAAGAAGTCCTCGGGGAAGCCCAAAAGGGATGTTTCACCAAGAAATACCTGGACATGGAAGAGGTGAATGCCGCTACCAAATGAAGATTTCCGCAAAAAAAGCCAGTGAATGCTGAGGAATCAGAAGCCTTTTTCCACAAAATGAAAATGCCGGAGTACGAAGTGGTAGATAAACTCCGAAAATCCCCTGAGCAGATTTCTCTACTGTCACTCTTGATGAAATCTCCCGAACATCAGCAGGTATTGGCCAAAATACTAAAAGAAGCTTATGTGCCAGCTAAGACCTCTATAGAACAGTTAGTGAAAATGGCGGAGAGATTTTTCGCTATATATCAGATATCATTCAGTAAGAATAACCTACCCCCAGAGGGAGCCGCTCACAACAAGGCTTTGCACCTTACTGTCAAATGTGAGGGATATTATGTCAAGATAGTGATGGTCGATGGAGGTTCCAGAGTAGACATATATCTGCTATCCACCTTGTAGAGAATGGAGATCGGGACAGGGAGGATCCGTCCTAACAACGTATGTGTCAGAGCCTTCGATGGAATAAAAAGGGATACCATAGGTGAAATCGATTTGGTGCTCACCACTGGTCCAGTCAACTTAGAAGTAACATTCCAGGTGTTGGACATGGACACCTCCAACAACTACCTCCTGGGAAGGTCGTGGATTCAGGCAGAAGGGGTAGTGCCTTCAACCCTGCACCAAATGCTAAAACTTGAGTATGAAAATCAGGAGATTGTAGTTCATAGAGAGGACGAACAATCAATTTGTCGGGACCCCTCTGTCCCCTGTCTAGAAGCCAAGAAAGGCAGTGAAAACATAGTCTATCAAGCTTTCGAAGTCGTAGTAGATGATCAGCATGAAGAGGGCAAGCCGCTTCCTCAGCCTTTTCTATCAAATGCTTCAATTATGGTAGCAAAGGAAATGACGCGCCAAGGTTGCAAGCCAGGCAAAAGACTCGGAAGCTCCCTACAAGGCATAACCGAGCCAGGCGCCTTGCCTGCCACAGAAAAGTTCTTTGGACTGGGATTTCATCCAACCTCAGAAGATATCACCTAAGCTAATCGCAGAAAACGCCAAGGATGGGACTTACCACTACCCCTGCCTCACTTGTACAAAACCTTTACAAAACCAAAGTACAGTGAAGAGGAGGAAGAAGAAACCTTCACGGCAGAAGAAATCGACGAGATCTGTGGGGCTATGAGAGAGTTGCTCTATGATGTAAACATGGTCCAACCGGGAGAAGGGTCAAGCGCCACTGAAGTGTTTTATAATGGGCCAGATGCTAATCTTCAAAATTGGAAGGCCACACCCTTTTCGGTCAGGCGCGAGACCCGATAGTCTCGACTTGCTACCTCTTCCCACATCACGAGCTATTTCAGGGTGTAGCTCGGTTGTTTGTAGTCCCTTTTTAGCATTTTAAATCTCAAATTGTAAATCCTATTTATCTTTCAAGTTCAAAGAAATAAAATCAATATTTTTCATTCCTCTGCCTTTCTTTGATTTTTTGTCTTTCTTCATTTTTCATCTTTTGCAGTCCCAATAAGGCGGCTTTAAATAAAACGACATACTTGCGGACTTCTTGCCAGGACCCAAACCCGCTGCCTATCTGTGAAATAATGAACGAGGAGCCGGAATACAATGAAGAAGAGTCTTTTACGGAAATCACTCGAGAATTGGAACACTTTGAGAACAAACCTAAGCGTAATTTAAATGATACTGCACCGTTAACCTGGGCGATCTCTATGTAATCAAAGAAACTAAAATAAGCATCCACGTAAATAAAGAGATACGGGATTCATTGATACAACTCCTGTTGGAATTTAAAGACGTATTTGTGTGGTCCTATGACGACATGCCTGGTCTGAGTATGGATTTGGTGGTTTATAAGTTGCCTTCATACCTCGGATGCCCTCCAATACAACAAAAGCAAAGAAAGTTCAAGCGCGATGTCAGTGTTAAAATCAAAGAGGAAATCACAAAACAGTTTGAAGCAGGGGTAATCGAGGTAGTGCAGTACCCCACATGGCTGGCAAATGTGGTCCCGGTGCCGAAGAAGGACGGGAAAACCCGAGTATGTGTGGATTATAGAGATTTGAACAAGACGAGTCCCGAGGATAATTTCCCTCTGCCCAACATCCACATCCTTGTCGATAATTGTGCCAAGCATGAGATTCAATCCTTTGTAGACTGCTACGTAGGGTATCACCAAGTGCTGATGGATGAGGAAGATGCGAAGAAAACTATTTTCACCAGACTTTGGGGAACATATTGTTATAGAGTTATGCCTTTTGGATTGGAAAATGCCGGGGCAACCTACATGAGGGTTATGACCACCGTCTTCCATGACATGATGCGTACAGAAATAGAGGTATACGTGGATGACGTGATTATCAAATCTAAAACTTAGGGCGATCATGTAAAGGATTTGAGGAAATTCTTCGAAAGGCTCCGCAAACATAATTTGACATTGAATCTGGCAAAATGCGCATTTGGAGTTCCTTCGGTCAAACTTTTGGGGTTCATCGGCATTCAGAGAGGCATTGAATTAGATCCAACCAAGACCAAAAAGGATGTGATGAGTCTATTGGGGATACTAAATTACATCAGCCGGTTCATCTCCCAATTGACTTCAACATGTGAGCCTATATTCAAACTGCTGAAGAAGGATGCATCAATTAAGTAGACGGTCGAGTGTCAGCAAGCTTTTGATAAAATCAAACAATACTTGTCCAATCCACCAGTTTTAGTCCCGCCAGAATCAGGAAGGCCATTATTTCTCTATCTGACGGTCTTCGAAGGCTATTTCGGTTGTATTCTCGGGCAGCATGACGCCACGGGAAAGAAAGATCATGCCATTTATTATCTGAGCAAAAAGTTTACCAGCTACGAGGCCAAGTACATATTGTTAGAGAGAACATGTTGCGCCTTGACATGGGTAGCTCAAAAGATAAGGCACTATCTGCAAGCTCATACCACGTACCTCATAACCAGACTCGATCCATTAAGGTACATATTCCAAAAACCAATGCCCACAGGGCGACTGGCCAAATGGCAGATCCTGCTTATCGAGTTCGACATCGTTTATGTCACTCGTACGGTGATGAAAGCTCAGGCACTGGCGGATCATCTAGCAGAAAACCCCGTTGATGACGAGTATCAGCCTTTAAACACTTACTTCCCTGACGAAGAAGTGAACTCATTGGAAATAGTAGCAGAGGACACTCCCGTCTGGAAAATGTTCTTCGACTGAGCGACAAACGCAAAGGGCGTAGGGATCGGGGAAATGTTAATCTCACCTAGGGCTAGTATTATCCAGCTACAACCAGAGTTTGGTCCTTTTGCAGCAATAATACCATTGAAAATGAGGCTTGCATCATGGGTATGAACATGGTTATTAACCAAGATGTCAAAGAGTTACTAATCATGGGGGATTCCTATCTAATCATCCGACAACCTCAGGGAGAATGGGAGACGAGGGAAGTTAAGCTCCTCCTGTATACTCAACATGTCGAAGACCTCAGCAAACAGTTCAGGTCGGTACAGTTTAGGTACATTCTCCGTTGCCACAATGAGTTAGCGGACGCACTTGCAACCTTAGCCTCCATGCTGCCATACCCTGAGAATGCCTATGTTGATCCTTTACAGATCCAAATCAAAGAAAGACATGGGTATTGTAATGCGACCGAAGAAGAGCCTAGTCCACATACTTGGTATTAAAAAATCTTGAGATTCCTAATGACACAGGAGTACCCTGAGCAAGCCACAAGAGAACAAAAGAAGACCATCCGACGACATACGAGCAATTTCTTCTCAAAAGGTGACACTTTGTATAAAAGGACTCCGGATATTAATTTGTTAAGATGTGTGGATGCCATAGAAGCTAGGAGAATTATGCACGAAGTACATGCGGGAGTATGTGGGCCCCATATGAATGGCTATGTATTGGCAAAGAAGATACTCCGAGCTGGTTATTATTGGATGACCATGGAAAAAGACTATTTCAGCTTTGTATGGAAATGTCATCAATACAAGGTGCACGGTGATCTGATTCATGCACCACCAAATGAGTTGCATCCTATGTCGGCACCCTGGCCATTTGCTGCCTGGGGAATGTACGTCGTTGGGCCGATCGATCCAAAAGCCTCAAACGGGAACAAATTTATATCGGTCGCCATTGATTAGTTCACAAAATGGGTTGAGGCCATCACCCTCAAGTCTGCCACCAAGAAAGCAGTAGTGTATTTCGTGCATTCCAACATCATTTTCCGCTCTGGGATTCCCGCTGTCATTATTACTGACAATGCAGCTAATCTAAACAGTCGGCTGATGGGAGAGATATGTGAACAATTCAAAATAACACATAGAAACTCCACTCCCTACAAACCTAAAGCTAATGGTGCGGTCAAAGCAGCCAACAAGAACATCAAGAAAATCTTGAGGAAAAAATGATTCAAAGCTCGAGGAAATGGCATGAAAAGCTGCCTTTCGCATTGATGGGATATCGTACCACAGTACGTACACTTGTAGGAGCCACTCCCTACTTGCTGGTCTATGGAACTGAGGCTGTTATACCTGCCGAGGTGGAAATCCCCTCGCTTCGGGTGATTGTGGAAGCAGAAATCGAAGATAGTGAATGGGTCAAAACCCGTTTAGAGCAACTGGCATTAATTGATGAGAAACGAATGGACGCAGTATGCCACAGGCAGTTGTACAAACAAAGAATGGCCCGCGCCTACAACAAGAAAGTGCACCCTAGGAATTTCAAAATCGGCCAGCTGGTTTTGAGACGGATACTTCCCCATCATCAGGAGGCCAAAGGAAAATTCGCTCCAAATTGGAAAGGCCCATACATCATCAGAAAGATATTTCCTAGTGGAGCATTGTACTGGGCGACGTTGAATGAGATGAGCCCGAGGCAGCGGTAAACGGTGACGCCGTGAAAAGGTATTATGTTTAAATCCCCTGCAGCAATTACCCCGGTGGATCTATCCCCACTATTTTTGTAACCCAAAAAGAAAAGAAAGAGGAATTTAAAAGAAAAGAAAAAAAAGAGGAAAAGAAAATTCAAAAAAGGGAATACAAAACAAAATTAGTTTAGGAAACACTTCCCAAACTACGTATGACTTGATTCCGAAAGAATACGTAGGCAGCCTCTCCCTGAGGTTCAGTCACATCAAAATAAAAATCCCATTTACCCAAGAAAATTAAAACTGAGGCAGAAATGTATCGGTTCGTTTCCATCCAAATGATTGCAAAGTTATAGATCCCTGGGGATTTGAAGAATACCGTATGTTGGGGTTTGACACCAATTAATTTTGTGAGAAAAATAAATGAGAGAGTCTTATCGGTGAAAACTGTTGAAACACGTTCTCAAGGCACTATACTAAACGTGTGTTCATATTTGTAGGTTTTGCTGAATGACAAACTATGCTCAATTGATATATGACGAGGTCCAAGCACAAGCGCGAAATTGATACATAACGAGAGTCAAGCACAAGACCAAGATCAAGCAAAGATATAAAGTTATATATGAGTCGTTCTTTAATTGTGATCTTGATCCGATAACTTGACTCAAGACTTGGCTTCTCTCGTAAAAACATTTTTATCAAATCATGCATATTTAATTTAAAGCAAAATGATTTTAAATCATGCATATTTACTTTAGTCAAAATGATTTTTAAACATGCCTCTAAAATCTGGACTAAGATAATCGATTATGTACTTATGATAATCGATTATGTTAAGTCAGCTGCATGACAATCGATTGTGCACTTATGACAATCGATTGTGTTAAGGCAGTGTGCATCAGATTTTTCAAATCTGCATGACAATCGATTGTGAACCTTATGACAATCGATTGTGTTGAGGCAGTGTACATCAAAGTTTTTCAAAGCTACAAAATAATCGATTGTGAACTTATGACAATCGATTGTGTTGAGGCAGTGTCTATCAAACATTTTCACAGTCATAAAATAATCGATTGTGTACCTTTGACAATCGAGTGCATTAAGGCAGTGTCTAATTGATTTTTCAAAGACTGATATATAATCGATTGTTCTCATAGCATAATCGATTGTGTAATTGACCGTTGCCAAAATATTTTCAAACACCGTTAGGTAATCGATTACAGATTTCTAATAATCGATTGTTTTAAATAAAATCTGAAAAAGATTTTTGAACGTTGCCAAGTAATAGATTGTAGATTTCTGACAATCGATTGTTTTAAGTAAAAATCCGGAAATGATTTTTTGAACGTTGCCAAGTAATCGATTGTAGATTTCTGACAATCGATTGTTTTAAGTAAAATCTGGAAATGATTTATTGAACGTTGCCAGTAATCGATTATTGATCTTAGATAATCGATTGTTAAGCGTAAAATCTGGGAATGATTTTTGGAACGATTGGCAAACAATCGATTGTGGCATTTTGACAATCGATTGTCACTGAGTAAAATCAGCAATTCTTAATTGGCAATTAGGCAACGGTAATGCATGGTTTTGCAACTATAAATACAGCTTCAAATCAGTCTTCTAAATACAACAACTGATCATATTATTGCTATAGCTTGCATACTCTATTGTTCATCACTTTCTATTCATTACATAAGTTTTGAGAGCCAAAATTCTTGACGAAAGTTGTTGCGTTCTTGAGCGTATCTGTTTACTCATATCTACTCTATTAAGAGAGTCTTGTTTACGTGAGTGCTAAGTGTTTTATACACTTGAAGGGAAGTGTTAGTCCCTTGTATTTTTAGAAGGAACTTGTGTTTCCTTTGGTTGAAGTCTTGGAGTGTTGTATCTTCGAGCAAAGGTTGTTGAGGCTTGTGTCCTCAGTTTGTAAAGGTCTGTTGAGCACCCGTAAGCTTAACAGTGTTAGTGAAAATCTCGAGAGAGTCTCTCGGGGACTGGACTAGCCACGGGTTGTGGTGAACCAGGATACATCGGTGCGTTCGTTCTTATTTATTTACTTATCGCACTTATTTCTTTCCTGCAATTTTTAAATTCCGCAAGTTTACGCTAATTTTTATTATAACGCTATTCACCCCCCCCCCCCTCTAGCGATAAGCGTATTTTCTAACAATTGGTATCAAAGCCCAACTCTCTGAAGACTTAACCGTTTGAGAGAAACAATCCATGGCTTCTACTCGTGATTCTTTTGCAGGAATAGGTGAAGGACAATGCTCCACCCGACCACCACTATTTGATGGTACAAACTATACGTACTGGAAGGAGAGGATGAGAATATTTGTTCAATCAAATAGTTTTCATCTTTGGAAGGTTATAATGAAGGGAGAACAAATTCCAACCAAAAAGGTTGAAAATAAAGATGTTCCAAAGTCCGAAGATGAATACGATGCGGATGATATCCGAAAGGTGCAAAACAACGCTAAAGCCATTAATTTATTATATTGTGCTGTAAATGCTGATGATTACAGGAAAATATCATGTTGCACAATGGGGAAGCAAATGTGGGACAAGCTGGAAATTACGTACGAAGGAACGGACCAGGTAAGGGAAGCTAAAATTGATTTCCTAACCCATGCATATGAATTGTTTCACAGGAAGGAAGGCGAAAAGGTCGATGAGATGTTCGAACGATTTTCAAAAATCGTTAATGATTTACATGCTCTTAAGAAGACCTTCACGGATAAGGAACTTGTCCGAAAAATTCTCCGAAGTCTCACTCCGGCATGGCGATCCAAGGCCGACGCGATTCAAGAATCTATTGGCATTTCAAATGTCACCATCGACGGATTAAGAGGTAACCTTGAAACTTATGAATCTACTATACTTAACCCTCTTGTTGATGATCAAAGGAAACAAAAGATCGCTCTCAAGGCAAGCACAAGCCAACCTCAAAATGATGAGGATGGAGACAGCGAGTTCGGACTCGTTATTAAAAGATTTCAAATGTTCATGCGAAAAGAGTATGAACGAAAGGGCAAAAAGCAAGGAGATCAAATAAAGTGCTATGAGTGCGGAGAAACCGGGCACATTAAATCAAATTGCCCAAATGCCAAAAAGGAGAAGAAACCCTTCAAGAAACAACGAGCATACATATCTTGGGGAGGCGACTCCGGTGACGAGTCGAGTGAGGAAGAAGAAGACGAAGCCGCAAATCTTTGTCTCATGGCTCACGAAAACAATCAAGAAGAGGTATATCAAATTTCTTCCAAAAATTTCTATTCCCTTGAGGAAATGCAAAATGCTTTTGATGAGTTGTATAGTGAATTTATTAAAGCTTCCAAAACTATTAAAAGCATAAAAGAAAATGCTTCTTTAAAAGAAAAAGATTTTGAAAAACAAATCTCTTTGAAAGAAAAGGATTTGGAAATTTTGATTTTGGAAAATGAGAAGTTGAAAGAAGAAAGCAAATTTTTCGGCAAGAGAAGCGCCGACAAACCCGAGAGCTCTAGTAAAAATTGTACTTCTTGCATGCATCTCAAAAATGAGGTAGAAAGACTTAAGGGCACCCTTGATAAGTTTAATTCTTCTCATAAAAATTTGAATGAAGTTCTTGTTAATTTGAAGTCGACCAAGCATGGCATAGGCTTTAAGAATGAGCCTAAAGAAAAGGTTGAAGCCACCCCCAACAACCTAAGGCTCAACCTAGGATTAATAAAACAAACGCTCATCCTAGATATAACAAACCTAGAAATGGCTTTCAACAATCGCAACCTAGAAATAATCATTCTAGAAATAATGCATACTCTAGGCCAAACACTAGAAGGAATTTTGAACCTTGTAGAACACCTAGAAATGGCTTTCAACCTAGAAACAACTATCCTAGAAATGCTGTATATCCTAGAACAAACAGTAGGAGAAATGATTTTCATGAATTGCGCAATAGTCATATTGTCAAGAATAGAGTAAATGAATTTCGTCCGTCCAATTACTATCAACCTAGACGAATGCATAATCCTAATGTTGTTTGTCATTATTGTAGACGAATTGGACATATTGCTCCTGCTTGTTTTACACGACATAGACATAACACTCAATCACATCACTATGATTTGCCTAACCCCCAAGGACCCAAAATGGCATGGGTACCTAAAACTGATTAATCTGTTTTGTAGGTGTGTTTGAAGGGGTCAAGTGTACTTTGGTACCTTGATAGTGGATGCTCCAAGCACATGACTGGAGACGAATCCAAGTTCCTTCAACTAGAACACAAGGAAGGAGGAAGCGTTATTTTTGGTGATAACAACAAAGGAAAAATTATCGGCATTGGATCGGTCTGTAAGGATGACTCCTCTTCCATTAAGCATATATTGCTAGTTAAGGGTCTAAAACATAATCTCTTGAGCATAAGTCAATTATGTGACAAGGGAAATCTTGTTTTATTTGATTCAAATGAATGCTTAGTTTTTCGCCGTAGCGATTTTAAAATTATTCTTCGTGGATTTAGAATGGATAATATCTATATGGTTGATCTCGAAAATTCTTCATCTGAATATGTAGATTGTCTTATGAGCAAAGAAGATGATACGTGGTTATGGCACCGTAGAGTAGCTCACATCAACATGCATCTTTTGAACAAATTGGTTTCACAAAATTTAGTTATTGGTCTTCCAAACTTGAAATTTGAAAAAGACTCTATTTGTGATTCTTGTCAAAAAGGGAAGCAAACAAAAGCATCTTTTAAATCGAAAAATATTGTTTCAACTACTAGACCTTTGCAATTACTTCACATGGACTTATTTGGACCATCTCGCATTGAAAGTCTTGGTAGAAATTATTATGCTTTTGTTGTTTTTGATGATTATTCTAGATTTATATGGACTCTATTTCTTGCTCATAAAAGTGAAGCTTTTCATAATTTCAAATATTTTCTTAAACGTGTTCAAAACGAAAAGGACACAACCGTCACTTCAATAAGAAGTGATCATGGGGGAGAGTTTGATCACAATCTCTTTGCGGACTTCTGTGACAAACTCGGTATCGAGCACACCTTCTCCGCTCCACAAACACCACAACAAAATGGGGTGGTGGAAAGGAAAAATAGGTGTCTCGAAGAGATGGCTAGAACCATGCTCGATGAGGCTAAGATTCCCAAACATTTTTGGGCGGATGCCGTGAGTACCGCATGCTACGTTCTAAATAGAGTAGTCATAAGGCCAATACTCATGAAAACCCCCTATGAACTCTATAAGGGAAGGAAACCAAATATCTCCCATTTTAGAGTTTTCGGTTGTAAATGTTTTATTCATAACAATGGAAAAGATCAATTGGGAAAATTTGATGCCAAATCCGATGAAGGAATTTTTATTGGTTATTCTTCACGTAGCAAAGCATATAGGGTATTCAATAATAGAACCGGAACTGTGGAGGAATCCCCTCATATTGTGTTTTCCGAAAATAATGCTCGCTTGGTGAGAAAGGATTCTGGTTTTGATCTTGCAGGTATTTTAAACTCACTAAGTCCTCAAGACATAGTACAGGAGGAAACTCCGAAGGAAACTCAAGATGAAATCTTGGATCAATTATTGGAGGAAGAGCCACAATTGGAAAAAGAAACGAAAAAGCCTAACTCGTGGAGGACAATCAAAGACCATTCTCTCAAACAGGTAATTGGTGACGTCGGAGAAAATGTAAGTACCCGAAACTCTCTTAAGAACACCTTAGGACATACTGCTTTTGTTTCTCAAATTGAACCCACAACCATCTCCGAAGCAATTGGGGATGAATTTTGGACCTTGGCAATGCAAGAGGAGCTTAACCAATTCAAACGGAATGACGTTTGGGATTTGGTGCCAAGACCCAAAAATCATACCATAATTGGTACGAAATGGGTTTTTCGAAACAAATTAGATGAAAATGGTGTAATCACTAGAAACAAAGCTAGGCTTGTAGCAAAAGGCTACAATCAAGAAGAGGGTATTGACTATGAAGAAACATATGCTCCCGTAGCAAGGTTAGAAGCTATTCGTTTATTACTTGCCTTTGCATCTTCTATGAATTTCAATTTGTATCAAATGGATGTAAAAAGTGCTTTTCTAAATGGTGTTATTCAAGAAGAAGTTTATGTTGAACAACCCCCGGGTTTTGAAGATTTTAAATCTCCAAATCATGTTTTCAAACTTAAAAAGGCTCTTTATGGTCTTAAACAAGCTCCCCGAGCTTGGTATGAAAGATTGAGTAAATTTCTTTTGGAAAATGATTTCATTAGGGGGAAAGTTGACACCACTCTTTTCGTTAAGCATAAAAACAATGATATTTTATTAGTTCAAATCTATGTGGATGATATTATATTTGGTGCTACTAACAATGTTTTGTGCAAGGAATTTTCCGATTTAATGACAAGCGAATTTGAGATGTCTATGATGGGTGAGCTAACATTCTTTTTGGGGCTGCAAGTAAAGCAAATGAAAGAAGGAACTTTCATTTGTCAAGCTAAATATTGCAAAGAATTGCTGAAACGATTTGAAATGATCAACGCAAAAGCAATGGCCACTCCCATGAGCACATCCGATCATCTAGACAAAGATGAGAAAGGTAAGGAAGTCGACACCAAAAAGTATCGAGGTATGATTGGATCTCTCCTTTGTCTTACTGCTAGTAGACCGGACATCATGTTTAGCGTGTGCTTATGAGCTCGTTATCAATCGTGTCCAAAGGAGTCTCACCTAACTGCGGTGAAATGGATATTGAAGTATCTTGTTGGTACTGTAAATGTGGGTCTATGGTACCCCAAAGGTTCTTCATGCCAACTTGTTGGCTATTCCGATTCCGATTTTGCTGGATGCAAATTGGACCGCAAGAGCACTAGTGGCACTTGCCATTTGCTCGGTAGCTCTCTCGTTTCTTGGTTTAGCAAGAAATAAGTAAGTGTTGCGTTGTCCACAACCGAGGCTGAATATGTAGCCGCGGGGAGTTGTTGCGCTCAAATCCTTTGGATGAAACAACAACTCTTGGACTATGGCCTAAGTCTTTATCATATCCCTCTTAGATGTGATAATACTAGCGCCATATGCTTGACGAAGAACCCCGTTCTTCATTCAAGAACAAAACACATTGAAATTAGGCATCATTTTATAAGAGATCACGTTCTCAAGGGTGATGTCGAAATTGAATTTGTTGAAATCAAAGATCAATTGGCCGACATCTTTACAAAACCCTTAGAGAAAGAGTGCTTCTTCCGAATTCGTAGTGAACTCGGGATTCTTGACTCCATGTTGATCTAAGTCATGCATTGCATTTTCCCTTTCACATGATTTCTAACTTGAGCGTCGGAGACGTCTAACGAATTTTTGCAGGTATCGCCCTAAAGGCAGGGGGAGTTATAAAGATTGATGCAGAATAATCAATTTATCCTAAGGATAACCGATTTCTCTTTAGTATATAATCGATTATCAAGTATCAATAATCGATTATGTTGGTATTATTTGCTTTATTATGTCTTTTTATGCAACTTTTGCTTAATCAATAAACAAGTTACTCACCTTTTCCATTTTTGCTAATGTCAAAAGGGGGAAGAATAAGGGATATGCACTAAATTTTTTATTGGCATAAATTGAGGGGGAATTCATATGTTGAGGGGGAACTAATTGCATATCTATACACTCATTGCATATCTTTAATTGTCTTGAATCGTCATTATGAATTATCAAATATGCATATCCCGACTAAAGTTTGCCATTATCAACAAGGGGGAAATTGTTGAAACACGTTCTCAAGGCACTATACTAAACGTGTGTTTATATCTATCGCCATTGATTAGTTCACAAAATGGGTTGAGGCCATCACCCTCAAGTCTGCCACCAAGAAAGCAGTAGTGTATTTCGTGCATTCCAACATCATTTTCCGCTTTGGGATTCCCGCTGTCATTATTACTGACAATGCAGCTAATCTAAACAGTCGGCTGATGGGAGAGATATGTGAACAATTCAAAATAACACATAGAACTCCACTCCCTACAAACCTAAAGCTAATGGTGCGGTCAAAGCAGCCAACAAGAACATCAAGAAATCTTGAAGAAAAAATGATTCAAAGCTCGAGGAAATGGCATGAAAAGCTGCCTTTCGCATTGATGGGATATCGTACCACAGTACGTACACTTGTAGGAGCCACTCCCTACTTGCTGGTCTATGGAACTGAGGCTGTTATACCTGCCGAGGTGGAAATCCCCTCGCTCCGGGTGATTGTGGAAGCAGAAATCGAAGATAGTGAATGGGTCAAAACCCGTTTAGAGCAACTGGCATTAATTGATGAGAAACGAATGGACACATTATGCCACAGGCAGTTGTACAAACAAAGAATGGCCCGCGCCTACAACAAGAAAGTGCACCCTAGGAATTTCGTTTGAGACGGATACTTCCCCATCATCAGGAGGCCAAAGGAAAATTTGCTCCAAATTGGAAAGGCCCATACATCATCAGAAAGATATTTCCTAGTGGAGCATTGTACCTGGGCGACGTTGAATGAGATGAGCCCGAGGCAGCGGTAAACGGTGACTCCGTGAAAAGGTATTATGTTTAAATCCCCTGCAGCAATTACCCCGGTGGATCTATCCCCACTATTTTTGTAACCCAAAAAGAAAAGAAAGAGGAAATTAAGAAAAAAAGAAAAAAAAGAGGAAAAAAAAATTTTAAAAAGGGAATATAAAACAAAATTAGTTTAGGAAACACTTCCCAAACTACGTATGACTTGATTCCGAAAGAATACGTAGGCAGCCTCTCCCTGAGGTTCAGTTACATCAAAATAAAAATCCCATTTACCCAAGAAAATTAAAACTGAGGCAGAAATGTATCGGTTCGTTTCCATCCAAATGATTGCAAAGTTATAGATCCCTGGGGATTTGAAGAATACCGTATGTTGGGGTTTGACACCAATTAAATTTGTGAGAAAAATAAATGAGAGAGTCTTATCGGTGAAAACTGTTGAAACACGTTCTCAAGGCACTATAGTAAACGTGTGTTCATATTTGTAGGTTTTGATGAATGACAAACTATGCGCAATTGACATATGACGAGGTCCAAGCACAAGCACGAAATTGATACATAACGAGATTCAAGCACAAGACCAAGATCAAGCAAAGATATAAAGTTATGCATGAGTCGTTCTTTAATTGTGATCTTGATCCGATAACTTGACTCAAGACTTGGCTTCTCTCGTAAAAACATTTTTATCAAATCATGAATATTTAATTTAAAGCAAAATGATTTTAAATCATGCATATTTACTTTAGTTAAAATGATTTTTAAACATGCCTCTAAAATCTGGACTAAGATAATCGATTATGTACTTATGATAATCGATTATGTTAAGTCAGCTGCATGACAATCGATTGTGCACTTATGACAATCGATTGTGTTAAGGCAGTGTGCATCAGATTTTTTAAATCTGCATGACAATCGATTGTGAACCTTATGACAATCGATTGTGTTGAGGCAGTGTACATCAAAGTTTTTCAAAGCTACAAAATAATCGATTGTGAACTTATGACAATCGATTGTGTTGAGGCAGTGTCTATCAGACATTTTCAAAGTCATAAAATAATCGATTGTGTACCTTTGACAATCGAGTGCATTAAGGCAGTGTCTAATTGATTTTTCAAAGACTGATATATAATCGATTGTTCTCATAGCATAATCGATTTTGTAATTGACCGTTGCCAAAATATTATCAAACACCGTCAGGTAATCGATTACAGATTTCTAATAATCGATTGTTTTAAATAAAATCTGAAAAAGATTTTTTGAACGTTGCCAAGTAATAGATTGTAGATTTCTGACAATCGATTGTTTTAAGTAAAAATCCGGAAATGATTTTTTAAACGTTACCAAGTAATCGATTGTAGATTTCTGACAATTGATTGTTTTAAGTAAAATCTGGAAATGATTTTTTGAACGTTGCCAGTAATCGATTATTGATCTTAGATAATCGATTGTTAAGCGTAAAATCTGGGAATGATTTTTGGAACGATTGGCAAACAATCGATTGTGGCATTTTGACAATCGATTGTCACTGAGTAAAATCAGCAATTCTTAATTGGCAATTAGGCAACGGTAATGCATGGTTTTGTAACTATAAATACAGCTTCAAATCAGTCTTCTAAATACAACAACTGATCATATTATTGCTATAACTTGCATACTCTATTATTCATCACTTTCTATTCATTACATAAGTTTTGAGAGCCAAAATTCTTGACGAAAGTTGTTGCGTTCTTGAGCGTATCTGTTTACTCATATCTACTCTATTAAGAGAGTCTTGTTTAAGTGAGTGCTAAGTGTTTTATACACTTGAAGGGAAGTGTTAGTCCCTTGTATTGTAAGAAGGAACTTGTGTTTCCTTTGGTTGAAGTCTTGGAGTGTTGTATCTTCGAGCAAAGGTTGTTGAGGCTTGTGTCCTCAGTTTGTAAAGGTTTGTTGAGCACCCGTAAGCTTAACATTGTTAGTGGAAATCTCGAGAGAGTCTCTCGGGGACTGGACTAGCCACGGGTTGTGGTGAACCAGGATACATCGGTGCGTTCGTTCTTATTTATTTACTTATCGCACTTATTTCTTTCCTGCAATTTTTAAATTCCGCAAGTTTACGCTAATTTTTATTATAACGCTATTCACCCCCCCCCCCTCTAGCGTTAAGCGTATTTTCTAACAAAAACCTCCGGGCACCATAAGGCGAGGTGAGTAGAGAGAAACAAAATGAAAGAGTCCGTTTAGTGAAAACTCGAAAAGAGCACTATCGGGCAATGGGAGAAAATAAATGAGAGAGGCTGATTGGCGAAAACCTGCAAAGGGCGCCATTGGCCGAAAAGAGGACATAGTGCTGCCTAGACCTGAGTAAGTTTCTTTGGTGTTCGGAAAAGTGGAAATCAGAAAGCAGAAATGGATTTGGGCCGGGTATCCAGTCCAAAAAGCGTGTTGTCGCCCTTTAAAGCCGGCTCGCATTTTTAGATAAGTTCCTTCTTTTCCTTCAAGGTGCATACCTCTCTAAATTCATATTTCACTCCTTTCCACTTTAACTTCCTCACCATTCCTTAAAGAAAGGTAGTAGGACCGGCTTCGCGGTTTTCTCCGGGCAAGAATTAGGGGAATGACCGACATCGTCAAGTACGCTTGGCCAATCCTGGTTGATCGTGACAGTTAATGCCCCAAAGTAAGTAAATAGGAGAAGGAAATTCAAAGTCAAAAGGCATGAAGTTGAAGCAAAATCGAAGGGTTTCAAGCCGAATAGGTTGTCGATTCTTATCAAGAGTCCCAAAAGCAAGCCCAAAATCAAAGGCATGAAAAAACTCACGACCCAAGGTCCGAGAAGCAAAGACCCAGCCCAAAATGAGTACCCCCTGGCCAACTAAGCAAGGACGGAAAGCCGAGGTTTTGCTTTTGAATACAAAGGAAGTCAGAATCACGCATCACAAGACCACAAAACCAATCACTGTTCAAACTAACAGTTTGTTTTGTTTCTGAACTAAAATAGATGCATGAGCAACTTAGAAAACAACCAAAGGATAGGCACAAGGGCCAAAGGTGCTGATGCATTAATGACCAAAGGGAAGTTTTCTTTTCATTTTCTGCAAACTCGTAAATGAGCATGACAGCACGAGATCCTAATCTCTAGTTCCCCTTTGTACAGATTGTGGACTTCCCAGGCATTACCTAAGGATTGTGTTCTGGCCCCTCCAGCATATATCAAGGAAGTTTCCTTTCACATCCCCAGCATAACTTGAGGACACTCTCCCTACATTCCCCACTCCCCAGCATGGTCCAGGAGCTAACACTCCCCTACCCTTATCATAACCTAAGAATTATTCCTTTCCTTCTCTATCCCCAGCACAGTCAAAGGGATCTCTGTGATCCTCCGCTGCCTTGCATTTCCCTAGGATAACCTAGGATTTTTCATTCATCCCGGCATAACCCGTGGATTCCCTAGCATAACCTAGGATTTTTCATTCATCTCGGCATAACCGTGCATTCCCCTGACATAACTCAGGATCTCCCTTTATCCCAGCATAACCCGTGGATTCCCCTAGCATAACCTAGGATTGTTCTTTCATCCCGGCATAACCTGTGGATTCCCCTGACATCTCCCTTCATCCCGATATAACCCTTGGATTCCCCTAGCATAATCTAGGATTTTTCATTCATCCCAGCATAACACGTGGATTCCCATGACATAACTCAGGATCTCTCCTCATCCCGGCATAACCCGTGGATTCCCCTAGCATAACCGAGGATTGTTCTTTCATCCCGGCATAACCCCTGGATTCCCTCTAACATAACTCAGGATCTCCCTTCATCCCGGCATACCCCGTGGATCCTCCTAGCATAACCTAGGATTGTTCTTTCATCCCGGCATAACCGGTGGATTCCCCTGACATAACTCAGGATCTCCCTTCATCCCGGCATGACCAGTGTATTCCCCTAACATTACCTAGGATTTTTTGTTCATCCCGGCATAACCCGTGGATTCCCCTAGCATACCCTAGGATTGTTCTCTCATCCCGGCATAACTCGTGGATTCCCCTGACATAACTCAGGATTTTCCTTCATCCCGGAATAACTCGCGGATCTCCCTAGCATAACATAGGATTTCTCACTCATCTCGCATAACCAGCGGATCTCCCTGGCATAACCCAGAAACCTTTTTCATTCATCCCTAGCATAACCCAGGAATCATTTTTCATTTCATCCCTGCATAACCCGTGGATGTTTTCTTTCATCCTCAGCAGGGACACTTCATTTTCATCCCGACATAACCCGTGAATTCCCCTAGCATAACCTAGGATTGTTCTTTCATCCCGGCATAACTCGTGGATCCCCCTGACATAACTCAGAATCTCTATCCATCACGGTATAAAACGTGGAGTCCCCTGGCATAACCTAGGATATTTTCCTATCCTGTCATAACCCCCAGATCATTTCTTTCCATCCCAATAGAGACCTTTTCATTCTCATCCCGGCATAACCCGAGGATTCCCATCTTATCCCCAGCAAGAACCATTTCTCCTCTCCATCATAACCTGGCGATCTTTCCAAGGGATACACAATTCTGATACTTTTGTTTTAATAAAGAATAGCATAGATGTGTGTTATAAATAACTCACAAAATTTTCCAGTGAAAACTGGGGCAGAAAATTTCGTTCGTTTGCTTGTTTTGCTGTCTAAGCAGGTGTCACCTTAAGGCACAAGATCCGGCATAATTCAAAACATGAGTGTCAATTCAGAAAAGAAGAAAGAAAAAGAGACAAAAGGTGAACTCAAAGTGGTGAGGCACACAAAGATGCGGACTGCTCAAAATATAATTGAAGTCAGAAGCTCGACGTATCGTGTTTTGTTCAAGATTGAAGGCTGAGCCAGCAGCTGCAGCTAACGAAAATCAAGATTCAGATCATAGTCTGCTGCGAAAGATAGCCGAGACTCAAGATCAAGATTCAAGAGAATCATAGATAGGAACCCCTCCGACTATAACACCTCCCTGGACCACCACTGACCGTCCATTGACCACCAGCCTACCACCCTACTGCCGCCGCCGAAAATTGCCTCACGGCGGTGGCTTGCAACCAAACTGCCCTAGATTTACACCACTCAACCGTCATGACCTCCCCTACCCGTCCTGTAATTATTTCCCATCGAATAAGCCCCCTCATTCTTGAATCTTCAAAAATAGGGTCGTCGGAACCACCATCTTCGGCGACCTTGTTCCAAACCCCTCCACCGTTACACCATAGAGCCACTAGGACACCCCTTTCCCCATCCTGTATCCCACTCCCTTCAAATCCCCCTCCATCATCTCGAATATTCTCTGAAAGGTTGCCGGAAATCCTATCTCCGGCGACCCTATTCCAAAGCTCCCCAAATTTACACCCCTAAAGCATCTCAATCCCCTTGTTCTAACCGTGTAAGTCACTCCTCTCAAATCTTCCTGAAACTCTTAGAATTTTAAATCAAAACTTAACCGTAAAACACAAAACATACTGGAAATGGTTCAAATTACTCCTAGGCAGCCCTTGTTCCTTCCTATACCCAACCATACCACACTTGAGTCCCACGAATACTTAACCATTGAGTAAATCCCAATATGAGACCACACTGAGGTCTCAGGACTTTGAAAGCCATCCTGAACCTTTAACAAATCCATTGTACATTGTCCTAGGAGGTTCGAAACCCTGTGGAAGGGGTCAATATTTGATTGAAAGGGTTTAAATGGGAAAAATAATAATAAGCTAAGTTTTCTGTTTATTTTCATTTCATTAGCTAATTAAATGCTTGATTTCTTTTAATAATTGATTAGGTTCAGTAGTTACATGCTTAACAGTTTGAAGTTCTTCTATGTGATTCTCTTTTGGTTGTTTGTCTCTGTTTGTCCAGAAGTTCATCTGAATAGGTTTCAATATTCATAAAACCTTTCATCTCTTGAGTAATATTGATATCTTGCTAGTATTAGTTCCCTGATTTTGGAAAGCCTAATTTTGTTTATTCTTCAAATAATATGATTCTAGGGCTCGATTGACCTCCGTCTTCTGATTTTTATTTGTTGATTACTGGTATGTTTGGTTGATTTATGCTCCTAAGGGTTTGATGTCCAGTTTAGGCTGATTGATGGGATAGACCTTTCATTGCAAGAGTTAGTTTTTATTTTTCCAATTTGATTCATAAGCTGAATGTTCATTTTTGTTGTGTGCTTCTCGTTCTTAAGTATTTCTGAGTATCCTTGATTGAGCTATCTCTGGAAACCAAGTGCTGATAGATGTATTCATTCTTTTGGGTTATTTTGGTCTTTTGTTTTGATTAATCTTGTATAATGTTTGGATGTGAAAGTCCACATTTAGGCATTTTGTTGAACCTTGATAATTTTGGTTGATTGAACTTTCATGAGCCTATTAGTCTAAGGTTGAAATGTAACCCAAGTTTTATTGACCATGGTCAATTGTAACTAAATTAGGGTCAAAGAATCGACTAATGTCAAAATTTCAGGGGAGGGTAATTTAGAAAGGAAGTGAGGGTATAAGAGGGATTCTAAGCTTTAAAAATCTGATAGGAATCCCTTAGAACCTTCTAACATGGACTAAAACATAAATCTTGCCTCAAACTTGATGCACAAGTCAGAAATTGAAGATCATTTAGACAAAATGCAATTTGGGTTAAGGACTAAAAAGAAAACAAGGCAAAATCTGATGCCCTAAAAACTTTTCTATATAACGAACCATCCAGGCATTGTAAAAAGGATCCTGAAACCTTCTCTTTGAGTTCTAGAGCTAAAATACATATTAGTTTCTCCTATATTTGCAAAAATATACCATTAGTGCTGTTGGATTCAATTTTTTTTCTAGAAATTTTGGTTCTCTAGAAACTCTGTTGAAGTCTGGATGCACTGTTTGATTGGATGTTGATTGTTTAGATGGTCTCTTATATTTACTCATAGGCTCCTTTTTTGCTTGAATTACGGTACATTTCCTTGTTCATCTGATACATTGAAGTTCAAGCATAAAATATTCATGAATGTGCAGATTTGAGTTCCTTATGTTATTCTAAACCCTCTCCCTGTTTTCCCCTATCCAGTTTTGGTTGTAGCTGTATTGATAAGATAGTCCTTATGTTGTAATTAACGTTAGACTAATTCATTTCTGGTAATAATTGGACTCTAGAGACTGATCTATTTGTAATAATTGGACATTTGATTTTTTTTAAAAAGTATGAATCATCATTAGTGCTGGTAGTGAATGTGTAACTGTCCTAGATGATTATTTCATGTTGTTTAGAACTAAGGAAATCATGAAATATTGGCTCAAAAATTATCAAAATCCAATCATTATGTATTATGAAGTGCACTCAAATTTCAATGTGTTAGTAGTGTTGTGTTTTAGATCTATAAGCTGTAAATCAAAGTCATAATTGTATTTTGAATAACTATATTCATATACTCTTACTGACGAGTATATGAATCATTGAGTTCAGATAAGTTTGATATAAAATGATTGTTAGTATTTTCTTTGGGAATGTGCATATGTTCAACTTTGTATATAGTTTTGAACCAAAATGGTTACTGAGGACTGGACCCCTTTGTCCAAACCAACACTGGGCTCATTCGCGAGGCCCAGTAAGTACCCAAATATTGTAAGTCAACATGTTTGACGGGCTAAGTGATTAAAGGCCCAAGCCAGTCACTATAGCTATCAGTCACAGCCTGTATAATATATGCTCCTGGGCTGGCCCAAACTTGATTTATTATATGCAAATTGGACATGAACGAGGCTAAGGCGCATATTATGCTTCTCAAATGCACAGTTCATACATAAAGCGATTAATGCGTTTAAGCACCTACTAGAGTAGAGAATTAGCATGTTTTAGAATATCCCTCTAAATGTGAACCACGTTAGCAAATTCCACGTGTTGGCTCCTTAATTCATTAATGCAAATAGAAAAATAGGAAGTGCCGTTTAGCAAATTTTACGGCCTTCCTGCGAATGTCAAACACGTAGTTTCTATAGGCACGTGTTTAATAATATACCTTCCTAAACATGGGTGCGCATTTATGTGATCCAAATCCTATTCTTAATGGAATTAAAATATGTCTAAAATTGCGGGTGCATTTATGTGACGCGATTCGCTACATGTTTTAATAACATTGTTAATTTTCTTAAAACAGATGTTCAAAGCGGTTAATAATATAAAATTACGAGTTAACAGGTATAGAAAATCATTTTTTAGCAACATATAATAAGTTTAAGCGACCGTGCAAGAAGCACAGGATCCGAGGGTGCCGAACACCTTTCCTCGGGTCAACAGAATTCCTTACTCAAGAATTTCTGATTCGCAGACTCCAATTGTGTAGTCGAAATTTCGTTGATTTGGGATTTTGAATAAACCAGTGACTTGGGACACCAAAAGCCAAACCTATCCCAAGTGGCGACTCTTGAAATGAATAATTAATCCCATATCGAATAATGTCACTTTAATTGGAAAAACTCATATACACGTGTCACCTTTTGGGGTAACCACGTGTAAGCGGTAAAAAGGAGGTGTGACAAATACTCTTCGCTCAACAATTTATAATCCTTGCAGCACTACAAGAAGTTCAGCTTGTATGTTTGTGGTATGGAGTAGACTTCCCATGAAACCGTCACAGAGTTGTTGCTGGAGTTTCTGAAGACTCCTCCCAGACCCCCTTCCTAGGATTTCCAAAAGTTGCCCAATCGGTGTTAAGCTTGTAATGATATATTAAGGGGGGAACCCATTTGACCCAGATGGTCTTCTATTTTGTAGGTGTTTGGTTAACTGAGATAGTGATACACCCAGTTGTTGTGACGACCCGATTGGTCATCTTAAGAATTAACGTCTGGATCCCCTATTAACTGCTTTTTCCAAGTTTATTTCTGCTTATTTGATTTTTCGGAACGTTCAAATTTGAGTTTCGGAGAGTTTTCGGGACACTAAGTCCCTAATTGAGAGCTTAAGTGTTGGAAAGTTGTCCTTAGTCGGAATAGTGTAAAGGCGACCTTGAAATGGAAATCAGATGGTTCCGTTAGCTTCGTTAGGTGACTTCGAGGATGAGAGCATGTTCGGAATGTGTTTTGGAGGTCCGTAGCCACTTTAGGCTTGAAATGCGGAAGTTGAATTTTTGAAGTTTACGGTTAATAGGCGAGATTTTGATTGGAGGGTCGAAATGGAATTCCAAAACTTGCAGTAGCTATGTCATGTCATTTCGGATGTGTGTGCAGAATTTCAGGTCATTTGGATGTGGTTTGGATAGGTTTTTTATCGTAAATGTGTTTTGAGAGAATTTGAAGTTCTTAGGCTTGAATCATTGATTAATTTGAGTTTCTGAAGTTGTTTCATGTGGTTTAAGGATGGGAACAAGTTTGGATGAGGTTTTAGGATGGGTTGGTACCTTTGGTTGAGGTTCCGGGGCCTTGGCGTGATTTCAGATGGCTAACAGGAAGTTTTGAGACTTAAGAGTTGCAGAAAATCCTTCAGCAGTTGCAGGTCATATTCCTTCTCCGCGTTCGCAAATTTTCTCTCGCGTTCACGTAGTTCTGACCTTCTTCTACGCGTTTATGTCCTCCTCCATGCATTCCCGTACAGTAATTCTGGAGGAGGGCCAGTTACCTCATCGTGTTCGTGTTTAGTCCTTCGCGTTCGCGAGCTTCACGTTTTCCTCAATCGCGATCGCGTCTAAGGCATAGCTTTATTTGACTCTGAGGACTGATGCCTATTTATACTCATCGTGTTCGCGTAGATTTACCAGCCTAGGCCTTCGCGTTTGCGGACTCTTACCCGCGTTCGCGAAGGGCATTTTTGGCAGCCATCATTTTTCCTTCTTCGCGAATGCGAGACTTCCTCCGTGTTCGCGATGCTTTGAATATCTGGACAGATATAAACATTTCAGAATCTGAGGATTATCCATTTCTATCAAAACACAAGCTTGGAAGCTCGGATTTGGGAGAAATTTTGAGGAATTCTCTACTTTCTAATACTTAAAACCCACTAATCTAATCACGAATTCCTCCTTAATTTTAGATTTTTGAATAAAAATGGGTAAAACTTTATAGACCAAATTATTGAGTTTTGAGTGGGTGTTTAACCTCCGATTTGAGATATTTTTATATGGTTAGACTCGTAAGAGGATGAGGGTTCTGAAAATGTGAATATTTTATGATTCCAAGACGTTGGCCTGAGGGGCATTTTGGTCATTTTACCTAATTTCTTAGCTTTGAATTGTTGAAACACATTCTCAAGGCGCTAAACTAAAAGTGTGTTCATATTTGCAGGTTTTGATAAATGACAAATGATGCGCAATTGACATATGACGAGGTCCAAGCACAAGCGCGCAAATGTCATGTAACGAAGTTCAAGCACAAGACAAACAAAGATCAAGACTAAACAAAGTTATACATGAGTCGTTATTTAATTGTGACCTTGATCCGACAACTTAACTCAAGACTTGGCTTCTCTCGTAAAATTATTTTTATCAAATCATGCATATTTAATTTAGAGCAAAATGATTTTAAATCATGCATATTTATTTTAGCAAAATGATTTTTAAACATGCCTCTAAAATCTGGACTAAGATAATCGATTATGTACTTATGATAATCGATTATGTTAAGTCAGCTGCATGACAATCGATTGTGTACCTTATGACAATCGATTGTATTAAGGCAGTGTGCATCAGATTTTTCAAATCTGCATGAAAATCGATTGTGAACCTTATGACAATCGATTGTGTTAAGGCAGTGTCCATCAGATTTTTCAAAGCTAAAAAATAATCGATTGTGAACTTATGACAATCGATTGTGTTGAGGCAGTGTCCAAACATATTTTTCAAAGCTACAAAATAATCGATTGTGAACCTATGACAATCGATTGTATTGAGGCAGTGTCTATTTGATTTTTCAAAGACTGATAAATAATCGATTGTCCATATAGTATAATCGATTATGTAACTGACCGTTGTCAAAATATTTTCAAACACCGTCAAGTAATCGATTGTATGTTCTTAATAATCGATTGGTTTAAGTAAAATCTGGAAAAGATTTTTTGAACGTTGCCAAGTAATCGATTGTATATTTCTGATAATCGATTGTTTTAAGTAAAATCTGGAAAAGATTTTTTGAACGTTGCCAAGTAATCGATTGTATATTTCTGACAATCGATTGTTTTAAGTAAAATCTGGAAAGGATTTTTTAAACGTTGCCAGTAATCGATTATATGTCTTTGATAATCGATTGTGCTGCGTAAAATCTGGGAATGATTTTTGGAACGATTGGAAAACAATCGATTGTATCATCTTGACAATCGATTGTCGCAGCACAAAATCAGCAATTCTTAATTGGCAATTAGGCAACGGTTATGCATGGTTTTGACACTATAAATACATCTTCAAATCAGTCTTCTAAACATAACAACTGATCATATTATTGCTAAAGCTTGCACACTCTCTCATTCATCATTTTCTATTCATTACATAAGTTTTTGAGAGCCAAATTCTTGATGAAAGTTGTTGCGTTCTTGAGCGTATTTATTTTACTCATATCTACTCTTAAGGAGAGTCTTGTTTTGAGTGCAAAGTGTTTTTATACACTTGAAGGGAAGTGTTAATCCCTTGTATTGTAAAAAGGAACATTGTGATTCCTTTGGTTGAAGTCTTGAAGTGTTGTAACTTTGAGCAAAGGTTGTTGAGACTTGTGTGACTCAAGTTCTCAGTTTGTAACGGTTTGTTGAGCACCCGTAAGCTTAACAGTGTTAGTGGAAATCTCGATAGAGTCTCTCGGGGACTGGACTAGCCACAGGTTGTGGTGAACCAGGATACATCGGTGCGTTCGTTCTTTATTATTTACTTATCGCACTTATTTCATTCCTGCAATTTTTAAATTCTGCAAGTTTACGCTGTTTTTTATTATGACGCTATTCACCCCCCTCTAGCGTTAAGCGTATATTCTAACAATTGGTATCAGAGCCCAACTCTCTGAAAAACTTAACCGTCTGAGAGAAACAATCCATGGCTTCTACTCGTGATTCTTTTGCAGGAATATGTGAAGGACAATGCTCCACCCGACCACCACTATTCGATGGCACAAACTATACGTACTGGAAGGAGAGGATGAGAATATTCGTTCAATCGAATAGCTTTCATTTGTGGAAGGTCATAATGAAGGGAGAACAAATTCCAACCAAAAAGGTTGAAAATGAATGAGTTCCAAAATCCGAAGATGAGTACGATGCGGATGATATCCGAAAAGTACAGAACAATGCTAAAGCCATCAACTTATTATATTGTGCTGTAAATGCTGATGATTACAGAAAAATATCATGTTGCACAACGGCGAAGCAAATGTGGGATAAGCTGGAAATCACGTACGAAGGTACGGACCAGGTAAGAGAGGCTAAAATTGATTTTCTAACCCATGCATATGAACTGTTTCACATGAAGGAAGGCGAAAGGGTCGATGACATGTTCGAACGATTTTCAAAAATCGTTAATGACTTACATGCTCTTAAGAAGACCTTCACAGATAAGGAACTTGTCCGAAAAATCCTCCGAAGTCTCACTCCGGAATGGCGCTCAAAGGCCGACGCGATTCAAGAGTCTATTGGCATTTCAAATGTCACCATCGACGGATTAAGAGGTAATCTTAAAACTTATGAATCTACTATACTTAACCCTCTTGTTAATGATCAAAGGAAACAAAGAATCGCCCTCAAGGCAAGCACAAGCCAACCTCAAAATGATGAGGACGGAGATAACGAGTTCGGACTCGTTATTAAGAGATTTCAAAAGTTCATGCGAAAAGAGTATGAACGAAAAGGCAAACAACAAGGAGATCAAATAAAGTGCTATGGGTGCGGAGAATTCGGGCATATTAAATCAAATTGCCCAAATGCCAAAAAGGAGAAGAAACCCTTCAAAAAACAACGAGCATACATATCTTGGGGAGGCGACTCCGGAGACGAGTCAAGTGAGGAAGAAGAAGACGAAGCCGCAAATCTTTGTCTCATGGCTCACGAAAACAATCAAGAAGAGGTATGTCAAATTTCTTCCAAAAACTTCTATTCTCTTGAGGAAATGCAAAATGCCTTTGATGAGTTGTATAGTGAATTCATTAATGCTTCCAAAACTGTCAAAAGCATTAAGGAGAATGCCTCTTTGAAAGAAAAAGACTTTGAAAAACAACTCTCTTTGAAAGAAAAGGATTTGGAAAAACTGATTTTGGAAAATGAGAAGTTGAAAGAAGAAAATAAATTTTTCGGCAAGAGAAGCGCCGACAAACCCGAGAGTTCTAGTAAAAATTGTACTTCTTGCATGCATCTAAAAGGTGAGGTAGAAAGACTTAAGGGAACCTTAGATAAGTTCAATTCTTCTCATAAAAATTTGAATGAAGTTCTTGTTAATTTGAAATCGACCAAACATGGGATAGGTTTTAAAAACGAGCCTAAAGAAAAAGTTGAAGCCAAACCCCAACCACCTAAGGCTCAACCTAGGATAAATAAAACAAATGTTCATTCTAGAAATAACAATCCTAGAATCAACATGCATGCTAGACCAAACTTTGAACACTTTAGGACACCTAGAAATAGCCCTCAACCTAGAAATAACTATTCTAGAAATGATGCATATCCTAGAAGAAACTTTGAACATTTTAGGACTCCTAGAAATGGCTTTCAACCTAGAAATAATTATTCTAGAAATGCTGCATATCCTAAAACAAATAGTAGGAGAAATGACTTTCATGAAATGCGCAATAGTCATATTGTCGAAAATAGAGTAAACAGTTTTCGTCCGTCCAACTACTATCAACCTAGACGAATGCATAATCCAAATGTCATTTTTCATTATTGCAATCGAATTGGACATATTGCTCCTTCTTATTTCACTAGACATAGACACTTAAATGCATGTCAAGCACAACAGCATGCTACACCTAACTCTCAAGGACCCAAAACAGCTTGGGTACCAAAGACTCATTAATTTGTCTTCTAGGTATATTTGAAGGGATCAAGTGTACTTTGGTACCTTGATAGTGGATGCTCCAAACACATGACCGGAGATGAATCCAAGTTCCTTCAACTAGAACACAAAGAAGGAGGAAGCGTTATCTTTGGAGATAACAACAAGGGAAAAATTATCGGCATTGGATCGGTCGGTAAGGATGAACCTTCTTCCATTAAGCATATATTGCTAGTTAAGGGTCTAAAACATAATCTCTTGAGCATAAGTCAATTATGTGACAAGGGAAATCTTGTTTTATTTGATTCGGATGAATGCTTAGTTTTTCGCCGTAGCGATTATAAAATTATCCTTCGTGGATTTAGAATGGATAACATCTATATGGTTGATCTCGAAAATTCTTCTTCTGAATATGTGAATTGTCTTATGAGCAAAGAAGATGATATGTGGTTATGGCATCGTAGAGTAGCTCACATAAACATGCATCTTTTAAACAAATTGGTTTCACAAAATTTAGTTATTGGTCTTCCAAGTTTGAAATTTGAAAAAGACTCTATTTGCTATTCTTGTCAAAAAGGGAAGCAAACAAAAGCATCTTTTAAATCGAAAAATATTGTTTCAACTACTAGACCATTGCAACTTCTTCATATGGACCTTTTTGGACCATCTCGCATTGAAAGTCTTGGTAGAAATCGTTATGCTTTTGTTATTGTTGATGATTATTCTAGATTTACATGGACACTATTTCTTGCTCATAAAAGTGAAGCTTTTCATAATTTTAAATGTTTTCTTAAACGTATTCAAAATGAAAAGGACACAACCGTCACTTCAATAAGAAGTGATCATGGGGGAGAGTTTGATCACAATCTCTTCACGGACTTTTGTGACGAACTCGATATCGAGCACACCTTCTCTGCTCCACGCACACCACAACAAAATGGAGTGGTGGAAAGGAAAAATAGGTGTCTCGAAGAGATGGCTAGAACTATGCTCGATGAGGCTAAGATTCCCAAACATATTTGGGCGGATGCCGTGAGTACCGCATGCTACGTTTTAAACAGAGTAGTCATAAGGCCAATACTCATGAAAACTCCCTATGAACTCTATAAGGGAAGGAAACCAAACATCTCCCATCTTAGAGTATTCGGTAGTAAATGTTTTATTCACAACAATGGTAAAGATAATTTGGGAAAATTTGATGCCAAATCCAATGAAGGAATTTTTATTGGTTATTCATCACGTTGCAAAGCATATAGGGTATTCAATAATAGAACCAAAACTGTGGAGGAATCCCCTCATATTATGTTTTCCAAAAATAATGCTCGCTTAGCGAGAAAGGATTCTGGTTTTGATCCTGCAGGTATTTTAAACTCAATAAGTCCTCAAGACAAAGTACAAGAGGAAACTCCTAAGGAAATTCAAGATGAAATCTTGGATCAATTATCGGAGGAAGCGCCACAATTGGAAAAAGAAACGAAACTACCTATCGCATGGAGCTCGAACAGGTAATAGGCGATATTGAACAACAGGTAAGTACTCGAAACACTCTTAAGAACACCTTAGGACACACTTCTTAAGAGATCACGTTCTCAATTGGCCAACATCTTGACTCCACATTGATCTAAGTCATTATTTCTTTACAAATTACTAACTTGAGCGTCAGAGACGTCTATTTCTTTTTTGCAGGTATCGCCCTAAAGGCAGGGGGAATTATAAGGCAATGGTGTAGAACAATCGATTGTTACAGTCAATAATCGATTATCATTCCTTTATGTCTCATGTTTACTGTGCCGGACAATCGATTAGCAAGTATCACTAATCGATTATTTACGTTTTATGCTTATTATGCAGGTTTTTGATGTTAATTAATAATCGATTTTTTAACTGTATAATCGATTACCGTCTTGGCCATTCAGTACTGCCTTCCTAAAACAATCGATTGTCTCAAAAGTATAATCGATTATTTTCCGAGTCAGAAAATCTCTGTGCACACTGTGTCATAACAATCGATTACCATAATTCAACAATCGATTATTTTTTGTCAGTAATTCAAATATTTGTTACCGTTTGGGCCCTGCAAGATTCCCACAATCGATTCTTGTCATTTCCGAGTACAATTCAAAAACTCCATAACAATCGATTATTTCGATTCCACAATCGATTGTTTAACGGACAGTGCAAATTTTCTTACCGTTTCTGACCGTTTTGGCTGTTAAATTTCTGCAGGTTTTCACCATAAATGAAATGCCATCCTTCTCAATATAAATAGGTACCATATGTCTTCAATTTCTTCATTCAAGCATCAATCTTATATCCCAAACTTTCAAAAATCTCTCAAATTTCTTACAAAGGCTATTACTACTTATTGAAAATGTCGAGCAGACACACCAAACGCCCCCGTTCAGGCAGACATGGTGCATCTTCTTCAGCTGCTCCTCCTACTCCCAATTTCCCTTACCAAGATGGGTCTCTTTTACGGTTTAACTCTGAAACCGAGCTAACTAGATTCTTGACAAAATTCGAAAAGCGTGACATTCTTCCTCCTCGCTTTTCAACCAGCAAATATCTTGAATCCTGTGCCCCCGCTGCAAACATACTTAGGGAATGTCAACTCCTTGACTTCTTATATCCTACCTATCCTCATGTTAATCCTCCATTGATTCAAGCGTTCTATTCAAATCTTCATGAGTACGACGATGGTGAGCTTGTGTCAAACATTAATGGAGCTCAAATTCTTTTAACCAATGAAAACTTACATTCTATTGCTCACCTTCCTCGAAGTGGGGAAAACATTTCTCTCTACATTAGAGAAGCCGGCGCCTTATTTGATGAACGAATTCTTCTAAACCAAATAGGACTTGGAGCTTATGATCCTAATCTATCCAATCGTCGTCCTACCATTACGGGCATGCTCCCCGAATATCGTTTAATTTTCTACTTCATCACCCGGGTCCTCAAACCACGCAAACATAATCATACCACTCTCTCCCAAGAGGACACAAAACTCATGCATGCCATTATAACCGGGGCTCACATCAATTGGTGTAAGTTCGTCAAAATTCACATGCTTGATGCCATTGGGGACGATAGACCACTTCCCTATGCCCTCCTTATCATGAATTTTCTTGAAGCCTCCGGGTTCAACACCTCTATCGGTCCGCTCAAAAAGAGCACCAAGAAATGGGAAATTTCCGAATCCTCATTTCCCCATGACGGCGAACATGCAGCTCCTGCTCCTCCTCCAACTCGTCAAACGAGTCAGCCTCAAGCTCCTACACTTCAATCTATTTCCGACCAACTTGCTTCTTTGTCCACCTCTGTCAATCGTTTGACATATGAGATCCATGGATATTTTGATCATATTCACTATCCATATGCTGGACTTGTTCCTTATGAAGCAGTGCCGGATGACGAGGCGGGAAATGATAATAATGAATAAATTTTTTCTAGCTTATTGTTCTATGTTGTATTGTCTTCTTTTTATGTAATCGTATTTTTGATTAATAAATAAACAAGTTATTTACTTATTCTATTTTTTTGCTAATGGCAAAAGGGGGAAGAATAAGGGGCTATGCACTTAATATTTATTGGTATAAATTGAGGGGGAATTCATATGTTGAGGGGGAACTAATTGCACATCTTTACTTGTCTTGGATCGTCATTATGAATCTCTAATATGCATATCCCGCTTAAGGTTTGCCATTATCAAAAAGGGAGAAATTGTTGAAACACGTTCTCAAGGCACTAAACTAAACGTGTGTTCATATTTGCAGGTTTTGATAAATGACAAACGATGCGCAATTGACGAGGTCCAAGCACAAGCGCGCAAATGTCATGTAACGAAGTTCAAGCACAAGACAAACAAAGATCAAGATTAAACAAAAATATACATGAGTCGTTCTTTAATTGTGACCTTGATCCAACAACTTAACTCAAGACTTGGCTTCTCTCGTAAAATCATTTTTATCAAATCATGCATATTTAATTTAGAGCAAAATGATTTTAAATCATGCATATTTATTTTAGCAAAATGATTTTTAAACATGCCTCTAAAATCTGGACTAAGATAATCGATTATGTACTTATGATAACCGATTATGTTAAGTCAGCTGCATGACAATCGATTGTGTACCTTATGACAATCGATTGTGTTAAGGCAGTGTGCATCAGATTTTTCAAATCTGCATGACAATCGATTGTGAACCTTATGACAATCGATTGTGTTAAGGCAGTGTCCATCAGATTTTTCAAAGCTACAAAATAATCGATTGTGAACTTATGACAATCGATTGTGTTGAGGCAATGTCCAAACATATTTTTCAAAGCTACAAAATAATCGATTGTGAACCTATGACAATCGATTGTTTTGAGGCAGTGTCTATTTGATTTTTCAAAGACTGATAAATAATCGATTGTCCATATAGTATAATCGATTATGTAACTGACCGTTGTCAATGTATTTTCAAACACCGTCAAGTAATCGATTGTATGTTCTTAATAATCGATTGTTTTAAGTAAAATCTGGAAAAGATTTTTTGAACGTTGCCAAGTAATCGATTGTATATTTCTGATAATCGATTGTTTTAAGTAAAATCTGGAAAAGATTTTTTGAACGTTGCCAAGTAATCGATTGTATATTTCTGACAATCGATTGTTTTAAGTAAAATCTGGAAAGGATTTTTTGAACGTTGCCAGTAATCGATTATATGTCTTTGATAATCGATTGTGCTACGTAAAATCTGGGAATGATTTTTGGAACGATTGGAAAACAATCAATTGTATCATCTTGACAATCGATTGTCGCAGCACAAAATCAGCAATTCTTAATTGGCAATTAGGCAACGGTTATGCATGGTTTTGACACTATAAATACATCTTCAAATCAGTCTTCTAAACATAACAACTGATCATATTATTGCTAAAGCTTGCACACTCTCTTATTCATCATTTTCTATTCATTACATAAGTTTTTGAGAGCCAAATTCTTGACGAAAGTTGTTGCGTTCTTGAGCGTATTTATTTTACTCATATCTACTCTTAAGGAGAGTCTTGTTTTGAGTGCAAAGTGTTTTTATACACTTGAAGGGAAGTGTTAATCCCTTGTATTGTAAAAAGGAACGTTGTGATTCCTTTGGTTGAAGTCTTGAAGTGTTGTAACTTTGAGCAAAGGTTGTTGAGACTTGTGTGACTCAAGTTCTCAGTTTGTAACGGTTTGTTGAGCACCCGTAAGCTTAACAGTGTTAGTGGAAATCTCGAGAGAGTCTCTCGGGGACTGGACTAGCCACGGGTTGTGGTGAACCAGGATACATCGGTGCGTTCGTTCTTTATTAATTACTTATCGCACTTATTTCATTCCTGCAATTTTTAAATTCCGCAAGTTTACGCTGTTTTTTATTATAACGCTATTCACCCCCCCCCCTCTAGCGTTAAGCGTATATTCTAACATGAATTAAATAGTAGAATCAGTTGCTTGAGATGTTATTTACGATATATAATTAAATTGAATAGATTTGAGTCATTTGGACTCAGATACTTGTGGCAAAGATGTGATTTCGAGTTTATTTTGGAGCCGGTTCGAGGTAAGTGGCTTGTCTAGCCTTGTGTGGGGGACCTTTTCCGTTAGGATATCATATTTGGTAATTGAATGCCTTGTACATGAGGTGATGAGCGTATACTTGAGCTAATTTTTGAAAAATCTTGTTTTACGTGAAGTATTTAAATTGAGTTTCTTGTTTACTCGTGTTACTCTAATTGGAAATTTAGCTATGTTAATTTTGAAAAAGCATGTTTAGTTGACCTACTTGTCTATTTGTTTACACTGCTTTGTTTGTATTCTGTGGAGAATGCTAGGTTAGAATATACTAATACTTGTTATGAGATTAGCATTTATTCTGATATTCTTGAGCTGTTATTGTGTGTTTTAAATTGGGACTACGGGAAGGAATCCCCGGAGATCCCCCTGCACGTGTTATGACCTAGGCTGAGAGTGTGGGATACCAAGAGATCCCCAGCACATGTGTTTATATACATTGAGTAAACCAAGAGACTCTTGGGATACCAAGAGATCCCTAGAACATGTATTTATATATATTGAGGATACGTAGAGATCCCAGGTTTACCTATTGAGGATACCAAGAGATCCCCGGTTATTATTTCCTGTTGTAGCGGCATTTCCTTGTATTGTCTTATTTCTACTTTCTAATAATGTATCCCTTATTTATCTTGTTTATATTCTCGTTGTAGACTTTATTTATATCCTTTCTTTACCCAATCATTTATTATGTTTTACCTATATAGGGACCTGACCTTCCTCGTCACTCCCCGTCCGAGGTTAGGTTTGGCACTTACAAAGTACCGCTCTGGTATACTCATGCCCCTTCTGCGCATGTTTTTCATGTGCAGATTCAGGTACCTCCCCCAGGCACATTATCCTTGAGATAGAGCGAGCTACGGAGACTTCGAGGTACATTTTCCGCATTCGCATACCGAAGAGTCTCTTTCTTTACTCTATCTTGTAATGTTTAGCCTTCTATCATACTTTTGCTATAGAAATTTCTGGAGATTAGAGCACTTACTGTATTCTTCTAGCTTGTGGTCACGTGAGTTTCCGGGTTTTGGGGTGATATTGTAGACTTCCACATTATTGAGTTGTACATGCCGAGTGTCATTTTACATTCCGCATTTCATTTTAATGCTTATGGGTTTTGAGTTATAATTTTCGCAGATTATTTGTTTTTTTGCATTGTTAGGCTTACCTAGTTATAGGGACTAGGTGCTGTCACGACATGTTCACGGAGGGCAAACTGGGGTTGTGACAAGTTGGTATCGGAGCTTTAGGTTCATAGGAGTCAGAGAATGCAGGCCTATTTTTAGAGTCTCGCTGATCAGTACGGAGACGTCTGTAATTATCTACGAGAGGCTATGTAACTGTTAGGAAAATTTCATTTCATTTGATTTCCTTGTCGTGCAAGGGTTTTGATAACACAATTAAAATTTTGTCTTTCTATTCTCTCACAGATGGTGAGGACAGGTGCTACGCGAGGTGATCATGCACCCGTGCCCCCTACTGCAGCCGTTAGAGGCCGGGGCGGGGGTAGAGGTCGAGGATGCGCACGTGGTGCTACTACAGCACCTGCATGATCTTCCGCCAAGGTACCACCAGCAGGTCTAGCTGGACTCCAGGCACTTAACACGCCTACTACTACCACTGCTACCACTACTCCAGCTATCCAGGAGACTCTGGAACAGTTTATGAGCATGTACACCACCTTGACTTAGGCAGCGTTTCTCCCCTTGTTGTAGCCATATCTCAGGCGGGGGGAAGAGCATAGACTCCCGCTGCCTGCACTCCTGAGCAGCGAGTGCATGTTGAGCAGGTCCCAGAGGTTATGCCTACGATTCCTGGAGTACTAGATCAGCCTCGGTACAGAGCAACAACTTTCGAAGATGAGCAGCTGAGGCTTGAGAGGTTCAAGAAGTAAAAGCCTCCTATATTCAGCGGTCTAGCATCAGAGGATGCTTTGGGTTTTATTGATAAGTGTTTTCATATTCTCCGTACCGTGGGTATATCAGGATCCAGCGGGGTTTCTTTCACCACCTTCCAGCTTTGAGGAGTCGCCTATGAGTGGTGGCGCACCTATGAGTTTGACTATCCAAATGAGGCTGCTCCGCTGACTTGGGCTCAGTTCTTAGAGTTGTTCCTGCGAGAATATGTCCCTCAGAGCCTCAGGGATGCATGGAGCCCACAGTTTGAGCATTTGCACCAGGGTGCTATGACTGTTTCAGAGTATGCTTTCCATTATACCAGCTTGGCTAGGCATGCACCGTCCTTGGTTACTACTGTTCGTGAGAAGGTTCGCCGGTTTATTGAGGGGCTTATTCCTATCAGATTTAGCATGGCTCGTGAGTTGGAGACAGATGTTTCTTATCAACAGGTGGTAAACATTTCTAGGAGGATCGAGGGTATTCATGCTAGGGAGAGAGAGGATAGGGAGGACAAGAGGTCTCAAAAGTCGTGCCACTATTCTGGTGCCCGTACAGGTCATCATGGTAGGGGCTATATGGGTTGCGCTATTCATTCAGCTCTTCCGGCAGCTAGCATTGCTCCAGGTCTAGCTCCTCCCAGGCCTCAAGAGTCTTACTATGCACCTCCGATTTCTAGTGCACCTCCTGCGCAGGGTGCATTCAGAGGTCAGTCAACTAGATCCGGTCCTAGCCAATCACAATCGTCACATCCCCCCAGAGCTTGTTTTGAGTTTTGTGACACACGCCACATGGAAAGGGATTTCCCTAGACTTGGGAGGAGTGCACCCTCACAGACTTCCCAGCCTGAGCGTGCCCCGCAGAGTTCCCAGGCTATGATTACAGCTCCAGTTGCCGCCCCCACCCACTTAGCCAGCTAGAGGTGGATGATAAGGAGGTATAACTCTCCCTCAAGGGGGAGGCCAAGCCAGATATTATGCCCTTCCCGCTCGTTCCGAGGTTGTTGCCTACGATTCTGTTATCACGGGTATTATATTAGTTTTCCACAGCGATGCATCGGTTCTATTCGATCTAGGCTCTAATTACTCTTATGTGTCCTCTTATTTTGCTACATATTTGGGTGTATCATGGGATTCTTTGAGTTCCCTATTTATTTTTCTACTCCCATGGGGGATTCTTGTTGTGGACCGTGTTTATCGGTCATGTTTGGTTAATATTCGTGGTTTTGAGACCATAGCAGGCATATTGCTACTCAGGACATGGAGTGGTTGTCGCCCCATGCTATTCTTGATTTTCACGCCAAAACTGTGACACTGGCTATGCCAGGTGTACCGCGTGTTGAGTGGGGTGGTACTTTAGATCACACTTCCAGAAGAGTTATCTCTTTTCTTAAAGCTCAGCGTATGTTTGAGAAGGGGTATGCTGCGTATTTAGCTTATATGAGAGATGTCATTGTTGATACCCAGTTTGTTGATTCAGTCCCAGTGGTGCGGGATATCCTGATATATTTCCAGCTGATCTTCCGGGCATGCTATCTAATCGAGACATTGATTTTGGCATTGACTTGTTGTCATGCACTCAGCCCATTTCTATCCCTCCATATTGTATGACTCCTCCTGAGTTAAAGGAGTTGAATGATCAGTTACAGGAATTGCTCGGTGTTATTCGGCCCAGTGTTTCACCTTGAGGTCCTCCTGTCTTGTTTATGAAGAAAAAGAATGGTTCTATGCATATGTGCATCGATTATCGTCAGTTGAACAACTTTGCAGTGAAGAACCGTTATCCTTTGCCTCGTATTGATGATCTATTTGATAAGATTCAGGGTGCACACGTGTTCTCTTAGATTGACTTGCGCTCAGGTAATCATCAGTTGAAGATTCAGGAGCCATATATCCCAAAGACTGCCTTCAGAACTCAGTATGGTCATTACGAGTTCCTTATTATGTCATTTGGGCTGACCAATGCCCCAGCAGCTTTTATGCATTTGATGCATAGTTTGTTCAGGCCGTATATCGATTCTTTTGTCATTGTCTTTATTGATGACATTTTGGTGTATTCCTGGAGTCGGAAAGATCATGAGCAACATCTGAGAACAGTGCTCCAGACTCTGAGAGAGAAGGAGTTATATGCGAAGATCTCAAAATGTGAGTTTTGGTTGGATTTAGTGGCATTCTTAGGCCACGTGGTATCGATCGAGGGCATTCGAGTGGATCCAAAGAAGGTAGAGGCTGTGCAGAGTTGGCCTAGGCCATTCTCAGCTATAGAGATTCGTAGTTTCCTTGGCTGGTGGGCTACTACCGTCATTTTGTGGAGGGGTTTTCGTCGATTGAAACCCCTAAGACTAGATTGACCCAGAAGGGTGCTCTATTTTAGTGGACAGAGGAGTGTGAGGTGAGCTTTCAAAAGCTCAAGACAGCTTTGACTACAACCCCAGTTTTGGTGTTGCCTAAATGTTCAGGTTCTTATATCGCCTATTGTGATGCCTCGAGAGTTGGCCTTGGAGCAGTATTGATGCAGGACGGTAGGGTGATTTCCTACGCGTCCAGACAGTTGGAGATACACGAGAAGAATTATCCTGTCCATGATCTTGAGTTAGCTGCCATTGTTCACACCCTGAAGATTTGGTGCCGTTATCCATACGGTGTGCCTTGTGAGATTTATACCAATCATAGGAGTTTTTATCATTTGTTCAAGTAGAAGGATCTAAATTTGCGCTAGAGAAGGTGGTTAGAGTTGCTAAAGGATTATGACATCACTATTTTATATCATCTGGGCAAGGCCAATGTAGTGATTGATGCCTTGAGTCACCGGGCGGGAGAGTTTGGGAAGTTTAGCATATCTACCAGTATCGGAGAGGCCTATGGCGATGGATGTTCAGGCCTTAGCCAGCCAGTTTGTGAGATTGGATCTATCAGAGCCAAGTCGGGTTCTAGCTTGCGTGGTTTCTCGGTCTTCATTATTTGATCGTATTAGGGAGCGCAGTATGATGACCCTCATTTGTTTGTCCTTAAGGACAGGGTTCAGCATGGTATCGTCAGAGATGTGACCATTGGCGAGGATGGAGTATTGAGGATGCAGGGTCGGGTTTGTGTACCTAATGTGATGGGCTACGGGGGATGATTCTAGAGGAGGCCCATAGTTCGCGGTATTCCATCCATCCGGGTGCCGCGAAGATGTATCAGGACTTGAGGTAGAACTACTAGTGGAGGCAGATGAAAAAGGATATAGTGGGATATGTAGCCAGATGCCTCAACTACCAGAAGGTGAAGTACGAGCATTAGAGAATGGGTGGGTTGCTTCAGCAGATAGAGATTCCGGTGTGGAAGTGGGAGCGGATCTCCATGGATTATGTAGTTGGACTCCCACGGACCTTGAATAAGTTTGATGCTATTTGGGTTATTGTGGATCGGCTGACCAAGTCTGCTCATTTCATTCCTGTGTGTACCACTTATTCTTCGGAGCAGTTGGAAGAGATATATATATCCGGGAGATTGTCTGTATGTATGGCATTCTAGTTTCTATTATTTCAGACAGAGGTACTCTGTTCACATCATGGTTCTAGAAGGCCGTTCAGCAGGAGTTGGGTACTCGGGTGGAGTTGAGCACAATATTTCACCCCTAGATGGACCGACAATTCGAGCGCACTATTCAGATTCTTGAGAATATACTCTGCGTGTGTGTGATTGAGTTTAAAGTGTCTTGGGAGCATTTCTTCCCATTGGCAGAGTTTGCTTACAATAACAGTTACCAGTCTAGCATTCAGATGGCACCGTATGAGGCCTTGTCTGGTAGGCGGTGTAGACCTCTGATGGGTTGGTTCAAGCCAAGTGAGGCTAGACTATTTGGCACATATTTGGTTCAGGATGTCTTGGAGAAGGTAAAGGTAATTCAGGATAGACTCCGTACATCCCAGTCCAGACAGAAGAGCTATGCAGACCAGAAGGTTTGTGATGTTTCCTTTATGGTTGGAAAGCGAGTTCTGCTCCGAGTTTCGCCTATGAAGGGAGTCATGAGATTTAGGAAGAAAGGAAAGTTGAGTCTGAGGTTCATTGGCCCATTTGAGATATTGAGGAGTGTTGGGGAGGTTGCTTATGAGTTTGACTTACCTCCCAGCCTGGCAGGAATTCATCTGGTATTTCATGTTTCGATGCTCCAGAGGTATTATGGTGATCCGTTGCACATGTTGGATTTCAGTTCACTCTAGCTGGACAAGGATATATCTTATGTGGAGGAGCCAGTTGCTATATTGGACATGCAGATCCAGAAGTTGAGGTCAAAGAACATTGCTTCCGTAAAGGTTCACTGGCGGGGTCAACCGGCTGAGGAGATGACCTGGGAGACCGAGAAGGATATGCGCAGCAGTTACCCTCACCTTTTCACTACTTCAGGTATGTCTTTATGCTCGTTCGAGGACGAACAAATGTTTAAGTGTAGGAGGATGTGATGACCCGGCTGTTCGTCTTAAGAATTAACGCCATGATCCCCTACTAACAACTTTCCCCATGTTTATTTCTGCTTATTTGATTTTCCGGGACGTTCGGTTTTGAGTTTTGGAGAGTTTTGAGGACACTTAATCCCTAATTGAGAGCTTAAGTGTTGGAAAGTTGTCCCTAGTTGGAATAGTGTGAAGACGGTCTCGGAATGGAAATCTGATGGTTTCGTTAGCTTTGTTAGGTGACTTTGGGGGTGGGAGCGTGTTTGAAATGTGTTTTGGAGGTCCATATCCAATTTAAGCTTGAAATGCCGAAGTTTGAACTTTTGAAGTTTCTGATTGATAGGCGAGATTTTGATATGAGGGTCGGAATGGAATTCCGAAAGTTGCAGTAGCTCCATCATGTCATTTGGGATGTGTGTGCAAAATTTTAGGTCATTCGGATGTGGTTTGGTTAGGTTTTTGATTGAAAGCATGTTTTGAGAGAATTTGAAGTCTTAGGCTTGAATCATTGATTAATTTGGGTTTTCGACGTTTTTTCAGATGGCTTAAGGATGGGAACAAGTTTGGATGAGAATTTAGGATGGGTTGGTACTTTTGGATGAGGTCCCAAGGTCCTCACGGTGATTTCGGATGGCTAATGGGAAGTTTTGAGACTTAAGAGTTGTAGAAAATCCTTCAGCAGCTGCAGGTCCAATTCCTTCTTCGCGTTTGCGACGTTCCTCTCACGCTCACGTAGTTCTGACCTTCTTCTTCTACGCGTTCACATCCTCCTCCACGCGTTTGCGTAGAGTAATTCTGGAGGAGGACCAATTTCGTTATCGCGTTCGCGTTTAGTCCTTCACATTTGCGAAGCTTCACGTTTTCCTCCATCACGATCGCATCTAAATCATCGCGTTCGCGTAGCTTTATTTGACTCTGAGGACTGATGCCTATTTCTACTCATCGCGCTCGCATTTCCCTTGTCGCATTTGCGTAGCTTCACTAACCCAGGACTTCACGTTAACAGACTCTACTCGCGTTCATGAAGGGTATTTATGGAAGCCTTCATTTTTCCTTCTTCACGAACGCGAGAGTTCCTCCGCGTTCGCGATGCTTTGAATACTTGGATAGATATAAAAATTTCAAAATCTGAGAGTTAGCCATTTTTATCAAAACACAAGCTTGGGAGCTCGGATTTGGGAGAAATTTTGAGAGATTTTCGAGGGCAACTACTGGGTAACGATTCTCTACTCTCTTATGCTTAAAACTCACTAATCTAATCACGAATTCCTTCTTAATTCCAGATTTTTGAATGAAAAATGGGTAAAACTTCATAGACCAAATTATTGAATTTTTAGTGGGTGTTTGACCTCCAATTTTAGAGATTTTATATGGTCAGACTCGTGAGAGTATGAGGGTTCTGAAAATGTGAAAATTTTATAATTCTGAGACGTTGGCATGAGGGGCATTTTGGTTATTTTACCTAAGTTTGCGTCTTAACTTTGAATTAAATAGTAGAATCAGTTTCTTGAGATGTTATTTACGATATGTAATTGAATTGAATAGATTTAGGCCATTCGGAGTTGGATACTCCTGGCAAAAGTGTGATTTTGAGTTGATTTTGGAGCTAGTTCTAGGTAAGTGGCTTGTCTAACCTTGTGCGGGAGACCTTTCCCCTTAGGATATGATATTTGGTAATTGAATGCCTTGTACGTGAGATGAAGAGCGCGTACTTGAGCTAATTGTTTTAAAACATGGTTATACGTGAAGTATTTAAATTGAGTTTCTTGTTTACCTGTGTTACTCTAATTGCAAATTTAGCATGTGTTAATTTGGAAAATCATGTTTTGTTGACCTATTTGTCTATTTGTTTAAATTGCCTTGTTTGTATTTTGTAGAGCATGTTAGGTTAGAATTTACTAATACTTGTTATGAGTTTTGCATTATTCTGATATTCTTGAGCTGTTATTGTTTGTTTTAAATTGGGACTACGGGACGGCATCCCGAGAGACCCCCCTGCACGTGTTATGACCTGGGCTGAGAGTGCGAGATACCAAGAGATTCCAGGCACATGTATTTATATATATTGAGGATACCAAGAGATCCTCGGGATACTAAGAGATCCCCAACACATGTATTTATATATATTAAGGATACCAAGAGATCCCCTGCACATGTATTTATATATATTGAGGATACCAACAGATCCCTGGTTTACCTATTGAGGATATCAAGAGATCCCCGGTTATTATTTCCTGTCGTAACGGCATTTCCTTGTATTGTCTTATTTTTGCTTTCTACTACTGTATCCCTTATTTATCTTGTTTATATTCTCGCTGTAGACTTTATTTATATCGTTTCTTTTTCCCTATCATTTATTATGTTTTACCTATATAGGGACCTGACCTTCCTCGTCACTACCCGTCCGAGGTTAGGTTTGGCACTTACAAAGTACCGCTCTGGTATACTCATGCCCCTTATGTGCATGTTTTTCATGTGCAGATTCAGGTACCTCCCCCAGGCACATTATCCTTGAGATAGAGAGAGCTACGGAGACTTCGAGGCACATTTGCCGCATCTGCAGACCAAAGAGTCTCTTTCTTTACTCTATCTTGTAGTGTTTAGCCTTCTATCGTACTTTTGCTGTAGACATTTCTGGAGATTAGAGCACTTACTATATTCTTCTAGCGTGTGGTCACGTGAGTTTCCAGGTTTTGGGGTGATATTGTAGACTTCCACATTATTGAGTTGTACATGCCGAGTGGCATTTTACATTCCACATTTCATTTTGATGCTTTTGGGTTTTGAGTTATAATTTTCGTAGATTATTTGTTTTTCCGCATTGTTAGGCTTACCTAGTTATAGGGACTTGGTGATGTCATAACATGTTCACGTAGGGAAAACTGGGGTCGTGACAGTTGCCTTATCCAAAACAACAGAAGTAGGGACTATATATTTTTGTTGTTGAAGAAACTATTATTCGTAGTAATCCATAGCTACCAAAAGCTAAAGGGAAAGAGGTATTCACAACTAAGATTGTTGTTGAATTGCTTTCTTATAAAGGTTGACCAAGTGCTAGCCGGGACCTGCTAATGAATGTGGGGGCTTTGGTTTGGGCTGTTCTAGTGCTTATGATATTGATTGATGCCTGAATTATTTAGTATTAGTGAATTCAAAGAAAATATGGCAGAGGTCTCAAGAGCAGTAGCACAGAAACAATACATTGGGTTAAAATGAACCTTAATTTTGTGGATATAGGCCCATGTGGGAAGCCTTCCATGAGGAGCCACATGAAGGTTTTGATCTTTTTAGGGACCTTCAAATTCCAGATCCACATGTAACTATTGTTATTCTCTTTCACCTTCTAGGGAGCTATGTTAGCAAGGACACTATAGGCGGATTTGGTGTTGAATAGGCCATTGTTGGTGTTGTCCCAGATCATTTTGTCCTCCTTTATGGATTGCATGGAATAAAAGTAGTTGAGAGAAGATCATAAATACATTTTACGCAGTCAACAGTATATAGCAAAGACAACTAGGAATGGTAAACACATAAGAACTGCCCCCCGAGCACAATAACATCAAAATCAGCGCCTCGGGCAATATCACGGGACAATACCAGCCCCTCTGGCTATATCTCATATCACAATGGGTTCCCGCACTCACTGGGGGTGTGCAGACTCCAGGAGGGGCCCCTTACGGCCCAAGCGCAATATCAAGTCATCTCGTAGCAGCATAAACAGGCTCTCGACCTCATATAAATATCAAGCCACCTTGTGGTGTACAATCTCAAGCATTCGGCCTCATTATCATAATTTGTATATCACTGCTACGGTGTGCAGCCCGACCCAAAAGTATTCTCACAATTCAGGACCTCGGCGTTACTCAGTTAGAATCTCATAAGCCCCTCGGGTAACAGTAAAATATGAAGCTCAACTCAAATATCTTTGAAAATATCATTTAAATTGTTTTAAACAGAATAACATAGCTGAGTTTGAAAATGGTGGAAATATGGCATGACTGTGCATAATTATGGAATCAAACAGTGAGGAAAATATTATTTGAAATCCCCTAAGAGTTCAGACAGTTGGCACGAAGCCCAAACATTGTATTTAGACCAAAGTATAATAATATCAAGCAATTAGCTACCACATATACAGAAAGATAGTCATTCGCGATGGACTAAGTCACAAAATGCAACGGTGCACGACCACACGCTCGTCATCTAGCATGTCGTTGTGTAATTCGGGGTTTCATTCTCCCATAACAGCATTTAAATTCATTACACACCTTGAACTATACCAAAAAGCTACTTTGCAACACGCTTGCCTCTCGAACCAACTTCCGAGTGCTCCAAATCTACCAAGTTCAGATTTTTATCATCAAATTATGCTAAATGAATGAATTCCAATTAAAAAATAGCGATTTCAAGCACAAAATCCAAAATTAGTCAAAACCTGACCCTCGAGCTGGCATCCTGGAACTCAAAAAACCTTATACCAAAATGTTCTTCATCATCTCACGAGTCCATACATATAAAGAACTCGAAAATCGGAGTTCGTTTGTCCCCTCAAATCATCCCTAGAAGGTCTTGTAATCTCAAGCCCTAACTCCATTTTTTTTTTTACTGATTGCCATGAATTAATCACTGATATTTTGTTCCTTAATCACAAATAATCGGGTTTTAGGGTCCAAAATCCTTACCTCAATGAAGAACAATGATTTCCTCTCTTCAAAATCGCCTCAAAGCTTTTTTCCCATTCAAAAATGGTGTAAAATTGTTTAATGGTCGTAGAGGGTTTATTTAAATATTGCTCACATGTTTTACTCTTCACCCGAATACTGTTCACCTGAGTTACTGTTCACCTGATTTACTGCTCATCCGAGTTATTGTTCATGCTGCTGTGAATAAAATGCAGCAGCTTTTCTTCTAGTCTAAATTGATCCGTTAACCTTTCGAAATCCACCCAAGGCCCTCAAAAATCTCAACAAATATAACAACACGTCCCATAACATCATTCGAACTTAGTTGAGCCTTCGAAACACAAAAAACAACATCAAAACACAAAAATTAAATCAAATTCAAGCCTATGAACTTTGAAATTCCTAAATTCCACCGACGCCAAAACTATCCAAAACAACTCCGATTGACATGAAATTTTGCAGAATATCCAAAATGACATTACAAACCTGTTTCAACTGTCAGAATTCCATTATAACCCTAATAGCCTATTTTTCACTGGCGACCGGAAATCGTCAAAAACTAATTTTTGCCAATTCAAGCCTAATTCTACACCGGACATCACAAAAATATTCCGGACACACTCCTGTGTCCAAAATCACCTAACGAATATATTCGAGCCATAAAAAATACAATCTAAGATCATATACAAACAAGTCAAAACTTGGTCAAACCTTTCAATTCAAGCTTCAATCTAAATTCATTCCGATTACCCTGAAAACCAAAATCAAATATTTACATAAGTCATAATACATTACACGGGGCAAGTCATGCTTGGGAACTAGCGAGCAAAGATCAAAATCTCAAAACGACCGGCTGAATCGTTACATCATCCTCCACTTAAACATATGTCCCTGAACGTGCCTAGAGTTGTTCCAAAAGCCAACTATTCACTGAATAACCTTACCATGCACATACCCGGGGGTGATCCCACGTCACCCTATCTCATATAGGTTCAATAACACAACGTAGCTGAAATTTCACAATCCATCCTAACCCGAAAACCTTAGAACCACATTTCCACTTCTAAAATCATCCACAAGATCAGAATCTCATATCTATACTCTGAATAAGCCCTAACAAGCTATAACAACCCATACCTACAACCTCAAGTGCAATTACATAATATACTACATAACTCAAACACTTTTGGTGATAACTTCTAATCACGTCATTTGTACACACAACCGAATATCGATAGTACACCCCTTACCAACTAAAGTCTCATTCCAAAACTTTGATATGCTGCCAATGATAAATGAAGCACGTAGTAAGCCATACTCTTTTCGCAAGGATCATAGCAAATTTCTTAGCCGAACCTCGATATTTATCCTTCCAACATGCTGAAATCGAATCTGTTCGTATTAATTAAAGATCCCAACAATCTCATCTAACCAACACAACCAATATGGTGACATGACACCTTAATATAGACTAAAGCCGTAATTTGTGCAATCCGCGCACCAATAATAAACAATCTAGACATACTCAACTCATGATAATGACTCAAAAGAAAGAGTTGTACCGCAAGCTCACTAGTACCACCACAACACAAGGCTGAGAACTCATCTCACATCATAGATACAGAACACACGAATCTAACCCGCAAGTTCATACCTCTACATAACTTCTCTGCAATGCACGACCTTATCCAAACACTAGTCCACATGAAACACCTCAGGTCACTTTGATCAAAATTGACGACTATGCACAATTGATGTCTAGAACCAAAGAAAATCATCATAACCACGGTAAAGCATTTACATAACCCCACACATCCCAATTAGACATAACCGATACGCCATCCACCGAGCAATATCCAATACTCATCCCGCTCAAGCTCCACTAAGAGACCCCAATAGCACCGCACTACATGTGCCAATAACTAACAAATCCAGATGCCCACAACATACAAAGGTAACTTATACATCTCCTTAGAACACTGATAGGCTTAATAACAATCGAATCACATATCCTTTAGCAATACAACTCGGAGCCAACCAAGTCGACTCAAGTTAGAAAACATATCCATATTGGCCTGTCAACGGAACCCTTATCAAGGAACCCCTGAAACTACTCTCTCAACTCCTTTAACTCTACCGGTGCCATATGATACGGTGTCCGACATCAAATCAATACCAAAATAAACAACCTTTCCAACGACATGCCCGACCATAAGAACACATCCGAAAAGTGCCTCACCACCGTAATGAAAGCCCAAATAAGAAAGATAGTCCTTCCTAGCCATCTGTTGGGTCTTCAAAATATAAAACTACCCTACTAAGAACATAATTCGTCGAACAACTCAATCTGTGGCATTTTCGGCAGCCAACATTGCCGCCTTAGCGCAATAGCTTAGAATGACACAACACTGAGAGAACCATTCTATTCCCAATATAACATCCAAAATCTAACATACCAAGCAACAAAAGATCTACCCGGGTCTCCAAACCCTGATAGTCACTAAACAATGCCGATACATACAACCCACAACCACAATATAGCTTGAATATGAGAACTCCCAGTCTTTAACTCCATACAACACACAAATCACCATATCCGATCCAAATTCTACCGTCCGAGTATACAACACACCTCTAATAGCCAATCCTTCCCAGGAGAGATACCCTTATGATTCTTCAATGCCACCAAAGAAACATGAATATAAATAGTCGATCCAACAAGAAACTACCGCAATGCTAATGAAGCGCTATCAACTTAATCATATTACCTTTTTCTTAAACATATACCCTAGTCAAATCACCCCAATTAGCAATACCATTTCCTTAATCATCTGAAGATCATTCCCCTAATCATCTAAAGCTCAATTCTCTAATTATCTCAAAACAGGCCGTGCTGCCTAAGAATTTTGTGACCTTTCAACCAGAACTGAACTATAACCTTACATACGCAAATCTAAATCCTCCACAACATACCGCATATACCATACCATCCTAGGATAACATGAGAACCTCATCTCCCTTCCGAGCTTCAAACATTTACGTACTCAACTAGTCAAGAACATTTCATTGATCCTATCTAGAAGAAAATTACTATACATCCCATGCTCCACATGCCCATAGAAAATATACATCTCCAACCGAGGTAGAAACCATCAAGAACTCTCCAAGTCCCCATTGCACAAACCAGACCTGCCAGGACTGAATCCTTCTAACTCGACCAAGCTACGAAAGTCATCAAAACCTAAGATCATTGTCGCGAAATACACGTAGGAACTCATTACATGTACACACCCAAGGAAGTAATCATATCCTTACCATACCGATCCGGCCTACTACCAAGATATCCTATCTATCAGAGTTTCCTTCTGATTTTCCTTAGACTTGATACGCCTTCTTACAATTACACTACAATTCCTCAACCCAGACTTCCAACACGAGACCCAAGCATAAACCACATCGACTAAGGCTCATAAGCTGCCGAATATCCTCTTAAACGTCCCCAAAATCACCACATTCGAAATAATTTACTCTGAAAAGACCTCCTACAAATCTAAAGTCGTTACTTTCACCTTCCTGATGCTAATAAATAGAATTCCATAGTTGATATAGAAATAACACAAGTCTTGACATCCTCTAAAATGCATACCTCAGTTTCTAGCCAAATGTACAGCTTGAAAATCCCCAATCATTGGATGTAAAATCTTGAACACGTTCAAACCATTCTCTAGAGTCATCCACTCTACTCAAACTACAATTAGCCGGATCAAATGAACTGAACAAACTGTGCCTCATTTGCACTCCAACACCAAATAACGTAACCTCACCTTAATGCAACCAAGCAACATCCTGCCCCATGCACGGAGCATCTTTCACCAATAGCTACTCAAGACTCTATGTGATTCTCATATACCTATGAAGCATAACATAACCTTTGTCGAAATTTACCTTTAGTCGAGCCATCCCTGGTTTCAATCTCATGTAAGCCATAACTTATTCACCCATACTTCTCGAACTGGAACCAACATGGCACATAGCCATGCAATCCACTAATCCAGAGTAGACTGCCCCACTTGGCTCAAAGCCATAGATCAAAACACACACAATAATTCATCATGCATATATTCTATACCATCTAGCACTTTAAGTCTTCTGCAATTCTCACATTCACTCCCGCAACAGTTATATCCACTCTCTTAAGCGACCCAGATTTAAATTTCAACACATATAATTTACTTGTAAATGAGATCTTCTAACAAACAACATAAGTATCACACAACTTCAAAACACTCCACAGGAGATAACCCATCTATTTTGCCTCAAAAAACATTTCTGTATATCTTCCACCGTCATAAACATTACGTAGTCACTTAGTCTTCTTGAATTTGAACTCATACAACAACATGAAGTTTACTTCACTCCCAACTAGGAAACATGAAAAGAATCTTGAAACGCCCATAACTTAGGGATAACCTTGAATCAAGATGGAAATTAAGCACCTAATAGTTCTTCTATCCTCCAGCAGACCCTTCTCATCTCTTTCAAATCATATGATCACATCTCGCAGTCATAACATACTCATCGAACATCTATCCAACCATCACTTCTACTAATAGGGGCACTATTGAATATATAGGTTCAAAAACACGGGCTCACATAAGCAGCACCTCAATGCTCAAGCTATAGGTAAAAATCTAGCATCAAGTCCTCCAGACTGGCCCGACGTCAAATATACAGAGATCACATCTCGCCCCTCGATCAGGGAATCACAAGCCATCGATGCACATCTGTACGCACGATAATAATTCAAGAATGTGGAATTTTTCCTAAAGGTTCTGCAACCTCTCGAGGATAAATATAGACGTCTCCGTCCCGATCCATGAGACTCTACTAAACCTGCTCATGACTCATGAGACCTATATAACCTAGGGCTCTGATACCAACTTGTCACGACCCTAAACCCAACCCCATCGTGATGACGTCTCTCGTGAAGACAATGCCAGCCAACTCACTTCTAATTCACTTTAAGCAATTAAAATGATTACTACTAAGTCTTTAGTTATAAATAAAATCCCAAAAATAAGTATTTAACAGTATAATTTGCAAAAATAAAACCAACACAGCCCGGTACCAGGGTGTCACTAGTCATGAGCATCTACTAAGGTCTGAATAACAAGAGTCTAAAATGTACTAGATACTGTCTAATGAAATCGAGAGGGAGAAAAGCAGTGATGGGAACGGCGGGCAGCTACCTTGCTAAACTCCAATGACTCTGCCTCTAAGAATCCAATACCCACTACCGGATTCAGAAATACCTAAATCTATACACAAGGTACTGGGAGTAAAGTGAGTACTTCCAACTCAGTGAGTAATAAAAATAAATGAAGACTGAGCGATATAAAATCATGTTCAACACTACATTAAGATATAAGAGGCATAACAAAAGTCAGTAAATATAATTAAGCAAGAAAATCTCATAAATACCTTTTAAGCGGTCAACAATATATAGAAAAGATAACTAGGAATAGTAAACACATAAGAATTGCCTATCGGGCACAATAACATCAAAATCATTCCCTCGGGAAATATCATCGGACAATACCAGCCCTTCGGGCTATATCTCATAGCACAATGGGTACCCACGCTCACTAGGGGTGTGCAGACTCCTGGAGGCGCCCCTTACGGCCCAAGCACAATATCAAGCCATCTCTTTGCAGCATAAACAGGCTCGGCATCATATCAATACCAAGCCACCTTGTGGCGTACAATCTTAGGCCCTCAGCCTCATTATCATAACCTGTATATCACTGTTGCAGCGTGCAGCCCGACCCAAAAGTATCCTCACAATACAGGTGTTGACATCCAATTTTGTCTCTCATTTATTCCAAACTATTTCTTTAAGCTTCTAATATTACTAATAATTTAAGAATAATTATTTTTACAACTGCTATCCCAAGATTATTATTATTATTATTAGCATTAAATATTACTATTATTTATTATTACTCCAGACTCCACTAAGTGGGATTATACTGGGTTGTTGTTGATTATTTATGATTACTCTTAAATATTTATATTATTCTAATAACCAATCAAAAAAGTTTTTTTAATTCAATCAACGGTAATTTATCGAAAATGCTTCTTTGTTATTATATAATATGTAATTCTACCTGTATTTGTAAAATACTTAATCGAATGATTTGCATACTACTAGCACGCTCCTTTCCCTTTGGTCACGATTATAATCTAATAAAAAAATTCTATATGATTAATTCATAATTTATCTATTTTAGAAAATTATTAATAAGTGGGTATATCAAATGATTTATTTACCTACATAATGTTATTATCTAATATGGTTGTTAGAATATTTTAAGGGAAATTTTCGTATATATACTATATATGAAACTATATTATCAAATATGTTCAAAATTTGCATATTACTCTTTATGTTAATAGTATTTGTACAAAATATAGACAATTCATTAAATAAGAAATAATTGAAGCTGCAGGCTTCCTTATTTAGGCGCTAAAAATAGGGGATTAAATATTCTTCTAGATCTTCCTAACACAAATCACGCACATTAATCTTCTTCATCAGTTTTATTTCAAATTTAGCGTATCTACATCAAACGCAATTATTGTTCTACAATTCAAAAATGAATTGATTATTTTTCTAGATAACAAAAACGAATTGATTATTCTTCTACAATTTACAAATAAAAACGACTGAATCTTCTACAGTTCTTCTACATCAAACGAAATTATGTCCAAATTTCAGTAATATAAAGCAAAGGAAAAGAGAGCAGCAATTTCACCATTGACAGCAATTAAAAAGCTTGAAAGCTTTGAATTCAAATTTGGGTTTTCAAAAATCATTATTTGTTTGGATTGGGTATTATTGAAAATAATTGGGAATATGGTTTGGAATTTATATCTCAATTTTGATGGGTTTTGTTTGTGAAGATTAGACTTGGTTTTGACTGAATTTCATATTGAAACTCGAAGAAGTCGTATATTGTAGAAATTGTAGAAAAATTATAGATAAATTGAAGAAAAACTGCAGGCTATTGTTTATTTTTTTCTCTTTTATTCATTTACTTATTGTATGAAAGTTGAAAAACATTGTATAAAAATTGCGTTCAAGTGGATGGTTTAGTATTGTTTTAGATAAAAATATTTATAAAAAATGTGAAACATAGATTTCAGGGGAAGCATGTTGAGTCCAAATATGTACCCAATTTGTAGATATTTTGTAGATAAATTGTAGATTATTTATATTCTGATTATAGATGCTTTTTTTAAGCAAACACTAGGCAAAGCCTAGAGTTAGATTTTTATTGATAATAAAAAATTAAAATTACAACATAATAACTTGAATGTCCGAGGTATAGCATGATCCCCACAGAGTTCATGACACAACTCTGTGGTGATATTACATATGAGGATATTAAGATAATAAAATGAAAAATGAGGAAGCGAGTAATGTGCTGTCCTTTCTCCAACTTTGTGATGAATTCGAAAAGATCTTCACAATTCATGCTTTGTTCTTTGTTTTACTGGGCTTTATAAAGGTATTTTGAGTCATCTGCTTTTGTTTTGCAATTCCCATTGGAAGCTTCCTTTTGTTTACGTCTTCAGCCATCCTGCCGTCCCAACTACTATCCCTTTGATGACTCTTTTTACTTGTTTTACTGTGCGTTGGTGACAACCCCCATTCTTGCAGCATTCTTTCGGCATTGCGTTAAGATATCATGTTCCTCTCCTTCTTCATATATGTGATTTCCTTCCATATCATTCTGTGCTACTTGTGAAGAAGCTACTAATTTGTTATCCGTAGAATTACAGTTTATTTGTGGCTGCCTGTTGTGTAAGACTATCTTCTGATTTGTCCACAAGTTGGAAATGCTGTTTTGTTTCCTACAATTGATGATTCTCCCGTGAATTGGATTGCTTTTTGTGTTGTTTCTATTTGGTCGATCTCTGTTGTTGTTACCTTCGAAGTGCCTGATGTTGTATCATTTTTTGGAATGAAAACTGGCGCGTTATGATTCAAATTGCTTGCTGTATATGACAGTTTTACATTCCCATTCATGTTTGCAGAATTCCTTTGAACTTTTGGCTTGATCGTAGCCTCACTGTCCTCTCCTGTGCAGTTGAAATCATCTTGTTGGCCTTCCTGATAGATGCCCAACCAGTAGAGCCTTCATCCCAGTTCTCGTCTTCATCAGAATAACATTGGTCCCATGGTTTCGATTTAATTACCATATCTCTCATGTTATCTCTAATTTGTTGTCTATTCTTTCCATTGAGACTTAAGAATTCTCCACTGTCGTTGATACCTCCCTCGGCATATATACTGGATATAGAAATGGGAGTATAGCTTTGGACCTTTTGAATGACCCCTCCAGCTTCTTTTTCATCATCTTTACAGAAATTTGCAAGTGCGGCAGATGAATTGGAACTTATTGTTATTGTTGTAACCTTCTCTGCATTCTGTTTGTTGCTACTTTTGATAGTTTCATTTCTGTTGGAGCTCGGTGTGTCCATCTCTGATGATAAACAGTCTGTATTGGCTGCTTCCTCTTCTGCTGTTAGCTGCTGACTCTTTTTCTGTTTTGTTGTGGAATTGAATTCTGCTCAATGTCCTTATCTGAAGGTCTTGTTTTCTGTTGACAAACAACATCCAAGTTTTCATTCTCAGATGCAGCTTGAGCAGAATGTTTCTGTCCAGATTTGATGGAATCATCAATGTTATTATAAACTGATGCCTTCTCTCTTGATTGCAAAGGCAAATCAGTGTGATCTGTGTCCATTGCATCGATGTTTTTTCCAGTTGCTTGAGTAGGCATATTAGAATTATCATTGTTAGACATCATCTTAGCCTGCTGCTGTTCAGTCAGTTCTACAGTTTTCAGATTTGATGCCTTTTCTCCATTTACTGCATTAACCAATCTTAGATCCTGCAGATTATTCCTGTGATGCTGTCCTTTAAGATAAATCATCTGTCCATCCTATGCACACTGGCTGCTATGGATTACATTTGTGTGCTTTATCTCAGCATTATTCTCAATCCTACAATGCATTTCCAATGGAACAGTGATTTGCATTGCATCAACAGATCCAGAAGCTCCTTCAGTTATTGGCACAGATTCTGCAAATGTAACAGTTGACTGCTGCTACATATTGCATTTGGAGTGTTGTACATCCCTTTCACCTATCTGCTCAGCCCGTGTATTATTAAAAATATACTCTGGAGAGTCATATGGTCGAGCCTGATTAATAACCTTAGGATTATCCAGATTCTGCACCTCCTTCACAAGTTCAGCTGTAGGTTCAATATTATAGGCATCTGGCATTTCACTTTCTACAGCTACCTGTTGATCTGCCTCATTCCTATCCATTACAGCAAAATGATTAGAGTTAAGATCATCCTTCTGTATCAAAACATCTTTTCCAGTGCCATGATGTACAATTGAATCACAAAGACCACAATTCTCATTCAAAACAGTATTGTCATTCACTGTTTTAACAGACAGTGTGGTATACTGTGCGATTTTTGATGATTCAACTCCTGTATTCTCCTCTTTTTCTTGTAAATCATTAGATCGTTGTCCAGCTTGTTTACCATTTAAATAGTCCCTTGCGTCTCCTTGTAGTTTGACAATTTCATTCCTATCATTCTGGAGCATACTCTTAGCTAGATTCCTCTCTATTACCTCTTCTGCTCCATCATTTTGTTTTCTGATCTTGCAAGCCTTAATATCATGCCCTTGATGTTTACAGAACTCACAATACTTTTGCAGATTGTCGAAAACAATTTGTTGATGGAATTCGACAGATTTACCTGAGGCAGCATCCAAAATCTACAGCATGACCTTTTTTGGATGATTTTTCAAAAGGTCCACTATAATCTTAACTCTCGCAGCACTAGGTCTCGTTCTGTCCTGCGTCGCTTTGTCAATATCAAGAGGTTTCCCCACTGCTGATGCTATAGACATTAGCGATCTCTTAGCAAAGAAATTTGGAGGAAAACCTGGCAGTAATATCCACACGACTACCATTGATGTCTCTTCCCTTGGATTGAAACCGAAAGTCCATGGGAATGTTCTCAAGAAGAATTCTTCACCTTTGGATTTAAAAAATCCAGTCGACTTTGAGAGGAATCAAACATAATCATCGTATAGATCGAATCTGATTAAAAGATGTCGATATTCCAACTGCCCGACATTATATTTACCTTGCGCATCAAATTGCGACAAAAACATCTTTTGCACTTCTCTTAAATCAGGCCTGCCATAGGAAAATTTTAAAACAACTGCTTGATGTAATCGTTCTTCCTTAGTGAAATTGTTAACCTCTTCCATGGTGAATTGAATTATTGGTTCATCATGGTCGTATATTACTGGACACAGCTCCACTTTAGTCGGAGTCGGCTGTTTAGCTTGTAAAGATGAAGCATATGATTGCTTGATCCTATCGTTTGAAACTGATTTAGTCGTTTGTTGGATAGCCTCTCCCACAACCAAAGGCTGGGGAGAGGTCCGCGCAGACATGGCTGCCAAAATCAGATTGCGTTGATACAAATCCAGCAATAGCTACTTGTTTTCTCCATAGTTGAAGATGAAGACAATTTACGAGCTATGGTGATTTTAATCAATATAAGATCTAGGAGAGATGGAGAAGGATTTGAGAATAAAACCAGTTGGAAAGTAATCACAAGGAGAAAGTGGTGCTTTGGACACCAAGATTGCTGTCGGAATCCGGAGAACTGGTCGATGAATAGTGACGAAGTTATTGTTCCCGCCGCTACAGTTCCCGCCGCTACAGTACTCTTAGAGGGTTTCTAGTTCTTGGTTTTTCTGTGTCCGTTTGTTTGTAGACGCTTTATTTTCTGTTTTCACAAATAAAAAATGACTAAAACTTCTACAATCTTCTCAAAAATGCAATTATCTTGAAAATCCCAATTATGCTACAATTGAATGGTAATTGGGATATAAAATTTAATGTATCCAGTTTATGGATATTTTATAGATATTTTGTAGAAATATTGAAATTTTGTATTCTCATATTAATTTTCTAATGGTATGTAGTTTTGTTGTAGATTAAATGTAGAAAACAAGCCATTGTGAGTCTTATTTGACTCATTCCTCACATTAAACCTATTATATAAATTCACGCCTCTTTAAATACAATACAACCATACTTTCTTGAATTTAAAGGCATAGCAATATATGTAACTTAAAAAATATGTTCTCCTCTTTACAAGTTAGCTCCAAAAAAGATGAAGTAGAATAACAAGCTCCCATCAAAACTTTTAACATAAAGCTCAAAAATAAATAAACAACAATTTACAATTTTTTTATAATTTTTCTGTAATTTATCTACAATTTCGGCAATATAATGTATGTAATGTCATCTGCTTCTTCTTCGAATTCCAATATGAAATTCAGCCAAAAACAAGTCGAATCTTCACCAGAACCCCTTAAAATTGAGATATAAACTCCAAACCATATTCCTAATTATTTATAACAATACACAATCCAAACAAAAAATAATTTAAAATCTAAATTTGCATTCAAAGCTTCAAAGCTTTTAATGGTTGTCAATGATGGAATTGCTGCTCTTTTTTGGTTTTCTCTTATATTACTGAAGAAACCCGAAATCATAACCATAAAAAGTTATTGTTGTGTTTGAAACTTTTAAGAGTTGACTTCAATTTTGTCTAGTTGTAGAAGAAAAAACCGTGATTTTGGACGTTATTGGTAGATGGTTTCAATTGTTATTCAGGATTTAGCAGAGGGTTTCAATTGTTTTCTGGTTTTTCTGGTTTTTGGGTGTGTGGTGATACGTGGGTGATGGTGTGGGGTTGGGAGAGAGAAATGTGGGGGGATGGGGATTTGGAGGAATATACAGTACCATAAATCTAGGAGTGATATAAGGTACAATTAATATACACTTAAAACACCTTATGGTAGAATTGGTAATTAGGTATAATAAATGTAATTATATCAAATCTTAAATATTGAGGGTAATATAGTTTTCTATATGTCACACGTCATTATTACCTACACCCCCCCCCCCCCCCCAAATGGGAGATAAAGGGGTTTTTTCCAACTTAAAGCGACAAATCGAAATGGGATTTATTTTATTTAAAATTCAGTGTTGCCACTTGGGATAATTTATGATGTTCCAAGTCACCGGTTTAAATCCCGAATCGAGAAAAAGATTGACTCTATTTTAAAGCTCGCGAACACAGAAAATTTGGGTAAGGAATTCTCTTAATCCGGGAGAAGGTGTTAGGCATTCCCAAGTTCCGTAGTTCTAGCAAGGTCGCTCAACTGTAATAATCGGCCTATTATCTGATTTTAATATATGTTTTAGCCTATGGTTCAATTTTAACTTTATATCCGCATTAATTATTTTTAAGGAAATAGTAGGACTAAAAAGCAAGATCCTAAATCAATCAAATCTGCTCACTTAACATTCAAAAAACAGTAGACATCCAACAAATTCTTTCAATATAATTAAGCTCTATTGAACACCCCCTAATACTGACAGTCACCAAACCTGTAAATTAGAATCCAGTTTTACTTGAATTTCCAGAAATCATACTAAAGCTTTCGATATAATTCTTGGACATTTCAAACTCATTCAAAAGCAAATGCAAAATACATAACATGCTTGCTAGCCATAGTTATTTTCATTTGTCGTAAGAACATTTATAAATCAACACATATACTTTGAACTAAACTGATCCCAAAGAAGAGCTTCTTATCTAATCATACTTACATGTCCAACTACTCATCCACAAACTTGCTTATACAACTTCTATACATGCTATTTAGCATTAAAAGAAAACATTTAACTCCAAAACCAAGCACATCTTTATAATATGCATGTAACTGCTCATTTAACATCTATCATTACAAATCTACTACATAACGTGAAACAGTAAAAGGAACATAGAAAAACTAAGTCAAATATAGCTGGTATTCCATCAAATTCACTCGAATTACATAATCAACATTTAGTTGTTGTTCATGGGCTAGAGAGATACCTGGAAAACAAAATAATAGAAAAGTGAGAAGATCAGCAGTAAGCAGTAGCAGTCAGCCCATAACCAACAATACCAATGAGACAGTAAAACCTCCTCAACAACCCAAAACTAGCTTTTAAAATTCAAATCAAACCATCTTCAACCCCACATGAACGGAGGTAACTTTAGAAATTTAAAAACCTCCATAATGAAAGAAAAACTCCAATGGAACAGTGAATTTATGATATTTTTAAACCCTTTCAGTATTTCAGCTGTTTTTTAATTTTCAATCTTTTCTCTCTTCCAAAACTGACTTGAATGCCAAGTAATGATGCCTTTATAGGCAAGGTGTTAGGGAAGCATAAATAAACTATGTTTTGCACTTAAAACCTTCTGATATTTTTATTTTAGCTTAAGAACCCCAGATGTAAATATTAGAATTTTAGAATAGTCCCAAACCCCCCTTCCTGGAAGTTTCCTATGGTTGATATACCCATATTTCCTAAGATAATTACCCAAAATATCCCTTGAACCCCTGTTAAAATAACCAGACAAGCCAAACGGGTGTGGGTCAAGTCGACCCAATGACTTGACTAAATGAACGGTTTGCCTTTCTTGTTTGCAAATAGGTCAGTAACCCAAAGCTCAAACAAAATAATCCAAAGCATCTTATAATCTCATGGAAAGCAGAGGAAAACAACACTTAAACGATTTCAAACAAATAAAAAATCTAGACTAAATGAACTGTTAACTAACTAACTAAATTAACAAATCCAAACTAACTAATTAAATAGACAGAATGCATTGATTAAAGAAAAATAATTTAAGAAACATAGAAATAAAAACATCCCTGAAGAAACTAGAAAAATGAGGAGGAATCACGAAGAAAAAAAGAAGCAGAAATACAGAAAAAAGTGACGAAAAGGTTGAACCAAAGAGAAAAAGAAAATAAAAATACCTACCAAATCTCGGACAAAGAAGAATGGATCCTGAGTCTTCACATCCTCTGATTTTTGGCCAAATCTAATATTAATCGTGTGTTCTTTTAAAAAAACACACGACTAAAATCAAATTAGACCCGAAATTTAAACAAAATCTTGATTTGGGATTTTTAAATTTCATCTTTCGATTCAATATTTGAGAAGTTATGGGAAGATTTGAAGAAAACAGAGTGGGGATTTGGAATGAGGGGGCCTTGGAGGTAGCGTGGTGATAATTTGGGGCCATTTTGCGGTGGCACCGCCGAAGAAAAGCGGTGGAAAGAGAGACGGCTTTAGGGTTTTCTGTTAGTCTCTGAGAGGAGGTGGGAATGAGAGACGATGAGAGGGGGGAGGGTAGTGAGACGTACATATAAATACCAAAGGACCACTAGTTCCCAATCGTCCGATTAACAAAATCAACGGCCCACATCAAAGGGTTTTCAACACTTGGGTTAGGGACGGGGTCATTTGGGTTGTGGGCTAGGCTGGACTGGGTGGGGATCAATTTGGGCTTAGGTCAGCAGGTTCCAGGTATTTAAATCAATTGGGCCTGGGGTATTATAAGTGGATTTGGCTCAAATGGATTTCTATCTTTTATTTTTCTTTTCTTTTCATTTCTTCTGTTTTTCCTAATTTCTTTTAAATTAAAATTAAAAAATCTAAATGAATTCCTAATAAAATTATGCTATCAAATTAAATTAATAACTCTAACTAATAATTACCATAATTAATTAAAATTCAAATTGAAGAAAAAACTACCAAAATTCAAAATTAAAATTAAAAAGCAAAAATAAACCATTTTTGTGATTTTTTATTTCTTAAAATACTAATTTGCTAATCAATATAAAAATATATAATTAAATCTTAAATACAAATGGAACATATTTTTGTATTTTTTATTAATTAAACAAAAATAACATGAACAGACAAATGGAAACAATTAACGAGAAATGCTACAAAAATCTACGAAATTGCAAATGATGGAAAATTTTATTTTTCTTGAATCTATGAGAGTAATTCATATAAGGAAAAAATTACGTGCTCACAGCTGCCCCTCTTTGCTCGAAAACACGAAGAGTTTTCGTGTAAAGATAAAGTGAGCGGATACAAGCGATTTTTGCCTGTTTTAATACTCCGTTGGAAACATTTTTTAAAATATTTGACCACACCTTACTTTTGAGGATGCCTACATATCCTTGGCTATAAAGGAATCAGGTCAGTGTAGCTCAAAAAGTTCGGTAGCTGGGACTATCAGGAAGTTGTGATTTCATTGTTGCTGTTGCTGCTACTGCTTACTGAACTCCTTATTACACCATGCAAAAATAAAGAAACTAGTCTAAGCTAAGATCTATGCATTATGAAAATCCTATCTATATCCTCAAAATTAATCTTGTGGTTCCTGTTGCCTTGTTGACTTGTACATGTGAAGTCTTTTTGTTTCCAACTTGAATGGTAATTTGAGATGCTTTCCTTTTCTTCACGTGGACACCTTATTGCTGAACTTGAACCGTCTTCCTCCGAACATTGATACTTTCCCTTTGTTATTCAGGTAGGCTCCTGATTACCGACACTTGATTTGCTTTGTTCTCCAGGTGGGCTCTTGATTGCCAAAACTTGAACTATATTCCCTTATTCTCCAGGTGGGCGCCTGATTGCCAAAAACTTGAACTGTATTCCCTTGTTCTCCAGGTGGGCTCCTTGTTCTCCAAGTGGGCGCCTAACTGCTAAAAACTTGAACTGTATTCCCTTGTTCTCCAGGTGCCCATCTGACGTCTGAAAACTTGAAGTGTATTCCCTTGTTCTCCAGGTGGGTGCTTGATTGCCAAAAAACTTGAACTATATTCCCTTGTCCTCCAGGTGGGGGCCTGATTGCCAAAAACTTGAATTGTATTCCCTTGTCCTCCAGGTGGGCGCCTGATTGCCAAACACTTGAACTGTATTCCTTTGTTCTCCAAGTGGGCGCCTGATTGCCAAACACTTGAACTGTATTCCTTTGTTCTCCAGGTGGGCGCCTGATTGCCAAAAACTTCAAGTGTGTTCACTTGTTCTCCAGGTGGGCGCCTAATTGTCAAAAACTTCAACTGTATTCCCTTGTTCTCCAGATGGGCGCCTGATTGCCAAAACTTGAACTGTATTCCCTTATTCTCTAGGTGGGCGCCTGATTGGCAAAAACTTTAACTGTATTCCCTTGTTCTCCAGGTGGGTGCCTGAACTCAACAAAATAGACAAAACAAAGAAAATTTTCTAACATTTGTGAATGTTAATTGAATCATGTTACCAAATATCTCTAGGAATTTGAAATCTAGATCCCATTATCCAAGAGGGTCCTGAAAATCCAAAATCGAGTCTTATCTTAAGAGTGACAACTTTAAGGATAAATTATCCTTCCCTACAACAGAACTTACGCTAAGTTGTATTATCTAATGGAAATTTTAGAGCTAAGTCCCATTATCCAGGAAGGTCCTGAAAACTCCTAATTGAATCATATCTCAAGCATGCAAACTTTGAAGCCAACTCATATTCCTTTGGGGTACATTTATGCTAGATTTTGCTACTCATGACTGTTTTATATATTAAACTAGGTCCATTTTCCAGAAGGGTCCTGAGAATTTACAGTCAAACCTGTCTAGTGCTTTCTTTTCCTTGAGGAGGTTTTCTCCGAAACGAACGAACTGCCCCTGTTTCAATCACAGAAAAATCTTGTCAGTTTAACGTGTGCTGGTTAGTTTGTGGCATTTTTGTGGGAGGTAGACTCTTCGCTGACTTGCTTTTTTTGACTGGTTTCCTCGAACTAACCAAGAACTGCTTGACTTTCTGACTGACTTGCAATCGCATGACCTAGGATGACACGATGTTCTATACCCAAACTGTTGTGTTGCATTTTGATCCACCCATCCAAGCTCCTGTGTATCCCACGAAATTACTAAACCATTCCCTCGATGGAACTTTTGCTGGCCCTTTTCATCTTACATCACACTATCTCTGGCATGCTTTGGCCGAACTGTGCTTTGTGCAACTTTGGAAGTTGGTAGTGAGCTTTTAAATTCTTTCTTATTTGCGTAAAAAACAACTGACATTGAACGTATATTGTTAAATCAAACCCAAAAGAAATGAAATGCAAGTACTTTGAGAATTAGGAATAAAGAGGAAAAATCCAAAATTGGACGACTGTTTAAAGGGGAAAAAGAGACTTATCTTGGTGGCGCAGCTGGTACCAATGATCATGACATGCAATTTTGATTAATTGGCCTAATTTGTCCAACCAATCAGCTTTCGGTTGTCGAACTTTATGCCCTGAGATCTCCAGAAACCCAATTTCCTCACCAAACTACTGACCTTGTTCGGCTTGCGGTGCCCTGAAAGGTTTTCGTCAACAAACCTCTCTCATTTATTCATCTCTCAACTCATTGTCGTCTTACGGTGCACTCGAGGATTTTCACCAATAAGACTCTCTCATCTTTTATTTCTCTCAACTTTCATCGTCTTACGGTGCCCGTGAGGGTTTTCATAAATAAAAATTTCTCGTTTTTTTCATTTTCCTGCTTAGACCTGATTGTTGCCCTTGTTATGAATCGCCTCTCCTTGCTTGACTCGACATCTCTTACAAACTAATCGGAAGGTCTTTTGGACCGTAATGTGGGCTTTTGGATAGGGCTAGAAAGAAAGCGTATCAAACGCTCAAAACAACTTGAATGGATTCAAAATTACAACTTTTCGAATCATATTTATTACAACCGCAACTTCTGCCCCAGTTTCGTTGCTTGGAGACTTTTGGATTTTATTTCGAAGGGACTGAACCGTGAGGTTGCCTACGTATCCTTAAAAGGAATCATGTCGTACGTTGTTCATGATATAGAAATTGCTTTGTTTTTGTAATTTTCTCTTTTCTCTTTCTTTTCTTTTCTTTTCTTTTCTTTTTTTTCTTTCATCCTTTTTTCTCTTTCTGTTGTTGTGATGTTCTCTCTTTTTCTTTTCTTTTCTTTACTTATTTTTTTCTTTTTCTTTTTTCTTTTTTCCTTTCTCTTATTTTTCCTTCCCTTTACTTTTCTCTCTTTTCCTTTACTTATTTTTTATGATGGCGTCCCTGAACTTTGCCACTAATTCCAAAAGATGGGTATGAAAGGAAATATATAAGGCTCAAAGGGGTAACAAAGGATAAAGTGTTCAGATAGCATAACAAAATGCCTTCGTCATTCCAATCTTCAAAACATATCGAGTACAAACAAATACAATTTAACCAAACAAATCATACATAATATCTTTTGACTGCATCATAATTGATAGTCATATCTACCTATTTGCCTTCTATATCCATTAAATACAAAGCACCATTAGACAACAGTCTAGCTACGATGAACGGACCCTGCATATTTGGGGCGAACTTGCCTTTTGCTTCAGCCTGATGTGGAAGGATACGTTTTAATACTTGCTAACCCACTTCAAACTTTCGTGGACGCACCTTCATGTTATATGATCTTGCTATTCTCCATTGATACAACTGACCATGATATACCGTTGCCAATCATTTCTCATCGATTAAACTCAGTTGCTCCAGGCAGGTTTTGACCCATTCATCATCTCAATTTCGGCTTTCGCAACAATCCAAAGGGATGGGATTTTAACTTTCAAAGGTATCACTGCTTCTGTTCCATACACCAACAAATAAGGAGTTTTCCCTACTAAAGTTCGAATAGTAGTGCGATAACACAACAATGCAAAGGGAAACTTTTCATGCCATTGCTCGGAACCCTCCACCATTTTCTAAAGTATCTTCTTTATGTTCTTGTTGGCTGTCTCGACTGATCCATTCGCCTTGGGGCGGTATGGGGTGAATGTAAGATGCGTGATCTTAAATTGTTGACATGCCTCTTTCATCAAATGACTTCTGAGATTGGCACCATTATCTGTGGTGATTACCTTTGGGATCCTGAACCGACAAATGATGTTTGAGTGAACAAAATCAACCACTGCTTTCTTGGTCACAAACTTGAAAGTTTTAGCTTTAACCCACTTGGTTAAATAATCGATGGCCACCAGAATGAACCTGTGCCCATTGAATGTTGCTGGCTCAATTGGTCCAATGACATCCATGCCCCAAGCAACAAAGGTCCAAAGTGCGGACATTATATGTAATTCAGATGGCGGAGAATGAATCAAATCTCCTTGTACTTTGCATTGATGACATTAGCGCAAAAAGCTGATAAAATATCCCTCCATGGTGAGCCAATAATAACTTGCTCGGAGAATATTCTTTGCCAGAATGTACCCACTTATATGCGGTCCACTGACTCCGGAATGTACTTTGGTCATGATAGTTGTGGCATGTCTAGCATCTATGCATCTCAAAAATCCAAGATCTGGAGTCCTTTTGTACAGAACTCCTCCACTGAAGAAAAATCAACTTGCCAACCGTTGAATTGTTCTCTTTTGATTACCTATGGCTTATACTGGATACACCCTAATCCTGATATACTCCTTGATATTGTGGAACCACGGCTTACCATCAATTTCTTCTTCCACCACGTTGCAGCAAGCATGTTGATCGCAGACCTGAATATGCAAAGGGTCAACATAAGCCTTATCTGGATGATGTAACATTGATGCCAGAGTAGCCAAAGCATCGGCAACCTCATTATGGATCCTTGGAATATGCCTGAACTTTACTGATCAAAATCGTCGACAGAGATCATAGAAACATTGTCGGTATGGTGTAAGTTTTAAATCCTATGTTTCCCATTCACCTTGAATCTGGTGCACCAGAAGGTCCGAGTCTCCCAAGACCAAGATTTCCTGACACCCATGTCTGCAGCTAACCTCAAACCCAAAACACATGCCTCGTACTCAGCCATGTTGTTAGGGCAATAGAAATGAAGCTGAGCCATAACGGGGTAGTGATGCCCTGTTTCAAAAATAAGTACAGCTCCTATCCCAACGCCTTTCACGTTAGCAGCTCCATCAAAGAAAAGTTTCCAACCTGGCTCTTCAACTTGTTCCAACTCATCAATGTGCATTACCTCTTCATCAGGGAAGTAAGTCTTCAAAGGCTTATATTCTTCATCCACTGGATTCTGGGCCAAATGGTCGTCCAATGCCTGGGCTTTCATCGCAGTCCGAGTCACATAGACGATGTCAAATTCTCTGAGCAAGATCTTCCACTTTGCAAGCCTCCATATGGGCATATGCTTCTGAAAGATATAATTTAACAGATCTAAACGAGAAATGAGGTAAGTGGTGTAAGATGAAAAATAGTGCTTCAACTTCTCTGATACCCAAGTTAGGGCGTAACATGTCCTTTCAAAGTGAGTGTACTTAACCTCGTAAGACGTGAACTTCTTGCTGAGATATTAGATGGCATTTTCCTTCCCACTGGTGATGTCATGCTGACCCAATATACAACCAAATAAATTGTCCAAGACCGCCAAATACAGAATCAAAGGTTTTCCCGGTTCTAGCGGGACCAACACAGGTGGGCTTGGCAAGTAACCCTTTATCTTATCGAATCCTTCTTGACACTCATCTGTCCATTTGATCGCAACTTCCTTTTTTAACAGTTTGAAAATAGGCTCGTAAGTTGTCGTAAGCTGAGCAATAAACATTCTAATGTAGTTCAGCCTCCCTAATAGACTCGTCACCTCAGTCTTGTTCGTTGGGTTGGAAATTCTTGAACAGTTTTGATCTTTGATGTGTTCAATTCACATACCTTGATGATTGACTATGAATCCAATAGTTTTTTAGATGGCACACCGAATGCGCATTTTGCAGGATTGAGCTTAAGATTTTACCTGCGAAACCTTTGGAAGAACATTCTCAAATCTCTGACATGGTCAGACTACTTTCTAGACTTTATGATCACATCATCCACATAAACCTCGATCTCATTGTGTATCATGTCATGGAATATGATTGTCATTGCCCTCATATAAGTTGCCCCAACCTTTTTTCAAACTGAAAGGCATGACCTGGTAGCAGTATGTTCCCCATGGTGTGATGAATGCCGTCTTTTCCGCATCTTCCTCATCCATTACAATTTGATGATAGCCTACATAGCAATCCACAAAAGACCCAATCTCATGCTTTGCACAATTATCAACCAAAATATGGATATTTGGCAGTGGGAAGTTGTCCTTTGGACTTGACTTGTTGAGATCACCGTAATCAACACACACTCTGGTCTTACCATTCTTCTTTGGCGCAGGCACAATACTGGCTAACCAATTGGGATACTGCATAACTCAAATGACCTTTGCATCAAACTGCTAGGTGACCTCTTCTTTAATCTTCATGCTCATATCAGTTTTAAACTTCCTTAACTTCTGCTTGATAGGAGGGAATGACGGGTCAGTATGCAATTTGTGAACCACCAAGTCAGTGCTAAGACCCGGCATATCGTCATATGATCATGCAAAAATATCTTTGTATTCAAACAATGCTTTAGTTATCTCTTCCCTGATTTGTGGTTCAAGATAGACACTTATCTTAGTTTTTTTTATATTATCTGGGCCCCTAAATTGATTGCTTTTGTACCACTCAGGTTAGGCTTGGGGTTTTTCTTCAAAATGGCTTAATTCTTTACTAATCTCTTTAAAGGCCTCATCCTCATCATATTTTGATTCATCATCACACTCTATTTCTTAAATTATTATGTAAGAATTAGATTGGCTTTTAAGATTGGACCGAAGATTTCTCATGCATGTCATGTCATTGAAACCAGCATAAAAAGAAATGTACAAGAAGAAAAGAAAAACAAAAATAAAACCATCAAAAATGATGAAAAGAGGAAATTGCATTTCATTAAACTTAAAGGATAACAAGGTCTATACATCCAAATGGACGGAACATAGATTCTGGATTACAACACTGAATAAACTAGATAAACTAAAATAAAATCAAAGCAAACTACCAAAAATCCTTCCGGGTGGGGAGAGAAGTAGCTTCCTAACTGTTAAGCTTTCCACTTGGCCGGACAAATTGCACATCCGCCTTGCTAGATCTTTCTCCTATTTCTACCATGTTCACATTGTCGAACAACTTCTCGAACTTTTCCCAAGTCTTTGTCAAGATCAAACACAACACTGGGAACTGTTGTTATTGGGCATTTCCTGGCGCTAGGCTTGGCAAACAATCTGGAGAGATATGGGATAGGCTTTGGGAGGACCCATACCCTCTGCTTCAACTTTTTAGATCTTGTTACGTCTGCGGCTGTGGGCTTGAATCCCAAACCAAATGTATCCAAGTTTTAGGGAAAGACACCGGTTGTACGATACATTGCAGAGATGCACCCAAACCCTTGCCTGGTACAAAATATTTCATTATAGTTCTATGATTCAGAGTATCCTTTCCTATTTGATCCCTTTGAATTCCATATTCAAAGTTGTGATCGGATCTATTCATTAAATAGAATCGATTCAATACATTTCTTATGTACCCATAGGTACTATATTGGATTTGAATCAGATTTCGGATCAATCTATATTGAGTGACTGCCTCCATTATGTTGTTGCTAGAAAATACAGCTATTTTTGGTTTTGGATCTTCCAAATCATTCCCGCAGGAGATCCGGACCCATTTTTTTCTGATCCTTCGAGAAAAAGTTGAAGATGATCGATTCTCTTTTTCGAAGGGAATTAAAGCCTAAGGAGATAGGGCTCTATCCAGAAGAGCTGGTGTTCGATGGTGAACAAGAGATAGAGGAGCGCACTCTTCTAGGCCAATGGGTAGATCAGTGGTTGCGATGGCTCTCTTGGTATCACACCTCGGCATGGTCGGGCATGGAACATGTTCACAAGGATCTTGGCATGACGGAAGGCCTAGAATTATCGTGAGAGCACGAGGGTCCATATGGAAGAGTGGCCAAGAATATGCCAAGAACTCGTCAGGCCATGGAAGCACAATCTTGCGCTATGGAAGGTTCTAGAAGGTTCCGGAGTGATCTAGGAGTTGGTGGAAGCTCCATGGAAGCACAAAGGAGTGGTGGCATCTTAGAGGACTCTAGAGAGTCCTAGGAAGCTGCCTAGCATTTTAACGGCTACCATGGCTGATGCGGCGGTTACCTTCGAAATTGGAACGCATTTCTCTTCTGGAATTTTCTCAACCGACATTGTGTCAAAAACCTGGTAGACGCAAGGCCCCTTATCATTTTCAACCTCAATAAATGGAACAATGGCATCACTGGGAGCACATAAATTGTCCTCGCCATGCATAATGATTTCCTGTCTATCCCGTTCAAACTTGACTGTATGGTGTAGAGTAGATGGGACTGCTTTGGCGACATGAATCCAAGGTCGTTCTAATAGCAGATTGTAGGAAACAGCTACATCCAACACTTGGAACTCCATGGTAAATTCAACCGGCCCTATTGTCAGCTCCAGCACTATATCACCGAGGGAATCCTTCCCTTCACCGTCAAATCCTGAACGCAGATGTTGTTCTTGTGGATCCTCATATCATCTACCTTTAACTTATTCAGAGTGGATAGAGGGAAAATGTTTGCACTAGAACCATTGTCAACCAATACTCGAGTAACCACAGAATCTTTTGCATTTCACTGTAAGATAGAGGGCCCTATTGTGCTCAGTACCCTCCACGGGCAATTCATCATCAGAAAAAGTGATTCTGTTTACCTCAAATATCTTGTTAGCTATCATTTCCAAATGATTTACTGATATTTTTTCAGGAACGTGAGCCTCGTTCAGGATTTTCATCAAAGCTCGACGATGCTCGTCTGGATGGATTAACAATGACAACAGTGAAATCTGGCCAAGCGCCTTCCTCAACTGCTCCACAATGGAATAGTCTTGCACTTTCATCTTTCTCAAAAACTCCTCTGCCTCTTCTTCAGTCACAGATTTCTTTGGAGGTTTTAGCATTCCCCGACTCTTCCGGGGCAAAGCATCTCCCTGAACGAGTCTATCTATGGGTCTCATAGACTTCTTCTTTAATTTATTTCCTTTTGTAATTCACTATCACTCGTTCATAATTCCAAGGGATAGCCTTGCTGTTGACTATCGGTAACTGGGTTATAGGTTTGATAATGACAGGATCTATGCGGACCCCCTCCACAATTATGAAAGGCTTGTTCGCCACTCCTGGCACAACCACTTTTACCCTTTCTTGTTTCACTACAACATCACTTGAGGACCCTTTCTTGACTACTGCAGATGGTTCATCGTTTGTCCTGCTCAACCCAATCACTGATTCCTCACTTGTTGACCTTTCCACTAGCCTGACTGCACTGGACCGAATCATCATGACAGTTTGTGAAGGCTTCCCAGAATCCCCTCCCTTATGCACTATCTCGATCATATTTGTCTCCTGATGAGTCAGCAACAGGTTCTAGTTGATATTGGGCGCCTCCGAAGCTTGAAATTCAATTCGATTTGTATCAATGAGCTCCTAGATGGCATTCTTCAAATTCTAGCATTTCTCCGTGTCATGCCTCCGAGTACCAGAATAAAATTCACAGCATACAGAATAATCGAGATTTTGGGGGGAGGATTTGGCAATTTTGACTCGATCGGCCTCAATATATCCAATTGTCTCAGCCTGTGGAACAAACTAGTATAGGACTCTCCCAATGGAGTGAAGGCTTTCTTCTTTTGCAACCTCTCGCTCTTAAATGCTTGATTGGACCGGAAATCTGGTCTAAGAGGGTTTTGATAGGCTCATGGGGGTGGATAGGTATATTGTGGGGCTGGCGCACGCCATTATGAGTGGGAAGGATGTTGAGTGTATGTTTAGGCATGGTGGACAGAAAAATGGGGGTCTAGTGGTGGGTAATAATGTTGGCGTGGGTTATACGGGGTTTGAGGATAGGTTTGATGGCGAGGCTGATTATAGTGGTGAGACAAGCCCCTAGGTCCGAACCAAGCTCCTGAATCAATCGTTGCCATATCCTCTTTCTTCTTCTTTCCAATTACTCCCCCAGTTTCGCTTTGAATGGCCTGGGTGGTTTCCTTAATAGCCGAATAGCTTACGATTTTGTTTGACTTAAGTCTTTCTTCTACTATGCCGCCCATCTTTTCCACTTCATTAAAGGACTTGCCTATAGTTGATACCAGATGATCGTAATAACTAGGTTCTAAGGCCTGCAGAAAATAATCCACCATTTCGCTTTCTTTGATTGGAGGGTCAACCCTTGCTGCATGTTCTCTCCACCGAAATATCATACTCCCTAAAGCTTTCATTATGATTTTTCTCAATCTCCATCAGAGACAGGCGGTCAGGAATAATCTCGAGATTGTATTGGAAGTGACAAGCGAATGCTTGGACTAGGTCATCCCATGTATACCATTTTCCATGATCCTGCCTAGTGTACCACTCCAATACTGAACCACTCAGACTTTTGACTAAAATACACCATTATTAAATCGTCTTTCCCGCCATCTCCCTTCATTTTGCTATAAAAACATCTCAAGTGTGCCATCGGGTCTTCGTGCCCATCATATGTTGATACCCAATTTTTTCCTATATATTTTTATATACAAAATACTTTCAAAATAACATATATATATATATATATATATATATATATATATATATATATATATATATATATATATATATATATATATATATATATATATATATATATATATATATATATATATAAATATGTACATATATAAGCATAACCAGGTGTTTTAGTATTTTACCTAATTTTTTAAGGTTTTTAAAATGAATTTATTATCTATTTAACAATACAAAATCCATAATTATTCTCGAAATCATCAATTATGGTGAATAATTTATTTTTTTCCAATATTTATACCAAAGATATTTTTACAAATTTATTTGGTAATTTTAAAGCTAAATTGCATATAATTGCAATAGCCCATTTTAAGATAATAGCATTTTATGATTGTAAAATTGGTTTCACTATTTTTAAGCTAATATTTATATAATATTAACTGGCTTAGTACTTTTAATTTGCTTTTAAAATTATTTTTACTATTTTTATAAAATAAAAGGAAAATTTGGCTATTTAACAATTAGCCCAATTTCATTGCAATTACAACTTATTTTCATTTCAATTTTAGCCCTTAAATTGACCCAATCCTAACCCATAATCAGATTATCCCAATTTCAAATTATTACCCAACCCATAACCCAATTCAAATGACCTAACCCAATCCCCACCTACCCTCTTAAATCTAAGCCGTTGATCATTAAGATCAACGGCCATTAATTACCCTTCCATAATTAAACCCCAAAGGACTACCCTAATTCTCTCATTTCTATCTCTCAGTCGCCGCCTTTGAACTTCGTCTCTTAAAACTCTCTCAAGGCTCTTCGGGACCCTAGCCTTCTTCCACCCCTTTTCAACCGCCTTTCACCGGAATCCATGGCTTCTCAGGCCATAGATGGCTTGTACACACACTGCTCCGCCATTAGACCTTGGTTGTTCGGGGTTTGGAATCCTGACCTTGATGATTCTCTTTCAGATCTTCTTAGATCTATGGTTCTATGACCTCTACGGCCTTTGCTCTGGCATATTCAATCCTCAAGAGCCTGATTCTCACTCATCCGACCCTAGGATCTGACTTTTCCAAGCCTTCCTTTTTAGGGGTTTCTCCGAGACCCTAAGCTATTCGAGGTTCTTTCTCTATTTATTTTCTTAGATCTATGATGTATTTGTGCTTTACTTGACTTTTAAAGTGTTTTCTCAAAATTTTCCTTTTAAAATAGTTTGTCTTCACATTAGGGTTTCTGAAAGGTTTTCAAAACATCTTTTGCTTCTTCCTTCCCTTTCTTTATGTGCGTTTTCCTATATTATGCTCGTGTGTTTTCATTTTACCACGCATGTGTTGTCCTTCTGCTCTTCTTTTTCTACTGTACATGATACCTCTGTGCTTGGTATTCTACTGTGCCTTTAGATTAGGCTCACATGCTAATCTCTGCTATATTTTCCTACATGTCCTTGTTGTGCTTTCTGGTATTGTTCTATTGTGTGTCTCCTGTGGAGTTCTTTAATTTTGTTTGCTTTACTGGATTTTGTTCGAGTTCTTGCCAAACATGTTTCATCTTAAGTTTGTATTACCTCTCCTCCTTTCTAAATTTTGTTTAAGTCCCGAGCTTTTCTTAAACTTGTTCTTTATGCTCTTAAAATGAATCTTTCACTCTGTTGTTTCAAAGCTGCTATCATGTCTATTTGTTTCTCGTAAGTCTCTAAAAGAGACTTCTGAGCCTTTATCAATGGCTTCCCTTCTTATATCTTTATCTGATTCAAGTGGAAACCCTAGGATGTGGGGTTTCCTTTTGGCAAGTTTGATTTCGTGTTTGGGTTCTACTTTAGACTATCAGACTCATTTTGAGTCTATGAACTGATTGTGAGTCTCTTTGTTGTGAATCTGAATTTTCTTCTTTCCTTTTTCTCATGCCTCTCTTTTCTAATGAGCATGACAGTCTCTTCTTGATTCACATATTTGTGTGCCTTCTATACGAGAACTCCTCTTTCAAAAGGTTTTACCAACTAATCAATTGATTCTGAAATCCTTTAATTGGGGTTTGATTGATTGCTACTGATTCTGTAATTGAATCCTCTTTACCTATTCCTGACTTGGTCCATTCGAGTTAAGCCTATAATTTTGATTTTACTATTTGTTTGACTGATCCCCTATCCTTTTTTATTTTTACCAATCGTGTAACATTGGGTGTTGCCGTAATTAATCCCTATGTATTTACCCTTCCTGTGTTACTTTGGAAAAGATTTAATCAAATTCTTTCCTTAAATGTCTTCTACCCATTTGAATTAGAATCCATTAACTAAAGGGGAACTTTATATGATTGATTGCAAGTTATTTTCTTACTTGTCCATTGCACTATAAAAGGGGCATGATCCTTCTGCACTTAGAAAAACTTGGAACTTTCAATTCAATACACATATTCTTATACACATTCCTCTTCAATTCTCTACTCTCATTAGAGATCTCTTATACTGCTTGCTTGCAATTTGGGTCTACAAGACTTCTACTTTACTTGTTTGTTTCCCCTTCAACTGGTATGTTCTGATTTAGCTTTAACCATCATCCCAATATGTTTATTTATAGCTTCTGCAATCTTATTTCCCTTACCATTCATGCTCAGTGATTAACCTGTGTGTTAATCTCTTTGTACCTATTTCTATGATGAATTCCTTCACCTCTACTCCTCGCTATGTGTTTGAGTTAGGTTCAAGGCCTGGTAGTATCCAAATTACTGGGCAGGTCTGAACCTGACCCTCAATGGGCCCTAGCTCCCAAACTTAGCCAACAGGCTAGTCAGGGGTGTGCCAGCATGCTTAATTGCTGGGCATGACCACTAGCCTGCCATGGCCTTCCCTACCTCTCTCTATGCACTTACACTTATTCTTAGACTCTAAGTTCTGCCCCCTCCTATGAGCCTTGCCTTAGGACCTTGAATTCCCTTTGAACTTGAAAATTTGAGGGCTGGCCCTTCCACACTGCACTATAATCTGATTCTTCAATGTATTTGGGTTGTAAGCACTGCCCGGAGTCCCCCTTGAGGCTCTTGGGAACTTTGATACACATCAAATGAGAGAAAGGCTTTGGAAAATCCTGATCTTCGGAGTTGGTCCATCTCATATTTTAGACCTTGAGTCTGAATTAGGCTTCTTGGTTGTAGTTTGATTTCAGATGTAATTTTTGTTTTAAACTTTGGTCTGTAATAAGTCGTAATAACTCATATGGTATATAGTGAAAAGGGGAAGGGTTACACATATATGCATGTGGGTAGACATCATGTTCTTAGGCATTTATTCCTGCAAATCTCATTCTGCCTATAATTGATGCATTTCATGTAGAAATTCTGCCTATAAGTAATGCATTGCATTTAGAAATCCTACCTATATGTCTGTTTCATACTGCATTAGAAATCTTGCCTATAAGTTATGTGTTTCATTTAGAAATTCTGCCTATAAGTCGTCTTACTTTTGCATCCCTGCATCATATAGATAACTTGCTTATAGGACCTTTTCAATTCTGTATTTATATCTATTATTAGGCAAACAATTTCTAGGTTTAAAAATGAAATCTACATCATAGACACCATGCCTATAGGATCCTCTCACTTTTATAAACATTTCAAAATCAATCACGCCTAGAAATTATGTCTATAAAGATAATCAACTGAATCTGAATCATGCCTAAAAATCAGTAATAATGTCGCCTTGCATCCGCAAGTTTTATATCTTGTAATCAGTAAACCCCTTTAAAAAACCAGTACATTTCCATGTTGTTGGATATCAGGTCTATGGGTCTCATCTAGGCAAGCCATTAGGTAATTAATTAATGGCATCAATCTTTGCAAATAACAACCAGGGGCAGGCCTAATTCGGACTTCTTATCTGAGAAATATGTGATAAACCAACCTTCTTCCACGTTTAAGTTTAATAAAGGCCAAATCAGTACCTGTAAGCCATGCTAAACAACTTGCTATTTGAATAAGGAGTCATATCTGAGCCTTTATTTGCTGTGTGTTTCCCCTTTTATTGTTGTATGTGTTTTGTTTGTCGCACTAGATTTTTGTCCTTTTAGAAACTCTGAAAATCCAACTCCTTCCCCTTTTAAGGACTAGTAGTCCCAATCTCATCTGGGACTGATAGGATTGGGGTGGGTAATAGCACGCAATAAGTAACGAGTCCAATCCGCGATTTAATACCTCAAAGGGGTGGGTAAAGGGTAGACATGGATATGATGACCACGCGATAACACCACATGTATAAATGGTTACCAGGTGTTGTGTGGGGTGATCCATGTTATTTATAAACCTAATACCCCCCCCCCCCTCCCTCCTCATTTGTTACTTCCTTTTCCAGAAATGTTTTTTTAGCTACTGACTCTCAGTTCTTTAAATTTCCTCTTTTACTTCCGTCACTTAAAATCTCTTTTTTTACTTTTTCCAGTATGGTTTCTTCTCCAAACTTTCGTCTTTTACTCCTTTGTCTGATTATCTACATCGATTATTTGACCCGCCCTGTTCCTGCACTTATATATTCTTTAAATAAGTTATGAGATCGCCTACTTCCATATTTTGGTATGCCTTTAACTTGTATACTTCCCTTGTTGCAATCATTATGTGAAAGCTGTCTTGTTTGCTTATTTGATTATATTTAAAGTCACAATTGTAGCATGGTCGGGAACCACACTAGTGGATCTCGATGGGTTCCTAATACCTTCCCCTCGAGATAATTTCAAGCCCTTACCCATTCTCTGGTTCTTCTTCTTTTAAGTTGAATTTTTTCTTAATATCGTAATGCACTTAATCATTAGGTGGCAACTCTTCTAAATTGCAAACCCAATTCCCAAAAGGAAAAGAGTTGTCTGACCAATTCATGAACCCGATTTCGCGAGAAAAAGGGGGCGTCGACATCATATAAATCAAACTTGGGCATCTTAAACCCCGCCGACAACTGAACGTCTGGAAATAAACGTAGATCCTTGTAAGCCACGCTGACCTGACCTCCCAACCCTTGCATATTCCTGAATGACTGCTCCAGGATTTTGACCTTTCTGAACATCTCCCCATGTTCGGGATTCTTGGTTGGTTTCTCAGTTTCCACAGGAGGCTCGAAGCGAGGAATATAGGAGTAAGGTTCTTGAGCCTTGAAAGTTGGCTCCGGGGGATAATATTGGCTATCGTGGACCTAGAATAAAGGCTCGTTGGAAGATCGGTGGAGTGTAGCGGGTGGGGGTGCCACAAAAACAGATAATGACTGGTGGAGGAGGGTATGGAACTGGTTTGGGTGGTGGAGCTTGTGGTGTTTGGGAAGTGGTTCCATGGTAGTGGTGATGAATGGGAAAGCTCGGAAATGAATCAGTGGTGGGGGTTTCCTGGGACTAAGCCAACAGCGGAATGAAAGCGGGGTTGGCGGGTTAAGGTGGAAATGGGTGCCCTTTTACTAATGCTTGATACATCGCGGCCATATGATGTTTCAGCTTATGCATCTCTTCTTTCAAATTAACATCTGACTCTTCCCCCTCTTTCGAAGGATCGATGACACTCGCATCAAGTTTTTGGTTGGCCATGATCGACTTGTTTTTAGATCGGGTGTTGTATGTGTGAGTTGCCAGAATGCCAATCAAACTAACCACCTTCATGTACTCATTATCAACAACAAACTTGTTAGTGGCTAGAGCTTAATAGATAGGCAACCGCACATTCGGTAATGTAATGCACCTAAACAGTCAACCATATGCATTTGATCGGTTACTTACATCATCCCGTCTTGCCCTAATTTCCATTTGCAACCTATTCTTTTTTTTTCGTGCCTTTCCTTGCTTGATTTCTCATTGTCTTTTATTCCTCATAATTCTCTCTCTTGTTTTTCCATTGTTTCCTTTCCACGGTTTCTGGTTATTCCTATCTTTTTCTTTTCCTTTTCTCTCATATTTTTCCCTCTTTTTTTTCTTTTATTTATGATCGAATCCTATGGAGATTGCCTATGTATTATGACCCCACATGAATTAGACCAAGCGTAGTTCTAGGAGATAAGTGTAAAAATAAATAACAAAACCTTTTGGGATTTTCAAGTATTTTCATGAAACAAATATTTTGATTACAGCGACTCATCTTATCAAGTTCAATCATAAAAACTAACAGACTAGAAAAGGGAAGTTAACAGACTCCGATAGAAAAATAAAAACACAGACTCGAAAATAGACTAACAGACTCCGAGAATACAGACTCCGGTGAAAATCATGAATACATCAATGCCTCAACTGTTCTTGGGGCCCGCGGGACATCATTCAATCTCGCCACGGGACTACGTGCCAAATCCCCTTGGAGATAATAGAGATATTCCATTATCTGACGAGCAAAAGTCATCACAGCGGAGAAGAATATAGATCTGGTCATGTCCTCACACTCATTGCATTTCATTGTGATCTAGACGGTAATCCTTTTAACCATTTCCCTTATGACGCCATTTTATTGCAACAAACGCCCAATCTGCTGGGCCCTAGCTTCCAATGTTTTTCAGCTATACGATTTTGTTCTTGAAGTTGTTGCAGCTCTCTTTCTAGTTGTTCCATCGCTGCATAACAGCGTTCCCTTTCTGCTTTAAAGTATTTTGCCTGCTTAATCATTTTGTTCTCAATGATGATGATCTTTCCCTTCAACCCTACAATCTCATTGTCATATTTCTCTTTTAACTGTTTAACCAAGAACGCTCGTTCTTCCGCATTCTTATCCAGCTTTGTTCATTCTAGTTCACCTTCTGCCTTGTTCAAATAAAAACCATACTCACTCACCTTTTGTCTAAGGTTATTTATTAGCTTTTTATCTTCTCCACTTCTGGCGGGATTTTCAGATACTATTTTCATTTCCCCAATCTTGGCTTGAAGGGCATTATTTTCTTTGGATAACTTTTTGTTTTCACCCTCATTTGCAGCGGCTTGCAAAACATTCTTGAGTTGAAGGTCATTGACTTACTTTTCCAGCTTTCTTACGGTGGACCTATGCTCATTTTCTTTGGCCAACCAATCCCATTGCGCTTGTGATGCCTCGACAAATTCTTGAAAATGTGGTCTTTTGGCAGGCCTTCCAAATTCAACTTCCCTTTTATATTGATAATAGGCTATATCGTTGTTATTTACGCCATAATTGCCCATGCTTTGTTGTTGTTTTGTAATGTGAGTTGCCAATAAAATACTTTAATTGATGCGATTTGGCGTCGCAGGGAATACAAGAAGTGAGGAAGTAAAATGAAGTATTCAGAGGCAATAACATGAAGAAATCACCCACTCAAGAAGCACCCAAAGGACAAAGAGCAATTGAGAGAAGTAACACGGAGAAAAAAAAACTTCAGTGGTTCCTGCGGTCGAGCTGCGGTCGGCGCCATGGTTTGGGACAGAAGCTCCCGCGGTCGTTCCACAGTCGGCGCCGCGGCCACGGTGGCACACGCCCTATTCCGAAAATTGAGGGGTAGAAGTGTCAATTCGGGAAAGCTTTTGTAAAACCCTTATAATATGTAGCAAACTAACCCAAGGCTATAAGAGGAAGAAAAACTTGTTTTAGGGATTACTTTGTAAGAGAAACAAGTGTGAGAGATCATCAAAAACATCATTATTCTTATTCTCTTTTAGTTCTTGCAATTTACAATTATGAATATTTTCGTAGTTTATTTCTCCATTCTTATGAGAAGCTAAATACCTTAATCTAAGGTGTTGGTGGAACCCGTTGGGATGACTTGGTTGTTTTATTAATATAGAGGATTTTGTTGTTAATCTCTCTATGTTCATCCATGTTTTTATTGTGGAGAGTTGAAAGGAGCCTCAACTATCCGTTCCTATTTCTTATATATCTACTTGAGAGAGAGTGCATATTTATTTGATTGTATGAACAACATCGTTCTCGGAGTATAGACGAGAGTCATAACCGAGGGTTTAGAGATTGGATTAGAGATAACGATACCTCGAGTGCAATCTAAGTGAACTGTATTATAAATTTAGCTAGCTTAACTTGAGAGACAGTGTCTAGTAAATTGTCATAATTACTTGAGAATGATTTATGATAGCTGAATCATTCATGATTGATAGATACAACTAAATCATAGTTATATGACATATACAACCAAGGAAATTACCAACGGAGGGAACCAGTACCTTAGACTTTATTCTATCTGTTTACACATCAAGTTTAGTTAATTTTCTGAAGTTAATTAATTTCAGTCTTTAGTTGTTAGAAAAATCATTACTTGTGAATCAAAAAGTTTGGGAAAACAGATTGTGTGAATTTAGTAAACCTGATAATAGTAATTGATAGGTTAGTGCCCTACAGTTCGACTCTGGGCATAAATACTCAGATTATATTTGCAACGCCCGCGTAGTCTTTTGTGAGACTCAGTTGAGCGTGATCAAATTTTTGTGCCATTGCTAGGGGACTAACGGTGTTTTCAATTACAACTGAAAGAAGTACAAAAAAATTCTAAGAGTAGTCAGTTTTTCTCTATACCCAATCTTTTCATTGAAATTCTAACGTTTGAAATCTTGTGAAAGCATATGTATGCCTAGAAATTCCTCGAGGACCAAAGAACTACTAGAAGGATTCTCACACCCTGAGAAAACATTCAGGGCATTGAACCATGCCAACAAAAGACTTCAACAACCTCAACAAACACACCAACTCGATTTTGACATGGGTGACGTAGACAACGTCAACGGAAATATCAGGAATGAGTCGTCTGACTTAAATGTTAGAGGAGTGGCACCTCTTGAGCCCGAAGCTGCACTTTATGACTGGGCACAACCTACAACTGACAATCTGGCCACTGCCACAGCTGTTCCCACAACTCAAGCGAAAACATTCCAGATCACCAACAACATGTTGCATCTACTGCAGGATAAGGGATTGTTCTTCGGGTCACATCTTGAAGACCCGCAACAATACTTGAAGAACTTTTTGTCAATTTGTATGACCCAATGGCAGCCAAATGCAACTCCGGAAGCTAACAAATGTTATTTTTCCCATTCTCAGTAACTAGGGCACCTCAGACTTGATAAAATTCGCTCTCTATCAACTCTATTACCACTTGGAAGAATTAGTCAAGCAGTTCATGAACAAGTTCTATCCGCCTAACAAGACTGCACAACATATTGATGACATATTGCAGTATAGGCAGCATTCCACAGAATCCTTGCAAGAGACTTGGGAAAGATTCAAAGGGATGCTAGTAAAGTGTCCTCATCATGGCATTACAAACCAGATGCTCGGCCAGAGATTATACATGGGTTTAGCTGACAACTTGAAAGCAAATGTGGATGCTTCAGCTAGAAGTTCTTTCTTAAGCAACACATTCACTGAGTGCAAAATTATTCTTGATAAGATGTCACAAAATTCGGGGTGGATGACTAGAGGTACAACACTGGCACCCATAGTGCACTTAGTTCCGCTTGATCCCAAAAATTCACAAGAAGAGAACATGGCCACAGTCATGACCCAAATGAGCTTACTGACAAAGAAGATCGATGAGATGGGTACAAAACAGGTGCATATCGTTGATACAACGAATGGAGGACTATGTACACTGTGTATTATCAGTCCTATGTATGTCCATGGAGCGTAGAAGGTGAACATCACTGGGCACGGGAAAGATATGAATTAAGTAAACAACTATGGGGGTCGGAGACAAGGAGCACAACAGTGGAGACCGCAGAAAAATCAGCAGTACAGGCGTAATATACAGCAGCCTAGGGGTATGCACCCTCAAAACCAATTAGTGACAGTATCTTATCAGAAACCACAGGGTTATCCACAGCAAAATTAGCAGCAATTAGCTTATCAACCACCCCCTTGGCTGCACGATAACAACATGGTGGAAATTAGTGGTATGCTTCAACAACTCATTGGGTCAAATAATAAAGTTCAAGAAAAATTGGCAATTCATGATTCAGCCATAAAGAATATTGAAACGCAACTGGGTCAGCTATCCATGGCTTTGAAAACTGTCCTTTGGGAACCTTACCTGCAGATACAAACATAAACCCCAAGGAGCAAAACCTGAATCAGTTGATGGCAGTTAGTCTCCGGAATGGTAGAGATTTAGATAGAGAGCAGAAAATTGCACAAGCCATCAAGAATACTACACCAGCCACTCCAGTTCAATTACTCGTAGAAGAACCAACAGAACATACTGAAGTGGTGGTTGAGCAAAGCCAGGAGGAAAAAGGCAGGAAAAAGGAGAACGAGCAAGTTGCAGAAAATGTGGCACCTCTTTTGCCAGAAAATCCTGACAGAGAGAAGCCAGCAAGGAATGCACAAAGGGTGATATATGCACCCTTCCCTCAAAGACTGGTCAAACAAAGGAAGGCAAACCAATACAAAAAGTTCATGGAAATGCTGCATTAAATTCAGTTGAATATTCCTCTGATGGATGCCTTCAGGGAGATGCCCGGTTATGCCAAGATGATGAAAGATCTAAAGTCACGGAAGTTTGATTTTCAGAATCTATCCACCGTAATTCTGACACAAACCTGCAGTGCATTGGTAGCAAAACCGATGGCTCAAACGATGTCTGATCCAAGTAGTTTCACTATTCCATGCACAATTAGGAGCTATGCCTTTGCAAAGGCATTATGTGACTTGGGAGCCAACATAAATCTGATGCCGCTGGCAGTGTACACTAAATTAGGCATCGACAGAGCTAGACCGGCTTCTATGTTGCAACAGCTGGCTGATCACACTGTGAAAAGATCAACTGGTATTCTTGATGATATGCTGGTGCAAGTGGGGAAGTTCGTGTTCCCTACAGACTTTGTGATTCTGGATTGTCAGGTGGATGAGGAGATACCCCTTATTTTAGGAGACGATTTTTAGCCACTAGGAGAGCACTAATAGACTGTGAGACTGGGGAACTAAAAATGAGATTGAACGATGAGGAAGTCACATTCAATGTTCAGCAATCAATGAGGATACCTAGTGAATATGCTAATTGCTCTCTAGTAGAGGCAGTGGATATAATCCTGCAAGAAGATGATAGGCCTCTAACTGTGAAAATCCATTGGATGCATGCCTGACGAATTCAGAAGAAATGGATGGTGAAGGGTTGGGTGATGGGTTATGACACAGGAAGGCCGAGGGTTTTGGTTAAGGGAAACTCAGTTCGAGTCCCTTGATCTAGAAAAAAAGGGCCATTCCTCCAGTAAAGCCATCAATAGAGAAACCACCCAAGCTGGAGCTGAAGCCACTCCCAGATCACCTCATGTATGTATTTTTAGGCCCTGATTCGACCTTGCTTGTTATTATATCATCCTATTTGCTAGATGTACAGGTAGAATAACTTTTACAAGCACTGCGGGATAACAAGACTGCCATTGGTTGAACCATGGCAGACATAAAGGGTATCATCCCAGCCTTCTGTATGCATAAGATTCTCCTAGTGGAGGGCACGGACCTTCCAGGGAAATTAGCGAAGGCTGAACTCTAATATAAAAGAGGTTTTAAATAAAAAGGTGATCAAATGGTTAGATGCGGGAATCACATTCCCCATCTCTGATAGTAATTGGGTCACCCCATGTCTAATGCATTTCGGAAAAAGGGGGAATGACTGTTGTGAAGAATGAAAACAATGAGTTGATCTCAACTCGTACAGTCACAGGGTGGAGAATATGCATAGATTATCGAAAATCGAACACCTCCATCCGAAAGGACCACTTTCCCTTGCCTTTCATTGACCAAATATTGGACAAGCTGGCCGAAAGATCACACTTCTATTTCTTGGACGGATATTTGGGGTACAACCAGATATCAATAGCCCCCGAAGATATAGAGAAGACATCATTTACCTATTTGAATGGCATCTTTTCCTTTCGGAGAATGCCTTTTGGGCTTTCCAACGCACCAGCGACTTTTCAACGGTGCATGCTAGCCATTTTCACAAACATGGTGGAGGACATTATGGAAGTCTTTATGGATGATTTCTCCGTGGTGGGAGATTCATTAAAAAAACTGTCTTCACAACTTAAGCAGAGTGCTCAAAAGATGTGTGGGGACAAATTTAGTGCTAAACTGGGAGAAGTGCCATTTTATGGTACAAGAAGCGATATTCCTAGGACATCAAGTGTTACGAAAAGGAATTGAGGTCGACCATGCTAAGGTTGACATAATTGAGAAGTTGCCACCACCCACTTCAGTCAAGGCGGTAAGAAGTTCCCGGGGACACATCGGATTCTACCGGCGTTTCATCAAAGATTTTTCCAAAACTGCTAACCGATTATGCAAACTCCTTGAAAAGGATCAGCCCTTTGTGTTTTCTAATGATTGCAGGTTAGCATTTGAGGAACTGAAGAAGAAGTTGATAGCTGCCCCCATCATTGTTTCTCCTAACTAGGAGCAACCATTTGAGCTCATGTGTAATGCCAACGACTACGCTATAGGAGCATTCTTGGGGTAGTGAAAAGATAAGTTGATACACCCGATTTACTACGCAAGCAGGACGCTAAGCGATGCACATCTCAACTACGCAGTGACGGAGAAGGAAATATTGGCAGTTGTGTTTGCTTTTGACAAGTTCCGATCACATCTGATTGGTTCCAAGGTAATTGTGTATACTGACCATGCAGCTCTGAGGTACCTAATTGAGAAAAAGGAGTCTAAGCCGTGCCTGATTCGTTGGGTGTTACTGTTGCAAGAATGTGACTTCAAAAGTCGTGACCGTAAGGGCACAGAAAATCAAGTTGCTGATCATCTATCATGACTTGAAGGAGCTGAAAAATCAGTCGAGGTCGAAGAGATTCTGGAAACCTTCCCCGACGAGCAGTTGCTCGCAGCTAGTCTTGAGGATGCGCTATGGCATACAGATTTTGCAAACTACCTGGCTTGCGATATTGTTCCCTATGACCTTTCATCTGTCCAAAAGAAAAAGTTCTTTCGTGATTGCCACATGTATTATTGGGATGAACCTCATTTGTTTCGAATATGTGTTGATAATATTATCTGGAGGTGTGTCCCCGAGATAGAAGAATCTTCGATTTTGCAAGCTTGTCACGCATCAGCTTATGGATGACATTTTGGAGGGGTCAGAACGGCTGCGAAAGTGCTAGAGGCTGGATTCTTTTGGCCAACTGTGTTTAGAGATGCCCACCTCTGGGTAAAAGGCTGCAATGAATTCCAGAGGACGGGAAGCATTTCCTGTTGCCATGAGATGGCAATGAAACCAATTCAAGAAGTAGAGGTGTTTGATGTGTGGGGGGTTGACTTCATGGGTCCCTTCATCAGCTCATTTGGCAATAAGTACATCCTTGTTGCAGTGGACTACGTGTCTAAATAGGTAAAGGCTGCAGCATTGCCCACAAATGATGTAAGAGTGGTGGTCGGATTTCTGAAAAAGAACATATTCACCCGGTTTGGGATACCAAGAGCGATCATCAGTGATGGAGTCCCTCACTTCTACAATAGAGCCTTTGAGAAATTACTTGCTAAGTACGATGTACGCCACAAGGAGGCTACTCCTTACCACCCGCAAACCAGTGGGCAGGTAAAAGTGTCCAACAGGGAGATAAAGAGTGTACTAACAAAGATGGTGAATGCCACATGAACTGATTGGGCAAGGAAGCTTGATGATGCACTTTGGGCTTATAGAACTGCGTTCAAAACACCAATAGGTTTGTCACAATACAAGTTGGAATTTGGGAAGACCTGTCACCTGCCGGTGGAGCTAGAACATCGAGCTTGGTGGGCACTGAAGCAACTGAACATGGATCTTGAAACAGCAGGAAAGAATCGACTAACAGAGTTGCATGAGCTGGAAGAATTCAGATACCAAGCCTTTGAAAGCACGAGGCTCTACAAAGAAAGAATGAAGAAGACATATGACAAGCACATCGTGGACAGAGACTTTAAACCCGGTGACAAGGTATTATGGTATAATTCACGATTGAGATTATTTTCGAGTAAGTTAAAGTCCCTATGGTTAGGGCCATTTAGAGTGGTGCAAATGTTCGCAAGTGGAGCTTTTGCGATTGATTCGGAATACGGGACAAACAAATTCTCAGTAAATGGGAAAATGTTGAAACATTACCTTGGAATAGCTGAAGAAAAAGGGGACATAGTGGTGACCAACTTCAAAGAACCCCAGTACGCGAATGAGGAGTAAGGGCTCAACTACTTACATCGTGTCGCGACGTTAAATCAGGCACTGCGTGGGAGGAAACCCACGAATTTGTTGCAAGCATAGTATGTACTTCATGTTTAGAAGAAAAAAAGTCAGTGCCCTCCGCGACCGCGGCTCGACCGCGGGAGCTTTTGCCCCAAAGCGCGGACGCGACCGCGGTCCGGCACCGGGTTAGAAAAAAAGAATTTTGTTTTTTCTTCCTTAACTTTCTTTAATTTCTTTTAATTTTAACAAAACATAACAAAAACACAAAACACCTCCCCTTCTAAAACATAACACACGAACGCTTCCCCCCAAATCCTCAAATCTCTCTCTAAACCCTAACTCCCCATTCTCCATACTCATCTTCTCCATCTTCCTTCCTCACAAGACCCATTATCTTCCCCCCCCCCCCCAAGGTTTGATTCCGACACCCCCTTCTCTTTTCTTTCTATTTTGTTATATTGAACGCGAATATATGTTGTTTAATGTAGTTTAGTGATAGACTTTTGTTCTTGTTTAGTTTTTCTTCTTAGTTTAGACGGTAATTTTGTTTTGAGCATATGTTTGGTGAAGGGGCTGTGGTTGCAATGTTTTGACTAGTGTTGTTGGGGGGTGATGGCTTTGAGCAAGTTGGGGTGTGTGGGTGGGTGAATAATTGAAGTGGGAAAGTTGTTCTTGATTCCCTTGAGCAATGCATATAAAAGTATAATGCCTTGTTTGACAAATTGCTTCAATGGGATATAAGGAGAGGTTGTGACATGGGTATGGTGAAGTCTAGCCACCTATAGTCACCATTCTAGGTTCATACTAATACGCAATTCTTTGTTTTGACAGGTCATATGAGTTCTTCGCATAAGCGACAGAACACCGGGGCCTCTGCTAGTGGTCCAGGAGGCTCTTTAAGAGCCAGGGGCCGCACCACTGCATCAGAATTTGATAGCACTTGGTTCGTCTCTAAAGAAGTGGAGATGAAGTACAATCAAAAACTTACCAAGAAGTTATTCCATGAGGTTCATATTGAGAAGCAGGCTTTAATGAAGGAATGCCCCTATGTTTGAGGAGCTAAGGAGGTGTCAGCTGGACATCTTCCTTGAAACTCCCGAGGAAGCTAATATTCAGTTAGTGCGGGAGTTCTACGCAAACATACCAAAACATGAGGGTAGGGTAGTAATAGTGCGCAACACCCGGGTTAGTGCTTCTTCAGAGGTAATCCGCCGGGTGTATTGTCTTCCCACTTTCTCGGGTACTGATCACTACCTCCAAGCCAGTCGCCCACTGGTTGATTGGGACAGACTTCTTGAAGTCATTGGTATACCTGGCAAACAACCCAAATATGTGGCATAACCGATGACTTTGCATCTAAGTCTCTTTCTTGGGAGGACAAATGTAGGCTCACTATCATCAACACTCGGCTGTTACCTTCTAGCAATACCACCAATGTAAATGGACGGGCTGCTATGATATACTGCTTCATGACTCACCAAGGGTTTGATATCACCCAAGTCCTCTCTGAAGAAATGTTCATCTGATCGCCCGAACTAATCAAAGGCCATTACTTCCCTTCGCTTGTCACCCGTATATGCCACCTGGCTAATGTTCCTGAGAACTCTCGATTTGATGGGAAGTTGCCTATTAAAACCCCGTTACGGGAAAGAAAAATTGGGCAAGAGGGACGTGCGCCGGAATGTCACAATGATAACTCGTCTGATGAGTCTGAGTCTGAGGATGATGGTGATGCTACAGATGCTAATGAGATCACCACCATTCCTAGAGGGGATGAGGCAGGATCATCACAGCCTCGCCGAAGCACTCGCCTAAATGATTTGGAGCAGCGGATGATGGGACTGCAGACCTCCGTCGCTAACTTGGGGACCCGCATTGATGTTGTGGCTGACCAACAAGCGATGTCGGAAAAGAAGTTCATAGGCTGGTTGAGAGCTCTAGGTCGCGCCTGCAGTGTAAACCTAGACACAATTTCGGATCAGGATTGACCCTTCAGGGAAGTTTCTTTACCTCACTGATTTTTTTTATATTGTTAAGCCATGGGACATGTCTTATTTTTAAGGGTGGGGTGGGGGAATTTCGTTGTATGTTGTACTTGTGAATATTATTAGTTGTTTAGGAATGAGTAACAGTTATTGTGATTTAGGAATTAAAAATAGAAACGACTTGTCCCGACGATGGATCTTTGTCGGTGGGGCTCTTGAGGGACTAAGTCAAATATATATATATATATATATATATATATATATATATATATATATATATATATATATATATATATATATATATATATATATATATATATATATATATATATATATATATATATATATATATATATATATATATATATATATATATATATATATATATATATATATATATATTGGAAATATAAAGACTCTTCCTAGTGACGGACTCTTTAGATAATTTTCTTGAGGGAAGCTAGTCTACAGAAAATACCAAAAAGACTTTTTTAATTTTCTAGGTAGTGTAGTAACTCCCCATTGGTTTTTCTTTGGGCCACAGTTCTTTTCCAAGGTTTAGCTTGAACCGAGTGTAGCTAGATTTTTTTTTTGGTTAGGATTAATGGGCGAAGAGCCAAGAATTCTAAGAAGGAAAACCTGTAGCGTTTTTACACTTGAACACGATAGACGCTAGAGTGTAGCACTTAGCTTCAAGGGTTTAATATTGTTTGAGTGCCTTAAAATTTGGATGTTTGTACCTAACTTAAACACTCGAAAGAGAATGTCTTGATAAACTAATCCAGAGTGAATCATGTGCCAAGTGAGTGTGAGTATTATTTGTATTCCATGTTATACATTTGAAGCCTAGAACTTGCCTTGTGTGTTTGCAAAACGAAATAGTAGCTTCATTCAGTTTTAGAAGTGAAATAGGCATTTTTTTATTAAGCTAGATATAAAAAGTGAATCCACCTTAGTGCATTACATCTTAGTTAACCCCGTTGAGCCTATAAGCCTGTTTCTTTGGCAACCACAATGCGAACCTTACCCAATTGTTTGAATAGTCTGCTGTTTGAACCAGTTCGTCTCCCTCTCACTAAGCACTAGAATGGTATTGAGATTATGCAAAGGCAAAAGTGTGGGGTGGTGTTTTGGTGGAACTATGGAAATGGAGAAAAGGTGCGGAATGTGAATCGTAAAAGAGAAGCATCACGAGACTATATATATATGACTATTTATTCATACATATAGTCATGTATTCTATAGTGATTAATAAGTGGTAGCTGGTATAAATTGCACCTGAGGTATGGGGATTTTTTTTAAATGAATGTGGTGGAGTGTTGGCTTAAAATATGACGATCTTAAAGTTTAATGTAATTGTATTAAAAGTGCTTAGGGAGGTTAGTCACTATACCCAAATGTATCCTACCCGTCCCTTAGCCTACACGACAACCAAATAAGGTCCTATTGATCTTAGACTGAGTGGAGCTCGATTAGTCAAGTACTACACTAGGGGCAAGCCTATGGTGCATATTTGTTGCATGCGAATGTTTCTTTTGGAGAGTGAGTGAATTCTGTCTATTTGAGTTCCTACTTGTTACCACTATCATTATAAATATGGAATGACTCTATTGTGTGATGTGAGGGCATGTGATTCACGAAGGAAAAGTACGTCTTGACTATTGTGTAGAGTGGGTTGAGTAAGTGTAGATATTGCAGGATACAAAAAACTTGATTCTTGAGGTAAAAGCTGCTCACTACTGGGGTAACTCTTGTAAAATGTTCATAGTGTGAGACGTTGAAGGAAAAGCTTAGGGAATGAATTTTTATGGAGTGTGGTGAATTGATCGAGGACTAGCAATAATTTAAGTGTAAGGTGTTGATAATAGGCTATATCTTTGTTATTTACGCCATAATTGCCCATGATTTTTTGTTGTTTTGTAATGTGAGTTGCCAATAAAATACTTTAATTGATGCGATTTGGTATCGCAGGGAATATAAGAAGTGAGGAAGAAAAATGAAGTATTCAGAGGCAATAATGTAAAGAAATCACCCACTCAAGAAGCACCCGAAGGCCAAAGAGCAATTGAAAGAAGTAACGCGGAGAAAAAAAACCTTCAGTAGTTGCTGTGGTCGAGCCGCGGTCGGTGCCACGGTTCGGGATAGAAGCTCCCGCTGCATCGCGGTCGGTGCCGAGGCTGCGGTGGCACGCGCCCAATTCAGAAAATTGAGGGGTTGAAGTTTCAATTCGGGAAATATTTTGCAAAACCCTTATAATATGTAGGAAACTCGCCCAAGGCTAGGAGAGGAAGAAAAACTTGTTTTTGGGTTTACTTTGGAAGAGAAACAAGTGTGAGAGATCATCAAAAACATCATTGTTCTTATTCTCTTTTAGTTCTTGCAATTTACAATTATAAATCTTTTCATAGTTTATTTCTCTATTCTTATGAGTAGCTAAATACCTTAATCTAAGGTGTTGGTGGAACCCGTTGGGATGACATGGTTGTTTTATTAATATAGGGGATTTTGTTGTTAATCTCTATTTGTTCATCCATATTTTGATTGTGGAGAGTTTAAAGGGCCCTCAACTATCCGTTCCTATTTCTTATGTATCTACTTGAGGGAGAGTGCATATTTAGGTGATTGTATGAACAACAACACTCCCTGAGTATAGGCGAGAGTCATAACCGAGGGTTTAGAGGTTGGTTTAGAGATAACGATATCTCCGGTGCAATCTAAGTGAACTGTGTTATGAATCTAGCTAGGGTAACTTGAGAGAGTGCATCTAGTAAATTGTCATATTACCTCAGAATGATTTATGATAGCCGTAGAGTTCATGATTGATAGAGACAACTAAATCATAGTTATAAGACATATACAACGAAGAAAATTACCAACGGAGGAAACTAGTACCTTAGACTTTATTCCAACTGTTTACACATCAAGTTTAGTTAATTTTCTGAAGTTAATTATTTTCATTCTTTAGTTGTTAAAAAAATCATTACTTGTGAATCAAAAAGTTTGGGAAAACAGATTGTGTGAATTTAGTAAATCTGACAATAGTAATTGATAGGTTAGTTCCCTGCGGTTCGAATCTAGGCATAAATACTCAGATTATATTTGCAACGTCTGCATAGTCTTTTGTGAGACTCAGTTGAGCATGATCATATACCAAGCAAGGTACCCTGATGAAACTTCACCTTTGGATAGATCAGGCACACAGGTATTTCCCGTCAAGTATAGACATTCGCATCAGATTTGGCGAACTACTGCTTCAGTAAATTGACCACCAGGACCGATCTCGACTACCTGAGCACTAAGGTCTTCATCTCTTGGAACTATCTCACATCTCCCCAGCTGTCTCAAAACCTGGTACTGGCATAAGGCTGGATACTTCTAAGACCCATCAGGAGGAAGTGAGGCCCGGTAGATAGCAGTGATGTAACGGAGATAGGATATCAATTCTGTGACCCTTCTGGCATGGTAAACCCATCAAACCTTGTATAAAATTCCTCTATGCAACTTTTCACTGTCAACCCATAGCTCATGTATTGAGGACGATGACATAGATGTTTAATCATCCACATTTGTAGAAACAAGTTTCACCCTTCAAAAAAGTCTCCTCCGGCTTTGCAGTTTGTGAGAGCGCGGAAGATTTCAGACACTATCATGGGTGCGATGGTTCTTTTAGCCTAAGTAAGTAAAGTGTTGACGACCCTAACTATCAGTATATCAATATTTCCATCTTTCCTAGGAAACACCAGAAGACCCAAGAATACCACCATAAAAGCAAAGCACATGTGTTCTTCCCATTTGAGGCGATTCCATTCGCTACAAATTTTTCTTTAGGGATTATTAACCCTCTTACGTGACCGTATCTCTGGTATATAAACTGCGGAATGGAAAAACCGGCTGCCAAATCTGGGTTGTGGAATCTCATGCTTATTTTTAAGGAATCTAGGAACATGTGCACAGCGATGACTCTTGGAGAAATCAGATACTTGTGTCTTAGAGGAACCTCAGTGTTTCCAATATATCCAGCTATTTCTTCCAAAGTTAGGGCGAGTTCAAAATCTGAAAAATGAAACACGTTATGGGTCGGGTCCCAGAACGTAACCAATGCCTTTATGATGTCTCCCCTAGGCCCGATCTTCAACAACCCGGTGAGACCTTCCAAGTACAGATTGACCTTATCTTGCCCTGATTTACCCAGATCTTCCCACCACATACACAGCTCCAAAGGGATCTTGTTCATGACTGTTATTGGCAAATTTTGACTCGTGCCCATTCTGCACATTTATTAGAGTGATTAAGCAAAATCATGATTCATTTGACTCAAAACAAGGTTGACACTATTTTTTTCCAAATTCTCATTTCAAAAATAAAACCCAACTTTGCAAATATGGCCTTTCAGCACTTCCTGGGAGAAGATTTTAAGGTTGTGCTTACAAATGGGCCAAAATTCGATAAAGAGACCAAAGGTGGATGATTTTGCAAAACGGCCTTCCGACGACCTTTTGGGGACATTCGACCATTTTTGACAAGAACGGCATCACCTTACGTATTTATAACAAAGCAATAAAATTTTCGATTCTTTTTGGTCTATTTTTGCAAAAAGGGAAATTGGACCCAATGGGGTTGCCTACGTATCCCACATCCAGTAAGAATCAAACTGGCATAGTTTGTGCAATTTTGACAAAACAAAAAATAACTATTTTTCTAAAAAAACAAAAAAAAAATTCTTCAAAATTTCGGCAGAGTTTTAGTATATTTTGAACCTTGTTTTTTCAAAACAAGCAATTATCTCTCTCAGCCCTCACATTGACTTTCCTTTTATCAACTTTTCCCCTATAAGCCGGTCAACATGCAAATCTGAAGCAAATGAATGCACAAGTAGCAAGTAGGATGCATAAGGATGGTTTTTTCATTTCGGGTACACCTGTCCTAGACAGATCCAACCCTTGTATTGAGTCTCCAAAGTCAAATGCACATGATGCAAACAAACATTCCTACAAGGAATCCCGCATGAGGCTGAGTTATTAAGGTTCAAAACCTGGGTATATTGTTCTAGACTTGTGTACCCAAGCGAACAACTCGAGCCGAGGAAAGGGCTACATATCGGGAACCAAAAGGCTATCCGACTTAGTAATATGTCTAAGCATCTTTCATATTTCAAGGTATGACACTAACAGAATAGGGAGTCATGGCCAGCGTGCACATATAAGAAGAGAAGGATTTCGTAGCAGTTTATATACAGTTCATGTAATATCAAAGCGGTACAAGCAACATTTAACACGCTAGGCCTAAACATGAACAAAATCAGATAACAGATAAACCCAAATATAACAATTCATCTAAGCTCGAATTATAAACTCAGAACCAGAGATTCTTGGTTCGATCCCCAACAGAGTCATTAGAGCTGTCACGCCTCCTTTTTACTTACACCCTTGTAAGGCGAGATAAAGGGTTTTTTTCCAACTTAAAGTGACAATCGAAACAAGATTTATTTTATTTAAAATTCAGAGTCGCCACTTAAGATAATTTATAGTGTCCGAAGTTACCAGTTCAAATCGCGAATCGAGGAAAAGATTGACTCTGTTTTACAGTCCGTGAACATAGAAATCCGGGTAAGGAAGAAGGTGTTAGGCATTCCCGAGTTCCGTGGTTCTAGCACAGTCGCTCAACTGTTGCCTATTATCTGATTTTAATATGTGTTTTAGCCAATGGTTTAATTTTAACTTTATATCTGCTTTAATTATTTTTAAGGAAAATTTGCAATGTCATTTAAAATACGTCGTGAACCACGTCACATAAATGCATCCGCAACTCTTAATATATTTTATCTAACAATGTTGAGATTTGGATTTAGATCAAATAAATGTGCACCCGAGTTTAGGAAGGTAAATAATTAAAATATCGCGCCTAAAGAAACTAAGCATTTGTAACTTTGCGAAGGCCATGGAAGATTTGCTAAATGGCGCGTCTCGATTAATAAGAATAAAAATATTAATTAAATGAGGGTCGTGCATTTGAGATTTTGCTTAGCACGGCACACCTTGATTTATTCTAACCAAAAGATTTCTAAACTAACTCATAAGGGCCATAAATTATTATCCATTTAATATGGCGCACCTCACGATTTAATTAGTGAAATCTAATTAACTACGGGAAAGAATTATCACTACCTTTGGACAAAAATTTGGACCAACTTTAAACTAACGGACGAACATGAGAAAGGATGAGCGGACGGCATACTGATTAGAAATTGACGCAAAAGAGCCTTGGGCTTCAAACAACTGGCACTACATGTAAAGAAGTACGGCAGATCTCCACTCCAGACCCAACGTGAGCCCACATCCTTGGAGGATTGAGCATTAGCAGATGCAAGACTCTAGATCGAGTCTTCAAGCACGCAAATTAACAGATCCAAAAATGGCTTTTAACAATACACCAATCTCTATGCAATCAATTTTTACAGTAACCTTTAACTGTTCCATGGGCGATTATGAGGGATTAGGACGTGATTGTGAAACAGTTGACAGTCCAATTCTTGAAAACTATACAATATGCAGTCTCAACTTTAGAAGCTCCAAACTAATATGGAATAATGACAAGGTAAACTAAACCTCAACTGAGCCTTATATTAACATAAATAGTAGGATTAAAACCCATGATCCTAAAACAACCAAATCTGCTCACTTAACATTCAAACAATAGTAGACAACCAAAAAATTCTTTCAACATAGTTGTGCTCTATTGAACTCCCCTAAATACTGACAGTCACCAAACTAGTAAATTAGAATCTAGTTTTACTTAAATTCAGAGAAATCATACTAAAGCTTTCAACATAATTCTTGGATATTTCACACTTATTCAAAAGCAAATGCAAAATGCAGAACATGCTTGCTAGCCACAGTTAGCTCCATTTGTCATAAGAACATCTATAAATCAACACATATACTTTGCACCAAACTGATCTCCAACAAGAGCTTCTCATCTAAACATATTTACATGTCCAAATACTCATCCACAAACTTGCTGAAACTAAACATTTAACTCCAAACCCAAGCACAACTTTATAATATGCATGTAACAACTCATTTAACATCTATTATTACAGATCTACTACATAATGTGAAACAGTAAAAGGAACATAGAAAAACTAAGTCAAATACAGCTTGTATCCCATCAAATTCCATTCGAATTACATAGTCAACATTTAGTCGTTGTTCATGGGCTAAAGAGATACCTGGAAAGCAAAATAATGGAAAAGTGAGAAGATCAGCAGTAAGCAGTAGCAGTCAGCCTAGAACCAACAATACTAGTGAAATAGTAAAACCTCCACAGCAACCCAAAACCAGCTTTGAAAAATCCAAATCAAACCATCCTCAACCCCACATGAATCAGAGGTAACTTTAGAAATTAAAAAACCTCCAGAATGAAAGAAGAACTCCAATGAAACAGTGAATTTATGATATTTTTAGACCCTTTCAGTATTTTTAGATCATTCTTTTATTTTCCTTTTCTTTTCATTTCTTCTTTTTTTCTAATTTCTTTTAAATTAAAATTAAAAAACTAAATTAATTTCTAATCAAATTAAATTAATTAACGCTGATTAATAATTATCACAATTAATTTAAACCCAAATTGAAGGGAAAACTACCAAATCACGTGAGCACACAGCTGGTCTCAACGTTTGGATTCAAACAGACTCTTGCTCGATTTTGAATCCCTAATTTTGAAATCCCGCTCAAAAGTTCGAACCCTAGCTCTACATCTCCTATAAATACTTGCAGAGAGAAGAGGCTCTTAGCTGCACCTTTACCCCCAAAAATGGTTGAAGCCGCCGACAGTAGAAGAGGCTATGTATGTTCTTCTTCTTTTTTCTTGCCTATAGGGCAATCTACATGTCTGCTCGTTTGGGTAGATAAAACAGTTCGTGTTGAACATTTTAAAAGTTTTCGGCATCAATAATTGTTAACGGCTAAGTACTAATAGAGAAAGAGCACATATTTACTCTTTAGACATACTCTTTAGGACTTGATAGTATTCTGTTGGAACCTAAGAGAATTTGACTCTTGGCATATCACCATTCAACTTATTTAGGTTCGGAAAATGTATTTTGTGTATAGGAGTGGTGGATTGGGTCGGATATGATTCAGGTTGAAATCGGTAATTAAAAAATAAATAAATTATTCGATCCATATTTAATACGGATAAAAAACAGTTTAATCGACGGATAATATGGGTAACCCATATATAATCACTCTTAAGAGAATTCTTAGTGTCCCTGACTTGAGTAACTCCCAATTTGAGGCTTTACAAATATAAAAGTTAGACCCATAAGTTATTTATTGGTTATTTATTTTCTAAATGGATAATATGGTTTTTATCCATATTTAACCTATTTTTAAAAAGTTCATATCCAACCCATTTTTTAGTGGATAATATGGGTGGTTGATTATTTTCTTTAAAACCATTTTACCACCTCTAATTGGGCATGTATTGAAACTGTAGTTTTGAGTTCCTCATGCTAAACACTATTATAGGGGTAAGACCTACAAGTCTTAAGTCTTGATCCATCTGTTTTTGTGTGGATATAATATGGAGGAATCTGTATGCGATTTCCTATAATTCCATTTTAAATATCATAATTTGAGCTCTTTTTATATGTATATACATATGTATATATGTGTATTTTAGATAGTGATTCTAAAAATATGTATTTCGGAAATATTTTTGCTGAAAGTTCGAAAGATGTCGCTATCCAGAGAATTACCACTCCCTATATCTATTACATTTGCTTTCATTTAGATGATGTTGCTTTTGTTTTGTGGCATATTTGTTTTGTTATGACTAACTCTTTTAACTATTTAAAATCTTTACTCTAGCTAATAATGAAGATACCTTTACATAGAATATGACATAGGTATGAGATTTTTATTTTCATTAAAGAAGTTAGGGTGATAGACCAATTAATTTTTGGGGTAGTATTTGAAACAACTAAGCTCGCTATTTACCCAAATCAAAACCTTCTTTTCTTTCTTAAGTTTTGGATACATTGAGAGAGGGCGTGACTGTAAATAATGGTGTTTAACAAAACTTGACATTGTTGAGTATCAAATTTAATCACATTTGATTTATTTGCTTCCTTAATCTATTTGTGTGGCAGAAGTGTATTTTCTTCCCAAAGTCAGACATTTTGGCCTCAACTCATTTGTTGTGGAGTAACTTCGTTTTTAAAGGCAACGTAGGATTTTTGTCGTTTGATTTTTTTTGGCCTAAGACATAAAATGACACCTGAATTTGTATTCCAAATCCCTGTTACATACTCGTTGATCACAAGAATATTTTCAAACACTCAATCTTTTAAAAATATATCAATTATACACCATTTTCATGCTTGATCCGTTTCACAAAATATGTGTGTATCACGCATAAATATGTTCATGGCATGCGTCATTAGTTTAAAAATGAAAACACACTTAAAATTATATATATACCTCCTTCTTCATCTTTCCCACCTTGCCTTCCATTATCATTGTTCTTGAGAAATTTCTAGCAAGACCCAAAAAGAAAACTAACTTAGAATCAAAGGACAAAAAAAAGAACTTTTAAAACTTTTGTAATTACTATTCCTTTCTGGATCAAGTCACAAACGGGAAAAAATTTTCAAGTAGCATCTTAATTGAATTTTTAATATTCTACCACAAATTGGAAGAGATTGCCAAGTAACTTTAACTAGTCAATCAAAATCGAGTTACAAGTTCAGTTCAAAAATCCAAAATTAACAAGATCCAGTTGAATTTTCAAGCTTTTTCAATAGCTCAACAAAGATATTTTTTTAATTTTCCACCCATCATTCGCAAAACCTGCGATGAACTTTTAAATCTAGCACACTCAAATGATTTTAAAAACCCTAGTTGGATATAGCTGTTGCATTACTTCGACAATGCTGAATCTCTGATTTTTTTATCCTCCTCTAATTCTTGGCAAATATATTTGGTTGTATGGTGGCATAAGAAGAAATGCTGCAATAATGGAAAAAGATGGAAAAGAATAGTGAATTTTTTTATTCTAAAAAATAAAGAAGAGGATTTAGAAAAATGAAAAGGCTGGACAGTGCTGTCAAAATGCCTTTAGATACAAAATTTTGATCGTCTACTCGCCTCTTATGTGTGAAAAACACACGAGTGACACGTAATCAAAAAGATGTATTTTTGACACACTTTTAAAAAGGTTGGATGTGTAAGAAATTACCCGTAAAAAATGTGTAACAAGAATTTCGTTACAAATTTGATGGATAAACTATGTATTTCACCGTTTTCTTCAAATCGTGCTTTTGAAATTGGCTATTTTCATGACAATATTCTTGCAAATCAATGTCATTATCTTCTTTTTTTATGAATCCCATTAATCATTTTTTTACATTACAACAATTAGCTTTATTAACCTAAGTTTAGTCGGTTAATCATAATTAGCGGATCATATAGGATGCTTTAATAACTTTCCCTATAGGAATAATTAAAACTCTTACACATAATCTTAAGGTTAAATAGACCATATAAATAGAGTTAACTTTAAGCATTATTTTAAAAATAGGTTTCTTAATTCATCTTTAAAATAATTAGGTGGCAACTCTCTTTAATTAATTAACCTCAAATTTTTTAATATGTTATACTCTAATTTGACCCATATTAAAATGGGGTATAACAACAGAACCTCGGCCTTTCTCAGTCAGAATCTCATAAGCCCCTCGGGCAACAGTAAAATATGAAGCTCGGCTCAAATTTCTTTGTAAATATCATTTAAAGTGTTTTAACAAGAATAACATAGCTGAGTTTAAAAATGGAGGAAATATGGCATGACTGAGCACAAGTATGAAATCAAACAGTGAGGAAAATATCATTTAAAATCCCCTATGAGTTCAAACAGTTCGCACGAAGCCCAAACATGGTATTTAGCCCAAGGTATAATAACATCAAACAATTAGCTACCACATATATAGAAAGATAGTCGTTCGGGATGGACTAAATCATAATCTCCAAAGGTGCAAGACCCACGCTCGTCATCTAGCGTGTGTGTCACTTCAACACAGCCGAGCGTTGTGTAATCCGGGATTTCATACCCTCAGAACAACATTTAAAATCATTACTCGCCTTGAACTATTCTGGAAAGCTACTATGCAACATGCTTGCCTCTCGAACCAACTTCCGAGTTCTCCATACCTATCAAGTTGAGATTTTTATCATCAAATTATGGTAAACGAATGAATTCCAATTGAAAAATATCGATTTTATGCACAAAACTCGAAATCAGTCAAAACCAGACTCCCAGGCCCGCGCCCCGAAACTGGACAAACTTTAAACCAAAATATTTTCATCATCTTACGAGTTCGTACATATAAAGAACTCGAAAATCAGAGTTAGTTTACCTCTCAAATCATCCCTAAAAGGTCTCGTAATCTCAAGCCCTAACTCCACCTTTTTTTTTACTGATTTTCATGAATTAAACACTGATAGTTTATTCCATAATTACAAATAATCGAGTTTTAGGGTCTAAAATCCGTACCTCAATGAAGAACAATAATTTTCTCTTTTCAAAATCGCCTCAAAACTCTTTTCCCGTTCAAAAATAGTGTAAAAGAGTTTAATGGTCGCGGAGGGTATGTTTTAATATTTCTTACGCGTTTTACCATTCACCCAAGTACTCTTCACCCAAATTACGCTTTACCCGAGTTACTGTTCATCCGAGTTACTATTTATGTTGCTGTAAAAAGATGCAGCAACTTTTCTTCTAGTCTAAATTGATACGTTAACAGTTCGAAATCCACCCGAGGCCCTCAGAAATCTCAACAAATATACCAACACGTCCCATAACATCATTCGAACTTAGTCAAGCCTTTAAAACACCAAAAACAACATCAAAATACCAAAATCACATCAAATTCAAGCCTATGAACTTTGAAATTTCTAAATTCCACCAACGACGCCGAAACTATACAAAACAACTCCGATCAACCTAAAATTTTGCAAACATATCCAAAATAACATTAAGAAACTGTTCCAACTGTAGGAATTCTATTCCAACCCCAATAGCCTATTTTCTACTGCCGACCTGAAATCGCCAAAAACTAACTTTCGCCAATTCAAGCCTAATTTTACACCGTACATCACAAAATATTCTAAACACTCTCCTAAGTCCCAAATCACCTAACAAAGCTATCCGATCCTTAATAAAATCCAATCTGAGATCATATACAAACAAGTCAAAACTTGGTCAAACCTTTCAAGTTCAAGCTTCAAATTGAGAAATGTTCTTCCAAATTCAATCTGATTATCCTAAAACCAAAACCAACGATTTACATAAGTCATAATACATTATACGGGACAATTGATGCCCGAGAACTAGTGAGCAAAGTGTTAAATCTCAAAACGACCGGTCGGATCATTACAAAAACTGAACAAAGGAAGTAAGGATATGAATACTCCATATTCTGAATGATGAACATCATGTTTATTTGTACATTAAATTGTGGCCTCAGACCCAATATATACTTGTAAAAATTGAGGCCTCGGGCCAAAGTATACGTATACTTAACTGCGACCTTAGGCCCAAAAACGCATAAAGCATAAACTGCGGCTTCAGGCTCAACTACAGGGGTTCAACATTCAGGGATTTAAAATTAGGAGCTGAGAATCATACTGCAATACATGATACTAAAATACTGAATAATAATGAGTTACACGATACTCGAATGCGAAATAGAACTAGACTAAGATATGTATTCATGACTTGATTATGAAAATTGAAACTTCAACTATTTATGACATGCTGAGTAATCTAGACTGAGACTCGTGGGTATCCCCCAAGCCTATATATTATTATATACTAATTTCACAACGTTTAGAATGAAGGTCATGAATGGGTTACGAAGCTAGAGAATAGAAGTTCTACGACTATTTATGGAACTAAGGCATAATTACTTTCTGAGGAAACTAGTAAGAGTCATAATAAAAGAGGAAGTGTAGCTAGAGGTGTTATGGTGCTTTTTGGAGTTATGGTGTTTCTAGTTTCTGAACCTGTGAGTTACGTACTAGTGTTTTTTATTTGTTGCTTGTAATTCTTCCAGTTGGTTAACAAAAATTCTTTATTTACCAAAAAAAATAGTCATAATAAATGGGATATAGGGAGAATCATAGACATTCCCAAATGTAAAAGGAATTAGCCTCACATACCTCATTTTCGTCCCTTAGTGATACTACAATGATCCACAATACTAAGAACCTTCAATCTACAATAGACATACAATGGAATCCAATATTAGTAACTAATTTCATAACTTAAGCCATTTAGGCGTATTATCAAACACCTTGTAGGCATAAATCACATCTCATCACCATATAATTAGTTGATATAACTACCACCATTCATCAAAAATTTATCCCTCCATCATGATTATTAACCAATTTATAACTTCCAAAATCACGTACATGACCATCCATCCACACCTTACCAACAAAGTTCCATTAAATAAACACCTTTCAATCTCTATAATAGTTGTGTAATTAAGTTGGGAACTTATGGTTTCCAATCACCATATCAAGAGTCCCAATACTTATTCATACTCATATCCCTTAATAAATCCATACATGTAAGTCTAAGAGTGTAAGGTTACCTTTTTGGAAGAAATCTTGCAAAACCCACTTTTGAGTTCTTGAAGAAATTTCTTGAAGATCTAAGTATTTTATGTGTAGATTTCGTCAATACTAGTGTATAAATGATAGAATTCACACCAAGATAATGAGGATTGCTTACCTTGAAGATGGGAGGGGTTGTAGGTCTTGAGAGAGTGGAGGAAAACCCTAAAATTCATCCAAATGAAGTGGGGAAAATTAACCCTCGAAGGTTTTATATCAAAATAGGGCCGGGCTGAAAAAAAATAAGATTTGCTCAGTTGCGCGCATGGGGCGGCGTAGTAATGAAAAATGTTCCTAGAAACAAAATTTGGCAGTGCTCTGTTAATCTACACACCCGCGCCACATGGCGTGACGCATGGGGCGGCGCGATAGTGTATAATTCTTCTAGATTTTGATAAATTGGTCATAACTTCTGGTAGGACTGTCCAAATGATGAACGGTCTGAAGCGTTAGAAACTAGACTCGAATATCTTTTTGTGAATCACATGAAACCCTATATATCTATAGATATCCCCATCCAAAATTTGGTCTTGTGCATGCTCATTTATAATTTTAGTCTATCATGAAATTTTCAAACTTGACTTAGACTTAGGACTCTCCTTGGATCCCAAATCACCTATGATATGGCTCGTATACTTATTATCATAAATAATTAATAACCATCACACTAATACTTATTTAATGCATCCATAATTGATTTAAATCTATAGGGTGTCACAACTGGTTGGCTGCAGATGGTTGAAGCTGCTCTGTAGAATCATTTATTGCCATGTTGGATTCCAAATGTCACCAAACCCGGTTTAGGGCCTCCGTTGTAACCCTCTAGATGGGACAGATTTTAGATGATGAGGATGATTGGCTGGTTTCCCATTTAAAAATTATAGTACGAGCCCTGATCATGGAGTACTATCTCTAGCTAAGGGCCGGAGTGTGGTCTGGTGGCGGAGGGGTGGAATTCAGAACAACCGGGGTTTAGTGGGTTATTCCATTTTTGGATTTGGTATCGATTCAGGTGTTTTAGGGTAATCAAGGGTCATCATCGATATCAGAGTTAAATCATCACCCATATTTTGTGTTTTGTAACTTGTGTCTAATACAAGATTTCGAATTAAATGTGAATCCGGTTGAGTTGATGGAAAGTGTCAAATCGCCTGAGCTTTGGTGATTAAACAGATATGGCACTTGAGTATCCATGGAGAGGTTTTTTGTAGAATTGTTTGGTAGGAGTGATGTAACTCTATAGGGGCCATCATTGGTAATGGTGTTCTTCAAGTGGGTATGGCCCCATGTGGCGGAAGTGGTACTTGGGTCTTGTTGAGTCCCATTTTGTTGAACTGACAGGCCCCTACTTGTTCCCTTTGGACCTGTTGTTCTGTTTACTCTGGGGGCCGTTTGGACAACCCCTTTTAGGTTTGTAGGTTCTTTTTCTTTGGTGAGAGTTGGCTCTTCCCCTGTTGGGCCTGCTTTCCTCTTTGTGCTTGTGTTAGGATGTTCTCACATGAGATATTATCAGGTGGATTGGTTCTTTGAGACGGGAGTATTTTTCCTTTGCCTGTGATTTGTGTGGGTAGGGCGTTCAGGAATGTCATGTACATGATTATTCTTAGAGTTATATCAGAATGTTCTAGTTTTAAGAAACTCACCGGAGTTTGCATTGAACATTCCGACTTGGATTTTTTTCCTTCCCTTTCTTGGGGTGTTGTGGTTTGGCCCTATAGTGGGAGTGTCCCTGTTTCCTTCTTCGGGGTAAGACAACTGTTTTCCATTTCACTCCCTCGTCAGCATTGACTTTTGAAGAGGAACATTTAAGCTTAAGTTGGGGAAGTGGACTTTTGCCTATGAATACACGCTTTTGGGGTATGTCTTATCCTTCCACAAATCGTGTATAGGATATTTTCCCTTTAGTATACCGCCACTTATTTGTGGTACCCAATAGTGACAGATGTTTCTACTGGTGTTTTCCTGTGGTATTTGTATACAAATTCTGCCCTTTAACGTAGTTGATGTGCACATATCAATTTTGAGAAGTTTCCCTAGTTTTCTTTCTACCTTCTCAAATATCTCTTTGTCGTAAAATTCAGTTGGTAATTGTAACAACCACATCATATAGCAGTAAAGGAAAGAGTAGCCTCTTGTGGGACAAATTTTATGCCCACCTTCTGATTGAGAGAAAATTACCGGATAGGAACAATGGTCCTTGGTGTATTGCCTTTATCAAATTCTCTTCCTTACGAAATTTGACTATAAAGAAATCCCAACCTAAGTCGATTAAGATTAAATATTCGAAAGGGTTCCATAGATCAACTAGTTTGGGTCGAAGAAGTTGATGTGACATTCTTCTACCAAAGATTTTGATAAGAACCGTGAAACGCCATGGTTCATATAGACGGATTTTGTCATCTTGAGAGAGGATAATTGGGCCTGGATTTTCCTTGCCCTTTATATCTCTTTCTGTTCTGCCAGGTTCATTTGCATAGTATTTAGTTTGGGTTGTGTCTTTCTCTCTAATAGCATTTCCTTATAGGAATGCGTTGGATTAGCATCTTCCTCCATGGGTTAATGTCCGATAGTTCTGGGGGTATGTTGGATATTTTGGTTGTATTCTCCATTATGTGTGTAGTGAGATGTGAAAGTTTCTCACTTTAAAAAGTCTGTTCCGAAGGACTTGAGTTACATCCACTAATCACCCTTTCCGTCCTTTTTTGTATGACTCCACGATTTTGAATACGAGGTACTAATCTATCCAGTTTTTAGTATGAATTTGAACGTATAATTTTCAATTTATAAAAAGATAAAATTTACAATTTAAAAACTAAATGAAATATCATAAATCATAATAATTAATAATTTATTAATTAAAAAGCATATGAAAAAATCACACTAGAAAAGCTCAATAACAGTATCACACGGAGTGAGATAGAAAGTGAGGGATAACAATTTTAAAACAAGTATTTCGTTCATCCCTTTTTCTCCACGATTATGAATACGAGGTATTAATCTATCTAGGTTTTAGTATAAATTACGAGGTAATTTGAACATATAATTTCAATTTTTCTAAAACAAAATTTACGATTTAAAAACTACATAAAAGTATTATATGTCCTAACAATTAAATATTATGAAATATTATTTTGTAGTGGATGTTTATAACTCCTAAAGAAGTTACTCCCACAATTCTTTTTCATTAAGTAGATACTTCCACTACTTCTTACCAATATAGTTGTAACTCCCACACCTCCATAACCTCTCCATAAATAGTTTATACCAGTTTATGATATTCCTTTGTATACCTCAATGGCATCCTATAAACAGAGGGTTTTGACATTACATTATCCATACTTGAATATATAGAAGAAATAAGATTCTCTCCTCTCTTTCTTTCTACATTATTATATATCTTCTTGTTTTATATTATTACTTTGAGCTAAGTTTTGTAACACGTTATCAGCACGAGTTTCTAACAAATTGAGATATCTATTTAATTAGCCAAGTTCATGGTTGAACCACAAAATATTGACTACCTAAAATCGGTTACGTTGCCGGTAAAAGCTGGAGTATTTCATATGTGAATCAATTTACTTCAATTGTCCAGGGAGTATTTTTTTTTCATTCTTCCTATAAATTTTTATTTTAATATTTGGGATTTAAGATTTGATATTATTTATATTACACCATAATAAAATTCTTTTTGTGCAGGAAAATAAGTGAAAGGGCCGAGTAGCGAAAAAAGGTTCATAGTCATACATAAAGTACATCTATTTTGATGGTTTATTATTACTTGCAGTACTAAATTCTTTTATGAAATAATAATACATCCGTGGTTCAAAATAAATAGATATGTATATATATAGTATTTATTTCATATGCATAGCATTTCTACCTATTACTTTCTTTATTTATACAATTTAAATGGATAGTTGGTGCAAGTAATTGGATTTTCTTTTGTTAGAAGTCAGTATTAAATTAACAATATCATATAATTATCTGCCATTAGTATTGATTAGCATAGTTATGGTAATTTTTCTTGAAAAGTAGTATTGCTTCGAAATTTTTGGTTAAGAACAAATATTTTATTATCTTTGGTTAAAATAAACTATACTGATCTTATTTTAAAGTTCAGCAAAGTTTGGTTACACCTGCACTTCAAGTTTTAGCTGAAGTTCAAGTAATTATGTTTTATATATATATATATATATATATATATATATATATATATATATATATATATATATATATATATATATATATATATATATATATATATATAAATTTTTCTCTTTTTACATGGAACTTTGCGCAATAAAATTTTATGTATTACCTACATATTTTATTTTTAATCTTCACCAAGCATATATTTCAAAATGTTTAATTATTTGCAAAGGAATTATTGATACAGTAGTTATCCTGTTAGTTCATAAAAAATATTGCTAATATTGAGCTTAAAAGAGAATTAAGTCCAATTATCAAGTATTTTGTCACTTTTAGTTTGATGTAAAATTTTGGTGTGATGATTAGTGTTTATTGGAATTTACTTTCTGAATTGTTTAAATGGTTAGAAAATTTTCTTACTGGTTCTAATATTTAAGATTATTTGTCTTCCTGGCTTCAATGTAATATCTGTTATACACTTTCTTATTTTGACATATATATCTCTTTTAATTATGTTATTCATCTAGATTAATATTTTCACTACTCGTGATGAAAAATAGAAAAAAATAAAATCTTCCAGTCACGGGCCACGAATGAAGATAATATTTGATTTTGATAAGTATATTAGTACACGAGTATGTATTAGATCAAAGTTTTATTGATAATATTTCTTATCATTTTCAATTCACTTATTTATTATGATATTTTACTATGTTAAACTTACTAAAGTTTGAATTTATAGCTATGTAAAATTATGTTCTATTAACTGAAGTGAATGAGATAACTTGTGATAAATATTATACGGTGGGTTCAAGTCCCAATGCACCATGAGGGTAAGACATCAGATTTGAATTTTGGTGCACCATGATGATAAGAGTTGGGTCTGGGTCCCAACACATTATGGCTTAACATGCATATATAGGGTAAGGCATTGTATTTGAGTTTCAATGCACTATATTAGTGATATACTGATGATTAAAGAAAAATAATATATTTTCATGAACAAGCATGAAGCTTGTCCCACTTGATTTGCTCCATTCTTAAAGTGAATGTGATAGCAGTGCTTGATAAGTCTAAATAAAGACAAGTGGTTGACTAATGAACGTGTGCGTGCCAGAAATTAAAATAATCCTTCAAAGGTGAAGGAATGTGTATCAATTTAGTGTGTAAATATAAGGCACGTTCAGACGATTATAGTCCTTTTTTTTAAAGAATGTGACTTGTGATAAACATTGGTAAATGTAGACTTATTTCTGAAGTGAGTGTGAACATATATATGTGATATAAATTATGCACAAAAATGTATTTATGCATTGCTGAATAAATACTGCAATTCTCCTCTATGGGAGGTTTGAGAGAAAGAAAGATCATGAATATTACTATGTGGTTGCACGAATATATCATTGGTCGTGTACATGTGGTAACCCGAAAATATTTTTCTATGCGTTATAAAAAGTTATTAAAGCAAGAAAAGATTTTGCTTATGATTTTGACCATGACAATTATTATGGTAAGATAATTTTCTCCATAGAGGAAAAATTCACCACTTGGATGGTGTTATAAAAGATCTTATAGTGCAAAATTTCTGAGAGCTCCAGAAGAGCGAATTTATTACTACCGAATAAATTAAATTATTCATGATATTGGTGTTAAAGTCTCAAAAGATACTTTTTGAGTTTCAAATGTATTAGCTAGAGTGGTTGGCGTATTGAGATTATAAATGAAAGGAAGATCGACTTCATATTACTATAACATCCAGGGTAAATATGAAGGTTACCCGAATTTTCTTCTATTTATACTACACAAGTATAAGCATGATGATGGAATCACATGCCACAAGTAAACTAGAGGTTTATTAAAACAAATATTAGTTGGCATGAACGGATTGACCATCCTGGTTTATTGATGCGAAAATTAATTGAGAATTCACATTGGCATATATTGAAGAAATAGAAGATTCTTCTAGAATTCTCTTGTGCTGCTTATTCTCATAATATACCAGCTAAGGTTGGGATTGAATCCCTAAAGATCTGGAACCAAAAAAAATGTATATATATATATATATTGAATCCCTAAAGATCTGGAACCAAAAAAGGTGTGTGTATATATATATATATATATATATATATATATATATATATATATATATATATATATATATATATATATATATATATATATATCCAATCACCTGCCATGTGGACCGTTTACTATTATATGATTTTAAATAGATGCATCTATTGTATGTTTGTTATCAACTTGCAGTTTATATTTTGCAAGATTGATTGCTCAATTTATTAGAGCATAGTTCAAGAATATAAATTATGATAATTTATTTTGATAATGCTGGTTTAAATCAAAATTGGTTTAGCAGAAATTGCATGCCTCCAATTATAGCTAAACCATTAGTTATGAGAATAAATTTACCAAAAAAAAAAAAATTTGGTATGAGATGTATTATTTAATATAGAGCAGTACTTGTACGCATCTAGCCAAGTTATGATGAATTCTCTCAGTCACAATTGGTTCAGGATCATGAACCAAATAATTTCCCACTTAAAATATGGATGCGCTATATGATTTAATTGTGACACCACAATGCCCAAAGACGGGTTCACAAATAAGGTTGAAAAATGTGTTGGCGATCCTAACATTAGGGGAAGAAAATGGGCAGCTGAAACAGTGATACGTGCAATGAATTATTATAAATAAATTTAGATCTTCGTACAAGAAAATGTGAATTTGAAGTTCAAGTGATAATTCATTTCCAAAATATTGCCAGGAACATTTGCTGACCCAAAGCTAAATGTCATATTTCGGCTGTTAATGCTCCAAATAGAATAAAGTCCATAATGGACAAAGTTTATGACATGCATGAAGCGTAATAGACTAATCGGTTCCAAAGATAAAACTCCTTGAATAATGAGAGGAGCAAATGATAAAGATGATCATATTAAGGAGGCAAGTGCTCTATAAGAGTACCATGATATAATATATTATAAGACCTCCTGGGAGAGGCTTAGGCACCTGAAAATAATGAGATCTCCATAAGTTATGTCTTTATTGTGCGATAATGGAATCGATATAAAATGATCATCGGCGATGTTGTTAATATAATATAGCTCAATATTATTAATATTGACGAGGATCTTGAGATCAAATCTATCATGGAATTTGGACATATAAACAATTGGCCAAATGAAAAATATGCAATGAAAATTGACCTCATTTGAAAAATATGAAGTTGGACGAATAGTCCCAACAGCTGAAAGTATAAAGACTATATGAAGATATTGAAATATGATTAGTATAATATTTCAAAGGGAATACTTGATCTAGATTTATTTATTCTAACAAGTGTTGTTAAGATTTTGTTGGTTATGCAAATGCAAGCATTTTCCTGAAGTTCGTTTTTCAAATATTTTATTTGCATGTGAGAGTATTGCTATATTATTATTTTACAAGAAAGTTAATTGTTGATATGTATTCAAGTCATGCCAAGATAAGCAACTGATAAAGCAAGGGGCTCAACACACAATAGACATGTGACTTGACTTTGAAGAGAAGATTCCAATAATACCGAAGATAATGTTGTTTTCTTATATCAGTTGCAAGAAGAACTATCGAAGGAGACAAAACACATTCGTCAAAGTTCTTCAACAAATTTGTTCAAGTGATAATTTGATAAACTTCTTAATTCATTGCTTTTACAAGTACAAAGGTATCATTAACATTACTTTTTTAGTTCTTGATATTCTTTGATTAACTATATTCTTGGGTAAAAGAAACTTCTACAAGCAAATACGAATTTTAGGTCGCGACGGATTGATGATTTTTGGGAGCTTATTAGGGAATGCCCATTACATCTATGTATTGGCTATTTGACCAAAAATATAAATCTTAGTTCAACCAATTAGATTTAAATAAAAAATAATAATATTAATTAAAAATAATATTTCAAAGATAAAGCTATCGAATTAGTGTATATGGCCGAATGGTGACATATATAAGCAACAATAACAACATTCAAAGACTCAAAAAGATGGAATAAGCATTAGTGTTATGAAATAGAAGATTCTTACACTTCTATTTAAGGTGAATGTCTTTAATGTATTTAATTAGAGAGATTTTAGAGTCCTATTATTGGTAGCAAGATCTTCCTCCTCCCTATAAATAGAGGTGCTCTCTACCATTGTAAATCATCCCTTGAGACCCCTCTCAACTCAATAAGAAGAACTCTCTCTACTCTTCTCTCTATTGCTATTGTTCTTGCTCTATTGTTCTTGTCTTTTGCTTTAGTTTATAACACGTTATCAGCACGAGTCTCTAACCAATTGAAATTTTCGATTGTCTTAACTTTTGTTTGTCTACAGGATTTTGCTTCAAAGAAAGAAAACGAAAAAAAAAAAAAAGGAAAAGAAACAAAAGAAAGAAAAAAAAAAGGAACGAATGCTGGAGGGCAAACAGAGCCAAAGAAAAGAACGAAAAAGTTGAAAAGAAAAGAAGAAAGAAAGAAAGGAAAATCTTTCTGGAAAGACAAAGAAAGGAAAACGTTGAAAGAAAGAAAAGGAAAGAAAGAAAGGAAGAAAATATTGAAAATATATTTGGTATACCTTAAAGGTAAGTATTTTATTTTTCCCTTTCAAATTCTTGGAATTCTATAATTTGATTTTATATACAAATATAGACAATCAAGTTTGAATACAACTCTAATGGAGTTTGTAAGAAATTATAATCACACGAAGTGGTATAATCTCTATGTCCTGCCATGATTAAATTCATGTATGATTGTGGACGTGACAAAGAATTCCGTCCAATTGAATTTGCTCCATTCCCTTTAGAGAATGTGGTAGCAGCTTGTGTAAAGCACATGATTTTGATCCATTCCCTGAAGTGAATGTGATAATTGTAATAGAGCCCGTAAGTATGAACACGCTCTTGATGTAATTGTGTCATATGAAAAGAAAGTTCGTTGCCCTCGAAATTTCGGGCAAGAACTATGGTGTTGGATGATGAAATCCACTTTGATGCTATGGGTCTCGAAGACGCCATTAAAAACAGAAATAGTGCATCCACCCAAAACTATACTAAGGCCTTGATTCTCTTGCGCCATCACCTTGATGAAGGTTTGAACCTATGCTAAGGCCTTGATTTTCTTGCGCCATTACCTTAAGGAAGGTTTGAAACTGTATGAAGGCCTTGATTTTCTTGCGCCATCACCTTGATGAAAGTTTGAAGATCGAATATCTCAACATCAAGGATTCACCCATCTTGTGGAAAGGCTTAAAGAAGATGACAACCTGAAGTTGGTCACTCTGCCACAAGCACGATACGATAAGAATCCAAAAGCAAATAGTTTATAAACTATATATTATCGTTGCGGTGAAAACGGGCACTGGTCTAAGTCTTGCCGTATACCAAGACACTTGGTTGACCTTTATCAAGCATCTCGAAAGAGAAAAGGCCCTGAAACAAATTTTGTCTATGACGACAATGAGGATATCACCCACCTGGATGTGGCAGACTTCTTTGAGCAACCCGATGGAAAGATAGACCACCTAATCGGTGACGGAACCGTGATGAAAGAAGATGGAGCTGTTTGATTCTACTTGTATTAGTCAATGAATAAATTAATAGTCATTAGCATTAGCTCGTATTAGTTAGTTCATGATGTGATATTTGTAGTAGTTCATTAGAATGTTTTCAATATGCTCAAATATCAATAAAACCTTTATTTTCCAGTAGAGGTAATCGACTAGCCTGAAAAACTAGTCGGTTATCTCACGTTTCGCATAAAACTGCAAAACAATCGATTGTCAATGATCAACAATCGATTGTCTTTAAAAATAGTGGCCTGGAATTATTCAAAGATGATCAACAATCGATTGTCGTCGACTAACAATCGATTATCTTGAAAACAGTGAGGTCCGGAAATTTTCAAAAATAGCCAACAATCGATTGTCTTTGTCTAACAATCGATTGTCTTGAAACAGTGAGGTCTGGAATTTTTCAAAAATCATCCACAATCGATTGTCGATGTTTAACAATCGATTGTCTTAAGACAGTATGCTACGAAGTTTTTCAAAAATAACAAATAATCGATTGTGTGTGTTTAACAATCGATTGTCTATGTTCCAACAATCGATTGTGTGTGTTTAATAATCGATTGTCTTATGAAAAACGCTGAAATTTTCAAACTGCAAAGGAATTGATTATGGATAACATATCTGATTTTGTTAGCCAACTGTTAGTAGCAGATTTTGAAAATATTATGTGACACAAAAGAATTGAACTTGCTTATTCTTATGTTCCTGTATTTCTTTTGTATGTCATACCATGGAAAGTAAATTGATCGAAGGCTCCGGAAGAGCCATTGTAACTCTGCCCAAGGGCACGACGTTAATCATAGAGAATGCTATGTTCTCCTCCAAGTCTATGAGAAACTTGTTGAGTTTTAAAGATGTACGCCGGAATGGCTACAATATTGAGACAATGGATGAAGATAATCTCGAATATCTCGTCCTCACTTCAAAGAATGTCTCCGGCCAAAAGAGGGTTATTGAGAAATTCCCGTCTTTATCTTGTGGCCTGTATTGGACAAGAATTAGTGCAATTGAGGCACATTCAACAGTAAATCTAAAGAATACTGAGTCCAATACATTTGTACTTTGGCATGATCGACTGGGTCACCCAGGATCAACCATGATGAGACGGATTATAGAAAGCTCATATGGGCATCCGTTAAAGAATTTCAAAATTCTTTCAAGTAATGAATATCCTTGCACTTCATGTTATCAAGGCAAGCTGATTATCAGACCATCCCCAACAAAGGTTGGGACTGAGTCACCCCAGTTTCTGGAACGTATACAAGGGGACATTTGTGGACCTATTCACCCACCTAGTGGGTAGTTTAGGTATTTCATGGTCTTGATAGACGCATCCTGTAGATGGTCTAATGTGTGCTTGTTGCCATCACGCAACCTTGCGTTTGCAAAGTTAATGGATAATAGATGAGAATAATCTTGAACTCTTCATGAAAACGAGGCTGCCCATTTCGGTTTGGGTTCACGCCATTTTGCATGAAGCAATGCTAGTTCGTCGGCTGCCCACTTCGGTTTGGGGTCACGCCATGTTGCATGCAGCAATGCTAGTTCGTCTCTGACTGACGAATCGACACAAATATTCCCCATTGCAATTGGTTTTGGGTCATGAACCCAATATATCCCATTTAAGAAGCTTTGGATGCGCAGTATATGTGCCTGTAGCACCGCCATCCCGCACCGAAATGGGTTTGCAAAGGAGGTTAGGAATATATGTTGAGTTTGACGCGTCCTCCATTATTCGCTACCTCGAAACATTGACAGGAGATTTGTTCACTGCACTATTTGCAGACTGTCAATTTGATGAGACACTTTTCCCAAAATTAGGGGGAGAAGTTGGTGAAACCAAACGGGAAATTTTGTGGAAAAATGCATCATTATCTCATCTTGATCCACATACCTCTATTTGAAAGAAAGAGGTACAAAAGATTATCCATTTGCAAAGAATAGCAAATCAAATGCCTGACGCATTTACGGACTTGAAGAGGATAACGAAATCACACATTCACGCGGGAAAATTTTCCGATCCGTATTGAAGTCCCTATTGGACAAATATCTAGTGTCATATCCAATGAGTCAAATGCACGCCAGAAGCGTGGCAGACCATTAGGTTCCAAAGATCGAAATCCTAGAAAGAGGAAAAAGAACGATCTAAATGACACTATGAAAGAATCACATGAGGACGCTCATGATTTGATTAATTCCGAGATTCACGAAGAATCTATTGAGCCTGAGACTCTTGAAAATACGGAATGCAAGAATGTGAGGATCTCGAACCTCAGTCTGTGGTAGTACAAAATTAATTAAGAGCTCTCGAAGAGCCAATTATTACTATGTTGGAGAAACACAATTTACTATTGTGCTGTAGTAAGTCTCAAAGAAACTTATTCAGTTTCCAAAAGTACACGCGAAGGCGATTGATGATATTGAGACTATAAATAAAGGAAGGCTTTGATTCTCCTATTACTACAACTTGTAGCGGGGTAATTTGTATATGAAAAGCTACCCGCTTTGTTCTCCAGTTTGTACTACACAAACGAAAGAATGCCACAATAAAGTGGATATCTATTGGTATAAAACCCATGTCATAATAAACCCGAAGTTTATTGATAAGTGCACATGTCATGGTGTAAATTTGAAGTTTACCAATATTGATAATTTAGTCAGTTGACATTCGTGTTAGCCATCTCATTTGAAGTATGATGTGCAAATTCACATAGGTGAATATCAAAGAACTAGAAGTTCTTGTTCTCAGTAATGAACTGACCAACTAAAGAGTTCGGGTTGAAGCCCCTAAATTCTGGAAATATCAAAGGTGAATATGGGCCCATTCACCTGCCATGTATACCACATATGATGCATCTATGATATGGTTACATGCGCCATTGTTATTAACCCGCAGCCTGGCAGTGCTTGCGAGGTAAATCGCTCAGTAATCTAACTTCGAGCATAGTTTCCAGATTCTCTACTCAAGACAGTTCATCTTGATAAGTTGGTTTATATTAAAGTTGGTTTAGCAAGATAATTATTGAGTGCTTCCACTTAATAGCTAAACTGTTTCTTATGAGAACTAAGTTATATATATATCGGTTTGATATAAGTTGTATACGAGAGTATATTCTCCCCTCATAAGTGGTTCAAGGTCAGGAACCAAATAATTTCATCTTATATTAAGGTGCTGTGTATATTGACATAATGCACAAAGATGATTTTCCAAAGTTGAGGAAACATGTTAGCTTTACTAACATGAGGGGGAGACATGATAAACACTTGAGAAAGTGTTACATGGGATGAATTTTCATTTGTATATGTATATCCCCGAATATCATGATATGAACCTGTAGTTCATAAAAGGGAAATGCAATTGCAACATATTGCAAAACATGCTATACGCATTTGCTGACTCAAAGAAAGTAACTAAATGGAAGAGATACAATTCAAGAAGAATTGATTCCATATGAAAGACATGTAGTTTTGAACCTATAGTTCAAATGCTTGAAAGTATAAAGGCAAAGGTATGTATAGTCAGTTTTCGATATCTTATTTGTTCAGTATCACTAATGAAAGCTTGATATGCAGCTAAAGTTTATTATGTGAGTTACATGACTTAACTTGAAAGATTTAAGTTGCTTGAAGCATATGCAATTCTTGGTCCTGAAGTACCACATCCTAAGTACAATTTGTGTACATATGTATCTTGCTATAACTATAAGCATGATGGCATTGAGAATGCATCTATGGAGATATTGAAGAGTTATTCCACGACATTATATGAAGATGTTCATATCTATCAAGAATGATGATTTCAAGATGATGCACAAGATTGGAATGCAAATGCTCAAGGATATAAATCAATGTACTCATTAGGGGGAGTCAATGCGCGTTGCACTCTTTTTCCCTTACAAGGTTTTGTCCCACTGGGTTTTCCTTGCAAGGTTTTTAACGAGGCAACCAATAGGCGCATATTCAAACATGTGTACTCTTTTTCCTTTCTTTAATTTTTCCCAATGGGTTTTGGTTTTAAGGTTTTATGAGGCACATCATTGAATAGACATTCAAGGGGGAGTGTTATGAAATAGAAGATTCTTACACTTCTATTTAAGGTGAATGTCTTTAATGTATTTAATTAGAGAGATTTTAGAGTCCTATTATTGGTAGCAAGATCTTCCTCCTCCCTATAAATAGAGGTGCTCTCTACCATTGTAAATCATCCCTTGAGACCCCTCTCAACTCAATAAGAAGAACTCTCTCTACTCTTCTCTCTATTGCTATTGTTCTTGCTCTATTGTTCTTGTCTTTTGCTTTAGTTTATAACAATTAGATAGTAATAAATAACATTTAAGTAAATAAAATGCGTGAGTCACTCAAAAAGGGATGAGATTAGTGGATATTCTTTATAACAATGATGAATGATTGATAAGCCTTTGAGCACTTAGGTTGTTCTTGGTTCTGGTGGAAATATTAGATAAGAATCTTAGTAAAAGGTTATTTTTGTATGCTTGCAATAAAGCCAGATTCTTTCTACAAAGTCAATGTATTTTTTTTCCAAATGAATGTCTCATGCCTGCTATAATTGTGTGTCTTTCTATTTATATGAAACATGTTCCTAAAACTCTAAATATAAAGAATATTCACTGAAATATTCTCTTTAGCGTCATGTCTTATAACACAATTCAATATATTAAAAATCATATAAAAGTATCACACAAAAAAAGCTCATTGACGAATTTTCTGACGGATAAAAAAAATAAAACAGGTTCTACCGAGAATTGAACTCGGGTCACTGAATTCAGAGTCCAATGTTCTAACCGCTAGACCATAGAACCAGTTTGTTATCAGTGATTTACAAGAATTAAAAATTCAAATAATAAACCTGAAGAACCTCCTCGAAAATTGTTAAACGCTGCAACTTCAACTTCAACCCACTGAACGAAAAACTCCAGATGAGAAAAACCCGGAAAAAACCCCTTTTTTCCATTTCTGCAACTTCCAAATCCAACAACAATACCCTCACCAATGGCATAAACCAATTTTTCTCCTTCAAACTACTAATCAATCAATAAAATTCGTGTAAGTTCCAAACAGGTCCATGTTATTCGGACCCATTTTCTTCATATTTTCCTCTTTCCCAATTACCCAAATCAAAAAGATTCAATCTTTACTTAAATTTTACTTCAAAACCCAAAAGGCTGTTTTCTACTCTTAACATCCCACCTCCAGAATGGGTAAATCCATTCATTGATCTTTCTGATTTAGTTACAGACACTAAAGATCTCAAAATATCACCATGGGTCGCACAAATTTTGAATCCTTTAGACAATTCACACTCAATGGAGCAGAATTTAGATGCTTATTGTTGCAAATTTTTGATCAAATTATCTCCTAGTTTTGTTGCATATGTGTTGAAGTCATGTGACCTTTCCTGTAAGCCCGATATCACGTTTCGTTTCTTTTATTGGGCTGGTAAGCAAAAAGGGTATGCTCATAGTGTTAAATGCTATGTGTTTTTAATTCAGATTTTATCTGCTTCGCACGAATTAGATAGAATTAAGCATGTGTTTAGTGAATTTAAGCATAAAGGTAGTGGTTTGTTGATGAATGTAGGGGCGGTTAATTCCTTGATTAGGAGTTTTGGAGAACTTGGGATGGTTGAAGAATTGTTATTTGTGTGGCGTCAAATGAAAGGAAGTGGTATGGAGCCTAGTTTGTATACCTATAACTTTTTGATGAATGGATTGGTGAATACCATGTTTATTGAATCGGCTGAACGTGTTTTTGAGGTTATGGAAACCGGGAAAGTTAATCCGGATATTGTTACGTATAATACTATGATTAGAGGGTATTGTAGATCAGGGAAGCTTCAAAAGGCAATGGAGAAATTTAGAGATATGGAGGTTAGGAAAGTGGAAGCTGACAAGATTACGTACATGACTCTGATGCAAGCATGTTATTCGGAGGAGGATTTTGATTCTTGTTTGGGACTTTATCACGAAATGGAGGAAAAGGACTTGGATATTCCACCACACGCTTATACGTTAGTGATTGGAGGGTTTTGTAAAACTGGGAAGGTTTTGGAAGGGTTAACTGTTTTCGAGAATATGATCAAGAAGGGTTTTAAACCTAATCTTTCGATTTATACTGCTTTGATTGATTCATACATGAAACTTGGAAACTTGCATGAGGCGATGAGACTTTTCAACAGATTGAAGAATGAAGGATTTGAACCAGATGAGGTAACATTTGGGGTTATTGTAAATGGTTTATGCAAGAGTGGGAGGTTGGACGAGGCAATGCAGTGGCTCGAGTACTGTCAAAATAACAATGTAGCTATCAATGCCATGTTTTATTCAAGTCTTATTGATGGTCTAGGAAAGGCAGGGAGAGTTGACGAGGCCAGAAAACTCTTTGAGGAGATGGTCGAGAAGGGATGTACGCGTGATTCTTATTATTATAATGCGTTTATTGATGCCTTGGCCAAAAATGGGAAAATCGATGAAGCTATGGTGCTGTTTAAGAGAATGGAAGGGGAAGGTTGTGATCAAACAGTTTATACATATACAATACTGATCAGTGGCTTGTTTAAAGAGCATCAAAATGAAGATGCATTGAAATTGTGGCATATGATGATTGATAAGGGTATAACTCCAAATGCCACTTCTTTTCGAGCCCTTTCAACTGGGCTTTGTCTTTCTGGAAAGGTGGCAAGAGCGTGTAAGATATTGGATGAGCTTGCACCAATGGGTGTTATCCTTGAGACATCTTTTGAAGATATGATTAATGTTCTGTGGTCGTATAAAACAGGCTTGCAAATTAGCTGATGGGATTGTGGATAGAGGTCGAGAAATTCCTGGAAAAGTTCGTACTGTCTTGATTAATGCCTTGAGAAAGACAGGGAATGCTGATATGGCAGTGAAGCTGATGCATAGTAAGTTTGGCAGTGGATACGACAGGCAGGGTAGTATTAAAAGGAGAGTGAAGTTCCGGGTGCTGGTGGAAAGCTGAGGCTGAAGCTGGATAGCGGGGTTACCATGTCCTCGACATTCAAGAATGTTATTGTGCTACTATCATGGTTGGTTACAAAATTAGAAATTGAGTTTATAGAATTTATATAGAAAGTTAATATACATGCATTGCCACTTTTCCTTCAACCTTCCATTTATTCTTTTCATTGGCCTTTTGTGTTAGTCATGAAATTTACACTTTGTTACTCATTACCTTTAACTGAAATTGACTTAAAATCTATTTGGGATCCACATCTATTTATATAAAGCTTCAAATTTGTAGAAAAGTAAGCCTAGGTATACTTCTGTACTTGATTTGGTGGAGATTGGTGGTGATATGAGTCTTGTTAGTTTGCATATTCTGGGGCTTTTGTGTGTGCCTAACAGTGTACAGTTTGGGCTGATTTGGTGCTTTTTGTCAGATTATGTCTTAGCTAATTAAAAGAGCTGCTGTTTTATAATCCTTAAAGCTATAGGTTATACTCTTTAAAACTATGTTTTTTTAGTTACTTTTTTGCCAAAAAAGTATATACTCTGCTCAACTACCAAAATAACCGAATACCTTCTTCTCTCATCTTTGGTCTGTCTCTTTTTTGGAAGAAGAGTTTCTACCCCGCCTGCCTATGAAGTACTTCCAGTCAATTATATACTCTGCTCTTTTTTACCCAATCGAAATGTGACAAACAAAGTGGAAAAGGAGTGTTTGTATCTGCTAAGTTTTCCATACTGATCTAGTGCGTTTTCCTTCTTGGACCCTTTAGATGCATTTTGCTTTTTGAGATTCCTTATAACACTAGCACAGTATTTAAATCAATTAATAGTCTTACAATAAAACTTTCTTTTAGATGAGTAATCTCAAAATAGAACTTAGCTCCAATATTAAAACAAAGTTTGTTTTCTGAGGTTCTCTAATGGTTTTGACACATGCAGGGGGCATGTTGTTAATACAATGATGGTTATTACGTTCCTGTTTGGTTAATGTAAGGCAAAATCAATGATGTGATCAAATAAGCAATGAACATGCCATTTGACAAAGCTATGCATATCTGCCACTTTATGGAGTTCTAACAAGCAAATAAAGAGGTAAAGTTAATTGATCTTTTTTTTTCAGTAAGAGAATCTGACAAATCATCTTGCTTGTGTTAGCTCTATCTTCTTTTTGTTGAAACTGCAAGTATGATATAGGGTGGTGTGATGGTGACATTCAACTCACAAAATGTGAAGTCCGACCTTTTCCCCGATTCTGATGAAGTCTGAGATATACTTAAAGATGCTGACGCCTTCTGTTGCTTCAAAAACCTTTATTGCAGAAGATTATTCGGAACGTCAACTTATTTTTAAGATAACTCTGTGACACCTAAAATTGTTGGACGGGATTATCACTCATATTAGTTACTATCCGTCATTGATTTTTCTCATATGCTTTGTGCTTACACTTATGCTTTCTATTGTTGATTCAACAGTTCTTGCAGTCAACTAAAATATGGCACCCTCAGGTAACTTATCTTATATTATCATAAAAGAGATAATATCGGGAATTTGCAGCGATACCCTATATTTGTACAACCTTTTAACCTGTACCTTATTTTTACAAATTATTGAACTGGTAGCTAGTTGCTAAAAAGATAAGTAATAATATCACAATAATACCCTGACCAACGATATAAAACCTGCATAAGGCATTGATCGCGTGATCTGCTACATCACTCGTCAAAAATCTCATCCATCCCTCGTCAAAGTTCTCAAGTTTTTCATCACAACAACTTCATCAACAAACCAGAAACTTGAACTAGATTCATCAGAAACTTCGGATTCGAAATTACAGCTACATTGCGAGTACCTTTCCTACACATGTTTCTGCAACTCATCGAGCTTTCATTAAGTACTTTAGATTTCACGTTAGTTTCTGCAACCAATTGAGCTTCATGATACATATTTCTGCAATTATTTTCATAATTCGTACTGCTTTTTAACTGTTGAACTTCAGAAACGAAATCTGATTTCAATTCATGCCTATAGAAAAATTTAATGCTTTTATGCTACTTATACTCATTTACAAATCATATTTAATTGTCTTCACTTAGAGATCTTCAAAATTTTTTGAAAACTTCACATTTCATATGTTAAAATTGTCGGAATCTTGAAAGAAGTGTTTCCAGAAAACTTAAGCCTAAAAAGTCTGAAGTTTTAAAGATATAGAAAGCGAACTTCATCAGACTCTGGAAATTTTAAAAATAACTGGCAGTGTTTTCCAGAAAACTTCAGCCTAAGAAGTCTGACGCTTCAAACCTACATAAGCTAAACTTCATGCTTATATAGCGTGAAGTTGTTTCAGGCTGATATAGATTCATAAGAAACTTCAGCCTAAATGAGTAATCTTTTCTGCTTTCCAATCTTGTCCACTTACCCTTTATTTAAGAATCACATAAGGAGATTTCAACTAAATACTAGCCATGCGATTCTTTTTCTGTACTTTAGCTGTGTTTCCTTTTACTTGCTGCTCTTGCTGCGCAGTCTCAACTAATTGTCATGGTTACCTGAGCTGCAAAATCCACAGCCATTGGAATGGATCCTTCTCCAACTCCGTGCTGTTTATAATCTTCTTGTCTTACTTCACCAACAACAACAACATCAGAATTGCCTTCTGAAATAGTATCTTGTATACTACCAAGTGAAAATGAAGATGGATTGAAGTTGGGGATATCATTTTTGCCAAGCAAAACATTGGGAGAACTGGATGGTTCCTTCTTTTAGGATTTGGTAGAAGTTGCGGTCCATGAGATGAGATATGAATAATAAGGAAAATATATACATAAATACAACTATTACAAACACACATTCATCAAAAACATCTTGTTATCGCATTGCAGGAAACAACTACCTGGTCTAAGTGTTGTGATGCAAATGGTGTTTGCATACCAATAGATTTGCTTGCATTCCCTTCAGATATCACTGTATCTTCATTCAGAAAAAAGGAGAAATCATTAAATAACACTGACTAAATTTTGAAAATACTATAAAGCAACTTCACACATATTTATGAGCCAACATGTGTGAAAAGATGTATTTCTCCTTTTTCATATAGCCGAATGAGCTCACAAATTTCTTTTTCGGCTGCATGAAGTCTTTCTGAATAATCATGAAAAAATGCAAAAAAGAAAAGAAGTATGTAAAATTTCAAACTGAAAATAAAAATTTGGATCAAATGTAATAAGTTCGTGACGTGTAGAATACCTTGATGTTGGCCTTCCTTTGTGCTATCACCTGACTGCATACCTTTCTCTATCTCAACAGTTTCAGCTTCATTCATTGGTGCACTGTCGCTGGGGAGCTTTGGAGTATTTTGCAGAAGGATTTTTTCCACTCCAGCTTCATGTAGTGCATCATCATTGAGGAGTTTTTGAGTCTTATCAATTGAAGTGCCACTATTTTTGACTTCAATTGCATATTGATAGAGAAGAAATCAATGACTCAACACTTACAGGTAATCATATATAATAAGATAGAACACATTTATACATGTAGTGACAACTTCCTAAAGCTCAAAAAAGTTCAGGGAGGGCGCTTTGCCTCACTTAAGTTGCGCTTCAGTATAGGCAAGGCACCAAGACATGCCCCTTATTTCCCACAAGTTCTATCTTGAATGGAGCAATGCTAGACTACCAATATAATCGGCAAATAAGTGTATTAGTTGTTAAGAAAAAACAATATGAATGAATTTGTTACTTTTCTCTTGAATTACATATACATATATATATATATATGTATATATATTCTTGTACTGCCCCCTTTTTAACTAAAGCCCCCACTTAAATTGCGATTTGCGCTTAAACCCCTAATTGACCTAGAGCACTTTTTAGAGCTTTTCGCTTTTGACAACAATGTTTCCTGTGTCTCCACCTAAAATTTTTTGACAAACAACAAATGCTTCCACAAATAAATTGCTCGTTGCAATACGAGTACATACATATGCATTCGATGCATGTTCTTCTGTACCAATAGCTTCACCATCTGCATCTTTCTCGATTCCAGCATTCTCAGTTAATAACTTTTCATCACATCCAGCATCTTTGCTCAATCTATCAACACTAAAACCTTCCCCTTGCACTTGCTCTTCACCTCGCATTTGCTCACTTCCAGTATTTTCATCTGGGACTTTATGCAGTCCATCATTGGTAACATTTGTATCAGACCGAGGCTTGAAGAACTCATTTATTCTATCATATTCTCGATAGTTCATAAATTCAGAATCTTTTTCAGCAAAATATTTCCTTTTGACTTGTTAACAATCTCAAACAACTTTTCCAGCTTTGAATCCAAATATTCCTATAGAAGAATACTAACGATGAGTATTCTGAATAAACAATATCGTTTCCTTAAAAAAAAGCTTCTCTATAAATAAGCCTACCTTGATTTTTCTTATACCATCTTCCACAACAACAGATCGCTCTTTCTCTCCAAACTCTAAGAACAACACCTCTCGCGATCAAGCGCCTTTCTTCGTGGGCATGCTTTTTAACTTCTCTCATTACCCTTAAGTATAAAAATAGAAACAATACAACAGTTTTACAATAAATATGCCTGTAGTTCAGTGTTTTGGAGAGCGCAAAGTGCAAAAAAGCGACAAGGGCTCGCCTCGCTTCAAAGCGCAAAGCGCAAAGCGCAAAGAAGCGCACACTTTTTTGAAGTGAAGCGCAATTTTTAAAAAACATAATGTAAAATTATGAATAATCAAAAACATCAATTTAAATACTTTAAAGTAGGTACTAGGTACCACCAAATCATCCACAAACCATCCATAAACTATAAGACAAGCAAAATCAAAGCTACTATATGTCTTCTTCTCCATCAAGATTTTCAAAATCTTGAATTCCTCGGTTATCTTCATATTGCTCGTCATCTTCTTCTTCCCCCTCCTCTTCATAATCATTCTCATCTTCATCAATGGATCGACTTGTAGCAACCACACTTTTTCCCTTCCTAATTGAACTTGAACTTGGAGTACAACTCCTTAAACTATAAGGATCCTCCCCAACTCCACTAGCAACCGCAACATCACCCCAAGTTAAATCGGGGTCGCCTTCAAATACTTCTTCATCTTCACAATTTTCGGGTACTCCAGTTAGCCACTCATTAACGTCATCAATATTGTCCAAAAGAATTGGATCAATTAAATTGCGGTGGTTGTAGCGACGCCTCAATGCTCTATTGTATTTTATAAACACTAGATTATGGAGGCGCTTCATGGTTAGTCGGTTCCTTTTCTTTGTATGAATCTGCAAAAATGATGTGTCAACTAATTAGTAGGAGTTTGGGCAATTGAGATATAATTTACTATAACTCAAAATACAAAATAATTCTTTTTATTTCTCACGTGTTCAAAAACACTCCAGTTCCTTTCACAACCGGATGAGCTACAAGTTAAGCTTAGAACTTTGATGGCGAAAGTCTGTAACTCCGGAGTCTCTGCACCATATGTGTCCCACCATTCAGCTATAGAAGTCAAAAAAAATATTCAAGAGTTAATAAGTATATTAAATACATCGAAGTTAGAGTAATAAAATGTAGAAACACTTGGTCACCTGGCAACTTCTTCGTTCTTTGTTTAATAGCAAGTCGAAGACCAAAAAGTCCTTCAGCTGCCTTGTAAGTAGCAAGCTGATCTACTATCTTCTCTTGCAAATCTTCATCCGGGTTCAACTTGATAACAATCTGATGGAATCTTGTCCACAGTTCTTTAGCCAATGAATTATTCTCTTGCTGCTCATAAAAGAGTGATGGGTTCAGAATAAGTCCAGCCGCATGCAAAGGTCTATGAAGTTGCACATCCCATCTTGCATCAATGATTTGAAAGACCTTTGCATATTTTTGCTCATCACTGAATGATGCTTGAATAGTCTCCTTGGCCCTATCCATAGCTTCATAGATGTAGCCCATTGATGGTTTTGCCTCCCCATCCACCAAACGGAGTACTCTAACCAATGGACCACCAATTTTAAGAGCATAACGGACATTATTCCAAAAAGAAAAAGAAAGAATAATGCGTGCAACCTCTTTCCCCGCATTTTCCTTAGCAAATTTACTCCTGGTCCAATTCTCTGAAGTGACCATCGTTTGCAATTTCTCTTTTTGACAGTGGAGACTACGCAAAGTCAAGAAAGCAGTGGCGAACCTTGTCTTGGCCGGTTTCACCAAATTTTTTTGATTGGTGAATTTTCTCATCAAATTCAATAACAAGGGTCGCTGAGAAATATAAGAATATACTCTAACACCTGGCTAAAAATTGTAGAAAAGGGTTTTTCTTTGAAAATGTCCCCGAACATCAAGTTGATACAATGAGACGCACATGGAGTCCAATACACATGCTTGTACGCTCCTTCAATCATGCCACCCGCTTTCTTGTTTTCACTTGCATTATCAGTTACCACTTGAACAACTTTGCTTGGACCAATCTTTTCGATGGTGTTCTGAAACAAGGTGAACATTTTGATGTGGTCGGTGGATGAGTCGCTAGCATCAATGGACTCAAGAAACAAACTTCCCCGGGGAGAATTCACCAACACATTAATAATCATCTTTCCCGTTCTTGCCGTCCACTTATCCATCATAATGGAGCAGCCATACTTGTTCCACACAAGTTTCTGCTCCTCAACAATTTTGTTTGTCTCCTCCACTTCCTTATTTAGATAAGGACCCCTTATTTCATGGTAAGTTGGACACTTCATTCCAGGTCCGTATTGACCAACAAGTTCAATAAAGTCTCCAAAAGTGTCATAGTTGACACAATTGAAGGGGAGCCCAGCATCATAGACCCATCGTGCAAAAGCACTAACTGCACGGTCCCTTAAAATGTCTCTAGCAACTTTTTGTATATCTTTTCCACCGTCTTTTGCTCCCTTTGCTCCCTGCTTCTTTGAGAAGTAGCAATCCATAGGACCTTTAGTCGATGATCCATGGCTTGAGCCATCTCTTCCCCGTTTTGTTGGAAGTGACAATTCTTCATCATCGTCGTCATCGTCATCATCAAGATTGTTCACCATTGGTTGATGAACCATTTGACTTTTTATCTCTTTCTTCTTCTCAACAACAACAACAACAACAACTACCCAGTATATTCCCACCAGGTGGGAGTCTGGGGAGGGTAATATGTAGACAAGCCTTACCCCTACCCGAAAGGGCAGGGAGGCTGTTTCCAATCGACCCTCGGCGCATAGGACAAAAGGAAAAACAGCTGTAAAACAAAACAAAAACAAAAAGCATTAGTGACTCCCGCAGAAAATAGTGAAAATAATTAACTAAAAATAAGAAACATACATACAATCGCAGGCAATAAAATCGTGCAGTAACTATCATAACTAACAGCCACAGGAGGGCACACGCTAACACACAAATCGTCTATGAGAAAACCTACTGACGTGCGAAGGACTCTAGGAGCCCCTAACCTACAACCCTTATTCTGGACCTCCAGACGCTCCTATCAAGGGTCATGTCCTCGGAAACTTGCATTCTAATCATGTCCTGCCTAATCACCTCTGCCCAATACTTCTTAGGCCTCCCTCTACCTCGCCGACCGCCAACAATCTCCAGCCTCTCGCAGCTCCTTACTGGGGCATCCGGGCCCCTCCTCCGAACGTGTCCTAACTTCTTCTTCTCAACAAAATTCTTTATTTCTTCCCTCACATCCGGTGGACATTTGGGACAACTTGTCACGTTTCTATCGCCACCAATTAGATGGTATTTAAAGCGATAAATTCCACCCGTTGTAGCCTTGTTGCAAAAGACGCATACAACATTTGTATTCTTCCCATCAACTTTTTGGCCATATCGCCAAGCCGGGTCTTTCTCTTTCGAACTTTGAGACATTTAATTATCCCTATTAAGATATAAGTGAAAACAAAATTAATAAACTGCAAATACACTGAAAATACACTGAAATACACTGAAAATACATTGAAATTAAACTGAAATTAATAACTGAAATTAAACTGAATATATATATATTTATATGCTACAGTACCATAACAAAAAAATGAAAATAACTGGAGAAAAAACAAATGAAAAAGAATAAAGTAACAGTCAGAAAAAAAAATGAAAAAAAGATGAAAAAAAGATGGAAAAAAGGTCGTCTCTGTCTCGCGACTCTCGCCGACGGTCGACTCTCGCCGACGGTCGACTCTCGCCGACGGTCGAATCTGTCTCGCGACTCTCGCCGACGGAAGAAAGGAGAAGAAGATGAAGAAGAAAGAAAAAACAAGAAGAAAGGAGAAGAAAAAATACCTGGGTATCTCGTCGGTCGTCGGTGAAGATGGAAACCCTAATTTCCGTCACTGGAGAAGAAGAGGGGTCGTTGGTCGAGCTCTGTTTTTAATTCCCGTCGCTAGAAAGTGGAAACCCTAATTTCCAGAACTGGTCGATCTCTGTTTTTAACTGGTCGATCGATTTTTTCAGGTAATCGGTCGCTTCGCTCGCTTCGATCGCTTCGCCTCGCCTCGCTTTTCACTGTTAATCGAGCGCATCTGGTGGTCGCATCGCTTCAAGCTGTAAAAAGCGACAGTTGGTCGCGTCGAGTCGCTTTGCGCTTTAAGCGACGAAGCGCTCGCTTTTCACAACACTGCTGTAGTTAAGTAAACACAATACAAAACTTCAAACAAAAACATGTAGTTAGGCAAAACAGTATGAAAAACTTCACACTAAACAAACTCGTAGTTTAACAAACACGATACTCAACTTTAGTTCTAACAATAATACAGAACAAAAATTTCCGGTTATGAGAGTTAAAGAAGCCTGTCGTTCAACCGTGCTGAACAAAGAACTTCAGACTAAAAACAAAAATAAAAAACTTACATCACATATTGTGTTAACTAAGTCATCATCGAACCTCGTTGAAGAACGTTTCGGACGACTGTGGGTACGAGGTGATTCTCCAATTAAAGGCACTGGATGCATTCCCTTTGAGCAACTGCGGCTGTATGGTGATTGTCCAATTAAAGGTATTGAATTCCTTTCCTCTTCGGTAGGGATTATTTCCAATAGACTAAATCTCCGATATTTTTGTTTAATAGATGAAAAGTATATTAGGAAAAATAAATAAAACTAATACATCAACATATTAACAAAAGTACAGAAAGATAAGGAATATTAACTTAATGCATGATTACTGAAGCAAAACTCATTAAGTTCTCTATATTTAGGCTACTCCAAGATTGAATAATCTAACATCCTGGGATCAGAGGAACATGACTGTATTGCTCCTCTTTTAAATATCTATCCCGAATATTGTCTCCTTTTGTCTTTTTGTTTTCTTGAGTCGAGAGTCTTTCGGAAACAACCTCTCTACTCCTTCGTGGTGGGTAAGGTCTGCGTTTCCCAGATGCCATTAGTGGGATTTTACTGGGTTGTTATTGTATCCCGAATATCTGGGTAGTGCTCATAGAACTAAATCACACAGTGGATATGGAATTCTCCCTACACTATACTCAAATGTATTACTTTTGTTCTTGTTGCCAAAACATGTTTCATTGAAGTTATCAACTTCTCATGAGACACATTGCCCAAAGGATATTAGCACAAGCTTGTTCGTCTTCTACATAACTGTATACTCCTCCGACATAGTAGCTTCATGTTTTCTTCCAAACAAAATAGACTCAACATTTGGAATTTCCATAAGCGTCACTGATTCTTCATCACTCTCATATACATGTTTGAAATTTACATCATCCTCTTTTTCTTCATTCTTTTACATGTAATCTCGAATGTCCTTTAGTGTTACACCCTTAGATTTTCCAAGATAGCGCTTCAGAATCTTACAATCTTGTTTAATTAGTTTTTCAACATTATGTGATGTAATCCTCAAAGCACTCATAATGTGAAAGTCTTCAAGGCTGAATGACACTTCACAACCAAAAATCTTGAAACTAATTGAATCTCGGTCATTGGTGTATAGGTGAGAAATGAACAAACAGTGAACCAACTTCAGATTACAATTGTAATCTCTATAGCGATGATATATCGAAATGCACTGTTAGTCAGCCTCTCCCTTGTGCAGGAGTCGAAAAAGTTGTAATTAAACCCTTCAAATCATGGTTCCCTTTTCAGTAAGCAGGGGCATTAAACCAATCTCCAAACTCACAATCTCTCTCCTGACCTTGTAGGTACTGCAACAGGCGTTGAAGGCGTTTTACGTACTCTAGGAGCTTTAGTACCTAATGTACCTAACTCCTAAAGTACCTAAAGCTCCTAGAGTACGTAAAGCTCCTTCCACGCCCGTTGCAGTACCTACAAAACCAGAACTAGAGGAGATATATTATGAGTTTGGAGATTTGGTTAATGCCAGTAGTTCAGGTGCGCTTAAAGTCAACTACAACTAGAAGGCATGCCGATCTTGCCACCAACAAACATTTGACTTTGACTGTGAAAAGCGGAAAATAGGCACACAGTAGGGAACCATGATTTGAAAGGTTTAATTACAACTTTCTTGTCTCTTGCACAACGGGAGAGCTGAGTAACGCTACATTTCGGTATATCATGCCTGTGGAGAATTACAATTGAATATGAAGTTGGTTCATTGTTTGTTCCTTTCTCGCGTATACACTAATTAGTTTCAAGATTTGTGGCCGTGGAGTGTCATTTTGACTTGAAAATTTTCACATTACGAGTGGTTTGAGGATCACAACACATAATGTTAAAACCAATTAAACGAGATTGTAAGATTCTGAAGCGCTATCATGGGGAAGTCTAAGGGTCTAATATTGAAGGATATTCGAGATTACATGTTAAAGAATGAATATAAAGATGGTGATGTGGATTTCAAAATGTACGTGAAAGTGATAAAGATGTGGAAATTCTAATTGTTGAGTCTATTTTGTTTGGAAGAAAACATGAAGCAACTGTGTCTTGGGAGTATGCGTCTTTTGTTAAAGACTAACATGCTTGTTTTAATTATCCTTGGGGCAATGCGTTTTATGATAAACTGATTAATTCATTAAAACATGCTATGGACAACGAGAACAAAAGTAATACATCTGAGTGTAGTGTAGGGGGATTTCAGTATCCACTATATGTTTTGCTCTATGAGCGCTTTCCAAATATTCGGGACATCTATTTAAAAAAGGACAAATATAGTCATGTCCCTCAAATCCCCAGGATGTTAGGTTATCCAATCTTGGGGAGCCTAAATATATAAACTTTACAAGTTTTGCAACAGTAGTAGTCGTGCAGTAAGTTAATATTCCTTTTTTCCCTATAGTTTTGTTAATATGTTGATGTGTCGGTTTTATTTTTTCTAATATACTTTTCATCTATTAAACAAAAATATTAGACATTTAGGGTATTAGAGATAATCTCTACCGAAGAGGAAATGAAGTCAAGGCCTTTAATTGGAAAATTACCATGCAGTCATTCTAAGGGAATGAATCCAATGCCTTTAAATGGAGAAAGACCACGTAGTCGGAATTGGTCAAAGGAAATGAATTCAACTCCTTTAATTGGAGAATCACCTTGTACCCACAGTCGTTTGAAACATCCTTTAACAGGGTTTGATGGTGAATTAGTTAACACAATATTGTTGTAAGTTTTTTATTTTTGCTTTTAGTCTGAAGTTCTTTGTTCAGCATTGTTTGAACTACAATTTTCTTTAACTTTCATAACTTGAAGTTTTTGTTCTGTATTTGCTGAACTTCGTATTGTTAGAGTTGAAGTTGTGTACTGTGTTTGCTAAACTACAAGCCTGTTTAGTCTGAAGTTTTTCATATTGTTTTGCTTAACTACAACATATCTTGTACTTTATTACTTAACTACTGGCCTATTTAGTCTGAAATTGTTTTTATTTTTATACAATAGGGTGAAGTGGATCCTTGGAGCACCTATGTAGACTACTGGAGCAATGCCACCATCAGTCTTACAGTCGTACAGAAATAGCAGCGAGATGATGGGAGTGAAACAAAGATGCCTACACGAGTCCTTGTCTCATTGCTGTATGTTAAGTTGGAGTACATGGGATGAGTATCAAAGAGACATCGTGCTCTGTCATCTTTGTGTTTGGAAAAGCTCAAAGGACACTAAACTTGTAAGCAACTGCAGTCCTGTAATGGAACCAATCTGCATGTTCTAATGTTGAATATGATTGAAAATTTATCTCCACTTGAGTAGCACTTCGATTAAAAATCTTCATCACCATCAAATTGGTTGCAGCTAGATCTGACCCTGCCTTGAACCAATACTCGACCTCTGCTCTACTACAACTTGTTGAACCATTGGTATCATAACCACTATCTGTGACATTTATTGGCACATGCCTGTATTGCATACCATCACATTCATTCAGCCACAACTTGCGAATTTGTTTTTTGACGGGATATGCCAAAGAGGTTCAGACATAGCAGCAGAACAGTGGAACTGAAAAGAAGAACACGTCCATGCTGTCCTTGTTCAATCGCTGTACGTTAAAGCTTGAGTACACGAGATAAGTATCAAGGAAAAATTCGCGTTTGGAGCTACTTGCTCTAAGGAGCTGCCTTTCAATTAAACACGTGAATAACTGCAGTCTCTTTAATGTGACCAATTTGCATGTTCTAATATCTATGATGTTTGTTGGCACATGCCTGTATTGCTTATCCATTCATATTTATCTAGCCAAATATGTGGAATTTCTTTTTTGACGCGTATTTCAAAGACAATATTTAGTAATTTACGACATAGTTGATTGATTCCTTTGATCCCAAAGACAATGTTGATCTGCTATCTATACAACAACAACAATCCAGTATAATCCCACTTAGTGGGGTCTGGGGAGGATAGTGTTTATGCAGACCTTACCCCTACCCTTGGGTAGAGAGGCTGTTTCCAAATAGACCCCCGGCATCCTTCCTTCCAAGAACTTACCACCTTGCTCTTGGGGAGACTCGAACTCACAACCTCTCGGTTGGAAGTGGGGGTTGCTTACCATCAGATTTGCTATCTATCTTTTAGCTTAACGTTAGAAATTTCAAATGTTTAATGGCCTAAAGTCCTTGTTTTCAAGAAAAATCTGTTCATGTCAAGTGTCTGTAAAGGTTTGTGTTATATCGGAACACGGAGTAGTGGCTGATCATGATCTGTATTAATTTGTAATGCAGATACATTTCGTTATCAAGGAAGATGCTATCTTTTATTGGCTTTGTGAATTTAACTTTGTATTAGGATCACAAAATGAAAGATATGGTATCTGAACTTTCGAAAGTGTAGGAAGCCATACCATATATCTTGAAAGGGCATATATCCTTTTTAGATTCTCATGATAATTTAGAAGTGTCTCCTATCGATATTATTACCTAATGTTTTCTTTGCTTCTTTATTTTTCTTGCTGTTGCTGCTATCTCACTTTTCATAGTTTTTTGTCATAACTGTTGTGATTTTGCTTTATTGAGCCGAGAGTTCTCTAAGAAACAGTCTCTCTACCTTCACAAGGTATACATTAAATAACTTATTGTTGTTGTAACATATGGGGAGATTCCTTCCTTTAGTATACTTTTTGGTATCTCTTATCTCTTTGGTTCTGTGATAAGGGACAGTGTTTAGCTGATTACTCTGCCTTAAAATGTGCATTTGTTTGTGGATCTCCTGAAATTCATTTATAGGCCACTTGCAAAACTTTCTGGAACAATTTATTAGCTACTTGAAGATCTTTGTGGAGTTGTTTCTTCTTCTCCCTCTTTGCGCCTACTGGCGCAGGGCGACGGGGGGTGTGGCAAAAATGTGGTGGGTCGCATATTTGGGAATTTACCAGAAAATGACATGAATTCTTTTATGTGATCCACCTATAAATTACAGGTTCGAGCCGTAGATTAGCCATTAATAATTGTATTAAAGTAAACTGTTTACATCACATCCTTTAAGGTGCGTCACTTCTTCGGACTATGTGTGAACGCGATAGTTGACACCTGGGCTGCCCTATAACATAGGGGAGTGGGCATGGGCGTGATAGAGTATGCTAGTAAATGCTACAATTGAGACAAGAGGTCCTATTACTAGTGCTTTTAGCAAGAGTAATTGCATGGTCCCTTGTGTGAATACTCAGTCGTATTTCTGCCCCACACATAGGTTAGGTGTTTGCACATTAATAAAAACATGACATGAAATTTATACATTAAGTTGTATATGTTAAACATGGTTAATTAAAAGACAGTCTCACATCATTTTATCACATAATCATAATAAATTATGGAAGTTAGCGGTAAACACTGGGTGCTAGTATATATTTTTTGCTTGCCAACAAATGAAAAATAATTTGCTCTTACTAACATGGGCGAAGGTAGAAGTTTAGATACGAGTTTCATTGTATTCAGTCATTGCTCCGCCTCCTCACGAACCTATATTGGAGAGACATGTAGAGGATATCGTTAATTGAATATTTAGTACGACACAACTGTTTTAAGCCTCACATAAGCTGCAAGTACAATCCACTCACTAGATTATGAATTTAACTCGGGATAGTACTTGAATTTTACATAATTCCCCCCCCCCCCCCCCCCCCCCTCTATGTATTGAATTTTTTTTGGCTAATAAAAAACAATGATTATTTAGGCCTTATTTGATTTTTTTTTTAAGATTAAGATGTCTGAATCTGAATGTACGTCTGAATATTAAGATGTGATATATAGATCTGAACATTGAATAATTAATACTGTATGTTTTTCAACATCTTAATACGTATAATATATTTATATTCAAGATAAAAATATACAATTCAAAAAAAAAGTGATTAAATATTATATCAATTGACGAAAATATTAACTTGAACAAAAAAGTTATTTTTTGAGATAAATTGAAATATTATAAGATATAAATCAATATTTTATGTTTGATCCAATTGTTAAACTATTTGAACTATAAATGAAAATTATATATCAATAACAACAATTGTATTAAAGAAATGTAACCACACAAAAAAATTATTGAACGTAAATTTATCTTCTAATCAAACTTATCCAACAAATTAAATAATAAACTCAAAACTAGTTATAATTTAGATGCAGAAATATTATAATATTTGAAGAACTAACTGATAATCAGATCAAGTTTTAACATTTCAATACTGAAGAAAATATTTCAAATGACTAAAATAAAAAACTCTCAAGTATTTCCTCTTCTTTGTACTAGTTTGAGTGCGAGTTGCTCGCGCATATCATTCATTATCTGAGAATCTTCAACTGTCCAACTAGGTCCATCAGTTTCACCCAATACTTCTTCATGTTGCTGTTCTTCGTCAAATATTACTTGAGGCAAATCAAACTGATTAAATAATCATCATTGATGTGCTCCTTTCTAATAAAATTATTAACCGCAAAACATGCAATAACAACATCTCTTTGGATATCAATAGGATATGGAGGCATCTTGTCTAATATTGGAAATCTTGCTTTCAATACTCCATAAGCACGCTCGATGACGTTTCTAAGTTGTGCATGCTCATGATTAAATTTTTACTCCTTAGTTATAGCACGCCTGCGATGATAATCTTCTAATCAATATCGAGTATTACGATATGGTGCTAGAAATCCTCGAGTGTTAGGATTTGCTGCATCACAAAGATAGTATTTGTCTGACATTAAGAAAAAAGAGTTAGGTGATCATATTGAAAAGCTAAAATATTATTTCAATTGCTTAAGTTGTATCACTAGCTAGGGAAAATGGAAAACCATTTTCCGGGTTAGATACAATTTCTGTTAGAATACGTGCATCATGTGCTACCCCTTCCCATCCAGCATAAACATAAGTAAAGGCCATATTAAAGTCACATATTGCCAAAACATTCTGATAACATTTACCCTTTCCACTTCCTCTGTACATAATCTGTTGATTAGCTGGAACAACATCATGTATTAATGTCCCATCTAGTGCACCTATTGCTCCCTGCCAATATATAAATTTAAGTAAGAATAAAGAAAAAAAATTATTTCTTGAAAAATTCTATAAAGATAGAAGTATAATGAATAATACCTTAAAAATTCTTCGTAACCTTTTATTAGCATAAGAAATATTCAAATTTGTATCAGATGTTGTAGGTGCTATCATCTCATTTGCAAATTTCATCATCACGTCAAGAACTTTATGAAAGTACTTATGCACTGTTTGGGAAGAATGTTGTAATCTTCTCTTAATAACCACAAAACGCTTGTTATGTCCTATAATGGTTAAGAATATTGCTATCTTCTCTTCGACAGATATATGTTTGATATCTGTGAGCCATCCATTATGCTTAAAATGTTGACATAACCTATCATATGCATCAAGTGACATGCGCATCAATTTTATACATTATCGATTATTGCCCGACAATAGTTCTAATGTATACTTTTGACCAGATAAAGATGAAGTTAGATCTTTATTTCTTTGATCATACTCCGGTCTAAAGCTATTTCAATGCCAATACAAGCACATCAACAACAATATTTGATCGTCGATATCCATGTCCAATCTGTTTAAACAAAGAGAAAAATATAATAAGCAATAGTGTGCACAACATGAAATATATTCTATAAGCATAAGAAATTACATAAGCACAACAAAGTTATTATAAAAAATTATTTTATAAACATCAAGCATAACCAGACACTAAAAAAGTGTATTTCACGAATAAATTTATTCAAAGCATTACTTTGCATCAAAAAAGTTTCATAATAGATAGTAGTTGAAAACAATAAAGAAAATATTGCATAAAACCAACATCTAAAACATATTCCAGCTAATTAATTATCAAAACTAAAGCATTCCCATTTTTTTTCCCACTGCGTTGACCCAACTCTCCAATTTGTTGACCTCTGTTATTTGCATCCATGCTTGTATATAGCTATCACATTCACAGAGTATACTAACAGCTGCATTGTATAATGGTTCTTCCCATCCAAGTCCCTTTAATTTACCATACATTCCTCAACATTAGGCGCATTATTTCATTTAATCAATATCTCCAAAGCAGTACTCATCTTATCATCAATTTCTACTCGAGACAATGTGATTTTTCTATTCTTTCCCACATTTTTCCTTTCTATTGAAATTGGAGAATTAATAGAAGTTCCATCATTTTTGTCACCAAGTAGATCTTCAATATCATCAAGGGTATCTTTATCTATATTAGCAGATAAAGATAAGATACCAGGTCGGGGAATTGAACAACTTGGACTCCAACCATGGATACCAGTTGCAGTAGAACCCTCAAAAAGTGATGTACAAAGATCTGGAAAGGTGAACTCTTCAATGTCTTGGCTTTTGGATGAGCCTATATCCAAGTATATAAGATCATACTTCGAATATAAATGTCAAACCATTTTCTACAAAAAAAAAAAAAAAGAAGAAAAATTTACTAGATAATGAACTAACCTTTATGTACTCATCCCACTCACTATTAGACATTAGAAGGGTATTAGTTGCTGAATCATAAATATTGCCAGTCTTTTTAGTTATCGGCAACCAAGCTCGATACTTTTCTCTTAGATAATCATAGTGATTTTTCATCTGCTTTTGGTTAACTTTAAAACCATGAGAAGTTTTCAGAACTAACTTAACCTTGTTCCATGAATCCGGCTTCAAACTACTTCCAAGTCTCCCGTTTAAAGATACTTCTTGAATACAAATTTCTACATTTTTTTTTACCACATTCTCCAACTCGCTCTTACATGTTCATTAGATTCCTTATCTGAAATAAGTTGTATATTTCTAAGTAAAAAATCTGCATGAAGATTGCAAAAATATAAAAAATGGTATGATCTTAAACACAAAATAGAAAAAAATGAGAAAGTAAAGAAGTTCTTCAACCATGGAACATGTAAGACTTGGGGATGGAGGCTGCCAACCAAAAAAACATGAATGAAGGGTTTTGTGCAATTTACTTAATTATAATATCTTAGAACTCTATATCCCATATTTACAGAACTTCACGATCAGTATCTCTCTAGACTCCAGATTAATACCAAGAGCAATAGTTTAAAATAATTTATGTTTGTCTGGGTTTGGTTAAACTCTGTAATTATAAGTCTATTCACTGTATCAGTAATCGAGTCCGGTCCTATTTGATGCATTATATTACAAAGTAATGTTGTAAATTGTAATATCCTCTCCTCTGTGTTCATCCCTTTCCACAAAAGAAAGAAAAAAAGAGAATACAAAAGGAAAATTAGAAGTGAAGTCTTTGGTACGACTAAAACTCTTTGGTGTGAAGTTTTTGATCCTAATGCTAAGCAGTTATAGATTATTAGCTACGAGTTTAAATGACATTTGGCACATATATCAGTAGCGGACATAGATTATTAGCTACGAGTTTAACTGAACGTAGTATTTTCATGCAAAATATAAATATATATATATATATATATATATATATATATATATATATATATATATATATATATATATATATATATATATATATATATATATATATACGAAAATTAAAATGGCAGTCTGGTGTATAAAGCATTCGGAAGGCCCGGAGAAGGGCGAGTGTGATGTAAGCAGAATACCCAGATACAAGTATCAGTAGCTGATTTCACAACTCAAATTCATGACCTTTAGGTTACACGGAGTCAACTTGACCATTGCTCCTAGGCTCCCTTTCATATTGTGAAAATTATTAGCAAAATTTAGGAAATAAAGAAAGATATTTGACACATATATCTAAAATTTCTGAAACTTGATTTTAAACATGTCATGAAATGGTCTATAGCTATAAGAGCATGTCATTACGATAAAATTTAATGATTAAAAAAGAAATAATTTCTAAATGTCAAAAAATCTTTTTTTTCCCTTTTAAACAAGTGTTGAGGTCCATAAAAAACAATCTCTCTACCTTCATAAGGTAGGACCATAGGGATAATATTTGTGTACGTACTATTCTCTTCCGATCTCACACTTTGAAATTACAATAAATATGTTATTTGTTGTACATAGAAAAGAACAAGTGTTATATAAACAACAGCAACAACAACAACTACTCAGTAATGTCCCACAAAGTGAGGTCTGGGGAGGGTAATATGTAGACGAGCCTTACCCCTACCCGAAAGGGCAGAGAGGCTGTTTCCAGTCGACCCTCGGCTCAGTGAAGGAGAGGAAAAATAAAAAACAAAAACAAAAACAAAAGAGCATTAGTAAGTCCAGCGGAAATAGCATAAATAACTATCTAAACATAAGAACCATAAATAAGTAACATGCAATAATATCATACAGTAACTACCATAAATAACTACCATAAGGGAGACACAATCCAAAACACATAACATCTATGGATAGCCCTGTCAAGTCTCACCCAACCCCGGGTGAGTAGTACGAAAAGCTCTAGGGTCCCCTATCCTACAACCCTGATACTAGACCTTCAGACGTTCCTATCAAGGGCCATGTCCTCGGAAACCTGCATACTAGCCATGTCATGCCTAATCACCTCTCCCCAATACCTCTTAGGCCTCCCTCTGCCTCGCCGAACGCCGACCAACGCCAACCGTTCACAACTCCTCACCGGGACATCAGGACTTCTCCTCCGCACATGCCCGAACCACCTCAGCCTCGCTTCTCGCATCTTCTCATCCACCGGGGCCACCCCCACCTTCTCTCGAATAACTTCATTCTTAATCTTATCTAACCTGGTGAGCCCGCACATCCACCTGAGCATTCTCATCTCCGCAACCTTCATTCTCTGAACATGAGAGTTCTTCACTGGCCAACTGGCCAGCACTCTGGCCCATACAACATAGCAGGTCTAACAAGTGTTATATAAAATGGAATAAAATAAAGACTTGGTATTATAACAATTTGATTGGAACTTACTAGACTCATCATTTAAATCTTATGTTGGCTCCTAAATAACTTGAGCCTCACAGCACCAAATGAGAAGTCAATTTTTCAGTACAAAACAAAATGAATGCCACTTATCAACTAAGCCAACACTTTATATATCTTTGCTGCTGGCTACACTCTTAGCCTTAGCAAATGGAACCAACAGAGGCCACTTACAATGGCAATGGTGACACCCAAATAACCAGTTGGTTCGAAGAATCCTCCGAGAACGTCGTCGCTGTTCAGAGGCAGACGCTTCGGCGGATTCTTAAGCTCAACCATGGTGTTGAATATCTCAAGAAATGGCTTGGAAATATTAGACTTAAAGATATTATGAATGAAAATGCATTGGAATCAGTCTTTGCCACTTTGGTGCCTCTTGCTTCTCATGCAGATTTTGAGCCTTATATTCAGAGAATTTCTGATGGTGAAACAGCTCCTCTTATCACTCAAGAACCAATCATAACTCTATCCTTAAGGTGAAGTTCTTGTATTCTTGAGCTACATTTTCCTCTAATTTTGGCACTGTGAAATTCTTTTGCACTGTCAGTGTATGCAGAGGCAGATGTACCGTTACTTATTTAATGGTTCGGTGCGTAGCATAGATTTACACATGAAAAAAAACTAAAATGTTATAAATATTAAGTTTTTAACTCATAATTTTGAAGTGCAGCAGATCAGTAATAAGAATTTAAAGGTTGGATCCGTCAAGTTTAAATCTTGAAGCCTCTTTTTAATGTATAGAAGTTACTGTAATTTTTATGTTTACTCTTTTCTTTATTTCTTATTGGAGTGGCAGTTAAGAAGCACCCTTTTGGCAATAAAATAGTTTATATGGAAAAGACAATCTATTATAGTCAAACTTTTAATAATAACCTTATTTATTCCGGATTTTCTTTTGTTGTTATAGCGAAGTGCTGTCATAAAAAATATATATTAGTATAACATAACATAAAAATTAGTTCAATAAAAATTTGAGTTTTGTAGTGAAATGATTACTATATAGCGGTACGGTTATAGGAATATCTAACTGTATATGCATAATTAGTTGTTCAAAGTACTTCTAGAGATATTTATTTCATGATAGATTTAAACAAGGGAGATAAATTACTAGTTCTTTGAAAAGAACAAATGATTAAAGCTAGTTTTAAATTTTTCTTGATGATATTTTCCTCTTCCACTTCTTTTTTATATAATATTGGATTGAGATAAGCTCAAATGAACGATATGAGGAGTGATGGCTTACATATCCAACCCAAACTTGCATAATATTGAGGCTTAGTTGTTGTTGCTGATATTTTCTTATTTTGCTGCATTTAGTTCTGGAACCACAGAGGGAAGACAAAAGTTTGTACCATTTACTCACCATAGCTCCCAAACTACTCTTCAGACTTTCAAGTTAGCAGCAGCTTATAGTGTTGTGATTTTGCTTAAAAATGAGAAGGGTCATTATCCCACATTGGAAAAATGTTGAAGAGTAGCTTGAAGGCTTGCCTATATAAGGGGGCTTAAGTTATGTTTTTCAAATGTACAAAATCGAATGCATTTCTAACACTGTTTGTTAGGAGAATGTACTGAGGTTTATGTGATTGTAAGAATTTTTCACATAGTGGTCGGTTGTGGTTTTTTCCCGGTTTTGGGTTTCCACGTTAAATCTTGTGTTGTTTTTATATCTCAATTTTTCTCATTACAAAAGGGGCGGAGATCTCGGAGTTTACAGGAAAGGGTCATTTTTTTTTCCAACAAGTGGTATCAGAGCAAGATCACCTAGCTTGATGGGGGAATCTTAGTATGCTCTGTGGTCGCAGCTTTGGCTGATCTTCCACATCAGAAAAGATTTTCTGGTTCAAGAAGCTTGTAGGAGGGGAAGTTGGTGCAATTGGAGTATCGAGGCTTGTGGTGAATTCTGGCGGTTAGAATCAAATTTGGTAGTGTGGAGGTACATGTCTAGGTAAGCTCTGGCTATGAAAGACTTGGTAATTAAGTGGTCACACCGGACCCACCTCTCTCTCCTGGGAACTTACCTGGTGTGTTGTTCACAAGCTACAGACGAGGTTCTAAGAAAGTGTTTTTCATCCACGGATATTGGTCAGCGATACGGTTACAATGGGAAGCATCAAGTTTCATATTGAGAAATTTGATGGAAGAATCAATTTTGGCTTGTGGCAAGTTCAAGTCAGGGATATATTGATTCTATAAGGTCTACACAAGGCCCTGAAGGGAAAATCAGAAGCAGGTTCTAGCGATGATTCATCAAGCAAGAGAGATGAAGAATGGGATGATTTGGATTTGAGTGCTGCAAGTGCGATACGGTTATCATTGGCAAAGAATGTCCTTGAAAATGTGCATGGAATTGCGACGGCCAAGGAGCTATGAGAAAAGTTGGAAAAGCTGTATCAAATAAAGGGAGTCTCAAATCGGGTGTACCTGAAGGAACAATTTCATACATTGCGTATGGGTGAGGGTACTAAAATCTCGGATCATTTGAGTGTTCTCAATGGGATTGTCTCTGAGCTTGAAGCTATTGGGGTGAAGATAGATGAGGAGGATCAAGCCTTTAGACTCGTCTGGTCTCTTCCTTCGTCTTTTGTGCACATGAAGCCAATATTGCTCAATGGGAAGGAGCAGGTGGATCTTTCAAAAGTTATCATCACGCTCATCTCTGAAGGAAGAAGACTCAAAGGAGATGGGAGGGATACTTCTTCTGAAGGTGTGTATATGTGCTACGGGAAACGAAAGGAAAAGAGGAACCCCATGAAGCGGAATGTTGTTTGCTGGAAGTGTGGAGAGCCTGGACACATGAAGAAGGATTGTCCAGCAGGTGGAGCAGGTTCGGCTGCAGGTGGAGTAGGCTCCAAGTCAAGTGATGCTGTTAATATGGTCTTTGATAGGGGCCCATATGACCTTATATGACCCAAAGACATGTACATCCTTATGGCATGCCGCTATTTGCCATGGTGAAGGATGTGAGATTAATAGCGGAATTACACACGGGCATTGGTTTGCAGGAACGCAAGGTGTGTGATGAAACAGTTATGTCGATAGCTGATGTACTTCCAAGGAGAGCCAATAGTGGAGGTTGCACCATAATAATCAGCAAGGTGTTTTTCGACATGAGCCGAAGTGGAAATTCTTAGAATGGTTTATTCTAAGTGGCGATACTCTTTATGGTGGAGTATGACAGGTGTTCAGCAATGTGGAGTATGGAGGATAACTGCTGCTATGATCATTTTTAATCAAGGTGGAGTTTGTTGGGATTTTGCTTAAAAATGAGAAGGGTCATTATCCCACATTGGAAAAATGTTGAAGATTAGCTTGGAGGCTTGCCTATATAAGGGGGATTAAGTTATGTTTTTTAAATGTACCAAACTGAATGCATTTCTAACACTGTTTGTTAGGAGAATGTACTGAGGTTTATGTGATTGTAAGAATTTTTCACATAGTGGTCGGTTGTTGTTGACAAGGGTTGTGGTTCTTTCCCTGTTTTGGGTTGCCACGTTAAATTCTTGTGTTGTTTTTATTTCTCAATTTTTCTCTTTACAAAAGGGGCGGAGATCTCGGGATTTACGGGAAATGATCATTTTTTTTCCCAACATATAGATCAAGGTATGGCTAAAATCTTGAAAAGATTCGAAGTTTCTCTATTTTGGTGTAGAAGGGTAGCCTTGGAGCAACGGTCACGTTGTCTCTGTGTGACCTATAAGTCACAGGTTCGAGAGCGGTGAAATCATGCCACTGATGCTTGCATTCAGGTAAGTTGCTTACTTTACACCCCCTTGGGGTGCGGCCTTTCCTGGAACCCTACATGAACTCGGGATACTTTGTGCACCAGACTGCTTTTCTCTATTTTTTTTTGTGTATTTTCATTAGAATATGTTAATCTTACAACCTTCCTCTGTTTGCATGGTGGTGTAATAAACAGGATTTATTCAATAAGAGGAGGAGGAAAAGTTCTTGAATTCATATATAGCAGCAAACAATATAAAACAAAAGGGGGACTAATAGCAGGAACAACCACAACTCATTATTATGCTAGTAAAGAATTCAAGATTAAACAGCAAGACACAAAGTCTTTTACTTGCAGCCCTGAGGAAGTCATTTCAAGTGGAGATTATAAACAATCTACATATTGTCATCTCCTTCTTGGCTTGTATTTTTCTGAGGAAGTGGAATTTGTGACCTCAACTTTTGCATATAGCATTGTTCAAGCATTCAGAACATTTGAAGAGCTGTGGAAGGAATTATGTCATGATATTAGAGAAGGCACTCTTAGCTCAAGAATCAACATAACCAAAGTCCGAAAATCTGTCTTAGGTAAGCTTAAGCCGGTAGAAAGAGTATACTTTTTTTATTTATATTGCTCGAATCCTCCAAAAATATTATCAAATATGCATCAAAACCTCCAAATTACTACTGGGTGTATGTCAGATCTTTCAAAAATTTTGACATGCGTGTGAAGACATTTTAGATCGAGCAACATGGCTTTTAATTGCTTCGTTATGTCTTCAACACGTCTCCTCACGTACATGCCCGACTCTTTTCTCTTGAGCCTAGCATGCAATTTTTTCCAATAAACGGGTGCCAGTGAGATATTCCGGAAATAATATATCTACCCTTCCAGGGTAAGGGTACGGCTGCGTACATTTTCCCATCCCCATACCCTACTAGTGAAAAATTACTGGGTTTGTTATTGTTGTTGTCGGGTAAGAGTGTATTTTGGCCCGGGCCAGGGCCTAAACGGGCCTGACCGGCTGGGCTTCGCGGTCCCGGGTTTCGTGTGCCGGGCCTGGCGGGCGTGGCGGTTCCGGTCCTGGTGGTTGAGACCGGCCCGTGACGGGCCTAAGCCCACAATGGTCCTGGGCCTGACGGGCAGGCCTGGCCTGACGGGGGGGGGGGGGGGTTAAAGCAATATCTTGTATAGTAGTTATTAGTATAGTGTAGAATATATTTTATATGGTGTACTAAGTTATTAGTATAGTATATATAATATATATTTCATCGTATATTGTGTTGTAGTAATTAGTATATATTGTGTTATAGTAATTAGTATATATTGTATATTATGTATATATTGTGTTGTAGTAATTAGTATATATTGTATATTATGTATATATTGTGTTGTAGTAATTAGTATATATTGTATATTATGTATATAGTGTGTTGTAGTAATTAGTATATATTGTATATTATGTATATATTGATATATATTATGTATATATTGTGTTGTAGTAATTAGTATATATTGTATATTATGTATATAGTGTGGTGTAGTAATTAGTATATATTGTATATTATGTATATATTGATATATATTATGTATATATTGTGTTGTAGTAATTAGTATATATTGTATGTAATGTATATATTGTGTTGTAGTAATTAGTATACTGTGTTGTACTAATTAATATATATTGTATATATATTATATCTCTTATGTATAATGTATATATATATTCTCTTATATATATTGTATCTTATGTATATATGTTATTACTTATATATTTTCTTGTAGTTTAGGTTGTACGTTATGTATATATATTCTCGTATATATTTTATTGTAGTATATATTGTATGTTATATATTGTATGTTTTATATATATATATATATATATATATATATATATATATATATATATATATTCAAGGATTGATATCGAAGTAAAGACAAAGAAATATTGAGAAAAAAGATATTCAAGGACATGTCTTATAATTTTTATTGACCAAAATGGTATATCTTTCTTAGTCTTCCTTCCCCCAATGGAATGAGCACAACAATGTACTAATACCACCATTAAAAGGAAAAAAAACTAAAAAAAGATGATCCAATGTACAAGTTACATCATAATCTACATTGTACCTCTAACAAATCTCATAAATCCATCAAGGTTGGGAGGATGTTGTGTTGGTGGTGGTGGAAATGAAGCTTGTTCATCACCACTTCCGGGCGAAGCCGAATCCTCCGAAAGTTCCCCGATCATTTCTTCATATGCTTCATCTATCGCCGGTTGTGATTCTGCAATTCCAAAGTTTCTTCCTTCCGCGCGGACCCAATCTCTAGAAAGCACCGATTTTTCCAAGCTCTCCCTCATCGCAGTCTTGCTTGGTTGAAAGCGCTCTCCGATGCAACAGTTGAAGCTTGATTGATAAAACATCCTGAGCCATCCTTGCAAGAACCGGAAAATATTTTTCCCTTGACTTCCACCATTCCAAAAGATCGAAAGAGCCGTCTGGATTCTCCTCTTCATGTCCCTGATACAAGTAAACTTGAAGCTCATTTAGATGTAAAATTTCATCATAATTATCACCTTGAGAACTCCGAAACTCCGTCCAAGATTTAAGAGCTGTTAAGCCCGCAGCTATTTTAGACGATTGTGAGCTAGACGAAGTAGGAGTTGGAATATTTGGCCTAGCATGCTCTAACGCAACTTTATAAGAATTATAAACAGTTTGAGCATTAATTTTAATTGATGTTTTTGCATCAGCAAGTGTAGCAATTTCCTCTTCTGAAAGATCTAAAGCCTTATAAATATTAGAATACCAAAAATGAGGACCTCCCAATTTCATTGTAGGATTTAACATTGCAGCTACACAAAAAATAGGAGGAATAAGGAAAAAATATTTTTTAAATTTTTGTTTCATTTCATTTATAGCAAGTTCATAAATATCCCCACCCTCGCCAAATTCAACAAACAAATCAGCTAGTGCGGCAATATAAACTAAACAGTTTGAAATAGTAGGATAATATTGCCTAGAAAATGCATTTGTAGCAACTTGAAAATGTTTTAAAAAATCTAAAAGAATTTTAACATTCGTCCAATCTTGGGTAGTAAGCATTTCATCATCATTCTCACCACCTACCCGAGAATTAAACGTTGCATTAATTGGGTTTCTATATTCATACGCAACTACTAAACTTTTGTACATACAATTCCACCTAGTCGGGCAAGGTTTAGGAACCTTTCTTCCTCTAAGGCCATATTTATCACATTTTTTTAAAATACTCTCTAAGTTTAGTTCTACGGTTTGAATAAAATAGCCAATTAAGAGCCATTCGAACCTTTTCAATTTCTTTGTTTAAAATTCGCATACCATCACCAACAATTAAATGATAAATATGACAAATACATCTAACATGGAAAATATTACTAAATGCAGGATTTAGGGTTTTTGTAAGCATGCCTATTGCACTAGTGTTACTAGAAGCATTATCCATAGAAATTGCCATTATTTTATCGCTAAAGCAAAAATATCTACAAATATCTGAAACAGTCTTAGCTACAAACCTACCCGTGTGACGTGAATTAATTATTCTATATGCAATTATACGTTTTCGCATTGTCCAGTCCTCATCTATCCAATGACTTGTAACAGTTAGAGAATCACAATCATTATTACTTCTACCAATATCAGTTGTAATAGAAATCCGATTAGGTATATGAGTAAATAAATAGCACAAATGTTGTTCATATTCATGTTTGAATTTATAAATATCGGCCTTAACTGTTGCGCGAGGCCAGCCTTTATAAGTAGGACTAATAACTCTTCTAATATACCGAACCCAATTAGGATTAGAAGCAAAAGTATAAGGTAAGCACATAACAGTAATCATCTTTGCTAATTCTTCACGATCTCTATTTGGATCGTAATATAAAATACCTCCGGTGACAGTGTTAATTACTGGTTGAACTAGATTTGATCATGTACTAGGGTTAACCGCAGAATCTACACTTGTCTTCTCTTGCTGCGCTTGCATTTGAAAAAATCTAGCCCTATCTCTAGGGTGTATTTTTATGTGCCTAACCAAACTACCTGTGCCGCTACGCTGTCCAGTAAATTTATGAACAAGTAATTTCCCACAAGTTTTACACTTAGCCTTATTTTGTTCTCTTACTTGAGTAAAAAAATGCCAAACTGATGATGTTTCTGCACGTTTTAGCAGGTTGTCTACTAAAAAATAGAGTTTCTACAGGTGGGTGTGACGGTGCATTACTTGAGTTATGAACAGGACTAGTAGGTGTATCATCTAAATCTGGTGCTTGGGTTTCACCATCATCATTATCATCCTCATTTTCCTCTAAGATAGGTTCATTAGGATAAAGAGCATTCATAATTTCATCATCTAATCTATCACCTACTGCAACATCATGTAGAAATTCACTATCGGTAAATTGAAAACAAGGGTGATCACTATCAAGCATTACGGGAGGCGGAGTAGGACGTCTAGGTTGGCGACTACTCTCAACTTTCTTATCTTTTGTAGGTCGGGGAGCCGGGGGAAGGGTAGTGTTATGGCCACTACTTTCACCGGGTTTACCTTTTCCATTACCGAACATTTTTTTTCAAAGAAAATGCCATACTAATTAGAATTATGCAAACTAAACAACACAAAAATATATTATTAAAATGTAAGAGTTGAAACGAGTTTACCGGATTGCCGAACAACTTCTTGAAAATTGAAAATCGTTGAACACTTGAAAACTTCAATTCAACAACTTCACGATTTTTCACGAATTTTCAACAATAAATTAAGCAATTTTAGTAGAAAGATTGAAAGAGAGATTGAGAGATATTGATGAATTGGTAAATAAAAATGAAAGAATGAGGGGGTATTTATAGTTGAGATATGACAAAAATTATAATTATATAAAGTTTAGGGGCCAAATGCCTATTTTACAAAGTTCCAAACGACTATTTTTGAAAAGAGCCGTTACTGATTTTTTTTAAAAAAAAATTTAAAAAAATAGCCGTTGGGTCCGCCATGACCGGCCCAGGCTCGCCTGGTGGTCCCGGGCCTGGCGATTTTCGACGCAAATGGACCGGCCCGTCACGGGCTTAATGGACCGGCAGGACTGGAACCGTCAGGACCGGCCCACCAGGCCCGCTAGGACCGCGATCCCGATCCGGTCCCGGTTCAGGCCTGACCCGTTTGCACCCTTTGTCGGGTGCCAGTTAGAGTGTGAAGTCAATACTTTTATTTATTCTGATATTATGTTGAAGTGTTTCACGATCTTATTTAAATCTAAGCGGTTAGAAAGAGTATATTTTTAATTACTTAATTATGTTTTCAACAGGTATCACTTTGCCAAATCCAGAGTTGGCTTCAAGAATTGGATCAATATGTGAGGAAGCAGAAAAGGAAGATTGGTTTAGCATAATTTCAAGATTATGGCCAAATGCTAAATATGTTTACTCAATATTGACTGGCTCAATGCAACCATATTTAACAAAACTTAGGCATTATGCTGGGGAGTTGCCTTTGGTAAGTGCTGATTATGGGTGGGTCCACAGAAAGTTGGATTGGAGTAAATGTGGAACCTTCATCTCCACCAGAGAAAGTTACTTTTACAGTTATACCCACTTTTGCTTACTTTGAATTCATACCACTACATAGAACCAAGTCACAAAATTGCAATAATAGCCAAGATGCCAATATAGCCACTGATGACTTCATTGAAGATGACCCTGTTCCCTTATCTCAAGTCAAGATTGGACAAGAATATGAAATTGTCCTCACCACTTTTACAGGTGATAAAATAACTCAAATTTTATAGTGCTTCTTTTTATTTTAATTGAATAGGATTTAAGTTACAAAACATTTACAGTGTAAAAATATTTTAATTTTGTTTAACATATTGTAGTGGTTATTCTCTACTTTACTTTCTATCCAAGTAACTTATTAATCTTACTTATCAAGGATATTTATCTGTAGTATATCTCAAGTGACCTAATCTTTTATAGTTAAGGGTTGAGCTAGAGAATAGTTACGCGTTTGAACGAACCTAGTAATTTTAGCTTAAAATTTATATTTAAAATCATTAATTATGTATAAATATTCAAGTGCGAACTCAATAATTAAAATAACTTCTAATCCGGGTTCCGTATATATTTCTAATAACGCCCGTCATAGACACTAAAATAGAGTACATCAAGTACTAAGCATCAATTATTTGTACTGAATTTCGACAGCAAGACTATCATCCAGTTAAAATAAACATGGGGTGTCTGCAATTCCAAGAACAACGGATTATCTTGTCCATTTCACACTGCAAAATCATTTTATAAAAAAGAAAAATTGGAAATAAATTCTACTAAAAGTTATGCTCTGCCAGATTAAGTATAGACTTGAAAACGGAATATCTTGGTTAGGTGGCATATTTTATATTAGAGTTTGTTTTTATTTTTGTTCTTTTCTCCACTTGCAGCGTTTACCTTTTGATTTTTTAATTTCTACAGATTACTAGTGTAGAAGAACTTTTATTGAGTCATTACATGTAATCGTTTACAGTAAATGAAATTAGTATAAAAGAAATAGGGTAAGTAATCTTTTACAACACATTAAAATAATAAAACGCACTTCAATTATGAGTTAAATTCTTCAATTTGCAGGTCTTTATCGGTATAGACTAGGTGATGTAGTACAAGTGGCGGGTTTTCACAGAAAGACCCCCAAACTGAAGTTTATATGCAGGAGAAAGCTGATAGGAACATCGAGAAGGACCTTTCCTATAATAACATCTCTAAATAACAGTCATTTATTATAAAAATTAAGTTTATTTCGGAATTAATTTTTATATGTATATTATAATTCTATAATATCACTTTATTATAACATTCAAAAAATATCAAAACAAACTTGTATAAAGATGTTTGACTCATGTAATATTCTTTTAACTTATCAATACAAACATAATATTGCAGCTTGATAGAGTAAGATATGCGCTTTATTACAAAACTGCCATAGAAATATAATATTGCAACTTCATTAGAATACGAGTTGTGTTATAAATACACTTCTATTTAAGGTGAATGTCTTTAATTAGAGAGATTCTAGAGTTCTATTCTTGGTAGCTAAATCATCCTCCTCCCTATAAATAGAGGTGCCCTCTACCATTGTAAATCACTCCTAACATTCTCTAAGTATCAATAAGAAGAACTCTCTCTACTCTTCTCTCTATTTGCTCTTGTTCTTGAGTTATTGTTCTTATCTTTTACATTATTTCATAACACGTTATCAGCACGAGACTCTACCGTCTCAAGAACCATTCTCGAAAAATCTAAGGTATTTCCCTCTTCCTAATTTAATTTTCGATTATGTCTGACATTACGAAAAGAAAGTTCGTTGCCCTTGAAATTTCGGGCAAGAACTATATGACATGGGTGTTGGATGCTGAAATCCACTTAGATGCTATGGGTCTCGGAGACACCATCAAAGATAGAGAAAAAGCATCCACCCAAGAATGTGCGAAGGCCTTGATTTTCTTGCGCCATCACCTTGATGAAGGTTTGAAGATTGAATATCTCACCGTCAAGGATCCACTCATCTTGTGGAACGGCTTAAAGGAGAGATATGACAACCTGAAGTTGGTCACTCTGCCACAAGCACGATATGATTGGGCTCATCTGAGGCTCCAGGACTTTAAGTCCATTTCTGAATATAATTCTGCAATGTTCAGAATTACTTCTAAATTGAAGCTATGCGGGGATAATATCTCCGATTATGATATGCTTGAGAAAACATTTACAACGTTTCATGCCTCCAATATAGTACTGCAACAACAGTACAGAGAGAAAGGCTTTACAAAGTACTCTGAACTGATTTCTCTTCTACTAGTGGCTGAGCGAAATAATGACCTGCTCGAGAAATCACGAAAATCGACCCACTGGGTCTACACCACTGCCTGAAGCAGATAAGGTGCACTCTAATTATGCCAAACATGAAAAGGGCCATGGTCATGGTCGTAAACGGGGTCATAGCCAGGGACGTAGACAAGGAAGAAATTCCAATGAAGTCCGTCAACCCCCAAGGAGAGATAACCGCCGAAAGCAGAAACGGGGTCATGAAGATCCTAAGGCAAATGGTTCAGAAACTATATGTTATCGTTGCGGTGGGAAAGGGCACTAGTCAAAGACTTGCCGTATACCAAGACACTTGGTTGACCTTTATCAAGCATCTCGAAAGAGAAAAGGCCCTGAAACAAATTTTGTCTATGACGACAATGAGGACATCACCCACCTGGATGTGGCAGACTTCTTTGAGCAACCCGAGGGGAAAATAGACCACCTAATCGGCGATGGGTCCGTGATGAAAGAAGATGGAGTTATTTGATTTTATTCTACTTATTTGTATTAGTTAGTGAATAAACTAATAGTCATTAGTATTAGCTTGTATTAGTTAGTTCATGATGCAATGTTAGCAGTAGTTCTTTAGAATATCTTCAATATGCTCAAATATCAATAAAATTTTTATTTTCCAGTAGGGGTAATCGACTAGCCTAAAAACTAGTCGATTATCTACTATTTTTGCATTAAAGCTGAAAAATAATTGATCAACAATCGATTGTCTTTGTCTAACAATCGATTGTCGTTAAGACAGTGTAATCTGGAATTTTTCAAAAATCATCCACAATCGATTGTCTATGCATAACAATCGATTGTCTTAAAACAGTGTGTTCTGAAATTTTTCAAAATAGCCAACAATCGATTGTCTATACTTAACAATCGATTGTCTTAAAACAGTGTGCTCTGGAATTTTTCAAAATAGCCAACAATCGATTGTCTATGCATAACAATCGATTGTCTTAAGACAGTGTGATCTGAAGTTTTTCGAAATAGCAAATAATCGATTGTGTGTGTTTAACAATCGATTGTCAATGTTCAACAATCGATTGTTTGTGTTTAACAATCGATTGTTTGAAGAAAATGTTTAAACTGAAATTTTCAAACTGCAAAGTAATGGATAACATATCTGTTTTTGTTAGTCAACTATTAGCAGCAGATTTTGAAAACATTATGTGACACAAAAGAATTGAACTTGTTTATTCTTATGTTCGTGTATCTCTTTTGTATGTCAAACTATGGGATAGCAAATATGGATATCTCACAAAGCGAACTTGGATCAAAGTCCAACTGTAAAAGTATTTGCCTAGTTGATTCATGTACTACACATACAATACTCAAAGAAAGGAAATATTTCTCTCAACTAAATATGTGTAAGGCAAACGTTACTACAATATCTGGAAGTAGTAAATTGATTGAAGGCTCCGGAAGAGCAATTGTAACTCTGCCCAAAGGCACGACGTTAATCATAGAGAATGCAATGTTCTCCTCCAAGTCTAAGAGAAACTTGTTGAGTTTTAAAGATGTACGCCGGAATGGCTATCATATTGAGACAATGGATGAAGATAATCTTGAATATCTCGTCATCACAAAGAATGTCTCCGGCCAAAAGAGGGTTATTGAGAAATTCCCGTCTTTATCTTGTGGCCTGTATTGGACAAGAATTAGTGCAATTGAGGCACATTCAACAGTAAACCAAAGGGTTACTGATTCCAATACCTTTGTACTTTGGCATGATCGATTGGGACACCCAGGATCGGTCATGATGAGACGGATTATAGAAAGCTCATATGGGCATCCGTTAAAGAATTTCAAAATTCTTTCGAATAATGAATATCCTTGCACTTCGTGTTATCAAGGCAAGTTGATTATCAGGCCATCACCAACAAAGGTTGGGACTGAGTCACCCACGTTTCTGGAACGTATACAAGGGGACATTTGTGGACATATTCACCCACCTAGTGGGTCGTTTAGGTATTTCATGGTCTTGATAGACGCATCCTGTAGATGGTCTCATGTGTGCCTGTTGTCATCACGCAACCTTGGGTTTGCGAAATTAATGGCACAAATAATTCGACTACGAGCACAATTTCCAGATAATCCAATCAAGTCCATTAGACTGGATAATGCTGCTGAGTTTACATCCCAAGCATTTAATGATTATTGCTTATCAATCGGGATAAAAGTTGAACATTCTGTAGCTCATGTTCACACTCAAAACGGTCTTGCAGAATCGTTAATTAAACGCCTGCGGTTGATTGCAAGGCCATTACTTATGAGAACGAGGCTGCCCACTTCGGTATGGGGTCACACCATCTTACATGCAGCAATGCTAATTCGTCTCAGACCGACGAATTACCACAAGTATTCCCCGTTGCAATTGGTTTTGGGTCATTAACCCAATATATCCCATTTAAGAATTTTTGGATGCGCAGTATATGTGCCTATAGCACCGCCGTCCCGCACCAAAATGGGTCCGCAAAGAAGGTTAGGAATATATGTTGGGTTTGAATCGCCCTCCATCATTCGCTACCTCGAAACATTGACAGGCGACTTGTTTACTGCACGATTTGCAGACTGTCGATTTGATGAAACACTTTTCCCAAAATTAGGGGGAGAAGTTGGTGAAACCAAACGGGAAATTTTGTGGAAAAATGCATCATTATCTCATCTTGATCCACATACCTCTATTTGTGAAAGAGAGGTACAAAAGATTATCCATTTGCAAAGAATAACAAATCAGATGCCTGACGCATTTACGGACTTGAAAAGGATAACGAAATCCCACATTCCCGCGGAAAATGTTCCAATCCGTATTGATGTCCCTGTTGGACAATCATCTAGTGTCATAACCAATGAGTCAAATGCACGCCTGAAGCGTGGCAGACCATTAGGCTCCAAAGATCGAAATCCTAGAAAGAGGAAAAAGAACGATCGAGATGACACTACGAAAGAATCTCATGAGGAAATTCATGATTTGACAAATTCCGAGATTCATGAAGAATCCATTGAGCCCGAGACTCTGGAAAATACAGAAACTATCCCTAAATCCAATTAGTATTGAGGCAAATATTAATCGAGTGGATATTGTGGTGGATAATGCCTTTGCTTATAATGTAGCATCTAGCATTATGCAAGATTGTGAGGATCTCGAACCTCAATCTATTGAAGAATGTTGAAAAAGACAGGATTGGCCAAAGTGGCAAGAAGCAATTCAATCAGAATTGAATTCGCTGGCAAAAACGTGAAGTTTTTGGCTCTATAGTTGAAACACCTAATGGTGTTAAGCCTGTCGGCTATAAATGGGTCTTTGTACGCAAAAGAAATGAGAAAAACGAGGTACAAAGATATAAGGCACGCCTTGTTGCACAAGGTTTTTCTCAAAGGCCTGGTGTCGATTATGAAGAGACATATTCGCCTGTAATGGATGCGATAACCTTTCGTTATCTCATAAGTTTTGCTGTCCATGAAAAGCTTGACATGCACTTAATGGATGTGGTTTCTGCCTATCTTTATGGCTCACTTGATAATGAGATATACATGAAAATTCCCGATGGACTCAAGGTGCCAAACGCGCACAACTCAAAATCTCGGGAAATGTTCTCAATTAAATTGCAAAGATCCTTGTATGGTCTAAAGCAATCAGGACGAATGTGGTATAATCGTCTTAATGAGTACTTGTTAAAAGAAGGCTATATAAATGACGCCATTTGCCCGTGTGTTTTTATAAAGAAAACAACATCGGAATTTGTTGTACTTGCCGTATATGTTGATGACATAAACCTTATTGGAACCCCTATAGAACTCCAAAAGGCAATTAATTATCTAAAGGATGAATTCGAGATGAAAGATCTCGGAAAGACTAAACTATGTCTTGGTTTGCAAATTGAATATTTGGCAAACGGAATTTTTGTTCATCAATCTACCTATACAGAAAAGGTACTGAACGGTTTTACATGGATGAAGCACATCCTTTAAGTACACCGATGGTTGTTCGATCACTTGATGTGAACAAAGATCCATTCCGACCACAAGAAAGGAATGAAGAGCTACTTGGTCCTGAAGTACCATATCTTAGCGCAATTGGCGCACTAATGTATCTTGCAAATACTACAAGACCTAACATATCCTTTTCAGTTAATGTCTTAGCAAGATTTAGCTCGGCTCCTACGAGGAGACATTGGAATGGGATCAAACACATATTGCGGTACCTACAGGGAACTACCGATATGGGCTTATTTTATGGCAAGAATTGCAGCTCGGATCTTGTTGGTTATGCTGATGCTGGATATTTGTCCGACCCACACAAGGCTCGATCTCAAACGGGTTATGTGTTTACCTGTGGAGAAACCGCCATATCTTGGCGATCGACTAAGCAATCAATTGTGGCTACTTCATCTAATCATGCCGAGATAATTGCTATTCATGAAGCAAGTCGGGAGTGTGTGTGGTTGAGGTCTATAATACATCATATCCAAGACAAATGTGGTTTGAAGTGTGATAAACTACCCACAACTTTGTATGAAGACAATGCAGCATGTATAGCTCAATTGAAGGGAGGATTCATAAAAGGAGATAGAACGAAGCATATTTCACCAAAGTTATTCTTCACACATGATCTTCAAAAGAATGGTGATATCAATGTTCAACAGATTCGTTCAAGCGACAATATGGCTGATTTGTTCACAAAATCTCTACCAAAGTCAACCTTCAAGAAGCTAGTTCACAAGATCGGGATGCGAAGACTTAAGGACATAAATTGATGTTCTTATCAGGGGGAGTTAATGCGCGTTGCACTCTTTTTCCCTTACAAGGTTTTGTCCCACCGGGTTTTCCTTGCGAGGTTTTTAACGAGGCAACCAATAGGCGCATATTCAAACATGTGTACTCTTTTTCCTTACTTTAATTTTTCCCATTGGGTTTTGTTTTAAGGTTTTACGAGGCACATCATTGAATAGACATTCAAGGGGGAGTGTTATAAATACACTTCTATTTAAGGTGAATGTCTTTAATTAGAGAGATTCTAGAGTTCTATTCTTGGTAGCTAAATCATCCTCCTCCCTATAAATAGAGGTGCCCTCTACCATTGTAAATCACTCCTAACATTCTCTAAGTATCAATAAGAAGAACTCTCTCTACTCTTCTCTCTATTTGCTCTTGTTCTTGAGTTATTGTTCTTATCTTTTACATTATTTCATAACAAGTTGTACTTTATTACAAGACATTTCTATAGTTATATCATAAGAGAATGCTATTATTAAGCGAAAAACAAGAGATATCAATATAATCGGACATCTTGTCAGGATGTCATCGACAGATACTACTACAACAATAACAATAACAATTAAAATTTTATTAGTGAAGTTTGGGAGGATAATATATGCGCAGACCTTTTACTAGTGATTCTAAAAGACTCTCGGCTCAAGAAGTTAAAAAGACAAAAGAGGACAATAAATCATAGAAAAAATAAAACAGCATGAAATCTAGAAGATAGATGCGAAACAAAAGCGATAGCTAGTAAATAGGTCTCACACTATGGAAAACAAAATAATAAGACACAATATTGGCACTCGCTATCTTAGACAAAAGTTGTACTGGACTAGTGATAAATACAGTTGAGTAAATTTAGACTTCTTATACATCGATTATATTAAGTTTGTACCTGTTGCTATAATTTGTAGTGAATGTATTTTGTAAAAATAAAGAATAATCTTCTCCTCCTTTTCTGTATTTGAAGTATGCAACAACGTTAAACTACGCATAATGACATGTCATGGATCAACAGTAGTTAACAAATTTAACGATTGCCCCAGCTTGAATCTTGTTCGATCCAGATAAAAATTAAAGAGATGAGATTTATTTTTAATCCTTCAACTGTATGAAGGCGACAGAAGAGAAGAATTAAAAGCTGTTGGAGCAGTACACTATAGGAGTATGAAAAAGTCATGCAGTGAATGGAAGTGCTGATAAGATTTTAATGCACTCAAACTTAGACATTTTATGGATTCAAATACTTAGTTCTGACGTTATTAATGAGTATGCTTTATCAATTGAATCGGCTTTAATTCCTTACCCTTGACTGTCATTTTTTTCTTTTTTCTTTTTGGGATATCTCAATTGGTGATTGTACCTGAGATTCGATCCATCAAATTTGGATTCAGTCTCATATTTGAGGTACGTGTTTCATAACAAAAGCGACTTCATACCGATGACTCGAAGCTGAAATCTCTGATTAAATATAACATAGTATTTACCATTCAGCCACTACTCTTATTGGCAGGAACGAAGGGAGACCATTAGCTACGGGTTCGGAAAAATCCAATAACTTTTGCTTAAATCTTATATTTATATTAGAAAATTTATAAAATATGTATTTATATTTACTTGTGAACCCAAAAACTAAGACGAGCTATGTCTCCGATAACAAATTCAAAATCCGTAAATTTCAAATTACAGCCCTTCCTCTGCTTACTGGGGCTCCGAACGGTTCCCGTGGAGTTTGGAGAAGTGTATAAGAGGAAATGAGGGAAGGAATCAATTTATAAGCAGCTTTTAAAAAAAAGTTATGATATCAATATAAATAATCTGTCACATTATAACATATTGTTTGTGTTATATTCTATATTACTAAATTTATTATTTAATTTGATTCTGCGAAATTCTTTATATATATATAGAGAGAATCACGAGAAGAGGATAAAAACAAATTAAACAAGCATCAGGAAACGTCAATTATTCAAGTGTATTAGTAAGATGTTACACGTAGAAAGCCTATAGCCATGCAAGAATATGAAAGCGTGGACAATTTGCTAACACAAATATAACTTAACAATTCTTTTATGAATTTAATAGAATTACTTTAAATTTTAAATCTGAACGTTCTTTCTTGCTTCGTGAAACTCGTTTTCCACAATCATTGATACTTGAAAATTAAACTACGATTATTACCAACAAACAGCTTTCTTGATTTAGAAAGATTATGACAGCTAGCATTATAAAGCCAACAATTGTAATATTAAGTATATTTGATAAGATTTTATATAAGATGCTGTGTAACCACACAAATGGAATAATCTTCTTCGTCTTGTTGTCGTTTAATTTATAGGATAAATGATGCCCTTTGATGTTGATACTGAAGGGAGCAGGCACTGGGGGAGGGCGTATGCAGAATTTTTACCATGAAAATTCAAATAATAAAAAAATAAAATAGGCAAAAAATCTAAAGGGTTTACCACTTAATATGTATGTTGGGTTTTCCTCTGAATGGGGACCCTTGTAAATGGGAAATAGTGAAAACGTATAGATTTGAAGGTAAAATGACGAAGAACACAGTGAGAGAAAGAGAGTAGGTGAAGGAATTCTCTGGAAGAACCGAGAGAAAAATGAATCGATTAACCCAAAATATCTCTGCCCCCTATATGAATATACACGCATATTATGACTTGGGTCGGGTCAGCCGGCCCAAGTGTACAATATTACAATGTAATAAAAATGAATTGGGCCAGAATACATTGAGGCCCAAATCTGACTAAGCCTATAATATACAGTATATACAAGAAATATACAACAGATATACAATCCAATATCAATGTTTATGCTTAGGCTTAGAGGCCAAATAATCTTGTAGCTCAACAAATAGAGGAAGCTTTTGTCTCTTATTAAAAAAAGGAACTATGTATTGTTTGGTACAGATTAAAAATAAAATAAGTTCACATAAATTGAAAAGGAGAGAATAATATTTATTATACCCTTGAATTATCATTTTTATGACGTTGGTATTGTATAATTTTTTGAACTTTGAGAACCTTCTAATTGTTCCAAGAGTATCAAATTGCTGATATAAATATTTTCTAAGTATTATCAAGTTACAATATATATAAAGTGAAGTGATGAGCCGACAAAGTTCAATAGTTTAAAATGAAGTATTTCAAGCTATGTGATTAACTTGGTGCAAATTTAGTGTAATATTGTTGGAATACTAGTTCTCTACAATAATATGGAAGACATATTTCTTAATCAATAGAGGAAGAATATTTTACATTATGCTAATAAATTTACAAACATTAAGCAAAAACTTAGAAGCTTTTACAGAGGAATTAAGACGAAAAGAATGATTTAATTGGAATTCATCATTCAAGGGCATTGATGGATCTGTAAAAAGAAAAAGTAAACAATAAAAATATTAACTCTATGCCTTAACTTATGAAAAAAGATGTTTCCATTACAAAAAAATAAGTAGGGTAAGGGGTAAAATTATTATATAAATAGATCGGATAAATATTAAAATAAAATTATTTAATAATAAAAAGAGAAGATTTTTTTTAAAAAAAAGGTAACTATGCGCTTAGATCAAATCGATAGTTCCATGATGTGTCACTTTTTAGCATTATGTAGCCAACAAATTTAACGATACGATATAAAAATTAAAGTAACAATCGAAATAAATATTGTATTTAACATAACAATACGATACAATATAATAAGTAACGAATATCAAAACAAGTTATTAATGTTGGATCTTAATCACGTTTTCTTATATACCCCATTTATCTCAAAATAATGGGTCTAACATTATGTATAATAATCACCGGGGTTCAAATTCAAAATTTAACAAGCATTCAACCAATATCTTATTGAGGCCGAACAAAAAAATATTTGAATTTGAAATTTGGGAAGAAAAAAAGTGTTTCCAAGTTACGTTATGTTTGGACATGAGCTTAACATAAAAGAAAACTTTATCGAAAATATGTGCCAAAATTGCATTTATTTCGTTTAAACAAAAAAAATAATATTTCATTTAAATAAATTGTGTTAGTTTACTAGAATTTGGGTCCGTGTACAGTGCGGGTCATCCCTTAATAGTAATGATAAATAAACATGATGTTATGAAATAATATAAAAGACAAGAACAATAACTCAAGAACAAGAGCAAATAGAGAGAAGAGTAGAGAGAGTTCTTCTTATTGATACTTAGAGAATGTTATCAGTTATTTACAATGGTAGAGGGCACCTCTATTTATATGGAGGAGGATGATTTATCTACCAAGAATAGAACTCTAGAATCTCTCTAATTAAAGACATTCACCTTAAATAGAAGTCTATTTATAACACCTCCCCTTGAATGTCTATTCAATGATGTGCCTCGTTAAAACCTTAAAACCAAAACCCAATGGGAAAAATTAAAGAAAGGAAAAAGAGTACACATGTTTGAATATGCGCCTATTGGTTGCCTCGTTAAAAACCTCGCAAGGAAAACCCAGTGGGACAAAACCTTGTAAGGAAAAAAGAGTGCAACGCGCCTTAACTCCCCCTGATAAGAACATCAATTTATGTCCTTAAGTCTTCGCATCCCGATCTTGTGAACTAGCTTCTTGAAGGTTGACTTTGGTAGAGATTTTGTAAACAAATCAGCCATATTTTTGCTTGAACGAATCTGTTGAACATTGATATCACCATTCTTTTGAAGATCATGTGTGAAGAATAACTTTGGTGAAATATGCTTCGTTCTATCTCCTTTTATGAATCCTCCCTTCAATTGAGCTATACATGCTGCATTGTCTTCATACAAAGTTGTGGGTAGTTTATCACACTTCAAACCACATTTGTCTTGGATACGATGTATTATCGACCTTAACCACACACACTCCCGACTTGCTTCATGAATAGCAATTATCTCGGCATGATTAGATGAAGTAGCCACAATTGATTGCTTAGTCGATCGCCAAGATATGGCGATTTCTCCACAGGTAAACACATAACCCGTTTGAGATCGAGCCTTGTGTGGGTCGGACAAATATCCAGCATCAGCATAACCAACAAGATCCGGGCTGCAATTCTTGCCATAAAATAAGCCCATATCGGTAGTCCCTTTTAGGTACCGCAATATGTGTTTGATCTCATTCCAATGTCTCCTCGTAGGAGCCGAGCTAAATCTTGCTAAGACATTAACTGAAAAGGATATGTCAGGTCTTGTAGTATTTGCAAGATACATTAGTGCGCCAATTGCGCTAAGATATGGTACTTCAGGACCAAGTAGCTCTTCATTCCTTTCTTGTGGTCGGAATGGATCTTTGTTCACATCAAGTGATCGAACAACCATCGGTGTACTTAAAGGATGTGCTTCATCCATGTAAAACCGTTTCAATACCTTTTCTGTAGAGGTAGATTGATGAACAAAAATTCCGTTTGCCAAATATTCAATTTGCAAACCAAGACATAGTTTAGTCTTTCCGAGATCTTTCATCTCGAATTCATCCTTTAGATAATCAATTGCCTTTTGGAGTTCTTTAGGGGTTCCAATAAGGTTTATGTCATCAACATATACGGCAAGTACAACAAATTCCGATGTTGTTTTCTTTATAAAAACACACGGGCAAATGGCGTCATTTATATAGCCTTCTTTTAACAAGTACTCACTAAGACGATTATACCACATTCGTCCAGATTGCTTTAGACCATACAAGGATCTTTGCAATTTAATTGAGAACATTTCCCGAGATTTTGAGTTGTGCGCGTTTGGCACCTTGAGTCCATCGGGAATTTTCATGTATATCTCATTATCAAGTGAGCCATAAAGATAGGCAGTAACCACATCCATTAAGTGCATGTCGAGCTTTTCATGGACAACAAAATTTATGAGATAACGAAAGGTTATCGTATCCATTACAGGCGAATATGTCTCTTCATAATCGACACCAGGCCTTTGAGAAAAACCTTGTGCAACAAGGCGTGCCTTATATCTTTGTACCTCGTTTTTCTCATTTCTTTTGCGTACAAAGACCCATTTATAGCCGACAGGCTTAACACCATTAGGTGTTTCAACTATAGGGCCAAAAACTTCACGTTTTGCCAGCGAATTCAATTCTGATTGAATTGCTTCTTGCCACTTTGGCCAATCCTGTCTTTTTCGACATTCTTCAACAGATTGAGGTTCGAGATCCTCACATTCTTGCATAATGCTAGATGCTACATTATAAGCAAAGGCATTATCCACCACAATATCCACTCGATTAATATTTGCCTCAATATTAATTAGATTTAGGGATAGTTCCGTATTTTCCAGAGTCTCGGGCTCAATGGATTCTTCATGAACCTCAGAATTTGTTAAATCATGAGATTCTTTTGTGGTGTCATTTTGATCGTTCTTTTTCCTCTTTCTAGGATTTCGATCTTTGGAACCTAATGGTCTGCCACGCTTCAGGCGTGCATTCGACTCATTGGATATGACACTAGATGATTGTCCAATAGGGACATCAATACGGATTGGAACATTTTCCGCGGGAATGTGGGATTTCGTTATCCTTTTCAAGTCCGTAAATGCGTCAGGCATTTGATTTGCTATTCTTTGCAAATGGATAATCTTTTGTACGTCTCTTTCACAAATAGAGGTATGTGGATCAAGATGAGATAATGATGCATTTTTCCACAAAATTTCCCGTTTGGTTTCACCAACTTCTCCCCCTAATTTTGGGAAAAGTGTCTCATCAAATCGACAGTCTGCAAATCGTGCAGTAAACAAGTCGCCTGTCAATGTTTCGAGGTAGCGAATGATGGAGGGCGATTCAAACCCAACATATATTCCTAACCTTCTTTGCGGACCCATTTTGGTGCGGGATGGCGGTGCAATAGGCACATATACTGCGCATCCAAAAATCCTTAAATGGGATATATTGGGTTCATGACCCAAAACCAATTGCAACGGGGAATACTTGTGGTAATTCGTCGGTCTGAGACGAATTAGCATTGCTGCATGTAAGATGGCGTGACCCCGTACCGAAGTGGGCAGCCTTGTTCTCATAAGTAATGGCCTTGCAATCAACTGCAAGCGTTTAATTAACGATTCTGCAAGACCGTTTTGAGTGTGAACATGAGCTACAGAATGTTCAACTTTTATCCCGATTGATAAGCAATAATCATTAAATGCTTGGGATGTAAACTCAGCAGCATTATCCAGTCTAATGGACTTGATTGGATTATCTGAAAATTGTGCTCGTAGTCGAATTATTTGTGCCATTAACTTCGCAAACGCAAGGTTGCGTGATGACAACAGGCACACATGAGACCATCTACAGGATGCGTCTATCAAGACCATGAAATACCTAAATGACCCACTAGGTGGGTGAATAGGTCCACAAATGTCCCCTTGTATACGTTCCAGGAACGTGGGTGACTCAGTCCCAACTTTTGTTGGTGATGGCCTGATAATCAACTTGCCTTGATAACACGAAGTGCAAGGATATTCATTATTCGAAAGAATTTTGAAATTCTTTAACGTATGCCCATATGAGCTTTCTATAATCCGTCTCATCATGACCGATCCTGGGTGTCCCAATCGATCATGCCAAAGTACAAAGGTATTGGAATCAGTAACCCTTTGGTTTACTGTTGAATGTGCCTCAATTGCACTAATTCTTGTCCAATACAGGCCACAAGATAAAGACGGGAATTTCTCAATAACCCTCTTTTGGCCGGAGACATTCTTTGTGATGACGAGATATTCAAGATTATCTTCATCCATTGTCTCAATATGATAGCCATTCCGGCGTACATCTTTAAAACTCAACAAGTTTCTCTCAGACTTGGAGGAGAACATTGCATTCTCTATGATTAACGTCGTGCCCTTGGGCAGAGTTACAATTGCTCTTCCGGAGCCTTCAATCAATTTACTACTTCCAGAGATTGTAGTAACGTTTGCCTTACACATATTTAGTTGAGAGAAATACTTCCTTTCTTTGAGTAGTGTATGTGTAGTACATGAATCAATTAGGCAAATACTTTTACAGTTGGATGTTGATCCAAGTTCGCTTTGTGAGATATCCATATTTGCTATCCCATAGTTTGACATACAAAAGAGATACAAGAACATAAGAATAAACAAGTTCAATTCTTTTGTGTCACATAATATTTTCAAAATCTGCTGCTAACAGTTGACTAACAAAATCAGATATGTTATCCATTACTTTGCAGTTTGAAAATTTCAGTTTAAACATTTTTCACACACAATCGATTGTTTAACATTGACAATCGATTATTGATTAATTTTGAAAAATTCCGGATCACACTGTCTAACGACAATCGATTGTTAGACATAGACAATCGAATGTGGATGATTTTTGAAAAATTCCAGATTACACTGCCTAACGACAATCGATTGTTAGACATAGACAATCGATTGTGGATGATTTTTGAAAAATTCCAGATTACACTGTCTAACGACAATCGATTGTTAGATATAGACAATCGATTGTCGATCAATTGTTTTTCAGCTTTAATGCGAAAATATTAGATAATCGACTAGTTTTTCAGGCTAGTCGATTACCCCTACTGGAAAATAAAAATATTATTGATATTTGAGCATATTGAAGACATTCTAAAGAACTACTACTAACATTGCATCATGAACTAACTAATACGAGCTAATACTAATGACTATTAGTTTATTCACTAACTAATACAAATAAGTAGAACAAAATCAAATAACTCCATCTTCTTTCATCACGGATCCATCGCCGATTAGGTGGTCTATTTTCCCATCGGGTTGCTCAAAGAAGTCTGCCACATCCAGGTGGGTGATGTCCTCATTGTCGTCATATACAAAATTTGTTTCAGGGCCTTTTCTCTTTCGAGATGCTTGATAAAGGTCAACCAAGTGTCTTGGTATACGGCAAGTCTTTGACCAGTGCCCTTTCCCACCGCAACGATAACATATCGTTTCTGAACCATTTTCCTTAGGATCTTCATGACCCCTTTTCTGCTTTCGGCGGTTATCTCTCTTCAGGGGGTGACGGACTTCATTGGAATTTCTTCCTTGTCTACGTCCCTGGCTGTGACCCCGTTTACGACCATGACCATGGTCCTTTTCATGTTTGGCATAATGAGAGTGCACCTTATCTGCTTCAGGCAGTGGTGTAGACCCAGTGGGTCGATTTTCATGATTTCTCATGAGCAGGTCATTATTTCGCTCAGCCACTAGTAGAAGAGAAATCAGTTCAGAGTACTTTTTAAAGCCTTTCTCTCTGTACTGTTGTTGCAGTACTATATTGGAGGCATGAAACGTTGTAAACGTTTTCTCAAGCATATCATAATCGGAGATATTATCCCCGCATAGCTTCAATTTAGAAGTAATTCTGAACATAGCATAATTATATTCAGAAACGGACTTAAAGTCCTGGAGCCTCAGATGAGCCCAATCATATCGTGCTTGTGGCAGAGTGACCAACTTCAGGTTGTCATATCTCTCCTTTAAGCCGTTCCACAAGACGAGTGGATCCTTGACGGTGAGATATTCAATCTTCAAACCTTCATCAAGGTGGTGGCGCAAGAAAATCAAGGCCTTCGCACATTCTTGGGTGGATGCTTTTTCTCTATCTTTGATGGTGTCTCCGAGACCCATAGCATCTAAGTGGATTTCAGCATCCAACACCCATGTCATATAGTTCTTGCCCGAAATTTCAAGGGCAACGAACTTTCTTTTCGTAATGTCAGACATAATCGAAAATTAAATTAGGAAGAGGGAAATACCTTAGATTTCTCGAGAATGGTTCTTGAGACGGTAGAGTCTCGTGCTGATAACGTGTTATGAAATAATATAAAAGACAAGAACAATAACTCAAGAACAAGAGCAAATAGAGAGAAGAGTAGAGAGAGTTCTTCTTATTGATACTTAGAGAATGTTATCAGTTATTTACAATGGTAGAGGGCACCTCTATTTATAGGGAGGAGGATGATTTATCTACCAAGAATAGAACTCTAGAATCTCTCTAATTAAAAACATTCACCTTAAATAGAAGTCTATTTATAACACATGAAAAGAATTAATAGTGGAGCTACCTTGGGCTAAATTGATACCCATTCGCTTGACAACTATATTGTGTAGCTAGGCCAATTTTATTTGTATATACATATACTATATTTTGAATTCTTTAATTTTTTCGTATATTTACTTTTATTATATTTTGACACCCTTTAGTGAAATTTTTGATTTCATTACTGGCCGCCATATTAGTAAGAACTTGTTGAACAAATGATGATCAATCTGATGAGATGGCGAGATTAATATTGAGTTAGCACTGTTCTCTGTTAACAAAATTTTGAATTTACTGATAATTCTAAAAACATTACGTTTTGAGTTTCAGCAACCTTGAGATATGTGTTTCTGATTGAGCTTCTAAACAACATCAGACTTCAGCCCAATTCCTGTCAGATTTATAACTGATCGTTTAAAAATAATTTAATTTTAAAAGTAATTAAAATTTAGTTATTTTTATGTAAAAATAAATTTGAACAAAAATACTGTTCAAAACCCGAAAAATACTCCAGTATATTATGTTGGAGTTCTAGCATAAGTATACTTAAACTCCAGCATATTATACTGGAATTCCAAGATAAGTATGTTCGAACTCCGGCATAATATGATGGAGTTCCAGCATAAGTACACTAGAACTCTAGCATAATATATTGGAGTTCCCGCAAAGTATACCGGTCCAGCATAATATGCTGGAGTTCATACACAGGTGCACCGAACTACGGTATATTATGCTGGACCGGTCTCTATTGCAATAAAATAATGGCTATTTTTTATTGACTTAGTAAATACTGATTATTTTTGAATGACTAGTCCGAAAACTAGCTATACTGTAATATTTCTATACCTCATATAAGTCTTAACTTAATACTTCTAGCTTAGTCATATACTTACTAAAACTAGCCAATCACATATAATGAAAAATCAAATAAATAAGGTTATTTCTCTCAAAAAATCACATACTAAAATCTCTTTTTAATTTTTATGGGTGATTAGTAACATTAGAAGTAACACGGAAAGGAAATTTTATGGATGAGTCAGCAAATAAAGTTTTATATATATATATATATATATATATATATATATATATATATATATATATATATATATATATATATATATATATATATATATATATATATATATATATATATATATTCCAAAAATCTAAGCAAAAAAGGGATCTTTTTCAATGAGTGTAGTTGAAATTCATTGAAAACATATAGATTAAGTCAATATACAAAATTTGAGGAAGATTGGAGATGCTTTGGATTGGTTTGATATCAAAATTCGTAATTAAATCGAGTTCAAAAAAATTCTTCTTCGACACATATATCACGCATGTATCTCACACATAGGTATACATGGATATACTTGTGATACATAATTGATACAAATATGATACACAAATAATAAACAGTGTGATACACATATCATTTTTTCATGTTTATTTTTTATTTTAATTTTCAATTCAAACCACCTCAAAACTCCACCAAATCATCTCAAAATTGAGATTCAAGCTTCTTAAGATGTATCTAATTTATTCTAATAACACTTTTAAAATAAAAATAAAATTTAACTTTTTTGGCTTCAAATAACTAATTAGATACTATTAATAATATTTGACCAATATAGTAATATTTTAAGAATTAACTAATTTTTATAATGAACACATAATTAGTAGTTTCCCTTCATGTGAATGGGTTTGGGGGAAGCCTTATGCAACCCTGTTATGCTTTACCCAACCACAAGATTATTTCATTAAATTCAACCACAAGATTATTTCATTAAATTACCCAACCCACTTATGCCAATGCAAGTATTAAAAACTCTGCATTGTTAATATCATGGTTTGATGTATATTAGTTATACATAGAATAATACGAAATAGAATATACAAATAATATAAATATTAATTATATTAGTTATATACAGGTCGAAAAATAAACCAAAAAAGAAATTACTAATACACAGAACTATTGCTTCCATTATTTTCTTTAATACCTCCTACCAAACGATCAATTAGTGTTTGGTTCATGAGATAAGGGATGACAATTTCGTGATAAAATGTGGGGATATTTTATCTCAAGTTTTGTTATGTGTATTAACTAGTTCGAAACCATTTTGTACTAAACTAGTGCGGGTAGTTATTTCATATAGAAGTTGGGATAACTAATCCGATGAAATAATCTAACCCATGAGATATCCTTATCTATCATATCCTGATAACGGAGCGACTATTACCAACAAGGAATGTAGTAGGATGGATATAATATAGGCATAATTAATTAAAGATTTTGGATTTTAATCATTAAAATAAAAAAGTCCTTAGATTTAAGGTGCTCCAATATGAATACCGATCATTGTATTGGAATAAAAAGAAGGAAACTCTCAAGTTATCGGACTAACTAAAAACCTTGAACTATGAGTATAATGAAACAAAACAAAAAACAAACTGAATATTCAAACATTGCAGATTCCATAGTAACAAGAAACTCATAGAAATAATTCCCCAAAAAAACTTAGTACTTTTCGTTTAATTTCCCTAAAGTTGTGCCTTTAGAGCTCAAGTACAATGTGTAAACATGGTGAATCGGAGGTGAGATGAAGACAGGGAAAGCAAAGATAGAGAGAGAAAGAGAGAGAGGAAAGTCCTTCTCTGATATTTGATTAAATGAACCGAAAATGAAAAGTCCCCTAATTCTAGAAGCCTCTGACTCTTATATCAAATTTGGGTCAGAGTGTACAAATCGGTTTGGGCCAATATAACCCGAAATGAAACAAGCCCAAAATAAAATACATACTCTAGCATCTAGCCCAATGTGTGATATACATGAATATACAACAATATACAATAAGAATACAGTGGATATATAACAATTATGAATGTATGTGTTTGGGTTTGGAAGCTAAGTAATCCTTTAGCTCAACACCCCCCCTCAAGTTGGAGGGGGAAACCACCTTCAACTTGGACAGTAGATAATGGTGAGCAGTGCCAGGCAGGGGCTTAGTGAGCACATCAGCTAGCTGGTGAGAAGTGGATACATGAGAAAGGGAAATCAAACCATCCGTGAGCTTGGTACGAACAAAATGACAATCGACCTCAATGTTCTTTGTCCGCTCATGAAAAACTGGATTCTTGGGAATGTGGAGAGCAGGCTGGTTGTCTCAGTAAACAGACAAAGGGAAAGCAACAGAGACACCAATATCAGAGAGTAAACGAGAAATCCAAGATAACTCAGCAACCACCTTACTGAGGGCTCTGTATTCAGCCTCACCACTGGTTGTTTTTTGGACTTCCAACTAACTAAGCTGTCACCCAATAGCACACAAAAGCCAGAGAAAGATCTGCGAGTATCAGGGCAAGCAGCCCAGTCACTGTCTGAAAAGGCTGTCACAGTAAAGTCACGATTGTAAGAATAAAAGAGCCCCAAATCCATAAAACCCTTAAGATACCTAAGAACATGTAGAGCAGCAGACATGTGAGGGAGTCTGGGAGCCTTCAAAAACTGACTCAAATGTTGGACAGCAAAGCAGATGTCAGGTCTGGTATGAGTCAGAAATAGGAGCTTGCCAATCAAGCTCATGTAATGGTCAGGAGAAGAGAACAGATCACCAGAGTCAGCATACAATTTAGTATTGAGGTCCAAAGGACATACTATAGGTGAAACAGCCATACAGTCAAACTGATGCAGCAAGTCAGAAATAAATTTGTGCTGATTAAGAAGTACACCGCCAGCAACAGAGGACACCTCAGTACCCAGAAAATAGTGCAAAGATCCAAGGTCTTTGATTCTGAATTGAGCATCCAGGAAGGCCTTGAGGGCAGAAATTTCAGCAACATTATCCCCAGTTATAATAATGTCATCTACATATACAGCCAAGACCACAAGACACCCAGGTTGACCCTTGACAAATAAAGAATAGTCATTCATAGAATGAACATAGCCTCTAGAGTAGAGGGCCTGAGATAGCTTGGCATACCATTGCCTGGAGCTTGTCTCAGGCCATAAAGGGACTTCTGTAATTTGCACACAAGAGGGGCAGAAGCAGAAGGACCAGAAGGGACAGAAACACACAAACCTGGAGGAAGCTTCATATAGACCTCCTCATCAAGGTCACCATGCAAGAAAGCATTATTAACATCAAGTTGGAAAAGACCCCAATGTTTCTTAACAGCCACAACAATCAGGCACTTAACAGTAGACAGCTTGACCACATGAGAGAAGGTTTCAGTGAAGTCAATACTTTCAATTTGAGTATCACCCCTAATGACAAGCCTAGCTTTGTATCTTTCAATAGTGCCACCAGCTTTATATTTAATCTTATAGACCCACTTGCATCCTATGGGCTTTTTGCCAGAAGGATGTGGAACAATGCCCCAAGTATGGTTGGCATCCAAAGCCTCAAACTCCTTGCTCATGGCATCCTGCCAAGTTGAGACTGATGCAGCTTGAGAATAAAAGAGGGGTTCAGACTCCAAAGGAGAAGAGGAGGAGGAGGAACCAGAAAAGGAAGGCAAGTGACAAACATAATTATTGAATTAAAAGGGAGGATTATGTGGTCTGCTAGATCTTCTGTGTCCAGTAGGAACAACAGAAGAAGAAGGAGTGAAAGGAGGAGGAAGAGGAGCAGGAAGAGGAACAGAAGGAGAGGAAAGGGAGGAAGATAATGATGAAGAAGCAGGACTGGAAGCAGAAGGGGAAGAAGTAGGAGGGGAAGAACAAGGGAAAGTAGGCAGGACAAAATCAGAACAGGGAACATCAGAGGAAGGAACAGGAGGAGGAGGAAAAACAGAATCAGCAGGAGGAACAGAAGAAGCAGATTCAAAAGGAAAACAGGTCTCATGAAAAACAACATCTCTGGACACAAAATACTTCTTAGTAGTTAGGTCATACAACCTGTAGCCCTTTTTGGCAAAGGGATATCCCATAAAAACACAAGATAGAGCTCTAGGTTTAAGTTTATCTCTTTGTGGAATGGGTACAGTGGCATAGGCAAGATAGCCAAAAGCCCTTAAATGAGAATAAGTAGGGGCTTGGCCATGCAATATTTCATAAGGAGATTTATTGTGAAGAAGTCTGAAGGGAATCCTATTAAGCAAATAGGTGGCAGTCAATAGACAGTCCCCCAAAAAATGAAGAGGTAATTTTGATTGAAAAAGAAAAGCTCTACATGCTTCAAAGAGGGTTCTATATTTTCTTTCTACAACACCATTTTGTTGAGGAGTATGGGGATAGGTAGTTTGATGAATGATGCCTTGTTGAGTAAAGAAAGAAACACCAGCAAGACTAGACCCCAATTCCAAAGCATTATCACTTCTGACAGTTTGTACATTGGCATTAAATTGGGTTTTGACCATATACAGAAAGGACTTGAGAAGGCTGAAAGCATTACTTTTAGACCCCAGTAAATGTGTCCAGGTTGCTCTAGAGAAATCATCAACTATGGTAAGGAAATATTTACAACCAGAAGAAGTAGGTGTGTGATAAGGGCCCCAAGTGTCTACATGAATAAGCTGGAAAGGTCTACAGGTACTGATGGAACTGTCAGGAAAAGAGAGTCTAGTTTGCCTAGCCATGGGACAAACAAAACAAGGAAAAGGCTGTTTAGAAGCAAAAGGAAAAGATAAAGCAAAAATGTGTTTCATGTGTGCAAAAAGAATGTGAGCCAGTCTTAAATGCCAAATGTTGTTCATGTCATTAGCATCAATTTTATTATGAAAAATGGAACTGTTTACATTGGAATGTAAAGCAACAAGATTTAGATCAGAAGAGCAATCAAGAGTACAAGAATCTTTATTAGAGCAAACAGAAGTGGAAGAAGAACAATTAACAGAAGAAGATGAAGATGGCACCCAAGCAAATTTGTACAGACCAACCTCCTCTTTACCAAGATCCAGAGGCATCTTCAGAGAAGGGGCCTGTAACATGTGAAGGAAACAAGAAGTTGCAGTAAATAGAACAACAGTGCAACTGTTTCACTAGCTTGTGGACAGAAATTAAATTGTGTTTGAAAGATGGAACAAACAATACATTATGAAGAGTAATGGAGGGAGTTAAAGCAAAAGAGCCAGTTGAAGTTACTTTTACTTTGTATCCAGCAGGAAGAGTGACAAGATAAGCTACAAGCAAAGGTGTGATATTAAAGAGTAAGTGTTTATTAGATGTCATGTGATCAGAAGCTCCAGAATCTATTATCCAGGAGACAGAAGCAATATGAGTAAGTAGACAGAGTTTGGAATTAGAAACAGGACTCTCAGTAAGCATACAGCAAAGTTGGCAGCACACATAGTAGGAGAGGTCTGAGCAGGAGAAGTCTGAGCAGTGGAGTCACCCAAATTGGACTGTTGGAGCAGATTCATCAATTGATCATAATGGTGTCTGCTCAATCCAGGAATAACAGAACTATGTCCATCTACATGTTGGATAGATGAATAACCCTCAGTATGATTTCCAGAAGCAGGAGAATTGTGACCATCAGAAGAAGGAGAAGATGGGAAATCAACATCAGTGGTGACATGGGCAGCAGTAGGTCTCTTCCCTTTGTTAAACCTGATGCTTTGAGGAAATCCACGAAATTTGTAACACTTATCAATTAAGTGCCCAGACTTCTTGCAATATCTACAGAAGAGGGGTCCTCTGGACTGATCAAAAGCAACTCTCTGGGCATACTGTCTGAGAGGAGGAGAATTGGGCAAAACAGCTTGACTAAAAGAAGGAATAGGAGGTTTATGTGTATTGACACTGAAGGACATAGAGTTAGGATTGAACTGGGAGACAGAGTAAACTTGTCTATGTTTTTCATCATTGAGGAGAATATTGTAGGCACTGTCAAGACTAGGAGGAGGTTGCATCATTAACAAGTTTCTCCTCACCCCCATATATGTTTCATTAAGACCCATGAGGAATTGAAACACCTTATTCTCCTCATCCTCCTTTATAATGCCAGGTTTGGCAGCACAGATACATCTCTGTTTACAGGTTGTACTTTTTCCGTTAGTCCATAAGGGTCGGACACCCATATTCCGGGACCATACAAGCAATAAATAATTAATATTTTGGTCAATCATTGAATAAAATCAACTGAAAGGGAAACCGTTTCGCCCTTTTTTATTTATTTTATTTAATTACACGTAGTAAACCTATACAACAAAAATTATAATTATTGACAAAAATTCTTATATTCAAATTGTTTTAACAATGAATTAATAATGAGATGGACTAAGCAATCTAAAGTGAATATTCATTGAGACGAAGTATGGTATTAAGTGAAGGAAAGGGGAATTTTAGGAAAAAGATCTAAAAACGGCCATATTATTAAAAGCTTGTGGTAAGAATGGGTTTCGTTCTAGTGCTCGAAAATAATATTCCAATGCTTTCGTATGTTCTCCATTACTTGTGTGGATAAGCACTATATTATAGAGTATATAACTTCGATCATAGGGATAAATTTCTAGTCGCATAGCTTCATAATAATTCTGCAAAGCTTCCGCGTAATTTCCTTCGGATTGAGCCGACATCCGTTACGGTCGTCATTCAATTGAAAGAATCTCCATCCAGAACTGTACGTGAGATTTTCACCTCATACGGCTCCTCATTTTCCCTAACTCATCCCATAACCCTTTGAGTTTGTTGAAATAAGAGGCTATATCTAGAGGTCCTTGAGAAGAATGAGAAAGTTCTCGTTTAAGTTCAAAAATTTTGGTCCTATTGGCTGTGCCATATCTGGCTTCGAGTTGTGCCCAGATACTCTGTGCAGTCTCAGAGTATTGAACACTCTTAGCAATTTGAGGAGACAGAGAGGCAGTCAACCAGGAAATGACCATATTATTGCATCTGTCCCATAATCTCTGTTCAGCCAGGTTAGTGTTTGGTCTAGGACAAGTTCCATCAACAAAACCAATTTTGTTCTTAGCCGACAAGGCAACTATCATCTTTCTCTTCCAACCCCCATAGCCACTACCCGAGAAAGGAATAGGAACAAGGGAAAAACCGGGGACATCAGAAGAGTAAACAAATAGAGGATTTGTAGGGTCAATAGGTGCGGGATTAACAGGGTTCATGTTCGCCATCAGAAACAGAATAACAAGGATAAGAAGAAATTGATACAATATCTATGAGCTACACAGTACAACGAATATTTCAGCAACAAAACACATGCAAACTCTAATCGAGAGTGAGAATAGGGTTACCAGACTTCTACGCAACCGGAGAAGACACGGCCTTCAAAAAAAATTGCAGAGAAACCCTAACTTGCAGAGAAACCCTAGCTTCGTTCACGAGAAACCCTAATTTGGAGAGAAACCGGTGGAATCATGCACAATTGGTGTCGGAAACTCGCCCTAACACCACGCTGGAAGAATCGGCAACAAAACAACTCCGATTTCACCAAAATATCACAAAAATCCAGAATCTTCTCCAACAACTTTGAAAAACCAGAAATTACCACCGATAATGCGATGAACCTAAACCAAAGGAACCGGGAAGATAGAGGTGTGTCCGAGAGAAAGAACCATGCTCTGATACCATGTAAACATGGTGAACCGGAGGTGAGATGAAGACAGAGAAAGCAAAGATAGAGAGAGAAAGAGAGCGAGGAAAGTCCTTCTCTGATATTTGATTAAATGAACCGACAATGAAAAGTCCCCTAATTCTAGAAGCCTCTGACCCTTATATCAAATTTGGTCAGAGTGTACAAATCGATTTGGGCCAATATAACCCGAAATGAAACAGGCCCAAAAGAAAATACATACTCTAGCCTCTAGCACAATGTGTGATATACATGAAATATACAACAATATACAATAAGAATACAGTGGATATACAACAATTATGAATGTATGTGTTTGGGTTTGGAAGCTAAGTAATCCTTTAGCTCAACACAATGTTCCTAAACTGCACCCTTAGGAACACCAATGTTTAATTTTGCATGTAATGCTAAAGATGGCAAAATGTATGTAGGTGGTGGACATACAATATTACTAGCCGAGGGTCTATCGAAAATATTCTTTTTGTCCTTTCATGGATAGGAGTAAGATTGTGTAGATGTTACCCTCCTCAAAATCCCACTTACAAAAAAATATTGAGTTTGATGTTGTTGTTGGACATACAACATTAGATGGTGCTATGGCTACCTCTTTGTCTGAGGTTTATGATCCCGTATTGGATGAATGGAAACATCTCCCTAACATGAGCACCATGAGGTACTGTTAGACGTCTATGCTTATCTCATGCATCTAAAAGTTTAAACGGTTACAAAAATTATATAATTAAGTAGTTAATTAGTTATTATATCTTATAGGTTACGAGTTCGAGTATGAAAGTAGTTACTAATTCTTGTATTAGGATAGCTTGTCTACATTATATCTTCTGATACGATATTCCCTAGATCATGCGTGAACGCGAGATGCTTAGCATTGTGATGCCCCCTTCTATATCTTAAAACGCCCTCAAACATGTCAACTTGATTTTTTTTCTCGTGGACCAAAACATGGAATATCAACTCTTACTTGCTTTGGTATCATACTTATTTATGCTATGTCTCAACAGCTACATAAATTTGTTTCATTGTTACAAAAGAATAAGAGGTACAATACTCCTAAGCGAGTATTGACTAAAAACTTCGATCCACCTCTAGATATACTATTATTTTATAGACTGGGAAGCTACTGGTTTGTTTTTGACATTTCTGTGAAATAAATTATTGTTGACGGTGTAGATTGGCTATAGGTTATATTGTGTATTTTAATCGCTTATTACACTCTAATGAACTATACTTTGATAGAATTTGAACTTTAATGGCTAGTGTTTTGTAATAATTGTGTATTTTAGGACGTGCAAAAGTAATTTCGAGCTATTAGATATTATGGAATAAATTCAAGTGATTTGGAGCTCTGAAGTTTGAGTAAAAGTCCAAGAAATTAAGCCGGGATTGTGTTCGGGAATCAACATATGATAGTTAAGAACGAAACGGAGAATCGAGCAGGCATATGACTCATTGTCTAGTAAAATGCACATAAATTTTCGCTCAGAACTCCATTTGGGCTCCACAATATATGATTGGATAGATATTTAAAAGGGCTACAACTTTAGTGTTTGTCTTATGTTTTAATGATCTAACAAACTTACTGACAAAGACCATACAGGGAATCGGACACACTTGAGCTATATTGCAAGTTAACAGAGTCTAGCTAAATATGAACTGCTATAGCTTCAGGAGATAGAAAACCAACCTGATGCCCTTGTGGTTCCCTCATAGCAGTACGAAGTCAATTCGACACAGCTGGAAGCGACGTGACTGTCTGCACTGTTTCTGCTTGCACTGCACTGTTTCTAGTGGACACTTATTCCTTGACCAACTAATGTGCTTAAGTCATTTCAAGTGATGTCATTAAGGTGTATCAACAATAAGTTTATATCAAAATATCACTTGAACACTTCTGTTTCTCATTCAAGCCTTTTGGAAAATAGAGAAATTAATTCTCACGAGCTTGAAGAACAAAGTTAAACGCTACTACAGACCAGTTCCTAAAGTTAGTATTTTGTGTCCTTAGTTGAGTTGTAACTTTGTGATTATTTTTATTGTATATCTTAAATTGCTTATCCAGAAGCATTGATTAGGAAATCTCTTGTAAAATTCGTAAACTCTCTGAGTTTATGTTATGACTAGGTTTAGTTATAAGTTAAAGTCTTTGTAACTAGAGAGTGACAAAGTGGCTTGTAGTAAGAGTATCACAAATTAGTTGAGTTGAATTCTATGTAATGGAGTCATTACAAAGTGGCTTGTAATAGGTGTTTACAAGTTAATTAAGTTGAAAACCTACAGGTGTAGGTCGTGGTTTTTGTCCTCTTGAGTTGGTATCTTTCCACGTAAAAATCTCGTGTCTTATTTACTTACTATTTTATTAGCATTTTCAGTACAACCTCATAAAAGACCAGGTACTCTACTATTTGGTGGACTCATACAAACTAACAATTGGTATCAGAACAAGATCCTTCAATTAGGCTAACACTTAGGAAGGATCCTTATGGCTTCTCCACCAAATTTTGAAGAAGGTCAATCTACATACCGACCACCCAGGTTTTTATGTTCCAACAAAGGTACTGGAAGAACTTCTATTTTCAATGCCAAAAACCAGTACAGAATACACTGACACAGATAGGAAAACTGTGGAGAAAAACTTTCGTACCAAGAAGATTCTGGTATGTGGAATAGGACCCGGAGAATATAATAGAATCTCCTTGTGACACTGCTAAGGAGATATGAGAAGCTTTGTAAACAGCTCATGAGGGAACTATCCAAATAAAACAGTCTAAGATTGATATGCTCACTACCGAGTATGAACTCTTCAGGATGAAGGACGATGAATCTATTCAAGAAATGCACACAAGATTCACTTCCATCATAAATGAGTTACATCCACTTGGTGAATCCATCCCTAGGAACAAGCTAGTGAGGAAATCCTCTGTATTCTGCCTAGCCTTTGGGAAAGCAAGATGAATGTTATTATTGAATCAAAGGACTTGCAGGAGCTGGCCATAGAAGAGCTGGTTGAAAATGTGAAGACCTACGAGATGAAGAGTAAGATTGACAGTGAAATAAGAGAACAAAGAAAGAAAAGAACCTGGTACTCAAAGCTGGTAGCAATGACTCAAGTGAGGAAGACAGTGACATGGCTTACTTAAACAAAAGATTTCAGAAGATGGCTAGAAGAAATGGAGAAGTGCTAAAAAAAGGGCAGCTCTAGCAAACCAAAAAACTATGATCTTTGTCATAAGTGTGGAAAGCCTGGACACTTCATAAAAAACTATCCTCTCTTGAAGCAAAAATTCTCCAAGTACAACCCTGATAAAGTAGATAAGAGGAACTCGGTTCCTCTTAAGGACTTCAAAAGAAAGAGATATGCTGACCATGAGGTGAAACATGCTCTTGTATCCTGGGGGCATTCCTATAGTGAGTCTAAATATGAAAGAGGGACCAGATTCTACTAAAAAAAGTGCATATTACCTGCATGGACTAAGAGAATTCTTATTCATCCTCTTGCCTACTACAAGGGACCCAAACTTGCTTGGGGTTCCTAAAACTAACTCTTGATCTTTTTGTGCAAGAAATAGTGAAAGGAAGTGGTCAATTATGGTTCATGGATAGTGGGTGTTTAAAGCACATGACTGGGAACACTATGGACTTTCTTTCACTAAAAGCCCTGCAATGAGGGAGTGTATCCTTTGGCAATGGGAAAAGGGGGTAGATTCTTAGAGTTGGAAAAGTCTGGAAGTCACTCACTCATTTTATTGAAAAAGTGTACTATGTCAATGGCCTTAAGTACAGTCTCTTGAGTGTCTCTCAGATTTGTGATAACAGAAACAAGGTGAAATTCTTGTCCAAGATATGTACAATTATTGATCTGGTAACTGGGGAAGTAGTACTTGTGACCAAGAGATATAAAAATATCTATGTTGTTGATTTTGAGTCCTTACAAAGTGGTGATCTGTGTTGTCTGAAAGCTATTGATGATGATGTTGAACTGTGACACGGAATGTTGGGGAACACAAGCTTTTCTTTTCTGAATAAATTAATTCACAAGGACTTGGTCCATGGTCTGCCCATGTCAAAGTTCAAGTTGCAAAATTTTTGTGATACTTGTGCTAGAGGAAAACATGTGAAGTCCTCTTTTAAGTCTAAAAGGGATGTGAGCACATCAAAGCCACTCGAGCTTCTGCATATGGTCCTATGAGAGTGCAAAGCATGGGAGGAAAAAGATACATTTTTGTGATAGTGGATGAATACTCCAGATTCACATGGACTATGTTTCTTAGAACTAAAGATGAAACCTTTGAGGTGTTTGTGGCCTTTGTGAAGAAAATCCAAGTGAAGATGGAGTCTAGAGTCGCATGTATTAGATCAGATCATGGAATAGAATTTGACAACAGCTCCCAGAACTCCCCAGCAAAATGGAGTAGTGGAAAGGAAGAATAGAACTCTGGAAGAGATGGCAACAACAATGCTAATAGACAGTGGAATTGCAAAGAACTTCTGAGCTGAAGCGGTCAACACAGCCTACTACTTGGTGAACAGGTGCATGATCAAATCACTCCTTAACAAAACCCTATATGAGTTGCTGAATGGAAGGAAACCCAAGCTAACTCACCTAAGAACATTTGGGTGCAAATTATATGTTCTCAATAATTGAAAGAATCAGCTTGGTAAATTTGATGCCAAGAGTGATGAAGGAATATTTATAGGCTACTCTTTGCAAAGCAACGCATACAAGATACACAATAAGCGTACTCAAAGTGTTGAGGAAAGTGTTCATGTTATTTTTTATGAGGCTTATCCATCATGTGAAAAGAGTACTGAGGAAGATCAAGATGGAGAACCCTTATTAGTCCCTGGTGAAGTCATTGACATGACAAATGGAAAGGCGGATATGATGAGCCAAGTGAAAGATCTGAGTGAAGACAATACTACCTCATCTTCAATAGAACCAGGTACTTCAATTACAACCACTGAAGCTAAAGAAAGAGTGGTTGATGCAGTTCAGGGTACTCCACTAGCACTTGAGAGAAGAACACAGGACAACCAGTCAAATGTACCCACATTCTCTATAAATGAACCTTAGACGTCTAACTGGAGACACAAAATCTCTCATCCTATTGACAACATAATTACCCCTCTAGATTCTGGAGTGAATTCACTTGCCTTCTCAGCCTTTCTCTCCCAAATAGAACCCAAGAATATCAAAGAAGCCTTGAAAGATGCAGATTTGATTACAGTCATGCAAGATGAGTTACATCAGTTTGAGAGAAACAATGTCTGGCACTTGGTACCCAGACCCTCAGATCGAAATATTATCTGAACCAAGTGGGTATTCAGGAACAAACTTGATGAACATGGAAACACCATAAAGAACAAGTTCAGGCTAGTAGTTCAAGGCTTCAATCAGGAGGAAGGGATTGACTATGAAGACATGTTTGCTCTAGTCGCTCGCATGGAAGCTATTAGAATTTTAATCACTTTTGCATCTCATATGGAATTCACCTTGTTCCAAATGGATGTCAAAAGTCCATTTCTGAATAGACTTCTTAAGGAAGAAGTCTATGTGAAGCAACCTCCAGGGTTTGAATGTCATGAATACCCTAAATATGTGTTTAAACTAGACAAAGCATTGTATGGGTTGAAGCAAGCTCCTCGAGCTTGATATAAAAAATTGCCATACTTCATTTTGGAAAATGGCTTTAAAAGTGGGAAAATGACAACACCTTGTTCCTAAAGAAACGGGGAAGGAACCTGCTCATTGTTCAGGTCTATGTTGATGATATCATTTTTGGGGCAACAACTGATTCTCTGTGTGAAGAATTTGCCAAACTCATGAAAAGTGAGTTTGAAATGAGTATGTTGGGGGAACTAAACTTCTTGTTGGGTCATCAAGTAAAGCAGTCCACAAGTGATACATTCATTTTTCAGAAAAAAATACATCAGGGAGCTCTTGAAGAGATTTGACATGGAAGCATCAAAGTGATCGACATTCCTATTGCTACGGCCACTCGACTGGACATGGATAAAACTAGATCTCCTATGAATCAAACCATGCATAGAGGCATTATTGGGTCTCTTCTCTATCTCACTGCCAGTAGACCTAATATTGTCTTCAGTGTGGGGCTATGTGCAAGGTTTTATGCAAATACTAAGGAATCTCATTTGAAGGATGCCAAAAGAATTTTGAGATATCTTAAAGTAACATAGGATCTGATCCTTTATTATCCCTCAGGTGACCGTTTTAATCTCATTGGATATGCTGATATAGACTATGAAGGCTATCTTGTGGACAGGAAAAACACTTCTGGAATGGCTCACTTCCTAGGTTCACGTCTTATCTCTTGGGGCACAGGGAAGCAAAACTCAGTAGCTCTTTCAACAGCTGAAGTAGAAAATGTAGCTGCAACATTTTGTTGGGTTCAATTTTTATAGATTAAGCAGCAACTAGAGGCTTTGGGGTACTCATGAAAGTGTGCCCCTTCTATGTGATAACACCAGTGCACTAAACATGGCCAAGAATCTAGTTCAACACAAAAGGACCAAGTATATTGATGTGAGGCATCACTTTCTGAGGGAAAATGTGGATAAAGGGTTTATATGTACGAATTTCTGTAGCATAAAAGACCAAATTGCAGATATCTTCACCAAGGCATTAAGTAGGGAACAATTGAAAGAAACAGAGTGAAGTTGGGGCTTTTAAAGCCCAATTGAGAACTTGATTCCTCACCATTTGGCTATGAAAATCACCTTCAAATAAAACTAGCTAAAGTGTTTTCTGGCCAAGTCTAACTCACTTCAATACCGTTGCAGGTAAATACGTAAAATGATTATAGAAGCTGTAGATGTAGCACATGGATGATAAACGAGGATTGATACTTTCAAATAACAGGTTAAGAACCTAGTTCTTGTATCGAAGGTTAGTAGTTCTGTGCATTCTTTAATACACGTCTTAAAAAGGTACAAAACACAACTACCATGTCATTCACCTTTTCAGATCCTGCTGCCATGTCTCCTCACTTCAAATCATTCCATCTCCCTTTGAAACGTTGCACTTCTCCACGCAAAACTGTCGTTTTAGAACTGGTCCCTATCTCTCTCTCTCTCTTCATAATTATCCATTCTTAAAACCATCCTCCACTCTCCACAAACCATAAGTCCTCCATTAGAACTTCCCAAAGCACCTTCACTCTATCTATTAAATGGTTGATACAAACTCCGGCATACCTGCCTCAGTCATCCTTGATACTAAAAAACCTATGGAGTCCTCTATCCCTTCTGAGTCTTTTATAACCATTCCTACTGTCCCTGCTCAAATCACACCTTACCTAGATTCTCCGCCTCTTTCCATTTTAGAAACCCCTAAAATTACTTTTCCGTATATCTTCTTAACTTCCCACTAATTAAAGAACAAGTGGATAAATAGGTCAAATCCAAGAGGATATAGAGGGTTCCGCTATTATTGCTGCAGATTCCATGGTAGAAGTAGTGCCGATTGAGAAAGAAAATGTTGTAACTATCTTTCTGGTATCTGCTTATAGTGTCCTTCAGGATATAATTACTCAGATCAATGAGGTAAACCGTATGGGGTGGAGGATCTATAGTAGCTATTGAGGACACTGCACTAGTAGAAACTACTGGGCCTCACATGAGGAACCTGATCCCTCTTTGGAGGACCTAGGTCACGGTTCTCATTCCTAGGACTGTTCTTCTCCTGCATTTGATAGTGCACCTCTTGATATTCAAGCTCCTCAGATGAGGTCCAGCGATGAGGAGGATTCATAGTGAAGCGAATGGCGGTGCCCACTCCTGAGTCTTCCACCAAGCGACCTACTACCAGGCTGCAAGCTAAGGGATCCTACGACTTTGCCCTTCAAAAGACTAGAAAAGTAGTAAGAAGCAAAGGACAAAGTTTGTGAAAGATAGTGTGCCCATAAGTGATAAGGCAGTCCCGATGGTAGAAGTGGAAGAGGAAACACCAGATGAACCTGGTTCACTGTTGAGACGGTCTCAGAAAAAGAAGCAGACTGCATCAGTAGAGAAAGTTTCAACCCCTAGCTCTGAGTTGAAGGATGTTGTGAGTGAGTTTTTGATGTCTGATGAGGATGTGTTAGTCAAGTCTAAGGGAAATGAGAAATCAAGTGGTGGGAAGTCCGACAAACGAAAGTCTGAAACTCCTCAGGAACCTGGTGCTGTGAAGAGGATGAGAAGTGAAGTCAACTTTGTTTCAGAACACCTGAGGACCAAAAGGTTCAACTGGATCGTAAGTTTAACTTAGAAATCTCTGAGATGGATAGTATGGAAATGGTTGAGTTTCAGTGATGGGGGCATCTAATCCAAATAGATGCACCTAAGGTGTAAGAGGATGAGGTTCAAAACTTCTTTCTAGAATCTTCCTGTTGAGACCGACCACATTTGTGCTTTGGTGAATGGAGTAGATATCATGTTCGATATAAAGTTGCTTGGAAAAATTCTTAAAGTCCCTACAGTTGGTGTGTCCAGTGTGAAGAATGCGTATCAGTATAGTTTCCGAAATGCCGTAGTAAAGGACAATGCAAACCAAAAGGGGGACCATATCCACAAGAGGACATTACTCCATGTTTATCAACTGCTTTTCAAATTGGTATACAAATTTCTATTGAATCGTGGTAAGAGGAGGTCCATGGCCTATAAGTCTGACCTATTTTTGATGGAGCAAGTGGATACCTTTACTCTTGTAAGCCTGCCTGCTATCACGATTGAACACATGCAAAAGGTAGCAACCTTCAAGGATGGTAATCATGGCCTTCCTTACGGGTTTCTACTTACGTAAGTGTTTAAGTTCTTCGAGGTGCTACTGGGGCAAAGCAAGGTATGGACTAAGAAGCAGAACTTCTCACAGACAACGCTGGAAGAATGTGAGTGTATAGAAAAGATCGGGGGTAGCAAGTATATCAACTATCTCACAACTCAATAATGATCAGACCAGTGCAACTGAGGATATTCGTCGGTTGAAGACTAGGAATGCTATCCTGGAAGGTCAGCAAGACCAAGGGGTTCCGGCGTCAAATGATGAATTAGATCATTTAACAAAAGAGAATATTGATATCAGGGCTCATGTAGAGAATCTGAAAGCAGAATTTTCAGTGAGCAAAATTCGGCCAATGACCGAATAGACCTAGTTCTCCAAACACTTGTTGCAGCCTCCAAGCCCTCTACTCCTAGTGCCCCATAAGTACGCCTTCAGTGACTAGTTTTTGGAAAGTCCTTTTAAGTTTTTTGGCAGTTTTTATGTCGTTGGGATGAAATAGTACTGCTCCCGTCTTAATAGTCCAATATTGCATGTGCTTTTTAAGCAAAGGCATATAAAATTTTCTATTTATATAAAATCTATCATCTTTTATTATCTCATTACTTGAATTTTTAAATTCTCTTCATTATCATGTTGTGTGCACATATGTGGCATGAGTAAGCTCGGATAGACTTTTTTTATGATGTTTGACTAATTATGTCTTTTTAATGATGCCAAAAGAGGGAATAAATAAATAAGTTTCAAAGAAAAGAAGGCATAAAATTAGGGGGGAACTTGTGAGCTCCTATTACTTTATCTGGTTCTCCTCTCTAAATACACGCTATCAATATGTAATTTTGTCATCATCAAAAAGGAAAAAATTGATAGGTTTTCAATGTCTTTGTCTTATGTTTTGATGATCTAACTTAAACTTACTGATATGGACAAGATAGGGAACCGGATACACTTGTGCTACACTGCAAGTTAACGGAGTCCAGCTAAATGTGAGTTGTTATAGCTTCAGGAGATAGAAAACCAAACAAGGACTTGATACCCTTGTGGCTCCCTCATAGCAGTACGAAGTCAATTGGACATAGCTGGAAGCGACATGACTGCCTACACTGTTTCTGGCTGCATTGCGCTGTTTCCAGCGGCCACTTATTCCTTGACCAACTAAAGTGCTTAAGTCATTTAAAGTGATGTCATCAAGGTGTATCAACAATGAGTTTATATCAAAACATCACTTGAACACTTCTGTTTCTCATTCAAGCCTTTTCAAAATTGAGAAATTAATTCTTACAAGCTTGAAGAACAAAGTTAAATGCTACTATGGACCAGTTCCTAAAGTTAGTATTTTGTGTCCTTAGTTGAGTTGTAACTTTGTGATTGTTCTTATGGTATCTCCTAAATTGCTTAGCCAAAAGAGTTGATTAGGAACGCTCTTGTCAAATCCGTAAACTCTCTGATGTGACTACGTTTAGTTATAAGTTAAAGTCCTTGTTACTAGAAAGTGACAAAGTGGCTTGTGGTTAGAGTATCATTGAGTTGAATTCTTTTTAATGGAGTCATTATAAAGTGGCTTATAATAGGCGTTTACAAGTTAGTGAAGTTGAAAGCCTACAGGTGTAGGTTGTGGTTTTTGTCCCCTTGAGTTGAGATTTTTAAACGTAAAAATCCCGTGTCTTATTTACTTCTTATTTTATTAGCATTCTTAGTACAACATCATAGAGGACCAGGTACTCTACTGTTCGGTGGACTCATACAAACTAACACCCCGGTCACCGATGACTAGGCTATTCAAGATTTCGCCAAGGTATCGACACTCAGAGTTCTATAGCTTCATAGTAGTTGAAGAAAAGTTTAATCGAGTATCCGACTATCACTTGGGCTGACGTATATAATCGATATCAATCGAAGATCAGGGTCGAGGACGATCAACTGTGTACTCTTTCGGGGTCCATTTATCCTAGAAAGCCCATAGATAGGATCAAAAGGGACATCGATCTAGAGCTGAGGTCGAATAGTGATCGATATAAACTGTACAATGGAGACGATAGAGGCAGCGGGCCTAGATCGAGTTCAAAATTCATGGGGGTTTGTTGTCGAAGAAGATCACGTTAAATATCCAAAACCCGAATAAAGGTACGAACCCATTCCAATTCTTTCTATGTTTTGACTAACACTTGCAAGCTATCGGCAAGGATCGGCATGAATCTTTGGATCTTAAAGCATACGTTGCACTTTTTTTTCCTTTGACCGATTTTGGTCCAAAGTGGGTTTTTCCGATAAGGTTATTAATGAGGTAACCATTGTTCATACTAACTTAGAGTAATTCAGTAGTATCCGAGGTTCCCTACAATAAGCCTCCAGTACTGGGGGCATTGCCCTCAAATGTATACTTTTTTGCAAGGAAATTACTTCATGATAGCAAGGTCTCGATAGGAAAATGTCGTAAGGATAAAATGGTCAGATGAATCATACCCATATAGGTTACTCGATCCCTAGTATCAAACGTGCGCGTGTATTTATCTATTGAGAGAAGTATTTTTCCTTGCCGATATCTCATGCCTTTAGAATAAATTCCTATTTACTACTCTTGATCTATTGTGTAAGTAGGCTTAGGGCTGATCATGACAGAATTTCAAACAACTAACCCCACACTTGAGGACTGCCACCCAAAAAACAAACGAAAATCGAACTACCAAAATTTCGAGTCAAGAAGACCTTAAAGGCGACCCTCAATTTTACAGGCCACGACCACCCCACTCGGAGACGGACACTTTGGGCAAGCTCAAAGTGAAGCGGAAATAAGCCCAATGCGCAAGTTCCAAACTAAAGAGGCTACAAGCAAATTAACACAGATCATAGACGTTGAAAATTCGTATCAAATACAACGGCCTAAGGGCTATTTCTACTTCGAGTTCGAGCAAGCCCTCACTCAATCATAAAGTACCAAGGGATACCTTAACCCAATTTTGAACAATCTCTCACTCGGGGACTATCTATAAAGCCTAAGGGCTAATTTTACTTTGAGTTCGAGCAAATCCTCACTCGACTATAAAGTCTAAGGGCTAACTTCACTTCGAGTTCGAGCAAGCCCTCACTCTATCACGAAATCCCAAGGGCTATCTTAACCCGAGTTCAAACAAACTCTCACTTGGGGACTATCTATAAAGCCTAAGGGATAACTTCACTTCGAGTTTGAGAAAACCCTCACTCGACTATAAAGACCAAGGTCTATCTTAACCCGAGTTCGAACAAACTCTCACTTGGGGACTATCTATAAAGCCTTAGGGCTAACTTTACTTCGAGTTCGAGCAAATCCTCACTCGACTATAAAGGCTAAGGGCTAACTTCACTCCAAGTTCGAATAAGCCCTCAGTTATCATAGAAGCCCAAGGGCTATCTCAACGCCAGTTCGAACAAACTCTCACTCGGGGACTATCTATAAAGCCTAAGGGCTAACTTTACTTCGAGTTCAAGCAAATCCTCACTCGACTATAAAACCTAAGGGCTAGCTTCACTTCAAGTTCGAGAAAATATTCACTCGGTTGTTATGCCTAAAATATACTCAAACCGTGGCTCAAATGGTCATTTAGGGTCCATCGATCTCGGTCAAAAAAATCAAAGCCCCAAGCATGGATTTCTTCGAAGGTCTCCCTCCAAGACCGACACTTGGTGCTCCTTAGCCCGAACCTGAGCGGTTTCTTTTTGCAGAATAGTTTAGATGTTTTGACCATTTTGCTTTCGCAAGCAAGGAAGAATTAAGATTGGAGTATTTGATATTTTGGGAAAAAACAAAGAAAGAAACTCGGCCTCGGTCATATCGGATCATGGTACATATTTGGACTGGTAAGCTCGTAGATCAATGGTCAATCAAGATCGAGACAGAAACAGGAAAGAGATCGAACAAGATCGAAGAAAGCCTCCCAGGTCAAATAACAGAAAGCCGAGATATCCGTGAATGGGCAAGGATCGTGACAGAAATCTCGACACATTTAAAGTCAGGACCGGTTATATAGCCCAACATGGAATTTACTTCTGTAATTAGAATTATACCCTAAATAGGATTTATCTACTATATGAAGAGGGTCCTAATCATCTTGTAAGGACCTTACATTCAGGAATATCAAAGTAATATAATATTTCACAGCTTACTTTCTTGATTCATCAATTTATTGTGTCTTTGACTATTGTTGCATAATTAGCTCGAGGGTATCCGAGCTTGATGGCTATGTCCAAGTACTGTTTTATTTTATATTATTATTAATTTGCATCACTTATCTTTACGTTTATCAACTGATATTAAGTGAAATCACATATTTTTAAAATTATATTATAAGTTTAACTGTTATCCAAATTTTTAGAGTAAATATATATATATATATATATATATATATATATATATATTTGTTAACTAGTTAATAAATTAATTTCAATCGACTGATCAATTATTATTTTTCCTATTTCAACACGGTGAGGGCTTTGGCTTGTTGTAAATTGTCAAACCATAGAAAGGAGAGAAAGCACAGTTAGTCAGTCCTGAGAATAAATATGGACCGATCACGTGACCCAAATTGCACGGGTCTCTCGTCTTTTTCTTATGTGGTCCAAACCTGCATGTGACCCAGCTGCTTCAACTCACGCCCTCTCCACTTATTTCTCTGATTTTACATATTGTTGTCTACTTTTATATTTTTCAGATGTGTAAGATAGCTCTGAAAATAGAAAATTGTTTTATACTTTATCCAAATGCAATATGTTTGGTATTTGATTTCAATTTAATGGTCTATATTAAAGTGGGAGATATTAATATATGTATGTAGAAGATAAAGTAGAAATGAAATAATGAAGATGTGCAAAAAACAATTAAAATAAAAATTCGCCCTTGCAAGCAACATAGGGGACCGGAGATTTTGTTTATGACACATTTCAAATGTTATTTTAGTAGGTGATTATTTTCATAGAGATCGATTAAAAGTACATCAGCTGAATGCGGCCCGACCAATTTTATAGTCAAAAGGCACACTTTATGATGGACCTTAATTTTATTTTTATTTTTTGTTTTATTTGAATTCTATTTTTTAACTTTCTTTTAGATGTAAAGTTATTAGTAATTTTTTTTATAATTGAATTCTCTTGATAAGTTTTTCTCAATATATTGACAATATAGCTAATATATTTAACTTTTATCGAGATATTGTTGATCTTAGGTAAGATTTTATTAATTTTAATTTTTTTAAAAATTCATTTAAGCAACGATAACATGAGTTATTAACATTATTCTATAAGTAATATAGGGCATTTGGAGCCTGCAAAGGTTGACTAAGTTAGTTGGATGAATGGTTTCCCACATGGGAGACCTCGGATCGGTTCCCCTCACCAACAGCCTCCTCGGTCAGAGCTCATCGCACCGGACTTACCTAATGCGATTTATATCTTATGTGTGGTTAGCGAGATATTGCACTATCCAGTGCGCACCCGATGGATAACGCCTGCGGGTTCTCCTTAGAATTTTTCAAAAAAAGAATTTAGGTATTTGGAAAAGAATCAAATCTTTTTATTTGATTGGGTATATCAAGAAAACTGCTATCTTCTAATTGTTCAGTTCGCTCGTATTTAGTCACAAGTTACTTAATTACATCGATAAATGCTAAATGAATCAATTTGAATGCATGAAAATGAATTTTTCAAAGTTTTGCCCAAAAGTAAAAAATTGCCCCCCGGTTCCACATGTCCAAAACTCAAGGTTCAAACCAAAACCCGATCACCTATTCTCCCACAAACTCAAATATGTAATTTATTTTGAAATCAGACCTCAAATCGAGGCTCAAATCCCTAATTTTTAAAAAACCTAGGTTCTACCCAAAACACCCAATTTTTCCTATGAAAATCTTTAATTTTAAGTTGAAATCATGTTAAAAGATGTTAAGAATTGAAGAAAGTGAGTTAAAAATAACCTACAACTGATTTGGAGAAGAAGAAATCCTTGGAAAAATCGCCTAAGCGTATTTGTGTTTGAGAGTATATGAAAAATGGGTTTAAAATTCGGCTAAGTATAAAAGTTGCAGGTTGCAGGGATAGGAAATGCGAACAGGGGGTCACAATTGCAAACCCGACCTCTGCTAACATGGGAATTGCGAGACAGGGTTCGCAAATCAGAAAATAGGATCTTCGCATTTGCAAACAGCTGGTCGCATTTGCGACTTGGGAATTGTGAACACTTCATCGCTTTGCGACTCAAAGCTGGGTCAGGGGATTTTGGCATTTGCGAAAGAAATCTCGCATTTGTGAGGCTGAGCTGGCCTAGCTTCCTTCGCATTTTCGATCAGCCACTCGCATTTGCGTGCCAGTGCGAAGCCTGCAGGCCTGCTATGCATAGCTAAAATCTACAATTTTTGTAAGTTTAAAATGCACCCCGTGACCTATCCAAAACTCATTCGAACCCTCGAGGCCCTAAAACAAATATATACACAACCTCAAAAATATCCTACGGACCTTTTCATGCGATCAAATCGCCAAAATAACCTCAATAACAACAAATTAAACCTCAAAATCAAAGAATTTTCTCAAACTTCATAAAACATCAACTTTTGCAACTTAGGTCTAAATCACGTCAAATGACATCCGTTTTTTTACCAAATTTCACAGGCTCTCCTTAAATCATATATAAGACCAGTAGGGGTATCGAAACCAAAATACGGGCATGATACCATCATGTTATAACCAAATTTCATTTCAAAATACCTTAAACAAAATTCAGAAAATAATTTTCTTTAAAAATTCATTTCTCGGGCTTGGGATCTCGGAATTCGATTTCGGGCATATGCCCAAGTCCTATATTTTTTTACGGTCCCTCCGGAACCGTCAAATTATAGATCCGGATCCGTAACCCAAAACATTGGCCGAAGTCAAATTAATTCATTTTATAGCCAAATTTTTACTATTTTTTCACAAATTTTCATATGTAAGCTTTCCAGCTACGCATACGGATTGCGCACGCAAATCGAAGTGATCCTAAATGAGGTCTTGAAGGTCTCGAATATACAAAATATAATTTAAAAATAAGTGATGACCTTTTGGATCATCTCAAACTATGTTAGTCTAGCTATATTTCAGAACAGTTGTAGTATTTGCTCATGACTTAGTGACATCCGTTGTCGGGTTTTTATTTTCGCATTTTGATTTTTGAATTAATCTCTTTTTACGAAATTTTCAGTATGAAAAAGGCTATTGCTCATCTTTAAGTGAAAAATCGAATTGTTTGGCAATGCATCGACTCGCCTAATTTTATAATAGGTGCCATTATAATTAGACTAGTTTTGGGTTGTGACATTTTCAATAAACCTTCAATTTCAGAATAGTGAGAAGAACGCAATAAACAAGCAATGATAATGGCAAAGAAATAAAATAACAAAAACAAATAACATAAAATATAATAACAATAAACTAGGAATACATCAACTGAGTGAACATTGATGTTTAAAATGTTTGTGCACAAACTCGTCAAGTCCTATTATGAATTACGTTTTTCGAATGTTTCAAAAATTATCAATGGATGCATATTTAAAAATAATATATTTTTGAAGAATTCGAATGTGACATGTATTTTAGAAAGTTCTCTCAATATATAGATTAGGAATAAGACGGAGAATCTCTGCCATTAAAATAAGAAGACCTGGAGATTCGATTAACTGCGGCTAAAACCCGACAAAGAAAACAGAAAATTAGCGTAACTTTTGTAGCTGTTTCAGTGGTCCTTCCTTCTCTCAGGGAACCAACGAGCACGAAAATTGCGGTTTATGCTTTATACCTGGGAATATTAATTAGTCTGGATTATCGTATTAATTAATCTGTTTGACATAGCTTAATATATTTTACTGACAATGACACATTACTCTCTACATCTTAATTCTTATATTTTCATTTTACGTTTAATGAGCTATTTTGATAGGAATTGACGAAGCGTTATGGTTTAATGTTGAAGTGCATTGTTAGATTACTTATTACGAATTTAATTTAATTATGTCGGAATTAAACATCTGTTTAGTTAAGCAACATCAAACAAGTTGGAAGGAGAGACAACGAAGGGAAGACGGAAGTAATTTTACAGGCGATTAGTCAAATTTTAATTTGTAGTGTGGGAGTAGCAACACCGAAATTCTTCACTATATAATAAGAACTGTAACCTGATTACAATCTTTAGATATTGATTGCAACAGTCAAACTATTATAATGAAACTAAGTAACTAAGAATAGATATAAGAATGGGGATGAGAAGCAGAACTCAGAGAAAGGAGATGAGCACAGTCTTGAGCCAAAGCTTCTAACATAATTCTTATGTCTTTTGCTGCCCCACTTTGTGCTATTTATTAATCTCCTCATCTCACGTGCTCCATAGGGGTAAAATTGTCCAATAGGTTCACAACTATACCCCGTCCTCAAAAAGAAACTTGTCCTCAAGATTCAAGTAGAGTAATATTGAAATCTTAGCATCGACCCTTGCGTCTGATCTCTTTTGCTTGGAATTGAATTCTAAATTCAAAAGTCCACCTGGGTCAAACGGAAATCGAGACAAATCCACAGTAATCCTCGACATATTTTTGTCTAGTTTAGCTGTGTACTTGCACCTCTTGATGCAGGGATGAATACTTGTGTTCCAACCAATTGATTGTGACTTTGCCATTGCTTCAACAGTGGCCACATCTTGTTGGATATATTGTTTCCTACGTTAGCCTTTTCTTGAAGCTGCTGAATAATATTGTTTCCCTTAGATCTTGCTAATACATAATACTTTGTCACCTTAAAGTCCTTAGCACCTGTACTCCTTACACTTTGCAGCATACTAGCCTCGCCAAGCTATTTCTCAACCATATCCATATTCTCCTGTTTAAATCCAAAAGTAGCAAATGCACGTCTTGAATAGAGTGTTCTGACACTATAATCCCTTCTTCCTAACATTCCATTGCTTTCAGCAGACAATGCTTAGCAGAACAATGAGTCTTTTTCTCCAAGGCAATACAGCAGCCATTGTTGCCAACTCCGTCGGATCCCTCACTCTAGTCATAAAAGCAGAATATGCACATAAAAAAAATTTGCCAGTAGATCGCAGCAATAATTGTGTCTCCAAGGTCTCTGTATGACCATTTAGATTCATAGTCTCGGGATTGATTCCTGGATCCCATATGCAAATAACCAGTACAGTTCCACCAAGAGTAATAATATACAGACTATCAACAAGAGCAAATGGAAAATGATGCAGCTTTAAAGCTCCACGAATACCTAAGGCAATCCCTGGGAGGTTAGAGGTATTTCTATTTCCACAGTTAATTACACCAGAATAAATTACAACAGAGAAGCACCATATGTATCACTCAAAATATTTTGAGTTAAGATTCTTATCTTTAGAATATGAAGGGCACAGTCCAATTTCTCACAGACGAGCTATGTCAGCATATGAATTCTAGGTTTGTTGTTCATGTAACATTGTGTAGTCCCATGAATGATTTCCATTATGTTTCTTCTTTTTCATTCCAGCTGCAGCAGCCCACGTAGAATCACAAATTCTTGGAGGATACAACTTGAGAGTTGCCGCAATAACGTCGCCCTCCTTAACACTGGAGCAAATAGCAAAGACAGTGTACGTCGCAGTATGAAGCCCCTTGGATGAGTATTGTTGCATATCAGTAACACCCCATTGTTGAACCAGCTTGTCTATGCCCATCCCAATACTTTCATGGAATATAGCTTGAAAGATGTAGGCAGATACTGTTGCAACAAATTCAATAAAAAATACAAGTGATCATGTTAATAATGTTCCTCTTATTCTCATTAGTCTGTTCCATAATGTTGACGACATAAGCATATCAGACGTTAAATTGCCCAACGTATCACGTCATATATATTTTCTTGTACCTCCAAGGTATATGGTAAGAAACCTTGAACCGGGATCAAAGGGAAAGTCCAATCCAAATTGATCAGTTGGAAATCGACACAAGGATTTAGCACCATAACGTTCACTTAAGTAATCAAATATATCCCTGCTAATAGATTGGTCGTGACTGGAAGCGATGAGCGAACATTGCAGTGCTAGTGGATCTTCAAATATGATAAAGTGACTGGAGGCATACTTAACTGCATAAACTGGTTGAAACATTTTATCGGACACCTGGGTTTTAGGATTTACTGAATTGCTCCTCATGGATGCAACTTCCATGTCAATTTCCCTATCTGGTATTTCAACGAACACCTTGCAGCAACACCTTTTTGAATTATCCTCCTCGGAATTGTGCATAGTGTTTGAGAGTCCTTTATCCAAATCAGAATCAATCTCTGGTTCTGCAATAACGAGAGGTTCTGAGAATTCCTCTGGTTCGTACTTGTTGTGCAAAGACACAGCCAAGTCCGAGTGCTGTAGAGCGTCGGGGATCGTCTTGTAGGAGGCAGGCATCATGTTCTCTATGTTGTCGAGGTGTCTGAGCATACGTGTTATTGTCCATCATTATCATTATTAAATCCTTGATGACGTTGAGGTGATAGTAGATAATGGTAGAAGAGTAGAGTTCCATGGAGTCCTCTCAATGAAAGCACCAATGTAGCAATATCGAAATTCCTCGCTATATAATAAGAATTGAAACTTGATTACAACCTTGAGATATTAATTGCAACACTCAAACTACTATAATGAAACTAAGTAACTAAGAATAGAGATAAGAATGTTGATGAGAAACAGAACACGGAGAAAGGAGATGAGAAGCAGAGTCTTGAGCTAAAGCTTCAACATAATTCTTATGCCTTTTGGTGCCCCACTTTGTGCTATTTATTAATCTCCCAATCTCATATGCTCCATAGGGGTAAACTTGTCCAATACGATCGTAACAGTAGACGGGCTACATCACATCCATTAGGGTGCGACCCTTCTTTAAATCATGCGTGAATGCAAAATGATTTATGCACCAGATTGTCTTATCATTCTTGTAGAAGCTTTTCTTTAAAAAACATAAGCTCTAACATTTGCGTTTAAACATAAAAATTATAATTTTAAAAAAATAGTATTTGAAGTTAAGTTTTAAAATGATATTTGAAACTTAAAATTATGTTTGAACCTGCATTTCACTAGAAATATATTGCAGTTGAGTGAAGTAAAAAAAATCGAAAATCTGAAATTTTGAAAAATTTATTTTCGAAAAATATCCTAAAATTTATAAAATTTCGTAGACAAACACATTTTTAAAAAATCGAAAAGAGGGAAAAAAAATCATGAACAAACGGCTCCTTAGTTTTTTCAGAAGAAAAATTATCAACAAGTCTCTGCAGTCTACACTACGGTCTATAATTCTTTTATAACTAAAAAAGAAAAAATGGGCAAACAAGGAAAATTTGCAAAACTATGCTACAGATTTAATGCCAAATTGTCAAGCTTCCACCAATTGTCCACTGCAGTCTCCTAAAACTGGTTTGTCTGAAAACCAGTCAGCTATGTATGCATCAAATTTGAAACCTTCTGATGCATCAACTATTCCAGCAGAAAAATCAGATCAGTGCTGGACAAAGTCCTCAGTGCAGAGTAAAACCATCGACTAGCAGCACTTGGTGCAATATAAACCAACTGCTGTGTCTTTTGAACAACAGGAGAAGTTCACACTATTCAAGGATCAAAATGTTCCCAACAGACCATTGCTTGATAAAACAGTCACTGAAGTTTCTTTACTGCCAAAGGTGGATTCCACATGTCCAACTCATACCCCGGCTGATCGAGATGCATATGGGACAGAGGATATAATTCAGACGTCAATATTACCTGAGTCGATGGAGGAGATAATGAAGTCTACTGCAGGTTATGATACTTCAAGTATTCAGATTGGGCAGGAGAATGGTCTGGAGGGTGAGACAGTACAGCTGAATCCAAAAATAGATTTGGATACTTCTGAGCATACCAAAACAGAAGCTGGCAACAACAATATTCAAGAAACTAGGCTAACTGAGCAGCAGCTTGTTTTACAGAATGCACACGACCAGATCACAATGCAGGTTACTCAAGCTGATGCTACTGAGGGGAAGGTTTCGAACTCCAAAATCTTAACACTCAACAGAGATAACAATCCAGCTGTACATACATCTCCAAACATAGCTACTACAAGGTCAAAATTTAACAGTAAGGAAACAATCTTCACAGGACAGAATAGGCAGATGGCCTTTGCTCAATGCTCGACATTCATATCCAATTCCGATGCCAAGACATCTTTCAAGGATTACAGAAAACCAACTTCTTCCTCTGGAAATAACAAACAAACTTTCTTTACCAGGAGACACTTGGTTGTTAGTTCAAAATTGTGGAAAGACCAACGCGATTATGACGACGACGAGGCGTTAGGAGAAGGATTTGCTGCTTTCTCATCGTCAGACGACGACCAAGATTTTGAGGACGATACTTCAGGAGAGGACAGTGAGGATCATTTCACAACTCAAAGGAAGTTAGCGACAACTAAGGGTGCAATTCCAGCTGCTAATCGACTTGCAACACCATTGCCGATAACTGCCGAAATAAGATTATATCAATTAAACCAAACACTTCTTTGGAGAAGGGACAAAAACAAATTGTGGTAACTGCTTCAGAAGTCGATCTACAGCATACACAATTTCTGAAGGAGGAGATAGGAAGACACATATACGAAGAAGGGGAGGAAGAAGATATTTTATCACATTGCAGAGCAGAAGCATCAAGAAATGGAGATTTATCACCGAGGCATTTTAAAACAAGTACGAAATCTCATGCAAGAGATACAAGTTGTGAAGGTAGGATGAGAGAAGTCGATAACATACGGAGACCACTAATGAGAATCACAAAGCAAAAACAAGTCATGCAATCACTTGTTACTAAACCAAATCATTCGAGGAACAAGCGTGAATTTTAAAGTCATAAAGAGAATCCTCTGACAATTGGATCTAACATTCCATAAATATGAAGAAAAGAAAGCAAATCCGCTTTCTTTACCATCACATTAATGTTCATCGTTTTCTTGCTTTTATTTCATGAGGCTTTTTAGGGTCTCGATAGGATTTATAAGGTAAGGTTGCTGCCGGTTATCGTTACATGGGTGACAATACTGGCGTCTCCCTCCTTATCGTATAAACCTATCTTCTTGTAATTTTCCGTTGCTTTTTTGTAATATTATCATAATAGGCTAAATACGGTAAGGTTAGACCGGTTGTGTTATATGGGTAACAACTCCGCCGATTTGACTCCCTTACTCGTTATTCACCTATTTGTGGTAACTTTATCTTCTATTAATAAAATCTAAAATTTGCTAAAAAAAAAATATACCAAAGGTGTCGAAGAGAATCAGAAAAGCAGCAGCCGGAGAGTCGAGTCAATTTCTGATTTTGGCAGGATGCTGCCATATAAAGACAGATGACAAGGAAACATGAGAGAACAATCTGAAAAACCCGTTTGGCCATAAATTTTATGAAAGTATGTATGGGGCTTTTTTGGCGTATACATGTTTATCATAAATTTTAGGGTGAAATTTAAAAGTAATCAAATTTATAAGTAATAATTAAAAAATAGCCATAATTTTAAAATTAATAGAAATTTAATCATTTTTATATAAAAATAAATTTGAATGGAAATATCGTTTAAAATTCGAAAAATATTTCAACATAATATATTGTAATTCAAATTTTACATGGAGTTCCATCACAGTATATTGGAGATTCAACATAATATAGCAGAGTTCCAGCATAATATACTCGAAGTTCATACGCAGGTGCACTAATCTCTAGTATAATATACTGTAACTTTATGTGGTGCAGTAAAAAAATGGCTACTTTTTAATGACTTTGTAAAATGTGGCTATTTTTAATTACCAATTTGAAAACTGGCTAGTCCATGCTATTTTTGCTAAATTTTATCCATATTTTGACAAATTCCCAAAACCCAAAAACAAATCCCAAAACTAGATCAAAAGCTAGGTTTAGCCCAAAATATTACTATTATATTTTTTAAAAAATGCCCCCAACTTTTGTATTTTATAAAAGAGCCACCATTTATTATTTTGTAACAATGTTGCTTTGTCTTCTTGATCATTTGATAGTGTATTATATAGTTCATTATAAAAATAATAATTACATGCCAAATTTATTTATGTTCAGGACTATAATTTACAATATTATAATGAATGTTATTGATGAGGGTGCTATTGGATATTTGTGATAGTTTTTAGAACTTGTGAACATAAGTTATGTTTCATATTTGTTTCAAAAAAAATGAAATAAATATTCATGTCCAAACACATTTTCATATTCCAACCAAACTTCATCCAATTCAGATTAAAATTTGGAAATCTATGGCCAAACACTAGCTTACTCCTTCTGTCACATATTTTAGTGCAAAATAAGAAATTGGTCGGCCGATTTAAATTAATGACATACGCTAGCTATATATATATATAAAATATTTTTTTCATAATTTAATGTAAATGGAAAAATATCTTAAATCACTCCTAAATTTGGCTCAGATTTTTAATATCCTCCCTGAACTATGCCCGGTCTTAATTAATTCCCTCAACTTGGCCTTTTGAGAGTCATTACCTCCCTAGACATTGGTGTGGTAAAATGTGTGGGTGCACTCGCCTGCCACGTGAATTTTTCTGTATATGTGGCATTTTTTTTGAAAAAAAAATATTTTTACCTTTTTAAGAATATTAATTTTTTCGATAATTTTTTTCGAATATAATTTATAATAGAACATGGATAGAACAACATTACTTAGGCTAAATATTTTATTTTTAAGTTTTAGTCATTTTTTTTAATTTGACCTAAAAATAAAGATTTATACAATTGAAATAAAGTCAAGTCATCTAAAAAGTTATTAAAAATATCAATTATTTTGGCTATAGTTTTTTATATATCTCTAAATTACGGTGCCGTAAAAATATTTTTTTTTACAAATTTTACCTAAAAAGGTAAAAATATACAGTTGAAATAAATAGTCATTGCATCAAAAGAAAAAATAAAAAAAGTGTATAATTAAAAGAAACAAAATGAATCACCAGACTAGCAGGCGCACGTTAGCAAGGCTAGCAAACCTGCGCTTTTGCCATGGCTAGACAAAGGAAGAGGCAACAATCGTTAATGGAGGACAAGGTAGATGATAGTAAGAAGGAAACACCAGTAATCAACCAGCCTACTCGCTGGTTAACGGGTATGGGCTCTGAACCCACAGTGTTTCATAACCCAGTTGACGACGAAAGAAGAAATGGTACGATATTGACGCCGGACACGGGCATTCAACAGCGGCTAATTCCGGTAACTTTTTGAAGTTTTTTACCTAAGAAACTTCAGCCGACTAGGGAAGAAATTGAAGAATGTGAAGAACAAACACAAGTGAAGGAAACAATGGAGCAACCACTAGTCCACATGCGATTGCAATTCTCAGCACATGCAAATTCAGCTCAGATCAAGCAAGATGTAGCAGATCCAGGGGGAGAATAGAGGAAAAAGGTTTCCATGCAGAAGAATAGGAGCTCTCAAAAAGGCAACACACTGAGCTACATTCCACCTGCTATGAGAGATGGAACTTTATTAGTGCAAATTATGATGAGGATACAAAGGAATTGGAGGCTTATTGGAGCAATGCTCTGATTGGGTTTGTGCTGGGGGAGGATCCGTATGAGAAAACAATGGAATATTATGTCACTAACATGTGGAATTTTATTGAAAAGCCTTAAATAATGTACCATGAGGATGGGTACTATATATTCAGATTCGAGAATGCTGAGGATAAGGACCTTGTATTACAAGCAGGTCCTTACACATTTCACAATAAGTCGTTTGTGTTGCAACAATGGAGAATGGACTTCAAGTTTGATCCGGGGAGCATAAGTGTGATTCCATTGTGGATCACATTCCCAGGCTTACCTCTGGGTTTTTGGTCTACTGAAGCTTTGATCAAGTTAGCTAGTGTAGTTGGAAAACCTTTATATACTGATAAGTTTACAGCAGAATTAGAAAAGGTGTCCTATGCTAGAGTGATGGTTGATACTGATATATCTAAGCCATTACCAGACAGGTTTGAGCTTCAAACAAAGAGGGGGATCATAGTCCAACAAATAGACTATGACTGAAAACCAAAATATTGTGGTAATTGCATTAGATTTGGGCACAATTCTTATGAGTGTTGGCATAAGGAAATGCAAGATAAACCAAGGGAAGACAAATATCAACTAAAAGAAACAGAAAAGAAGAAACAGCTGCACAGGGGAACCATGAAATGGATTCCAAAAACAAAGAGTAACGATGAGGCAGTTCAACTGGAAAAGAAGGCAGGGGATACAACAAAGCCAGATGAAAATGACATTGCTAAACCTGTGGATAATAGGAAACTGAAAGGCAAAAGTGTACAGCAAAATGTAGCTGGTATCCTGAACTCAAACAACAGATTCTCTATATTACAGATGGATGTTAATTCTGGGGACGCTGGCCCATCCAGCTTCACCCCCAAAATGAATCTATGCACCTGGAATATTAGGGGCCTGAATAAGACCCAAAAGCAGAAAGAGTTAAAAATATTTCTGAGGAAAAAAAGTGGATTTTATGGGTTGTTTAGAAACTAGAGTAAAGGAAAGGAAGGCTAGAAGGATACTAAATAAAGCCTGCTGTGATTGGAGATACTGCTGCAATTATAATGAACATTCCAATGGGAGAATTTGGATAATGTGGAAACCAAACATTGAGGTGAAAATATTGATGACTGATGAACAATTTATTCACTGTGAAATTCAGGAAAGAGGTATCACGTTCAAGACTCTAATTACAGTGGTATATGCAAGCAATGAGTCAAATAAGAGACAACAATTATGGGATAGGCTGGTGCATATAGGAGCATCTATTCAGGAAAGCTGGCTGCTTAGTGGGGATTTCAATAATGTACTTCACACAGATGACATGATTGGATCACCAGTTACACAAAGTAAGATTAAACGTTTCCAGGAAGCAATAAACTCACTTCAACTTACTCAGTTGAAGAGCTTGGGATGGTATTAATCTTGGTGTAACAAACAACAACCTGGAAGAAGAGTGTATAGCAGGATAGATTGGACACTTGGAAATGTGGTATGGATGCAGAATTATAGCCACTTTGAAGCTGATTTTCTATATCCTGAGGTATCATATCATTCCCCTATTCTTATACAATGCAAAGCTGTGGATCAGAGAAGGAATTTGCACCCCAAACCTTTTAAACTGTACAATTCTGTGACGGAGCATGCAGACTTTGCTGGTATAGTGGAAAGGGTTTGGAAACAAGAGGTGAATGGTGGAAATAGTGGTAATATGCATAGGGTATGGAAAAAACTCAAAGTTTTGAAATGGGAATTGAAGGAGTTGAACACTTATATGGCATCCTATATAATTCATCTCAATAAAGCTAGATAGAAACTTGACGCCATTCAGATTGAACTGAGGAGCAACAATATGGATTAGGAGCTAATAGATCAAGAAAAGATGACTTTAATAGAAGTTGAGAAATGGAGCAACATAGAGGAACAAATTCTTCATAAGAAATCCAGGGCTCAGTGGATCTATTGTGGAGATTCAAATTCCAAGTATTTCCATGCACAATTGAAGATGAGAACAAACATGAACACTATCAACTCTATCTACACTGACCCAGGGGATAGATTGTTTGATCCTAAACTACTGGAGGAAGAGTTTATAAAGGCTTTCAGCAAGATTCTGGGGGAAAGTAACTCTATATGTCAATGTCCAAATACTAAAATTATTCAAAAGGGACCTTGTCTTAGTATGCAGCAAAAACAATCACTAATCAGGCTAGTCACAAGGGAGGAAATTCATCAGGCAATCAAAGATATGCCCCATGATAGGGCACTGGGAGTAGATGGGTTCCCAATTGATTTTTCCACAAGGCACTGAAAATCTGTTGGTGATGACATATTTGAGGCTGTGAAGGATTTTTTTTAGACTGCCAAACTGCACAGAGGAATGAGTAGTACAGCAGTAACATTGATACCAAAAGTGCAAATCCTAGTCAAGTAAAAGATTATAGGCCCATAGCTTGCTGCACAAATCTATATAAAATAATCACAAAATTCCTCACAGCAAGGATCAAAACAGTCATTGGTGATTTGATAGGAGGTTCACAGTCAGCTTTCATTGAAGGCAGGAGCATAATAGATAACATCCTATTTACCCATGAGCTATTCAAATGGTATAATAGGAAAGGAGTTTCCCTATGATGTGTGCTAAAAGTTGACCTGAGGAAGGCCTATGATACAGTAGAGTGGTGTTTTATAAAAAGACTACTGCTGGACATGGAATTTCCTTACAAATTCACAAGCTGGATAATGGAATGCATATCATCTGTTACATATTCTTTAAGTTTAAATGGTGGTCTCACAACACCATTTAAAGGAAAAAGAGGAATAAGGCAAGGTGACCCAATGTCCCACAAAACAATCAAAAAAATTCTAAAAAAGACTTTTTTGATTGGATGGAAATGAATGAAAAAATATTAAATCGTCCCATATTGAATCTGGAATTTTGGTTCTTCCCAGAATTTGTACCACTTTATAATGTATATAAAATAAAACCGTGGATTATACCAAGCAAATTACTTCTTTTCAATTTCAATACAAATGAAAATGTTAGTCAAAATAAAAACATCAATAAAAACCAAAAACAAAATTTTTTTCTACGATCAAATAAAAAAATAAAGAATCGAATTCAAGAAGCAAAAGAACTCGCAAGTCAAGGAGAAAAAGAGCGTGGATCAGATATAGAAAACAAAGGAAATATGGTATTTTCTTTTTTATTTAGGATCTTTCTTATTTACCTTTAAGGCATCCTATTCCCCGTTTTGACTTTCTTTTGGAATCGTCTTCTTTTAAATAAGATCTTCTCCCTTGTTCTTCCCTCTTCCTATGATGAAGACCTGCTAAGTGATTTCCGAAATGTCATAGCTATACAATATTTCCGCGGGGAATTTATGCAGATGATGAAAAGGAAGGACTTCAAGTTTCATCTTAGATGCAAGAAGTTGGGAGTGGTTCATATTTGCTTTGCTGATGGCCTGCTAATATTCTGTAAAGCTGATGTTCCGTCTGTTGGACTATTAAAACAGACTCTCCACAAGTTTGCTGCAACATCAGGTCTTCAGGCAAATGCAGATAAGTATGCAGTCTACATAGCTGGGGTTCCTAATTGGCTCAAGGAGGAAATCATACAAGAGTTGGGATTCCCTGAAGGTACCCTTCCATTCAAATATCTTGGTGTACCTTTGGATTCCAAAAAGCTATCTATTACACAATGTTGGCCACTAGTGGAGAAGGTAACTCAGAAAATTAACTGCTGGACATCAAGACTACTATCATATGCAGGCAGACTTCAGTTGATAAAGTCTGTTTTGTTTGGAGTGCAATCTTATTGGTCTCAGATTTTCTTGCTGCCCAAGAAAGTAATGAAGATGATTTAGGCAATACGCAAATCATTCTTGTGGGCTGGTACAGCTACAGTGTCAAAGAAAGCATTAGTTTCTTGGGAAACTATATGTTTACCATAAAGTGATGTGGGTCTTAATGTAATGAGTCTGCTATATTGGAACAAAGTTGTTGTTGCAAAGCACTTATGGGCAGTGACAATGAAGAAAGACAACTTATGGATCAAATGATTACACATTTATTACATAAAGAACAAGGCTATTGAAGATGAGCCTACTCCTAAGAATGTTGCCTGGGCTTTGAGGAAATTTTTTGAGACAAGGACACTGATAACAGAGCTTCAGGGTATCCATGGTAGTCTGGAGTGCATATTAAAACAACTACAAAGGGGAGATCTATTTAGTATCAAAAAACTCTATAGACTGCAATTTCCCCAATTCCAGAAAGTCCACTGGAAAAGCATCATTTTGCAGGCACAGTTGCATCCAAGGTTCAAATTCATTCTATGGCTTGCATTGCATAGAAGACTAGTGGAGAGATTATTGAAGTTTGGTTTACAGACTCCACAACATTGTATTTTTTGCAAGCAAGCAGATGAATCATTTGATCACCTATTTTTTGCTTGCCCGACATCTTTGGAACTATGGAACAGATTGTTAAGATAGATGTGATACCAGAGAACCATTTGTGATTGGAATAGAGAGGTTGAATTGGTTAGCAAGAATGGAAAAAGGAGAAATGGTCAAGCTTCAATAACCACCCGTGTTTTTGGGATGCTAGTATATGTTATATGGAGACAAAGGAAAAAGCTTAGATTCCAAGGAGGTAGAATGATTATCAGTAATATATGCAAGGAAATAGCAGTCCACATACACATAAGGGGGTCCTCAACTCATAACTGGAAGGATGCTTTGCGAAGGATAAATAGCTACCATTAAGGGTAATATGTCGTTTTCAATTTTGTTCTATGAGCTTGTATAATTTTGATGTATTGATGTATATGCATAGTCTAAGTAGCGACTCTTAAAATACAAAATTTGAGGTTAGTAGTTGGTCAGCAGCTACTGGTTTGTAATTGGTTTTTTTGATGAAATGGAAAGAAACATTTTATTCAAAAAAAAAAAGAATCACTTGCATTATATTGCAATTGTACACTCTTTTTATTTCTTCTTTTGATACAATGACTATTTATTTCAACTGTATATTTTTACTTTTTTAGATAAAGTCTGTAAAAGAAAATATTTTTAGAGTACCGTAATTTAGAGCTATATAAAAAATTATAGAAAAAATAATAGGTATTTTTTACAATTTCTTAAATGACTTGACTATTTATTTAAATTGTATAAATCTTTATTTTCAGATCAAATTTAAAAAATATATTTAACTAAACACTTTATTATTTTTGAAAAAATAAATTATTTAGCCTAAATAATGTAGTTCTATCCAAGTTTTATTATAAATTATATTCGAAAAAAATTATCTGAAAAGGTAATATTCTTAAAAAGGTAAAAATAGATTTTATTTTTCAGAAAAAATGCCACGTGTACAGGAAAAATCTACGTGGCAGGCGAGTGCGCCCACACTTTTTGCTACATCACCGTCTAGGGGGTAATGAATCTCAAAATGTCAAGTTGAGGGGGGTAATTATTAAGACTGGACATAGTTCGGGGAGGATACTAATAATCTGAGTCAAGTTTAGAGAAGATTTGAGATATTTTACCTTTACTTTGAGAGGGTACAAAATTTAAAAATAGTACTCTCTCCATCCATAATAGGTGACTTTTTAGCATTTGGCACAACCTTACAAATATACTAACTCTTAGAGGCAAAAAAAAAATTTGACTAAATTTTCCTTAATTAAATTTTGCATATTGTTAACTCAACACATTAAGATATGTAAAATAATGGTAAATTTAAGAAAAATAAAGTTATTTCCTTCTCTATTATGTAAAATGATACTTATTTTAAATCAAAATAAAAGATAAAAAATTACTTATTATGAATCAGGGTGAATAAAAATTTAATGGCAAAAATAAGTTATAAGTGTCATGTATTTATAAGTCATCTCATAGGATAAAATAAAAACAATAAAATTGAATCACTTCTAAATATAAAAAAATATTATTTGTATATAAAAATTACCATCATATAATTTGAAACAAATCGAGTATTAATAATGCACATTCGTTGCACCTGTCACAATAACCTTAAACTCGCTCGCTTACTTCAAAATAAAGTTATTGATTGGGATGCTCATTTGTTAATATTTTAATTTAAGAGATTTTTTTGTCTGTTCCTTAACTTTTGTCATCTTCCAATTTTGATTTTCTCAACGTTTGACAAATAAGCATATGTAACCGGTTACTATTACAGTGTTGAACTTTTGGTCCATACGGTAACATATTTTCGTAAATAAAATGGGAATAATAACACATTTGGTCCCTTAGTTATGGGTAAATTTTCATTTTGATTCTCATATATATATATATATATATTGTCAGATTCCTTTATGGAGGAAGTATGTTATATTCTAAATATTTTTACAACTAGGTTACCGTCAACTAAAGTTGTTTCTCATGGACCCTTCAGCTCAAGGGACATTGTAAAGAAAGCAACAACAAGCTAATAGGAAATTAAAAGGTCCAAGAAAAACAAATACAAGAATTGTATTAGTATTACTGGAAAGACTAGGAGATACTCTCGATTACTTGTTAACTTTAACTCTAATACTAGCTTTCCATACTCTTCCATCGAGGGTCGTGTTTTCGGTAAGCTTAAGCAATGATATATGCTGCTTAATCAACTCTCTCATAACTATTAGCCTACATGTACCCTTCCTCGGACCCGTTAGTCAACCTCTCACACCTCCTAAACCAGACATCTACATTTTTCCTTTACACATGCCCCTCATAATCATTTAATTGGAGGTTGTATATGTCAAATATCAGAAGGACTAAAACTAAACCTTATCAAATAACTAAGGGACTAAAAGTGCTACTAACCTATAAAATGAATTACAATAGTTAATCACGTGAATATTTTGATATGAGAAATTATTTTGATACCTTTACTCATTATTTTAGCTTAAACTTCATTTTGCTTAACTTTGTGAAAATTTGTCGGTTGAGGGACCAAAAGTACATACCATGTGCATGGGAGGTTAAATGTTCTTTGGATATTAAAATCATTAAAACTAGTACGTGAGATTTATTCTTATGTGTAACGATTCGATCGGTCGTTTTGAGTTTTAACGCGTCGTTCAGCAGTTTGAGGTCATGAGCTGTTTCACTTAAGGTATTATGACTTGTATGCATGGTCCGAAATGAATTTTGGAAAATTCGGGGTTTAATTGTTCAATATTAAGTTTGTTTAAGACTTCGTGTTTATTTCTATGAATTTCATTATTTATTGTTTAATGTATAAAGAAAATAATTTCAACAAATACTAACATTGGAATTTAATTAACTTCTTGGTGTTGGCTTGCCCGGTAGTGTATCCGGCGCCATCATGATCCTTAGTGGATTTTGGATCGTGACAACATGGTATCAGAGGACTAGGTTTCCTTAGGTCTCACGAGTCATGAGAAAGTCTAGTAGAGTCTCGCGGATCGATACAAAGACGTCTGTACTTATCTTCGGGAGGCTACAGGGTTATTAGGAGCACTTTCCTTCTTGATTTCCTCATCATGTGATTTAATTCCTTGAGGCTTATGCACAAGTTGTCATGATGCTTATGAACGGTTGTCGCGCGGTATTGATGTGATGGTAGGATGCTTGCCCACGTGTCGGGGAAGTAGATGACTTGAATGTAGGTTTACTCAGTGCATGATTTAGAGATTCAGTATTTTATTCCTGGCGGGAAAAGGCACTCGGTCTAAGAATGTTCAGATTGAGTAGAAAGGTTTAGTATTTGCAAGTATGGTGGAATTTTCGTCTTTGAAGAGGTATCGTTGTCCTTGTTGAATGTACTAAGTCCGCCGGTGATAAGACCTTCTACAATTCGCCTTGAGGCAGGATATTGTAAGATAGTATCGGAGAAGTGGATGTCAAAGATCGCAGGGTGCGGTAGTTTGGGATTGAATCGATGTTCTAATATCGACGATTTGAGAAAGGATGATCTTCGAAAAGGTTTAAGGTTAGCAATGATCTATTGGTTCAAGTGCTACTAAGATAGATTTTGATCTAAGGCATCGGCTAAACAATAATGAAGAGGAAGAACATGTGGGAAGTGTAATGCGATGGTTAAACTTCTAGAAGGCCGGGTGTAAGAAGTGGAGGTCAAGTAGTTTCTTAAGAAAGTGATTCTGCCCAAAGTGAATGAGTGGCAGAGTAGTATGTGGGTTCAATGGCAGGATAAATACACCATTGAGGAAAGTTTGGAGTGATTTGGGAGTTTTAGTGGACAGTGGGTGGGACTACAGACTTAATTTGAAGTATCGGCCATTATATGGCGGGAGATTTGATATGACGGAAAGGGGTTGCTTGATATGAAGGAAGATACAACATAACTTTGAATTGAAAAATATTGTCGCATATTTAGTTGATGTCCGCGAAGAGTGAATGGACTGGTGCAGCTGGTGAATGAGCATGGGCTCGTGTGGGTTATCTCTTATGAGCAGGTCGGCGGTCGCATGGTTGGTAAAGCTCCCGCAAAGGATTTTACTGGATATCCGGTAAGAGGTCTAATATGTGAATGCTTCTAGGGATTCAGAGTGTTCATAAAATGCAAGTATTTTGAGGAATTTGGCGGTCTAATTATGCATGGTTATGTCAATAAGAGATAAAGAATCTTTGTGAGTTCCAAATTTGTATAATAGAGGCTTCAAACTAAGTGGGAGAGTCTCATTGCCTACGATTATATTGCATGGTCATCTATTTATCAAATTGCTAAGAGGAATGAACATAAGAGTTAATTTGAGCAAATAAATTGTTAAGGGTATGCTAGGGCTGGCCTTATTGGTTCATGTTCAAATTTAGGGAAGAATTCAGGATTTATGCCTTGTATAGATGCGGGTTTTCAAGGAAAGTGATTCGGCCGGGCCACGATTTTAGAGGACCTAGAAAAATTATATTTTGGATTTACCAAGATTTTGGACATGAAATTTTGAGTAAATCATATATTTGAGTTCGTGAGGCAATGCGTAAACTTTATGTTCGAAAATTTGAATCTACGCATGGGCCCGAGGGCATTTTTATCAATTTTTCGATTGGGGTTAGGAGTTGTTATAAACTGGATGATTATGAGTAATTGAATATATAAAATGGATTTGCATAATTTTTGGCTAGTTTTGGAGCGTGGTGCATCAATTTAAGTCTTCGGAAGGGCGTGGAATGCCGGTTATGGAACTTAGGAGTAGTCTTCTTTCTGACTTTGTAAGAGGGAATTGTCCCCATATATGAGTTAATTGGTTATGTGATCCTATTTGTGTGGGGGGAAGGGGGCTACGTATGCACGAGGTGACGAGAGTCTATGCGTAGCTACTAATATGCTTAAGTCCAGGTAGTTTAGGGTCCAAAATCATGCTTACTTGTAATACTTGCAACCTTTTTGACAAACTTAAAATTTTTTAAAATATATCGAACGTGTAAATGAATCTCTAAAAGGCTAGATATCATTTCTTGACTTTTAAAAGAGAAAGTTGTCTTTTCCAGAATATTTTCTCCTCGATGAATTATTAATTTGACTGTTTGAATGTGTTTATCTATTGTGGAACGGGTCGAACGCCTCGGTAGATTAAATAGATGCATCTATAGTTCGCCACCATTCGACCCACTGGCATTGCACATTTTAAATATTGTTAGATAGGATTGTACGACCTCAGCATGATTTGTGCATGCTTGTATTACTTGCCTTGAGATTTATAGATGTTTATAATTGTTCTCCATGTCCTGAGATAAATGCTTAAATGATGAAAATAAATCTGGAAATTTTCTATTAATAAATGAACATTATATTTGCTTCATGCTATTGAGTTAACGTCATTTTATGAATATCATCCATTCACTATATTTTTATATATTATTATTTGTCATGACCCAAATTTTCAACTTTCGGGGATCGTAATGACACCTACTAATGGGAGCTAGGCAAGCCAAATTTAATTACTTTCCGTTAATAACAAAATCCCCTTTTAACAATTATCCGCAATAATATAAAAACATCGAAATTTAATAATATGCGGAAGTCTTAGTTATAGAAAACTGAAACACATTGCGGAAGTTCAACATAGCCTCTACTCAAAACCTGGTGTCACATAACTCACGAACTGCTAAGATTTACTACATACAATGGTCTAAAAGAAAATATAATTATTTGTCTCGAAACAATGAGATAACACACAACATTAAAGGATAGGGGAGGCGCCGGGCCTGCGGACGCCTGCAAGGCTACCTTGGGTCTCTCTGCACTGAAGGTCTGCTCCCACTCTATTGCTGTTGCTGCTACTTCTACTGCTGACCGAAACCTAGATCTATATAGCACAGAGTGTAGTATCAGCACAACCTACCCCATGTGCTGGTAAGTGTCTAGCCTAACCCCGACGAAGTAGTGACGAGGCTAGACCGAACTACCACATAAACTTGTGCAGTTATATATGTATACAACGGAATTGAAATACAAGGCAAGTAAACAGTAAGGGAGGGGAAGCATGCTGTGGGGAGATAATAGTCTCTAGTAACAGTTGCCTAGTAACGAAGGAAAAACACAACTCATACAATAATAAGGCACAGATATCAACAAGTGCACGACATCACCCTTCATGATTTTACTCTCATCCTTACCAAGAAATAGTGTAGCAAAACAGGCATGGCATCACCCTTCGTGATTTTACTCTAATTCTTCACATATAGTCAATAGTATAGGCACGGAATGGCACATCGTGCAGCACGGCATCATCCTTCGTATTTTACTCTCTTTTCCTCACAATAAGCAAACAGTGCACGACATCACCCTTTGTACTTTTACTCTGATTCCTCACATATAGTCAATAGTATCGACACATAATGGCACGTCGTGTGGCACGGAATCATCCTTCGTGCTTTAAACTCTTTCCTCTCGAGAAAAAAATAATGCTCGACATCATCCTTGTGCTTTAACACTCTTTCTCACCCAATCAACAATCACAAACAAGGGAAAGGGAATAAATAAACAAATAATGGAAATCACGGCAAGGGAGCAATAACAAGCAATCAAAACCCTACGAGGGTACAACATCAATAATCTCAACGTCCCGACAAGGGAATAGATCATAAATCTCTTTCTCTTTCTTTCAGTTTCATCTCATAGTTCACATTATCACTTGAGTCAATTCTCCAAAGATTTGCTTATCTCATATACTTTCAAAACTTGTATTTCAACCGGAGCCAACGCTCCACGAAGTTTAAAGATCACAACTCATTTCACAAGCTCTTTACAACATGTAGAAGTCATAAAATAAGCAGGGAAGGAAAACAAAATTCAACCTATTCGCAAAATATGGACTCACGGTTATGCTATATACCAATGTGTAGATACCAGTCACCATGCATATACATCGTACTCGGCAATTAGAAAATAACAAATAAGACTCAACTCATATCCCCTCAAGCTAGAGTTAAACCAAACGCTTACCTCGATGCCTTGAATTCAACTCAAGCCGCAATTATGGCTTTACCCCTCGGTTCCACCACAAAATCGCTCGAATCTAGTCACAAATTACATAAATACATCAATAAATGCTAAATGAATCAATTTGAATGTATAAGAATGAATTTCCCAAAGTTTTGCCCAAAAGTCCAAAAACGCCCCCGAGCCCATGTGGTCAAAAGGTGACGTTTGAACCACAACACGGTTACCCATTCACCCACAAATCCATATCTATGATTGGTTTTGAAATCGGACCTCAAATTGAGGTCCAAATCCCCAATTTTTGAAAACTTTAGGTTCTACCCAAAATCCCTAATTTCACTAATGGAAACCCTTGATTTTAAGTTGAAAACATGTTAAATGATGTTAAAGATTGAAAGAAATGAGTAAAAACCAACTTACAAATGATTTGGAAGAAATCTTGTTCTTGAAAAAATCACCCAAGAAGTTTGTGTTATGAAAGAATGGTGAAAATGGTTCAAATTCGACTAAGTATAAAATTTGCTGGGTCTGAGATATGGGAAATGCGACCTGGGGTACGCAATTGCGAACCCCGACCCTGCTAACTTGGGAAATGCGATGATGAGTTTGCATTTGCGAACTCTGAAGAAGCCTGGGACTTTCGCATTTGCGAGCAGTTACGTCGTATTTGCGACTTGTCCCTATTCGCATTTGTTAACAAGTAGATTGCATTTGTGATCAGGCAGTCAATTCCCCAGCCTCGCATTTGTGATGCAAGGCTCACATTTTCAAGCTTGCATTTGCAAGACCTTCTTCATAAATGCGAAGATACCAGAACTGAAATGCTAGATTTTTACAAGATACAAAAATGCACTTACGGCCTATCCAAAAGTCACCCGAGCCCTCGGGGCCCAAAACCAAACAAGCACACAACCTCAAAAACATATTAGGGACTTATCCGTGTAATCAGAACGCCAAAATAACATCATATACATTGAACTAAGCCTCAAATTCATGATTCCTTCCACATTTTTTTTATAAAACATCAAATTTCTATTTTAAGTCCGAAACATGTCAAACGATGTCCGTTTTCAACCAAATCTCACAAAAAGTTTTTAAATCATATATAAGACTCGTGGCAGGCGCCAAAACCAAAATACGGTCCCATACCATAGTCTTCTAATGGAATTTCATTTCCAATTTCCATAATTATTTTCTAGAAAATAATTTTACTCAAAAAATTATTTTTCGGGCTTGGGACCTTGGAATTCAATTCCGTGCATACGCCCAAGTCCCATATTTTCCTATGGACCCTGGGGGACCGTTAAATTATAGTTCCGGGTCTGTTTACCCAACATATTAACCGAAGACAAATTTAATAATTTTAATATCAAAATTTAGCCTTTTCAAACCAAATTCATATTTAAGCTTTCCGGCTACGCGCTTGGGCTGCACACGCAAATTGAGGCAACCCTAAACAAGGTTTTCAAGACCTCGGAGACACAGAATGAATAAAGAAACAGGTGATGACCCTTTGGGTCGTCATATTCTCCACCTCTAAAACAACCATTCGTCTTCGAGCTAACAAAAGGAAGAAGTACTTGAGTTGAGAAATAGATGAGGATAATGGCTCCACATATGAGACTAGGACTCCCAGGTCGATGCCTTAGGAGGCTGACCTCTCCACTGAACATCAATAGAGGTAAAACTCTTCGACCTCAATTGATGAACCTGCGAGTCTGGAATAGCTACTGGCGCATCTTCATAAGACATGTCCTGGTACAACTGGACGATGCTGAAATCGAACACGTGAGCCAGGTCACCATGATACCTCTGAAGCATGGATACATGAAAAACTGGATGCACGGCTGATAAGCTAGGTGGCAATGCAAGTCTATAAGACACCTCTCCCACTCGATCAAGAATATCAAACGGACCAATGAACATAGGGCTAAGCTTGCCCTTCTTCCCAAATCTCATCACGCCCTTCATAGGCGACACTCGGAGCAATACCTGCTCACCAACCATGAAAGCTACATCTCAAACCTTACGATCTATAACTATTTTTCCTGGACTGAGCTGTACGAAGCCTATCCTGAATGATCCGGACCTTGTCTAAGGCCTCCTGAACCAAATCAGTACCCAACAACCGATCCTCTAGATCAAACCATCCAATCGAAGATCGACATCTTCTACCATATAAAGCCTTATAAGGGGCCATCTTAATGCTCAACCGATAGTTGTTGTTGTAGGCAAACTCTGATAAAGGCAAGAACTGGTCCCACGAGCCTCCAAAATCAATGACACAAGCTCGAGCATATCCTCTAATATCTGAATAGTTCGCTCGGACTGACTATCTGTCTGGGGATGAAATGTTGTACTCAACTCCACCCGAGTGCCCAACTCTCGCTGAACTGCTTTCCAGAAATGCGAGGTAAACTGCGTACCCCTGTCCGAAATGATAGATATCGGTACCCCATGAAGGCGAACAATCTCCCGGATATAGATCTCAGCTAACCTCTCAGATGAATAGGTGGCTTCAACAGGAATGAAATACACTGACTTGGTCAGCCTATCAACAATGACCCAAACTACATCGAACTTCTTCCGGGTCAACGGAAGTCCAGTAACGAAATCCATGGTAATCCTCTCCCACTTCCACTCGGGAAGCTCGATCCTCTGAAACAATCCTCCAGGTCTCTGATGTTCATACTTAACCTGTTGACAGTTCAAACATCGAGCCACATATGCAACGATATCTTTATTCATCCTACGCCACTAATAATACTGCCTCAGATCCTGATACATCTTTGCGGCACCCGGAAGAATAGAATACCGGGAACTATGGGCCTCCGCTTAGATCAACTCTCGAATACCATCAACATTAGGCACACAAACTCTCTCCTGCAATCTTAAAACACTATCATCATCTAAGGTCACCTGCTTGGCACCTCCACACTGCACCGTGTCTCTACGGACAAACAAATCATCAAACTGCAGATCAAGGACACATTCCAATAATAAAGAGAGCGACCGTGCAACATAACACTTGGCCAGGCTCAGAGATAACCAACCTCACAAGTCGATTGGCCAAGGCCTGAACATCCAAAGTAAGCGGTCTCTGGACGACCGAAATATAAGCAAGACCGTCCATGCTGGCTGACTTCCTACTCATCGCGTCAGCCACCACATTGGCCTTTCTCGGGTGATATAAAATGGTGATATCATAGTACTTCAACAACTCCAACCACCTCCTCTGCCTCAAATTCAACCCGTTTTTCTTGAACAAGTACTGAAGACTCTTGTGGTTTGTGAACACCTCACATGCCACACCATACAAATAGTGCCTCCAAATCTTCAAGGCGTGAACAATTGCTGCCAACTCCAAATCATGTACTGGATAGTTATTCTCATGAATCTTCAACTGCCTCGAAGCATAGGCGATGACCTTTCCATCCTGCATCAACACTGAACCAAGCCCAACATGGGAAGCATCATAATAGAGTGTGTAGGATCCTGAACCTGTGGGAAAAACCAACACCGGTGTCGTAGTCAGAGCTGTCTTGAGCTTTTGAAAGCTAGCCTCCTTTTTTCAGACCATATGAACTGAGCATCCTTCTGGGTCAACCTAGTCATCGGCGCTGCAATAGATGAAAACCCCTCCATGAACTGACGATAGTAGCCTGCCAACCCAAACAAACTCCGAATCTCTATAGCTGATGCTAGTCTAGGCCAGTTCTTGACTGCCTCAATCTTCTTTGGGTCCACCTAAATACCATATGAGCTCAACCAGAATTAACATTTCGAGAACTTAGCATATAACTGACTATCCCTCAGAGTCTGAAGAACCACTCTGAGGTGCTGCTCGTGCTCCTCCTGGCTACGGGAATATATCAATATGTTAAGGCCTGAACACTCGGTTCATAAAAGTTTCTGGGGAATTTGTCAACCCGAATGACATAACCAAGAACTCATAATGCCCGTACCAAGTGCGAAAATCTGTCTTAGGGACATCGGATGACCTAATCCTCAACTGATGGTAGCCAGATCACAAGTCAATCTTGGAAAATACCCTGGCACCCTGAAGCTGATCGAACAAATCATCAATCCTCGGCAGTGGATACTTATTCTTGATCGTTACCTTGTTCAATTGCCTGTAATCAATACACATTCTCATTGACCCATCCTTCTTCTTGATGAACAACACCGGCGCACCCCAAGGCGATACACTGGTCTAATGATACCCTTCTCTAACAAGTCCTACAACTGATCCATTAAATCTTTCGACTCTGGGAGGGCCATGCGATACGGCGGGATAGAAATGGGCTGAGTGCCCGGAACCAGATCAATGCAGAAATTAATGTCTCTATCGGTGGCATACCCGGCAGGTCCGGAGGGAAAACCTCAGGGAATTCTTGAACAATGAGAATAGAATCAATAGAGGGGAACTCAGCACTGGAATCGCGGACATAAGCCAAATAAGCCAAATACCCCTTCTCGACCATACGTCGAGCCTTCACGTATGAGATAACACTGCGAGTGGAATGACCATGAGTCCCTCTCCACTCTAAACTAGGAAAATCTGGTAAGGCTAAGGCCATGGTCTTGGCATGCAAATCCAAGATAGAATGATACGGGGACAACCAATCCATCCCTAATATGACATCGAAGTCAACTATGTCTAAAACCAACAAATCAACATGGGTCTCAAGACCCCCAATCACTACAAAATAGGAACTATGAACTCGGTCGACCACGATATAATCACCCACCGGCGTGGACACATAAATAGAAATACTCAATGCATCACTAGGCATGACCAGGTACGGTGCAAAAATAAGATGACACATACGACCCTAGATCAAATAGCACTGAAGCATCTCTATCACAAACCAGAATAGTACCTATAATGACTACATCTGAAGGCTCAGCCTCTGGCTGTCACAGCTCTTTTTTCCCATACAACCCTGTTACGAAGTTGAGTTAGAAGAGTTTTTCCACTTAAAGCGACATTTTGAAAAGGGATTATTTATTATTTAGAGTTGCCACTTGGAATTGAGTTTTGGTGTTCCAAGTCACATTTTGTTTGAATCGATTTTCAAAAGGAAGGTTTGACTCTTAATTTATGGTATACGAAAACAGAAGACTGAGTAAGGAATTCTGTTGACCGACGGGAAGGTGTAAGGCATCCCTCGAGTCTCATGGTTCTAGCACGGTCACTTCTATTGATTAATGTAAGGCTTAAATTAATTTTTTATCTATTCTTGTATTTTTATTAATTATGGCTTATTTATTACCGTTTCACTTAATTTATTATATTTTTATTAATTTTATTGACCAAGATGCGATACGCACACAAGGTACTTCCTTGAAATTAAATATTAAACCAAGGTACGGAATGAACACATGATTATAACATAATTATTTTAAATTAAAAAGGTATCAAGACGCGGAATGCGCACATGATTCTTTTATTATTTAAGCATATCCATCCAAGGTCCGGGATGAACACATGGTCAAATAGCATATTTAGAATATTTAATAATTTTTATCTCTTTAATATTCAAGATATCTAATAATTGTATATTCTTATATATTGGTTGATATTTTGGAATTAATGTATAATATTTATTTTACAAAATAAAAAAAAGGTCAGCTTTATAGCTTCATTAACTTTGAGTGTAGTTTTTTCGTTTACCCACTATTTAGTTTATTAATTTAAATCTATACAACCTAACTACTAATAACTTCTCAGCAATGCAACATCATCAGCAATGTAAGAGAAATATTCGAACACAATTTTTTTTAATTATTATTAAAAGAAAAAAGTGAATTAAAGCTTTGAAAGAAGCCATGAAAAATTCCGTTTAATTAATTTTGCAGACTTGCCTATTGTTAGAGAAAAGCCGAAATCATACATTTATACTATATTAACAAAAAATTCTAATGATGGAGGCATGAGGAAGAAACATAGTAGAGTTTCTTAGAATAAAGTAAATAAAAGAAAACCTAAGGAAATTTTTTACTATTTTTCTTATGGTGAAATAAATAATGTTTATGTCTCCAAAACGAATTAAAATGGATAACATCGCTCTAAAGCAATTCCGATAAATAATCTGACAAACTAATAAAATTATATTTACGAGAGGAAAGTCAATATATAAATATAAGAAATAAGATTCCGATTGACCAAGTTTATGCAAATTATCTCAAGGGAAGAAAAATCCAAATCCCAAAAAATGTTACGCTAACTCGATCAACATGCCACGGGGACTGAACGTGAAATTATGTAAAAGAATAGATTAAAACTAAGAATAAAAGTGAAGAACAATTTTCAGATTTGTCCGATTTTTTTTTCCAAACATACATATACATTAATAAATAACAAGAAGAAACCGACGCCATCTAAAATACAAAAGAAAGCAAAAGAATAATTGAATTTAAATAAACTAACATCATACATTCAATTGTACATTATATTAAATTAACCGAAGAGATTGAGTGTTACCTTTTATAAGATTTCACAATAAAAGAATATCTATAGATTTAAAAAGTTGCAATACTAACCTTTTTAGAACCATGAACACAGAACCGCGAACGAAATCCCGTACTCTTATTTCCTTTCTTTCTTTCTGTTTCTTTCTTTTTGTTTGAATCTTTTAAGATTTATCTATTTTTATTATATTATTACTTATTATTATTATTATTATTATTATTATTATTATTATTTGCTTTGCCTTTTTTTTGTTTTTTCGTTAGTTATTATTATTATTTTGTTTAATAATTTTTACTTATTCTTTATTACCGATGAAATTAGAAAGTAAAATGCATAGTTAAAAATTTAGTTAGCTATCTTATAATTAAATATTATATACATAAGAAAATTAAATATTTACATTGCAGTTTAAATTATACTAAGAAAAATACTATAGCTTACATTTAAAATTCTTTTTTTTTTAATTTTTATTTATTTAAAACTAGGAGTATAACTTATACTCTAAGAATGTGAATATATAGTTAGTATATTTTTTTTTAAAATAAAACCTACTAAGAGTATGATAAAAGTTTTAAAATATTATGATTAGACGTAAAAGAAATATTTACACTAAACTAGTATAGAATTTGGGTGTGGTCAAATATTAGGTATTCACAGCATGCCTCTCTTTGCTTGGAAACATGAGGAGTTTTCAGGTAAAGAAAAATGAACAAGGTGACTAATTTTTGACTTCATTATCATTTGTAAAGGAATACAAGATAGAAGAAAAAGGTGCGCCCGAGCCTTGGTTTTAGGCAGCCTACATATCCCGGGTTATAAGAGAATCATGTCACGTGTAGTTCAAGTATAAAAAAGAGTGATGGAGTATACTTAGATGTAGAGTCCCATGAGGTTCCGTCGAGGTTCTGATCCGCGGTTCCTACTATCAAAATAAAAAGAAGATTACATACTCTTGAAATCTAAGAGTTACAAAAATTTCTATCTAAATGCCATCTGGAATCTTGTCTTGATTCTTGATTTGCTTCTCCCAGCGACTTTGGATTGAAACTTGATGCTCTCGATGCAACACACTATGAAATATTCTTTCATGCTTGTTTCTTGATCCGACGATGCGAAGAAAGATCTTGACTATGTCTCCGCATGCATTACGCCAAAGTTGGTTGCAGCTGGTATTGAGATCAAACGTTCCACCTTCTCTGGAGAGAACTGAAATCTTTTTTTTTTGGCACATCAAATCCATGCTTTTCAGAAAAACCTACAAGCCAACACAAACAAACAAAACGAACAAAAATTTACTGCCCCAGTTTGCACTAGAAAATTTTTGTGAGTTATTGAAAACACATTAAACTATCATTGCTATTACAGAATAAAGAATTGAAAAAGTTTTTTTTAATAATAGGGAATGTTATACCCTGTGTTTGCTGGAAGGAGGCAACCAGGGGGTGCAGTACCTTGTGTTTACGATAAGATGAGGCCCGTGGCATCTACTAGGGAATGTCGTACCCTATGTAGGTAGAAATTAATGCGACCAAGAGATGTAGTACCATGTGTCGGCAATAATATGAGGCTCGTGGAACTTTAACATGCAACTAGGGGATGTCGTACCCTATGTTTGCAACAAGAAGTAAGGCAACCAGGGGATGTAGTACACTGTGTTGGCAATAAAATGAGGCTCGTGACACTTTGAAATGCTACTAGGGGATATCGCACCCTATGTAGAAAATAATGCAGCCAAGGGATGTAGTACCCTGTGTTGGCCATAAAATAAGGCTCGTGGCACTCTGAAATGCTACTAGGGGATGTCGTACCCTATGTAAAAAATAATGCAGTCGGGGGATATAGTAACTTGTGTTGGCCATAGAACGAGGCTCGTGGCACTCTGAAATACTACTAGGGGATGTCGTACCCTATGTAGAAAATAATGCATCCAGGGTATGTAGTACCCTATTTTGGGAATAGAATTAGGCGCGTGGCACTCTGAAATTCTACTAGGGAATGTCCTACCCTATGTAAAAATAATGCAGCCAGTGGATGTAGTACCTTGTGTTGGCAATAAAATAAGGCTCGTGGCATTCTGAAATTCTACTAAGGGATGTCGTACCCTATGTATAAAATAATGCAACCAGGGGATGTAGTACCTTTTGTTGAAGATAGGGTATCGATCCCCTATAATGAAACTAAAATAACATGCTTACTTGCATATTGGAAGGAAATCATGGATCTGACAACTTCACTTGGTGGTTCGCCTTTCCACGAACTGTTTCACTAAACGAATTTGTTCATGTTCTAAATAAAGAAAGATTCATTAGTTTTTAAAAATGGTGGTCAGTTTGTGGCCTTGACTCCTTGGGCGACTTGACCTTGCGTCCATTGCACTTTTTAGGACCCTGTCGATGATTGTACAAATTGCTGCGAGATTCTGACTTTATTTTCTGAAGATCTTTTTTTTTTTCTAACATCAACACCTGACTATTTTGCACCTATCACAATTTGTGTTTATGGTACAAACAACTTTGTTTCCCAAAACAACTTTTGCTGAGTAACTTTTGTTGTCCTTGAAACATTGCTAAGTCCTTCAAGCCTTTTGCTTGACAAAGAATATCAAAGTCGGGTTTATGGCTTTGCCCATACTGTTTATGCCTAGAAATGTTTGCTTTATATAACGGGGAAACTGTAACCAATTTTGTGGCCTTTTCCTTTGCTTTGCTTTGACAAAATTAAACTGAAAGGGACTCAATAAATAATAGTACGAAAGAAGAAAAGAAAAAGAAAAAAAGTAGGTGAATAATAAGCATTACACCTTAATCGAGAAGCGTCCCTTTCAGGGGGAATACGAAAGGACTTATCTGGAGGAATATGCTGACTTCAATGAACATGACATGCACTTTGGACTGGATGCCCGATCTGTCGAAACCGTCTAGCTCTCAAAATTTGTTGTAAACTTCTCTTTGAAACTGAGTTCTTTAACCATGCTTGTGCCGGGATATAAGAAGACCTAAAATCGATCAACGATCCCTTTGTGGGTTTTCACCAATTGACCTCCCTCATTTGATTTTTTCTCAACTCACCATCGCCTTATAGTGCCCGTGAGGGTTTTCACCAATAAGACTCTCTCATTTATTTTTCTCAACTCGCCATCGCCTTATAGAGCCCTTGAGGGTTTTACCAATAAAACTCTCTCATTTGTTTTTCTCTCTTTGCAATGGTTGAAGCGCCACCCACAGTGTACTGGCTTAGCATTATCAGAAGCTGATCAGAAGGTCTTAAAAGGGAAAGGTAAAAGAACTACTCAAGTGAATTACAACTTTTAGAACCATTTGATGGAACAACCATCGAAAATAAAATAAAAACATGCCCCAGTTTCTTTGAATATTAGGGAAATGTGGATTTTTGTTTGGTGTGACTGAACCTCAGAGAAAGGCTGCCTACGTATCCTTTCGGAATCAAGTCGAACGTAGTTCAGGATGGCATGAATTTGTTTTGATGATGACTTTTTTTAAATCTTTTTTTAAAGTAAATTGGTTCCAAAAGAGGGTAAACACAAAGAAATATAAACAAGGCTTCAAAGGTCTAACTAGGGTTGATCAGTGTTTGGATAGCGAGAATGATAGCCTTTCGTCATCCCAACTTGAGAATGCTAAGTATAAACCAAATGCCCCAATAGAATCATGTCAGACATAGTATCTCTTGATTGCATCTGCATTGACGAATATGTCTTTCACCTTTCCTTCTATATCTGCCAAGTGTAGAGCTCCTTTCGGCAATACTTTCTTGATGAGGTAAGGACTTTAACTATTCGGGGCAAACTTTCCTTTTGCTTCTTCCTGGTGTGGAAAGATGCATTTCAAATTAAGTTGTCCTACCTCAAATTTTCTTGGGCACACTTTCTTATTGTAAGCACATGCCATTATTTGTTGGTATAACTGACCAAAACAAACTGCTGCCAAACGCTTTTCATCAATCAAACTCAACTGTTCTAATCGTGACTTCACCCTTTCAGTGTCTTCAATCATAGCTTCAACAATTATCCAGAGAGAGGGAATTTCTACCTCAGCAGGTATGACCGCTTCAATTCTATAAACTAACAAGTAGGGTGTTGCACCAACTGATGTACGAATAGTTGTCCGGTATCCCAACAGAGCAAAAGACAATTTCTTGTGCCATTGTCCAGACCCTTGGACCATCTTCCTAAGAATCTTTTTGATGTTCTTATTTGCAACTTCAACAGCTCCATTAGCTTTGGTTCGGTAAGGAGTAGAATGGTGATGCTCAATTTTAAATTGTTCACAGACCTCCTTTATCATATAAGCCTCAGTTTCATTTAAGTTAGGATTAGGCTTATTCTAAAATTGATCCAATTCTCTTTTTATTTCCTTAAAGGCCTCATCTTCATCATACTCAACTTCTTGATTCATTATTTCGAGATTAGATAACTGTTTAAGATCTGGGCATGAATTCCACGTGCATGTTATGTTTTTAAAGCCAGCATTAATGAAACTGAAAATGATGAGAAATTAACAAAATTAGGGAAAGGAAAGACAGAATTTTACTATGAAACTGGAACTTCATTTCATTGAATTTGAAAGGATAGAAGTGTTAACATCAAAGCAAAGAAATTAACCTAAAGTATATGGACTACAACCCTGAAAATAATCCAAATATAGAAAAAGCAACAAAACAGACTACCACGACTCCTTCCTAATTGGAAGAGGAGTTGCTTCCCAGTTGTTGAGCGAGGTATCTGGGACAATCAGCTGAACACTTGCACGACTAAGTCCCTCACCAACTTGAACCATGTTGACTCCATAGAACATCTCCTTGAGACCCTGGCAAACTTCATCAATGTCATCTTGAGTAGAAAGATTTTGGACTTCTTCAAATTGTGGCTTGACAAAAGAGTAGGCAATGTGAGGGATTGGTTTTTACAGATAGCAACCATTCTTTTTCTGAGCCTTGGCTCTGTTTATGTCAGCTGATGTTGGTTTAAAACCCAAGCCAAAGGTATCTTTCTTGGAAAAGGGAGCAATGAGGTTCACAATTCCTTGCAGAAATGATCCTAATCCTTTTCCTGGTTCATAGCCGTTCCTCAACATCAAGGAACCTACCATCATAGATGTGGCTGAAAGATGGGGATGCAGAATTGGTTTTCCTTATTCCACCTAGTCTACCTTAATCACCTAAAATGTTTGATATATGAGGGATTCACATCCTTCATTGGCCTTGATACATGTAATGGACGGGTCATTATAGACGGACGAGTCGTCCTCCCCATGAACAAAAATTCTTGCCTGTCATATTCGAATTTGACCATATGATGTAGGGTGGATGGTATAGCTCTGGCCATATGAATCAACGGCCTTCCCAGAAGAAAATTATAGGAATTTTTCATATCCAACACCTGAAAGACAATGTTAAAATCAACCAGACCAATTGCCATGGTGAGTTCGATTTCCCCGATAGTGTCTCTTTTTGAACCATAAAAAGCCCTGATGCTGACACTACTAGTTTGAACTTTGTTAGTGTTAATGTTCAGTTGTTGTAGAATAGAAATAGGGCATACATCTACACTTGAGCCTCCGTCAATCATTACCCATTTTACATAATGCCATTCACATTTGACCATAAGATGCAAAGCTTTATTGTATCCAACCCCTTCCTTAGGCAAATCATCATCGCTAAAAGAATTTTGTTCACATCAAAGAATCTTTCAGCCATCTTTTCTAGATGATTCACCGTTGTCTTTTCTGAGACATATGCCTTGTTCAAAGTTTTGATCAACACACAGAGATGTTCTTTCGAGTGCAAAGTAGAGATAACAAAGATATATATATGAGCAGGGGTTTTCCTTAGTTGATCAATGATTGAGTAGTCTTGCATTTTCATCTTCATAAGGAATTCCTCCGCTTCTTTTTTTGAAACAGTTTCTTTCATTGGAAAGTGAGTTTCCTTGGCTTGCTTAGCTTTTCTCAACTCCTTTGGCGAATAGCACCTTCCAGAGCGGGTCAAGCCTCCCATTTTATCTGTTTCTTCCACTATCTCTTTTCCTTTGTATATCATGACAGTCTTGTTATAGTTCCAGGGAATAGCTTTTGGTTTCGACACTCGAAGTTGTGCAACAGGCCGGATCACAACTGGCTTTATTATATTTCTCAAAGCATTATTCGAAACAATCTTTTGAATACCCCAGGGATATAAAGTTTTGGCCCACCCAATTGAACCTCAATCTTTTTTATGCTTCCAGGGACATAGAAAACCATTTCTTTCAGAACCTGCCAAGTTTGAATTAGAACTCGCACCTTTCACAACCAGCGGTGCCAATTACGGCAGGCTTACTATCACTTTTGACTCCGGCCGTACTATTCCAACAATCATCTCTGCCTTGCCAGATTGCTTGTAATCACGATCATCATAAATCATCCCATCAATATATGTATTATCATGAGCTGGGAGTGGATTGTTTGTGATATTAGGAGTATCTTCATTGTTTGTCACCACAATTGCCTTTGCTTCAATCAAAATTTTGATGGCTTTCTTTAATGTCCAACAAATTTTGGTACTATGACCTTGGGTGATAGAATGATACTCACATCTTGCATTGGAGTCAAAACCTTTTGAATTTGGATTCACATAACGTGGCATGATATGTTCAATCAATTTTAGCTGCATTAACTTGCGAAATAGGCTTGTATACGATCCTCCAATTGGGGTGAACTCTTTCTTTGGCTCCTGTTCTCTCACATTTCCTATCTGGGACGAGGATTATATGGTGCCTGAATATTTTGCCGGAGTTGACGGGAGCCTTGTGGAATCGATGCTCGCCATTGTTGGTGATCGGGAGGCCTAGTATAAGCTTGAGCATTATACATTGTGTATTGTTACGAGGGAAATGAGTATCGGGGACCCTGAGGCAGATAATAATGTTGAGGAGAATTGGATTGTCCTTGTTGGAATTGCACGTATGAAAGAACTATTCCTCTTTGAACTCCCCCGAATCCAGACGCCATCGTGGATCCTTTCTCCTTCTTTTTCCGATTTTCGAAACTGCCTGACCCACTTTGAATTTCTTGCGTGGTCGCCTTAAGGATGCCTGACTCACCATTTGTATCGACTTCATACCATTCTCAACTATTTCCCAATCTTAATTGCCTCGGCAAAAGGCTTACCAATGGTGGCCAACATATAATCGAGGTAATCCAGATCCTGAGCTTGGAGAAAGTAGTCAATCATTTCTGCCACTTTCATTAGTGGTTTGACCCTAGCAGCCTGCTCTCTCCACTTGATTGCATATTCTCTGAAGCTTTCTGTAGATTTCTTCTTTATGTTGACAAGAGAGGAGCGGTCTGGCACTATATCAATATTGTACTGAAATTGTTGGACAAAATCTTGAGCCATGTCGTCCCAAACGTGCCAGTGAGATATGTCTTGATATATGAACCACTTTGAAGCAATTCCTGTCAAACTTTCCCCAAAATAAGCCATGAGTAATTCTTCTTTGCCCCCAGCTCCCCTCAATTGGTTACAATATCTCTTCAAGAGGGCCACAGGATCACCGTGACCATCATACTTGTCAAACTTAGGGGTCCTGAATCCAGGTGGTAAATGAACATGGGAAAACATGCATAAATCATTGAACGAAACACTATCGTGGCCTCCCAAACCCTGTATGTTTCTCATAGTTTGTTTTAAACTCTTCATTTTTCTGGTCATTTCCTCTTGTTCCATATTCTTGTTGGGCATTTCGACCTCGATTGGGAACATGTTTAGGCTTGTATGAATCTGGAAACTTGAAAATCAGTTCTGGAGAGTAATATTGGGTATCATAAGCATTCAATTGTGGATCATTGTTGAGCTTTTGAGCAAGAGCAGGTTGATGAATGGGTACAGTATGTAGGTCATTTCTGAAGGGTGCCGTTGGAGGACGTGGAATGGAGGTACTGGGGATAGTGGAGAGGTTAATGCTCGGACTGAATCCAGGTTGGTACAATGGGTTACTTATTATGGAGATTGGCACTTGATTTGCAACTGACACATTATGAAGATTATCTGATGGCCCCATGTGTAGTGAGGGCGGTGCCTGTCCATTCACCCAGGCTTGGTACATATCTGCCAATTGTTGTTTCAACACTCTTACTTCTTCAACCAGTCCCGAACCTTGTTCGACCAATTATCCATGGACATCATCATTATCTGACTCATTCTCACTGTTGTTTCCCATTTTACTTTTTCCTTTTGACCTCGTGTTGTAAGGGTGAGTCGCCAGCTTAAACCACAAACCAACCACCTATATTTAACCTTATCTCTTTTTGAAATAACAAACAACTAACGTGTTAGAGTCGGGCATTATCAGATATTAATCACACATTATATGCCATGCACCTAATGCCATTTTCATTTCTAAAATAATTTTGGAAGGCTGCTTGCTTCATCCCGGCTTGTTGGATTATTTCCTTTTGAACTTACTGCTCTTTTATTTTATTTTATTTTAATTTTTTTATCATTTTTTCAAATTAGTTATGGTTGTGATCGCATCCGATGAGGATTGCCTACGTATCATGACGCCGTATCAATCAGACCACCACGTAGTTCAAGAGAAATAATAACAATTCTAATTATTTCTTCTCTTTTTAAAAATAAATAAATAAGACAAACAAAAATGTTTTTCAATTATATTTTCTTTAGAATGAGAGAAAAGAAAATATATACAAACTGACTCAACTGACTCTAAAGACATAAACATGTCTGGAATAAAATAAACTTTGATAATAATAATAAAAAAACCTCCAAAAAAATAATAAAAATCAAACTGTGGGACTAAAAAAAATTAAATTAGTAATAGTCATTAAAAAACAAAAGGCCCAAATAACTTTTTTTTTGTTTTGAAAAAAGAACTAATAAAAAAAATTGGCCTCCCATTTCGCATTTTCCATGCAGGTTTCAAGGCTATTTCGATAAAAGACCGGATGCAAGGGCAAAACTGGTTAAAAAATTTGACAAAGTGACTATATTATTATTATTTGAAAATATAAACCATAATAACTAATAATTCATAAAAACCTTTTTTACTCCTTTTTCTATGTTTATTTAAAATGGGGTTGAACCTGATGAAGGTTGCCTACGTATCTCACATCCGGTGAGAATCAAACCCGCGTAGTTCGGTAACTATAAAAAGAAAACTATTTTGAAATTGTTAGTCATGTACCAAAATCTTTCAAAATTTTATTTTAAAAAATGGTGTTTTATGAAACTTGGAAATTCCTCTTTATTTATCCTTGTTAATTTCTACCATAAAGACGGTCAACATTTGAGTGACGCCTACCAAATAACATTACATATAGCACATAAATACGAACATGTTGGTCCAAAAAATTGGTACCTATCCTAGATGGGCCCGGCCCCTGTGCCGAGCCCCGCTAAGTTCAATGCACATGATGTAAATAAAGCGTAACTTACTAGGGATATTCATTTCTTGTGGCTTGTTCTTCTAAGTTTTCAAATCCTAAAGGAGATGATATCTAGACCTGGCTTACCCGGGTGGACAACCCGAGACGAGGAGCGTCAAGAGTTACCAGTAGTAGAACAGCACTGGCTAGCTAACGGCTTTCCCGCCTAAATATGTGTGACTAAATCTTTCACCAGAAGCTGGTAGGCTAACTGGCTTTATCTCAAGACAGAAGTTTTGTGATGCTAGTAGGCAAACACAACATAACTACCTATCAGAAGATTCAGAGGGGTGCGAGAGATGATACAATTTATATCACAGTTCAAATAAATATTAAAGCAGTAAACAAGCGACAAATAGCACATTAGGCTTCCAAATGCAATATAAATCCAAAATATGATAAAAGTCAAACAAGAATCAATATACAAAGCTCGAATTCTTATTAATTGTCCCGTGCAGAGTCGCCACAGTAATCACACCTCTTTTTTCCTACACAACCCTGTTACGAGGTTGAGTTAGAAGAGTTTTTTCAATTAAAGCGACGTTTTGGAAAGGGATTATTTATTATTTAGAGTTTTCACTTGGAATTGAGTTTTGGTGTTCCAAGTCACCTTTAATTTGAATCCCTTTTCAAAAGGAAGGTTTGACTCTTAATTTATGGTGTACGAAAATAGAAGACTGAGTAAGGAATTTTGTTGACCGAAGGGAAGGTGTAAGGCACCCCTCGAGTCCCGTGGTTCTAGCACGGCCGCTTCTATTGATTAATGTAAGGCTTAAATTAATTTTTTAGCTATTCTTGTATTTTTATTAATTATGGCTTATTTATTATCGCTTCACTTAATTTATTATATTTTTATTAATTATTTTGACCAAGATGCGATACGCACACAAGGTACTTCCTTGAAATTAAATATTAAACCAAGGTACGGAATGTACACATGGTTATAACATAATTATTTTAAATTAAAAAGGTATCAAGACGGAGAATGCGCACATGATTCTTTTATTATTTAAGCATATCCATCCAACGTTCGGGTATGAACACATGGACAAATAGCATACTTAATTATTTTTTTCTCTTTAATATACAAGATATCTAATAATTGTATATTCTTATAATTTGGTTGATATTTTGAAATTAATATATAATATTTATTTTACAAAATAAAAAAAAAGGACAGCATTATAGCTTCATTAACTTTGAGTGTAGTTTTTTTTAACCCACTATTTAGTTTATTAATTTAAATCCATACAACCTAACTACTATTAACTTCACAGTAATGCAACATCATCAGCAATGTAAGAGAAATATTCGAACTAAAAAAATATATTTTTTAATTATTATTAAAAGTAGAAGGTGAATTAAAGCTTTGAAAGACGCCACGAAAAATTCCGTTAAATTAATTCTGCAGACTTGCCTATTGTTAGAGAAAAGCCGAAATCATACCTTTATACTATATTAACAAAAATTTCGAACGATGGAGGCATGAGGAAGCAACATAGTAGAGTTTCTTAGAATGAAGTGAATAAAAGAAAACCTAAGGGATTCTTTTACTATTTTTCTTATGGTGAAATAAATAATATTTATGTCTCCAAAACAAATTAAAATGGATAACATCGCTCTAAAGCAATTCCGATAAATAATCTGACAAACTAATGAAATTATATTTACGAGAGGAAAGTCAATATATAAAGATAAGAAATAAGATTCTGATTGACCAAGTTTATGCAATTATCTCAAGGGAAGAAAAAGTCAAATCCCAAAAAATGTTACGCTAACTCGATCAACATGTCCGGGGATTGAACGTGAAATTATGGTAAAGAATAGATTAAAACTAAGATTAAAAGTGAAGAACAAATTTTAGATTAGTCCGATTTTTTTTCAAACATACATATACATGGATAAATAACAAGAAGAAACCAGCGTCATCTAAAATACAAAAGAAAGCAAAAGAATATTGAATTTAAATAAACTAACATCATACATTCAATTATACATTATATTAAATTAACCAAAGAGATTGAGTGTTACCTTTTATAAGATTTCACAACAAAAGAATATCACCAGATTTTCAAAGTTGCAATACTAACCTTTTTAGAATCACGAATACAGAACCGCGAACAAAATCCTGAACTCCGATTTCCTTTCTTTCTTTCTGTTTCTTTCTTACGCTTTTTGTTCTTTCTTTTACCTCTTTTTTCAACGTTTCTTTTCTTCCTTTTTCCTTCAGTTCGTTCCTTATTTCTTTTTTCTTTGTTTTCTTTCTTCGTGTTATAAAATGAAAGCAATTTAGTAAAACATGAACAAGAAATATAAGCAACTTAGTGAAACATGAACAAGAAATATAGATAGAGAGAAGAAAGAGATTTTCTCCTTCAATTATGTGTCATTTCCTATCTATTACAAGGCCTTTATATAGGCATAAAAAGTGAAGAAAATATGTCATGGAATATGTCATTGAACATACAAAATATGTCATTAAGCATTTGAGATGAAGATTATGGAAAATGAGTAGACATCGAACATATTATGATATTTATCATAATACTCCCCCTTTGGATGTCCATAGATAATGTGCCTCATTAAAACCTTAACTAAAATAAAACCCAATGGGAAAAAAATTCTAGAAAAGGAAAAAGAGTACACATATCTAACAATATGCATTTTTGTTGCCTCGTTAAAAACCTTGCAAGGAAAACCCAGTGGGACAAAACCTTGTAAGGAAAAAAGAGTTCGACGCGCATTAACTCCCCCTGAAAAGAGCATCAATTCACATCCTTGAGCCTTCACATTCCAATCTTGTGCACCATCTTCAAGATATCGTTGGTAGAGATTTGATAAATAAATCAGCCATGTTAACTATAGTGAATATTTGCACCTTGAAATCACAACTTGTGATAGATATATAATGTCTTCACAAATATTGTGGAATGGCTCTTCAATATCTCCATAAATGTATCATCGATATCACATTATCATGCTTATAGTAATAGCAAGATACATTTGTGCATAAATTGTACTGAGGAAGTGGTACCTCAAGATCAAGAATTGTTGATGCTTCAAGCAACTTAAATCCTTTATGGGTTGTCATATAAGTTAAATCATATAAGCCATATTATAGCTTTAGATTCATATCAAGTTTTCATGTCATGCTAGACATATAAGATATCGAAAACTGATTACACATACCATTGACTTTATACTTTCAAGTATTCGAACTACAAGTCCAAAACTACATGTCTTTTATATGGAATTCTACTTGAATTGTATCTCTTCCATTTGGCCAATATTTATTGTTTGTATTCGAAAAACTTAAGATCCTCATCGATATTTAGCGCTATCATAGATGTCGCCGACGAAAATTTTATATCGCTTCCAATAAATTTTCATAAAGACATAACATATAGATCTCTTAATTCACATATTCAGGTACCTGAATCTCTCATGAAATTTTATGAAGTGTTATGTCATATGACCTTCTAGATCACTTACCTCCTTTATTATGATCACTTTGATCATTTGCTCATCTTCTTTATCAAGAAGTTTATTTGAAACCGATTTGTCTATACGCTTTAAGCGTACCAAAGACTTTGTCATTTTAGGACTTAATATGAGCATTTGCAATGAGAATATAGTTACTTTCTTTGGGTCAGCAAATGTGTATGGCATGCTTTGCAATATGTTGCAATTGAATTATCTTTTTAAGAACTTCAAGTTCATATTATGATATTCGAGGATCTATTTATACAAATGATAATCCGTTCCATGTAGCTTTTTCTCAAGTGTTTATCATGTCTCCCCCTCATGTTAGAAAAACTAACTTGTTTCCTCAACTCTGAGAACCCATCTTTGTGCATTATCATGTTAATATACACTGCAGATCAATAATAATAAGATGAAATTATTTGGTTCCTGACCCTGAACCACCTGTGAGGGGAGAATATAATATACTCCGTATATAACATATATCAAATTGATATAGATAACTTTGTTCTCATAAGCAATAGTTTAGCTATTAAGTGGAGGCACTCGATTAATTATTTTGCTAAACCAACTATGATGTAAACCAACTTATCAAGATGAACTATCTTGAATAGAAAAATCTGGAAATTATGCTCGAAATTAGATTACTGAGCAAGTTACCTGGCAAGCACCGGCGAGATTGCAGGTTAATAATAATCGCACATGTAACCATATCATAGATGCATCTTATGTGGTATACATGGCAGGTGAATGGGCCCATATTCACCTTTGATATTTCCAGAATTTATGAGATTCAACCCCAACTTTAGTTGGTCAATTAATTAATGAGAACAAGTAATACAAGAGAATTCGTAAAGAACTTTCTAGTTCTTTAATTACCCATGTGAATTTTCTATTATTGTTGCACATCATACTTAAATTGATATGGCTAACCCGAATGCCAACTGAATAAATTATCAATATTGATAAAATTCAGGTTTACACCATGACATGTGCAATTATCGATAAACTCTAAGTTTATTATGATATGATTTTTATATCAATAAACATCCACTTTATTGTGGCATTCTTTTGTTTGTATAGTACAAATTGGAGAATAAAGCGGGTAGCTTTTCACATACATATTATCCCGCTACAAGTTGTAGTAATAGAAGATATCAAATCTTTCCTTTATTTATAGTCTCAATATAATCAATCGCTTTCGCGTATACTTTGGAAACTGAATAAGTTTCTTTGAGACTTACTACAATACAATACCTTATTGGTAATCAGTTGTGTTTCTCCAAAATAATATAATTGGCTCTTACAGAGTTCTCAATTAATTTGGTACTATCACATATTAATCAATATCCATATAGTGAATATTTCTTTTAAAGAGAAAGTTGTACCATTATGGTCATGTCAAAATTATATGCGAGATATGTTTCTTGCATTATTATTGTCCTTTAATAATCACATTGCCAAAATATTTTGGCATACAATAGGTACGTGACCAATGACCATTCATGCCATGACATTATTTTCTTATATCATCTCAACCCTCCTTCTAGAGGTGAGTGTGGTATATTCAATACCAATAGCATGTTCATATTCTTCCAATAATGAATATGTATTCATAAATCAGATGTTTTCACATTCACACTATGAATGGGCCATAATCATCTATATGTGCTACATAAAATCTCATGTCAAATCGATGACAGATATTACTTTTACAGAGTGAAGGATTATTTTGAGAATCCTTATTATTCTCATTATCACAATGATGACGATTATAATTTCGTCTATTGCCATGTCCACATTCAATACCTTCACGGTAATAATTGTATCTTCTTTCAGACTTATCACACACTGCTATCATATTTTCTGCGGGGATACTATACATCTGGCATACAATACATCTGGCATTTGATTTTCTATTCTTTGCAAATGAATAATCTTTTGCACCTCTTTTTCACAAATAGAGGCACATGGATCAAGATGAGATAATGATGGATTTTTCCACAAAATTTCCCATTTGGTTTCACCAACTTCTCTCCCTAATTTTGGGAAAAGTGTCTCATCGAATCAACAGTCTGCAAATTGTGCAGTGAACAAATCCCTGTCAATGTTTCGAGGTAGCGAATAATGGAGGGTGATTCAAACCCAACATATATTCCTAACCTTCTTTGCGGACCCATGTTGGTGCGATATGGCGGTGCTACAGACACATATACTGCGCATCCAAAAATTCTTAAATGGGATATAATAGGTTCATGACCCAAAACTAATTGCAACGGGGAATATTTGTGATAATTTGTCGGTCTGAGACGAACTAGCATTGCTGCATGCAAAATGACGTGACCCCAACCCGAAGTGGGCAGCCTCGTTTTCATGAGTAATGGTCTTGCTATCAACTGTAGACGTTTAATTAAAGACTCTCCAAGACCATTTTGAGTGTGAGCATGAGCTACAGGATGTTCCACTTTTATCCCAATTGATAAGCAATAATCATTAAATGCTTGGGATGAAAATTCAGCAGCATTATCTAGTCTAATAGACTTAAATGGATTATCGGAAAATTGTGCCCGTAATCAAATTATTTGTGCCATTAATTTTCCAAACATAAGGTTGCGAGATGAAAATAGGCACACATGAGACCATCTAGAAGATGCGTCTATTAAGACCATAAAATATCTAAACGACCCACTAGGTGGGTGAATAGGTCCAAAAATACCCCCTTGTATACGTTCCAAAAATGCAGGTGACTCAATTCCAACCTTTGTTGGTGATGGTCTAATAATTAACTTGCCTTGATAACAAGAAGTGCAAGAAAATTCATTATTTAAAAGAATCTTTAAATTCTTTAATGGATGCCCATTTGAGTTTTCTATAATCCGTCTCATCATAATTGATCCAGGATGTGCCAATTGATCATGCCAAAGTACGAAAGTATTGGAATCAGTAACCTTTTGGTTTACGGTAGAATGTGCCTCAATTGCACTAATTCTTGTCCAATACAGGCCACAAGATAAAGATGGGACTTCTCAATAACCCTCTTTTGGCCAGAGACATTCTTTGTAATGATGAGATATTCAAGATTATTCTCATCTATTGTCTCAATATGATATCCATTTTGACTGATATCTTTAAAACTCAACAAGTTCCTCTTAGACTTGGAGGAGAACATTGCATTCTCTAAGATAAATATTGTTCCTTTAGGCAGAGTTATTGTAGCTCTTCCAGAGCCTTCAATTGATTTACTACTACTAGAAATTGTAGTAACATCTGCCTTACACATACTTAAATGAGAGAAATATTTCTTCGCTTTGAACATTGTATGTGTGGTACATGAAATCAATTAAACAAATATTTTTACAATTTAATTTTGATCCAAGTTTGTTTTGTGAGATATCCATACTTAATCTTCTATGTCTAATTAGTGCATGTATCATTAAATTATTCAAGTTAATTAGCATGATTTAAAGTGTACTAAATACGTGTAGGACAATACCGGCTAATATGAATACACTTATTGCACTAAGATCTTTATCAAGCAATTTTAGTAATAATTTGGCTAAGTGATTTGACATGCTACATAACTAGTATTGTTACTTTTCTAGATTGACCACAAAAAGGAATTATATGCGCACCTAAAGAATATAAAAATTTTAATATCGTAAAATCTATACCTACATAGTATTTTCATGTGTAATAATATTCTGTATGTAGGTTTGTCAAATAAATAGTTAAATGTAGCTAGTGTAGTATATCATGTTATACTGCACAATAATGTATAATTACACATTATGTTAGGTGTACCCAAGTATTTAAGCATGTAACTAGATATACTTGAATTCAATAAGAAAATATACTTGAAAACAAAAACAATTTCAAGTAACATCATTATTACTAACATGTTTTATTTCTACACAGAAGACGATGAATAATCAATAAAAACTTTTTGGATTTCGTCAAAGTAGGATGTAATATTTTAATGATGCAAACACTATTTATTTTCATATTTTGGATATGTACTACTGTCAAGAAAATATTATTGTTATTTAAGTATATTGTTGATTACTTCTATTTATATTCTAATAATGCAAATCAATTAAGAAGTAGTTCATTAAAATCATTACATCTTTATTCATAAATAAAGAGATCATGGTGAAGTATGAGTATCTTTCTCTTTCTATTTTTGTTTTTAAACATAATTGAGAAAAACTAAGTATCCAACAAAACATATCATTATTCTTACAAAAGAGAGAAACATGTTGTACCTGATAATTTTAATCAGAGTCGAGAACTTTAAAAGAGGACAACTTACCGTGATGGTTAGAGACTCGTGCTGATAACGTGTTATAAAATGAAAGCAATTTAGTAAAACATGAACAAGAAATATAAGCAACTTAGTGAAACATGAACAAGAAATATAGATAGAGAGAAGGAAGAGATTTTCTTCTTCAATTGTGTGTCATTTTCTATCTATTACAAGACATTTATATAGGCATAAAAAGTGAAGAAAATATGTCATTAAACATACAAAATATGTCATTGAATATGTTATTAAGCATTTGAAATGATGATTATAGAAAATGAGTAGACATCCAACATATTATGATATTATCATAATACTTCGTTACTTTTTCTTCCTTTTTCAACGTTTTCCTTTCTTCAGTTATTTTCTTTCTTCTTTGTTTTTCAACGTTTTTTTTTTCTTTTTCCTTCCGTTCGTTCCTTTTTTATTTTTTCTTTGTTTTCTTTTTTCGTTGCTTTTTCTTCCTTTTTCAACGTTTTCCTTTCTTTAGTTGTTTTCTTTCTTCTTTGTTTTTCAACGTTTTTTTTTCTTTTCTTTTTTTGTTTTGCTCTTTCTTTTATAAAAGAAATGTGGGGTAGGTAAAAGAGTTAGAGTTAGAGTTGAAGTAGATCATGATAAGTGGTTAGAATAATTTTTGTTTGAATCTTTTAAGATTTATCCCTTTTTGTTATATTATTATTATTATTATTTGCTTTGCTTTTTTTTCTTTTTGCTTTCCGTGATTATTATTACTTTGTTTAATAAATTTTACTTATTCTTTATTAATGAAGAAATTAGAAAGTAAAATGCATAGTTAAAAATATTAGTTAGCTATCTTATATTTAAATATTATATACATAAGAAAATTAAATATTTACATTGTAGTTTAAATTATACTAAGAAAAATACTATAGCTTACATTTAAAATTCTAATTAGATTTTTTAAAATTTTCTTTTATTTAAAACCAGGAGTAAAACTAATACTCTAAGAATGTGAATATATAGTTAGTATATTTTTAAAAAAAGAATAAAACCAACTAAGAGTATGATAAAAAATTTAAAATGTTAAGATTAGATGTAAAAGAAATATTTACACATATCTTTGGGATGGCCGGTTGGCTGGCCTCCACCCCTAGCGACCTGAGCTCTACCTCTATGACCTCTACCTCCGCCTATAGCACCTCTACCCCCACCTCTAGCTGGCTGGGCCGGCTGTGGAACACCTGGTGCCTGTACCATGGCACAAGAACTCTAATACTGGGAACTACCCAATGCCCTAGGGCAAAATCTGGCAATGTGACCTAGATCACCACAAGTGTAGCAAGACCTCGGCTGCAAAGGAAATTGAGACTGACCCTGTCGACCCGAATGACCACCTCGGAAGCTTTGGAGCGGTGGTGCACTGAAAGACTACTGATCAGAATATTGCGGCTGAGAACCATGACCTCCTGAATTGCCATGGGAAACCTGGAGGCCTGACTGGAAAGACTTAGAAAGCTGGCCCCTATCACATGAATCTCTGCCTCCTGATGAGGCACCACTGAGTCGGCCTGAATGACGGGGTCTCTTTTCTGCTCTATGACCACAGCCTGTGATAAAACCATCTCGATCCTCTGGACCACATTGGTCGTCTCCTGAAAAGTGATATCACTCCCCGCCTCTCTGACCATCTGGAGACGAATAGGCTGGATAAGTCCATCAATAAACCGTCTCACTCTCTCCCTCTTAGTGGGGAGTGTAATAATGTCATGGCGTGCCTGCTCAATAAACCTAGTCTCGTACTATGTGACTGTCATAGATCCCCTTTGGAGACGCTCGAACTGCCTCTGATAGGCCTCTTGCTGAGTAATAGGGAGAAATTTCTGCAGAAATACATGCGTGAACTGCTCCCAGGTCAAGGTTGGAGATCCTACTGGCCTAGCTAAACAATAATCCCTCCACCAAGTCTTGGCAGATCCAGACAACCGAAATGTAGCAAAATCAACCCCATTGGTCTCAACGATCCCCAAGTTTCGAAGAACCTCATGACAACTATCCAGGTAATACCGGGGGTCCTTAGTATAAATGAAGTCATGAAAAGCTTAGTGAACTAATCCACTCTCCACAAAGCATCTGCGGACATAGCCGCTCCATCAGTGGTCTGAACAACCACTCCTGGCTGAACTGCCATAGCTGGCTAAACCACTAGAATCTGAACCTGGGGAGCTACCTGCTCCGGAGTACGAGTAGCAGGAGTCTGGGCCCCTCCTCTAGCCAGAGAGACGGCTAGGGCTACAAAAAGCAACCTTGCTCGGGTGAAACTCTCCATAAGACCCACTAATCGGACTAGAGCATCCTGAAGAACGGGGGTGGCAATGAACCCTTTTGGGACCTGAGCTGAGCCCACCGGAACTGCTGGAGCTGGGGCCGGAACCTCCTCGTCGAAGTCAACATGAGGATCTGCCACTGGTGGTGCTGCTTGGGGCTGAGCTCTGCCCCTGCTTCGGCCTCTAGCACGGCCTCGGCCTCACCCTATGCCCCTAGTAGGAGCTGCCTGGGGCTCGGACTGCTGATTAGAAGATGAGGAAGCGCGCGTTCTCGCCATCTGCGAAAGAATATAATAGAAAGACAATCAGTATTTGAGAAACAGAACCACATGACAAGAAAGAACAGATGTGAAACTTTTCCTAACTCTGTAGCCTCTGGGGGATAAATACAGATGTCCTCGTACCGATTCCTCAGACTCTACCAAGTTTGTCCGTGAGTTGTGAGACCTATGTAACCTAGTGCTCTGATACCAACTTCTTACGACCCAGATTTTCCAACCTTCGAGGATCGTGATGGCGCCTACTAATGGGAGCTAGGCAAGCCAAATTAATTACTTTCCGTTATTAACAAAATCCCCTTTTAATCGGCAATAATATAAAAACATCAAAATTTAATAATATGTGAAGTCTTAATTATAGAAAACTCAATAACAATGCGGAAGTTCAAAATAGCTTCTACCCAATAACTCACAAACTGCTAAGATTTACTATATATAATGGCCTGAAAGAAAATATAACTGTTTGTCTCAAATATAGTGAGATAACAGACAAAAATAAAGGATGAGGGAGACGTCAGGCCTGTGGACGCCTACAAGGCTACCTCGGGTCTCTCTGAATTGAAGGCCTACTCCCACCCTACTACTACTGCTGAACAAAACCTAGATCTGTGCGAAATAGCATAGAGTGTAGTATCAGCACAACCGAACCCATGTGCTGGTAAGTGTCTAGCATAACCCCAGAGAAGTAGTGATGAGGCTAGACCGAACTGCCACATAAACCTGTGCAGTTATATATTTATACAACGGAATTGAAATACAAGACAAGTAAACAGTAAAGGAGGGGAATCATGCTGTGGAGAGATAACAGTTTCAAGTAACAGCTGCCTAGTAACGAAGGAAAAACACAACTCATACAATAATAAGGCACAGAGTTCAACAAGTGCACGACATCACCATTCGTGCTTTTACTCTCATCCTCACCAAGCAATAGTGTAACAAAACGTGCACGACATCACCTTCGTGCTTTTACTCTCATTCCTCATATATAGTCAATAGTATCGGCACGGAATGGCACATCCTGTGGCACGACATCATCCTTCATACTTACTCTCTTTTCCTCACAATAAGCAAACAGGGAACGACATCACCCTTCATACTTTTACTCTCATTCCTCACATATAGTCAATAATATCGGCACGGAATGGCACGTCGCGCGGCACGACATCATCCTTTGTGCTTTAACACTCTTCCTCACCCAATCAACAATCTCAAATAAGGGTAAGGGAATAAATAAACAAACAATGGAAATCCCGGCAAGGGAGCACAAACAAGCAATCAAAACCCGTCAAGGGTACAACACCAATAATCTCAATGTCCCGGCAAATGAATAGACCATAAATCTCTTTCTCTTTCTTTCACTTTCATATCATAGTTCACATTATCACTTGAGCCAATGCTCCAAAGATTTACTTATCTCATATACCTTCACAACTTGTATTTCTACCCGAGCCAACTGTCACACTCCGCCCTTTTCTAAGAGGTTATGCCATGCAGGCGAAGACTGGGCGACACGCAGGCAATGATATGGCGCACGAATGGCAACCTTTCTCTAGCCAAGACTAGATCTTTCCACAAATGGAAGACTCTAGACCCATCTTGTATATTATAGATATTTGTAGAGACTTGTAGAGTTTTCTAGGCTTTTGATCTTAGCCATTGATTCAAATAGATCATAGCCGTTGGTTAGGGACTCTAGCAACTATAAATAGGCTAGCATTTGGCATTTGACATCATAGAATAAAATAATCAAGCAATCCAACACTTTTGTACAAAGCTCTCTTGCTTAATACAAAGCTTTCTTGCAAGCTTCTCTTCTTAGCTTCTCTTAGCTTTGTTGTGGTGTTAGTTCGGGAAAAGGCTGACTTAGCACATCGCAGGGGCGAATTGTGACTATGCCGCACGGAAGATATCTAGGGAGTTATCCGGTCCGTGACAGTTGGTATCAGATCCAGGCTACGAAAGGGTTCGTGGGTTAGCTTGGGCACATACACGACGTGGCTAGCGGTGGCGAGGAGCAAGTTTTCAAGGGTCGCAAAGAGGAGCGCACCATCCCACCAACACATAAGGGAGGTAAGTCTCGTGACGTTCTTGCTAGTTTTGAAGATCGTTTAATTAAGCTTGAGATAGCTATGGCGGACACGAAAGAGAGGTTGGATCGCACGAAGCAAACCTTAGAAGAGTACGGCGAGAAGGTTGACACCTCGTTGGATACTTTCCAAGAAAGGATTGATGCTGCTGGGGCAGAGCTAACCAATGAGAATAGCTTGTTTCAAGCCAAAGTGTATCAAGCCTTGGCAGATTTGAGGGAGGAAGTTAATGGAGCCAAGTTAAGCTTGGAGGCATCCAAGGCTGCTCTGGAGGAAACAAAGGCCGACTGGGCTATGTGCAGAAGAGCTTTCATGGCAAAAGAAGTTGCCTCGACATCAAGCGTGCAAGCTCGAGACACTGCCCATGCCTTAGACTTGCCAAAGCCAAAGGAATACGATTGAGCTTGGGACGCAGTAGTCATAGACAACTACCTTTGGCATATGGAGTGCTACTTCGAGGCGCTCAACCTAACAGGATTAGCCCAGGTACATACTGCCACCTTACATTTTACCGACATGGCTGCACTTTGGTGGCGCAGGAAACGAGCCGACATTGACAGAGGTCTAGTCGTCATTGACACTTGGGAAGCCCTAAAGAAAGAGCACAAGGAGGAGCTCTACCCGGTGGACGTAAGCCGCGAGGCAGGGGCTAAGCCACCAGCCAAAGCACCCTACCGGATGTCGCCACCAGAACTGGAGGAGCAGTGAAAACAGTTGGGCGAGTTGTTGGAGATGGGCTTCATCCAACCTACCAAGGCACCGTATGGTTCACTAGTGCTATTCCAACGCAAGGCGGACGGATCACAGCGACTTTGCATAGACTACCGGGCTCTCAATAAGGTAACAATCAAAAGTAAGTATCCAATTCCTCTTATTGCTGACCTTTTTGATCAATTAGGGAAGGCCAAGTATTACACAAAGCTTGACCTAAGATCGGGGTACTATCAAGTGCGCATAGCCGAAGGGGACGAGGGCAAGACAACTTGTGTCACTCGATATGGGGCGTTTGAATTCTTGGTGATGCCCTTTGGCCTAACAAATGCGCCAGCAACATTTTGCACTCTCATGAACGAAATCCTTCATCCCTACTTGGACCGGTTTGTAGTGGTCTACTTGGACGATATAGTCATATATAGCAACACCTTGGAGAAGCATATGGAACATGTACGGACCGTTCTCAAGACTTTGCAGGACAATGAGCTTTACGTAAAGAAGGAGAAGTGCTCATTTGCCAAGGAAGAGGTGCACTTCCTAGGCCATGTGATCAAAGGCGGAAAACCCATGATGGATACAAAGAAGATCCGGGCGATCGAGGTATGGGAGCCACCGACCAAGGTACCTGAGCTTAGATCTTTCCTTGGTCTTGTGAATTATTATCGGCATTTCATTATAGGCTATTCAGCCAAGGCGGCACCACTCACTGACCTGCTCAAGAAGAAGAAGATTTGGGAGTGGGATGACAAGTGCCAACATGCCTTTGACATGCTGAAGAAGGTCGTGATAGAGGAACCAGTGTTGGCACTACCTGACTGCACCAAGGCGTATGAGATTCACACTGATGCCTCTGGCTTTGCCATAGGGGGCGTGCTTATGCAAGAGGGGCATCCAATTGCCTATGAAAGTCGCAAGCTTAACGACACCGAGAGGTGCTATACAGTGCAGGAGAAAGAGATGACTACAGTGGTGCATTACTTGCGAGTTTGGCAACACTACTTGCTCGGGGCAAAGTTCGTGGTGCGCACGGACAATGTGGCGACAAGTTACTTCCAAACACAGAAGAAACTCAGCCCTAAACAAGCAAGATGGCAAGACTTCTTGGCCGAGTCCGACTATGTGATGGAGCACAAACCAGAAAAGGCCAACTTTGTGGCGGATGCGCTAAGCCGAAAGGCAGAATTGGCGGCAATGTCAAGAGTTCAGGTGGAGCTCTTGGATCTTATCAATGAAGGCATGGCGCATGATCTTTTAGCCAAGCAACTTGTGCAGATGGCTAAAGAAGGGAAAACTAAACAATTTTGGGTAGAAGGCGACTTGTTGCGCACCAAGGGGCAACGGATTTATGTGCCCAAATGGGAGAGGTTACGCAAGAGTATCATTAAGGAATTCCATGACACCCGATGGGCGGGTCATCCAGGACAAAAGCGCACTCAGGCATTGGTTGAGGCTAACTACTATTGGCCTCGCATGCGGGACGACATCGAGTTATATGTCAAGACTTGTGTTGTGTGCCAACAGGACAAGGTGGAGCAAGGGCACCCGCATGACTTTTGGAGCCTTTACCCATATCTCAACGTCCATGGGAGAGTGTTAGCATGGACTTTATCTCCGCATTACCCACATCCGAAGGCAAAGGTAGTATCATGGTTGTGGTGGATCGGTTCTCAAAATATGCTTCCTTCATGGCTGCACAGCACCATAGGCGGCTCAGCTATTTTTCCAAGGTGTGGTGAAGTATTGGGGCTTGCCTCAAGTTATCATCAGTGATCGAGACCCGCGCTTCACGGGCAAGTTTTGGACGGAGTTATTTCACTCGATGGGGTCTGATCTATACTTTTCCACCAGCTTCCATCCACAAACCGACGGGCAAACGAAGCGGGCAAACGCGCTTTTGGAGATATATTTGAGGCACTATGTGAGTTCCAACCAACGAGATTGGGCCAAGTTGCTTGATGTTGCCCAATTCTCTTACAATTTGCAACGGAGTGAGGCTACTGGCAAGAGCCCATTCGAGCTTGCTACCGGACAGCAACCGTTGACATCACATGGACTTGTCAACAAGTATACTGGGAAGTGTCCAGCGGCGTTCAAGACGGCAAAAACTTGGCACGAGCAAACGGACTTAGCTCGGGCATATCTTGACAAGGCCTCCAAGAAAATGAAGAAGTGGGATGACAAGAAGAGGAGGCACTTGGAATTCAATGTGGGAGACTTGTTTATGCTTAAAATCAACGCCGAGCAACAAAAGAGGCTATGCGGGTTGCACAAAGGGCTAGTTCGGCGTTACGAGGGACCACTCCCCATTCTTGCCAAGGTGGGCAAGGCTTCTTATCGGGTGGAGCTACCACCCAAACTCAAGTTACATCCTGTTTTCCATGTGAGTTGTCTTAATCCATACCACGCAGACATGGAAGACCCATCACGGAACGAGTCACATCGGGCACCGCCAGCCATTACAACATCATTTGACAAGGAAGTTGAAAGCATCATGGCTGACCGGGTGATTCGATGACGGTTCAGAGAAACTTTGCATGAGTACCTTATCAAGTGGAAGGGGCTACCAGAAAGTGAGGCAAGTTGGGAGCCAAAGGAAGCCCTTTGGCAATTTGAAAATCAAATCCAGGCATTCCACGAAAAGTTGACGAGGGCATCGACGCAATAGGTGGGGGAGGATGTCACACTCCGCCCTTTTCTAAGAGGTTATGCCACGCAGGCGATGACTGGGTGACACACAGGCAATGATTTGGCGCATGAATGGCAACCTTTCTCAAGCCAATTCTAGATCTTTCCACAAATGGAAGACTCTAGACCCATCTTGTATATTATAGATATTTGTAGAGACTTGTAGAGTTTTCTAGGCTTTTGATCTTAGCCATTGATTCAAATAGATCATAGCCGTTGGTTAGGGACTCTAGCAAATATAAATAGGCTAGCATTTGGCATTTGCCATCATAGAAGAAAACAATCAAGCAATCCAACACTTTTGTACAAAGCTCTCTTGCTTAATACAAAGCTTTCTTGCAAGCTTCTCTTCTTACCTTCTCTTAGCTTTGTTGTGGTATTAGTTCAGGAAAAGGTTGACTTAGCACATCGCAGGGGCGGATTGTGACTAAGGCCGCACTGGAAGATAGCTAGGGAGTTATCCGGTCCGTGACACAACGCTCTACAAAGTTTAAAGATCACAACTCCTTTCACAAGCTCTTTACAACATGTTGAAGTCATTAATTAACCATGGAAGGTATAACAAAATTCAACCTATTTGCAAAATAAGGACTCACGGTTATGCTAGACACCAATGTATAGATACCCGTTACAATGCCTATACATTAGCAAATAACAAATAAGATTCAACTCCTATTCCCGCAAGCTAGGGTTTAAACCAAACACTTACCTCCATACTTTGAATTCAACTCAAGCCATAACTATGGCTTTACTCCTCGGTTCCACCACAAAATCGCTCGAATCTAGTCACAAATTACATAAACACATCAACAAATGCTAAATGAATCAATTTGAATGCATAAGAATGAATTTCTCAAAGTTTTGCCCAAAAGTCCAAAAATGCCCCTAGGCCCACGTGGTCAAAACCCGAGGTTTGAACCAAAATCCGGTTACCCATTCAACCATGAATACATATCTATGATTCATTTTGAAATTAGACCTCATATTGAGGTCCAAATCCCATTTGAAAACCCTAAGTTCCACCCAAAATCCCCAATTTCACCCATGGAAATCCTTGATTTTAAGTTGAAAGCATGTTAAATGATATAAAAGATTGAAGTAAATGAGTAAAAACCAACTTACAAATAATTTGGAAGAAATCTTGTTCTTGAAAAAATTGCCCAAGGAGTTTGTGTTTTGAAAGAATGGTGAAAAATGGTTCAAATTTGACTAAGTATAAAATTTGCTGGGTCTCAAATGTGTGAAATGCGAACTGGCGAACCCCGACCCTGCTAACTTGAGAAAAGCGATGATGAGTTTGCATATGCAAACTCTGAAGAAGCCCGGGACTTTCGCATTTGCGAGCAGTTATGTCGCATTTGAGACTTGCCCCTATTCGCATTTGCAAACAAGTAGATTGCATTTGCAATCAGGCAATCAATTCCCTAGTCTCGCATTTGCAATGCAAGGCTCACATTTGAGAGCTCGCATTTGCGAGACCTTCTTTGCAAACGCGAAGATACCAGGACTGAAATGCTAGATTTTTACAAGATATAAAAATGCACTCAAGGCCTATCTAAAACTCACTCGAGCCCTCAGAGCTCCAAACCAACATATACACAACCTCAAAAACATATTACAGACTTATCCATGTGATCAAATCTCCAAAATAACATCAGATACATTGAATTATTCCTCAAATCCATGATTCCTTCCAAATTTATCATATAACATCAAATTTCCATTTTAAGTCCGAAACACGTCAAATGACCTCCGTTTTCAACAAAATCTTACATAAAGTGCTTAAATCATATATAAGACTCGTAACGGACCTTCCAGAATCAAAATACAGGCCCGATACCATAGTCTTCTAATCAAGTTTCATTCAAATTTCTATAATTATTTCCAGAAAATAATTTTATTCAAAAATTCATTTCTCTGGTTTGGGACCTTAGAATTCGGTTCCGGGCATATGCCCAAGTCCCATATTTTCGTACGGACCGTCTGGGATCGTCAAATTATGAGTCCGGATCCGTTTACCTAAAATATTGATTGAAGTCAAATTTAATTATTTTAATATCCAAATTTAGCATTTTTCTCACAAAATTCATATTTAAGCTTTCCGACTACGCGCCCAGACTGCGCACGCAAATCGAAGAAATCCTAAAAGAGATTTTCAAGGCCTCAGAGACACATAATAAATAAAGAAACAGGTGATGACCCTTTGGGTCGTTACATTATTGAACGCCTAGTAAGTGTCAAAGTCGACCTCTCGTCTCTACTTCCTCGAGATTAGACGGGATACTTACTGAGTGCATGTTATTTTAGTACCTGTGCTACACTTGCTGTATATTTTTATTGCACATGCACATGTATTTCTAGTAGCCTAATGGGCATAGCAGCATGGTTGATACGGAGACTTAGGTGAGATGCACTTCTCGAGACGACCAACAGCCAGTAGAGTCTCTTTCAAATTATTATATTTACTTTCTGTCCAATCTATATTTCCGGATGGTTGTTGTATTACATTATTTTCTAGAGATAGCTCATGCACTTGTGCACCGAGTTCTGGAATGATTATGAGATTGTTTAATATTAAATTTGTTAAAGTCTTCGTGTTTATTTATGTGAATTTCATTATTTATTGTTTAATGTATAAAAGAATAATTTCAACAAATATTAAAAATGGAAATTTAATTAACTTCTTGGTGTTAGTTTGTCTCTCGGGCGACGATTTCTTCTTTCCAGACCCCACCTGGTGAGAGTATACTGGGTAGTTGTTGTAGTTGTTGGTGTTAGTTTGTCTGACAGTGTATTCGGTGCCATCACGACCCTTACTGGATTTTGAATAGTGACATTAAGAATAATTTTTAAAACTTTAGCACATGTGATTTTTTGTTATGAATAATTTTTTACCCGATCTATACTTGAATTAAACAATTTAAGCTTTTATTCTAATTCTATTTCTTCCTTTCCTTTGTTTAACACGAATAAAGTTAAAAGTTTTAAGTTATGAACATCATATAGGCAGAGTAAGCTTCCTTAGGATTGTGGAGACTATTTAACTGAATCTAAAATAAAATACCGAAAAACTGATATTAAAATTCCTAAGGAGAAACCAATATTTGTTTATTTTATAAGACAGTATTTAATTGAAAACAAAGTTTAACAAGTAAAAGAAAAGATAATGGCACGTGCAGAAAACTTTTATAAAATTTGTTATCTTAAATATTACATGACATTGTGCGACTACAGAAGCATATCATTAGACATAAATATGAAGTTAAAGTAAATATTTAAAGAAAAATATTCTTTTGCTTTTTGAGAAAATTTTAAAAAGAAAAGAAACGATATTTTCTATTTTTTTATAAAAGTATCCTATAAAAATAACACATGGAGTACTAACATAACAAAGAAAAGTTTATTTTGAGCCTCATCTTTGAATATCTGAGTTCTAATTGTGCTCCTTTATTTAATACAAATTTTAAACAATGTATATAATGTTAGTATAATATGATATAAAACCAAATTGTTCGCAATTGAGAAGAAAGTAACGTTTCGACCACAACCGGAGGCGGATTTAAGGGACGGAATGGGTTCATCCAAACTCTTTTTTGTCAAAAAATTATATTATATATTAAGGTAATTTTTTTTCTGTATATTAAGATTTGAATCCCTTTGACATAACTCAAAAAATAACTTACTGATCAAAAGGTTTCAAAATTATTTTAAGATTATTGGTTCAATTCTTACTAACTACAATTTTTTAAATTTTTTCTTTTTGAACTTTCATAGCGAATATTCTACCTTCACCACTGATCACAACATATTGCAGTGCGACCACTTTTCTGTAATTGAATATCTCCTACTTGTTATGAAATAATATAAAGACAAGAACAATAATGCAAGAATAAGAACAATATAGAGAGAGAATAGGGAGAGAGAGAAGTATTCTTATTAATACTTGGGGTTATTTACAATGGTAGAGGGCACCTCTATTTATAGGGAGGGGGATGATTTATCTACCAAGAATAGAACTCTAGAATCTCTCTAATTATAGACATTCACCTTAAATAGGAGATTTCATAACACTCCCCCTTGAATGTCTATTCAACAATGTGCCTCGTTAAAACCTTAAAACCAAAACCCAATGGGAAAAATTAAAGAAAGGAAAAAGAGTACACATGTTTGAATATGCGCCTATTGGTTGCCTCGTTAAAAACCTCGCAAGGAAAACCCGGTGGGACAAAACCTTGTAAGGGAAAAAGAGTGCAACGCGCATTAACTCCCCCTAATGAGTACATCAATTTATATCCTTGAGCATTTGCATTCCAATCTTGTGCATCATCTTCAAAACGATCTTTAGTAGACGTTTGACAAATCAACCATATTGACTTGAATAAATATTCCGTACCTTGAAATCATCATTCTTGATAGATATGAACATCTTCATATAATGTCGTGGAATAACTCTTCAATATCTCCATAGATGCATTCTTAATGCCATCATGCTTATAGTTATAGCAAGATTCATATGTACACAAATTGTACTAAGGGCTTGGTACTTCAGGACCAAGAATTGCATATGCTTCAAGCAACTTAAATCTTTCAAGTTAAGTCATATAAGCCATATAATAGACTTTAGATGCATATCAAGTTTTCCATGTCATGCTAGACAAATGAGATATCGAAAACTGACTATACATACCTTTGACTTTATACTTTCAAGCATTTGAACTATAGGTTCAAAACTACATGTCTTTCATATGGAATCAATTCTTCTTGAATTGTATCTCTTCCATTTAGTTACTTTCTTTGGGTCAGCAAATGCGTATAGCATGCTTTGCAATATGTTGCTATTGAATTATCCCTTTTATGAACTTCAGGTTCATATCATGATATTCGGGGATATACATATACAAATGATAATTCATCCCATGTAACCTTTTCTCAAGTGTTTATCATGTCTCCCCCTCATGTTAGTAAAGCTAACTTGTTTCCTCAACTTTGGGAAATCATCTTTGTGCATTATCATGTCAATATACATGGCACATTAATAAAAGAGAAGGAAACTGATATATATAACTTTGTTCTCATAAGAAACAGTTTAGCTATTATGTGGAAGCACTCAATAATTATCTTGCTAAACCAACTTTGATATAAACCAACTTATCAAGATGAACTATCTTGAGTAGAAAATCTGGAAATTATGCTCGAAGTTAGATTACTGAGCAATTTACCTCGCAAGCACCGGCCAGGCTGCGGGTCAACAACAATTGCGCATGTAACCATTTCATAGATGCATCATATGTGGTATACATGGCAGGTGAATGGGCCCATATTCACCTTTGATATTTCCAGAATTTATGGGCTTCAACCCGAACTCTTTAGTTGGTCAGTTCATTAATGAGAACAAGTGATACAAGAGAATTCGTAAAGAACTTTCTAGTTCTTTATTATTCACCTATGTGAATTTGCACATCATACTTAAAATGAGATGGCTAACACGAATGCCAACTGAATAAATTATCAATATTGGTAAACTTCAAATTTACACCATGACATGTGCACTTATCAATAAACTTCAGGTTTATTATGACATGGGTTTTTATACCAATAGATATCCACTTTATTGTGGCATTCTTTCGTTTGTGTAGTACAAACTGGAGAACAAAGCGGGTAGCTTTTCATATACAAATTACCCCGCTACAAGTTGTAGTAATAGGAGATATCAAAGCCTTCCTTTATTTATAGTCTCAATATAATCAATCGCTTTCGCGTGTACTTTGGAAACTGAATAAGTTTCTTTGAGACTTACTACAGCACAATACTCAATTGTGTTTCTCCAACATAGTAATAATTGGCTCTTCTAGAGCTCTCAATTAATTTTGTACTACCACAGATTCATCAACATCCATGTGGTGAATATCTTTCTTAAAGAGAAAGTTATACCATTATGGTCATGTCAAACTTATATGCAAGATATGTTTCTTGCATGATCGTTGTCCTTTAATAGTCATATTTCCAAAATACTTTGGCGTACAATAGGTACGTGACCAACGATCATTCATGCCATATATCATCTCAAACCTCCTTTTAGGGGTGAGTGTGGTATCATCTCAAACCTCATTCTAGGGGTGAGTGTGGTATATTTAATACCAATTTCATGTTCATATTCTTCCAATAATGAATATGTATTCGTGAATCAGATGTTGTCACATTCACTTCGGGGATATGTGATTTTGTTATCCTTTTCAAATCTATAAATGCGTCAGGCATTTGATTTGCTATTCTTTGCAAATGGATAATCTTTTGTGCCTCTTTCTCACAAATAGAGGTATGTGGATCAAGATGAGATAATGATGCATTTTTCCACAAAATTTCCTGTTTGGTTTCACCAACTTCTCCCCCTAATTTTGGGAAAAGTGTCTCATCAAATTGACAATCTGCAAATCGTGCAGTGAACAAATCTCCTGTCAATGTTCCGAGGTAGCGAATAATGGAGGGCGATTCAACCTCAACATATATTTCTAACCTTCTTTGCAGACCCATTTTGGTGCGGGATGGCGGTGCTAAAGGCACATATACTGCACATTAAAAATTCTTAAATAGGATATATTGGGTCCATGACCCAAAACCAATTGCAACGGGGAATATTTGCGTCAATTCGTCAGTCAGAGACGAACTAGCATTGCTGCATGCAAAATGGCGTGAACCCAAACCGAAATGGGCAGCCTCGTTTTCATGAAGAATTCAAGATTATTCTCATCTAGTGTCTCAATATGATATCCATTTTGAATGATATCTTTAAAACTCAACAAGTTTCTTTTAGACTTGGAGGAGAACATTGCATTCTCTAAAATGGATTCTCAAAACTCAACAAGTTCCTTTTAAACTTGGAGGAGAACATTGATATCATTAAAACTCAACAAGTTCTTCTTAGACTTGGAGGAGAATATTGCATTCTCTAAGATAAACGTCATGCCTTTCGGCAGAGTTACAGTTGTTCTTTCGGAGCCTTCAATCAATTTAATTCCCATGGTTTGATATACAAAAGAAATATACGAACATAAGAATAAACAAGTTCAATTCGTTTGTGTCACATAATATTTTCAAAATCTGCTGATGTCAGTTGACTAAAATAAATCAGATATGTTATCCATAATTGATTACTTTGCAGTTTGAAAATTTTCAGCGTTTTTCATAAGACAATCGATTATTAAACATACACAATCGATTGTTTGAACATAGAAAATCGATTGTTAAACACACACAATCGATTATTTGTTATTTTTGAAAAACTTCAGATCACACTGTTTAAGACAATCGATTGTAAGATATAGACAATCGATTGTTGGCTTATTTTGAAAAATTCCAGATTACATTGTCTAATGACAATCGATTGTTAGACATAGGCAATCGATTGTGGATGATTTTTGAAAAATTCCAGATTACACTGTCTAACGACAATCGATTGTTAAACATTGACAATCGATTGTTGACTGTTTTTGAAAAATTCCAGATCACACTGTTTTAAAGTCAATCGATTGTTGATCATTGACAATCGATTGTTTTGCAGTTTTTATGTGAAATATGAGATAACCGACTAGTTTTTCAGGTTAGTCGATTACCTCTACTGGAAAGTAAAAATATTATTGATATTTGAGCATATTGATACATTCTAAAGAACTAATACTAACATTATGTCATGAACTAACTAATACGAGCTAATATTAATGGCTATTAGTTTATTCATTCACTAATACAAACAAGTAAAATAAAATCAAATAGCTCCATCTTCTTTCATCACGGATCCATCACCGATTAGGTGGTCTATCTTCCCCTCGGGTTGCTCAAAGAAGTCTGCCACATCCAAGTGGGTGATGTCAAAGTTGTCGTCAGAGACAAAATTCGTTTCAGGGCGTTTACTCTTTCGAGATGCTTGATAAAGGTCAACCAAAAGTCAAGGTATACGGCAAGCCTTTGACCAGTGCCCGTTTCCACCGCAACGATAATATATAGTTTATAAACTATTTGCTTTTGGATTCTTATCGTATCGTGCTTGTGGCAGAGTGACCAACTTCAGGTTGTCATATCTCTTCTTTAAGCCATTCCACAAGATAGGTGGATCCTTGACGGTGAGATATTCAATCTTCAAACCTTCATCAAGGTGATGGCGCAAGAAAATCAAGGCCTTAGCATAGTTTCAAACCTTCAAAGGTGATGGCGCAAGAAAATCAAGGCCTTAGCATGGTTTTGGGTGGATGCATTATTTCTGTCTTTAATGGCGTCTCCAAGACCCATAGCATCCAAAATGGATTTAAGTATCCAACACCCATATCATATAGTTCTTGCCCGAAATTTCAAGGGTAACGAACTTTCTTTTCATAATGTCAGACATAAAACAAATTTACATCAAGAGCGTGTTCATACTTACGGGCTCTATTTCAATTATCACATTCACTTCAGGGAATGGATCATAATTATGTGCTTTACACAAACTCATGTCAAATATTACTTTCATAAAGTGAAAGATTATTTTGAGAATCCTTATTGTTCTCATTACCACAATAATGACGATTATAACTTCGTCTATTGCCATGTCCACATCCATTGATACCTTTACGGTAATTAGTCTTCTTTCAGACTTATCACATACTGCTACCACATTCTCTAAAGGGAATGGAGCAAATTCAATTGGACGGAATTCTTTGCCACGTCCACATTCATTGATACCTTCATGGTAATATTTTAGTCTTCTTTCAGACTTATCATATACTGCTTCCACATTCTCTAAAGGGAATGGAGCAAATTCAATGGGACGGATTTTCAATTATTTGCCCACAATCATACATGAATTTAATCATGGCAGGACATAGAGATTTTACCACTTCATGTGGTTATAATTTCTTACAAACTCCATTAGAGTTATAATCAAACTTTGTTTGTATATTAAATAAAATCGTAGAATTTCAAGAATTTGAAAGGGAAAAGTAAATTACTTACCTTTAAGGTATACCAATTATATTTTCAATGTTTTCTTCCTTTTCTCCACTGATGCAGACGGCGGCGGCTCCTATGCGGAGAAATTGACGGCGGCTTAATCTTCTTAAAGAGCTTCTTGAGACGGTAGAGTCTCGTGCTGATAACGTGTTATGAAATAATATAAAGACAAGAACAATAATGCAAGAATAAGAACAATATAGAGAGAGAATAGGGAGAGAGAGAAGTATTCTTATTAATACTTGGGGTTATTTACAATGGTAGAGGGCACCTCAATTTATAGGGAGGGGGATGATTTATCTACCAAGAATAGAACTCTAGAATCTCTCTAATTATAGACATTCACCTTAAATAGGAGATTTCATAACACTACTCTCGTTATAACTACGTAAAAAGTATCAATTCTAACTTCTAAATTTTGTCACTTGGCTTACCCACTTTCTTACGATGCCTTTGACAAGAGTTTAACTTATATAACTCTGATCACGTTAAAAAAAATTATACTATCAAAAAAAAAATATTCTATATAAAAAGCAAAATTTTGTAATATAAAACATAAAGTATGTTAATTACCTATTACAACAGGTAATTATGAATGTATAGTGTGCTTTTTTTTAATAAAAAAAGTGGATGTATATAAATTAAATTGTATTTGCAATATGGAAAGAGTTCACATTACGTCAGTGCAAAAAGAAAAAATTATACTGTGAGTTCACCCAAAGAATATCTACAAATAAGCTTTGTCAAATATAATATTTATCAATTATTATATGCTACAATAAGCAAAGATAATATTATAATGTAAAGTTTTTTAAAGTACTAAATATGTATATAACTTAAACTCATATAAGAAAGTATTATTGTAACCGGGGCGGATCTATGTAGGTCATTAGGAGTGGCACGACACCCATACGTTCCGGAAAAAGTTTATATATGTACAAGTATTTTACATCGAATAGGAGCGAATTAATTCAAAATCGATGGACCTAATTAGGGATAGGCATCGGTCGGTTCGGTTCAATTTTGAACATTATCGATTTTGCCTATCGATTATCGATTTATAAATATCATAACCCGATAACCAAACCGATAAGATATCGGTTATCGGTTATCGGTTATCGGTTAATCAGTTATATATCGTTATCGGTTCGATTATCGGTTTACCCCATAAGATAAAACAACTAAAAAAATTTGCAATATATAAAATAAAGAAATCAAACTATGCAGTATCTACAAATTTTTGCAATATATAAAATAAAGAATCAGTTGTGTTTTAACAAAAATAATATGTAAAACCAAACTCCACTGAAGGCATGCAAATGATTACAGATTTATCTCCAGCTAGGCAGATTAGAGTGAAAAATCGAATTCAAAACAATGAATTTATAAAATTTTTTATTGGAGACTAATATAGAGGTGCTGGGTGTTGCTCTTTATTGTAGCACAAAATCACATATGTTAACTCAAATTGAATATAAAAAAATTGCTACTCATCTAACCAAAAATTTCAGCAGAAGAATCAAAGCACATTATCCATTACGTGAATAACATGATGAGAGGAAAACAACAACAAAATCTTAAACAAAACCCTTAAAACAGAAATATGCAGCTACATAGTTGTATTTCCCAACACTACACATTCAAAGTAATAGTTCAATATTACAAACAGTCCAAAGTAATAGTTCAAACACATTAACAAGTCTAAAGTCCAATTAATAGTCAAATTCAAGTAAATAACGCAACAACTACTCAATTCTAATAGGCTTCTCCAAATTGCGCTCGAAACAGTGGTCAACATGCATCATTAAGGACTTAGTAGTAACGTAATACAAGATGACAATGACTGCATCTTACTTTCCACCATCCAACATCACCTTCTTCATTCCTTTCACAATGACTCAAAACAAGTGAGATCTTTTGACTTACACAATGCGATTGACGAGTGAGGGAGTGAGCCGTCGTGACTGGCGGAGAACTGGTGAGGCACTGGCGTCTGACGGAGAACTGGTGGTGACTGGTGAGTCTTGCATCTTGACTCTTGGGGGTTGCGGCGTAAATGAGAATAAGAACTGAGAGGACTGAAGACTGAAGAGGGACTTAGAAAAATTAAACTCTAGTATATACTTAAGGGTAAGCTAGTAAATTATTTCATTCTTATTGGGTTATCGATTTTTACCCAATAACAAAAATACAAACCGAGCCCGAAACGATAATTCAATAAAAAAATTTTTAACGTTATCGACCATTAACCCAATACCGATAATCCAATAAAAAATTAACGGTCGAATTATCATTTTTACTCGATATATACCCACCCCTTAAACTAATTAAATGTATATTGTAATTTAATCTCCTTCACTAATTTTTATTAAAAATAGTGGTATCGGCAATCTGCCTGTGAAGGTAACTTTTTTATTTCTGTTACATGGCTACTTTCTTAGGTGTATTTGCAATACACTGTATTCTCCACTAACCATAGTTACCTTCCAATTAAAGAGCATTATTATCTTAAACAAACTCTAGTTTACCTTGATTTTCTACTAGTCTTCCTTTTTCTTCTCCTCCATTTGCCCATCCCAAAGCTCTACCCTTTTTCTTCTCCCTCCACCCTCTGTTTGTCCATTTCAAGAATCTACGAGTAGTAAACTACACCAACTTTTCTTATACTATTAGCGTAAATCTTTGAAAGTTACCACCTTGAATCCATCATCACACACACACACACACACAATCTTTCTCTCTCCATTTCACCAACCAAGTAAAGTGTAGAGTCTTGTTTATGAAAGAAAAATTGGGTCTTTTTCTGTTTCTTGAATAGTAGCTTCCCCTGTTCAATTCTCTCTTTTCTCCAAAACTGTTAGTTTTCAGTTTAGCAAAAACCCAAACACATTGAGTGCAACCACAAAACTGATTAGTTACTGGTTAACTGGTGATGAGACAAAAACAGAGTACTTTGTTTTTACTGAAATGGGAAGAAATATAATTAAAGGTGGTGTTAATAGTTGGAAAATAGCTCCACCACCAATTTCAAGTGTGGCACCAGCGGTAAGTGGTGTCGTAGAAGGAGGAGAAGATAGTAATTATTGGAGAAGCTTTGACAACTCTGTAAATGCTGTGTCATTTGGTTTTGTTGCAACTGCTATTCTTATTTCTATGTTCTTAGTTATGGCTATTTTTGAGAGGTTTCTCCGGCGAAGATCTTCATCTTCCGGTGACCGGGATACTACTGATCTTGTTGCTCAAATGAGGGTTCAAAGGAAACTTGATTACCCATCTCCCGAGGTATGCTTTCTCTTTCTCTCTCTTCCGAAATTTTATCCGAGTTAAAAAAAAATACTTTATTGAGTTTACCTTTTATACTTACTGTGAAATTATCAGAAAATCTAAAAGATAAGTACTACTCCATCCGTTTTAATTTATATATCTTAATTTAATTGAGTATATAATTTAAGGAAGTAAGAAATTTTTTAAAATCTTATGATCTTTAATGCGTAATGTATTAAAATATTTTTAAATTTTATTGTTTTAAATATATCAATGTGAAAAGTTGAAATTAAAGAATTACTAAATATAAAAAGATATATTTTTTTTAAAACAAACTAAAAGGAAAATAAAATGCATAATTAAAATGAAGGGAGTATATATAATCCTTTATTAAAAGGACCTGTTGTTACTTGTTAGTTACTCTTTCCGTTTCACTTTTTGCGAACTTGTTTACTTTTTGGTGTGTTCCAAAAAAAATAATATTTTTTAAATTTAAAAATAATTTAATTTAAACTTATAATTTTACTCTTAATGAGAGGCTTTTATAATCGCATAAATACTCTAGGTTCCCTTTTAATTTATTTAGCACCACAAATTTTAAAAATTTTTATTTTTTTAAAATTTTATCCCAGTCAAACAAGTTCACAAATTAGAACGAAGAAAATATAAACTAAAATACATTGTTAGTGTTAATTACATTTACTGTAAGTGTATATATAAATCAAATTACTGTATTCAATTATACTGGTAAAAAAAAGCATATACCTGATGAAATCGAACAATACCTTCATAGAAAAAATTAATAATAATGTAGTCACATGCATTTAACAGAATTCTGACAATGTAAATATTTTTTTACACTTCAGTATAGTTAGACATGCGATAATAGATTAACTATTATTACTGTTTATTTTCACAAATATTAGTAGCTTATAGTTGCCTCTCATAAGTGATCTGATTGTTTGATTTATTGTTTTTTGTCACGGTATAAAACTTAAAATTCATATACCAAAATTTATTTTTTAAAGTGATTTATAGAGCAATTTGTCATTTATATGTTTTAATCCTTGCTTCAGCGCTCCTACTTTGCTCAGTAGGAGGAACACTGCTTTGTGATCATCACCTATCAACAACAAACAATAACAATAATTCAGTAAAATTTCATTAGTAGGGTCTGAGAAGGGTAATGCTATGCAGACTTTACCCCTAACCCGAAGGAGTAGAGAGGTTGTTTTCGAAAGATCCTCAGCTAAAAAAAAGATAAAAAAAAATAATAGAATCACTACAGAAATCATATGAAGAATAGGAACAACATAAAATTAAGAAGAAAGATGCAAAGCATAAGCGATAACTAGTAAATATGTCCTACACTGAAAAGTGAAATAGTAAATAAATAAATAAAAAACTACCAGACCAGTCTCATGAAGATACGAAGGCAAGACTCAACTATCTCCTAACTTATAACCCTAATACTCGACCTTCGTATCCTATCAAGTGTCATGTCGTCGGAAATATGAAGCCTCATCATATCCTGCCTGATCACCTCTCCCCAATGCTTCTTAGGCCGCAGTCTACCTTTTCTCGTGCCTTCCACAACCAGTTGCTTGCACCTCCATACCGGAGCATGCATGCTTCTCCTCTGAACATGTACGAACCATCTGAGCCTCGCTTCCCGTATCTTGTCACAATGGGAGCCACGAGCACCTTCTTCCAAATATCAATATTTCTAATCTTATCTATCTTAGTGTTCCTGCACATCCACCTCAATATCTTTATTTCTGTTACTTTCATTTTTTGGATATGTAAGTTCTTAATAGGCCAACACTCAGACACATATATCATGGTCGGTCTAACCACTGCTTATAGAACTTACCTTTGAGTAATGGTGACACTCTTTTGTAACACATGACATCCTACCCCAATACGGTGTGTGGCATCCTTGTCGATTTCCCGCCCCTATGAATAACTGACCTCAAGTACTTGAAGCTACCTCTACTTGGGAGATCATCATCTCTCAATAACAGTCAAATCCCTTTAAAACGTCCCATTTGTTCTGATACTTTTAGTTATAGTGAAGTGATATTATAAATAAAATAATTATAACATAATATAAAAATCGATTTCGAGAAAAATTTAATTTTTATAGTGAATAATCGCTACATAGGAATACTATACATATAATAATTTTTTGGACATAGAAATTAAAAGTAAGTATTGCTTCAATATTTCTTAAGAAAATGGAAATATATATGGTGATTCTAGGTTTCTTGTATGTTTTAAGGATCATAATAAGTAGGCTAATAGCCCGTTTGGCCAAGCTGCAAAAATTAGTTTATTTTGAGAAGTATTTTTTTTAAAAGTGCTTTTTTAAAAAGTACTTTTGGTGGTAAGGGGTTTGTATTTGACTAATTAGTTTAAAAAGAATTTTTGAGTAGCAATTAGTGGTTGGCCAAGCTTTAAAAAATTATTTTTAAGTGTATTTTCTCAAAAGTGCTTTCTAAAAAAGTGCTTTTGGAGAGAAGTTACTTTTTTCTGTTTTTACAAAACTGCTTCTGCTTCTCCTCAAAATCATTCTTTTTTCAAAAAAGCTTAGTCATACACATCAATTTAAAAAAAACACTCTGACTAAAAAGAAGCTTGACCAAACAGTCTATAACTAACTTTTCTGTGACAGTTAATTGCTTTTTTCCTAATGCCATTATTGCTTTTTCACATAATTATGGCTATTATATTATATAGCTGGATTATTTGACTGGGATTTTATTCATAATTATCATTTAGTAGACCTTAGTGACTGTTGATGATTCGTGATAATCATGTCGTTGAAAAATTTGTGCCTCAGACCAAAAGGAAGAAGTGATAATATTATTCCGGTTAAAGATAGCTGTTAATTCGGTGATTTTCTCAGACCAAATAGATTCGAATAGCATATAGTTAAATTACAAAAAAAATGTTGTGTATAATGCTTTTTTTCAGTACAATGAACTATAATTGTCCCTAGGTCTTTGGTCTAGCGGTAAAATGCACAACCTCTGCGCATGACGAGTTCGAACAGACAAATATCTGGGTATTTAAGTGAAGAACGGTAAAGGAATGAGCCTATTATCCATCTAATTTGAATCAAGGGAATTTCTCAGTTATCAAAGAAAAATACAATTTCCAAGTTGAAACATGTCATTCCTAAGTATTCATGTGATTCTTTATCTAAAGCCAAAATTATATTGGACAAGAGGTTGCTATGATGGCCCCATTGTGGCTTTGCATGGTACTATTCGAGTTAAAAGACTTTTGGGAGAAGGACTTTTTTTTATTGAAACCCATGTTGTGTGTCCCAGTTTTATGCATAATAGAAGACATTAATGCCCAGGATATGCTATTTTATACCAGGAGCCACTCAAAACATGTTTTTTTTAATTGACCCATTTACAATTTTTAGGTCAGCTTGTCCCAGTATCTAGCCCAAAAAAAATTATGTGGTAGAGAGACATGAAACTATAGCTTATATTGACATCCTACCATATTTTGACTTTAGAGACCAGAATGAGATACCATCTTTTCTTGTTCCTTTTTTTTAATAAGTGATGTTTAGGCCAACTTGACACACCTCGACTAATATCACTGTTACCTCCCACCAGCATAAGTAATACGTAATTCTTTCTACCAGGATTTGGATCAATGAGTTTTTTTAATAAGTGATGTTTAGGTCAACTTGACACACCTCGACTAATATCACTGTTACCTCCCACCAGCATAAGTAACACGTAATTCTTTCTACCAGGATTTGGATCAATAAGAATAAATCACTTAGTATTTTTGCCTCTGTTGGGATTTAAACTTAAGACCTTATAGTTCTCAACCAATTTCATTGTTTATTATGTCACGAGAGTGCTCCTTTTGTTGTTCCTTTCCTGGTGTGAGTTAAATGCAGGGGTTCAACATGTTTTGAAATGTCATTTTTTTAATGGAAAATAATGGAGCAGATTAATGAATATGGGTTTAAAAATTCAAAATCTTGATAGAGTATAAGTGGGAATATCCGAAGTTTCTATAGTGGCTACATTATGAGATACTTGTTAACTGTTCCTTTTTAGCTAAGCAACACTTATCTACTAATATTCACAAGATTATTCCTAAAGCTACATTCTTGCTTTAGATGTTTAGTTAATTGATTCCTAGAATCATGTTTTACAAGTGCTTAATGGTGGAGAGAACTAATTTATTTAAAATATAAAAGGTGGAGAAAAGTTGAGAACTTAACATCCTCTTTCGAGCCAAAGGTTTTTCGGAAACAACCTTTCTGCCTCTCCAAGTAGGAGTAATATCTAGGTGCACACTATCCTCTTTAGACCCCGCTCGTGAGATTTCACTGAATTTTTGTTGTTGTTGGAGAGAACTAAAAAATGAAACATATGAATGTACAAGCATATACTACTGTAAAGAGGAAGGAAAAAATTATGTCTATGTTGTAAGGCACAGTCATTAGAAACAGCCTCTCTGCCCTCTGGGGTAGGGGTAAGGCTCGTCTACATATTACCCTCCCCAAACCACACTTTGTGGGACTATACTGGGTAGTTGTTGTTGTTGTTGTTGTAAGGCACAGTCAGAGCCATGGCTATATGCTAGACTAGATTTGATTTATAATGTATGAATTGTTTATCAGTTGGATTTACCTGTTACTCTTTCGGGTTCATTCCTTCATTTTAACTTCCATACATTGCAAGTAACCGTCAACAAGGTTAAACTACACTTGCAGTATAAAATTCTTTACCTAGTTAGCGTATATAAGTTAAAATTCATTTTTTATATTATTCTCAACAATGCAGAGCTGCCTTTCTGATTTTGTTTGTTACTACTTCAGATGACATTTTACGCGAACGGAGTCTCAGTACTGATGCCTGGAGAAGAAGTTCCTACCTTCATAGCGCATCCCGCACCTCCACCTTGTCCTCCAGAGTGTATTCCGCAACCCCTTCATCAAGACGACGCGTCTTCAAGTCCAGACTCAACTTCTATTGGCCATAGCCCCAATTGACAATACAGATATCCAACTGAAATTTATGGATATGAGTATCCTGAACCTGTAAAAGTAGATATTTGTAGAAATGTCCAGTCATAGTGAGATGAAAACTTAAGGGCCTTTTTTCCCCTTGAGGAGCTTGTCATTGTATTTACATAGCGTAATGTGATTGCCTCTTCACTACACCAGGGTATGTTCCAACTCCAGCCCTTGTTTAGATGAAGCTTGGAATTACCAAAATGAAGAATCATACTCACTTTCTTGCTTATTTTCTTTTCCCCCTCCTCCCTAACTTATACTGGTATAGCACTTGGCTTCTCACTTTTTGGAAGGTTCTAATTTAGGTCTCTCTTTTTAATTCGAATAGGAATCATCTACCAGTTGGGGAATTAATTTTCTCTTCCTTAATTTAGAGCAAGTTGCTTTTGTCATTTTATTGGATTGATTCTGAAGCTTCATCACTACCAATTTTCGCAACGCTTTCCTTTTTGAGACGTTAAAAAAGATGTTATGACACCATTTTATTTCTCAACCATTCCACAACTTTCAAATTCAATTTTTGATATGATGTTTTCTATATTAAATTTGTTATTAAAACTGTATAGCTATAAAATTAATGAAACAATAAACTTTTTGAAAAAGAGAATCAGAAAGTTAGTAGAACTAGATCAACAACAACAACAACAATAACTACCCAGTATACTCCCACCAGGTGGGGTCTGAGGAGGATAATATGTAGACAAGCCTTACCCCTACCCGAAAGGGCAGAGAGGCTGTTTCCAATCGACCTCCGGCTCATAGGATAAAAGGAAAAATAGCAGTAAAACAAAAACAAAGACAAAAACAAAAACAAAAACAATAGAGCATTAGTAACTCCAGCAGAAATAGCGTAAATAATTATCTAAACATACGAAACATAAATACAATCTCATGCAATAATATCATACAGTAACTACCATTACTCACAGGCATAGGGGGGACATAAGCTAAAACACAAATCATCTATGGGTAACCCTGCTGACCCACACCCAACCCCGGAAGAGGCGTACGAAGAACTCTAGGAGCCCCTATCCTACAATCCTGATTCTAGACCTCCAGACTTTCCTATCGAGGGTCATGTCCTCGGAAACCTGCATTCTAGTCATGTCATGCCTAATCACCTCTCCCCAATACTTCTTAGGCCTCCCTCTGCCTCACCGACCGCCAACAATCTCTAGCCGCTCGCAGGTCCTCACTGGGGCACCTGGACTTCTCCTCCGCACATGCCCGAACCACCTCAGCCTCGCTTCTCGCATCTTCTCATCCACCGGGGCCACCCCCACCTTCTCTCGAATAACTTCATTCTTAATCTTATCTAGCCTGGTGTGACCGCACATCCACCTAAGCATCCTCATCTCCGCAACCTTCATTCTCTGAATATGAGAGTTCTTCACGGGCCAGCAGTCCGCCCCATACAACATCGCAGGTCTAACCACGGCTCTATAGAATTTCCCCTTGAGTTTGTGTGGAATTTTCTTGTCACACAGGACTCCTGATGCAAGCCTCCACTTTGACCACCCCGCTCCTATACGATGAGTGACGTCCCCGTCAATCTCTACGTCCCCCTGAATCACAGACCCAAGATATCGGACACTGTCCCTCTTGGCGATGGCCTGAGAACCAATCATCACGTCCCTGCCTACTTCGCTCGGCTTGGCGATGGCCTGAGAACCAATCATCACGTCCCTGCCTACTTCGCTCGGCTCGGCGCTAAACTTGCACTCCAGGTACTCTGTCTTAGATCTGCTTATTTTGAAACCTTTAGACTCGAGAGTCTGTCTCCATACCTCTAACCTTTCAATAACACCGACCCTCGTCTCATCTATCAATACTATGTCATCAGCAAATAGCATACACCAAGTCACATCCCCTTGAATATGTCGGGTTAGAGCATCTATCACTAAGGCAAACAAGAGGGGGCTCAGCGCCGATCCTTGATGGAGGCCCACAACCACTGGAAAATGGTCTGATTCGCCACCCACCGTCCTAACCCTAGTCTTAGCTCCATTGTACATGTCCTTGATTACTCTGATGTAGGCTTCCGGCACGCTCTTTGCCTCCAAGTACCTCCATAGCACCTCCCTTGGGACCTTGTCATACGCCTTCTCCAAGTCGATAAGCACCATGTGTAGGTCCTTCTTCTTATCCCTGAATTGCTCTGCCAGCCGCCTGACAAGGTGGATAGCCTCTGTAGTGGAGCGTCCCGGCATGAAACCGAACTGGTTCCCAGATATAGATGTCACCTCCCTCACCCGCGCCTCAATCACCCTCTCCCAAACCTTCATTGTGACTTATTAATTTGATACCCCTATAGTTGTTGCAGCACTGGATGTCCCCTTTGTTCTTGTACAAGGGCACCACTGTACTCCACCTCCACTCTTCCCGCATCCTTTTGGTCCTGAAGATCGCATTGAACAACCTGGAGAGCCACTCCCCTCCTGACTTACCCATGCACTTCCAGAACTCCACCGGGATCTCGTCAGGCCCGGTCGCTCGACCCCTACTCATCCTACGCAAAGCCCCCATGACCTCCTCCACCCTAATGCGCCTGCAGTACCCAAGGTCTCTATGTTGCTCGGAATGCCCCAGCTCCCCTAGCTCTATGTTACGATCCCCCTCCTCGTTAAGTAAGTCCCGAAAGTACGCCTGCCACCTCTGTTTGATTTGAGATTCCCCCATCAGAACTCTACCATCCTCGCCCTTGATACACCTAACTTGGTCTAGATCACGTGCCTTCCTTTCCCTTGCTTTAGCTAACCGGAGTAATTTCTTATCCCCGCCTCTCTCCCCTAGTTCCTCGTACATGCGACCGAACGCCGCGTTTTTAGCTTCCGTGACTGCCATCTTTGCTTCTTTCCTCTCCACCTTGTAGATCACCCTGTTCTCTCTCCGTTCTTCCTCGCTTGTGCTCCCTGCCAACCTAGCGAACGCCGCCTTCTTCACCTCCACTTTACCTTTGACTACATCGTTCCACCACCAATCACCCTGATGCCTACCTGAATATCCCTTGGCTACCCCGAGCACGTCCCGTGCTACCCCCCTAACCAAGTTCGCCGTCACTGTCCACATAGCGTCCGCTTCCCCAGAACTTCTCCAAGCTCCGCCCTCAACTAACCTCCTCTCCAACTCCTCTGCTTTCTCCTTAGTCAAAGCACCCCATCTAATCCGCGGTTGTCCCCGAGCGCCCCTCCTCTTCCTCTTCACCCAGAGACCGACATCCATCACTAGGAGTCTATGAAGAGTTGAAAGGGACTCTCCCGGAATAATCTTATAGTCCTTGCACATACCCCTATCGCTCCTTCTGATGAGGATGTAATCAATCTGAGTCCTCGCCGCCGAACTCTTGAAGGTGACCAAATGCTCCTCCATCTTCTGAAATGTCGAGTTCGCAATCAGAAGCTCGGAAGCCCTGGCGAAATCAAGCAGCGAAGTGCCTCCTCCGTTCCTAACCCCAAAGCCGAAGCCACCGTGCACCTCATCATAGCCACCAGCATCAGCCCCAATATGACCATTAAAGTCCCTTCCAATAACTAACTTCTCAGATTGGGGAATACAACTCACCAGATCATCCAAGTCCTCCCAAAAGCACCTCTTAGCCTCCTCGTCTAAGCCCGCTTGCTGCGCGTAAGCGCTGATGACGTTGAGGAAGCAACCCCCAATAACCATCTTAATAGACATTAACCTATCATTCACTCGCCTAACCTCGACCACGGACTCCCTTAGGTCCCTATCTACCAAGATGCCCACTCCATTCTTACCTCTCAAAAATCAATTCTGAAAGGAATAAATCGAGCCTACTGAATACACAGTGTGTCCTTAAGGAAATTATTGCCCTCAAGTACTCGAAGTTATGGTATATATCCCCCCAATATAAAACAATTTAACTCACCGGAGTGTTGGTACCGAAAACGCCGATGAACAGCAAACCATTCAAAGGCTGTTAAACACTCTAGAATTTTTATGTGCAGAAGAAAAGGAAGAAGATCAGAAAAATTTCCTAAGTAAATATTCTAAGATTTGAAGGAATATTTATAGCCCATTTGGCATTGTTTCTAAAAAGGTTTGCAACCTTTCAGAACAACCACATCTGTTGAACAGGTGAAAAAATATTGCAGGAAAAACAAAACGGATCCGGACCAGGTCGTGGGTCATGAATTATTCCGGATTGAATTTTTGTTAATTAATTAATTTAATATTTGAAAAGAATTTTGGATTAATCAATAAATCGTTGACAAAATCCGAAATCAAAGCCGAGCGACAACAACAACATGAGACTTACATTCTTCTTAAATCTTTAAGAGCTAAAAGATGAGCTCCTCTATATATACAAAATATTTTCTTTCCTTTTTCCAAGAAATGACAAAGTGCATAAGTAAAGTGAACTAATTTAAAATTTTATTTCTCTCCATTCTTTTCCGACCATTTCCATTCACACATCTTTTATTATTAATAGCAAAATCCAACAAAACTGACATCTATTATAAATAGAATTCTATTTAGAGTGATTGTCTATCTTGTAGAGAGTTTTACTTTGTGGCTAAGTCATTTTACCCCATAAATAGAGGGGTCTTACCCCATTATAAATCATCCCAAAATTCAATAAGAATTTCCTCTTTCTTTCTCTACAATATTGCTCTTGTTCTCTTTATTATTTTATTACACGTTATCCGCACGAGACTCTACCATCTCAAGAAGCTTTTGAGAAAATTAAGGTATACCTTTTCTCATATTTTGAATTATGACTGGCATTATGAAAAGAAAGTTCGTTGCCCTTGAAATTTTGGGAAAGAGCTATATGACATGGGTGTTGGATGCTGAAATCCATTTAGATGCAGTGAGTCTTGGAGACGCCATTAAAGACAAAACTAAAGCATCCACCCAAGACTGTGCTAAGGCCTTGATTTTCTTGCGCCATCACCTTGATGAAGGGTTGAAAATTGAATATCTCACAGTCAAAGATCCACCTGTTTTGTGGAATGGCTTAAAAGAAAGATATGACAACCGAAAGCTGGTCACCCTTCCACAAGCACGATATGATTGGGCTCATCTGAGGCTCCAAGACTTTAAGTCTGTTTCTGAATATAATTCTGAGATATTCAGAATTACTTCTAAATTGAAACTTTGTGGAGATGTTATCATTGACTATGATATGCTTGACAAAACGTTTACAACGTTTTATGCCTCTAATATGGTCCTGCAACAGCAGTACAGAGTACTCTGAGTTGATTTCTCTTCTCCTTGTGGTTGAGCGAAACAATGAATTGCTCATGAGAAATCACGAAAAGAGACATACTGGGTCTACACCATTGCCTGAAGTGCATAAGGTGTATTCCCATTGTGCTAAGCGTGAAAAAGGCCGTGACTCTATTCGTAGACGTGGGCGTGGCCGTGGCCGTGGACGTAGACAAGGAAAAAATTTTCCTGGTGTTAATCACCCCCCAAAGAGAAATAACCACCAAAAGTCGAAAGGGAAGATGGGAAGCCAAAGGCAAATGGTTCAGAAACTGAATATTATCGTTGCGGTGAAAAAAGGACATTGGGAAAATATTTATCGTGTACCAAGATATTTGGTTGAACTTTATCAAGCATTTCTAAAGAATAAAGGCCCTGAAGCCAACTTTGTCTCTGACAATGATTTTGACATCACCCACTTGGATGTGACAAACTTTTTTAAGCGACCTGATGGAAAAATAGACCACTTAATCAATGACGGATCCGTGGTTAAAGATGATTGAGTAGTTCAATTTTTATTTGTGCCCGTTTGTAGTAGTTAATGAATAAAAATCATGTAATTATAGTTCTTTACATGAGTAATAGTCATTAATATTATTTACCCCATTTTAACACAGGTCAAACAAGAGTATAACATATTGATAATTTCGAAGGTTTAATCATTAAAGAGAGTCGCCACCTAATTGGTTTAAATGGTGAATAGGGACACCAATTTTAGCTAATTAGTGCTTAAAGTTAACTCTGTTCCATGTTATACTTAACTTTTAAGACTACGGATAAGGGTTCTAATTGATCTTATAGAGAAAGTATTAAGCACTATATGACCCACTAAATATAATTAACCGGGCAAACTTAAGTTTATTAACTTTAAGACTAAGTGTTAAACGTTTGTCAAGAAAAACGATCGTCAATTAGAGAATACATGTATACTAGTGTTGTTTTGAAGAAGTGAGTCACTACAAAACTATAGATGTTTCTGAAAGAAAAAAAGATAATTACTTTAAAGCATTTCAAACTCAAGATATATATTGTTTTGACTTAACTTCTAGAAAAATGATTAAACCCCATAGTAACTTGACAAGCCCAACAATTGAAATCGTTCTTCAAAAGGTTAGGACTTAAAAAAATTATTTCATATACAAACTTTAGAAATCATTTCGTTGGACTTAAAAATCTCGTCTTTACGAGAGTTTAACACAAGGCCAATAGTAAATAATTTTGATGAAAAGGCTTTGATGCGTCACTTTAAAAACCAATTCTAAGTTCTTACATTAGAGACTAAATTTATGTGAATAAGATAGTACCAAATAGATAATAAAAATAAGATTCTACATCATTGAACATACTACACTAACATGAATTTTAACACATAATCCCAGAAATTGGAGGTAACTCAAATCATAAGTAAAAGTCAAATAACATGAATGACAAAGAAAAGAAATGAAATACGCGTCCCCAAGCGTTTAGATTGTTTCTCGCTATTCGGTGCGCCTAAGGAATATGGTATGCAATGACTCCATGTGATAGCAGTAGCGTTGAGTCTCTATGCGACTCCACTGCAAGAGTCTCGAATTAAGACTCCATTTGCTCCAAAGTGCACATACAAAGAAAGGAAAAAAATAAAAAAGTAGAGAAACTATATGATTCTCAACAATATAAGATATCTAAAACATTATATAAATCTTCAATTCACAAAAAAAGAAAAAAGAGCACTCGAGATGTAAGATGCCCGTATTGCAAATACACATCCTTAACTAACTCACTTCCCATAATCTAAACAAATTATAAAATAAAATTTAAATTATTCTCAAAACCTATTCAGTTCCAAAAAGTAAACATTAAACCTATGATGGTATTTAAACTCTCAAATAAAATTCTAAAAATAGGGCTTCTAGTTTTGGCTATTATCCTCTACAATATGAATAGAAAAAAGAAACTGTAACTAAGCTGCTGTACGTTTCATGAAATATATAGGGCCATATTTAGACATCAACTTAATTTTGTAAAGATAGTCATTAGACATAAAATTGATATTTGAATTATTTAACCTAAACATCCATTCTTAATCCTAGTTGCAAGTATGTAAAAATCAAGCTCATTAAGAGTTGATATGGATTTATGATATCAACTGCTTGCCAAGAAACACCATTATGATAATATTCCTTATCTTTAACTAGATATAATAAGTCAAATCCATTAATTAAATACACAAGTTAAGGACTAAATATTCTAGCGCTTTGTTAAAACTTTCAACCTAAGTTGTAAGATAAGTCATCTATAAGCACAATCTCTACTTGTATAAAAAAAATCTATCCAGCAGACTTTTATGATTCTTTAGATCCAAAAATCTATTTAAAGCTAATCCTTTAATACATATGCTAAATAAGGAGATCATTCAACTAGACATGGAGGTAATTATTTTTCTTATGATATTTAAACTAGATAAACAGTAAACTTAAAGCGTCATCTCGGATGCTTAGATCTTTCGAACATTGACTCGGTTCCACTACCTCGGATAAATATGAATCAACGAAATAAGGTAATAATCATCTAGTGAAATCCACGAGAGACCGAGAAGAAATAGCTAGATTAGTTAGAACTCGAGCAATGAGCAATCGAGTGCTTTGCATTGGACAAAGTACATACCATATATCGTTTATGCAGTTGTTATCTGGTTTTGCAACGATTGAATGTAGTAAAGACTGATTTGTAGGTTTGTTCTCTCCCTCTCAATCTCCACTTCTTTTTTATTACAAATGATTATTGTTGGTAAAATACGAATTATGTTATAAATAGAGAGATTTTACACTTCTATTTAAGGTGAATGTCTTTAATTAGAGAGATTCTAGAGTCCTATTATTGGTAGCTAGATCATCCCACTCCCTATAAATAAAGGGGTCTTCTACCATTGGAGTACATCCCTAACAATCTCTAAGTATCAATAAGAATACTTCTCTCTCTCTATTCTCTCTATTCTTGCATTATTGTTCTTGTCTTTATATTATTTCATAACACGTTATCAGCACAAGACTCTACCGTCTCAAGAACCATTCTCGAAAAATCTAAGGTATTTCCCTCTTCCTAATTTAATTTTCAATTATGTCTGACATTACGAAAAGAAAGTTCGTTGCCCTTGAAATTTCGGGCAAGAACTATATGACATGGGTGTTGGATGCTGAAATCCACTTAGATGCTATGGGCCTCGGAGACACCATCAAAGATAGAGAAAAAGCATCCACCCAAGAATGTGCGAAGGCCTTGATTTTCTTGCGCCATCACCTTGATGAAGGTTTGAAGATTGAATATCTCACCGTCAAGGATCCACTCATCTTGTGGAACGGCTTAAAGTAGAGATATGACAACCTGAAGTTGGTCACTCTGCCACAAGCACGATATGATTGGGCTCATCTGAGGCTCCAGGACTTTAAGTCCATTTCTGAATATAATTCTGCAATGTTCAGAATTACTTCTAAATTGAAGCTATGCGGAGATAAAATCTCCGATTATGATATGCTTGAGAAAACGTTTACAACGTTTCATGCCTCCAATATGGTACTGCAACAACAGTACAGAGAGAAAGGCTTTACAAAGTACTCTGAACTGATTTCTCTTCTACTAGTGGCTGAGCGAAATAATGACCTGCTCATGAGAAATCACGAAAATCGACCCACTGGGTCTACACCACTGCCTGTAGCAGATAAGGTGCACTCTCATTATGCCAAACATGAAAAGGGCCATGGTCATGGTCGTAAACGGGGTCATAGCCAGGGACGTAGACAAGGAAGAAATTCCAATGAAGTCCGTCAACCCCCAAGGAGAGATAACCGCCGAAAGCAGAAACGGGGTCATGAAGATCCTAAGGCAAATGGTTCAGAAACTATATGTTATCGTTGCGGTGGGAAAGGACACTGGTCAAAGACTTGCCGTATACCAAGACACTTGGTTGACTTTTATCAAGCATCTCGAAAGAGAAAAGGCCCTGAAACAAATTTTGTCTATGACGACAACTTGGACATCACCCACCTGGATGTGGCAGACTTCTTTGAGCAACCCGAGGGGAAAATAGACCACCTAATCGGTGATGGGTCCGTGATGAAAGAAGATGGAGTTATTTGATTTTGTTCTACTTATTTGTATTAGTTAGTGAATAAACTAATAGTCATTAGTATTAGCTCGTATTAGTTAGTTCATGATGCAATGTTAGCAGTAGTTCTTTAGAATGTCTTCAATATGCTCAAATATCAATAATATTTTTATTTTCCAGTAGGGGTAATCGACTAGCCTGAAAAACTAGTCGATTATCTAATATTTTCGCATTAAAGCTGAAAAACAATTGATCGACAATCGATTGTCTATGTCTAACAATCGATTGTCGTTAGACAGTGTAATCTGGAATTTTTCAAAAATCATCCACAATCGATTGTCTATGTCTAACAATCGATTGTCGTTAGACAGTGTAATCTGGAATTTTTCAAAAATCATCCACAATCGATTGTCTATGTCTAACAATCGATTGTCGTTAAACAGTGTAATCTGGAATTTTTCAAAAATCATCCACAATCGATTGTCTATGTCTAACAATCGATTGTCGTTAGACAGTGTAATCTGGAATTTTTTCAAAATAGTCAACAATCGATTGTCTATGTTTAACAATCGATTGTCTTAAAACAGTGTGATCTGAAATTTTTTCAAAATAGTCAACAATCGATTGTCTATGTTTAACAATCGATTGTCTTAAAACAGTGTGATCTGGAACTTTTCAAAATAGTCAACAATCGATTGTCTATATTTAACAATCGATTGTCTTAAGACAGTGTGCTCTGGAATTTTTTGAAATAAGCCAACAATCGATTGTCTTAAGACAGTGTGATCTGAAGTTTTTCAAAATAAGAAATAATCGATTGTGTGTGTTTAACAATCGATTGTCAATGTTCAACAATCGATTGTTTGTGTTTAACAATCGATTGTTTGAAGAAAATGCTTAAACTGAAATTTTCAAACTGCAAAGTAATCAATTATGGATAACATATCTGATTTTGTTAGTCAACTGTTAGCAGCAGATTTTGAAAATATTATGTGACATAAACGAATTGAACTTGTTTATTCTTATGTTCGTGTATCTCTTTTGTATGTCACTATGGGATAGCAAATATGGATATCTCACAAAGCGAACTTGGATCAACGTCCAACTGTAAAAGTATTTGCCTAGTTGATTCATGTACTACACATACAATACTCAAAGAAAAGAAATATTTCTCTCAACTAAATATGTGTAAGGCAAACGTTACTACAATCTCTGGAAGTAGTAAATTGATTGAAGGCTCCGGAAGAGCAATTGTAACTCTGTCCAAAGGCACGACGTTAATCATAGAGAATGCAATGTTCTCCTCCAAGTCTAAGAGAAACTTGTTGAGTTTTAAAGATGTACGCCGGAATGGCTATCATATTGAGACAATGGATGAAGATAACTTGAATATCTCGTCATCACAAAGAATGTCTCCGGCCAAAAGAGGGTTATTGAGAAATTCCCGTCTTTATCTTGTGGCCTGTATTGGACAAGAATTAGTGCAATTGAGGCACATTCAACAGTAAACCAAAGGGTTACTGATTCCAATACCTTTGTACTTTGGCATGATCGATTGGGACACCCAGGATCGATCATGATGAGACGGATTATAGAAAGCTCATATGGGCATCCGTTAAAGAATTTCAAAATTCTTTCGAATAATGAATATCCTTGCACTTCGTGTTATCAAGGCAAGTTGATTATCATGCCATCACCAAAAAAGGTTGGGACTGAGTCACCCACGTTTCTGGAACGTATACAAGGGGACATTTGTGGACCTATTCACCCACCTAGTGGGTCGTTTAGGTATTTCATGGTCTTGATAGACGCATCCTGTAGATGGTCTCATGTGTGCCTGTTGTCATCACGCAACCTTGCATTTGCGAAATTAATGGCACAAATAGTTCGACTACGAGCACAATTTCCAGATAATCCAATCAAGTCCATTAGACTGGATAATGCTGCTGAGTTTACATCCTAAGCATTTAATGATTATTGCTTATCAATCGGGATAAAAGTTGAACATTCTGTAGCTCATGTTCACACTCAAAACGGTCTTGCAGAATCGTTAATTAAACGCCTGCAGTTGATTGCAAGGCCATTACTTATGAGAACGAGGCTGCCCACTTCTGTATGGGGTCACGCCATCTTACATGCAGCAATGCTAATTCGTCTCAGACCGACGAATTACCACAAGTATTCCCCGTTGCAATTGGTTTTGGATCATGAACCCAATATATCCCATTTAAGAATTTTTGGATGCGCAGTATATGTGCCTATAGCACCGCCATCCCGCACCAAAATGGGTCCGCAAAGAAGGTTAGGAATATATGTTGGGTTTGAATCGCCCTCCATCATTCGCTACCTCGAAACATTGACAGGCGACGTATTTACTGCACGATTTGCAGACTGTCGATTCGATGAGACACTTTTCCCAAAATTAGGGGGAGAAGTTGATAAAACCAAACGGGAAATTTTGTGGAAAAATGCATCATTATCTCATATTGATCCACATACCTCTATTTGTGAAAGAGAGGTACAAAAGATTATCCATTTTCAAAGAATAGCAAATCAAATGCCTGACGCATTTACGGACTTGAAGAGGATAACGAAATCCCACATTCCCGCGGAAAATGTTCCAATCCGTATTGATGTCCCTGTTGGACAATCATCTAGTGTCATATCCAATGAGTCAAATGCACGCCTGAAGCGTGGCAGACCATTAGGTTCCAAAGATCGAAATCCTGGAAAGAGGAAAAAGAATGATCAAAATGACACCACGAAAGAATCTCATGATTTAACAAATTCTGAGATTCATGAAGAATCCATTGAGCCCGAGACTCTGGAAAATATGGAACTATCCCTAAATCCAATTAATATTGAGGCAAATATTAATCGAGTGGATATTGTGGTGGATAATGCCTTTGCTTATAATGTCGCATCTAGCATTATGCAAGAATGTGAGGATCTCGAACCTCAATCTGTTGAAGAATGTCGAAAAAGACAGGATTGGCCAAAGTGGCAAGAAGCAATTCAATCAGAATTGAATTCGCTGGCAAAACGTGAAGTTTTTGGCCCTATAGTTGAAACACCTAATGGTGTTAAGCCTGTCGGCTATAAATGGGTCTTTGTACGCAAAAGAAATGAGAAAAACGAGGTACAAAGATATAAGGCACGCCTTGTTGCACAAGGTTTTTCTCAAAGGCCTGGTGTCGATTATGAAGAGACATATTCGCCTGTAATGGATGCGATAACCTTTCGTTATCTCATAAGTTTTGCTGTCCATGAAAAGCTTGACATGCACTTAATGGATGTGGTTACTGCCTATCTTTATGGCTCACTTGATAATGAGATATACACGAAAATTTCCGATGGACTCAAGATGCCAAACGCGCATAATTCAAAATCTCGGGAAATGTTCTCAATTAAATTGCAAAGATCCTTGTATGGTCTAAAGCAATCTGGACGAATGTGGTATAATCGTCTTAGTGAGTACTTGTTAAAAGAAGGCTATATAAATGACGCCATTTACCCGTGTGTTTTTATAAAGAAAACAACATCGGAATTTGTTGTACTTGCCGTATATGTCGATGACATAAACCTTATTGGAACCCCTATAGAACTCCAAAAGGCAATTGATTATCTAAAGGATGAATTCGAGATGAAAGATCTCGGAAAGACTAAACTATGTCTTGGTTTGCAAATTGAATATTTGGCAAACGGAATTTTTGTTCATCAATCTACCTATACAGAAAAGGTACTGAAACGGTTTTACATGGATGAAGCACATCCTTTAAGTACACCGATGGTTGTTCGATCACTTGATGTGAACAAAGATCCATTCCGACCACAAGAAAGGAATGAAGAGCTACTTGGTCCTGAAGTACCATATCTTAGCGCAATTGGCGCACTAATGTATCTTGCAAATACTACAAGACCTGACATATCCTTTTCAGTTAATGTCTTAGCAAGATTTAGCTCGGCTCCTACGAGGAGACATTGGAATGGGATCAAACACATATTGCGGTACCTAAAGGGAACTACCGATATGGGCTTATTTTATGGCAAGAATTGCAGCCCGGATCTTGTTGGTTATGCTGATGCTGGATATTTGTCCGACCCACACAAGGCTCGATCTCAAACGGGTTATGTGTTTACCTGTGGAGAAACCGCCATATCTTGGCGATCGACTAAGCAATCAATTGTGGCTACTTCATCTAATCATGCCGAGATAATTGCTATTCATGAAGCAAGTCGGGAGTGTGTGTGGTTGAGGTCTATAATACATCATATCCAAGACAAATGTGGTTTGAAGTGTGATAAACTATCCACAACTTTGTATGAAGACAATGCAGCATGTATAGCTCAATTGAAGGGAGGATTCATAAAAGGAGATAGAACGAAGCATATTTCACCAAAGTTATTCTTCACACATGATCTTCAAAAGAATGGTGATATCAATGTTCAACAGATTCGTTCAAGCGACAATATCGCTGATTTGTTCACAAAATCTCTACCAAAGTCAACCTTCAAGAAGCTAGTTCACAAGATCGGGATGCGAAGACTTAAGGACATAAATTGATGTTCTTATCAGGGGGAGTTAATGCGCGTTGCACTCTTTTTCCCTTACAAGGTTTTGTCCCACCGGGTTTTCCTTGCGAGGTTTTTAACGAGGCAACCAATAGGCGCATATTCAAACATGTGTACTCTTTTTCCTTACTTTAATTTTTCCCATTGGGTTTTGTTTTAAGGTTTTAACGAGGCACATCATTGAATAGACATTCAAGGGGGAGTGTTATAATAGAGAGATTTTACACTTCTATTTAAGGTGAATGTCTTTAATTAGAGAGATTCTAGAGTCCTATTATTGGTAGCTAGATCATCCCACTCCCTATAAATAAAGGGGTCTTCACCATTGTAGTACATCCCTAACAATCTCTAAGTATCAATAAGAATACTTCTCTCTCTCTATTCTCTCTATTCTTGCATTATTGTTCTTGTCTTTATATTATTTCATAACAAATTAGATTTTTTCCATAACAGTATTTATATGCACTTTGCTTCTATAAGCTCAGCTCCGATTTTTCCTATATTTGTTAATTTTTACGTGTTATTTACTTCTATATTTATTGTATATATAAGTATTCATGTTGTTAACAGTAATATTGACTGAATGGTATACGGTGTTTCCACTTTTATTCTGCTTTAACTTCATATAGGTACATTGTAATTTAGAAGAATTATTTTTCAAAATCAATATGTGAATATTTTAAACATGTTTAAAAGCACTATGATAGTGTTTTTGCCATGTGTTTATGATAATTAGGGGTGTACAAAGAAAACCGTAAACCGCACTAACCCGATAATCCGAGTCAAATCGAGAAAAAAAACCCAACTATGGTTTTGTTTGACTTGGTTTGGTGTTGGAAAAAAAAAACCCGACCATAATTGGTTTGGTTTGGTTTTAACTAAAGAAAGTCAAACCGAAACCAAACCAACCCGACATTACATATATAGCAATTTTAGATATATTTAATATATAAATATACTTATTGTAATGTAATTTATAAATATTTCTTAAAAAATTTCATAATTTTATCTTTTAAAGTATTTTTTCAAGGTTTGATTTAGAAGTTTTGAATGCTCCAATAAGTTTTATAGCCATTAATATTAGTAAATTAAATAATGCTAGCAATCAATACTAATGCTAACAAAAGACATTCAATTCAATATTACGAACGGGAATGTATTAAATGTCTATTTTTTATTTTGCAATAGTTTCGATAAAAATACATAACATATTTTTATTTTTCTTTAGCTTTTAGGCATATAATTAATACTCCCTCATTAGTCTATCTAGTTTGGCATGAATTAGTTCTTTTAGATTATGTTTATTTTTATTATGACTTTTTAATTAGAAATATTTATAGTATATAATTTTATTATTTTTTATTGTTGAATATTTTAGGATAATGTCATGAGTCACGACATATCTCATATTTTGTATTATTTTTTTGAAAAATACTTTATATAGTTGTACCTTACTAGGATTAAAGAAATATTTTGAGCATACGTTATATATTTTGTTCTATGAAGATTTTACCGAAAACAAAATTCGAAAAAACCCGAATAACCCGAAAAAACCCGAGAAAAACCGATATTGAAAAACCCAAATTTATTGGTTTGGTTTGGCCTTTAGATTTAATAACCCGGCACAATTGGTTTTGGTTTGGTAATTGTAAAATCCGAACCAACCCGGTTTATGGACACCCCTAATGATAATAGTACGATTTGTTTTTTTTTCTTTGAAAATATTAATATTTATTAGTATATTTTCTTTTGTATGTCAAATCATGAGAAGCAAATATGGATATCTCTCGAAGTAAACTTGGATCAATGTTCAATTGTAAAATTTATTTAGTTGATTCATGTACAACACATACAATATTCAAAGAGAAGTAATATTTCTCTCATTTTAGTATGTGTAAGATAGATGTTACTACAATTTCTGGTAGTAGTAAATTAATTGAAGACTCTGGAAGAGCTATTATAACTCTGCCTAAGGGAACAATACTTATTATAGAGAATGCAATATTCTCCTCCAAGTCAAAGAGGAACTTGTTGAGTTTTAAAGATATCCGCCGAAATGGATATCATATTGAGACAGTAGATGAGAATAATCTTGAATATCTCATCATTACCAAAAATGTCTCTGGCCAGAAAAAGGCTATTGAGAAGTTCTCATATTTGTCTTGTGGCATGTATTGGACAAGAATTAGTGAAATTGAGGCACATTATATTGTAAACCAAAAGGTTACTGATTCCAATATTTTTGTACTTTGGCATGATCGATTGGGACATCCTGGATCAATTATGATGAGACGAATTATTGAAAACTCAAATGGGCATCCGTTAAAGAATTTAAAGATTCTTTTAAATAATGAACTTTTCTTGCACTTCTTGTTATTAAGGCAAGTTAATTATTAGACCATCATCAACAAATGTTGGAATTAACTCCTATGCTTTTTTGAACGTATACAAGGGGATATTTGTGGACCTATTCACCCACCTAGTAGGTCATTCAGATATTTTATGGTCTTAGTATACGCATCTTCAAGATGGTCTCATGTGTGCCTATTATCATCTCGCAACCTTGCGTTTGCAAAACTAATGGCATAAATAATTCGATTATGGGTGCAATTTCCCGATAATCCAACTCAGTCTAATAGACTTGATAATGCTACTAAGTTTTCATCTCAAGCATTTAATGATTATTGATTATCAATTGGGATAAAAGTGGAACATCCTGTAGCTCATGTTCACACTTAAAATGGTTTTGCAGAGTCTTAAATTAAACATCAGCAATTGATAGCAAGACCATTACTCATGAAAACGAGGTTGCCCACTTCCATTTGGGGTAACGCCATTTTACATGCAGCAATACTAGTTCGTCTCAGACAGATAAATTATCATAAATATTCCTTGTTGCAATTAGTTGTGGGTCATGAACCTAATATATCCCATTTAGAATTTTTGGATGAGCGGTATATGTGTCTGTAGCACCGCCATATCGCACCAAAATGGATCCGCAAAGAAGGTTAGAAATATATGTTGGTTTGAATCGCCCTCCATTATTCGCCACCTCTAAACATTGACGAGGGATTTTTTTACTGTATCATTTGCAGACTTTCGATTTAATGAGACACTTTTTCCAAAATTAGGGGGAGAAGTTGGTGAAACCAAATGAAAAATTTTGTGGAAAAATCCATCATTATCTCATCTTATCCACACGCCTCTATTTGTGAAAAAGAGGTGTAAAAGATTATCCATTTGCAAAGAATAGCAAATCAAATGCCAGACGCATTTATGGATTTGAAAAGGATAACAAAATCATATATTCCAGCAGAGAATGTTCCAATCCTTATTATGTCCCTATTGGACAATCTTCTAGTGTCAAAGCTAATGAGTCAAAGCACGCCTAAAATGTGGCAGACCATTAGGTTCCAAAGATCGAAATCCTAAAAAAAGAAAACAAATGATCAAAATGACACTACGAAAGAATCTCATGAAGAAATCCACGATTTAGTAAATTCTAAGGTTCATGAAGAATCCACTGAGCCCGAGACTCAAGAAAATAAGGAACTATCAATAAATCCAATCGATATTGAGACAAATTTAAATCGAGTAGATATAGTGGTGGATTATGTCTTTGCATATAATGTTGCATCTAGCATTATGCAAGAAAGTGAGGATCTTGAACCTCAATCTGTTGAAGAATGTTGGCAAAGACTTGATTGGCCAAAATGACAAGAAGCAATCCAATTAGAGCTGAATTCACTTGCAAAACATGATGTTTTGGGCCTGTAGTCCAAACACCTAATGGTGTTAAGCCTATTGGCTAAAAATGGATCTTTGTACGCAAGAAAAATGAGAAAAATGAGGTACAAAGATATAAGGCACGCCTTGTTGCACAAGGATTTTCACAAAGGCCTGGTGTCAATAATGAAGAGACATATTCACATGTATTGATGTTATAACGTTTTGTTATCTCATTAGTTTTACTGTCCATGACAAGCTTGGCATGCATTTAATGGATGTGGTTACCGCCTACCTTTATGGCTCACTTGATAATGAGATATACATGATAATTCCCGAGGGATTCAAAATGCCTAAAGCAAATAATTCAAAGTCCTGAAAAATATTTTCAATCAAATTACAAAGATCGTTGTATGGTCTAAAGCATGACAAGAGGGGTTGCTCTGATGGTAAGCAACCCCCACTTCCAACCGAGAGGTTGTGAGTTCGAGTCTCCCCAAGAGCAAGGTGGGAAGTTCTTGGAGGGAAGGATGCCGAGGGTCTATTTGGAAACAGCCTCTCTACCCCAGGGTAGAGGTAAGGTCTGCGTACATACTACCCTCCCCACACCCCACTATGTGGGATTATACTGGGTTGTTGTTGTTGTTGTTGTATGGTCTAAAGCAATCAGGACGAATGTGGTATAATCGTCTTAGTGAATATTTATTAAAGGATGGCTATATAAATAATGTCATTTGCCCATGTGTTTTTATAAAAAAAAATAACATCGAAATTTGTTGTACTTGCCGTATATGTTGATGACATAAACTTTATTGGAATTCCTATAGAACTTCAAAAGGCAATTGATTATTTAAAGAAGGAATTCGAAATAAAAGATCTCGGAAAGACAAAATTATGTCTTGGTTTGCAAATTGAATATTTGGCAAATGGAATTTTTGTTCATCAATCTGCCTATATAGAAAAGGTATTGAAATGAGTTTACATGGATTGTAGCACATCCTTTAAGTACTCCGGTGGTTGTTCGATCACTTGATGTGAATAAGGATCCATTCCGACCTCAAGAAAAGAAGGATGAGCTACTTGGTCTTGAAGTACCATATCTTGATGCAATTGGTGCACTAATGTATCTTGCAAATACTACAAGACTGACATAACATTTTCAATTAATGTCTTAGCAAGATATAACTCTGCTTCTATAAGGATACACTGAAATAGAATCAAACACATATTACAGTATTTAAAAGGAACTTTCGATATGGGCTTATTTTATGGCAATAATTGCAGTCCCGTCTTGTTGGTTATGCTGATGTTGGGTATTTATCTGACCCCCACAAGGCTCGATCTAAAACATGTTATGTGTTTACCGTGGAGGCACTGCCATATCTTGGCGATCGACTAAGCAATCAATTGTGGGTACTTCATCTAATCATGCTGAGATAATTGCTATTCATGAAGCAAGTCGAGAGTATGTGTGGTTGAGGTCTATAATACATCTTATTCAAGACAAATGTGGTTTGAAATGTGATAAACTACCCAATTTTTGTATGAAGATAATGCAGCATGCATATCTCAATTGAAGGGAGGATTCATAAAAGGAGATAGAACAAAGCACATTTCACCAAAATTACTTTTCACACATGATCTTCAAAAAAATGGTGATATCAATGTGCAACAGATTCGTTCAAGTGATAACATGGCTGATTTATTCACAAAATATTGAAACCTTCAAGAAGCTAGTGCACAAGATCGGGATGCGAAGGCTCAAATATGTGAATTGATGCTCTCATCAGGGGGAGTTGATGCGCGTTGCACTCTTTTTTCCTTACAAGGTTTTGTTCCACTGAGTTTTGCTTGCAAGGTTTTTAACAAGGCAATCAAAAGGCGTATTATTAGATATGTGTACTCTTTTTCCTTTTCTAGAATCTTTTTCCCATTGAGGTTTTATTTTAGTTAGGGTTTTAACGAGGCACATTACTTATTGAGTAGACATTCAAGGAAGTGTTATGAATAGAACTCTATTATTTAGAGTGAATGTTTATCTTGTAGAGAGTTTTACTTTGTGACTAGGTCATTATTCCCCTATAAATAGAGGGGTCTTACCCCATTATAAATATCCCAAAATTCAATAAGAATTTTCTCTCTCTTTCTCTGCAATATTGTTCTTGTTCTCTTTATTGTTTTATTATAACAATCTCTATTATCTCGTTAATACTTTTTCACTTTCACAAATGGAATACATAATTCAAATTAACATCTTAAACTTCGTGTATACTTAAATACTACTTATTGTAAAAATGACATTTAGGGAGTAACTTTTTCCTTTTCTTCCCCACCAGTGTCATGTTTCCGTTGCACTAGGAGTATCAGATGTGCGGAAACATAAGGACAAACCTGCATAAAAGGCCCGTAATATGAACGATTCTTGAATATTAGCATTATTTGTTGTTTCAATTTTTTTTTCTTTTGTGTCGTGAGTCTCCGTCATATGCAGGAGAATTAATTAAGTGTAGTATTTTGTTATAGAAGAGTGCGCTTATTGCCCAAAATTCATCCCAAAAGAGGGAACAGAAGCTGCACATCCCAATAAGGATTTCCTTTTTTCAAAGATATCCATAGGGATTACGATCTCAAGATTCTTTGACACGAATTCACCTTCTTTTAAACAGTCATGCAAATTGGCCTCTATATGAATTTTTTTTCGGAGTTAGAAAATTAACCCTAACCGTATGTATAAAATTTGATCCTAACCAGTGTAAATAGGAGGGAATGGGCCTTCATGGTTATGGTTATTTACATGTTGAAATTAAGAAAGTGTCCTTTTAAGATCTTTTATGCATAAAAGATAAATCTCTAATGTGTAAAAGCAAATTTCTCATTTATAAAAAAAGATATAAGGTCATAAAAGTAAAAACAAGTTTGTAAAACCCCACAAAGCCATTTGAGCAGTATCCAACACTATGAATGCTTGCAAGACGGCATGAAGTCCTTGCATAATTTTCTTTTCTCTATCGATTTCAACAAAAAACTTGAGAATAGTGACAGATTTACAGTGAGGTAGATATACAACAACTTATTTTTCATAAATAGAGCATATATGGGGCAAAAGTTAAAGCTTACCAGACTTGCAAAACCTATATCTTTCCCTTGCTCTCTACTCTCTTTAAGGAAACATGCCATAAAGGAATAAGAGTCAAATGGCAAACCTTCTTTTTATTCGCAAAAAATCTTGTACCGGCGTCAAGCCTGTGGTATGAGAAGACACGATCTGAAGACCAGGAGCTTACACTGAAGATGCTGCACGATCAGATTCTATCATGGATTTAATGTAGAATTCACCTGCCTTGTATGAGGACCTCACCATTGGGCCAGAAGCCACATACCGAAATCCCTGCCAGCAGTTCAGGAAGATGTATCATCCTATCAAAAATCAAGGCATGTAGGCCATATGTAAGAAATAAAAAGGAGGTCATAAACAAACCATTTCCATGCCGAGTACACGATAGTTCTCAAAGGCCTCAGGAGTTATGTATTCTGATACAGGCATGTGACGCTTCGTTGGTCTCATGTACTGACCAAATGTCATTACATCAACCCCTGCTGCTCGCACCTTCTCCATTGTTTTAACAACTTGGTCAGGTGTTTCCCCACAACCCAACATTACGGATGTCTTTGTCAATGTAGCAGCAGGGGCGCAGTCCTTTGCCATCATCAGAACATCCATGGACTGCTTGAAGTTAGCACGATGATCTCGTACTACACGCTGAAGCTCTTCAACTGTTTCAATGTTGTGAGCAAAAACATCTAATCCGGATTTTGCAACTTTCTCAATGCAGCCAGGGTCTCCTCGAAAGTCTGGAACTGCAGGATGAGAACAACATCAATACATGACTTCTAGTGTCGTAAGGTGAAAAAAGTAAATAGATTCTGGGTTATCAGAAGGAAAAGGAAAATTCTTGGAAATAGATTTCTGGGAAGCTTGAATTTGTAAAGATAACTTCTATCATGCTACGTATGTAGACATAGTTACAAGTTCATGTGTCGAATATGTCACTTCTACTATTGCTTTTCTCTGAATAAAACTTCCAGAATGGAAGCGGAAAACAGCAGTTGAACAACAATGCTAATGTGAAGATTAAATGTTAAAATTCATGCATGACCAATGGCAACTAGATTTTGTTGTCAGATTACCCAATTAACTGAACAAAAGTATTTTTCGCCAAACTTTTTGTGTTTCGCCAATGGCAAAGTTGGAGAAAACACACTTAAGAAATCTCCGGTAAGAAAATACTACTGAAAATCAAATGCTTTAAAAGCTATAGGACTTTGAAGAGAAGTTATAACCACCCACAGCTTCTCAGTTCATATATTCTATTTTTCATTTAAACAAATATGTGTAAATATTTTCCACCTCATTTTATTTCTATATTTCCCATAAAAACATTTTATGATACTGAAATGGAGCCTTACACCTCCTTCAGGATTTGAAAAAGGTAAAACAAGGTTAAACTCTTCTCTAAGTGTTACTTGGCAGTCAAAGATAATGCATCAAAATAAAGTATCAGTTTTGATCATATTTCAAATGTCGTAGACAAACTGAGATGTCAAAAATCTTAGACCCATATCAAACATGTGGGTTTCATGCTCGAAGAAGTTTCATGGTTCCTATTGTTAAGCTCCTTCATCAAGAGATTCTTAGCCACGGCAATCAGCTTATTCAGATGCTTAAAAAAGTTTCACAGACCTTATCCATAGGGAACCAGATCAGTAGTCATTCTATCAGCCTAAAAGGAGTTGTTTGCTTGGTCGCAAACTTCTTAGAAACCATCAAATTAAAACATAAACCCAACACGCATACAAACTCCACTGCCCATAAAATCAAGTTTAAAAAAAAGAATAGAAGCATGGAACTCATACCAAGTGCTTCTATGAGCATATTTGGCTTCAAGGCTTTCAACTTCTGCACTGTCTCAGCAAAATGACCGCTTCCTTGATCAGGTAGATCATCGCGGTCAACACTAGTAATAACAACATAATCCAGACCCCACGAAGCAATGGCCTCGGCCACATTGGAAGGTTCACTTGGGTCTGGAGGGGCTGGAGTGCGTGATGTCTTCACATTGCAGAATCTGTTAAAGGAGCAGAGATCATTAAAAGGATCATTCGCTTAGATTGCAACTTACTTCTCTCAAAATCCAAACAAGGCTACTCTAAGAGATCTCCCCTAACCTTTCCAAATCCTCGACGGATTATATAAACTGCGAACTGGTGGACTAGGAGAGGAAAAGATGAGGTGCGTCTTTCTTAATATTTTTCCTAAAAGAGAGTGTATTCCATTTTTTGCCACATCAGCATCCGGGGGAACCGAGGCTATCAAATTTCTAAGTTCGGGGGGGGGGGGGGGGGGCAGGCAATTAGGCCAATGTGAAGTTTAGGTGTTGACTGAATAAAAGTCGCCAAGCTCAGGAGGGATCCCAATCTATTTGCCTAAGACCTAACTATGTATAATCTCTATGACAAATTCCCTAATATAAGTTGCAGAAAGCACCAAAAGCAAGTAAAGTTTCACAAAAGAACGTACACATCTATTACCATTACTAACAACCACTACCACCTTTGCCTACTCGTCTCACATGTCCAAACAACCACAATTACTAGTCTACTACAACCCTTTGCTGCTGCCATGAAATCTTTTTTTCCCCTCATATTTACAACAACAAAGCAAGTAATAAGTGCCCATAAATCTCCACAAAAAGCATAAAAGACAAGGAAAGAACAAACGTAACCATGCTTATGTCTTCCTTTAAAGTTCCCCAACCCCAGCCCTGACTCAGCATTTTCTTTCCTTTTGCTCTAAGTGCCAATTTGCGAATCCTGGTGAGTAAACATAATTTATCAAAATGAATTTTAGATAACAGACATATTATAAAGATGCAATCTTACTTATCTTCTATCGCAAATAAACCAATTTTAGCAAATAAGCTTGTTTTTCAGCTTTCTGATTCTTGAAAGAGCAATAAGTTAACATATCTCCTACAGTCAAATCGAGTCAATTAATAATTAACATAAGAAAGACATCAAGTACTAATCAGCACTAATATAGATAAAATAATTTTACCGCCATAATCCAATGCAACTATAAGCTCTTGCTATCATGAATGAACACAATTGAGGGGGAAAAATCCATAAAAATCTTGGGCAATACCAGTATTTGATGCCTGACATTCACCAACTTAACTCTTTGATTTCACCAATTACTCCTCACATTACATCTAACTAACTTTCACTCATTCCATAGTAAATTAAACTTCAGATGCCTGCCTGCTAACCTCCTCCACCCCCCCCCCCCCCCCAAACAAAAATAAATCCCAAAATCCCAAAAAAATATCAGTTAAATATAGTGCAGCCCGGTGCACTAAGCTCCCGCTATGCGGGGGGTCCGGGGAAGGGTCGGACCATAAGGGTCTATTATATAGAGCTTTACTCTGCATTTCTGCAAGAGGTTGTTTCCACAGCTCGACCCCTAGTCACATGGCAGCTACTTTTCTTTTAAATAGTAGACACCAAGATGGTGTAATAGTATATGTATATGATGTTTATATGGCTCTACATTAGACATTCCCAGTCATATGCCAAATTTGACCAACTCACTATATAACAGGGTATTCTCTCCTTAGACAAAAGAACAAGCATGTAAAAAGATCTTTAATGCTATAACTAATCAAATTTATCAATCAATACTCGTCCATACCGTAATCCCAAACTAGCCAGGGTTGACTATATAAGTTTGCTATATCCATTTGGCTCTATTCGAGCCCATTTCATCTCAATCCAACTCCCAATAGGAAAAGGAAAACATCATTCCTTTCCAATGCATTCATATACTCCTTCAGTTCCAGTTTATGTGACATTATTTCTTTACTAGTCTGTTCTAAACATCACTAATTTGACAAGACATATAGCCACACAAAAGTTATAGCATATTCAAATCATAAGTTTCAGAACTCTTCCTTTCTTTCTTAAACTCACGAATTGAGTTAAACAATAGCACACAAATTGGAATGGAGAAAGTATAGAAGAATAGTAATAAGCATCACCTGCAACCTCGGGTGCAAGTATCACCTAGAATCATAATAGTAGCGGTAGCAGTACCAGTTTCACCACCTGACCAACACTCTCCCAAATTAGGGCATTTCGCTTCTTCACAAACAGTGTGCAGTTTCAATTCCCGTAATTTCTTCTTAATCTGCGTGTACTTCTCTCCACCAGGGATAGCTTCCTTCATCCATTTCGGCTTTGGCAGCGGCTTCTTCTTCGTACCTACCTCAACGGAATACTCGTTTTCCGATTGCAGCCTTATAAAGTCGCCTAGCGTCGGTGACTCGGCGGCTAATCGATGGCGTAAGCCTTCTAGGGTTTGAGATGGAGAAGTAGAGGTAGGTGTTGGGGCGGAAGAAGAGAAGAACTGAGGTAAGAGAAAGTGGTGGTGGTGATTCCGGTGACTGGATTTGAGTGATCGGAAAAAGAGAGTTGTGAAACGGGAATTCATTTTCCGGCGTAATTGGATGCTTTTCCGGTGCCGGATAAGTTGGATTCGATTTTCTCGGCGGAAAGGAATTGAAATTATCTCCTTTCCGCTTCACCGTTTCAAGGCGTTCGTAGTTGGTTGTCACTGGGTAGTTGAAAAGAGATGGGCTTCTTTTATGTTGTTTCCTTTTTCTCAAAAAGAGGATATTTTAAATATTATTTATTAGGATACTCGAATGAATTATTTTTAATTATGATTTTCTTGACACACTTCTTGATACTATGTTTATTTAGTTCATTACGACAAGAGGGGCTTGCTCTGATGGTAAGCAGCCCCACTTCTAATCGAAAGGTTGCGAGTTTGAGTTTCCCCAAGAGCAAAGGTGGTGGGTAGTTCTCTCTACCCCAAAGTAGGGGTAAGGTCCGCATAAATACTATCCTCCCCAGACCCTACTAAGTGGAATTATACTGGGTTGTACTTATTTTTTTTGTATATTACTAGTAAGAATTTATGGCATAAGTTAGATGCTTTGACTCTGTTAATTCGGACGCGTCAAATTTTTTTAATTATATTAATCACAACTCATGAAATAGTTTTAATTTTGTATTACTAATCACATTCTATTCCATATAAAATAATATATAAATTTTCACATATGATATCACCAACCAAATGGTGTACTAAATAATACAGTGATTATCTTTTTTCTTATGAAACTAGCCAAATGTTGTATTATTTTTGGTGACGGGCGCATGTGGTGACCGGGGACTTCATCAAAAAATAATATTGTATATATGTATTGTTAACAATAAATTTGTGTCAAGAAAATAAAATCAAGACCGAAAAATATTGCAATAATCGTAGTATCTCATTTTGAATATTTGAGAGTGTAATCTCTATGATTCCTCTTCAAGGGCTTTGGAGCTTGATCTTGAACCTATATTTATTTCCACGAACGATGATCTTGTTCTTGAGCTTGATTGCTTGAACTTGATCTTGATTCGTTCTCCGTTCTTGAGCTTGAACTTTATTTCTTGAACTTGAACTTGATTGCTTGAAGCTTGAAACTTGTGGAGGAATTTGTGGTGTTTGATTCACGAGCTTTCTTTTGCTTCTTATTATGACTTCTGGTCCCTTTCTGGGTTATGAAGACCCCTATTTATAGTTGTGGAAGGGAAGAGTTATGATAAGAACAAACTCTTTCCCGCCAATCAAATTGAAGTATGACATGGCCACATTTGATTTGCTAGAACATGTCACTTGCACACGTGGCGCGATATCATTGGCTTTTTAGTGTGACTGGGCATGCCTTGATATTTTGACACGTGGCATGATCCTATTGGCTCTTCCACTAGACTTGGCGCGCCGCGTCATTTGACACGTGGCATTAAACTGGGCCTCTAGGAAGATGTCATCTTGGGTTCAATGAAGTAGGCCCATCACATTAGCCCAATTAAGTAGGCTAGCTCAATGGATTAAGGAGTATTTATTTAATCCATTTATATTAGACTTATATAATAAATTCAATTATATTAGCCCATAATATATATTGGACCAATATATCTTGAATTTAAAATATAGTCTAAATTATTTTATGAATTTAATTTTAATAAAAATTATATATCTACAAATACCCTATACTTCAAGACTTATCAAACTATATAAATTTTTAAGACCAGACTTGAAGTACAATTCATTTGGACGTAATTCATGTTAGAACTTATGGACTTCTAATCACACAGCATAGCTTTTTGACTCATGAACATGCTAGCTTAATTCACATGTCTCCTTCTACTCATTACAGTCACGCCAGTATCTTTGGCATTTAAAATTCTTTCACCAGTTGCATGGAACATTATTTTTATAATGAACTTTCCAATACCAGTATGTATCTTCAATTTTATCATATAAAGGGACACATACGGAGTACTCTACATGGTAAAATACATATATAAAAGCTTACTTTTCAAGGCAAAATAATGTGAAAGTTCCAACGCATCAAGTCTGATTAGGAACAAATTCCTCCACCAATTTCAATTCGGACACGGCAGTGTTATCTCACGCCATCCTCAACTAGTAGTACCTAGAATTCATCCAGGAGTCAACTTCCTTCCCCAACTTCAACTTGGGAACAAAAGAATTATGCCACGTCACTGCAACTGTCCCACATCGGCAGTTACTCTTTTAAGTCATCTCTTTCATGTCTATATAAACTGATGCTCTCGTAGTTGTAAGCATCAATTCACGGTATTTACAAGTCACTTGAGTCTATTTTTGTGTACTCAAAAGCGTTAATGCGAATGTAATTTCTTCTTCTTTTCTTGGGATTTATTTGTTGTGATCTTTTTCTTTTATATAGGTCAAACGAGAAAGATATGTTCTTATTCAACAAGATGATCCACGCATGAAGAAGATAATCTTGGGGTTGGAGTGTGAGCGTAAGAGTACTTATCCTTGCCCAATTATTGGAGAGATTACTCTCAAAATGACGCGATTCATGGAGAGATTACTTTAAAAATGGTCCGATTCTTGGAGAGATTACTCTCAAAATGGCCCGACTACTGGAGAGATTACTCTAAAAAAATTCGATTCTTGGAGAGATTACTCTCAAAATGATCTGATTCTTGGAGATTCTTGGAGAGATTACTCTCAAAATGACCCGACTACCGGAGAGACCAACTTAATATGCGAAGGGACTCATATGTCCACCTTAAGATTGGAAAGTTATAGTTCCATGTTTCCTTTTGATGCCTCGCTTATCTTCCATCCCTTTCTTTTAGGCAGAGGGCGGACTTTGAGCCCAACAAACTTGAAGGTTTGGCAAACCTAAAGACATAAGGAATCTCTGGACTTCAATGCAAATACTTGACATCCTTCTAAAATCAGCCCCTTGAAGATATCAATTTACCAAGTAGGGTTGCCCCCTTTAAATCAAAGAAGATCAAGTTCAACAAGAGGATGACATTTCAGCTTGATCTTGTGTTCCTTCACACTTCATTCGAACAACAATTGGGGCAACATGTATCCTTTGAACTTATGCGATTGAACTTAGAATGATACTCTAAGCTGCCTATGTACTCTGTTGAAGAGGATCAAGTCATACTGTTGTTCAGGCTGGGTGATATTTTTATATATGTCCTAGCTTTTGCCTTGACCGCCTCTTTCGAAGTTTTCAACCTAGCGGGCTCTTCTTTTTTTTTTACGTCCTAACTTTTGCCTAGGCCACCTCTTTCAAGATTTTCAACCTAGCGCACTTTTTTTTCCGTAAACATTTTATACTCTTTCGGGTCAGGAGTTGAGCAACATGCAGTTTAGGCTCGTGTATCAAGGAGCGTGGCACTTCAAGGATAATACTTCTTCGAAAACTTGCCATTGATAGGACCGATCCTCATACCATCTGCATCAACCAGCTTGTAAGCCCCACTTGAGTAAGCTTCTTATACGACATATGGTCCATCCCATTTTGAAGTTAACTTCTCTACAGGTTTATGGGAAGTAATTATGGGTCTTCGTACGTCAAGGACTTGATCTCCTACTTGAAAGGATCTCGGGCGAACTCTTTTATTGAAGGCACGAGATAATCTAGCTTGGTAACATTCAAGACTTTGTTGAGCTTCCAATCTCTTCTCATCAAGAGATTCCAACTCTGCTAACCGAAGTTGAGCATTTTCTTCATCGGTGATCCTTTCTTGAATAGCCAGTCGTAACGAAGGTATTTGATGCTCAAGTGGCAAGACGACTTCAACTCCATAAACAAGTGAATAAGGAGTCGCTTGTGTTGGAGTGCGGTGAGTCGTCCTATATGCCCATAGATCTTCTTCATACGGTCATTCCAATCTCGTTTGGATTTGGAGATGACTTTATTTAACAAGACTCGTAGAGTCTTGTTGAATGCCTTAGCTAGACCATTGGCGGCAGCATTGTACATTTAAGAGTTACGTTGCTTGAGACCAAAGACATCACAAATCTTGTTCATCAACCTATTATCTAATGGCTTTCCATTATTCATTATTATGTAACGAGGAATGCAAAGCGATAAATAATGTTTACTTGGATGAAATTTTACAACATTTTCCTTCTTTACTTCCTTAAGAGCAATAATTTCAGCCTATTTTGAGAAGTAGTCAGTTGCAGCCAAGATGTATAGGTGCCCACCAGAGGACTTTGGCAGTGGTCCAACAACATCCAATCCCCAAGCGTCAAATGGCCAGGATGCAACAGTCAGGTGCAACACTTCAGGAGGTTCATGAATAAACTTTGCATGGAATTGACAAGCCTTGCATCTTCGAGCGTAGTCCAAGCAATTTTTTACCATAGCTGGCCAATAATATCCCATCCTTTTTATATGTAATTGCAGCTTTGGTCCAGACCGGTGTGACCCACATACCCCAGAATGCACTTCTTGCAAAGCTTGGAGTGCTTCATCTTCCCTTAAGCATCGCAAGAGTACTACCTCGAATGATCTTCTATCTAGGGTATCTTTGTAGTAAAGGAAGCGAGGTGTACGACGATGGATTTCAGTCCTTCTCCTCGAATTTTTTGGAAGTACCCCATAACATAAGTAGTCGATGATGGGTTGTCGCCATTATTCTTTCTCAATTTCATAAACAACAACTAGATGTTTGAGTTCGTTTTCTTTACCTCCAACCTCATTTGGTGGCGGTACTACCCATTTTTGGCAGACGGTAACTTGCGCTTGGTCAGGCAGGGCTAATGATGAAGCTAGAGCAGCTAAATCATTAGCTTTCTTATTTTCTTTCCTTGGCACATGCTGAATAGTCACATCACTGAGTCATCCCTTCAACTTTTTAGCGTAATCATGATATGGGTGTAGTTCAAGCTTTTAACCTCGTAACTACCTAAAAGCTGATTGACGACTAACTGGGAGTCACCAAAGACTTGCAATTGCAACTACTTCATATCAACAACTATTTCAAGACCAAGTATTAATGCTTGATACTCGACAACATTGTTGGAACAGAGTTGTGTCAAGGTGAAAGAGTAGGGCAAGACTTCACATTGGGGAGTGACAAATACTACGCTAGCCCCAACTCCCCTACGATGCACAACACCATCAAAGTACATCTTCCATGGAGGTTGAACTTCAACAACCATTGCGTCCTCATCAGGTAGTTCATCAAGTTGCTCCCACTCATCAGGTATCGGATGATCTCCCAAGAAATATGCCAATACTTGTCCTTTTACAGCATTTTGAGGGATGTACAAAATCTCAAATTGTTGAAATTGGAGGTACCATCTTGCTAGTCGATCACTAAGAACAGTTTTTGACATCACGAACTTGATGGGATTGGCTTTAGAAACAAGACGGACAATATGAGCTTGAAAGTAGTGCTTCAACTTTTGAATTGAGAAGACTAGCGCCAAGCACAGCTCCTCAATTGGCGAATAATTCAACTCGTTTGGTGTCATCATCCTGCTCAAGTAGTTAAGAGAGTTGTAATGCTCCAACAGACCTTTCCTGCGCCGCAATGTATAGTATCAATGGCTTCCCAGGTATAGGAGCTGCTAGAACTGGAGGCTTCATCAAGTAGGTTTTGATACTTTCGAAGGCATTGCTACAAGCTTGGTCCCACTTGAGAGGAACACCTTTCTTCATGAGACGACTAAATGGTTGGCACCTCCAAGCCAGGTTTGATATGAATCTTCTAAAGTATGCTAGCTTTCCTTGTAGACTTTTCAATTCATGGATATCTCGAGGCTCAGGCATTTTCAAAATGGCATCCACTTTGGCTTGATCAATTTCGATCCCTCGATGTCGAACAATGAAACCAAGGAACTTTCTAGAAGTAACTCCAAAGGCACATTTCAACAGATTCATCCTAAGTTGGTACCTCTGAAGCAATTCAAACACCATCCTCAAGTCTTTCCTGTAGTCGCCCTTCTCTCTTGATTTCACCACCAAGTCGTCAACCCAACATTCGATATTCTTGTGGAGAAGATCGTCAAAAATATTCGGCATAGCCGTTCGGTTAGTAGCACCAGCATTCTTTAACCCAAGGGGCATTACCTTGTAGCAATAAACACCCTTAGGAGAGTAGAACGCAGTAAGCTCTTCATCTATTGGTGACATGCGAATTTGATTATAGCAAGACGAACCGTCCATGAAAGACATTGCCTCGTAACTAATAGTAGCATCGATCATCAGCTCTGGAATAAGAAGCGAGAATTCATCTTTGGGACACGCATTATTGAGGTCCCTGAAGTCAACACATTCTCGAATCTGGCCATTCTTCTTCCTTACAAGGACAATACTTGAAACCCATGTTGGGTATTTAACTTCCCGAATGAATCTAGCGTCAATGAGTTTGTTAACTTTAGTTTCAATTAGGGGAATCAAGTCCGGCCTAAAACGCATTTGAGCTTGCTTAACAGGGCAAGCACCATTTTTTACTGCAAGGTGATGGACTGCTACTTTCGGGTCCAAGCCAGACATCTCTTTGTAACTCCAAGCGAAGACATCCCTGAACTCTTTAAGTAACTCAATATAAGTGCTCCCCTCATCAGCTTCAAGTAAAGCACTTAGGTAGGTGGGTCTTGATTCTTCTTCGGTGCCAAGGTTAACTTCTTTTAAGGCATCAACTGTCGTATTCACTCCTTCTTCAGGTTTAGGTGGAGCATCTTTCACATCTTCATCTTTTTGAGGATCCCCATCATTGAAGGATATGTGATAACATGGTGAAACATGCTCCAATTCTGCGTTATCCTCCATCGAAAACGGAACACCATTCTTGCTTTGTACAGTGACATGATACGAAGAACCTACACTTTCTTCATCTTCGTCACGTTTCTTTGTGTAGAACACGGTATATGGCTTTACCTTCAGTATTTCTTCATATGAAACCACAAGTTTTGTTTGTCGCCTCATTCTAGAAGGAACCAAACTTTGGAAATCCTTAGAGATCTCTTGAATTTTAGGTGAAGCAGGTGTTCTTGTATTTTGATAATTTCTCTGGAACTTATTCCCCTTCTTTAATGGACCCAATCTCTCAAATACGAAAGTTCTTACAATTGATTTTCCAAGTCGATCAAAGACAGAAGGCCTGTTAGAAGCGGTAGATTTGTCTTCCACATTGATATAATTGCTATTCACCCTTCTTATTGAGATGCACACTGGTGACAGTTGCCTGTATCCCAAACCTTCACGTGGTTGCCTCGTTGCAACTTTTGATGGGAGCTTCCCTAACTTTGACGGCTCATTGGGATTGTATCCAGCTTTTTCAAATAGCTTGTAAACGTTAGGTTCAAAACCTTCATTTGTTTGCTTTGTAGGGAGTACCACATTCCGCAACGATTTTAGGCTACAAACCCTGCAAAAGGCTTTGAGGACGACTTTACTGCCTCAATTCATTTGACTGGGAGAGTTAACTCCTTTAGCATGCTAGCTTGGCGATTAGATGTTTCACCTTCATATTTCTTCCTTTTAAGGACATATTGGAGCGCTAGACTTACTTTCTTGCCATGAGGTGTAATATTCCCTCCATAAAATTTATTCACGTTGGGTTGTATATTTTACTAACAACTTTGGCTTCACCAATAGTCGCCTTTTCTCTTTTAGTTGAGGGATCTTTATTCTTGCTTTTCATACCATCATCAGTTTTCAGCTCCTTCATTATACGTTTCTTCAAGTAGAACTTTGCATCAGCGAAGTGTGACTCAGCCTCGGTGAATGGATTATCATAAGCAATTATCGTCTTCTCGACTTCACTTTCATTGTATTTTAAACATTGATGGTAGTTAGATAGAACTACTTTATTCTCATGTATCCAAGGCCTCCCAAGAAAAATATTGTATGAAGTCTTGGCATTGATCAGATGCAGCCATGCACTTGATTGCATGTCTTCAATAGTGATTCCCAGCCTGATCGCGCCTATGGCTCTTTTCCCCCCTTGGTTGAATCCTTGGAACATCACACGACTTTCTAAGAGTTCATTCATGGGAATACCAAGTTCTTCACAGAATTGATTCGCCAAATGTTCACTGAGGATCCTCCATCAACCAAAATCTGGTTTACCCTTTCATCGCACATATAGCCAACCAGGTACAATAGACGGTTATGAGAAGTGTTACCTAATAAAAGATCGTCATTTGTGAACGTGACCTTCCCCTCACAAGCATTAACTTCTTGAGGAGTAGACTCGATGGGATTTTTCGAAGATGGACATCACTCTTTTCTTCTCCTTTGTCAGCATGGCAACAAGAGGCATCAATGCTTTCATCGGAAATCTTCGTGCGGAACCAACTTGGTAAAAACTCCTCCAAGGTCACTGGATTTTGTGGCTTTTGAGGGTGGTGCATCTCCACTTTTGCTTTCTTCAAATGCTTAACTGGATTCCTTTTTATTGGTCTTTACCATCATCTTCCTTGTTAGTTGTTCCACTGATTCTTTTCGTGGGCTCCTTTTGTGGCGCCTACGACGAGTCACCAACGTCCAACCTTCATCATTGTCAGGTTGGTTGACTTCAGCTTTGTCGCGCTCCAGTAATTCTTCATCTTTACTTTCTTTAAAACCAATATAATTCATCTGGACTAAATGATCCAAAGGTGATAGAGACTTGGTTTGCGCTTGCTTTCTCATCTTCAAGCACGATCTTCTTTTCGCGGGTCAAGTCCATGACTTTATCCTTGAAGACAAAGCACTTCTCCAGAGGGTGGCTTACAAGTCGGTGATATTTACAGTAATTTGGGTCATTTGTTTTCCCAGCTTCATTTGGTCGCTTCATCTCTGAAAGCTCAATGAGATTTAACTCGAGGAGCTCTTCGAAAATGGCTGGCACATCAGAATATAGGAATTGGGTACTCTTTCTCCTGCATTTCTTTTAGAGTCAACTTTTCACTTGGCTTGTCTTGAAAAGAAGTGGATTTCATACTCTACTTCTTGATCACCTTCGTCGTGATTTTCATAGGTGATGTATTGATATTCATAGCTTCTTTGCTTTCTTGTCATTCTCTTTGCGAGGTTCATAGATGGGCAACTTTTCATTTCCAGGGAAGTCCATGCTCAATTCCATGTCATGGGCACAAGTTGCAAGTTCTTCAAATGTGTTAGGCTTGATACCTTGCAAGATATAGCGCAATCCCCAATGCATGCTCTGGATGCACATCTCTATGCCCGAAGCTTCACTAAGTCTTTCTTTGCAGTTGAGGCTTGCATTTCTCTAACAATTGATAAAGTCGATAACTGGTTCCCCCTTTCTTTGATGAGTATTTGTGAGTTCTATCATACTCACAATGCGTCTCGTGCTATAAAGGCGGTTGAGGAACTCTTACTCTAGTTGATCCCAACTATCGATAGATCCAGCCTCGAGGTCCGTGTAACAATCAAAAGCATTTCCTTTTAATGAGCGGACAAACTGTTTGACGAGGTAGTCTCCATAAGTCCTAGCATTGTTGCATGTCTCAATAAAGTGCGCTACATAATGCTTTGGGTTACCTTTACCATCAAACTGTTGAAACTTTGGAGGTTGATAGCCAGCAGGCATCTTCAACATATCAACCCTTGCAGCGTACGACTTTGCATATGTAAGGGAGGATTTGGCAGCAACTTCATATTTGTTCTTGATGGTTCCTTCAATGAACTCCTTCAATTGATCGATTGGAATCATCCCTTCATATGAGACAGGGATAGCCTTAGTGGATGTTGCTTGTCTCGGAGGAGAGTTACTCTCTAGGACCTCTAGGAGCTTGCTAGGTGCATGGGTGAATTCTTCTTCCATCAGAATTCCCGCCATGTCTGTTAGCTTGTCAATTATGGCCTCTTGATTTTGTATGCATTTGGTCAAGCCAGCGATTGCTTCTGTCAAGTTCGCCAACTGCTCCTCCATAGATGAACTGTTTGTCACCATGGCTGGCATGATTGTTGTGGACGACGGAGAGTAGCATGGATTTTCACACATATTGATCCTTGACGGGCTCACGCTACGTGGTGTAAGTGGAGAGGATCCATTACTTGAAGCATCATCATCTTCCTTCATGGCAGAGTGCTTAGGTCCGGAGAGGTCAAGCAGAGAAAGAGTTTTCTTGATCTTTTCAGCAACATCACTTCCTCTTTCAGATGCGTTTGTGGCAGATCTTGCTCCTTTTGAGGATAAAGATCCGAAAACAGGGGTTGATGTGGACGGCACTTGGGATTCTTGTTGTCCTAAAGAGCTTTCTTTGCTCTTCGTAACCAGTCCGAAGCTTCCAAAGGTAACATTGAGGATACTTTCCACATCAGCATAGAACCTGGAGTTAGCAGCCTTGGTGGTAGTTAAAACAGAGTTGATTTTCTTTGGAGCCATTTCAATGTTCTTGAACTTTGGTGATTGAAAAGTTGAGATGAGAGGTAGATATTGTCCCACTAGGCATGCCAAAATTTGTAGACAATAAATTTGCGTCAAGAAAATAAAATCAAGACCGAAAAATATTGCAACAATCGTAGTATTTGATTTTGAATATTTGAGTGTACAATCTCTATGATTCCTCCGATTCTACTTTTCTAGTATGAATTCAAGGGTCTCGGAGCTTGATCTTGAACATATATTTGTTTCCACGAACGATGATCTTGTTCTTGAGCTTGATTGCTTGAAATTGATCTTGATTCGTTCTTCGTTCTTGAGCTTGAACTTTATTTCTTGAACTTGAACTTGATTGCATGAAGCTTGAAACTTGTGGATGAATTTGTGGTGTTTGATCCACGAGCTCTCTCTTGCTTCTTGCTATGACTTCTGGTCCCTTTTCTCGGTTATGAAGACCCTATTATAGTTGTGGAAGGGAATAGTTATGATAAGAACAAACTCTTTCCGGCCAATCAAATTGAAGTGTGACATGGCCATATTTGATTGGCTAGAACATGTCACTTGCAAACGTGGCACGATTTCATTGGCTTTTTAGTGTGACTGGGCATGCCTTGTCATATTGTCACATGGCATGATCTTATTGGCTCTTCCGCTTGACTTGGCGCGCCATGTCATTTGACACGCGGCACCAAACTGGGCCTCTAGGAAGGTGTCATCTTGGGTTTAATGAAGTAGGCCTATCACTGTAGCCTAATTAAATGGGCTAGCCCAATGGTTTATTTATTTAATCCATTTATAATTGACTTATATAATTAATTCAATTATATTAGCCCATAATATATATTTGGACCAATATATCTTGAATTTAAGATATAGTCCAAATTATTTCATGGATTTAATTTTATTAAAATTTCTATGCCTACATGTATAAATTACGATTAAAGTTACGTAAATTTTGCACAAATATTTTATTTGAACTCACCTACATTTACTGTTTTACGATTAAAGTTATATATTTTTAAGATTAAACACACTTGCATAAAATCATGAGTTCGCTACTAATTATCTTATGTGGGATTTAATATTGAATTAAGTTATACTAAACAATTGACCAAACGATTCCTTAAAGATTGATATTAAGGTGAACTTTTAGGAATACTGTTTTTATTACTATTACCGTAAAACCGCTTTTATCTGTTACCACTGCCAACCACCTCTAGCATTTGCTACCTTTCGCACTATCACCCGTTGTCATTATACAATTATCATTATCAATCATCACCATCCACCACTTATAATCTTATATAACTTGTCATCACTATAGATACACCACTGCCGTTGTCTACCAATCACGATCACCACTAGGGCCGTAAATCTTGGCCCAGCTTGAATGACCCGTCCAACTCGTTCAAGGTTAGGCTGGTCATTGACCCGCTCATTTATTGATGAAAATTTTATTTTTTATAGCAAAGCTTTACACCCTATTTATTATAAATAATTTTTTTTAATATATTATTTTCTATAATTACCTTTTAATTTTTATAGAAAAATATATATTTGTGGTTACTTCTTACCATTAAGTCATTAATTACTCTCTAATATTTTCCTCTCTCATTCTTTATATAAAATTACCTCCTCTTTAAACCTTAGATAATATTTTTGACTGTTAAAGCTAACGACAATGCTTTGCCGGAGGCTGGTATCACTCTGTTGATCTAGCAGTTAAGCACCTCGACAGATATATAGAAATCAAAGACATATCAAAGGACATCATTATTTCTGGTGGTGAAAACATAAGTAGTGTCGAGATCGAGAATATTCTATATCTACATCCAGCAATACTAGAGGTATCTATAATGGCAAGGCACCATGAGTAATGTGGCGAATCGCCATGTGCATTCGTGACATTAAAGCCTGATGTGAAGAAAGCAGATCGACAACAGTTGGCGGAAGATATTATGAACTTTAGTCGATCGAAAATGCCTAAATAATGGGCTCCAAAATCAGTTCATTTTTTACTGTTATATTTGGATGTATTTATATATATTTGAGTTCATACAACAACATTTTTAATTACATTGTTAGTTTTAATTATATTTATTTGTATTTTCAACCTAACTGTATCCATCTGTATTAAAAATAACAATACAATGAAATATAGTAAAATATTCTCAATATTAATAGAAAATCAATGAATACAACCAATGAATATATATAGATTGTAGACATTAACTTTTAAATGTTTAGATGTATTAAGATGTTGTTAGAGAAACGTAGCATGAAAGAAAGTATATATATTACGGAAAAGGCCGAAAAGTGCCACTCAACTTTCAGAAATGGTCTATTCATGCTATCCGTTAAAAAAATACTTATTTCATGCAACTGTCGTTGCACATTTAACTCATCTATACCATTATTGACTAATGGCTCGATTTTTATTTTATTAAAATATTTATAACACCCACATTTCCACGTGTCCTGTTGTTATTGGTCCGAATTAACCCATACCCCACTTAATTTTAACCTTGGTTAGGTCCATCTACCCAAACCCACCCGATTAAAACCTACCCGAATCATTAACCCAACCCAAATCTTTCATACAAAATCTCATTCTCTCCAATCGTCTTCCCAAAAATATAAATAGGGTAATAGGGTTTGGAATGGGTCGGGTTTGGTTTGGTTAGGGTTGGGTTGATTAATAGGGTAATAGTTAACCGGGGTTGGGTTTGGATTTGGGTTAACACTCAATCAAGCACGACTTGAAAGTAAGGATAGGTGAATCTCTCAGTTAGTACGTCTTAAACAGGCACTCGCTCATCTCCTGTAAGTCGATCGACATTACCATGTTAAAATAATGTGGGGCATGGGTTAATTTGGACGAATGAGGATATTACACGTGGAAATTCTGGGGTTTAAAAAAAATTTAAATTTTTTTGTTTGCCATTAGTTCATTAATGGCATAGGTGAACCATTTGTGTAACGGCAGTAGCATGGAATGCATATTTTTTTAACGGATGGCATGGATAGACCATTTCTGAAAGTGGAATAGTATTTCTAGGCATTTTCCGTATATGTTATGAATACAACATTATACATGTTATATTTTTTAAAAGGAAAATTTTCAACCCCATATATTATTTGAAATATTATTACCCTTAATATTCATGTTTAGTTAATTACCTGGTATAAATAAATTTTGTTGACAAAATATATATATTCTCTATCCATTATCTATGTCTTTAATCAAGGAATAAAGTTATACCCTTTTCCTTTTTTCTCTTCTCTTTCCCCTGATCTTCCTCCACACTCCAAATCTTCATAGAGTTGGTATATGATAAAATTATAACTGGGCCTCTATGTTATTATGGGACTGTAAAGTAGTTACCTCACCCCATTTAAGGAAAACAAAGGAATGAAAATAGAACATAACCTTTTCTGAGTTGATCTGCTACAAAATTCTGAGATTTTTCATCGCAAGTACTGCTAAAGTTACGATCTAGTGCAAACATATATAGACAAATTTGATCGCTCCTTTTGTTAGAATATACTATAAGTCATGCGTATTGTTATAGTATTTTTTATGAATAATTATTTATTTACTTGTTTAAATTCAATAAAGTTTTATTTTAAATAGATCATGTGTTGGTTTATGCGTCCATTGCTTACATAGTAGATTATTTATTGTATAGAGTTTAGCTTATACACGGAAGATTAAATCATCGGTTCTTGTAAGACATAAAAGTTAATGTTCACAATCTAATGATGGAATTGGATAAATCATCGGAATGATTGTAGCACAAGATTAAATATAATTTATCTTGATTATGGGAATGGTTTAATTGCAACTTCTTGTACTAATACATTTTGTATGTATTGAACGGATCAAGTAGAGATGAGTATTTTATACTGACTTTATAAAATAATTTCTCTAGTCCATTTAATGTACTTATACTCTTAATCCTGATATAACTATTATTAGCTGTGTATGTCACTTGTTGTTTTGATTTATTAAAAGGCGAGATTATTTCGTGAGTCAATAAGTCTGGTAAATTGGACAACATTGATATACATTGGCGAAGTAATAATTAGTTGATGGAATCCATTTCTCGGTTTTGAGATTGATGATACTCCTTTATGAAAGCTTATAAGTTTTCATGTGTAAACCCGGCCGGTGGATTTTGTATCCAACACATGAAATAAGTTAAGTGTAAGTCTAAAGGAAGTAATCGATAAATTAAATAGTCAGTAATTTAATTTGACTAATTAGTATCTGAATCTTAACATGGGGAGTTAAATAAGGTTTTATGAAAGAATTTTGAAATTGAACTAAGGAGTGCAATTATGAATTTTTAGTGGAATAATTCGTAATTTATTATGATGGAAATTAATTTCAGAATTTCGAAATTAATATCATAATATGAAGCCTTGTTAATTAAATTCTGTGGTCCCTACTGTGCCTAAATAATAGGAAATAGTGGGAACTGTTACTGAGTGGGAATGAAAATGTGGAAACCGGCCCTTTGTGGGAAAAGGAAACCTAACAGGTTTTGAAAACGGCTTTGACCTAAAAAATGCAACTATATATATACATATAGGGGTTGGACGTTTTTGACACAATTCTGACTACGGTTTCTACTAGAATTTTGCCCACCCAAAATTCTCTATTTTCGGTTATTATTTGGGTAACATAGTAGAAGACTGTGGAAAGCTGCTGGTGCTTTTTCAATCGAGGAACTGGAGAACGACATAGATTTGTTCTGTTTACGCTTCAAGAGGTAATCCTAAAATCTCCATACGTGCTAGTTGTTTAGATTACACGTGAATAAGATTCTGTTATTCCGCTGTGGTATATATTCCATCAATTGGTATCAGAGCCTACTTACGTCTAATTAAATAATTAGAATAAACCATAAGGATAAATATCATGTTCTATATGCAAGTTTTGAATTACATGCAAAGTTTGTTTTTCTGAAAACCTGCACTATTTGTAGTGTGATTATCTGTTATGGGTAATAGAGATTATCCTAAAAACTTGATGTATCCTTTTAATATTGGTGATTTGAGTTAGAATAATCTGAAAGTTGAATTTTATTATGTAAAACGGAAAAGCAAGTTTTGTCGAATTAGGGCAGAAAATCGGAGGTCAAAAAGTTGACAAACTCCGATTGACCTGAAATTTGGAAGGTCTATGTGAAACGGCCCAGTGAGCAATAGACATGATTTTCATGACTGAAGCCGTTTTTGGGCTTTCGGGGTCGTTTAGATGGTGTTTTGCTGTTTTGCTAAAATTCTGAAATTTTTGTTAGTTGTTTTTAATTCCACTAATTGTGGGGATCAATTCCGTTGGTCTCTTGGGCTTAAAAATTAGTGATATAATATTTTTACATGTTGACGTAGGTCTTCTTCCATATCGGATAAAAATATTATGAATAATCATTATGTTATACTAGTCATTGATTATTTGTATGTACTCTCCATCTGAGTTTGCATGTTGGTTCAATGAAACTAATATATGTTGAATGTTGATATTCACTTGGCTTAAATTAACAGTTTAATCTCCATCTAAGTATGACCTGTTTAAGTTTATGGAGTGAAAATATGTCATTATATATGTATATTGCAAGAATAGCTCCTTTCCCATCGAAATTTGTTGTTCAAGGTGCATAGATTGTATATATATATATATATATATATATATATATATATATATATATATATATATATATATATATATATATATATATATATATATATATATATATATATATATATATATATATATATAATGTGTTTTGAATTTTAATATTCATAATACAAACTGATTTGATCTATTTAAATATTTAATGTCTCCCAAATTGACAATGACTGCTTAATCCCCTTACTGCCATTCTTACCCAAAACAAACTTGAGGGTCCAAATTATGTTGATTGGAAACGAAATTTGGATATTGTTCTAATTGCTGAAGAGTACAAATTTGTGCTCGATGAGGTGTGTCCAGAAAAACCTGGAGATGATACCACAGACAATGAACAAAAGGCTTACCAGAAATGGATTAAGGCTGATGAGATAGTGCGGTGTTACATTTTGGCATCCATGTCGAATGTTCTGCAACATCAACATCAGTGGATGGAGTCTGCTTATGACATTCTGGAAAATCTCAAAGAAATGTTTGGAGATCAGAATCGTGCGGCTAAGTAGACTGCCATGAAAGCCCTTCTGAATACCAAAATGGTTGAAGGTACATCGGTGAGGGACCATGTTCTGAAGATGATGAGTCTTCTGAATGAATTGGAGGTCCTTGGAGCTAACATTGATAAGGACACGCAGGTTGAAATGATCCTGCCGACTTTTCCTGACAGCTTTCAGCAGTTTCGTCTGAATTATAACAGGAACAAAATGGATTTGTCCCTTGCGAAATTGCTGAATGATCTGCAGTCGGATTATCAAGTCCTAAGCTCCTCCCGTGGCATTGAATTTTGAGGCAGGTTCTTCTTCTAAGCCGAGAGGCGGGCAGAAAAAGAAAAAGGCTCAAAAACCCTTTGTTGGTGGCGCGACTGCTGGTGTGAAAAAGGCTAAGGGCAACTGTTATCAATGCAAGCAGCCCGGGCATCATAAGAAGCAGTGTCCAACTTATCTGGCCAAGCTGAAAAACAAACCAGGTGATTTACATCTACTTGTCGTTGAAACATTTTTAGCGGCTGTTTCTACCATGTCATGGTGTGTAGATTCGGGAGCCATTAATCATATCGACACTTATTTTCAGGGGTTTCAGGTAACGCTACGGCTAAGTAGAGGAGAAATCAATGTTTACCAAGCAGACGGTTCAGCAGCCCCAGCTTTAGCATTAGAAAATATTAGTATTTCATTTGGTAGTGGTAGAGTTTTAGCTTTAAAAGACACATTATATGTACCTTCCGTTAGAAGGAATTTAATTTCGGTTTCTAGCGCTATGAGAGATGGTTATGATTTTAATTGTCATGACATTGATAAATGTGTTATTACTCATAATAAGCATTATCTCTCGTCTTCTACATTGATTAATGGTCTTTTTGTTATTGACTCTATTCCTAAACCGTTACCACCTAAAGAACTGAATAATGTTGATTTACCAAGTAAGAGAAAACGTTCTTCTGAATTGAGTGAAACATATTTATGGCACTTGCGTTTGGGTCATATGAATCTAAACAGAATTTCCAGGTTGGTCAGGGATGGACCTTTAAGTTCATTGAAAGTGGAGGCACTACCAACTTGTGAATCTTGTTTAGAAGGAAAAATGACAAAACGAAATTTCCCCTCAAAAGGAAATCGGGCAAGTGATAAATTAGAGTTAATTCATTCTGATTTGCGTGGTCCAATGAATGTCCAAGAAAGAGGTGGTTTTGAGTATTTTGTGACTTTCACAAATGATTACTCAAAATATGGATATATTTATTTGTTGCGTCGAAAGTCTGAATGTTTTGAAAAGTTCAAAGAATTCAAGACTGAGACCGAAAAGCGACATAATAAACCTATCAAGACACTACAATCTGATCGTGGTGGGGGGGTACCTCTCTACGGACTTCATTGGTTATTTATTAGAATGTGGAATTACATCTCAATTATCTGCACCTAGAACTCCACAACAAAATGGTGTAGCTGAAAGAAGAATATGACTCTTATGGAAATGGTTAGATCAATGATGAGTTATTCCGATTTGCCTTCGTCTTTTTGGAGACACGCCTTAGAAACTGCGAATTACGTTCTGAAGTTAGTTCCTTCAAAGTCAGGACCATTGACCCCTACAGAATTGTGGACTGGGCGCAAGCCTAGTCTGCGGCATATTCGAGTTTGGGGTTGTCCAGTGCATATGCTAAAGGGGAAAACGGATAAATTGGAGGCAAGAATGGATGTATGCGTGTTTATTGGTTATCCAAAAGGGACGAAAGGTAGTTTATTCTATTGTGCTAAAGAGAAAAAGGTAATTGTTAGCACAAATGCCAAGTTTCTAGAATATGACTATTTGATGAACCATGTTCGTAGAAGTAAACTCGTTTTACAGGAACTTATCAGAGGAGTGGAAACTCAGTCATCTGAAAATCAAAACAACCATATCCAAACCCCCGAAGTCGATTTTGACATACCATTGCACCTAGCAGTGGGAGAAATGTCAATAGACTTAATGTCCCACAAGAACAAGTGCCCGAAGTCATACTACCACAAAGTAGTGGAAGTCATGTTGAGCAGACTGCACCAACAGGAAGAAGTCATTGATATCCCTGTGGATAGCATGGAGACTCAGGTTCCTGATGATGTTGTGGTTCAACCACAAATTCAAAGTGATGTAGTTGAAACTGATGTAGTGCGTAGTCGTAGTGGGAGAGAAATAAGATAGCCAGTTCATTATACGCTCTTGGGAGAATCATATGATAGGATCCCTGAGGAGCCTACCTCCGAACCTGTCAATTACGACCAAGCACTACATGATAAGGATGCCAATAACTGGGTTGCTGCTATGAAATCAGAGATGGAGTCTATGTACTCTAATCAGGTCTGGGAGCTTGTAGAACCAGCTTATGGGGTTAAACCCATTGGATGCAAGTGGATCTATAAGAAAAAGAGAGGTATAGGCGGAAAAGTACAAACTTTTAAAGAAAGGCTTGGAGCGAAAGGGTTTACTCAGAAAGAAGGGATCGACTATGAGGAAACCTTCTTACCGATAGCCATGCTTAAGTCTATAAGGATTCTCTTGTCTATTTCTGCTCATTATAATTATGAGATTTGGCAAATGGATGTCAAGACAACTTTCCTTAATGGAAGTCTTGATGAGTGCATCTATATGATGCAAACAGACGATTTTATGGAAAGTGGCAAAGAACACATGTTGTGTAAGCTTAAAAGGTCCATTTATGGACTAAAACATGCATCTAGGGCATGGAACACTTGTTTTGATAAGACGATTAAAACTTTTGGTTTTGATCGGTGCCTTAACGAATCTTGTGTATATAACAAGTGGGATGGGGACATATCTTATATGTAGATGACATACTGCTCATAGGAAATAATGTGGGCATGTTGAATTTTGTTAAGCAATGGTTGTCCGTACATTTTGATATGAAATATTTGGGAGAAGTGGCTCATATCCTTGGGATCAAACGCTTGCGAGATCGCAAGAAAAGGATATTAGGCTTGTCCCAAGGTCTTTATATTGATACAATGCTCTCTAGGTTTAGCAGGCATGATTCCAGGAAAGGATTTCTTCCTTTTCAGACATGGAATTTCTCTATCTAAAGATCAGTCTCCTAAGACTGATGAAGAGATAGAAAAGATGAAGGTTGTCCCTTATGCATCAGCTGTGGGGAGCCTCATGTATGCTATGTTATGCACTAGGCCTGATATCTACTTTGTCGTTGGCGTTGTTAGTAGATTTCAGTCTAATCATGGGAAAGAGCATTCGACGGCAGTTAAACATATAATCAAGTACCTGAAAAGGACTGGGGATTACATGTTGATCTACCATTCGGATGACCTTGTACCTATTGGGTATACTGATTCGGATTTCCAATCAGACAGAGATTCTAGAAAGTCTACCTCAGGTAATGTGTTTACTCTTGGAGGTAGAGCCATAAGTTGGAGGAGTATCAAGAAAACTTGTGTTGCTGATTCCACCATGGAAGCCAAATATGTGGCAGCCTCTGAGGCAGCCAAAGAGGCAGTTTGGCTTGGTAACTTCCTGAGAGAGTTGGGTGTGATTCCCTCGATTCAAGCGCCAATTACACTTTACTGTGATAATTTGTGGTTCGATTGCAAATTCAAAGGAGCCACGAAGCCATAAGAGGGTAAAGCACATTGAGCGTAAATATCATTTAATTCGTGATATAGTGCAGAGAGAGGATGTAGTGGTCACCAAGATTGCGTCAGAGAACAACTTGACAGATCCTTTTACTAAGAGCTTAACACATAAGACTTTTGATAAGTATGTAGAAGGAATGGGTGTCAAAATTTTAGACGCATGGTTATTAGTCTAAGTGGGAGATTGTTAGAATATATTATAAGTCATGCATATTGTTATAGTATTCTTTATGAACAATTATTTATTTACTTGTTTAAATTTAATAAAGTTTTATTTTAAATAGATCATGTGTTGGTTTGTGCGTCCATTGCTTACATAGTAGATGATTTAGTGTATAGAGTTTAGCTTATACACGGAAGATTAAATCATCGGTTCTTGTAAAACATAAAAGTTAATGTTCACAATCTAATGATGAAATTGGACAAATCATCGGAATGATTGTAGCACAAGTAAATATAATTTATCTTGATTATGGGAATGGTTTAATTCCAACTTCTTGTGCTAATACATTTTGTATGTATTGAACGGATCAAGTAGAGATGGGTATTTTATACTGACTTTATTAAATAATTTCTCTAGTCCATTTAATGTACTTATACTCTTAATCGTGATATAATTATTATTAGCTGTGTATGTCAGTTGTTGTTTTAATTTATTAAAAGGCGAGATTCTTTCGCGAGTCAATAAGCCTGGTAAATGGGATAACATTGATATACATTGGCGAAATAATAATTAGTTGATGGAATCCATGTCTCGATTTTGAGATTGATGATACCCCTTTATGAAAGCTTATAAGTTTTCATGTGTAAACTCGGCCGGTGGATTTTGTATCCGACACATGAAATAAGTTAAGTGTAAGTCTAAAGGAAGTAATCGATAAATTAAATAGTCAGTAACTTAATTTGATTGATTAGTATCTGAATCTTAACATGGGGAGTTAAATAAGGTTTTATGGAAGAATTTCGAAATTGAACTAAGGAGTGGAATTACAATTTTTAGTGGAATAATTCGTAATTTATTATGATGGAAATTAATTTCAGAATTTCTAAATTAATATCATAATAGGAAGCCTTGTTAATTAAATTCTGTGATCCATACTGTGCCTAAATAATAGGAAATAGGGGAGACTGTTACTGAGTGAGAAAGAAAATGTGAAAATCGGCCCTTAGTGGGAGAATGAAACCTAACAGGTTTTGAAAACGGTTTTGACCTAAAAAATAATGCTATATATACATATAGGGGCTGGACGTTTTTGATACAATTCTGACTGTGGTTTCTACTAGAATTTTGCCCACCCAAAATTCTCTATTTTCGGTTATTATTTGGGTAACACAGTAGAAGACTGTGGAAAACTGCTGGTGCTTTTTCAATCGAGAAACTGGAGAACGACATAAATTTGTTGTGTTTACGCTTCAAAAGATAATCCTAAAATCTCCATACTGCTAGTTGTTTAGATTACACATGAATAAGATTCTATTATTGCTTCCGCTGTGGTAATCACCTTTCTTCTCAAACGGGAAATCACTCGTGAGAAGAAAACCGTAAGTACTAATTAAGCCTATATCATATATTTCTACCAGCTACCAAGCTTGAAAGATTAAAAGTAATTGATGGTCTAAGTAAGCCTACAGTATGATATGTGGTTCAGCCAAAAATTATATATTTACTAATAATATATTTTTTATTTTTTGTATTTGATTTATATACAGCAAATATATTATATAATTTATATACAACTTTTATACATGATTTCTACCTAGTTAAATATAACTGAAATAACATATAACTTAAATATAAATTTTATATAAAATTTATGCAATATATCTTTTGTATATTTTTTATTTGATTTATACATAGTAAAAAATAATTTTATACAGCTAATTATATATTATTCAACTTATTTGCAATTTTCTTACATTATTTCTATTCAATTATATACAACTATTATATTATACAACTTAAATATAATTTTTATACAATATTGTTCAACTTTCATACAAAGTTAATTAAAAGATATATATGTAAACAACAAAATAAAATTTTTCTATAATTTTACTACAATTTAATAAATATAATATATATCATGTCTTCTTCTTCTTCTTCTTCTTCTTCTCCTTCGAGTTCTTCTTCTTCTCCTTCGAGTTTCAGTATGCAATTCATCCAAAATCAAGTCTAACCTTCATCAAAACACATCCAAAATTGAGATATAAATTTCAAACTGTATTCCCAATTGCTTGTAAAACATCCAATCCAAACAAATAATGATTTTTGAAATCCAAATCGAATTCAAAGCTTCAAAACTTTTTAATGGCTATCAATGGTGAAATTGCTACTCTTTTTTTCTTTGCATTACATTACTGAAATTAGAAATTGAGAGATAAAGAGAGCGTAGAGAGAATTTCCAATTCTTTGCGACAACACGCAATTCAAATAAATAATATTTTTTGAAAACTCAAATTCAAATTCAAAACTTTTTAATGATTGTCAATGGTGGAATTGCTGCTCTCTTGTGCAAGATACATGGGGGAAGGGGTGGGTGGGATGTGGAGAGAAACGTGGGGGAGTGAAAGATACATTAGAGTGGTTATAGGATACCAATTATTATCATTAATTTCCTTAAAATATACATAAATAATAATTGGGTATATAAAATATAATTATAGTAAAACTTAAGTATTGAGGGTAATATAATTTTATATAGCATATATGAATATAAAAATTCCTTTTAAAATTCTACCATGAATACATTATACAACTTGCTAGAATGCATATTCATACAGTTGGATACAACAGACTGGTGAATAGGTTGTAATTATATACCACGAAAAAAGGATGAACTAAACCTCTAAATATTGCTATATTTTGGGTGTTTTTCGTATGAGAAATCCTTTTCTTAACTGGATTAATAATTTTGCGTATTATAATTGAGTTTAATAAGTTATATTAGCAGTCTATTACGTTAATTGATTTACTTTTCGTTTTTAAACAGCTAAAGAGACCTATTTTCACGCTATATTCATGAATACATCTCATGAACACATATGAATACAACGAATAATAGCTGACATGCCCTTTTTTTCACTGAGTTTTGCTACTGTATTCGTTAATACAGTAGCTTGAATACATCGAATATATTCCATAACAACTGAAAAGATAGCTATGTGAAGTAATTAAGTAAATAATAGCTATAACAAGTTAATAACCACTAAACAATAGTGATTCCGTAAATTTTATTTATTGATCTTAAAATATCTTGATGCAATCCATCTCAACTGGTATAAAATTGGACTGATTTTTTTATCCCAAATTGATCCATGAGTAACTTTATCCAAATATTTTAGAAATATATTTTTTGGTTTGATAATATATATATATATATATATATATATATATATATATATATACATATATATATATATATATATATATATATATATATATATATATATGTGTGTGTGTGTGTGTGTGTGTGTGGGGGGGGGGGTGTGTGGGGGGGGGGGGGGACCATAACAAAAGAAAAAAAGTTTTATTTAGTAATTATACAATTTACAAGAAAATAACACATATTAAGTAAAGCTTGATAAAAGTTAGATGGGTTTAGTTTGATCCAAATTTAGTCCATTTTGATCCAACCCTTTTTAGCCCAAGTAATTTTTGAACGAGTCAAATAATTTATTTTGATCCGTCCAAAATCAAACCCTATCCGCCCATTTGACATCCCTATTCACCACTATCCGTCATATCGCAACTCCAATCGTCCCTTGTTTCCGTCGATAACTTTAAGATTACTTCATCAAATAAGCAATTTCACTACATCATGTAAATAAAATACTTTCTCTAATATTTTGTGAATATAGTATTCAATTATTACTTTACATAATTTAGTAGACTTTAAGTAAAAATAAATTATGCACATTTAAATACTAAAAATCAAATAATTTATAGAGAAAGTACTTTAGTGTCAGCTAAGTCAACATATATAATGCCTCAGATTCGTCCTGTGAACACCCGCGAATAGCTTCTTATATTATTTTCTGATTTAGAAATTTCCCCAATTTCTTCTGCGAGAAAATAGGAAAATGCAAATGAATGATAATTAACGAAAAATATATAACAGAAATTACAAGAAAAAAAAAATTAACGAATGACGCATTAATTCAATAGTGCATTGGTGATCAATGCACATTGATTTTCACTCTCCCAATTAAAACCATACGTGTTACGGATTTACATATTTTTCCATGCATTTTTGGGTGCCTGTGGATTTTAGCAAAAAAATATATTTTGCATAGGGATTTCTGATTCTCATCGTGGTTATTGATCATGGCTCCTTTTAATGAAAATCTTTTTGCAGAAGAAGCTAATGTTAATCCGTTTGCGGTACTATGCTCTTATTAGACAATATATTATGTGGTTCCTTTGCTTTTGAGTTATTGTTTTTTCCTCTGTTGTGATTTTGATTTCTACTTTGGAGAAAAATGTGATTTATGTTGGTAGCGGAGCTAGAAATTCTAATGAGACATCCAAAAATGTCATAGCTGAGATAGCATGTATTACTCTTATGAGAGGCGGAACCCGCATTTCAAGCTTATGGGTTCAAAAATCTAATTCTTTTAAGTTACTTGGTTCTAAATTAATGATTCGTACATATTCAATGAACTTTGAGATAAATATGTGATTTGAAAATATTTATTGGGTTCGACCGAACCCAGAATCAGCACCTCCCCTGATTCATATGTTAAGGGGATTCAAATTTTTATATATGTATTAACTACCCTATTTATATAGCATAACTTTTTCCGACAATTGAATCCCCCTGCTTGCATATGGCCCTGCGACTGGTCCATGTTGTTTCTTTTTTCTTTTTTGTCTTTGGTGTATTGGAAACAATACAATTACTAGAGGCACATTTAGGATTTAAGTTCTATGGGTTCAATTTTTAAGGTTCTTTGCATTAAACCCGTTATATTTTTAAATTTATGAATTCATATCTACTATGTGTTGCAACTTTAGTATACTTTTACATATAAATTTATGCTTCGCGTTGAAAGTACTGGGTTCTGATGAATTTAGTGTCACAACAATGCATCTGCCTCTGATAACTTCCCATAGAGAATACTTGGTTTGATTTATTTTTGTTCGTTTGGTCTGGCGAACAGATTTGTTTAATTGCATTCTGGTTTTTTGTTACCTCTTGAATGTTTTCTTATTTAGTATCATTCTATTGGAGAATGTAGTCAAATTTTGAGAACGAGCTAGGATTTTTGTTGTTCTTTAGGATTGTGAGATCCTTTAGTTACATTAAACTAGCTTCCTATGATTACACATTGTAGAATTGACATGATTTAATTGTCAATTTGAAAGAAGACAAGACACACCCTTCTCTTCTATATAAGCTTAAATTTTGAGCTGTCCGCCTTACTTATGCATTATTTACTTACTAAAATGTTCAGGATACTGGAGGTGCTGCCCGTGGTTCAACAGTTGATATTCCTCTTGATGGTGCAAAGGTGAGACAAATTTGACAACTCGAACTGTGTATATATCGCTTATACTTTGCCAGTGACCATAGTAATTCCGTGTTCATTTGGAGACTAAGAATTTCATGGATCCATCCCATTTAATTATGGAAGAAGGTTCTTTCTTCTTTTATCAAAAAAGGCTGCAAGGAGCCCATATTTTAATTTGGTTGATTAAAAATGTCAAGATGGGTGTGCTGCACTTTCCTATTTTTTACCTATAAAATGAGAGTTTCGGCTCTCATTGTTACACCAACAGAAAGAGAGAAAAAAAGTAAGGTTTCACAGACAGGGTAATATAAGAAAATAGTCTGTGAGTAAAATAGAGAGTGAGCGATATTGTAGTGAGGTGGAATATCAAAAGAGGGTTATTTCTTTTGAGTGTTGTAGTGGTCTTTGGAGTATTTTACTCGGAACTACAAAGTATTAAATTTCTTACTACAGTGATATCAGTTGCTCCTCTCAGGGCCGTGGTTTTTCCCTTATTCAGAAGGGTTTTCCACGTAAAAACCTTGGTGTCATTGTTACTCTTTTATTCTTGTTAATTACCGTGTCTCTGTGCTACATTATTATTCCGCTTTTATTATCGGGAATATTATTTTGGTAGGGGGTTTATTCCCAACAACTGGTATCAGAGCACAGGTTCTGCTCGTTCACTAAAATACTATTCACTGTCGGTAGTACTATACTCGGTGAAAAATAAAAATGTCCGAAGTAAAGTACGAGGTAGCTAAATTCAACGGAGATAACAGTTTTTCAACATGGCAAAGAAGGATGAGGGATCTGCTCATCCAACAAGGATTACACAAGGTACTAGTTGCTGATGCCAAAAAGCCTGATACCATGAAAGCTGAGGATTGAGCTGACTTGGATGAAAGAGCTGCTAGTGCAATCAGGTTGCACTTATCGGATGATGTGGTAAATAACATCATTGATGAAGACACTGCACATGGAATTTAGACAAGGTTGAAAAGCCTATACATGTCCAAAACGCTGACAAATAAATTGTACCTGAAGAAGTAGTTATACGCCCTACACATGGGTGAAGGTATGAATTTTTCGTCGCATTTAAATGTGTTTAACGGACTAATCACACAACTTGCCAACCTCGGAGTAAAAATCGAGGAAGAAGATAAAGCCATCTTGCTATTGAACTCGTTGCCATCTTCGTACGATAATTTGGCAACAACCATCCTGCACGGTAAGACTATTATTGAGTTGAAAGATGTCATATCGGCTCTTTTACTCAATGAGAAGATGAGAAAGAAGCCTGAAATCAAGGACATGCTCTTATCACAGAAGGTAGATGCAGGAGTTATCAAAGGAGTTCGAGCAACTATGGTAGATCCGGAGCTCGTGGAAAGTCAAAGAATCGATCCAAATCAAAAGCCATAAATTGCTATAACTGTGATCAACCAGGTCACTTCAAAAGTGATTGCCCAAATCCAAGGAAGGGGAAAGGTGAAACTAGTAGCCAGAAGAATGACGACAACACAGCAGCCATGGTGCAAAACAATGACAATGTTGTCCTCTTTATAAATGATGAAGAGGAATGCATGCACCTGTCAGGTCCAGAGTCGGAATGGGTGGTTGACACAGCGGCATCTTACCATGTCACACCGGTAAGAGATATTTTTTGTAGATATGTAGCAGGTGATTTCGACACCGTGAGAATGGGTAATACAAGTTACTCAAAGATTGCGGGGATTGGTGACATTTGTATCAAGACAAATGTCGGATGCACATTGGTTCTTAAGGATGTGCGGCATGTACCTGATTTGCGGATGAACTTGATACCGGGAATTGCTTTGGACCGAGATGGATACGAGAACTATTTTGCAAATCAAAAGTGGAGACTCACCAAGGGATCATTGGTGATTGCAAAGGGAGTTGCTCGTGGCACGTTGTACAGGACAAATGCAGAAATATGCCAAGGTGAATTGAATGCGGCACAAGATGAGATTTCTGCAGATTTGTGGTATAAAAGAATGAGCCATATGAGCATGAAGGGATTGCAGATTCTTGCAAAGAAATCACTCATCTCTTATGCCAAAGGTACAACGATAAAACCTTGTAACTATTGTTTATTTGGTAAACAGCATATGGTGTCATTTCAGACATCGTCTGAAAGAAAGTTGAATATACTTGATTTAGTATATTCTGATGTTTGTGGCCCAATGGAAATTGAATCAATGGGCGGTAACAAATATTTTGTTACTTTTATTGATGATGCTTCACGAAAATTGTGGGTTTATATTTTGAAACCAAAGTCAGGTGTTTCAAGTTTTCCAGAAGTTTCATGCTCTAGTAGAAAGGGAGACAGGTCAAAAGCTAAAACGTCTTCGAAGTGACAATGGAGGTGAGTACACTTCAAGGGAATTAGAAGAGTACTGTTCAAGTCATGGGATCAGACATGAAAAGACAGTTCCTGCAATCCCACAGTACAATGGTGTAGCAGAGAGGATGAACCGCACTATCGTGGAGAAGGTGAGAAGCATGCTCAGAATGGCTAAACTACCTAAGTCATTTTGGGGTGAAGCAGTTCAAACAACATGTTACCTGATCAATAGGAGTCCATCAGTTCCATTGGCGTTTGACATCCCAGAAAGAGTTTGGACCAATAAGGAGGTGTCCTACTCGCATCTAAAAGTGTTCGGTTGCAGAGCTTTTGCACATGTACCGAAAGAGCAGAGAACACAGTTGAATGATAAATCTGTTCCCTGCATATTTATCGGATATGGAGATGAAGATTTCGGGTACAGATTGTGGGATCCTGTAAAGAAGAAGGTCATCAGAAGCAGAGATGTAGTCTTCCGAGAAAGTGAAGTTGGAACTGCTGCTGATATGTTAGAAAAGGCGGAGAATGGTATAATTCCTAACTTTGTTACTATTCCTTCTATTTCTAACAATCCCACAAGTGCAGAAAGTACGACCGACGAGGTTGCCGAGCAGGGGGAGCAACCTGGTGAGGTTATTGAGTAGGGGGAGCAACTTGATGAAGGTGTCGAGGAAGTGGAGCACCCCACTCAGGAAGAAGAACAACCTCAACCTCTGAGGAGATCGGAGAGGCCAAGGGTAGAGTCATGCAGGTACCCTTCCACAGAGTATGTCCTCATCAGTGATGAGGGGGAGCCAGAAAGTCTTAAGGAGGTGTTGTCCCATCCAGAAAAGAACTAGTGGATGAAAGCCATGCAAGAAGAGATGGAATCTCTACAGAAAAATGGCACGTACAAGCTGGTTGAACTTCCAAAGGGGAAAAGATCACTCAAATGCAAATGGGTCTTTAAACTCAAGAAAGATGAAAATGGCAAGCTGGTCAGACACAAAGCTCAATTGGTGGTTAAAGACTTCGAACAGAAGAAAGGTATTGATTTTGACGAAATTTTCTCACCTGTTGTCAAAATGACTTCTATTCGAACAATTTTGAGCTTAGCAGCTAGCCTAGATCTTGAAGTGGAGCAGTTGGATGTGAAAACTGCATTTCTTCATGGAGATTTGAAAGAAGAGATTTATATGAAGCAGCCAGAAGGATTTGAAGTAGCTGGAATGAAACACATGGAGTGCAAATTGAATAAGAGTCTTTATGGAATAAAGCAGGCACCAAGACAGTGGTACATGAAGTTTGACTCATTCATGAAAAGTTAAACATACATAAAGACCTATTCTGATCCATGTGTATACTTCAAAAGATTTTCTGAAAATAACTTTATTATATTGTTGTTGTATGTGGATGACATGTTAATTGTAGGAAAAGACAAGGGGTTGATCGCAAAGTTGAAGGGAGATCTGTCCAAGTCATTTGATATGAAGGACTTGAGCCCAGCACAACAAATTATAGGGATGAAGATAGTTCGGGAGAGAACAAGTAGAAAGTTGTGGCTATCTCAGGAGAAGTACATTGAACGTGTACTAGAACGCTTCAACATGATAAATGCTAAGCCAGTCAGCACACCCCTTGCTAGTCATCTTAAATTGAGCAAAATGATGTGTCCTACAACAGAGGAGGAGAAAGGGAACATGGCTAGAGTTCCTTATTCTTCAGCAGTTGGAAGCTTGATGTATGCAATGGTATGTACTAGACCTGATATTGCTCACGCAGTTGGTGTTGTCAGCAGGTTTCTTGAAAATCCTGGAAAGGAACATTGGGAAGCAGTCAAGTGGATACTCAGGTAACTAAGAGGCACCACGGGAGATTGCTTATGCTTTGGAGTATCGGATCCAATCTTGAAAGGCTATACGAATGCTGATATGGCAGGTGGCATTGACAACAGAAAATCCACTACTGGATATTTGTTTACATTTTCAGGGGGAGCTATATCATGGCAGTCGAGGTTGCAAAAATGTGTTGCACTCTCTACAACTGAAGCGGCATATATTGCCACTACTGAAGCTGGCAAAGAGTTGATATGCTCAAAGGGTTCCTTCAAGAGCTTGGATTGCATCAGAAGGAGTATGTCGTCTATTGTGATAGTCAAAGTGCAATAGACCTTAGCAGGAACTCAATGTACCATGCAAGGACCAAACACATAGATGTGAGATATCACTGGATTCGTGAGAAAGTGACGGACGAATCTTTACAGGTCAAAAAGATTCACACAAGCGAAAATCCTGCGGATATGCTGACCAAGGTGGTACCAAGGGATAAGTTTGATCTATGCAAAGAACTTGTCTGCATACACTCAAACTAGAAACTGCGGTGTTATCCCCTCTAGATAAATGAGACTGGAGGGGGAGATTAATGGGGTCCATCCCATTTAATCATGGAAGAAGGTTCTTCCTTCTTTTGTCAAAAAAGGCTGCAAGCAACCCACATTTTTAATTTGCTTGATTAAAAATGTCAAGATGGTGTGCTGCTCTTTCATATTTTTTGCCTATAACATGATTTTTGCCTATAACATGAGAGCTTCGGCTCTCATTTTGTTACACCAACAGAAAGAGAGAAAAAGAGTAAGTTTCACAAACAGAGTATGAGAAAATAGTCTGTGAGGAAAATAGAGAGTGAGCGATATTGTAGTGAGGTGGAATATCAAAAGAGGGTTATTTCTTTTGAGTGTTGTAGTGGTCTTTAAAGTATTTTACTCGGACCTACAAAGTGTAAAATTCCTTACTATAGTGATATCAGTTGCTCCTCTCAGGGCCGTGGTTTTTCCCTTATTCAGAAGAGTTTTCCACGTAAAAATCTTGGTGTCATCGTTACTCTTTTATTCTTGTTAATTACCGTGTCTCGGTGCTACATTATTATTCCGCTTTTATTACCGAGAATATTATTTTGGTAGGAGGTTTATTACCAACAGAGTTGAATGATTTTTTACTTAAATAACAATTCAGGATTTGAAGAAGAAGGAGAAGGAACTACAAGCTCGAGAGGCTGATCTGAGAAGAAGAGAACAAGTAGGTTTGCTTTGCACTCTACGGTGGTTTCTCATTATGCCTTTGCTTATCTTCTGTTAAGTAAACAATCCAGAGTTTTGTCAAATAGCTTTCTTCAAGAAGAAGTTGTTTATCGTTCTAGAGGTTTATGCGTCAGTAGAAGTGAACTCCTAGTACTTTTTCTTGTTACTATTATTTTTATTTTGGATAATATTGGCCCGAGACCGGTTTATATGGAGTAACATCGTCAGTAACTTGTTTATATAGCTGACACCAACTGGTTTGGGACTGAAGCATAGGTTTTTGTTCTCGACCTTGTGGAACTATTGCTTCTTTAATATTTGGTTTATTGGATGTTTCTGTTAATTTTGGCGTTTTATACGCTATTAATTTTCAGCTCTCTTGGTTTCTTATAGGAAGTGAAAAGGAGAGAAGAGGCCTTAGCAGGAGGTATTTCTCCACTGTGTATATAATACGTTGTTGCGCTCTTGAACTAAATCAAAAGTTTTCTTTCGTGAAAATTGAGATAGTTTCTGTTCTCCCCTTTTTCTTTCGCAGCTGGTGTTGTTGTAGAGGAAAGGAATTGGCCACCGTTCTGTCCTATCGTTCATCATGATATTGCGAATGAAATTCCAATCCATTTACAAAGGATGCTGTATGTTGCATTCACTACGTTGTTGGGTATGTTCGATTCACTACTAATGTTTGATTTTACCTGGATTGAGACCGATGTGCATATTAATAAATTCATTATGTATTTATATAGTAGTTCAGCCACCATCGGAAGATTATTGCATTAAAACAATTGGTCATATTGGTGCATGATCGACCTGGTTTTTGCCTTTCCCGTGCCAATAGTGTTGGGATTTTGCTTAAAAATGAGAAGGGTCATTATCCCACATTGGAAAAATTGAAGAGTAGCTTGGAGGCTTGCCTATATAAGGGGGCTTAAGTTATGTTTTTCAAATGTATCAAACCGAATACATTTCTAACACTGTTTGGTAGGAGAATGTACTGAGATTTATGTGATTGTGAGAATTTTTCGCATAGTGGTCGGTTGTTGTCTTTTGACAACGGTTGTGATTTTTTACCGGTTTTGTGTTTCCATGTTAAATTCTTGTGTTGTTTTTATTTCTCAATTTTTCTCTTTACAAAAGGGGCGGAAATCTCGGGGTTTACGGGAAAGGGTCATTTTTTTTCCCAACAAGTGGTATCAGAGCGAGGTCGCAGAGCTTGAGGGGGGAATCTTAGTATGCTCTGTGGTTGCAGCTTTGGCTGATCTTCCACATCAGAAAAGATTTTCTGGTTCTAGAAGTTTGTAGGAGGGGAAGTTGGTGCAATAGGAGTATCGAGGCTAGTGGTGAATTCTGAGGGTTAGTCTGGTAGTGTGGAGATACATGTCTAGGTAAGCTCTAGCTAGGAAAGACTTGGTAATTAAGTAGTCACGCCGGACCCACCTCTCTTTCCTGGGAACTTACCTGGTGTGCTGTTCACGAGCTACAGACGAGGTTCTAAGCAAGTATTTTTCATCCACGTATATTGGTCAGCGATACTGTTACAATGGGAAGCATCAAGTTTGATATTGAGAAATTTGATGGAAGAATCAATTTTGGCTTGTGGCAAGTTCAAGTCAGGGATATATTGATTCAATCAGGTCTACACAAGGCCCTGAAGGGAAAACCAGAAGCAGGTTCTACCGATGATTCATCAAGCAAGAGAGATGAAGAATGGGATGATTTGGATTTGAGAGCTGCAAGAAACATATCTTGCATATAAGTTTGACATGACCATAATGGTATAACTTTCTCTTTAAGAAAGATATTCACCACATGGATGTTGATGAATTTGTGGTAGTACAAAATTAATTGAGAGCTCTAGAAGAGCCAATTATTACTATGTTGGAGAAACACAATTGAGTATTGTGCTGTAGTAAGTCTCAAAGAAACTTATTCAGTTTCCAAAGTACACGCGAAAGCGCTGATTATGTTGAGACTATAAATAAAGGAAAGATTAGATATCTTCTATTACTACAACTTGTAGCGGGATAATTTGTATATTAAAAGCTACCCGCTTTATTCTCCAGTTTGTACTACACAAACAAAAGAATGCCACAGTAAAGTGGATATCTATTGGTATAAAAACCCATGTCATAATAAACCTGAAGTTTATTGATAAGTGCACATGTCATGGTGTAAATTTGAAGTTTACCAATATAGATAATTTATTCAGTTGGCATTCGGGTTAGCCATCTCATTTTAAGTATCATGTGCAATAATAGAGAATTCACATGGGTGAATATTAAAGAAGTAGAAAGTTCTTTACGAATTCTCTTGTATCACTTGTTCTCATTAATGAATTGACCAACTAAAGAGTTCGGGTTGAAGCCCATAAATTCTGGAAATATCAAAGGTGAATATGGGCCCATTCACCTGCCATGTATACCACATATGATGCATCTATGAAATGGTTACATGCGCGATTGTTATTAACCCGCAGCCTGGCCGGTGCTTGCGAGGTAAATTGCTCAGTAATCTAACTTCGAGCATAATTTCCAGATTTTCTACTCAAGATAGTTCATCTTGATAAGTTGGTTTATATCAAAGTTGGTTTAGCAAGATAATTATTGAGTGCCTCCACTTAATAGCTAAACTGTTTCTTATGAGAACAAAGTTATATATATCAGTTTGATATACGTTGTATACGAGAGTATATTCTCCCCTCACAAGTGGTTCAGGGTCAGGAACCAAATAATTTTATCTTATTATTAATGTGCTGTGTATATTGACATGATAATGCACAAAGATGATTTCTCAAAGTTGAGGAAACAAGTTAGCTTTTCTAACATGAGGGGGAGACATGATAAACACTTGAGAAAAGGTTACATGAGATGAATTATCATTTGTATATATAGATCCTCGAATATCATAATATGAACCTGAAGTTCATAAAAGGATAATTCAATTGCAACATATTGCAAAGCATGCTATACGCATTTGCTGACCCAAAGAATGTAACTATATTCTCACTGCAAATGCTCATATTAAGTCCCAGAAGGACAAAGTCTTTGATACGCTTAAAGCGTATAGACAAATCGGTTTCAAAATAACTTCTTAATAAAGAAGATGAGCAAATGATCAAAGTGATCATAAATGGAAGAGATACAATTCAAGCAGAATTGATTCCGTATGAAAGACATGTAGTTTTGGACATGTAGTTCAAATACTTGAAAGTATAAAGTCAATGGTATGTGTAATCAGTTTTCGATATCTTATTTGTTTAGCATGACATGAAAACTTGATATGCATCTAAAGTCTATTATATGGCTTATATGACTTAACTTATATGTCAATCCATGAAAGATTTAAGTTGCTTGAAGCATATACAATTCTTGGTCCTGAAGTACCACATCCTAAGTACAATTTGTGTACATATGTATCTTGCTATAACTATAAGCATGATGGCATCGAGAATACATCTATGGAGATATTGAAGAGTCATTCCACGACATTATATGAAGATGTTCATATCTATCAAGAATGATAATTTCAAGGTGCGGAATATTTATTCAAGTCAATATGGTTGATTTATTTATCAAATATCTACAAAAGATCGTTTTGAAGATGGTGCACAAGATTGGAATACAAATGCTCAAGGATGTGAATTGATGCTCTTTTCAGGGGGAGTTAATGCGCGTTGCACTCTTTTTCCCTTACAAGGTTTTGTCCCAATGGGTTTTCCTTGTAAGGTTTTTAACGAGGCAACCAATAGGCGCATATTCAAACATGTGTACTCTTTTTCCTTCTCTTTAATTTTTTTCCATTGGATTTTGTTTTAGTTAGGGTTTTAACGAGGCACATTATTGAATAGACATTCAAGGGGGAGTGTTATAAATAGAACTCTAATTAGAGTGAATGTCTATCTTATAGAAGAGTTTTATTTTGAGGCTAACTCATTTCTCTTCCTATAAATAGAGGGGTCTTACCCCATTGTATATTATCCCAAAAGTATCAATAAGAATACTCCTCTCTCTACTTTTCTCTCTATTGTTCTTGTTCTTGTATTATTGTTCTTATTCTTATATTATTTCATAACAATTGGCTTATACTTTACTAATTCAATTTTATATGAGATAGAGTTTATTAAGGTAGCTTGCTGTTTGGGCTCTTGTGCGTTGCCCATGTGTTGCACTATTGCATGGGCGCACCTCACCGAATCGAGTTTAAATATTTTATGTTCAATCTATATTGTCAAGGAATGTGTGACTATGAAATAGAAGTCTTTGTCATATATATATATATAGAGCAGACCACATCGTCCAACATTTGATGTTCTGTCATTTGGCTAGTATATTAACCAAACTTATGTTAATTGGTATGTTTCCCGTCAAGGCGAGCTTCTACATACTAGAGGAACATGGTCGTATGAATAGGAATGGCAGGCGGAGCAGTGCGGATCTGTGGCTCATACGTTACATAGTTGTATGAATAGGAATGGTAGCCGGTGTGGATTACGGTATGAATCAATAAAATACTTGGCATTTTGGTGCGTTTGATAGGAAGGAAAATGAAGTATCAGACTACACGTTAGCTACATAGGCTCTTGCAGATGTGACTCCTCAAGTACATGAGAAGTTTTATTTTAGATATAATAAATATAAAGTTATAAATTTTCATACCAATAGTCTTTCGGATCCATAAATTTTATAAACTTTCTAACTGCTACTAAACTTTCAAAATTGCAGGATTTTGAATGCGTAAACTTCAAAACACATAAACCTTCGAACTCATAAATTTGGAACTTTTAAAATTTTAAGCCTTTAAACCGATAAATAATAAAATTAAAACTGAAAAAGAAAATCACAAAAAGAAGTAAAAAAATTTTTTTTTTTGGGGGGGGGGGGGGATGATTGGTGGATGGTGCAGAAAAAAATGAAAAAACAGAAATTTAAAATTACAAAAAAAAATTAAGGTAAAAAAATATTTTTTTTGCGGGGGGGGGGGGGGGGGGGTGGGAATGAATTGGTAATAAGGTGGGTGATAACGAAAAAACTAAAATTTGAAAAAAAAAATTGTTTTGTAGAGGGGGTGAGGTGGAAAAAGTTGAAAATGAGTTTTGGAAAATGTTTTCCCTTCTATTGGTAAGGAAATATTTTCCTTCAATTGAAGGAAAATATTTTCCAAACATTTAAGCAAATCAAATATGAAAAAATTGAAAAATATTTTTCGTAAAATATTTTCTTTTCCTACCAAACACACTCACAAAATCAAAATTTTCTCAAGTACATGTATAGGGATGTCATTGACTTCTGGAATAATAGTATCCCGTTAATCCTTCAAAATCTCGAATTATTTTCATAAAAATTGCTTTGCCTCCGGAGAGAGTTGTTGAGGGTTCGAGGAACTTGCTTTACTCAAGCTTTCACGTGCCGATTGAGTCCATCTCTTAAGGAAAAGTGACATGCATAGATAGAGATTGAAGTAAGGGTTGAACGAAAACCAGTAGGAGAGGAGAGCCAACGTTTAGTCGTTGATTTTTAGTTTCCACAATGTTTTTGCAATATGCAAATTCACTGTGATTCGACCAAAGTACAATTTGGTGTCACTCAACAAGATGGATTGACATAAAGAGTAAATATTTTCTTGTATGACACAAAGTCATTGAATGGCACTACTAAAGAGGGAAAAAATCAATTGTCAAAATTGATTAATGTTGGTCGGTAATTGATAAAATTGATTGAAAGTCGACCAATTCATGGTGGTCTATAATCGTGTGGTTGGTAGAGCCAACCAGTCGACTTCGGTCGGTATCTTTCAAAAATCGACCGAAGTCGGTCGATATTTTAGTTATATAATTAAAAGATGCACCATCTGAAATTGTATCGGGGTCTGTACTGTGGCATGCTATTATTTTACCGCTAGACCATTGATATATTTTGTTTTAAGACTGCCTTTTATTTCATGTATACTTTTTAATTGCAGTGTCGCACAAAAATAATCGATCGATGTCTCTCGGATTTATTAAAAAAATGTAATTACCGACCAAAATCAGTTGATTTTTTAAAATGATCGGCCGAATTAACCGACCGATTTTTTCAATTTTTTTATATTAATTTTAGTTTATTTGAAACGAAAAGCCGATCAAAGTAGGTCGGTCAACCACATTCGATTTTGGCTGAATTTATTGAATTTTCTTGAGACAATCATTTCAGCTTTGATATGAAGGTATGGTAAAGATTAAGGTGTATGTTAGTCATATATAACCCACAGGTCTTTTTGGGGTTGGAGTTCCCTTTAACGGGATTTCCCTTGGCAGATAGAGTAGAAGTAGTTGATCTTGTTGTTTCAAACCTTTCTAGGGCGTAAACCCTATCCTAACAGAATCACTTACCCTTCCATGTGCTAAGTAGAGCGGTCCCACTTAGGAGTCAAATCAATACGTTCTAAGAAGTAAGATTGAAATATCAATCTTATCGAGATTATTGATCTCATACCAAATCCCATAAAATAGAATTACTTTTTCGAAAAAATACAAGACATCTATGTTTGACTAAAAAATTATATATCTTGGTTCAATAATTAAATTTATGAGGGTTAATCTCAGCTAACAATAATATCCCTAGAAAAAGTTTTTAAAGAAGCAATAAATGTTATGTAGGTCAGGGCCGAGTAACTACAATAAAATGCAATAAATACCCTAGAATTCGGAAGTAATAATATAGCATTCAATAGTATTCAATAACAATAAACAACATTCAAATAAATATGAGGACTGATTCATGCAATAAAGGATGGAATAAGTGGATCTTCCTCCTGACAATGAGCTATAGACAAATCTATGAATATTCGAGTTATTCTCGGATCTAGTGGAAAAGTATGGACACGAATCTCAATGAAGAGGTTGTGTTCGTATCTTAGCAAATGAGAGCTGAATCTTTCTTGTCAAAGTGTGTTCTTTAATGTAGACATGTGATTTTTGACCCTCCCCAATATTTTTTATATTTTAGCATTTAAATATTTAATTTAGACCTAATATAGCTATTTTAACTAATTTTTACTCTTTTACATTATTTTATTACAAGAAAAATAAAAATTACAAAATTATTCCATTAATATTTTGTAGTCATTGTTAATCTTGAAAAGATATCAAAACAATAGTTTATTTTAACGGTAAGTCTTATTTTAATAGTTATTTTACTTAAGTAGGATTAATTAATAAATGAGATCGTATTTTAGTCTCGTTCGTGGGAAAAGAATAAATTCGGGCTCAAACGACCCATTTTAAGCTTAATTTTCAGACCTAATTCATAATTTCTAAGTCCATAATTCCTAGGCCCATACCCCTAAACTAATCATTATACCTATGTAATAGTACCTAATGCCCTAAAGATAGACCCATGCCTAAAACACATTACCAGCCGCAATACACTCCAAACTTCAACTTCTCTTCCTCCAAATATGCAGCCTAAAGTTGCTGCAAAACCAAGCACCAAAATCCCCATAAAACTCCATTAACACCAGTCCCAAAGTTCCCATAAAATTCCATTTTCAGTAACTCCACAGTCTACCTCTCTCTTTCTCAATTAGACTAAGAAAACATCCTCAGTAACTCCATAATTGTCTCCCCCTCTCTCTCAAAATACTTTAATGGACAGCAATTTGACTCAGTTTCAGAATGCCAAGATGGAGGTGATTCCAGGGCCTGATTCCCGACTCGGAGCCATTTGATACATTCATCTACGATCTAAGTGTGACAAGACCGTAACTTAGACACGACGATCTGTCCGGCCTAGCGAACTTTCAATGCCAAAGTTAGCTAGTCAGCCTACCCGGAAGCTTAGTAGAACTTAAGAAAGACTAAGCTTGTAGAAACTTGGCGAAGGAAACTAGTAGTTGGAAGAAAGAACTCTTTTATTGAGAGAACTTTGAGAACTTTACAATGCTTTGAATGCTTACAACTTTGCTTGATTGCTTGATGCCAAATGAAATGCCTAAGGTGCCTATTTATACTAGTTGGCTACTTAAATGGACGGTTGGGATCAATTTGATCCGACGGCTACAATTAAGTCTCTAGACTCTTCCTAAGTAAATATCTAAGATATTTACACAAGTTGGCTGCCCTTGCTGCCCATGGCCGAATCTAGAAGCCTCCACATGATTCTAGACTTGTCTTTAACAATCTGCACAATTCTAGAGTCATCCAGGGCCTTCCGGGGTACGCTGGACTGTTCCGTAAGCATTTTGGAGCTGTTTTGAGCCTGTTTTGGGGCAAAAATAGTGCCGTCCATAACATTCTCCCCCGCTCAATCTCGCGACGACCTCGGCGCGTGCTCCTTGTAAGCCTGGATGAGGTCTTGGTGATTCCACAAAGTCAGCTCATGCTCCCAGCTCGCCTCGCTGTCAGGAGACCCTTTCCACTTGACAAAGTATTCAGTGTAGCTTGGGTGAGTCCCCCGTCTTGGAATGATGCGGTGCGCAAGGATCTCTTCTGCTTCTTTCTCTGGCACCGTTGTGATGGCCGTTGGTGCCCGTTTAGACTCTCCTCGGCTTGGATCTTCCTTGTCTTGATGATATGGCTTCAAAAGACTCACATGGAAGACCGGATGCATTTCTAAATGTGATGGAAGAGTCAAGCGATAGGCTAGTTTGCCAATGCGTTTCTCTACTGGAAACGGTCCCTCGTAGCGCCTTACTAGCCCTTTATGCACTTGGCCGGATCTTCGACGCTGGTGAGGAAGGAGTTTTACCATGACCAAGTCTCCTTCCTCGAACTCCAAGTGACGCCTCTTAACATCAGCCCATTTCTTCATTTTCTGCGCTGCCTTTGCTAAGTAGGCTTTTGCCAAGTCTGCCTTTTCGTGCCAGCCTTTGGCAAACTTGTATGCTGACGGATTGGGCCCTTTGTAACCAATGGCCAAAGTTTGTGGTGTCATCGGTTGTTGTCCCATTGCTAACTCGAATGGACTTGCCCCCGTTGACTCGCTCTTCTGCAGATTATAAGAAAATTGGGCAATGTCCAATAACTTGGCCCAATCTTTTTGGTTGGCGCTGACAAAGTGGCGAAGATATAACTCCAGCAAAGCATTCACCCGTTCCGTTTGCCCATCAGCTTGAGGGGGAAAGGCTGTAGAGAAGTTGAGTTCGGACCCCATGATTTTAAAAAGCTCCATCCAGAACCTTCCCGTGAAGCGGGGGTCCCGGTCGCTGATAATGGTCTTCGGAATGCCCCAATACTTCACCACATTTTTGAAAAATAGTCGAGCAGCGTCCTCGGCAGTAAGCTTTGTTGGACCAGGAATGAATACGCCATATTTGCTGAAGCGGTCCACTACAACCATTATGTTGCTGCAGCCTTCGAACTTGGGTAGTGATGTGATGAAGTCCATGGAAATGCTTTCCCATGGCCTCTCTGCAATTGGCAATGGCTCCAAAAGACCCGCTGGTGGGCGTTGTTCAACCTTGTCTTGCTGGCACACAAGACAAGTTTTTACGTATAGCTCCACATCGTCCCGCATGTGGGGCCAAAAGTATGCTCGTTCAATCAGCGCCATCGTCCTTTGGACTCCAGGATGGCCTGCCCATCTGGAGTCATGACTTTCCCGGATGATCTCCTTCCTTAAGCCTCCACATTTTGGCATATAAACTCTATTTCCCTTGGTGAGGAGCAGCCCGTCCTCTAGCCAAAACTGGCGTGTCTTCCCTTGACGTGCCAATTCCAACAAATTTTTGGCTTGCGGGTCATGTTCCAGCCCCTCCTTGATGCGATCCACTATAGGGAAATTTGGGCTTGTGATGGAGGCAAGTTCGGCCTTTCTGCTCAGTGCGTCGGCCACAACATTTCCCTTGCCCGGCTTGTACTCCATCACGAAATCAAACTCTGCTAAGAAAGCTTGCCACCAAATTTGTTTTGGTGTAACCTTCTTCTGCTTAAGGAAGTAACTGATGGCAACATTATCTGTCCTCACGATGAACTTGCTGCCCAGGAGATAATGTCTCCACGTCCGTAAACAGTGCACTACGGCGGTCATCTCTTTTTCTTGGACCGTGTAGCGCTTTTCTGTATCATTTAGCTTACGACTTTCGTAAGCCACAGGGTGCCCTTCTTGCATTAGGACGCCTCCCAGGGCAAAGTCAGAAGCGTCCGTCTGCACCTCGAAAGACTTGGTATGGTCGGGCAAAACCAATACCGGCTCCTTGATCATGGCGGCCTTTAACTCCTCAAATGCTGTTTGGGCCTTATCAGTCCACTCCCAGGTCCGGTTCTTCTTCAGTAGATCTGTGAGTGGTGCGGCGATGGAAGAGTAGCCTTTGCGGAACTTCCGATAGTAGTTAGCCAAGCCAAGGAAAGACCGAAGTTCTGGAACTTTCTTTGGCGGCTCCCAATCCTGTATCGCCCGAATTTTGGACTCATCCATCCGTAGCTTTCCCTTACCAACAATGTGTCCTAAGAAGGAGACTTCTCGTCGAGCAAATACATATTTCTCCTTCTTGACGTAAAGCTCGTTCATGCGGAGTACTTGGAAGACTTGTCTTAGATGATATACATGATCCTCCAGTGTGTTGCTATAGATGACAATGTCGTCCAAGTACACCACTACGAACTTGTCTAAGAAAGGCTGTAGGACATGGTTCATGAGGGTGCAAAACGTTGCCGGCGCATTGGTGAGTCCGAAAGGCATCACAAGGAACTCATATGAGCCGTACCTTGTGACGCATGCTGTCTTAGGCTCGTCTCCCTTCGCAATGCAGACCTGGTAGTACCCCGATCGCAAATCCAGCTTGGTGAACCAACGAGCTTGCCCAAGCTGGTCGAACAAGTCGGCAATGAGTGGTATCGGGTACTTATTCTTGACTGTGATCTTGTTAAGCACCCGGTAGTCGATGCAAAGTCGAAGTGACCCGTCATGCTTCTTCTGGAACAATATCGGCGCTCCATAAGGTGCTTTTGATGGACGAATATAGCCCATGTCCATCAACTCCTTCAATTGCCTCCGTAATTCCTCAAGCTCCGGAGGCGCCATCCGATAAGGCACGGCAGCTGGCGGGGTGGCACCTGGTTCCAGCTCTATCTTATGATCCACCTCCCTTTTAGGTGGTAACCTTTTTGGTAGCTCCGGTGGCATGACGTCTTGGAACTCCTCCAAAACGTGCTGGACCTCGGGTGGCATGGATTCGGTTGTAGGAATGGCAGCTTCTTCCTTTAAGGCAACAAGGTAGGTTGGCTCTTCCTTCTTGATGCCCTTTGAGAGTTGCATGGCCGAAATTTGTTTTTCTTGGAGTCGGGTTTCCCGCTCTAGTGGAATTAGATGGGTGTTGCCTTCCTCCAAGATATATAAGGAGTTCGCAAAGGGAATTGGGACGGCCTTGACCCTGTCCATGAACTCAATACCCAAGACGAGTGGATAATCATCCATGGTCACGATCGAGAAGTTTATGTGGCCATGCCAATTGCCTAAGCGAACCGGTATATTACGGGCAACTCCAAAGGTTTCTGTTGGTGCAGCATTGATGCCCTTGAGCCAACCTCAGCTTGTCTCGTACCGGATGCCCATCTCCTTAGCCTGTTGGAAAGTGAGGAAGTTGCTGTCGGCTCCCGTGTCAACTAATGCCTTCACGGTATGCTCCCCAATTTTGGCCTCGGCAAACAACCTCCCTTTCTTCTCATTCTTGGGCACCTCAACTTTTGCCTGTATTGAGCTTAGAAGCCGCATGGCCCCTTTGCTTCCTCCTTCTCGTGATCCTCGATTAAGGCCGAAAGCTTACTCTTTTTGGGGCAATCCCTCGCATAGTGCGGTCCATTACAAAAGAAGTATTGGACCGGGGTCTTCGGTTTGGGAGGGAAATCTCTACGTCCCTTGGCCCTTTCTGACGCCTCCTTGCCCTTAGGCGGGTCTCCCCCGCTCTTTCCCTTGCCGCCCTTGTCATTGGGTTTAGGTTTCTCCACTTTCCAAAACTCAATAAGGGACTCGGCAATGGATATGGCAGTGGTCAAGTCTTGGGCACCACGGCGTTGGATTTCAAGCCTTGCCCACTGCTGCAACCCGTCCATGAAGGCAAAGAAAGCTTCTTTATCAGGGTAGTCAGGGATTTTGAGAAGTACCTCTGTGAACTCTTTGACGTACTCCCGGATGGTTCCTTTGTGCTGCAAACGCCTTAGCTTGCCACGAGCTTCCTCCTCGACGTTGCTTGGGTAGAACTGCTTCTTGAGTTCTGCCTTAAAATCTGCCCAAGTCTTGATAGAGCAGGTGCCTTTCTCTATGTCGCTTTGTCTTCTCCTCCACCAAACCATTGCGGTGTCCTCGAGGAAAAGACTACCCATGCTTACCTTTAGAGCCTCGTCTTGCATGTCGAGAGCCCTAAAGTATTGCTCCATGCTCCAAACAAAGTTGTCTAGTTCCCTCGCATTTCTAGACCCTTTGAAATATTTGGGTCGGGGAACATCTATTTTGGAAGGGGTAGTCCTTACCTCGGACGTAGTGGCAGTGCCTTGTGCAAGAGCCCTTTTGCACAAGCTGAGCTCCTCCTTGGTGATCTCCAGCTCATGTGAAAGCCTCCCTAGCTCTTCCTGCATGGACGAAATCTCTGTCTGGTGTTTCTCCTCCACCGCCTGAAGACATTGTGCCAGGACTTGATTCACGGCGGACTGCATCTCCTCCCGCAATCCGTCTACGCCCTCCTCGACCCTTTGTTCGACCCCCTCGAACCTTTGGTCGGCCTCCATGAACTTGTCCTGCCCATCGGCAATAGCCAACTCCACCTTGGCCAGCCTTGTCTCCAACTCCCCCATGACGTCCCTGGAGCGAGACCTTTGGCCCTTAGATTTGTTCCCTTCGGTTTGGCTGAGTTCACTGCCGCCTTCCATACTCCCTTAGATGTTCCAACGAACCTGACGCTCTGATACCAATTGTGACAAGACCGTAACTCAGACACGACGATCTGTCCGGCCTAGCGAACTTTCAATGCCAAAGTTAGCTAGTCAGCCTACCCGGAAGCTTAGTAGAACTTAAGAAAGACTAAGCTTGTAGAAACTTGGCGAAGGAAACTAGTAGTTGGAAGAAAGAACTCTTTTATTGAGAGAACTTCGAGAACTTTACAATGCTTTGAATGCTTACAACTTTGCTTGATTGCTTGATGCCGAATGAAATGCCTAAGGTGCCTATTTATACTAGTTGGCTACCTAAATAGACGGTTGGGATCAATTTGATCCGACGGCTATAATTAAGTCTCTAGACTCTTCCTAAGTAAATATCTAAGATATTTACACAAGTTGGCTGCCCTTGCTGCCCATGGCCGAATCTAGAAGCCTCCACATGATTCTAGGCTTGTCTTTAACAATCTGCACAATTCTAGAGTCTTCCAGGGCCTTCCGGGGCACGCTGGACTGTTCCGTAAGCGTTTTGGAGCTGTTTTGAGCCTGTTTTGGGGCGAAAATAGTTCCGTCCATAACATAAGTGTGTCGAGTCAATCCAGCATCAAATGTGTACTCTTTAATCGATCTCGTTTGAAGAATTAAAATCCATAAGCTGGCTACCTTACTTCTTCGAGTTGGATTGATTTGAGATTCAATACATAATCCAATTTTAGAGTTCTTTTATTTTCCATTTTAAGGCCAGTTTCCATTTTTTGGTGTTCTGATAATTGTACTGTACCGATTGGTCAATTTTTAGTTGCTATTTGATTTTGCATCTCCTTGTTTATCTCACACATAATATGTTATTATATTTGGTTTTCCGATTGTTGAATAGTACATGTTTTTCTTGTGATTTTAATCTCAAAGTTAAAAATAGAAAATGGGCTATATGGACTATGGGTGTTAAACGGGATGGGCGAACTAGGACTTTATTTTTTGGGCCCGTACGAGTCACGGTCCGGGCTGGTTCTTAACGGGTGTAACGGGTTCAGGTTCATCGGGATAAAAATTGAACTGTAAGGGTTACAGGTTGAGGGTACCGGGCAGAGCCGGGTTTAGTGTATTTTTAATTTTTTTTGGAATTTTGTATAACTATTGTAAGTTATATAATACAAAGTATTAATATAAAGAATATAAGAAAGATGAAAAAAATTACAAGTGCTGCTTTTGTTTCATAATTCAAAGTTTCAAACTTACAAATTAAAAGGTTTACATTTTAACAACAAGTAAATTCAAAGGTTTTGCATTGCCCTTGCAAGTTCTTCATAATCAATATGAACTGATTGATATTCTTCTGGAGTGTTACATTCTGATGGGTTACAATGTGTTAATATATTTCCAAGTTCCTCGTCTTCTGGGCTATCAACATCTTCACGTCCTTGATTTCTTCGTTCCGATCTAATCCAATCTCTGAAACATACTAAAACTTCCAAAGCATTGCTTGCCAATGAGTGACGGGTGTCTCCAAGTTATTATCTTGCTTGGCTAAATGCACACTCTGATGCAACAGTAGAAATTGGCACATTCAGCACGTCCCGAGCCATAGCAAAAAGAACAGAAAATTGCTTTTCATTCTCATGCCACCATCCCAACGGTGAAGATTCCTTTGTGCGAGGCTCTTTTTACTTCAGCAAGTAGAATTGAAGTTCATCAATGCTCCTGCTACTGATTTGAGTGTTAGAAAATGTAGAAAAAATATCAAAACTATCAAAGGCCTTCTTCATCTTCTACAGTAGCAGAAGTGGTACAATGCATAGTGGGGATTAACATCGCCTATAGCATGATCAACATCATCAATTACATTTGCATAATAATTATATAATTGTTGTAAATAATCATTTAGCTTGTTCATAGAAACATATAAATCAGGGGTTTCAGTTGGTCCAATCTCCATATAGATATATAAAACATTCATTATTGGTGACAATCAGACATCTTAATAGAAAGATTTAAAACAACACCAATTTAGTAAATCAGAGGAATTAGAAAGAAATATTTTTTGAATTTTGCTTGTATTTTTGCAACAACATCCTTATATTTTTCTTTCTTCTTAAATTCAAAGAGTAGAAAAGAAATTTCACCTATATGTACTAACGCCATAGTAACAGTAGGTAATATGCTCCAGAAAACTCAATAGTAGCTGTATAAAATTTATATAAAAATTTAACATCATTAATGACCTCCCAAGTACTAGTTGTTAACATACGGTTTGGATCAGTACAATGTGCATAAGCAACTTCAGTTATTGGGAATCCATATTTATAACAACATTTTAAAAATATATATGTATAATTTTATCTAGTAACAATTTCGTCTGGCATGAATCTGGGTTTAAGGTTATACTGGACACGCTTATTCTTAAAATCCTTTATTCTAGATTGTCTATTATTTCTTTGAATAACACTAACTGCTCTTCTAACATGAGTAATCTCAGCTGAAAATAAATCAAGCCACTTTTAACAATTAAATTATAAACGTGACATGCACACCTAACATGAAAAATGTCATCAAGAGGTGGTTGCAAATGCAGTTTTAATATTGAAATTGCGGCATTATTGTTAGAAACATTATCAAAAGACATACACAATAATTTTTGCTTTAGATTACTAAATTCAACAACTTCACAAATAGTAGTACTTATAAACGCTGCAGTATGACTCTGATCTTCATCATATCTAAAAGCGATAATACGATTTTGCATACATGTAGTATCATCTATCCAATGACATGTAATTGTCAAATAATCATTTTCACTAACAGCATGTCCAATATCAGAAGTTAGAGAAACTCTACAAGGAAGGTGGCTAAACAAATAACGTATGTATGTTTGATATTGCCCATGAAGTCTAAAAATATCGGGTCTACGAGTACTTCTAGGGATACCTTTAGATAAAGAATGTAAATCCTTTGAATATACATAATAAGATATGATGAAGAAACAAAAGAAAAAGGTAGACAACCCGAAGCAATCATTTTTGCTAGCTCATCAGGATCTTTCATTTTATCATATTTCACTAGACCTCCAGTAGTAGGGTTAAGAGTTGTTTGATTTCCATCACCATCAGCGCCCCATTCTATGGGATGCTCAGTTCTCATATGTCTACTAAGCGTCCCAGTCCCCCCGAAATTTCCTCCAGTCAAATGTTTAAAATCACCGTTATGAATTTTGCATTTAACTCTATAAGTACCATCTATTATTTCAAAAAAATTCCAAACCTTATTTCCTTTTCTACGATTAGTAGTCGGAGTCACAGGTGGTCTGCTCCTAGTGCCAAGACCACCACCCCTTGTAGCAACTCCAACACTACCAGCTCCAGCACTAGTAGGTGTAGCTGGTATCTCATCTTCCATTCCTATTTCATTATCTTCTATTCCAAAATCTTCTTTTAATTGTTCATAATCTATATCTATATTATCATTAGTGATATTTCAGAAATATGTGTAAATGATAATGGGTTATTACTATTACTACTAGATGCTGAAGGACTACCTCTTTTTTATTTTCCCTACCAGTAACTCCTTTACACGCTCTTTTAGCAACACTTAACATATTGTAAAAATTAAAGTATAAGCTACAATTAAATATACAATTAAAATAGTAAATAAGAGAAAGAGTTGGAGGGCATATACCGAATTCGACAATGAATTAAACACTTGATTACGCAATTCCAATATTACTATGAACAAACGTCAAGCAAGAATTTCAAATTTCGAATAATAAAACATGATAAATTAAAATCAAGAAAAGAGAGCCAAATAAAATTAGAATATAAAATAATGAATTGAAGACTTGAAGTCTTGCAAATTGGAGAATGAGAGAATGAGAGAAATTGAGATTGAGAAATGTGTATTGAGTGAAGAAATAAAGAGGGGGGAGGGGGATATTATAGTTCTAGACAAGGTTAGTTTTATAAATTAAAAAAGGGTTAAAAATTAAAAAAAATAGGCTATTTGTGCAATATTTCCATTGGCCAACGGACCAAAACATGGTCTGACCATCGTCAACGGTCTGTGAGGCCTACCAGTTTGATAATTTAAAAAACAAAGTTACCGTTTGAACCAGGCCGGCTAACCCGATAAGAGGAACTATTCACTCTACCGGGTTCAACCGGTTCCAGTTACCCGTTTGGGTCAACTAAACTGAGCCAACCCTCCCAAACCCCCTACCCAGACCAGTCCAACCCTCTATTACTGATCCGGGCCGATCCGAAACCGGTCTAACCCGGCCCGTTTAACACCCCTAATATAAACTGTTTGCTAAAGCTAAAGTTTTGTTAGGTGTTTAGACGGATCCCAATTTATCTCTAACGTGAATTATTTGGGTGCATCATGTAGTTGCCAAGATTAGTGTCTTAGTGTTGGATTTACCATTTAACATTTGAGGTGTAAATGAAATTACATAGTCTAAATGACCCTTGCGGTTTCGATAAACTCTCTTAAGTCCATAGCTCTCATAAAACTAACTAGCTTTTATAGAAAATTTGAGGTATGCCATAAATAAATCAAATAACCCATGACCCTCGGATAATTAATATGAACCTTTAAATCAGGGTGTGCCATTAGCTGAATTTTCCATGGCCCTGGAAAATTTGAAAGTGCATAGTTGATTTAGGCGCGCTATTTAAATTAATTTCCTCAAACTCGGGTGTGCATTTCATGTGGCCTAACTCCAATTCTCAACAATGTTAAATAAAATATATCATGGACCGCGGGTACATTTCATGTGGCATGGTTCAAGGCGTGTTTTAAATAACGTTGAATCTTTCCTATAATATCTAAAAGCAGTTAATACGTTAAAATTGTACCATAGATTAAAACACGTATTAAAATCAGATAATTGGCCAATTGTAATAGTTTAAGCGAGCGTGCTAGAATCATAGAATTCGGGGATGCCTAACACCTTCCCCTGGGTTAACAGAATTCCTCATTCAGAATTGCTAGTTCGCAGACTTCAAAAGGAAAGTCAAATTTTCCTCTATTTCAAATTTAAAATAAACCGGTGACTTGGGACACTAATAAAATATTTCAAAGTGGCTACTCTGATAAATAAATAATTCCATTTCGAATAATGTCACTTAAATTGGAAAAATCCATTGTACCCCTTCTCGATATATAAAAAAGAGGTGTAACAACTTTGGTGACTCTGCTGGGGATCCAAACCCAGAATTTTGGTTCATGATTTAAGAATTCGAGCTTAGAATAGCTACTGTAGTTTGCTTTATTTATTATCTCATTCTTGTACATGTTGGAGCCTAATGTGCTAAATTCCGCTTTTTACCGCTTTAATATTGTATGAACTGTATATAAACTTCTATGAAACCCTTCTTCTCTCTGAGTCTTCTAAATCATCTGGGGAGTGTAAAATTCGTGTGATCTCTTCTTTTTAGAGTCTTATCCAATTTTAGAACGAGGTTCAGATAAGTTGCAAAGCCGGTGAAGCTTCTGTATTCCTAGTACGCTATCCCCTCGGCTCGAGCTGTCCGCTTGGGTTAGCCAGGTCTAGAAAAATACGTCCAGATTTTAAACCTAGTATAACAAAGCCTCATGCCGGATCCCTGGTAGGAACGTTTATTTGCATCACGTACATTTGACTTTGGAGACTCAACCCAAGGGTTGAGTTTGTTTGGTACAGGTGTACCCAAAATGAAAAGACCATCCCCATGCATCCTACTTGCTACTCTGCATTTATTTGCTTCGGATTTACATGTTGACCGGCTTATGAATAATAGGAGAAGAGTTGGGAAATAGAAAAGTCAATGTGAGGGCTAAGAGAGATAATTGCTTGTTTTTGAAATACCAATGTCCAAAAAATACACCAAAACTCTGCCGAAATTTTGAAAAAAAAAGAAAAAAGAAAATTTGTTTTTAAAAATAGTTGGATTTATTTTTATTTTGTCAAATCTGGCGAACAACGCAGGTCTGATTCTCACCGAATGTGAGATACGTAGGCAAACCTCATCAGTTCCGGCCCACAATTTTCAAAAAATCCAAAAATATTTTTCGTTACTTGCTTCTTCAGAAAGCCTTTCTTTTTTACCCCAATTTTTTTAAAAAAAATATACGAAAATATTTTCTTTTAATTTCTTTTATAAATTCAAAAATAGTTTCATTCTTCATTTAAAAATTACAAAGAAAATTTAAGATTCAAAAATATTTTCTTTATCTTTAGAAGAATTTCTTTCATAAATTCAAAATAAAATTCCAAAAATCCAAAAATATTTGCTTTCTTCTTTAGAAGTTTTTCTTTCGAAATTCTAAAAAAAAAAAAGGTCGATATTCAAAAAAAATAATATATCCTTTTTCGTTAGAAGTCTTTCTTTTCAAAAATTTTGAAGAAAAATCAAAATCCAAAAATATTCTCTTCTTCTTTATAAGTCTTTCTTTCGGAAAATAAAAATAAAATTTAAAATAAAAAAATATTTAGTTTATTTCCTTTATTCCTAATGTTTCCGAACTACGCAAGATCTGATTCATGTTCCCACATGATATGTAAGCAACCCACATCGGGTTCGATCAACCAATGAAAAGAAAAATAAGTAAAAATTTAAAAATAAAAAAATGAAAAACAAAAGGTAAAAAATATTGACAATAATAAGGACTGACTGAGACCATTCTAACATGTTTTTGTTTTGAATTGTGAAGAAAGTTCAGGTGGTCGGTTTGTGGTAAGCTGTCAACACAAGATCCAAAAAATATATCAATGGCAACTGACATCGAAGCTATTACAAATGCTTAAGAGACTCAGGGTCAGAGGGTTCAACAAGAGTCTACTGTGGTTGGGTAAAATAGACTACTGAATAAAAATTGACTGAAATGTGTCAAGCATGGGTTAATGACCAAGGATCGCCTTTTTCTTCTCATGGTTTCCCAAAGTTCAACTCCATCTCGACTACTACCATTCCAGTCTCATTGTCTGATCAATCCTGTCCACCTGGATTTAGTCCTTATTCCAACTGTATGACAATAGCTAGGACTTCTATTGCATGCTCTCAAATTTTATCATTCAAAACCAATCAGAAAATCTCTACTGTTATGCCCGTCTTCACCATCCCACAACCGACAGTGTTGTAGAGGAAAACTCATGAGTGACAATTTTCTACCCATCAAGAGCAACACCACTCTCCTAAGTACCACTCGTACTTCTTTGATCTTCCTACAAACATTGAGAAGCCTGCCCGAAATATGGCACATGAAGAAATGACCTAAAGAGTGAAAATCTTAGAACAATAGTTGAAAAACATACAAGGGTTGGCTGGTCAGAAGAGCATTGCCTTCATGAATTTATGTATGTTCCCAGATGTCCACTTGCCACCTGGTTTCAAGACTCCCAAATTTGAAAAATATGATGGACATGGAGACCCCATTGTCCACCTGAAAAGGTATTGCAAATCAGCTAAGAGGTGCGGGAGGAAATGAAGAATTACTAATGGCTTATTTTGGGAAAAGCCTTGCGGAAGCAGCCCCCGAATGGTTTATGGATCAAAATACCTCTCACTGGCATATCTGAGATGACATGGCTCGGGCCTTTATCAAAAAGTTCCAATACAATATTGACATTGCCCAGATCACAATTCTCTTCCAAACTTGAAGAAGAAACCAAGTGAAAGTTTAAGAAGATATGCCGTTAAATGAAGAGAGCAAACATCTAGAGTTAAGCTACCCATGGATGACCACGAGCTAATCACTATCTTCCTTCAAGCACAAGAGCCAGATTACTTTCAAACATGATGTCCGCAGTTGGCAAATGCTTCTCGAAAGCAATCAAAATAGGAGAAATGGTAGAGAATGGTCTTAAGACAAGCAAAATTATAAATCAAGCAGTTCTTTAAGCCGCAACTCAGGTTGTCCAGGTTGAATATGATAATTTTAGTGACACAATTGAGAAGGATAAAGAAATCATGATGACAACAGGGTCGAGAAGAGGTCCCAGGAGAGCACCTCTAGGTATGCGCAGCCTCATCAGGTTTCCCATGGCTCCCCTGAGCATTACTATCCACCTCAGAATACACAATACTCTGTTGCTCCAACTTAGTGTGTTGGCCAGCCACCAAAACTGCCAAGATGGCAAGCATGAGCGCCACAAAATATCTTCTAGCTCCATAAAATTTTCAATTGCCTTATTACCCACATCTAAGCCAGGGGTATAAAGGGGAACAAAGGTTGAAAGATAATTGTACGTCTATAGGAGAGTTTTATGCAAGATTATTTGAGAAGTTAAAGCATCATGACATGATTGCACCCACTCCTCCAAATCACATGGACCCACGTGCAAGAAGCTTTGACCATTCTAAAAGGTGCGAATACCATTCTAATGCCCAGGGGCATAATGTTGAAAGCTGTTAGGATTTAAAAAGAGAAATAAAAAGGATGATCAAAGAAAACTGATTGTGATCCAAGATAGTGACACCCAGGATATCGTGCATAATCCTTTATCTGCACATGATTATGCACACTTTATGGGGATGATGCCTGGTGACATGGAGTATGAGAATCCTCTCGGAAACGTGCCGACTAAAATTGGAGAAGGCCATGATAATTCTGATGAGCAAATTTGTGGCTAAATGTAAAACTTAGCAATTGAAAAGTCATTCTCTCCTCACTAGGAAGGAATCTTGGTAGTTTGTTTTGATATTTTTATGTTATCTGGGTTATTTCAGGGTTGTGATCCAGATTTTATTTGTTTTATTGAGTCAAACCCTTCTATTGTTCTATTATGTTTGTATGAGTTATGTCTGTCTGTTTTTGTTGCTATTTTCATTATCCGAGTTACTTTAGGGCTGTAACTCGAATTTTAGGTTGCTTGTTTAGTTGTCAAACCATTCAATCCTTATTTAATAAAATACAGTTTGTTCTTTCATGTTATTATATTTCTAGTTCTTTCTCGCTAGTTCTAATGACATGACATGCATGCAGAATATTTGACCAGATCTTAGAAATTGATTTAATCTAGAATTGGATAACTAAAAAAACACTTTCAAGGATGAATAAAAAGTTGAAGTACTTTGAAATTAAGGTCGAGTAAAATTCACCTTCAAATCATTGTGAAGATTGGGCTTAAGAATGTTTAATTAATTGGAGTTTGTTGGAATGCTTGACATTAAGGGATGAAAAGTTTCTTATGACTACGAAACACTAAGAAGACAAGCATGTTCATCAATGATGTGAACGCTATAGGATACTATAATTGGTGTTCTCCAGGCCGGAGACCCTTTTTCTGCTATCCAAAACACTTTATACCCTTTGTGTCGCCTTGAGCCTGTGTTATTTTCTTTGACCACCCTCTTTTGGAATAAAGTTTAGAGTCAAGACTCAAAAAAAAAAAACGAAAAAGAAAGAGGAAAAAGAAAAAAAATAAAATTCCATGTCCCAAGTCTACAAACTGGGAAATTCTTAGAAAGTTCAAGTGAAAAAAATGAAGAAGAAAAGAATTGTCAAAGGTCGATGCCCTCAAAAGAACAGAAGCTGGGGCAATTTGTTTTGAAAAAAAGAGAAACAAAAAAGATAGAAAAAAAGAGAAAGAAAGATGAAAAATAGTTTAGGTCAGATGTTTGAACTGCGTTAGACCTGATTCCTTAAAAAAAGGATACGTAGGCAACCTCACGATTCGGTCCAACCAAATAAGAATTCAGAAAATAAAAAGAACAAAAAAATTAATTCCAAAAATACCCAATATCTAAAAATGGGGAAGAGATTTCATTTCGTTTTTAAAAGAGTCGATTCCAAGAGTTATAGGTGTACAACCCATCATATTGAGTCTACTTTGAGCCTTCACGTCGTCCTTTCTTTCCAACCCTATCCAAAACCCCGCCAAATAAAGACCTCCTAATAAGCCTTCAACAATGCCAAAAGATTCAAGGATCGACACAAACGAGTCCGACTTCAAAGGTCACAAGATTTGTAAAAAGGAACATTGGACTAGTTTGATAGATCAGGCCGTTAAGTCCAAAATACATGTCATGACCACTAAGGTTAGTTATTGAAAAAAAGAGAAAAAAAAGAAAAAAAAGAAAAAAACCTCTTCCTTCTGTCATTCCGACATGGCAATTTTTTGTTAATACTTGTTTCTTTGCATCATTTATGTCCTTTGCTTTGAGTCAATTTTTGTCAAAACAAGCAAGAAAAGATTTCAATGTCTGCTACCTTACATGAAGTAAATTTGGCCAGCACACTAAGTTGTTATTGTCAATATACCTTGAGGATTCATGCAAAGTCTTCCCCCAAAAAGAATCTTGTCAGCCTACTTGGCGCTAGCAAATTCAACTTGTGATTCTCTTTGACAGACTCAAAAAGAAGGAAGTCATTCAAGGTATCAAAAAAGGTCACCTGAGCAAAGATCTCCAGTTGGGATAAGGTTGATTGAGTTGCAAATACAAATGGTACTAGGTTAAAAAAATCAGAGTGGGTGCAGAACAAAAGTCTCGTGAGATCAACTCAAGCTGATCGAGCAAAAGGCAAGCTGCTCAAGAATCAAGGCCACAAACCGACCACCATCTTTAAAAAACTAACAAAGTTTTGTTTGTTTGAAACAAGAACAAAACAGTGCAAGGAAAGTGGTTAAAGAAGAAAAGAAGAGAAGAGCCAACAAAGGAAAGTTTCGCAAATGTTTATCTTTATGTATCTTGCGATTGTGCATAAAATCTTGCTATTGATCTTCATATTTTTTCCTCCTAGGATAAAACGTCCTAGTATGATGGATTTTCCTCTCATTAGAAATCTTAGTCTGATGATTCTTTTCCTAAGATAACAAAAAGGGGACCTAGTCTAATGAATTTTCTCCAAGGATCAAAATCTTAGTCTCATGAATCTTTCTCCTAAGATAGAAAACCTAGTCTGATGAAATTTCTCCTAGGAACAAATCTTAGTCTGATGAATTTTTCTCCTAAGATAGAGACCTACTCTGATGAACTTTCTCCTAGGATCAAAATCTTAGTCTGATGAATCTTTCTCCTAAGATAAAAAAAGAGGACCTAGTCTGATGAATTTTCTCCTAGGATCAAAATCTTAGTCTGATAAATCTTTCTCCTAAGATATAAGACCTAGTCTGTTGAACTTTCTTCTAGAATAAGAATTTTTGTATGATAAATATATCTCTAAGATAAAATAAAGGGACCTAGTCTGACGAATTTTCTCCTAGGATCAAAATCTTAGTCTGATGAATCGTTCTCTTAAGATACAAAAACAGAAAACCTAGTCTGATGAACTTTCTCTTAGGATCAAAATCTTAGTCTGATGAATTTTTCTCCTAAGATAGAAGATCTATTCTGATGAACTTTCTCCTAGGGTAAAAATCTTAGTATGATGAATCTTTCTTCTAAGATAACAAAAAAGGGACCTAGTTTGATGAATTTTCTCCTAGAATCAAACTCTTAGTATGATGAATCTTTCTCCTAAGATAAAAGACCCAGACATATGAACTTTCTCCTAAGATAAAAATCTTAGTGTGATGAATCTTTCTCCTAAGATACCAAAAAAAGAGATCTAATCTGATGAACTTTCTCCTAAGATCAAAATCTTAGTCTGATAAATTTTTCTTCTTGTTGGAAACACGTTCTCAAGGCATTATACTAAACGTGTGTTCATATTTGTAGGTTTTGATGAATGACAAACTATGCGCAAATTGACATATGACGAGGTCCACGCACAAGCGCAAAATTGATATATAACGAGATTCAAGCACAAGACAAAGATCGAGATTAAGTTTTATATGAGTCGGTACTTAATTGTGATCTTGATCCGACAACTTAAACTCAAGACTTGGCTTCTCTCGTAAAAATATTTTTAATAAATCATGCATATTTAATTTAGAGCAAAATGATTTTAAATAATGCATATTTACTTTAGTCAAAATGATTTTTAAACATGCCTCTAAAATCTGGACTAAGATAATCGATTATGTACTTATGATAATCGATTATCTTTAAGTCAGCTGCTTGACAATCGATTGTGAACTTATGACAATCGATTGTGTTAAGGCAGTGAGCATCAGATTTTTCAAATCTGCATGACAATCGATTGTGAACCTTATGACAATCGATTGTGATGAGGAAGTGTCCATCAAAGTTTTTCAAAGCTCAAAATAATCGATTGTGAAGCTAATGACAATCGATTGTGAAGAGACAATGTCCATCAAAGTTTTTCAAAGCTCAAAATAATCGATTGTGAACTTATGACAATCGATTGTGTTGAGGCAGTGTCTTCCAGACTTTTTCAACGTTATTAAATAATCGATTGTGAACCTATAACAATCGATTTTCAAGAGGCAGTGTCTAAATTGATTTTTCAAGACTGATATATAATCGATTGTTAACTTAATATAATCGATTGTATAACTGACCGTTGCCAAAATGATTTCAAATACCGTCAAGTAATCGATTATTGATTTCCTGTAATCGATTGTTTTAATTAAAATCTGGAAAGGATTTTTTGAACGTTGCTGAGTAATCGATTATTGATTTCCTATAATCGATTGTTTTAATTAAAATCTGGAAAGGATTTTTTGAACGTTGCTGAGTAATCGATTGTAGATTTCTGATAATCGATTGTTTTAAGTAAAATCTGGAAATGATTTTTTGAATGTTGCCAGTAATCGATTATTGATCTTAGATAATCGATTGTTATGCGTAAAATCTGGGATTGATTTTTGGAAGAACTGGCAAACAATCGATTGTGGTAATTTGACAATCGATTATCACAGAGTAAAATCAGCAACTCTTAATTGGCAATTAGGCAACGGTAATACAAAGTTTTTCAACTATATATACAGCTTCAATTCAGTCTTCTAAACACAACAACTGATCATACAATTGCTAAAGCTTGCATACCTTATTGCTTATCATTTTATATTCATTACATAAGCTTTTGAGAACCAAATTCTTGTCGAAAGTTGTTGCGATCTTGAGCGTATTCTTTTTACTCATATCTACTCTTAAAGGAGTGTCTTGTTTGAGTGCTAAGTGTTTTTGTACACTTGCAGGGAATTGTTAGTCCCTTGTGTTGTAAGAAGGAACTTGTGTTTCCTTGGTTGAAGTCTTGGAGTGTTGTATCTCCGAGCAAAGGTTGTTGAGGCTTGTGTCCTCAAGTTGTAACGGTTTGTTGAGCACCCGTAAGCTTAACAAGTTAGTGGAAATATCGAGAGAGTCTCTCGGGGACTGGACTAGCCACGGGTTGTGGTGAACAAGGATACATCGGTGCGTTTGTTCTAATTTATTTACTTATCGCACTTATTTATTTCCTGCAATTTTTAAATTCCGCAAGTTTACGCTAATTTTTATTATAACGCTATTCACCCCCCTCTAGCGTTAAGCGTAGTATCTAACACTTCTATGATAAGAAAAGAGACCTAGTCTGATGAACTTTCTCCTTGGATCAAAATCTTAGTCTGATGAAACTTTATCCTAATATAGGAAACCTAGTCTGATGATTTTTCTGCTAAGATAGAAATCTTATCTTGATAAATCTTTCTCCTAATTTAGAAAACTTAGTCTGACAAATTTTCTCCTAGGATAATTTGTAAAAGAGAAAAAAAGATGATGTCTCGGAAAAAAAAAAGTCATTTGTTCATGCCTGTGGAAAAATAAACAAAGGCGTTTGAGTAATTTGTTTCAAAGAATAATTTTCTCAAAAGAAAAAAAATGTTCATTTTTATTTAAGAAAACAAAAGAAAAAAGAAAAAAAATCCTTCTAGGTTCATTTTAGCATAGGTACACAATTCAGCAGTCTCATTTTTCCAACATAGGGTCTTCACTCCCTAGTTGATTTTGTTTTAGACATATGATCTTCACTCCCTAGTATGCTTTTCCAGCATAGGGTCTCTACTCCCTAGTTGATTTGATTTTAGATATAGGGTCTCTACTCCCTAGTCAGTTATCCAACATAGGGTCTCCACTCCCTAGTTGATTGCATTATAAATATAGGGCTCCACTCCCTAATCTCTTTTTCCCAAGGATACACAATTTTGACTTTATTGCTTTCAATAAAGAAGTAGCTTAGATTTTTATTACAATACTCACAAAATTCTCCTAGTGAAAACTGGGGCAGAAACATTTTGTTAGTTTGTTTGTTTTGGTGTCTGAGCAGGTTTTACCTTGAGGCACATGGTTCAAGACGACCAAAAGAATGAGTCTCAATCAAGAATAAATGAAAAAAAAAAGATAAAAAAAAAGAAGTGAACTCAAAATGCAGAATTAGAGAAAAGATGTGGATTGCTCAAGATGTGATTGAAGTCACAAGCTTTGTATGTCCCACTTTGATCCGAGAAGTTGAAAAAGGAAAGAACCAGCACCTGCATCTAACAAGCATTAAGATTCAGATCAGTGTCCACATGAAAAACCACCTAAGACTGAAGATCAAGTTTCAGAAGACTCATAGATAGGAATCTTGTAACTCGTAGCTGATAGGCTTAGTTAGTTTTTCAATTTTGCTTTTTGATGTAATAACGGAACTGCGGATAGGAACCTCGACGGAACCTCTATCGGCTCTCCACCTTGGTACTTCATCATCTCACTCACTTCTGAATTACACATGGCCTTATTCCTTTATAGCCAAGGATATGTAGGCAGCTCAAAATACCATGGCTCGGTCATATTCTCCTCTCTCGTAGCTTTTGATCTCTCTAAATAAGGGTCAGGTCAAAAACTTGTTTAGTCATTCTTTGTCTGAAATCTCTTCGCATTTTCAATCAAGGATGGGCAGCTGTTGTGAGCACGTTATTTTTGCCTCGCTCGAAATATTCCTATAAAATTCATTAAAATTAGGATTTTCCTTTCATTATTTAAATTTTTAAGAATTAATCGTGTGATTTTGTGTTTATTTGTATTTTTCTTTTATTATTTGAATTTTTAGGAATTAATAGTGTGATTTTGTGTTTATTTGTATTTTTCTTTTATTATTTGAATTTTTAGGAATTAATTGCATAATTTTGTGTTTACTTGCATGTTGCACATTTTAATTAAATATAATTCATAAATAATACAAAAATGATATGTTTGCATTTAGGACTCAATTTTTTATATTTTTTAGATTATTAATTATTTAATGTTGAAAATAAGGAAAAAACAAGAAAAAAACAAAAAAAGTTAGTTATTCTTACATTTGTTCAATTTTCTTTTGAAATTTAGAATTTAGGATTTTATTTAGTCTATTTTGTAGAAGTTAAATATGCTATTTTAATTTCATTTTTATTTATTAAAAATATGAAAAAATAATAACAAAACAAATTATGATTTGGGCCTTTTCCAATGCTAAAGCTTAGCCCAAAACCACCTGACCCATCGAATTGACCCAACCCAATGGCCCCTGCCCGGTCCAAAATATTAGATTCCAAAACGACACTGTTTTACGCCAAAGAAATCTTGGCCATTGATCAATCTTGATCGGACGGTCGAAAAGCGGGGGGGGGGGGGGGGTCACACTATATAACTGTCATATAACACCCCCATACCAGAAAACATAGTACCCTGTCCAAACCTAGACCTAAAACCTCCGGTGTAACAGCACTGTAACACCGCCATATCATCACCTTCCCTTCGCCTTTCGTCGCCGGCCGAAAACCGTCGCTGGCGGCGGCGTAGCTCCGATGGACCCCAAAATAACACCACATCATCTGCTCACCCTCCCTTTTCCATCCCCACCATTGGTTACCCTTAATTAACTCCCCGTATCATCGAATATCCACTTGAAATTTGACAGCCCCACCGTCCACGGCGACGATCGACCGCCAAACATCCCAAGTTTTACACCCTAGATTCCTCACCATACCCTCATCACAGATCTGAAACAGGCAACCCTCGGATCATACCACATCTGTTCAAATATTGATTTGAATGGACCAGCCAAAACCTAACTATCCTTAAAATCCATTAAACCCACACTAAACACTCCCCTCACACCCCTCAATCCAAATCCATGCCCCAAGACCCTCGAGTCACCATCATTTTGGTTGATTACTAGATCAAAGTTAGCCGGAACCTGTATAATGATGCGTGTGGTTGCTGAAGCCGAAAATTTAAGCTAAGTTATCCAACTTTGTTTAATTTAGTAGGGTGTCTTTGTAAAGGTCCTTTTTTTGTTTGTGTAATACATTCTTAGTATTCACGCTCTCCTTTCCTTCTCTTTCTATTTAGTTGTAATACATGGTTCATTCGATAAGCTTATAGTGTAGTGAGCATAGCTGTTGATATGTTCTTCTCTTGAATATCCTTTATTTTCGTTCAATTTTGGCTGACCCTGTTAATTTGAACTTGTTTATGAAAGTTGATTAAGTGATTATTCTTTTACGTTGATTTCTTATCTTTGGGTCTTGTGGGTAAATGTATACGCTCATTGATATGTTCTTCTCTTGAATATCCGTATTTTGGTTCAATTTTGGCTGACCTTACTAATTTAAATCTTTTTACGAAAAGTTGTAAGTGTTTGTTCTTTGACTCTGAGTTCTTATCTTTGGATCTTTGGATAAAAATACACGTTCATTAACGTGTTCATCTCCTGAATGATTTTATTTTGGTTCATTATTTCCATCAGTAGTTGATTGATTTAGTTTTGGTCTTTTAGTGAAAGGTAACCTATGTTTATGCCTTGATTTTGGTTGATTCTGTCAATTTAATCTTGTTTTGATTTTTACAATCTGCTTTGGTTAGACAATAGTGCTGCACAGTTGTAGTTGACTTGGATTTGGGTCAATTAATTCAAACATTTAGGATAATTTGGGTTATGTGATTCAGATATTAGGTCATTTGATTATAGTTAAGTTAACTAGGGTAAAGTTGGTCTAGGGTTAATAATAATAGGAACAATACAAGGGAAATTTAGGTATTGTAACAAGGAATCTCTGGCATTTATTTTAAGAAACTTCTGTAATAGGGAATAATTGCAATTCAGATTTTTATTTTGATAATTTGGGTAGCAAGCAAGAAAATGGGGGCTAAAGTAGTAAATAAAATAGGGACTAAAAGGCAACTAAAAATCTGAAGGTAGCCCTATGTGTGAGGATATATACTAGCACTCAAAACGAAAAAGATAGCTGGAAGATAGAAAAAGAGCTGAAAAATCAGGGAGTTGCTAGTTCAATCGATTCTCTAAGCTTAAACTTCACAAAATTTGATCCAAAACCAACTCTGATTTCTAATTCTTATCATGGACTAAAGGTTTAATTGCTGGTTTGTTGTTTGGCTGAGGTTCGAGTTAGTTTAGCTATTTAAAATTGGTGTTGGTTGTTTAACTTGCATTTCCTGGGCTTTAAAAGTGCTGGGTTTACTATTCCATTGATTTGGGGGTCTATTCACTGATTTTCTTGTCAACTTTGGAGCTTATTTATCATTGTTGTTGTTGTTGTTGTTGTTGTTTTGCTTTGTGACTACTTGCTCATATGTTTCTTCTTTTTTCCAGGTACACACTCACAGTTCCCTGATGTAATCCTTCGAATAAGCTTGGTTTCACTATTTAGAGTCTACTTAGATTGTATAACTGATTAGGAAGTAGCATACCCTATGTAGTTTAATTTATATATTCATGTAATTCATTCTTATTCATCTGGTTTGTATGTGGACTATATGGACTGTTGTTTGCTATGGACTGTTGTCAGCATTTAATTTATCAATTTGGGATCAGCTTCTAGTACCATTATGTTTGTCATAGTTAAAACAATATTTTGTATAATAGGACATTTGGATTAACATTCTCAATATGTGCAGTAGTTAGTAGTTAGTTCAGGTGTTGTTATAATTGATTCAGACAATCCAGTCTCATTTAGACAAAAGTGGATTTGAAGTGAGCTTTGGGCTTAAACTGGTACTTAATGAAAATTATCATCTCTCTTAAAGTTTGATAGCAGGTTATGTGAATTTGATCTGTGTGTAAAAAATAGTATAGTTCATTTTTGATTTAATATTTCAGCTCATGTTGGCCATATATATTAACGCGAAAGTTGCTATTAAGCAGTTAGTTAAATGTCCAGATATACTATTGGTGAATTTGAGTAGATTAAGCTAATTTAAAGTCTAATGGTCTATTGGATGACATGTCCAAGTTCTTGGCTTGGGAATTTTCCTTTGTGAGCACAAGTAGTTCGCTATTCTTTGGGCTGGTAACTAAGCCCAAATGCTCGAAAATCCTTGAATTTAGCTGAAGTTCCAACTCCCTTCCATGGATCATTTGAAACCCAATTCGTCAGGAATTTTGGCCAATATAGCAGATTCAGTAGGCTGGTAATTGAGCTTTATTGGAGACGTGCTTTATTGAAAAATAGTATCTCACTTTAGGAATGGCCTTTTAAAAAATAAAAACGAGATGTGCCGCGCCAAACGGAATCCAAAATTGCGTGGCCCTCGCGAAATACTTATATTAAAATACGTAGAATTTCGGGACATGCCGTTTAGTGAATTTCACGGTTTTCTTGCAAAGATAATAACACGTTAGTCGCTTTGAGGCGCATCTTTGAGAATTTTATCTTCTTAATTATGGGTGCGCATTTATGTGACCTAAATTCAAATCATAACGAAGTTGAAATGCGTCAAAAATCACGGATGCATCTATGTGACGTGGTTCAAGATACGTTGCAATTCTCTTTTAAAATAATAGTAATAATAAGTGGTTAAAAGATTAAAATTGACACGTAGGTTCATAATTGTTTAAAATCCGATAATTTAAGCCAAATATAATAGTTAAGAGACCGTGCTAGAACCACGAAACTCGGAAATGACTAACACGGGTTAGCAAAATTCCTTACCCGGATTTCTGGATCACGGACTAAACAAAGTCACTCTTTCCTCGATTCGAGATTCTAAACGGTAACTTGAGACACCATAAATATCCCAAGTGGCGACACTGAAATTCTCTTAAATAATTAAATCTCGTTTCGATTGTCCTTTAATTGAAAAATTCCCTTATCTATGCCCTTTGCCGGGTTGTAGTGTCCAAAAGGAGGTGTGACAGGTGTAGACATGTGACTTTTGACCCTCCCCAAGATTTTTTATATTTTAATATGTAAATTTTTAGTTTAGTCCTAATATAGCTATTTTAACTAATTTTTACTCTTTTACTTTATTTTATTATAAGAAAATAAAAATTACAAAAATTGTTCCATTAATGTTTTGTTGTCATTTTTAATCTTGAAAAAATACAAAAAATAGTTTATTTAATGGTCAGTCTTATTTTAATAGTCATTTTACTTAAGTAGGATTAATTAATAAATGAGATCGTATTTTTAGTCTCATTCGCAGGGAAAGAATAAATTCAGGCTCAAACAACCTATTTTTAAGCCTAATTTTCGAACCTAACCTATAATTTTTAAGCCCATAATTCCTAGGCCCATACCCCTAACCTAAACCCCACCTCTATGTAATACTACCTAATCCCTAAAGATAGACCCATGCCTAAAGCACATAATCAGCCGCAATACACTCCAAACTTCAACTTGTCTTCCTCCAAAAATGTAGCCTAAAGTTACTGCAAAACCAGCAGAAAATGCCCATAAAACCCATAAACACCAACCCCAAAATTCCCATAAAATTCCATTTTCAGCAACTCCATAGTCTGCCTCTATCTCTTTCTCAATTAGCCTAAGAGAACATCCACAGTAACTCCATAATCGTCTCCCACTCTCTCTCAAAATACTTTAATGGATAGCGATTTGACTCAGTTTCAAAATGCCAAGATGGAGGCGATTATGGGGCCTGATTCCCGACTTGGAGCCATTTGACTCAGTTTCAAATGTGTACTCTTTAATCGAACTCATTTGAAGAATTAAAATCCATAAGCCGGCTGCCTTACTTCTTCGAGTTGGAATGATTTGAGATTCAATATATAATCCAATTTCAGAGTTCTTTTATTCTCTAACGTGAATTATTCGGGTGCATCATGTAGTTTCCAAGATTGGTGTCTTAATGTTAGATTTAACATTTAACTTTTGAGGTGCAAACGAAATTGCATAGTGTAAATGAAATTGCATAGTGTAAATGACCCTTAGATTTCGGATAGTTAAATAAACTCTCTAAGCCCATAGTCCTCATAAAACTAACTAGCTTTCATAGAAAATTTGAGGTGTGCCATAAATAAATCAAATAACCCATGGCCCTCCGGTAATTAATATGAACTATTTAAATCAAGATGTGCCATTAGTTGAATTTTTCATAGCCCTTTCAAATTTGAAAGTGCGTAGTTGCTTTAGGCGCGCTACTTAAATTAATTTCCTTAAACTCGGGTGTGCATGTCATGTGACCCAACTCCAATTCTTAACTACGTTAAATAAAATATGTCATCGACCGCGGGTGCATTTCAAGTGGCGTGGTTCAATGCATGTTTTAAATAACGTTGAATATTTCCTAAAATATCTAGAAGCAGTTAAGAAGTTAAAATTGTATCATAGGTTAAAACACGCATTAAAATCAGATAATATGCCAATTGTAATAATTTAAGTGACTGTGCTAGAACCACATAATCCAGGGATGCCTAACACCTTCCCCCAGGTTAACAGAGTTCCTTATTCAGAATTTCTGGTTCGCATACTTCAAAAGGAAAGTCGTATTTTCGTCAATTTGGGATTTAAAATAAACTGGTGACTTGTGACACCAATAAAATATTTCAAGTGGCGACTCTGATAAATAAATAATTACATTTCGAATAATAGCACTTAAACTAGAAAAACTCCCTTGTACCCCTTTCCGGGGTGTAAAAAAAGAGATGTGACATTTACAAATGAGTGTCACCCATCCCTATCATTGTCTGTTTTTCTATTTTAAATGGGACATGCTCTTAAGGAACCATAATAGTACAAGTGCGGGGAATATTCACTAAAATATTCTCTTTAATGTCTTATCTCATAAACTAGCCATTACAACTTTGTCAACAGTACTCGATCTCGAATTTGTCCTTTGTTGGCTCCTCGACTACCGCCCTTTATGACTACGACTCTTGTTGACTCTTCAACTAAAGACTCTACTACTTCTTGGGCCATCTCGACAAATAACGACTTAGGAATTCTTTCCTTTGTATTATCTTGGCTTAAATATTTCAAAGACTGAGTTTGACCCATACAGTTAGTTTCTCACCACCTCTACTTATTGAGGCCGCTTTCAGTAGGGTTCAATGAGCGAATTTTGTTTGCCGTGGTCAGAACAATCAAGCGAGCTGTGGGGTTGTAGTGGTTACGACAAATTGTCAATATCGAGCTACGTGGGTCGCCTATGTTAAACGTTTCGATTATTGCTATGAACACCTAATATTGACCACACCCAAATTCTATACTAGTTTAGTGTAAATATTTCTTTTACGTCTAATAGTAATATTTTAAAACTTTTATCATATTCTTAGTAGGTTTTATTTTTTATTTTTAAAATATACTAACTATATATTCACATTCTTAGAGTATAAGTTTACTCCTAGTTTTAAATAAAAGATAATTTTAAAAAAAAATCTAATTAGAATTTTAATTGTAAGCTATAGTATTTTTCTTAGTGCAATTTAGACTACAATGTAAATATTTAATTTTTGTTATGTATATAATATTTAAGTATAAGGTAGCTAACTAATATTTTTTAACTATGCATTTTACTTTCTAATTTCTTCATTAATAAAGAATAAGTAAAAGTTATTAAAAAAAACTAACTCACGAAAAAAAGACAAAGCAAATAATAATAATAACAATAATAATAAGTAATAATATAATAAAAAGGGATAAATCTTAAAAGATTCAAACAAAACTTATTCTAACTACTTATCATGATCTTCTCAACCTCCTTCTCCTACTCCAACTCTAACTTTAATTCTTTTACATACCACCTATATTCCTTTTATAAAAGGGAGACATAATATAAAAAAAGAAACGAACAAAAAGAAAAGAGAGAAAGGAGAACGGAAAGAAAAAGAACAAAGAAAGAAAAAAAAAAAGAATAGAAGGAAGAGAAAAGAAAGAAAATGAAAACATTGAAGCAAAAAAGAAGCAAAAGAAGGAAAAAAATGAGAAAGAAAGAAAGGATACAGAGAGAAAGAAAGAAAAATGGCAACAAAAAAGGAAGAGAGGTTTGGAGATGGAGTTCGGGATTTCGTTCGCGGTTCTGTGTTCATGGTTCTAAAAAGGCTAGTATTGCTAGCTTTGAAAATCGGTAGATTGTAGCCGTAATTTTGTTGAAATCTTAAAAAAAGGGTTCATCTCTGTCTCTTTAATATTTGGATCATACGTTGTTAGATATGTTTGCGGATATCTTTTGCGTCATTTTATGTTTAAGAATTTGAGAAGTTTTAATCATATTTGATTTATGCATTCTCAATATTGTTTAGTATGAAGTTAAAAAAAAATCGTTTAAAAGAGGACGACTTGTATGATAATTACTAGATTCTTAGGTGAGTTTATTTTAATCTTTAATTTTAGATTTCCAAGACAATTGAAATTTTTGTTCGATCTAATGTATATCGCTTGACTGTTTGCGACCTTAGTAAAATAATAGCTAAGACAAGTTCTTTTTATTCTTTCTCTTTCTTTCGGTTTCTAGGAGTGCCTAAAGATTTTTTTTGCTTTGTTATAGTTTTGTTTATTTTTCTTTGAAGTTTTATTTATATTTTTGGTATGAAAAAACGTGATTGACAAAATTTTTTTGGAACACGTGTTAGTTTATTATTTAAGTTGCTGAAATTTTAGTTCTTTAATAGTTAAGTCAAATTCATGCTCATATAGATGTGTATATCAAATTACGTCAAGTTAGTCACACAGAACGATATGATAGTTAATTAAGATTATTATTTTATATTAAGTTATATTGATAAATATGGCTGTAATTTGTATATTATTTTTTTGTATAAATATCTCCAAATAATAATAAATCTAATATTATGTAGGTTTGCTTAAATTATAACTCATCAATAGAAAGCTCCGTCAATTTGGTTCTATCTTCTAGGCCAATGGTCATATCTTAGTTATATTTCACGTTAAAACCTTAAGATTTATTATAACAACTAAAAAATAACAATAATAAAATAGATAAATAAATAGAATACTCTAAAAATGCTAAAAAAATTTAGATGCACTTTAAAATACTAGCTCATGTATTCATACCCGAGCCGTCGAATGATACGCTTAAATAATAAAAGGATAGTGTGCGCTTTCCGCGTTTTGATACCTTTTTAATTTAAAATAATTATGTTATAACCATGTGTACATTCGTACCTTGGTTTAATATTTAATTTCAAGGAAGTACCTTGTGTGTGTATAACATCTTGGTCAAAATAATTAATAAAAAAAATAATAAATTAAGTGAAATGGCAATAAATAAGCCATAATCAATAAATACAAGAATAGCTAAGAAATTGATTTAAGCCTTACATTAATCAATAGAAGCGACTGCGCTAGAACCAGGAGACTCGAGAGGTGCCTTACACCTTCTCCTTGGTCAACATAATTCCTTACTCAGTCTTCTGTTTTCGTAGACGATAAATTAAGAGTCAAACCTTCTTTTTCAAAAGGGATTCAAATAAAAGGTGACTTGGAATACCAAAACTCAAATCCAAGTGGCGACTCTTAATAATAAGTAATCCATTTTCAAAACGTCACTTTAATTGAACTCTCCTAACTCAGCCTCGTAACATGGTTGGGTGGGAGAAAAGAGGTGTGACAGGTGTGACGACTCTGCTAGGGACAATTAATAAGAATTCGAGCTTTGTATATTGATTCTTATTTGGCTTTTATCATATTTTGGATATTATTGTATTTGGAAGCCTAATGTGCTATTTGTCGCTTGTTTACCGCTTTAATATTTATTTGAACTGTGATGTAAATTGTATCCTCTCTTGTACCCCTTTGAGTCTTCTGATAGGTAGTTATGTTGTGTTTGCCTACCAGCATCACAAAACTTATGTCTTGAGATAAAGCCAGTTAGCCTACTAGCTTCTGGTGAAAAATTTAGTCACACATGTTTAGGCAGGAGAGCCGTTAGCTAGCCAGTGCTGTTCTACTACTGGTGACGCTTGACGTTCCTCGGCCCGGATTGTCCACCTGGGTAAGCCACGTCTAGATTAATGAATATCCTTAATAGGTAACGCTTTATTTGCATCATATGCATTGAACTTAGCGGGGCTCGGAACATGGGCCGGGCTCGTCTAGAACAGGAACCAATTTTTCGGACCAACATGTTCATATCTATGTGCTATATGTAACATTATTTGGTAGGCTTCACTCAAATGTTGACCGACTTTAGGATAGAATTAAACAAGGGAAAAGAAAGAGGAAATTTCCAAGTTTTCATAAAATACCATTTTTTAAAAATAAATTTTTGAAAGGTTTTGGTATATGAACTAACAATTTTCAAAATAGTTTTCTTTTTCAGTTACTGAACTACACGGGTTTGATTCTCATCGGATGTGAGATACGTAGGCAACCTTCATCAGGTTCAACCCCATTTTCAATAAACATAAAAAAGGAATAAAAATAGGTTTTTATGGATTATTAGTTATTATTTTTTATTTTCTCAAATAATGATAATATAGTCACTTTGTCAAGTTTTTAACCAGTTTTGCCCTTGCATCCGATATTTTTGACGAAATAGCCTTGAAACCTGAATCGAAAATGCGAAATGGGAGGCCATTTTTATTTTTTATTAGTTTTTTTAAAAACAAAAAAAGTTATTTAGGCCTTTTATTTTTTTTAATGACTATTACTAATTTAATTTTTTTAGTCCCACAGTTTAGTTTTTATTTTTATTTATTTTTCTTTTTCTTTCAAACCCGAGAATCAAAATTTTTGTGTCAATAGTATATTTAACTAAAACCTAACCCCCTGTGTGGATAAACAGGTGCACCATTAGTGGGGAAAGAGGTAAGTCTGAAAAGAGGCCCAGTTCAGAAGGGATACCGGACTTTATCATTGTTGATCAGATACAACAATTATTGTGGGATTGGTGGAGAGATTTTAAGGAATATGAGCGAAACCAGATAAAGAAATACTTGGGACATTTGGTTCACATGATGACGATCAAACCTAGGAGGGATGTAATCGAAGCTTTGATTTCGCATTGGGATCCTGAAAATAATTTGTTCCATTTTGACTGACTATGAGATGACTCCGACCTTGGATGAAATCGCCCATTTCCAGGGGTGGGGCCGTAATCTTCGCCGTCAGATACCCATAGGGCCAAAAAAATATGAATGAGGGTAAGTTTCTGAAGCTCTTGAATATAAACTATGGACATTATGAAGGTTTAGGAGGCAATTGGGTTAAGTTGGGATTTCTATTTCATTTGTACGGCCTCGAATGCAATTTCAAAAGGAATGTGGGAAAACTGAAATCAAAGGAAGACAAGGAAACATGGAATATACGCAGAAGGTTTGCATTTATGGTTGCTTTTTTGGGGTGTGTAGTTTTTCTGGAAAGGGAAGGACGAATTGACATCCGGTTTGCAGGTGTAGTTGAGGCGATGACCTCAAAAGGGGATGGTTATACTCTGGTCCCTATGATTCTTTCTTCCATTTTTCTTGCTTTAACTGGATGTAAATTGGGCGCACAAAACTTTGATGGTTGCAACATTTTGCTACAAATATGGTTTTTGGAGCATTTTTATCGTCATCTTACGATCTCTAATTTTACTGAGCTCTGGCCCAATCACACTTTTGATCACCTGAAAAGAATTGATAAATGTGGCTTACCTGAAGGGATTAACGCCTGGAAAGAACTACTTCTTACTTTGTCTGCCAAACATATCACATAGAATTACGATTGGTTTTCCTCGAAAGAGGTCATTTGTGAATCTACATACCATTCTTATTTTGTACTTATAGGATTGTATGGTATTCAGCCTTATGCTCTACTTCGGGTAATGCGCTAGCTTGCACGACGACATGACATGCCACCAACATGAGATATGAGCAAGTTCTGTTATGATTTTGGTAAAGATCAACCTCATGACGAAGGGGAAATTATAAAAATTTGTTATGCAAGTAAAGTTTCGGAGTTCAATGAGATGGTAGAGGATCGAGATCGTAGAGAGGTGATCCCTGAATATATTACTTGGTTTCATGATCCTTCGTCGTTTAGAGATAAGCTTGAGGGGTCGAACAGGAGGAAAATTGATCAAAGAACTATAGAAAAGCTGAAAGAGGATTTGGAGCATGCTCAGATGATTATAGCTAAACAACAAGCCCAACATCAAGTCGGAGTCACTCATATTTGTTTAAACATTGAGAAAGATTATCAATCTGCTTTGTGGGTCATTGATAAAGATTAGCATGCTAAAAATGATTCAGCCCGCTTTGAGGAGGAACTAGCAAACACGATTGGTTTAGTCAGAAGAGTGGAGACAAACAAAAATGCTGAAATACATAAGTTGCAAGAAAACTTGAGTATCATTGAAGAAGATGCGCACCAGAAACAACTAGAGTTTGATCAACAGAAAGAGCAGCTTGAAACAGAAAGGGCCCACTGGATACGCTCAAAGAGTCAACTTTATACACAATTAGAAGAAATAAAAAGGCATAAGAGAGGTCGTCAGCACACAGATTTTGAGGAAGAGCGGCGTTAGTGGATTATTGAGAGAGGTGTGTTAAACTGTCGCATTGAAGAATATGAGGGATGTGAGGCTCGGATGGGACACGCCATCAACACTACCCAGATGTGGTTGCAGAATTGTCACATAAGTATGGGGCAAGCTAGAGAGCAGGTACTTCAATTGGCAGAAATAACAACATATGTTCATGATGATCATCGTCATCTAAACAATGAGGAAGTTGGTCAACAAGCACGTGTCATTGTTCCACAATTGCCGATGGTGTTTCAGAATTTGTACGAGACTTTAGGGGGACAGTGCAGGCCAAGAGATGCAGACAATTGATGATATCAGTTTAAGCAATAAGAGTATTGAAGATTAAATTTTTAGTGCAGTCCATTAGTTCTTAGTTTCATTTACTTTGTCGCATTTTTAATTTTGGTGACTTTTTAAAAATTACTGTTGCCAAAGTTTATCTTATTCCAGTCATGTTTATGTCTTTAGACTCATTCCAGTCATATATATATATATATATATATATATATATAAACACTTTAGTTTGTTTTATTTATTTTTGAAAAGAAGAATAAATCATTAGAATTGGTATTATTTCTCCTGAACTATGTGGTGGTCTTTTTCATGTGATGTCATGATACTTAGGACATCCCCATCGGATGACAGCCATAACTAATCGGAAAAAATGATAAAAAAATAAATAAAATAAAATAAAGAGCAGTAAGTTCATAAGGAAATAAACCAATAAGCCGGGATGAAGCATGAAGCCTTCCAAAATCATTTTAGAAATGAAAATGGCATTAGCTGCATGGCATACAATGTGTGATTAATATCTGAAAAATGCCTAACTCTAACACGTTTGTTGTTTGTTATTTCTAAAGATATAAGGTTAAATAGAGGTTGTTGGTTTGTGGTTTAAACTGGTGACTCACCCTTGCAACAGGGGGTCAAAAGGAAAAAGTAAAATGGGAAACAATAGTGAGAATGAGTCAGATAATGATGATGTCCATGGACAATTGGTAGAACAAGGTTCGGGACCGGTTGGAGAAGTAAGAGTGTCGAAAAAACAACTGACAGATATCTACCAAGCCTGGGTGAATGGATAGGCACCGCCCTCACTACCCCTGGGGCCTTCGGATAATCTTCATTATGTGTCAGTTGCAAATCAAGTGCCTATCTTCATAATAAGTAACCCATTGTACCAACCTAGATTCAGTCCGAGCATTAACCTCCCCACTATCCCCAGTACCTCCATTTCACGTCTTCCAGTCGCACCCTTCAGAAATGACCCACATACTGTACCCATTCCTCAACCGGCTCTCGCTCAAAAGCTCAACAATGATCCACAATTGAATGCTCTTGATACCCAGTATTACTCTCCAGAACTGATTTTCAAGGTTCTAGATTCATACAAGTATACTCCTCAGAAAATGTTCCTAGTCGAGGTCGAAAAGCCCGACAAGAATATGGATTAAGAGGAAATGACCAGAAAAGTGAAGAGTTGGAACAAACCATGAGAAACATACAAGGTTTGGGAGGCCACAAAATTGTTTAGTTCAATGATTTATGTATGTTTCCCCATGTTCATTTGCCACCTGGATTCAAGACCCCTAAGTTTGACAAGTATGATGGTCACGGTGATCCTGTGACCCACTTGAAGAGATATTGTAACCAATTGAGGGGAGCAGGGGGCAAATAAGAAGTACTCATGGCTTATTTTGGGGAGAGTTTGAAAGGAATTACTTCAGAGTGGTTCATAGATCAAGAAATATCTCACTGGCACGTTTGGAACGACATGGCTCAAGATTTTGTCCAACAATTTCAGTACAATATTGATATAGTGCCAGACCGCTCCTATCATGTCAACATAAAGAAGAAATCTACAAAAAGCATTAGAGAATATGCAATCAAGTGGAGAGAGTAGGCTGCTAGGGTCAAACCACCAATGAAAGAGGCAGAAATGATTGACTACTTTCTCCATGCTCAGGATCATGATTACCTCCATTATATGTTGGCCGCCATTGGTAAGCCTTTCGCCGAGGTGATCAAGATTGGGGAAATGGTTGATAATGGCATGAAGACGGGAAAAATGGCGAGTCAGGTAGACCTTAAGGTGACCACGCAAGCAATTCAAAGCGAGTCAGGCAATTTCGAAAATCAGAAAAAGAAGGAGGAAGGATCTATGATGGCGTCTGGATTCGGGGGAGTTCAAAAAGGAATAGTTCCTTCAAACATGCAATTCCAACAAGGATAATCCAACTCACCTCAACATTGTTATCTTTCTCAGGGTCCTCGATACTCATTTCCCTCGCAACAATACACAGTGTATAATTCTCAGGCTTATGCTAGGCTTCGCAATCACCAACAATGGCGAGCATCGATTCCGGCAAAATTTTCAGGCACCATATAATCCTCGCCCCAGATAGGAATATGTGAGAGAACATGAGCCAAATAAAGAGTTCACCCCGATTGGAGAATCATATACAAGCCCATTTCGCAAGTTGATGTAGCTAAAATTTATTGAACATGTCATGCCATGTTATGTGAATCCAAATTCAAAAGCTTTTGACTCCAATGCGAGATGTGAGTATCATTCTAACACTCGAGGTCATAGTACCAATAATTGTTAAACATTAAAGAAAGCCATCGAAAACTTGATTGAAGCAAAGGCAATTGTGGTGACAAACAGTGATGATACTTCTAATATCACAAACAATCCGCTCCTAGATCATGATAATATACATTTTATTGGGATGATTTGTGATGATTGTGATTACAAGAAATCTGACAAGACAGAGATGATTGTTGGAACCATAGGGCTAGAGCCAAAAGTGATAGTAAGCCTGTCGCAATTGGCACCGCTGATTGTGAAAGGTGCGAGTTTTAGTTCAAACTTGGCATGTTCTGAAAAAACGGTTCTCTATGTCCCTGGAAGCATAAAAAAGATTGAGGTTCAATTGGGTGGGCCAAAACTTTATATCCCTGGGGGCATTCAAAAGATTGTTTCGAAAAATGCTTTTAGAAATATAATAGAGCCAGTTGTGATCTGACCGGTGGCACAACTTCCAGTGTCAAACCCAAAAGTTATTCCCTGGAACTATAACAAGAATGTGATGACATACAAAGGAAAATAGATAGTTGAAGAAACAGATGAAATGGGAGGCTTGACCCGCTCTTGAAGGTGCTACTCGCTAGAGGAGTTGAGAAAAGCTAAGCAAGCCAAGGAAAATCACGTTCCAGTGAAAAAAACTATTTTAGAAAAAGAAGCGGAGGAATTCAACCATAAGGGGCTGAGCACAATAAGGATTTGCATCTTATGGTCAAATATGAAAGGAATTACATAAACGGAGTCATGATTGATAGAGGCTCAAGTGTAGATGTATGCCCTCTTTCTATTCTACAACAACTAAACATTGACACTAACAGAATTTGAATTAGTAGCGTCAGCATCAGGGCTTTTGATGGTTCAAAAAGAGACACTATTGGGGAAATTGAACTCACCATGAAAATTGGCCCGATTGATTTTAACATTGTCTTTCAGGTGTTGGATATGAAAACCTCCTATAAATTTCTTCTGGGAAGGCCGTGGATCCATATGGCCAGAGCTATACCATCCACTCTACATCAAATGGTCAAATTCAAATATGACAAGCAAGAATTTGTTGTTCATGGGGAGGATGATTCGTCCGTCTATAATGACCCGTCGATTCTATGTATCGAGGCCAAGGAATGTGAATCCCTCATATATCAAATATTTGAGGTGATTGAGGTAGACCAAGTGGAAGAAGGAAAGCCAATTCTGCATTCCCATCTTTCAGCCACATCTATAATGGTAGCTTCACTAATGTTGAGGAACGTCTATGAACCAGGAAAAGGATTAGGATCATTTCTGCAAGGAATTCTGAACCCCATTGCTCCTTTTTTGAAGAAAGATACCTTTGGCTTGGGGTTTAAAACAACATCAGCTGACATAAATAGAGTCAAGGCCCGTATAACGAATGGTTGGAATTTGTCAAAACCAATCCCTCACTTTGCCTACTCTTTTGTCAAGCCACAATTTGAAGAAGTCCGAAATCTTTCCACTCAAGATGACATTGATGAAGTTTGCCAGGGTCTCAAGGAGATGTTCTATGGAATCAACATGGTTCAAGTTGGTGAAGGCCCTAGGCGTGCAAGTGTTCAGCTGATTGGCCTAGATACCTCGCTCAACAACTGGGAAGGAACTCCTCTTCCCATCAGGAAGGAGTCTTGGTAGTATGTTTTGTTGCTTTTTCTGTATTTGGATTATTTTCAGGGTTGTAATCCATATATTTAGTTTAATTTCTTTGCTTTCATGTTAATCCTTCTATCCTTTCAAATTCAATGAAATGAATTTCCAGTTTCATGGTAGAATTATGTCTTTCCTTTCCCTAATTTTGTTAATTTCTCATCATTTTCAGTTTCGTTAATGTTGGCTTTAAAAATATGACATGCATGCAGAATTCATGCCCAGATCTTAAAAAGTTGTCAAATCTCGAAATAATGAATCAAGAAGTTGAGTATGATGAAGATGAGGCCCTTAAGGAAATTGGATCAATTTGAGAATAAGCCTAAGCCTAACTTAAATGAAACTGAGGCAATTAACCTGGGAAGTCCTGAAGAAATCAGGGAAACAAAAAAAAGCATTCATATTGAACAAAGGACGATATATGCCATAATTCAAGTTTTGTTCGAGTATAGAGATGTATTTGCTAGGTCGTATGATGACATGCCGGGTTTGAGTGCTGATTTAGTGGTTCATAAGCTTCCCACATATCCTAATTTTCCACCAATCCAACAAAAACAAAGGAAGTTTAAGACATATATGAGTGATAAGATTAAGGAAGAAGTCACAAAGGAACTAAGTGCAAATGTGATCAAGGTCGTCCGATATACTACATGGTTAGAAAATGTTGTGCCAGTGCTAAAGAAGGATGGGAAAATCAGAGTTTGTGCTGACTATAGGGATTTAAACAAAGCAAGTCCAAAAGACAAATTTCCCTTATCCAACATTCATATCCTTGTTGACAATTGTGCTAAACATGAGATCCAATCTTTTGTGGATTGTTATGCCAGGTATCACCAAATTCTGATGGATGAAGAATATGCAGAAAAGACCGTATTCACCACTCCATGGGGGACCTATTGTTATAGGGTCATGCCATTTGGTTTGAAGAATGCAGAAGCAACTTACATGAGGGCCATGACTACCATATTCCATGACATGATGCATAAAGAGATTGAGGTATATGTTGATGATGTGATCATTTAGTCTAGAACACGAGATGATCATGTGAAAGACTTGAAAAAGTTCTTTGAAAGGTTATGAAGGTACGATCTCGAACTTAATCCAGCCAAATGTGCATTTGGAGTTCCTTCTGGGAAGATTTTGGGTTTTATAGTTAGTTGACGAGGCATTGAGTAAGATCCCTCCAAGATAAAGACCATTCAAGATCTTCCTCCCCCAAAGAATACAAAATAAGTCACGAGTTTTCTCGGGAGGTTGAACTACATCACCAGGTTCATTGCACAGCTTACAACCACTTGCGAGCCTATTTTCAAGTTGTTGAAAAAGAATGCTGCTATCAAGTGGACAGATGAGTGCCAAGAAGTTTTTGATAAGATCAAGGAATATTTGTCAAATCCTTCTATTTTGGTCCCGCCAGAACCCGGTAGGCCTCTGTTTTTATGTCTGTCAGTAACATATAGTTATTTTGGTTGTGTTCTGGGTCAACATGATGCCACAAGAAAAAAGGAACAAGCAATATATTATTTGAGCAAACAGTTCACCACTTATGAGGCCAAATACACTCTTTTAGAAAGGATATGTTGTGCCTTAATCTGGGTCGCTCAGAAGCTTAGGCATTATCTTTTGGCCTATACAACTTACCTCATATCCCGAATGGATCCCTTGAAGTACATCTTTCAGAAGCCGATGCCAACTGGAAGATTGGAAAAATGGAAAATCTTGATCACAGAGTTTGATATTCTTTATGTCACTCGCACTGCCATGAAAGCACAAGCTTTGGCTGATCATCTTGCAAAAAACCGGGTAGATGATGAGTATGAATATTTGAACACATACTTCCTAGATGAAGAGGTTAATTTAGTTGAAGAAGAAGTCCAAGAGGACAGTCAAGTTTTGAAACTATACTTTGATAGGGCTGTCAACATCAAAGGCGTAGGGATTGGGGAAATTCTCGTATCACCTACTTGGAAACATTACCCTGCCACATCACGACTTCGCTTCTTCTGTTCAAACAACACGGCAGAATATGAATCTTGTATCATGGGTTTGAACATGGCAATAAATCTATATGTGCATCAACTATTGGTGATGGGAGATTCAGGTTTGCTTATTCGGCAGGCTCAAGGTGATTGGGAGACTCGAGACATCAAGCTCATTCCACAAAAACAATGTGTGGAAGATCTTAGCAAGAGATTCAAGTCAATCGAGTTTAGATACATTCCCAGGTTTCACAATGAATTAGCCGATGCCTTAGCCACATTAGCCTCAATGCTTCCATATTAGGGTAATACTCACATTGACCCATTGGAAATTTAAATTTGAGATCAACATGGTTATTACAATACAATTGAAGCGGAGCTAGATGGTGAACCATGAAACCATGATATTAAACAGTTTTTGAAAACAAGAGAATATCCGGAACATGCAAATAGGGATTAAAAGAGAACTATTAGCGACTCTCTAATGGGATTTTAGTGGGGAAATCCTATACAAAAGAACCCCAGATTTAAATTTATTGAGATGTGTGGATGCCAAAGAAGCTAAAATAATTATGAACGAGGTGCATTCGGGAGTTTGTGGTCCGCATATGAACGGATATTTTCTAGAAAAGAAGATCCTTGGGGTAGGATATTATTAGCTTACTATGGAGCGATATTGCTTTCGTTTTGTTCGTAAGTGCCTCTAGTGTCAGATTCACAGTGATTTGATTCACTCGCCTCCTTCGGAGCTGTATCCTATGTCATCTCCTTGGCCTTTTGTTTCTTGGGGAATGGACATCATTGGCCTAATCGAACTAAAATCTTCATTTGGGCACAAATTCATCTTGTTTGAAATTGATTAATTTACCAAATGGGTGGAGGATATTACATTGAAAGCAGTTACCAAGAGAGCAGTAGTAGACTTCATTCACTCCAACATCATCTATCGTTTCGGCATTCCAAAAACCATTATTACAGATAATGCTGCTAATTTGAATAGTCATCTGATGAAAGAGGTATGTGAACAATTTAAAATTGAGCATCGCCATTCTATTCCTTACCGACCCAAAGCTAGTGGAGCTATTGAAGCTGCAAATAAGAATATCAAGAAGATTCTTAGGAAGATGGTCCAAGGGTCTAGACAATGGTACGAGAAATTGCCTTTTGCTTTGTTGGGATACCGGACAACTGTCCGTACATCAGTTGGTGCAACACCTTACTTGTTAGTTTATGGAACTGAAGTGGTCATACCTGCTAAAGTTGAGATTCCCTCTCTCTGGATAATTGTTGAAGCTGGGATTGAAGACACCGAATGGGTGAAGTCACGATTGGAAAAATTGAGTTTGAATGATGAAAAGAGTTTTGCAGCAGTTTGTTTTGGTCAGTTATACCAACAAAGAATGGCACGCGCTTACAATAAGAAAGTGCCAAGAAAATTTGAGGTAGGAATGCTTGTTTTGAAACGCATCTTTCCACACCAGGAAGAAGCAAAAGGAAAGTTTGCCCCGAATTGGCAAGGTCTGGTCAAGAAAGTATTGTCGAAAAGAGCTATACATTTGGCAGATATAGAGGGAAAGGTGACAGACATATCCGTCAATGCAGAAGCAGTCAAGAGATACTATGTCTGACATGCTTCTATTAGGGCAGTTGGTTTATACTTAGCATTCTCAGGTTGGGATGACGAAAGGCTATCATTCTCGCTACCCAAACACTGGTCAATCCTAGTTAGCCTTTAGAAGGCTTGTTTATATTTGTTTGTGTTTACCCTCTTTTGGAACCAATGTACTTTAAAAAAAGAGATAAAAAAAGTCATCATCAAAACAAGTTCATGCCAACTTGAACTACGTTTGACTTGATTCCGAGAGGATATGCAGGCAGCCTCTCTCTGAAGTTCAGTCACACAAAACCAAAAATCCACATTTCCCCAATATTCAAAGAAATTGGGGCATGCTATTATTTTATTTTTCGATGGTTGTTCCATCAAATGGTTCCAAAAGTTGTAATTCAGTTGAGTAGTTCTTTTTACCTTTCCCTTTTAAGACCTTCTGATCAGCTTTTGAGAATGCTAAGTCAGTACACTGCGGGTGGCGGTTCAACCATTGCAAAGAGAGATAAACAAATGAGAGAGTCTTATTGGTGAAAACCCTCAAGGGCACTATACGGCGATGGCGAGTTAAGAAAAACAAACTAGAGAGTCTTATAGGTGAAAACCCTCATGGGCCCTATGAGGCAATGATGAGTTGAGCAAAAGGCAAATGAGAGAGGTCAATTGGTGAAAACCCACAAAGGGCATCGTTGATCGATTTTTAGGTCTTCTTATATCGCGGCACAAGCATGGTTAAAGAACTCAGTTTCAAAGAGAAATTTACAATAGATTTTGAGAATTAGACGGTTTAGATGGATGGCAATCCAGTCCAAAGTGCATGTGATGTTTATTTAAGTCAGCATGTTCATCTAGATAAGTCTTTTATTATTCTTCCCCTGAAATGGACACTTCTTGATTAAGTTGTAATTATTAGTTCACCTACTTGTTTTCTTTCGTACTATTATTTTTGAGTCCCTTTCAGTTTAATTTTTCAAAGCATAGCAAAGAAAAGGCCACAAAATTGGTTATAGTTTCCTCGTCATATGAAGCAAAACTTTCTGGGGCATAAACAGTATGGCAAATCCATAAAGCAGACTTTGATATTCTTTGTCAAGCAAAAGGCTTGAAGGACTTAGCAATGTTTCAAGGGCAACAAAATTTACTCATCAAAGTTGTTTTGGGGAACAAAGTTGTTTGCACCACAGACACAAATGGTGATAAGAGCAAAATAGTCCGGTGTTTTTGTTGAAAAAAAAAAGATCTTCAGAAAATAAAGCCAGAATCTCTCAGAAATTTGTACGATCATCGACAGGGTCCTAACTAGTGCAATGGACGCAGGGTCAAGTTGCCCAAGAAGTCGAGGCCACAAACTGACCACCGTTTTTAAAAACTAACGAATCTTTCTTTGTTTAGAACATGAACAAATTTGGTTAGTGAAACAGTTCGTGGAAAGACGAACCACCAAGTGAAGTTCTCAAATCCATGATTTCCTTCCAATATGCACGTAAGCATGTTATATTAGTTTCATTATAGGGTATCGACACCCTATCTTCAACAAAGGGCACTACATCCCCTGGTTGCATTATTTTCTACATAGGGTACGACACCCCTTAGTAGCATTTCAGAGTGCCACGAGCCTCATTTTATTGCCAAAATAGGGTACTATATCCCTTGGCTACATTATTTTCTACATAGGGCACGACATCCCCTAGTAGAATTTCAGAGTGCCATGAGCCTCATTTTATTTCCAACATAGGGTACTACATCCCCTGGCTGCATTATTTTCTACATAGGGTACGACATCCCCTAGTAGCATTTCATAGTTCCACGAGCCTCATTTTATTGCCAAGAGAGGGTACTATATCCCCTGGCTGCATTAATTTTTACATAGGTTACGATATCCCCTAGTAGCATTTCAGAGTGCCGTGAGCCTCATTTTATCACCAACACAGTTTACTACATCCCCTGGTTGCCTTACTTCTTGTTGCAAACATAGGGTACGACATCCCCTAGTTGCATGTTAGAGTTCCACGAGCCTCATCTTATTGCCGGCACATGGTACTACATCCCTTGGTCGCATTACTTTCTACCTACATAGGGTACGACATCCCCTAGTAGATGCCACGAGCCTCATTTTATCGTTAACACATGGTACTGCACCCCCTAGTTGCATCCTTCCTGTTAACACATGGTATACCATTCCCTATTATTATAAAAAAAATCTTTTTCAATCTTTATTATGCAATAGAAATGATAGTTTAATATGTTTTCAATAACTTACAAAAATATCCTAGTGCAAACTGAGGCAGAAAAGTTTTGTTCGTTTTGTTTGTTTGTGTCAGCTTGTAGGTTTTTCTAAAAAGCACAGATGTGATCTGCAAAAAATAAGATTTGAGTTCTTTCCAGAGAAAGTTGAATGTTTGATCTCAATAACAGCCGCAACCAACTTGGGCGTAATGCATACAGAGACATATGGTCAAGATCTTTCTACCCATCGTCGGATCAAGAAACAAGCATAAAAGAATATTTCATAGTGTGTTGCATCGAGAGCATCAAGTTTCAATCCAAAAGTTACTGGGAGAAGCAAATCAAGAATCAAGACAAGACTCCAGATGACATTTAGATAGGAATTTTTGTAACTCTTAGATTTCAAGAGTATGTAATCTTCTTTTCATTTTGATAGTAGGAACCGCAGATCAGAACCTCGACGAAACCTCAGTGGACTCTCCATCTAAGTATACTCCATCACTCTTCTTTTTACTTGAACTACACATGACCTGATTCCCTTATAACCCGAGATATGTAGGTTGCCTAAAACCAAGGCTCGGTCGCACCTTTTTCTTCTATGTTGTTTTCCTTTTCGAATGATAGTGAGGAAAAAAATCTGTCACCTTGTTCATTTTTCTTTGCCTGAAAACTCTTCATGTTTCCAAGCAAAGAGGGGCATGTTGTGAACACCTCATTTCTGACCACACCCAAATTCAATGCTAGTTTAGTGTAAATATTTCTTTTACGTCTAATCAAAATATTTAAAACTTTTATCATACTCTTAGTAGATTTTATTTTTTAAAAAAAAATAAATATACTAACTATATATTCACATTCTTAGAGTATAAGCTTTACTCCTAGTTTTAAAAAAAAGGAAAATTAAAAAAAATCTAATTAGAATTTTAAATGTAAGCTATACTATTTTTCTTAGTATAATTTAAAATACAATGTAAATATTTAATTTTTCTTATGTATATAATATCTAAGTATAAGGTAGCTAACTAATATTTTTAACTATATATTTTACTTTCTGATTTCTTCATTAATAAAGAATAAGTAAAAGTTATTAAAAAATAACTAACGAAAAACAAAAAAAAGGTAAAGCAAATAATAATAATAATAATAATAATAATAATAATAATAATAATAAGGGATAAATCTTAAAAGATTCAAACAAAAATTATCCTAACTACTTACCATGATCTTTTCAACCTCCTTCTCCCACTCCAACTCCAACTCTAACTCTAACTCTTTTAAAAAAAACGAGAAAGAAAGAAAGGAAACAGAGAGAAGAAAGAAAAAAGGCAACGAAAAAGGAACAGAGTTTTGGAGACAGAGTTCGGAACTTCGTTCGCGGTTATGTGTTCGTAGTTCTAAAAAGGTTAGTATTGCTAGTTTTGAAAATTGGTAGATTGTAGCCGTAATTTTGTTGAAATCTTAAAAAAAATGATTTATCTCCGTCTCTTTAATATTTGGAACATACGTTGTTAGATATGTTTGTGGATATCTTTAGAGTTATTTTATGTTTAAGAATTTGAGAAGTTTTAATCATATTCGATTTATGCATTCTCAATATTGTTTAGTATGAAGTTAAAAAAAAGTTCGTTTAAAAGAGGACGACTTCTATGATAATTACTAGATTCTTAGGTGAGTTTATTTTAATCTTTAATTTTAGATTTCCATGACAATTGAAATTTTTGTTCGATCTAATGTATATCGCTTGATTGTTTGCGACCTTAATAAAATAATAACTAAGACGAGTTCTTTTTATTCTTTCTCTTTCTTTCAGTTCTTAGGAGTGCCTACAGATTATTTTTTTTACTTTATTATAGTTTTGTTTATTTTTCTTAGAAGTTTTATTTATATTTTTGGTATAAAAAATGTGATAGAAATTTTTTTGTTGGAACGTGTTAGTTTATTATTTAAGTTGCTGAAAATTTAGTTCTTTAATAGTTAAATCAAGTTCATATTCATATAGATGTGTATATCAAATTATGGCAAGTTAGTTACACAAAATGATATGATAGTTAATTAAGATTATTATTTTATATTAAGTTCTACTGATAAATATGGCTGGAATTTGCATTTTGTTTTGTATAATGTCTCCAGATAATGATAAATATAATATTATTTAGGTTTGTTTAAATTATAACGCATCAATAGAAAGCTTCGTTAATTTGGTTATATCTTCTAGGCCAATGGTGATCTCTTAGTTATATTTCACTTTAAAAACTTAAGATTTATTATAACAGTTAAAAAATAACAATAATAAAATAGATAAATAAATAGAATACTCTAAAAAAAATTTAGATGCACCTTAAAATACTAGCTCATGTGTTCATACCCGAGCCCTGGATTGATACGGTTGAATAATAAAAGGATCGTATGCACATTCCGCGTCTTGATACCTTTTCAATTTAAAATAATTATGTTATAACCATGTGTACATTCCGTACCTTCATTTAATATTTAATTTCAAGGAAGTACCTTGTGTGCATATCGCATCTTGGTCAATATAATAAATTAAGTGAAGCGGTAATAAATAAGCCATAATCAATAAATACAAGAATAACTAAAAAATTGGCTTAAGCCTTACATTAATCAATAGAAGCGACTGTGCTAGAACCACGAGACTCGAGGGGTGCCTTACACTTTCCCCTTGGTCAACAGAATTCCTTACTCAGTCTTCTGTTTTCGTACACGATAAATTAAGAGTCAAACCTTCCTTTTGAAAAGAGATTCAAATAAAAGGTGACTTGGAACACCAAAACTCAATTCCAAGTGGCGACTCTAAATAATAAATAATCTCTTTTCAAAACGTCACTTTAATTGGAAAAACTCTCCTAACTCAACCTCGTAACATGGCTGGGTGGGAAAAAAGAGGTGTGACATTCCCGATTGGTTTTATTGGAGTTATGATGTCCCCGAATTAGGGTGACATCATGATGTTATGCGTTATTATTAGTTGATCGAGGACATTTCTGATTAGGCTGCTCGGCTCCTCCCTCACATCATAGGGATTCATGAGTGGTCGAGTTTCTTTAAGAGTTTTGGTCATGCTCTACCTTCGGTCATTAAGTTCTTTTTATCAGTGGAGCCTCAGTTCATTTTCTTTTTGTTTGCATCTATTGATTTTTTCCTTTCCCTTTGTTTTTCTTAGCTTCGGATAGGGGATCTTCGAGGAGGTCGAGAGCCCATACTCCCTCGTTCTGAAAGAGGATAGCTACTTCGTCCTTGACTCATGTCTCTTCTTTGGCTGAGACTTTGTTCAAGCTCGGTGCCTCCAGTGGCTGTCCCTTTTCGGCTGTGGAGACTGCGTCCATAAAATCCTCGGCCTCTCTGTTGTACTGCTTATTGATGAAGACAAAGAGCCTTTTCCAGGTGATGGGGTTTAATTGCCTTGAAATAGAAGGGTCGTAGATGTCATGGGGGAGAGGTTGACGTCTATCCATGTGGAAGACTACAATTTTGTCCTTTGGGAGACTGCCAGAGTCCATATTGGGGAGATCCCAGAGGCTAGTCCTAAAACAATTTGTTTGGAGGATGCAGACGTGTGACCTGAGGGGGTTGTGATCGAAGGCGTGGGAGGCGACGGCTTTGCTTCCAAGACGCAAAAAGGCATTATCTCCGATGTTGTGGCGGATGCACCTTCTTTGACTGATGATAGAAGTAAGGTTGTTGCTGAAGAGGATGTTGGATATGATTTCGATATGGATGCGGATGAACTAAGGATGGATTGGGGGTGGGATGGGGTGGGGCGGGGTGGGGCTTGCTCAAATTAAAGTTTAAGTTGGGGGCTCGAGGACTATTACGTCCCGATGGACCGTAATTTTCTTATTAATACCAAGCAAATTATCCCTTCCCTTGTCCCTTTAGTTCTAAAATAGAGGGTACGACCCTTAAGGATATGAACGACAATGACTTATCGAACAATATGTTGGCCTCGATATTAGGGTAAATACATTCGTTTAGTTATTTTTCCTTTGGTTTTGTTTCTTCATAGTCTCTAACTTTTTTTGTTTGTTTTGTAGATGGTCGTCTTAGAAATTGAGAGAGCTCGCAGGGAGTAGAGGAGCAAAGACATTTACGTGAAATTAAAGGATAAGTACTTCAGAGCTCTTGAGAAGTATCAGGAGCTTTGGCGTCAGCTTTGTTATGTGATTCTTCGAGTTAACAAAGAACCAATTGACCAAGATCAAGATCTTGAAGCAAAAACGTGGTTTGTGGACCAATTTCAAGAAGCAACATATCTCAAGTTTTAAGATTCGGAATCTAATGATTAAAAAATTAGGTGAAAGATGATGATATGAACGATAAGAAAGACTATTTACTCGTACAAAATAAGTAAATATCAATGTTTTACCAGTTCAAAGTTATTATTCTATGATGTCAAAAGAACGAATTTAGATCAAGAAACGTGTTCTTGAAAGATCAAGAACTAAAAAGATCCTAAAGTCACCACTTGAAATCATTTAACATGATAAAAAAACACCACACACAATTGATAAAGGCTATCACCACCTTGCTTGGAACAAAAAATAAGGATAACGAAGGCAAAATAGAGAAAAACACTCTATTGTAAAACTAGGACAAGCCTAAAAAACATGCATTCTACTCTACAAGACATGATAACCCTTTATATATACCTTGGGTCTTTTCTTTGATGATTACAATTCCTATTCTAATAAGGAAATAAAATATCTAAAGACAAAAATAATAAAATCCTTAATTTACAAGGAAAAGAAATTAGTATCCTACTAAAAGAAAAATCCTTATTCTAAAAGCATTACAATAAATAAAGTCCACACCTACCAAGAAAAGGGAACAAGAAATCCTTTCTTGTAAAGAAATAACCAATCCTATTTTAAGAAGGAAAAAATCTTGGCTTCTTGAAATCAATCTTGAGCTTCTTGGACTTCTTGCCTTCTTAAAAATAAGTCCATATGTTTGGTTTTGAGTTCTAATATATGATCTTGGCAAAAATAAAAAAATTTAACATAGATTCTTATTTTACATCACTTTGTGAAGGCGTTAGTCTGCGCCGACTGAGGGAGGATTTGAAGGCCCGAGACGAGGAGCTGGTATGGATGGCGGGGAAGTTCATCATCTTGGAGGGACGTTGAGGAGAAAAAGAGGAAGAGCTTGAGGAAAACTAGGGGGTCGAAGCTCAATGTAGCAATCTACAAGCTCAGTTGGTTTCACTACGTGCCCAGCTTGAGGAATATCAGTTTAGGGTGGAGGCTCTAAATGGCAAGGTCGCTCAAAAGGCAAAGGATTTAGAGAAGGTGGAGTCCGCTTGGTTTGAGGCTTTGAGGAAGGCGGACTCTCTTGAGGTGGTGATTCGGACTCTTCATTTTGAGTGGGAGAATGACTTAGCAACAACGAAGCTTACTGAGAAGCGCCTCGATGAACGGATTGGAGAATGAGAGAAATAGACTTCTGATCTCTACGATCGAGTCACTGCTTTGGAGGTCGAGAAGGCTCAACTATTGGTACAACCTTCTTCTTCCCGTACTTCAAATTTTCTTAATCTTCTTTAGGAATTATATGAGGAGCGGATTCATTCTGAGACCCAATTATATGTGTTTCGAGATTTCTACAACTCAGGATCTGTCTCTGAAGTACTTCAACAACTGACTCAACAGCTTTCTATTTGTTCTTGAACCATCTCTATTCAGCTTCTTTTGAAAGGCTACGACTGCCAACCCTTATGATTTATTTGGCAGAGTCATCCACACTCGGTTGAATCGGGCGAGGAAGTCCCTTAGTCTCTCTCACAGGGACTGCTTAACAGAAAATATGTCTTTTTCTCTTGCCTTAACCTTCTTGGCGTCCGCATGGGCCATCACGAACTTGTCGGCTATTTCCTCAAAACTTTCTATAGAGCATGCTAATAGCTGTGAATACTATTTTAATGCCTCTCATGTGAGGGTTTCACCAAACTTCTTCAGTAAAATGTAAGATAATTGTTCTTTGGCGAGATCATTGCCTTTCGCGGTGATGATGTAATGAGTCACATGATCTTTAGGGTCGGTCATGTCGTCATATATCCTTAGGTAGGGAGGTATTTTGAAGGTCTTTGGTATGACATGTGGATTGCAACATCACTGTACGGCTGCTCAATGAACCGGCCGTGTCCCTTTTCGGCAACAGCTTAGGAGCGCCCGGTATTTTATCGACTCTTTGGCATTCTTTAATTTTATCTCGGAGCGCCTTGTTTTCATTCTTCATTTCTTCCATCCTTTTTAAAATGGCTGCGAGGGCATTGTCACTTGCTATATTAATGGAATTGTGAGTAATACCCGTGGTTTGAGGAAAGGGTTAGTTAAATTGCTCTTCTATTTGTTGTATCGTAGACCTTACGTTTTATACAGGCGTGCCTGAAGCGGGTTTGTTGAGGAATCTTGCTAGCGTGTCAGTTAGCATGTTTTTTCATAGTAGGGGTGTCCGTTGCTCAGAGATGTGGAGGCTCCTTTACCAGAGGATTTTGTTATGCTGCAGTGTGGGGGCACTGACCCATCTTGCCTAGGGCATGCACTGGGCGTCGTGTCCTTACCTGTCGTCTCACAGCTTTTGTCGATGACATGATGAGGTTTATTGGGAAGTCACTTGTTATTCTCGTCCTTTCTTCTCGGTTACCTGACATGTAGGGTTTTGTATACACAGAGAAAGGAGATCTTGGGGTTTTGATGTTAGTGACCTGTGTTAGTAGTAGATCTAGAGGAAGCTAAATAATTTAACTAAGAAATCCACATAGACGGCGCTAAAATGTTTGACCAATATATATATATATATATATATATATATATATATATATATATATATATATATATATATATATATATATATATAGCTTGATTCAAATAATTAAATTTATGTAGATAAGGGTTAATCTCAACTAACAATAATATCCCTAGATAGAGTTTTTAATGAAGCAATAAATGTAGTGTAGGTCAGACTGAGTAACAGCAATAACATGCAATAGATACCCTAGAAATCGGAAGCAATACTATATCATTCAGTAGTAATGAATAGCAATAAATAACATTCAAGTAAATAGGAGGAATGATTCACCAAGTAAATGGTGGAGTAAGTGGATCTTCCTCCTGACAATGAATAATAGATAAATCCTTGAATATTCGAGTTATTCTCGGATTTGGTGGAAAAGTATGGATAAGAATATTAGTGAACAGGTAGTGTTTGTATCTTAGCAAATGAGAGCCGAATCTTTCTTGTCAAAGTGTGTTCTCTACAAATGCATATCTCCCCTTCCTATCCTTGTCTATTTTTCTATTTATATGGGACATGTTCATAAGAAACCCAAATAGTAAAAATGCAGATAATATCCACAAGAATATTCTCTTTAATGTCATATCTCAAAAACTAACCGTTACACCTATGTTAACGATACTCGACCTCAATCTCGTCCTTTGTTGGCTCCTCAACTACGACCCTTGTTGACTATGACTCGTGTTGATTCTTCGACCACAGACGTTGCTGCTTCTTGGGCCATCTCGACAAATGACAATATGGGAATGCTTTCCTTAGTATTATTTTGGCTAAAATATTGCTAAGATGGATTTTGACCCATAAAATCAAAGTCATACAAATAAATAGAATATACATTGTTTCAAGTCATACCAAGAGTGGATTATAATTAAATATTACATATTTCCAATGTTTGGCACCTGCTTTATGAAATACTTGGATAATAAACTGTACATATTTTAGATTACTTAAGACAGTGAGTTCAATACCACTAGACTATAAGGGTTGATAGTATGTTGAAGGTTATGTTGTATAATGAACTGTTTGTGGGTATGCATGAGTAATCGAATTCGCAAAATATTCAAAGTAGAGAGTTGAGAAGCATTATAGAAGCAGAGGCCCACACTGAGTAAAACATATCTTTCTCGGTCTTTTTGCGAAGATTAAGTGTAGTATCTACTTTATTAATTTAATATCTGATATATAAATTATCAACTCACACGATATTAATTTAATTTTTTTAAGGAAAAGGTTCATTAAGGTAGCTTACTGTGTGGGCCTTCGTGCGTCGCCTCAGTCTTGCACTGTTGCTTGGGCCTGGTGCACCCCACCAAATCAGGTGATAATTGTTTCTAGTCGACCTGTGCTTATATCATAGCGTGAAAATTATAGTTTAGAATGATGTATATTTAATTATGAAATTGAAATCTTTGGTATGTATATAATTGATGTCCCTTTTCTTCTTGCTATTCTGTAATGCAACATAAAAAAAGGGCAGTCCACATCGCCAACGATTTTAATAAAAGTTCGAAAAATCAAATTATATTGAAAATCGAATCAAATCGACTAAAAAAACTCGATATTTTTTTGATTTGGTTTGGTTTTAAATTTTAAAAACCGATCAAATTTGGTTTGATTTTGGGATTAATAAAAAAAAATCAAAAACTTGAACCAACCCGACAATAAAAATAGTTATTTAAATTTATTATTACACCTATATACATGTAAAAATATATAAAATTTCTAAAATTTTATGGTACATATTAGTCATTTGTATTTTCTAGTCTAGTTCTATGATATTATAATAATCTAATTTTTTGTCTTTACATCCTAGTTTGATTGATAGTTTCCTTTTACTAAGTACAAGAATATATTTTATGTCAAAAATAATCGATTTTTAATTGAGCATTTAAATTTTCATCATCATTTGATTCAATTATTATTAATATATCTTGAAAATGACACATTTCTCAAAGAACAATTAATTTGGTAGTGTTACGTTGAAACTATAGTCGCCAGAATATGCGTTTGGTAGTGTATGTCTCATATTTAAGAAAAAAATCGATAAATAACCAAAAAATTGAAAATCCGACACAAACAGAATCGATACCAACTCATGGTTTGTTTTGGTTCCAATATTTATAAAATCGAACTACTTGGGTTGGTTTCTTTTTAGGGAAAACCGATCCAAACCGAACCATGAACACCCATTCGTCAAATATAATGTCCTTGTTGGGTTTTGGATGTATTTAATTAATATATTAAATACTTAAAAGAGGGTGAATGGGAAATCAGGGGAAAAAAAATTTTTAAATAAAATTTTAAGTTTTCCCCCTAAGTAAATGGACATTGTCCCAAATTGGAAGAGGAAGAGATTTTTATGGGTATATAACCAATTGCTTTCTTCTAGATCTTAAAGAATTAAGAAGAAGGCAAGCCTCGTGCAATCGTCGTCATCGCTTGCTCGGATCTGCTCGGCTCGGCTTCGGATCTGGTCAAATGATCGATTGGTTGATTAATTTTTTGGACCAAATTTATTTGTTAATAGTAAAATATTAACAGAAATGTTATTAAATATTTATTTTAATAATAAAATATTAAAATTAAATTAATATTACTATTAAATCTATTTCAGTTATCCAAATTTTAGTTTTCTATTTTTGTTATAGAAAATTAACTACCCATCAATTTTCCCTCTTTATTATTGAGTAAATAGCTATTTATGTAATGGCATTTATGCCGTGGCCGTTTTGCAGAAATAGCCATTCTGAAGAGTTGCACCTCTTCGGATTTCAGCCCAACTTTTGGCTATAAATACAATTCTATTCTGCTCAGGATTTCACTATGAATTTTCTGAGTTTCTCCTCCTTTCTTCTGCATATTTTAACTTCAAAGAAAGCAACAATAAGTGTGATTTGCTACTGAACTTTGTGTTTGCTGAAACATTGGGGTTTGAAGTACCACTATACCAGTGTGTAATTTGATCTATCCTGGGAGAAGATTAAATTCCATAAGGAAACACTGTGAATTCAGTGGGCTCGAATTGGTTTTATGTCATTTCTATTTATATTTATTTATATTTCCAGAATTATTTTACAAATACATTATACTAACGAGCTTAAGGAATTTAATAATTTTTTTGTATTTGTACTTACTCTTTCTAAAAGAGTAAAACCTTTATCATTTTTTACTCTATTAAAATCTACGTGATTTTAATGTTTGTGTCATTCTTTTACATAAATGACTAATGATAAAGTGAACCAAGTTATTCTAATGGTGACATATAATGCCTCAACAAGCCGAACAACACCGGCATCATTGGCACTCGCGGAGAAACCCGAAAAATTTTCTGGGATTGATTTCAAGCGCTAGCAGCAAAATATGTTCTTCTATATGGCTACTCTAAGTCTCCAGAAGTTCATCCAGGTAGATATTACTGTGTTGTCCGATGAAACTCTAGAAACTTAACGCTTTCTCGTGATTGAGACGTGGACGCATTCAGGTTTTTTGTGCAAGAATTATATTCTAAGCGCGTTGGAGGATGCTTTGTATAATGTCTACAGTGGCGTGTAAACGTCAAAGGAACCGTGGACTGCGCTTTAAAAGAAATACAAAACCGAAGATGCCGGGTTGAAAAAGTTTGTTGCTGCAAAGTTTTTGGACTATAAAATGGTAGATAGCAAATATGTTATTACCTAGGTCCATGAATTGCAAGTAATTATTGACGATCTCCTTGCTGAAGCTATAAATCAAATTAATATTGATGTTGAAAGTAGTAATCTTAGTATTTTTACTAACAGAAATTTTATTGAAGGTCTTGTCATCAATGAACCATTTTAAGTAGCAGCAATGATTAAGAAGTTTCCTCCTTTGTGGAAGGACTTCAAAAACTACTTGAAACACAAACGTAAGGAGATTCCTTTGAAGATCTCATTGTTCGGTTAAGAATCAAAGAGGACAACAAAGCTGGTGAAAAGATAGGCCATGGAAACTTAACAATAATGGGAGAAAATATTGTTGAAGAGAACAAAGAAAAGGAAGACGACTTCTGGAGCAAAATACAACCCAAGAAAGAAGCGGTTCAGTAAAAACTGCTACAGCTGTTGTAAAATCAGAAACAAATCTACGGGGTGTCGTGCTCCGAAGAAAGACAAGAATAAGGGTCAAGCAAACATGGTTGAAAAGCATGATCATGATGATTTATGTGTCATGCTTTTCGAATGCAACTTGGTGGGAAATCCTAAAGAGTGGTGGATTGATTCTGGAGCCACTCGTCATGTTTGTACTATTAGAGAAGCTTTTGCTTCTTATGCTCCTGTTGGACACGATGAGACGATTTCTATGGGAAATGCTTCAAAGGTGAAGATTGAAGGATGTGGGAAGATATTTCTCAAAATGGCTTCCGGCAAAGTGGTGACTTTGAACAACGTCCTTCATGTTCTCGAGATTAGGAAGAATTTAGTCCCGACTAGTGTTTTTGTAAAGAATGGTTTTAAATGCATTTTTGTTTCCTATAAGGTTGTAATAAGTAAGAACGAAATGTTTTTTGGAAAAGGTTACCTCACTGAGGGCCTTTTCAAGCTGAATGTAATGGTTGTTGAAAATAATAATAAAATTTCAGCTTCGTCTTACTTACTTGAGTCAAATGAATTATGGCATATACGTTTGGCTCATGTCAATAATAAAACCTTATGGAAAATTATTAATTTGGAAGTATTGCCCAAGTTTGAATATGACAAATCAAAATGTCAAGTATGTGTAGAATCTAAGTATGTTAAACATCCTTATATGTCGGTTGGAAAGAATTCAAATCCTTTAGGCTTAATTCACATAGATATTTTGTAACGTGAAGTCAATACCATCTCGCGGTGGAAAAAAGTACTTCATAACTTTTATTGACGATAGTACTAGATATTTCTATGCTTACTTACTTGATAGTAAAGATGAAGCAATAGACACATTCAAGCAATACAAAATAAAGTTGAAACGCAACTTAATAAGAAAATTAAAATGATAAGAAGTGATAGGGTGGTGAATATGAATCTCCTTCTGAACAAATATGTTTAGAATATGGAATTATTCATAAAATAACAGCCCCTTACACGCCCCAATCCAATGAGATTGCAAAAAGAAAGAATTAATCATTAAAGGAGATGATGAACGCAATATTGATAAGTTCTTTTTTTCCAAAAAACTTGTAGGGGGAAGCCGTTCTTACGTAGCTGAATACTAAATCGAGTACCCCATAGCAAAACACAATCCATTCCATATGAAAAATGGAAAGGAAGGAAGCTCGACTTGAATTATTTTAAACTGTGGGGGTGTTTGGCAAATGTATAAGTTCCTAAACCCAAAAGGGTAAAAATAAGACCGAAAACCATTGATTGTGTTTTCATAGGATATGCGAATAATAGTAAAGTATATCGATTTCTGGTTCATAAATCAGAAAATTCGGACTTTCATAATAATATGGTTATAGAATCAGATAATGCTGAGTTCTTTGAAAATATATATCCGTATAAAAAGGAATGTGAGTCGACTGGTGAAGGATCTTATCGACCTCCAAAAGAAATAAAAGGAAGTATACTTAACCAGGAGAATCCAATACGTAGTAAACGTCAAAGAACATCTACTTCATTTGGACCTGATATTGTGACTTTCTAATTGGAAAATGAGCCTAAAACATTTAAAGAAGCTATGTCTTCTTCGGAAGCATTGTTATGGAAAGAAGACAGTCAATAGTGAAATAGAATCCATATTGAATAACCACACATGGGAATTGGTTGAGCTTCCTCATGGAAATAAACAATTGGGTTCTAAAGGGATCTTTAAGAGGAAAATGAAAGATGATGGCACTATTGACAAGTATAAGGCAAGACTTGTGGTCAAAAGGTATAGACAACGAGAAGATCTTTGCTATTTTGTTACATACTCTCTAGTTACAAAAATTATGTCCATACGAATTTTAGTAGCGTTAGCTACAGTTTGTGGTCATGAAATTCATCAAATGGATAGAAGAAATCTACATAGAACAACCTAAAGGTTTGTGGTTCCAGGTAAAGAAAAGAAGGTATGTACACTTGTTAAGTCACTTTACGGATTAAAACAAGCACCCAAACAATAGCATGCTAAATTTGACCAAAATAATGTTGTCATACTGATTTAAGATAAATGAATGTGATAAATGTGTGTACATTAAAAATATTTCAAATCACATAGCCATTGTTTGCTTATATGTAGATGATATGATCATAATGAGCAATGACATTGCCAACATAAATGCTACTAAGCGTATGCTAACTAGCAAGGTCAATATGAAAGACTTGGGAGTTGATGATTTAATTTTGGGAATTAAGATCCATAAGACTTATGAAGGTCTAGTATTATCACAATCTCATTATATTAAGACATTACTTGAAAAATTCAAGCACTTGGGATTTAAAGTTGCAAAGACTCCAATTGATATGAATCTTGCATTAGCAAAGAACAAAGGCCATAGCATATCACAATTGGATTATGCTCGTGTGCTGGGTTGGTTAGTGTACATCATGAATTGTACACTATCAGAGATAACTTGTGCTATAAGTAAATTGAGTCGATATACAAGCAATTCAGGTCAATATCATTGGATGGCCATGAAAGGAGTTTTGGGGTATTTAGTACATACACTAAAGTACATATCCTGAGGTCAATGAGGGATACTGTGATACAAATTGGATCACTGGATCAACCGATTCCAAGTCCACAAGTGGATATGTATTCACTATTGGTGGAGGAGCGGTATCGTGGAAGTCATCCAAACAAACTTGTATTGTCCACTCTATAATAGAGGCTGAGTTCATAGCCTTGGATAAAGCCGGTGAAGAAGCTGAATGGCTCATAAATTTCTTGGAAGATATTCCATTTTGGCCCACACTGTTGGCACCAGTATGCATACATTGTGATATTAAAGTGAAAATTTGAAGGGCTGGGAGCGTTATGTGTAACGGTAAGCTCTCATCATATACGACGAAGACATAAAACCGTTAGACAATTACTCTCTAGAGGAATTATCATGATTGACTATGTAAATTCAATTGATAATGTGTCGGATCCACTTACAAAAGGCCTAACTAGAGAGGTAGTTAAGAAGTCATCAAGGGTAATAGGACTGTGGCTGAGAACAAGTCATAATGACGGTAACTCTACCTAGAAGACTGGAGATCCCAAGATCTAGGTTCAAGAAGATCAAACAAAGTCATTTATGATGGTTCAACATTGTCAACTAAACTTTTGGTCCATTCTCGTGATGAGACAATGTTCAGTACCAAGGATAAAACACTAAGGCTTTTTAATGATTTCTAAATTTGATACAAGGTATATCAAATAGTGTATCTACGTGTCACGAACCCAACCCCGGTCGTGATGGCGCCCAACACGTTTCTAGGCAAGCCCAACCAATCAAAACCCCTATTTTATAGAATTCATTATCAGTTAATAGAGTTTAAATACCAATTTAACATGAATAGAAATCTAAAACAGTAGATACAATGTGCGGAAATCATAATAACATCATTAAATAGCCAACCGATTCGATGTCACATATCAAGAGCCTCTATTACAAGTCTTTAAACAACCTAATACAGAGATAGTCTAAGAATACTGAAAGTAAAGAAGATAGAAGGAGAAATCAAGTCTGCGGACATGTAGCTACCTCGATGACTCTGGTAAATGCTGAACAGCAAGAAAGCTCTCAATATGCCTCGGGAACACCTGGATCTGCACACAAGGCATAGGGAGTAATGTGAGTAATAATCATAAATAATGGCTGACAGTAAGAAAATATGTAAAGGCACTAAGCAGTTCTATATCAAAGCAGTAAATCAACTTAAAGCAGCAAAATAGTGAAGAAATCAAGTGAAATCTCTTTAGATCGGGTCCAGAACGAGTTTGCTGATAATTGGAAACTCTATCATCTATGATTCATCATCCAGATAAGAATGTTATATATCCTATTCCGGTAAAGATTTTTGATAAGCCAGCTTACTGTGCTCAGGTCAAGGAAGAAGCGGATGGGAAACCCTGGTTTCACCATATCAAGGAATACTTGGCAATAGGAGAATATCCAGAACATCCAAATCCTACTTAGAAGCGCACACTCTAGAGATTATCTAAAAATTTCTTTCATAGTGGAGGAATCATGTATAGGAGGACTTCTGATTTGGGATTACTAAGGTGTGTCGACGCAAAGGAAGCATCTAAACTGTTACAAGAAATCCATGTTGGGACCTGTGGTCCACGTATGAATGGTTTTTTCTTAGATAAGAAGATACTTCGGGCATGTTATTTTTGGATGACTATGGAAACGTACTCCATCCAGTATGTTCGAAAGTGTCATCGCTGTGAGATACATGCAGACATGACAAAAGTGCCTCCAAACGAGCTTACTGCAACAAGCTCGCCATGGCCATACACAGCTTGAGGAATGGATATCATTAGACCTATCGAGCCTGCCGCATCAAATGGGCATAGGTTCATTCTAGTGGCGATTGATTAGTTCACCAAATGGGTTGAAGCAGCATCGTACAGGGCAGCGACTAAAAAAGTTGTGGCAGATTTTGTCCGGGATCGTATTGTTTGTCAATTGGAAATCCCAGAATTAGTCATTATTGACAATGGTTCCAATCTCAATAGTGACCTGATGAAAGCAATGTGTGAAGCATTTAAGATCAGGTACAAGAACTCTACAACCTATAGACCTCAGATGAATGGAGCTGTAGAGGTTGGTCAACAAAAATATCAAGAGGATACTAAGGAAAATGATATAAAATCATAATCAGTGGCATGAGAATCTAGCATTCGTTCTAGTGGGATATCGTACCACAGTTTGCACATCAACTGGGGCAACCCCCTATATGCTGATTAATGGTACGGAGGCGGTCATCCCTGCCGAGGTGGAAATTTCCTTCTTGAGGATCATGCAAGAAGTGGAACTCGACGATGCAGAATGGGTAAATAGTCGATATGATCAGTTAGCTCTTATAGATGGGAAGAGAATGAACTCAGTTTTCCATGGTCAATTTTATCAAAACAGAATATCCCGAGCCTTCAACAAAAGAGTCAAGCCGAGAAAGTTTACACCGGGGCAGCTGGTGCTGAAGAAAATATTCCCACACCAAGATGAAGCCAAAGGCAAATTCTCTCCCAACTGGCAAGGTTCGTACATGGTTCATCGGGTTCTAACCAGAGGAGCCCTCATACTCACAAAAATGGACAAAGAAGTCTGCCGAAGCCAATCAATTCAGATGTAGTAAAGCGATACTATGTGTAACCATTTATGAATTCTTTATGATGTAATTTGAACTACGCCTGACCTGATTCACGTTTAAGAGGGGATACGTAGGCAGCCCTATAAGTTTGGTTGCAATTAAATAAAATTTTCATTTCCTAGTGATGAATGAATGTAATTCATTATCTATGTTATAATACAAATAATGAATACGGTATCATGTACTATAACATACTATATATATATATTTAAAGTATTACGAAGTGTATGTGTTATATATATACACACACTAACATATAACATAAGATTGATCATCAATTACAATACTGTTTATTCCTTCACATACATGCTATTATAATCAATAATTACCTAGTTAATATAATTTTTTTTAAAGATTATGCTTATAGTTTTTAATTATTTATAATAATTGTATATAAATAAAATAAATATTAGAGCTAATAAAAATTTTAATACCTTATAATATTTAAAAACCAAAATAGAAAAAAATATTTATTTAAATTTTTTTAGAAATAACGACCAACTCTGATTGTTATTTTGGTCAAACATTCAAAAATAACTACCAATGTTGGTCGCTATTTTGGTCAAACAATCAAAACATAATATAATTTCTAAAATAGCAATCAACGTTGGTCGTTTTTTTGTAAATTCAAACTCAAAACGGGTTTTCCCCTCTCATTCTCTTATTTTCTTCCCAAAATTTTCCCAAATTTTCTCTCAACACCTTCCTCTCCCCTTCTTTATTTCCCTCATATAAATCAATCCCGCTACCCTGCGCCACCACTGTGACTGCATGAGCCACCGTTGGAGCCGCTGCCCCTGCGCCTTTCTCTCCTTCTCCACCTAAAAAAATTTAAGTTTGAATTATAACCTTGTATCTTTGTTAGGTCTAATTCTTGTTTCAATTGTTTTAATATTGTAGTTTAAGAATATGAATTAGTGTTTAAATTCGTTCAACGTTGTATTAATTTCATTAAATAATTAGTTTAATTAGTGTTGAATTTAGTTTAGTTAGATATTAATTATATTTTGCATTGTATTGATAGTTAAGTTAAAATCTAGGGTTTAGTTTATGTTTTGGAATTTTAGTTTATAAATTGAAATTTTAGGATTTGAATTGAATATTTGTGGATATGAGTTGATTCTTTAGGATATGAATTGAACCTTTAGGATATGAATTTGACTTTTAGGATATGAATTGGACTTTTAGTTTATGTATTGGAATTTATGTTTATAAATTGCAATTTTAGTTTGTAAATTAAAATTTTTGTGTATGAATTGAACTTTTAGCATATGAATTGAACATTTAGGATATGAATTGAATATTTTGTGTATGAATTGTACTTTTGAGATACGAGTTGAACCTTTAGATATGATTAAACTTTTGGTTTATGTATTGTAATTTTAGTTTATAAAGTAAAATTTTAGGATATGAATTGAACCTTTAAGATATGAATTGGACTTTTAGTTTGCGTGTTGGAATTTTAGTTTACAAATTGAAATTTTAGGATATGAATTGAACTTTAGGGTATGAATTGAAATTTTTGTGTGTGAATTGAACTTTTAGGATATGAATTGAACCTTTAGAATATGAATTGGACTTTTACTTTATATACTGGAATTTTAGTTTATAAATAAAAAGTTTAGGATATGAATTGAAGTTTTGTGGATATGAGTTGAACCTTTAGGATATGATTTGAACCTTTAGGATATGAATTGAAATTTTTGTGTATGAATTGAACTTTTAGGATATGAATTGAACCTTTAAGATATGAATTGGACTTTTAGTTTGCGTGTTGGAATTTTTGTTTACAAATTGAAATTCTAGGATATGAATTGAACTTTTGTGGATATGAGTTGAACCTTCAGAATATGAATTGAACCTTTAGGATATGAATTGAAAATTTTGTATATTAATTGAAAGTTTAGGATATGAATTGAGATTTTAGGATATTAATTGGACTTTTAGTTTATGCATTGGAATTTTAGTTTATAAATTGAAACTTTAGGATATGAATTGAACCTTTAGGATATGAATTAAACTTTTAGGATATGAATTGAACATTTAGAATATGAATTAAAATTTTTGTATATGAATTGAACTTTTGAGATATGAGTTGAATCTTTAGGATACGTATTGGACTTTTAGTTTGTGTATGGAAATTTTAATTTATAAATTGAATTTTATGATATGAATTGAACTTTTGTGGATATGAGTTGAATCTTTAGGATATTAATTGAACCGTTAGGATATGAATTAATATTTTGTGTATGAATTGAACTTTTAGGATATGGATTGAGCCTTTAGGATATGAATTGGACTTTTAGTTTATGTATTGGAATTTTAGTTTATACATTGAAATTTTAGGATATGAATTGAATTTTTGTGGATATGAGTTGAACCTTTAGGATATGAATTGAACCTTTAGGATATGAATTGGACTTTTAGTTTATGTATTGAAGTTTTAGTTTATAAAATAAAATATAGTTTATAAATTAAAATTTAGTTTATAAATTGAATGTTTTGTGTACGAATTGAACTTTTAGAAGATGAAATTTTTGTATATGAACTGAACTTTTATGATATGAATTGATCCTTTAGGATATCAATTGAAATTTCGTGGATATGAATTAAAATTTAAGGTTGCGGAAGAATTTTGTAGAAGAGGTTGATTACTTTATTATACATGCAATGAAATTTCCATCAAGAATAACTTGGATACAGTACCTGGCAGAGTGGATTTTAATAGTTGTTCTCATTAGCGACAATGATGATGAGAAAGCAATAGCATGTGTCTGTAGCCATTGCCTTCTCATCCTCATTGTCGCTAATGAGAACAACAATTGATCAAAGACATACCCCATCAGGTACTATATCCAAATTAATCTCTCTATCCAGCTCATCCCGAGTAATAGTACAATGAGGATAGTCACTAAAGCCACCAAAAAACTTTATGATGCGAAAGAAGCAAGATGAGCTATTCAATGAGATTTGTATTGTGAAGAAGAAGAAAGAGACTGATCTAGAAAGGTGGACGAGGGCCGAGCCTCGACCATGTAAGTTTTTTACTTTTTATTAAGTATTTTGATATACTTTTATATAAATTTTGAAATGCTAATTCAATGTAATTTTTCTTATATGTTCGCTTCACAATCGATGTGGAGGAATTCATATACAGTCAGCCACCTGATAAGTCGAGCGAGGCAATCCAATTTTCATATGAGGATGCTGAAAGAACACTCCTTGAGTACTTTATATACTTTGATCTAGACAATAGAATCGATTTTTGAATGGGCTTATAATAAGCATTAATTTATTTTTGTTAGCTTAATGTGTTAAATGTATTGAACTTTATACTTTGTTGGTTTTAATGTTGTTGTTGGTGATGTTGTTGTTGCTTGTAATAGGGAATTTGGTATGCTAGCAGGTGGCGTAGCTGCCAAAACAGGCAATTTCTATCAAAATTATACCCAGAAAGCGACCAACTTTGATCTCATTTCTATTAAAAAAATTATTTTCTAGGAAATAGAGACCAAAGTTGATCGCTAATTAATCCAGATTTCTCAAAAAGAGACCAATTTTGGTCGCTATTCCATTAAAAAAATAATTTCTGGAAATATAGCGACCAACTTTGGTAGCTTATTTAAAAAAAAAATTAAACACATTAATAAAAAAGCGATGAACTTTAGTCTCTATTTTTCAGAGTTTAAAATATAATATTTGTATTAGACACCAAAATTGGTCGCTATATTTTGATAAAATAAATAAAAATGTAATTTACATGTAGAGGACAACTTTGGTCGCCAAGATTATGTTATTAAGATAATAAAGCGACCAAAGTTGGTCGCGATCATATTTACCCGGAATATTTGGTCCTTTTACCTTAGATACCAAAGTTGGTCGCTAATTTGCCACCAACTTTGGTCCCGAAAATAAACGGACCAGCAATATAGCGACCAGGCATGTTTGGTCGCTTTTTAGTCGCTTTTTGTGGTCGCCTTTTATCAGATTTCTAGTAGTGGTTGCCCTCGTCTAGCACTGTTGCTTGGGCCTGGCGCACCACACCAAATCAAACTTAAATGTTTTCGGTCCAAGCATGTGTTAGGTGCTTAACAAAATCTAGAAAATTACTACTCCCTCCGTTCCAATTTATGTGAACCTATTTTCTTTTTAATCCGTGCCAAATAGAATGACCTCTTTTCCTATTTGGAAATAATTTTCCTTTGTGCAATGATTTATAGCCACACAAAACATATGTTCTTCATTTTACACCATAAGTTCAAAAGTCTTCTTTTTTTTAAACTCTATGCCCAGTCAAATGGGTTCACATAAATTAAAACGGAGGGAGTATATCTATGTGGAAACTGGTATATGTATAATTGAGCTCCCTCAATGCACATATGATGTCCTGGCCTTTGGCTATACTGATGCCGTGTTAATTAATCCTTTAGCATCATGAAGGGTGTGTTTGGTATGAAGGAAATATTTTTCGGAAAATATTTTCCAATTTTTTCATGTTTGGTTAGCTTAATGTTTTGGAAAATATTTTCCTTATTAATTCATATTCCTCCAATTAGAGGAAAATATTTCCATATCAAGATAGGGGAAAACATTTTCCAAAGCTCATTCTCAACCTTTCACATCCTAACCAACACACCCCACTACCTCTCCAGAAAAAGGTTTTTTTTGTTCAAATTTCTGTTTTTTGTTACCACTTACCCTACTATCCCTCTCCCCCCTCCCCAACAAAGAAAATATTATTATACGTTAATTTTTTTTTTGCATTTTCAAATTTCTATTTTTCATTTTTTTGCACTACCCACTACCACCCTCCACCCCCAACAAATTTTTTTTATACTTTTTTTGTAATGTAAATTTTTATTTTTTTGTTTTACTGCACCCCAGACCCGCCTCTACCCCCAGGCCCCCCCAAGCCCCCTCCCCCACCCCCTCTCCCCCCAAAAAAATTTTAAATATATTTTTCAGTTTAATATTATTATTTATCGGTCTAAAGGCTCAAAATTTTACAAGTTCCAAAATTATGAGTTCGGAGGTTTATGTGGTTGGAAGTTTACGAACTTAAAAATTATAATGTTTACGGGTTCGAGATTCTGTGATTTTAACAGTTTAGCGGTTCGAAAGTTTATGAAATTTTGTGGGTCCGGAAGGTTGTTGGTTTGAATGTTTATGGCTTCATGTTTATTATTTCTAAATTATTTATGAATACTCTTGAGAAATTATTTTTCTTAGTTTGCATACCAAACATAAAAAATGAATAAGATTACTAGTTGTTTTCCAAGAAAATATTTAATAGGGAAATATTTTTCACGGAAAGTATTTTTCATTATACCAAACACACCCGGAATGTTCTCTCAAATTATGAGTTCTAACACTAGTAGTAATAATAATGGCTTCTCATCCTTATTGTTTGACTCAAAAGATGTTAAACACTCTTTGAACAAATCAATCATAAAAGAGGAATGAGTAAATTATTGTTGAAAATAATAAACCCTAGGACAATAAAAAAATAGGATTGCTATAGTATAGGAGATAGAACAATATATAGATGAAGAGTAGAGAGAGAGGGAATGCTTGTATTTTATTAAAAACCATCTGCCTATTACAAGGGCCTAAATTCCCCTTATATAATGGAGGATCTACCACTTAATCATGGTAACAACAAAGGAAAAAGTATATCCTATAACGAAGCTGATGATAGCGCGATGGCGTCTCTCCCTTTCTTCCTGGGTCCCCCACCCCCCGAGATCCCGTCACCCTACTGATGAGGTTCCTGAGATCATTTCGGTGAGTGCACTACCTTTCTCCGATAGCGGAGAAGTGGAGGTGGAGGATATGAAAGTCCTCTTACAGTGGAGGAATTATTACCTCGGCATCCCTCATCTCGAGTGATTTCAGCAAGAACCCACCTCTTACTCCGAGCCCATACTTTTGGAGACAGACCAAACTCATCTCGCCGTTCTTCGTATAAAATATGGTATCCCCGCTCACGTGAAGATGGTTCTGGCGGATAGGGATTATGTTAACGTTCACAAAACCCGGGTATTGCACTTTCTATGAGTATCTGTTTATGATTGGTTATACCTTGCCTATTTTTCCATTAGCAGACGAGTTCTGCAAATTCTATCATATTTTCCCGGCTCAACTCATGGAATACACACTCAAGGTGCTCCTTTTGTTGGCTACGTATGCGGAGTTAGCCGAAAGTGACATCTCCATGCACCATCTCCTGCATTTATTCTCACCCGGTTTCCTTAGGGGCACTATGATGCACCTAAGGCTTCATGGCACAAAGGGACTGGTGGTCGGAACAGAAAACCAGTCGAGCCGCAAGTATTGGCACAAATACTTTTTTATCAAGATGAAGCACGTGGTTTCAAACCCCTCCGGGTTCCCAGAGAAGTGGAATGACAATCGTAAGTATCATAGTTCATTGTATTCTCTATCTTCCGTAAATGTTGCTTCTGACCATTTGTTTTGCAGCTATGGGCACGCCCACCTCAGTCTGTTATCGGCCTCAGGAACTGGGTTGCTGGCTTGTTGTGCCTTACGGAGGAGACTCAAACTTGGACTGCCTTCGTTCAACATTATGGCCCTAAGGTTTCCTTAGGAAAATCTTTGATTTATTACGTTGGCAGTCGTATGGCTCAGTCTCACTGTGTGATTCTTGTTGATGAAAGGTCGGGGAGCTTCTAGGAGAAGGGTGCCAGTCCCTGCTTTTAGACGACCTACTGCTGTCATCAATGCTCAGGACGTTTTGTGTGCGTCTATCCAAGAAAGCCATCCCTTACTTCTTCAGCAGGAGATTACATCCAACCCTGCAACTTTAAGAGCCACACCCTCGTTGGCGCCAACCTCTCATCTTGTTGACAAATCCTCTGATGGTGACGAACCATTAAAGAGAAAAAGGAGAAGATTGGAGTTAGGAAAGGAGGTGGCTACTGACTCTAACGGGAGCGGGACATCTCGGACAAAGCCAATGCATGTATTCATGGCTAATGCCATTTTGTCGGGGAGATCATCCCACGAAAGGAGGGCTGCCCTTGGAGCTAGTTTTGTGCGCTCCGCTGAGGGGGGTGCATCGACTAACGTCGGAGGGCCTAGTGTGGAATCTGATGGGTCGGGTTCTGCTGTCACCATGGAGGATATAAATGATTTTTTGGGTTGCCACACCTATATGGAAACGATGACGGATGGGTCCGACCATAGTATAGTAATCCCCGGGGATTACAATTTGCTGCTAAATAGTGAGCAGGTCGCATCGACCCTTACCCTTTTGTGTGCCGCTTCTGAGAGCGAGACACTCAGAATGATGAGTGATACAGAGCTGTCTCGGAAGGTCGCTGGCATGGCCTTACAGGTAGGTTTTCCCCCTTTTTTGCGTATTGTAGGATTGTTATGGAAATGTGTGCTAATTTATATTTTGCTTCTTACAGACTCTCGTCTTGGAGGTGGAGAGAGGTTGTCATGAAGGAAGGAGGACGAATCTTTATAAGAATATATCAAAAAAATACCAGCAGCACCGTGCCAAGCATCGGGCTATATTCCGCAAAGGGCTTAAACAGTGGGAGGCCCAGTTGGAGAGCCGGGTTACAGATCTAGAGGAAAGAGATGAGGAGCTCGTGAGCATCGTTGCTTGCAACATCGAGTTGAAGGCCCTCTTTAAGGCAAAGAAAGATGAACTCGAATTGAGTCGAGGGGTGACTGCGGAGAATGCCGACTTGCAGTTGAAGGTGGCTGGTTTGAGCGCCGAACTGAATGCCAAGACAGTGGAGATTCACGGTCTCAAGGGAGAGTTGAATGCCAGTGTTGATAAGTTGGCCGTCGCCATTTCTGAGATGGTTTCATTAGAGGATGCCCTCCGCCTATCTAGGTCGAAACTCACATGGAAAAGAGAGGCCTCAAGTAGTTGGAGTTGCGGAGCTTGAATGGCGTATTGGGAGCTAGGGGTGGAATTATCCTTGCTGCAAATGCAAGTAGCTCCACTGAGGGCAGGAGAAGCAGATCGCCACCCTGGGCCTTCCGCCTCCCGTCCTCTGGTTGGTTAGGGCTCGAATCATCATTTATATGAGATGTGGATCTATGCAAAGGCTCGACTCAATATGCATAGAACTTTTCATGTTGAGGGTCGTGAGATAGAGGCGGAGGTTTAGACGGTGTACCCTGAAGTACGTACGACTCGCGAGTCATTAGTGTATGAGCATAACACTCCCGATGGGGATGGTGTCTCCTCTGACGACGTGAACCGCCTTGATTCGGACTCATGGTATAAAGATGTTTACCCTGCTGAGGCTGACAAATAGTTTCAGTTTGGCCATTTTATTTGAAAGTTTTTGAGCACTAGTTGTATTAGGGCCCGCCTGTATGGACGAATGTAAATAACATTTTGTTGTAATATAAACTATTTTTTCCACTTTGTTTGTTTGCCGTTTTTCATTTTTATTTTGAAGCAAGACAGTCATCGTAGGGATGTACTGAGTATCGTTATGAACATATTTCAGCGTGGTTCTAGCGAGGTCGAGCTAATGTCGATGGCCTTAGCCATTAGGATGTTGCTTCGTCCATGGTCGAAGTAGTATTCATCGTAGTTCGAGCGAGGTCGAACTGATATCGATGGCTTTAGACATTAAGATGTTGCTTCGACCGTGGTTGGAGTAGTATCCATCATAGTTCGAGTGAGGTCGAATTGATGTTGATGACCTCAGCTATTAGGATGTTGCTTCGACCATGGTCGAAATAATATCTATCGTAGTTCGAGCGAGGTCGAACTGATCTTGATGGCCTTACCCATTAAGATGTTGCTTCGACCGTGGTCGAAGTAGTATTTATCATAGTTCGAGCGAGGTCGAACTTGTGAGCACGTGATTTTTACCCTATATGAATTACTCATATAAATTCAAACAAAATAATTTCCTTGCATTATTTGCAGTTTTGTGGATTTTTGTGGCATTTTCTTTTAATTGTTTGCATTTTATTTGTGCATTTTAATTAGTGAAAAAATATAAAATGTGTTGCATGTGCATTTAGGAATTAATTTTGTATTTTTAAAATTATTTAGTAATTAAGTTGTTTTACTAAAAGAAAATCATAAAAATAGTGTAATTTGCACTTTTACTTTTAACTTTAATTTTAAGTAGCTTTCGTTTTAATTGGTTTTTAATTAATTGAGTTGATTATCAGATAGGATTAATTAGTGATTTTAGAATTTATTTTTTTTTAAACAAAGAGAAAAGAGAAAAGGAAAAGTTATTTTAGACCATGTCTTGAAATGAAAGAGACTAGATTTTGGCCATTTTTGGTTAATTCTCTCTGCCCAATGCATGCCCATCCGGTCCAGCCCATGTCCCACCCCATTACCCGGTCAACCCCATTAATGACCAAACGACGTCGTTTCTAATTAGGGAGATTTACTCAATCTTGGCCCTTCATTTGTTTTAATCTAACGGCCATGAAGCCTTAACATTTTTGACATAAAAAATGTCCAAACGACCAAGTTCACCATCCTCGTCTCTTGCCTCTCTATCTTCCGCCATCACCAGCCGCCGGAAGTCGTTCATGGTGGCAGCGAGTCTCCAAGTTGCCCCAAATTCGTACCGGTAACCACCGGACTCTGCTGAATCATATCCCTACCCCCATTTCCAAGAACAACCAGTGGAATTCCTCAAATTTCCAATCTAAAAACCAAAATCGCCGAGTTTTCATTTCTTCAGTTCTTTCCGTTGATTTTGGCATGCTATGGGTCGAAATTATCATTAGTTAATGTCTTTTTCAAGAGCCGTTGATTAATATGAATTTCGATTTATCTCAGATTTGTCGAGGTCCGGTCAATTACATGCAATTGGGTAGAGTGCTTCCGAATTTGATTCTTCGACTGCAGGAATGGTACTTTTCTTCACTTGAGTCGTTGATATTCATTTCTTTTTTATGTTTCATCCTTGCCTGTCCACGCCCCCATTTTCACCTTTTTGTGATTGTATAACTAATTGTCGATGTGGGATGGCTTGTGAACTTGGTTTTAAATGACAAAATGAATTTATGAGAATTAAAAGGCCCAATGGGAATTTGATCTGGGTCTATAGACCTATTAAGCTTGGGTTAGTCAACTCGGATAGGTCCTTATGGTAGTAATTAAGGGATATTTTGGGGTTAGTTCAGGTATTTGGTTGAAGGATCTTAGTGTAACTGCAATAAGAAGCTTCTAACATGGGTGTCTATTGAATTTCAGAACTGTAGTGGCTATGACGTGGTTATCGAGTCATAAAATGAGGGACTAAAGCGGTAAATCAAATTCTGAGGTTTGCCCTAATGCTTAGCCTATAAATAGGCATAAGAATTAAAGAGAGAAAGAGAGAGGGGGGGGGGGGGGCTAGAGACATATTACAAAATTGCTAGGAATTCCATTGGGTTCTTCATTGAGTGGTTCTGTGTGAATTTTCGGAGGTTTTCTACTCCTGAAATGAATGTTGATTCCGTTAGGAGCCAAAATTCAAGCAAATGCAAAATTACAAAAGATCTTACTGCTTCATTAAGGATCAGTGACTTTTTGATTCCTTTTCAACTTCTAATATTATTTTACTTCATCTGAATGGGAAAGTTTTTAAGCTTAGTCATCATAAGCTCGTTTTAAGTTTTGCTGGTTCATGGTTTATTTAATTTTATCGTTTGGAGATGGTTATATCTTAATCCTGGGAGTTCGATCTGTTTTGGTTGTTGATTAGACACTGGCTTTTGTTGTTGATTGCTGATACTGCTTTGCTGATACTTCATTTCTGCTTTACTTTTCAAATTCTAGATACATGCCCTTGAATTATGATGATTGTAGGTTTCATAATGAAGAGGAAATGAGAGTTTAAAGCATGGCATCAAATCGGTGTTGTTCTTTTACTTTCTTCATGATGTTTATATGTTTAGTCAGTTAATTTAATGTGATTTAGTTGTTTCCAGTTGGATTAGATAGGTTACTATCTTATAATTGAATCAAGGAATGTTGAGGCAAAAGATTGATCAAGCATGGATTAGTGGCAAAGTTTGTGTTTAGGTTATGTTAGCTAAACGTATGGTATTATGGGACTGTAAAGTGTTGCAACAATAAACATCATTTGAGCATTTGAGTTTTAGTTTTGATCTTGGTTGAAATAGGTGTGCTTGTTCAGTGACAATTTTTGTTGAAATAATTGTGAGGATAAGTATAAGTTGGACATAAATTAAGTGGTGTGCAGTCTGTATTTTCAACCAAGCCTGTTAGTTAATTTAAATGTTCAGGGTCAGCCTGTTATTTAATATGTTATGAGATGAAGTTCAGATCTGGTAGCCTGAAGTTAAGTACTACTGTGGATGAAGGGCTTAAATTTGTGTTTCGTGCTTCTGAGAGACTCGATCTCGAGTCACTAACCCCAGCAATAGCCCTTTGAAGGATGAACCGAATTAATCCAGGCCCTTATGTGTTTTATGTGCTTGAATTTGGAGAACCAACAATTCAAAGATTAAAGTGATAATATGGTTAGTGTGTTGTACAGGGATTGGCCCCTGGGAGGAATGATTATTATATGAATGAGTTATATTTTAGGTAACTTGAAGTTATATTAGTTTCTTCAATGTTCCATAATTGTAAGTCCATTTTGATGTTTATTTAATGGTACGTTTACAGGGATTTGGGCTCTCTTGGGTCGATAAACCCATTTGTTTGCCATATTGAGCTCTGCAAGGATTCGATCTTGAAGCCCTGCGTTCCCGTCCTCATTCGTGAGAGGTTTAATCTTTCTTTGGGCCCAAACCTTAAGTCTTCTTTGAAATAGAAGGATGTTAATTATGCAGCCTCTTTTGGGATTGCGTTTGAGCCCTGTTGCGCTTTCTCTTTAGTGTAGGAGTCTCATGCATAGCACTTGAGCCAGTGACCAGCTTACGCCCAAAGCTCTGAAGAAAATTTGAAAACAAGACAGGTAGTTTAAGAAGGAAGAGGTGCTCTTTAGTCGCAAGCCCAATTTTACTTTAAAGGCATTTATTATTTCTCTCAAGGGTGTATTTTGGTAGTTTACACCATATAGCTTGAGATGATTGGATAGTTGAGTCCCTGTTCCATTAATTGAGGTGAGCTGTATCAGTGACACAAATATCTATGGCCTTTCAAAATTTAGATTAATTCCCCTTTATAATTTTAATCGAGGTGCTTCGCGTCCCAGAAAATATAATAACAATAGACCTTCATTTTAATTAATGATACAAAACTTTAGAACTCGAGGCATGCCATTTATCAAATCCCATGGCCCTCACAAATTTAAGAAAACGCGTGATTGCTTTAGGCACGTTAGTTAAAAATCTACCTTCCTAAACTCGGTGCACATTTATGTGACCCAAATCCAAATCCCAATGGAGTTAGAATATATCGAAGATCGCGGGTGCATTTATGTGACGTGGTTCAAGACGTGTTTTAATATCATTGCAAAATTCCTAAAATAAATAAAGCGATTAAAAAGTTAAAAGGCACATAGACTAAAACATGTACTGAAATCAGATAATGAGCCAATATAATAGTTGAGTGACCGTGCTAGAACCACGGAACTCAGGAACGCCTAACACCTTCTCCTAGGTTAAAATAATTTCTTACCCGTATTTCTGGTATGCAGACTGTAATACAGAGTCAACCCAACCTTTTTCTCGACTCAGGATTTAAACAGGTAACTTGGGACACCATAAATTATCCCAAGTGGCGACTCTGAATTTTTTTAAAATAAATTAATCTCGTTTTGATTGTCCTTTAATTGGAAAAACTCCCTTAACTACGCCTTTACATGGTGTAGGTAAAAAAAGGAGGTGTGACAGCTCTGGCGACTCATTTGGTGACCGAACCCAGAATCTCTGGTTCAGGGTCAAGAATTCGAGCTTAGAATAATTATTGTATTTGGATTTTTTTTAATTATTATCTGATTTTATTACATGTTTGAGCCTAATGGGCTAAATGTTGCTTTTTAACGCTTTGATATTATCTTAACTGTATATAAATTGCTGCAAAACCTTTCTCTTCTCATCTCTGGGGATGTGCTCGCTCGTCGAGACTCTCTATTATGTTAGTGTCATACCTTGGAATAGGAAAGAGGCTCGGACAAGTATCAAAGCTGGATGGCCTTTTGATTCCTTGTACGTAGCCCCCTCCTCCACTCGTGTTGTCCGCTCGGGTACACAGTCTAGAACTAATACCCAGGTTTTGAACCTAGAATAACTTAACCTCATGCCGGATCCGTAGTAAGAATGCCTATTTGCATCATGCATTTGACTTAGGGGACTCAACACAGGGGTTGGGTCCGTCCAGGGCAGATGTACCCAAAATAATAGACTATCTTGATGCATCGTGCGTGCTACTTGTGCATTTATTCTAGATTTGCATGTTGACCGGCTTTTGAAAAAAGGGAAGAGAATTTGACAAAGAAAATAACAGTGTGAGGGATGAGGAAGGTAGTTACCCGTTTCAAATACCGATACCAAATATTTGCAAAAATTTTGAAAAAAAAGGAAAGGATCTTGTTATTGTTTTCAGAGAAGGGAAAAGAATTGGTCTTCAAGTTCGTCAAATTGCCCGAACTACGCCGGTTTGACTCTCATAGGGCATGAAATATGTAGGCAACCCCCATCAGACCCAACTTTATTTTTGCAAAAATAGCCTCAAAAGAACCAAATTTTGCAGTTCTTGTCAAAATTAGTTGTGTGTCCCCAAGAGGACGCCGGAAGGCTGCTTTTGCAAGAATAGCCACCCGGGATTCTTTTTTATATTTTTGGTCTGTAGCAAGAAATCCTTAAAATCTTCCCCAGGAAGTGCTAAAAGGCCATATTTGCAAAGCCGGACTCGTACTCTTGAAATGAAAATTTGAAAAAATATATCAACCTTGTGTTAAGTTAAATAAATCATGATTTTTGCTTAATCACCCTAATAAATATGCAGAATGAGCACAAATCAAAATTTGCCAATAACAGTCATGAACAAGATCCCTTTGGAGCTGCACATGTGGTGGAATAATCTAGGTGAATCAGGGCAAGACAAGGTCAATGCGCACTTGGGAGGACTCACCAGGTTGTTGCAAATTAATCCTAGAGGGGACATCATAAAGGCATTGGTTACATTCTGGGACCCAGCCTACAACGTATTTCATTTCCCAGACTTTGAACTCACCCCAACCTTGAAGGAAATAGCTGGATATATCGGAGGCCCCAAAATTCCTCTAAGATACCAGTATTTGATTGAGCCAAGGACCGTCACTGTACACATATTCTTGGATTCTCTAAAGATAAGCAGGGGGTTCACAACCTAGATCTGTCAGCCGATTTTTGTACTCCATAATTTATATACAAAAAGTATGGGCATAGAGGGAGGTCTAATGACCCGGAAAATAAAATTTGTACCAAGGGAAACCAACTCAATTGGGAAGACCACGGGTGTTTTGCATTTATGGTATTCTTCTTCAGCCGCTTGGTGTTTACACGAAAAGATGGGAATATTGATGTATGGATAGTAGGGAATGTCAGCACCCTGCTCACTCAAGCCAAGAGCACCATCGCACCCACGATATAATCTGAAATCTTTCGTGCCCTCACAGCCTGCAAAGCCGGGAGGAGATTTATTTGAAGGATGAAACTTGTTGTTACAGATATGGATGGTTAAACACCTGTTCCATCATCCTCAATTCATGAGTTACAGGTCATCGGAAAAGAGCTATATAGAGTAATTTTATACAATAGTCGATGGGTTCAGATTACCAGAGGGGGTCACAGAATAGGTATCATATCTCCGTACCATAAGTGTAAGTCAAATAGAATGGATGCTCGGATGGCTCCGCGTTACTGAAATTTTATATATATATATATATATATATATATATATATATATATATATATATATATGCCAGCCACCGGGCGTCATTTCCTTTTGATAGGTCTCAGGAGCATCCAACCTTATGCTCCGTACCGGGTGATGAGACAGTTAGGAAGGTGACAAGCGGTTCCCAGGGATGGAGATATTAGTCGCCACGTGGTCAAGATTTGTTCTAATGTTTAGTTTCATGAAGCAACAGTCCGTCAGATTTGGAGCGAATGTTAGTACATGACGACGAACACTCGAGTACCTGACTTGTCTAAAAGTAAGGTTGCACCGGGGTACCTTGCTTGGTATAAAAGGGAAATAGAGTTTGGAAGGCCAGCCAAAAGACCACATTTTCAGGAATTTGTTGAGGCGTCACAAGAACAGTTGAATTGGTTGGCCAAGGAAAACGAATACAGGGCCACAATTGGAAAGTTGGAAAAACAAGTCAAAGACCTTCAATTCGAGAATGGTTTGCAAGCTACGACAGACAAGGGGGAAAAGAAAAGACTAGCCAAAGAAAATAAAGCTTTGCGAGCCCAAATTCAGAAAATGAAAATAGCCGCAGAAAATTCCACCAGAAGTGCGAAGGATGAAAAGCTCATAGACAATCTAAGGCGGAAAGTAGGAGAATATGGTTTTAACTTGAACAAAGCAGAGGGTGAGCTAGCCGGGGTCTGAAAGTAATTGGAAAAAAATGCAGAAGAACGAGAACGCATGATCGAACAATTGAAAGAAAGTTATGACAACGAGGTTGCGGGGTTGAAGAAGAGGGTCATCATGGTTGAAAACAAAATGGTTAAGAAAACAAAAGACTTTAAGGCTAAAAGAGAGCACTGTTACACAGCAATAGCACAGCTGGAAAGAGATTTGCATCAATTTCATGAACTAAATCATGTAACTGAACAAACCTTGGAGGCCAAGGCCCAGCAGATTGGGCGATTGTTGCTAGAAAAGGGTGCTATAAGAGAGAGGGTACGAATGATCGTTGATTACATCACAGTAAATTGTAGCTACTGTGAAGATATGACAATATCCATGTTTTTTTCCACCGCAATGATCTTCGTTCGTCAAGTGATGGAAGACCTCCACCACCTCCAAGGGATTTAGCATGCAGGCTTGCGGCGAGACCGCATGATGTCCCGCAGGCCCCATACGCATTAGTGGCCTAAATGTATTCATGATTTTCACTCAAGTCTATTAGTCCAATTGCGAAGTCTATATTTTCTTCTATTTGAGTCTGTAGTAGGTTGTCAAGACAGTTGTTTTCATCTTTTTGTCAGAGTCTGTGGGTTTCATTTGAGTGGGAGTTTGTTGATTTCTTTTCTTAGGATCTGTATGTAGTTGTAATCAAGTGTTTTACTTTGTGAAAATTGAAAATTTCCAAAAATATTTTTCTATTCTTATATGCCAGAACTGCGCTAGGTCTGATTCATGCTGGGTCATGATACGCAGGCAATCTCCATATGATTCGACCATAACTAAAATAAGGAAACATAGGAAAAGAAATTAAAGAAAACCATGAGAGAAACAACGGTAAAATAAGGGAGAGAATTATAAAACAAAGGAAGGTAGTCAAAAACAAGCTAAGCAAACGAAAGGGGAAGAAGAAAAAGAAAACACGAGAGAAAAGAAAATTAAACATAGGATAGAAGCCGGGATGACGCAAGCAGCCAATCCAGTGCATGATAGAAACCAATAACTGTTTAGGTGCATTCATCCCCGAATATGTGGTTGCCTATATTTTGAAGCCTAACGGCTAATAATTTTGGTGATTGTTTATCCAATCCAGACAGGTGGTTAGTTTGCAGCATTCTAGCAACCAACCCCTATAACACTCGGTCCAAAAGCAAGCTGACTATGGCCAATCAAGAACCCGAAGCAAGTAACATTGATCCCTCAAAAGAGGTGGAAGATTTGGATGTCACCGTAATGAATGAAGAGATTTAAAAACTGAAGCAGCAGATGGCTGAAATGTATCAGGCATGGGTAAGAGGGCAGCCACCACCAGCTTATCCTGCCAACCCGACCTTCATCCCACTATTAGCCAAGCACATGACCACCCTATCACTGATCCACCCCCAAGCTTCCCCATTTACCAACAATACCAGGGCACAACCTCCCAGACACCACCAGCTCTACCACCTAAAGTTGTTCCACACCCCCCAATCCACTAGTCGCTCCTATCTTTGTGGCACATCTTCCCACCACACTCCACAGATCGTCCAGTGAACCTTTGTTCCAAGCTCATGATAGCCAGTATTACCCCCCAGAACCCGACTCATACGCTCCCTATTTTGAAATCCCTGTAGAGGCTGAAAAACCACCAGAAACGTCCGAGCAAGATGAGGTGCTTAGGAAAGTCAAAAGTCTAGAGCAATAATTCAGAGATATGCGAGGGTTGGGAGGCCAAGAGAGTGTGGCATACAAAGACCTTTGTTTGTTCCCAGATGTACAATTTTTGCTGGGCCTTAAGATGCCCAAGTTCAACTTATACGATGTGCATGGTGATCCAGTGGCACACCTAAGGGGTTTCTGCAACAATATGAGAGGGGCAGGCGGGAAAGACGAATTACCGATGGCTTACTTCAGTCAAAGTTTAAATGGGTAATCTTTGGAATGGTACACCCGACAAGATCATGCTCGGTGGTACACATGGGAAAATCTAGCTCAAGCATTCGCCCGTCATTTTCAGTACAATCTTGAAATTAATCTGGATCGTTTGTCTTTGATAAAACTGGAAAAGAAGCACAATGAGAGCTTCAGAGAGTATGGCTTCCATTGGAGCGAGTAGGCAGCAAGGGTCGACCCGCCAATGAAGGAAAGCAAAATAGTAGATTACTTCTTGCAAGATTTGGAGCCTACATATTTTGGTCACCTGGTATTGGCAGTGGGCAAATCCTTTAATGAGGTAGTGAAAATGGTGAGCATGGTAGAAGAGGGACTCAAATCTAACAAGATTATGAGTTATTCAGCAATCAAAGCAACCAACCAGGCAATCCAAAGCGGGATCGGGGAGCAATTGGAAAGAAGAAGAAAAAGGAAGAGGTAGCGACAATTGACTCAAGGACTTGGTTTGGGCCCCAGGGTCCATCCCATTATGACCAGCTTTGACCTCGTCATAGAACCTATCCTCACACTCTATATAGCCCACCACAACACTACTACCTACCTTCCGTCCACCGTTTTTCCGTCCATCATACACAAACATACACTCAACCGCCCATGCACATTGGCATACGACAACCCTATAGAATAATTACCCATCTCCACAAAATAACTATTAACCTCTAAGAGCCTACCAACACCACCACCACCACCCCCCCCAAGACCAGCTTTCCGGGACAACCAAGCTTTAAAGAATGAGAGATAGCAGAAGAAGAAAACATTCACTCCATTGGGGGAATCATATACCATCTTATTCCACAGGTTTAGGCAGTTAGATACATTGAGGCCGATTGAAGCAAAATTGCCAATTCTTCCTCTGATAAATCTGGACTATTCTATCAGTTGTGAGTATTTCTGGTGCCCCGAGGCATAACACAGAGAAAGGTTAGAATCTGAAGGGTGCTATTCAAGAGCTCATTGATTCACATAAGATTGAGGTGCAAGCTCTGAAAGCACCCAACATTAATCAAAACCCCCTGCATGTTCATCAAAAGAAAAATATGATTGAGATAGTGCACAAAGAGGGAGAGCCCAAAAATCCTTCGAAAGCTGTCATGATGATCCAAGCCAGTGAGCGGAAGCTGATTGAAAATCAAACAAGCAAGATGTCTATGCTTAAGTTGAGTGGAATAAGCAGTGGGCCTTTCACAGTATTTAAGAAGGAATCACCGAGAGATAGGATGGTGAAACAAGAAAATGCAAAAGTGGTGGTACCAGGGGTGGCAAACAAACCTTTGGTTGTTGTGGAAGGCGCTCGCACAGAGCTCGTTGTTATCAAACCTGTAACTCAGCTACCAATAATTAGCAGCAAGGTCTTCCCTCGGAATTATGACTGAGTAACAATGACATACAAAGGGAAAGAGGTTAGAGAAGAAGTTTGTGAGACCCACGAATTGACCCGATCGGGGAGGTGCTTTGCCTTAGAATAATTGAGAAAACCTAAACCGATCAAGAATAAATCAGTGTTGATAAAGAAAACTGTGAGTGAAGAGGAAGCAGAAGAGATTATGAAGAAGATGAAAATGCAAGATTATTCTATTGTGGAATAATTGAGGAAGACGCTTGCTCAAATCTCGTTGTTATCATTGTTTATTTATTCGGACGAGCATCGTTGGGCGTTGATGAAGATATTGAATGAGGCCCATGTTCCTAATAAATCACGGTCAATCACTTGGAAAATATAGCTAACAATATTTTTGAGGTAAACAGAGTCACTTTTTCGGATGATGAATTGACCGTAGAAGGCACCGAGCATAATAGAGCCCTCTATCTCACGGTAAAGTGCGAAGATTCCGTAGTTACTCGAGTGTTGGTTGAAAATGGTTCAAGTGCGAGTATTTTCCCTCTTTCCACGTTGCACAAACTGAAGGTGTATTATGTAAGAATCCACAAGAACAGCATTTGTGTGCGAGGGAAAAGATTCGGTCGGTGAGATAATGCTCGAACTGACAATCGGACCGGTTGATTTTACCATGGAATTCCAAGTGCTGGATGTGGCTATTTCCTACAACCTGCTGCTAGAGTGACCCTGGATCCATGCAGCTAAAGAAGTCCCCTCTACTTTGCAGCAAATGATGAAATTTGAATGGGACCAACAAGAAACAGTTGTGCATGGTGAAGACCATCTGAATGCTCACAGTGATGCTATTGTGCCACTCATTGAGGTGGATAATGATAAGGGGCCTGGGGTGTATCAGGTTCATAACACGGTATTAGTGAAGAAAGTTCCAGAAGGGGAGTGCATTCCAACACTGAAGCTAGCCGCTGCATCAGTCATGGCGGCTGTTGAAATATTGAGGAAAGGGATTGCTCCAGGAAAGGGTTCGGGAGCGTCACTTTAAGGGATCGTACAACTAGTATCTCTCCCCAAAAACATAGAAACCTTTGGTTTAGGGTTCAAGCCCACAATTGTAGACATAAAGAGGGCCGGAAGAATGAAACAGAAAGCATGGGTCCTCCCCAAGCTCATGTCGCGTCTCTTCAAATCATTTGTGAAGTCTGGCACCAAGAAGTGCCCGACAATGATAAGTACCTGTCTTGTGGTCGGTCTAGATAAAGAATTGCTTGAAAGGTTCGAAAGGTTGTTTGAATATGTGAATGTGGTAGAAGTAGGAGAGGTCTCTAGCAAGGCAGATGTGCAATTTGTCGAGCCGAGTACAAAAGTCAACAATTGGGAAGCAACTCCTCTCCCGACCAGGAAAGAGTTGTGGTAGTTTGCTTTGATTTTTCTTTCCATTACTCTGGATTAGTCCAAGGTTGTAATTCAGAGCCTATGTTCCGTCTCTTTGGATGTGTAAACCCGTCATCTTTCAAATTTCAATGAAATGCAATTTCCTTTTCGTCAGTGCTGCTAATTCTTATTTTTCTTTGCTTCTCTTTTCCTTCTTGTACAGTTATTTTATGATGGCTCCAATGATATGACAAGCATAGGGAATCTTCGGCCCAGTCTTGAAAGCTGGTCTAACTCAAAATTAATAATTCAAGAGATAGAATATGAGGATGAACCAGAATATGATAAGGAAAGGTTGTTTGAAGAAATTAGTAAAGAGTTATGCCACTTTGAGGAAAAACCCAAGACAAACCTAACATGAGCGTAAAGATCAAAGAGGAAGTTACCAAGAAATTTAAGGCAAAGGTCATCGAAGTCACACGATATCCCACCTAGTTAGCCAATGCGTGCCTTTGCCAAAGAAGGATGGTAAAACTAGGGTGTGTGTCGATTATCATGACCTTAATAAACCGAGTCCAAAAGACAACTTCTCACTGCCGAAAATCCACATATTGATTGACAATTGTGCAAAAAATGAGAATGGTTATTTCATAGATTTTTACGCAGGCTATCACCAGATTTTGATGGATGAGGAGGATGCGGAGAAGATAACATTAATCACACAATGGGAACATATTGCTACAGGGTCATGCCCTTCATTCTGAAGAATACTGGGGCAACCTATATGAGAGCAATGACAACTATATTCCATGATATGATACATAGAGAGATTGAGGTCTACGTGGATGACATGATTGTGAAATCCAGGAAACAATTCGACCATGTCAGAGATCTGAGAAAATTCTTCCAGAGGCTCCGCATGTACAACCTCAAGCTCAATCTTGCGAAATGCACATTTGGTGTATCTTTGGGGAAGTTGTTGGGATTCATAGTCAGCCGCTGAGGCATTAAGCTAGAGCCATAAAATATCAAAGCCATACAAGAATTGCCACCTCCATGGAACAAAACTGAGGTGATGAATTTGTTCGGGAGACTAAATTACCTCAGTACATTTATTGCTCAGCTCACGACAACTTGTGAGCCTATCTTTTAGCTATTGAAAAAGGATACTACAGTCAAGTGGACGGAGGAATAACAGGAGGTTTTTGATAAAATAATAGGGTACTTGTAGAACCCATTGGTATTGGTCCCACCAAAACCAGGGAGGCCTTTAATCATGTATCTAATATAACCGGAAGGAAGGAGCGGGCCATATGCTACCTTAGAAAGAAATTCACAGCTTATGAGGATAAGAATACTCATCTGAAAGTATGTGCTTGCCCTAACTCGGGTAGCATAGAAGTTGAAACACTATTTGTCGTGCTGTACTACTTACCTCATCTCATGCATGGACCCGCTGAAGTACATCTTCCAGAAGCCAATGCCCATGGGGAGGCTTGAAAAGTGGCAAATCCTGCTCACTAGGTTCGACATTGTCTATGTGACAAGGATCAATGAAAGCGCAAGCAATAGTTGATCATCTGGCCGAGAATCCGGTGGAGCAAGAATATAAACCTTTAAAGACATACTTCCCGAATGAGGAGGTGATGCATATTGATGAAGTGGAACAGGGTGAGCCATGATGGAAACTGTTTTTTGACGGGGCCGCCGACATAAAAGGCGTCAATATAGGAGCAGTACTCATTTCTGAAACGGGCCACCATTACCCCGTTACAACTCAGCTCTGCTTCTATTGCACTAACAATATGGCAGAATATGAGGCATGCATTTTGGGTCTGAGGTTAGCTAAAGACATGGGTGTCTAGGAAGTCTTTGTCTTGGGGGACTTGAACCTTCTGGTACACCATATTCAAGGGGAATGGGAAATACGAGATTTGAAGCTCATATCATACCGGCAATGTCTACATGAGCTTTGTAAATGATTTCCGATTGGTGGAGTTCAGGTACATCCCAAGAATCCAAAACGAGGTTGTTGATGCCTTGGCTACTTGGTATCAATGTTACATCATCCAGATAAGTCTTATGTTGACCCGCTGCATATCCAAGTCCTTGATCAACATGCTTACTGCAACATGGTGGAAGAGAAGCTTGATGGTGAGCCTTGGTTTCACGACATCAAAGAATATATCAGGATAGGTGTCTACCTGATACAAGCCACAAGTGATAAAAAGAGAACAATTCATCACTTATCAAGCGGGTTTTTCTTCAGTGGAGGGGTATTATACAAAAAAACACCAAATCTTGGGCTGTTAAGATGCATAGATGCTAGACAGTCCACGACCATCATGACCGAGGTACATTTCAGAGTCTGTGGGCCGCACATGAGTGGATATGTTCTGGCAAAGAAGATTCTCCAGGTAGGTTATTATTGTCACACCATGGAGCGAGATTGCATCCGTTTCGTGCTCAAATGTCATCAATTTTAGGTGCATGGAGATTTGATTCACTCCCTGCCATCTGAATTACAGACAATATCTGCCCCATGGCCCTTCGTTGCTTGGGGCATTGATGTCATCAGGCCCATCTAGCCATCAACATCCAATAGGTACAGGTTTATCCCGATGGCTATTGATTATTTCACCAAGTGAGTCGAGGCTAAAACTTTCAAGTCGGTGACCAAGAAAGTCGTGGTTGACTTTGTACATTAAAATATTATTTGCCGGTTTGGAATCCCGAAGATAATCATCATTGACAATGGAGCAAATCTCAATTGTCATTTCATCGAAGAGGTATGTCAGCAATTTAAGATTACACATTGCAATTCCACGCCATACCGCCCCAAGGCGAATGGAGCAGTTGAGGTAGCCAACAAGAACATAAAGAAGATACTTCGAAAAATGGTGGAAGGGTCCAGGCAATGGAAAGAGAAGCTACCCTTCGCATTGTTAGGCTATCACACTACTTTCCGCACCTCAGTAGGGGCAACTCTGTATTTGTTGGTGTATAGCACAGAAGCAGTGATACCGGCAAAAATTGAAATCCCATCCCTTTGGATTATCGCTGAGGCAAATTGATGATGACGATTGGGTCAAAACCAACTTGGAGAAATTGAGTTTAATTGATGAGAAAATATTAGCAGCAGTATGTCACGGAGAGAATGGCCAGAGCATATAACAAGAAGGTGCGTGCAAGAAGGTTTGAAGTGGGCCAGTTGGTATTGAAGCGTATCCTCCCTCATCAGGTGGAGTCAAAGGGCAAGTTTGCCCCAAATTAGCAAGGGTCGTTCATCGTGTCAAGAGTGTTGTCCAGCGAGAAATTGTATCTAACATGTAGAAGGCAAGTACGTAGAAATGGCCATCTATTACGATGCAGCTAAGAGAAACTATGTATGATTTTCATTGATTTAATCATATTTGTTTGTACTTGGCATGTTTTGGAGATTGGAATGACGAATGCATTTTACGCGGCTATCTAAACACTTTATCCTTTATTAATCTTTTTGAGCTTTAATTATTTTCTTTCATACCCCTCTTTCGAAATCGGTAGCAAAATCAGAAACGCAGACATGAGAAATGAGTAAAGGGAAGAAAAAAGAAGAAGAAAGAAGAAAAAAGAAGAAAAAAAAAGGAAGAAAAAAAAAGGAAATAAAAGAAAAGAAAAGAAAAGGAAAGAAACAATAAAACAACAAAAGGAAAAGGGAAGAAACAAAAGAAAATAGTGAGAAGAAGGAGAAAAGAGAAAATCACAACAAAAACAAAGCAATTCTTGTCATATGAACTACATTTGACCTGATTCATTTTAAGGATACGTAGGCAGCCTCATAGTTCGGTCCCATCAAAATAAAAATTCAACAGCCCCCAACCAATAAATTGGGGCAGAAGTTGTGGTTGTTGTAGCAAAATTGATTCCGAAAGTTGTAGTTTTGAACCCATTTGGATTGCTTTCAGCCTTAATACCCTTTTTTCTAACCCTATCCAAAAGCCTACATTACGGTCCAAAGAAAGACCTTCTGATCAGTCTTTAAGAAATGCCAAGTCAAGCAAGAAGACGCGATTCATACCCGGGCCACTATAGTTCGAGCAAGAAAATATGAGAATAAGAGAGTCTTATTGGTGAAAACCATCAAGGGCGCCGTAAGGCGACCGGATTTTAGCAAAAATCAAAATGAGAGAGTCTTATAGGTGAAAACCCTCACGGGCACCGTAAGGCGATCAGATTTGAGAGAAAATCAAAATAAGAGAGTCTTATTGGTGAAAACCCTCATGTGCACCCTAAGGCAAAGGTAAGTCGAGAAATGAACAATTGAAAGAGGTATGTTGGTGAAAAATATGTTCAGAACACCGCATGATGAGAAAGGTCAAGGTTTGGTTAAGAAATGGGGTTAAGGAAGGTCACAACAACTAAGCATGGCAACTGAAAGCCGATCGTTTGGACAGACAGGGCTGACTAAGCCGAAGTGCATTTCATGATCAATGGAACCAATTGTTCCCCACAGATAAGTCTCTTTTCTTTCCCCTTCGGTAGTCACTCAATTCTGAATTCTTTTGTTCTAAAAAAACAACTTAGAGTCATTGCATTTCATTTTCTTTCGAGTCTCCATTCCTCCAAAATGTTCTCAAGGTCAATTTTGTTTGAGCAAGCAAGAGAGAAATTTCAAAGCTTGCTACCAGCTCCCGAATGGAAAAGCACATTGTGGCTAGAACATAACCAAAGGTGGGAGGAGTTAAAATGGGATATGAATAATCACTGAAAGTGCCGTCAGTGAAATGATTAGATAATCTCAGGAAAGATGCAAAGATTCTGGCAAGAGGGTCAGGAAGGTAGCACAACGTTTGGGAACAGAACACTCAGTTCATCTAAGGCCATAGGGTTCAAGGTTCAGCCAACAAATAAGGCGGCTCATAGTCAATTCGGTAAAGTTTGCCACAATGGAGCATGATAGCAGGGACGCCATTTTCAGCAAGAATGCTGCAAGCTAACCACCACATTTCAAACTGACAACATTTTCTTTGATTGAAACAGGGGCAGGAAATTCCGGATGTCTCGAGAAAGTCCTCAATAGGAAAAGCAAGCACCTAGCAGATATGACTGTGAACTTCAGGACCCTCCTGGAAAATGGGACCTCGTTAAAGTTCAAAATAATCGGGAATAGCAAAGGAGCATAAACAGATTTATGATTTTGCGTGTTGAAATAGGATTCACCTAGGAATTGTCAGAACCCTCCTGGAAAATTGGACTCAGTTTAAAATTCAAACAATAACGGGTAGCATAATCTGGCATAAATATTCCCCAATGAATACAAGTCGATTTTAGTTTTGTCGCAGAGATAGGATTCACATAGGAGTCGTCAGGACCCTCCTTGATAATAAGATGTAGCTTTAATTGCTAGATCCCAGCAGATATAACTTAGATTTAAATTTGACTTTAATCAAGAATTGTCAGGACCCTCCTGAATAATGAGACTCATTTTTAAAATTTCCATTAAAAACAAGATTTAGCGTAAGGTCTGTAATTGGAAAGCATGATAAGATTTGATTGTGATTTTTCAGGACCCTCCTGGATAGTGGTATGGAGCCTTAATATTTTCTTAGATAACAAGACATAGCAGAAGTAATACCTTTAGAGGACGTAGCCAGTTTTAGAGTTGTCGTTAGTTAAGAGTTTCCAGGAATGCAACTTTATTATCTTTTTAGATAACCAGATATTTAGCTTTTAAAATTGTCACTTATCTAAGAGTTGTTAGGACTCTCCTGGATAATGGGGTCTAGCTTTAAAATTCTTGGAATATTCGGGAACATGATTCATTTTAACACTCAAATATGTACTCGACTACCAAACTGGGGTAGACAATTTTCTTTGATTTTTCTATTGATGTCACAATTAGGCACCCACCTGGAGAACAAGGAGATACAATTCAAGTTTTTGGCAATCAAGCACCCACCTGGAAAATAAGGGAATATAGTTCAAGTATTGGCGATCACGAATCCACCTAGAGAATAAGGGAATACAATTCAAGTTTTCGGAAATCAGGTTCCCACCTGGTAAACAAGGGAATATAGTTCAAATTTTTGGCAATCAGGCATCCACCTAGAAAACAAGGGAACATAGTTACAAGTTTTGGTAATCAGGCACCCACCTGGAGAATAAGAGATTGCGGTTTCAAGTTTTTGGCAATCAGGCGCCCTCTTGGAGAACAAGGTAATACAGTTCAACTTTTTGGTAATCAGGCGACCACCTGGAGAACAAGGGAATACGATTCAAGTTTTGGAAATCAGGCGGCCACCTGGAGAACAAGGGAATACGATTCAAGTTTCGTAATCAGGTGCCCACCTGGAGAACAATGGAATACAATTTCAAGTTTTGGTAATCAGGAACCCACCTAGAGAACAAGGGAATGCAGTTTCATGTTTTTGGCAATCAGGCGCCAACCTGGAAAACAAGAGAATACAGTTCAAATTTTTGGTAATCCGGAGCCCACCTAGAGAACAAGGGAATACAATTCAGGTTTTCGCAATCAGGCGCCCTTTTGGAGAATAAGGGAATATAGTTTCAAGTTTTGGCAATTAGGCACCCACCTGGAGAATAGGGAAATATAGTTCAAGTTTTGGTAATCAGGCGCCCATCTAGAGAACAATGGAATACAGCTCGAGTTTTTGGCAATCAGGCGCCCACCTGGAAAACAAGGGAATACAATTCAAGTTTGGTAATCAGGCGCCTACCTGGAGAACAAGGGAATACAATTTCAAGATTTGGTAATCAGGCACCCACCTAGAGAACAAGGGAATGCAGTTTCAAGTTTTTGGCAATCATGTGCCCACCTGTAGAAAAAGGAAATATAGTTCAAGTTTTTGGTAATCAGGCGCTCGCCTGGAGAACAAGGGAATACAATTCAATTTTCGGTAATCAGGCGCCCACCTGGAGAACAAGGGAATACGGTTCAAGTTTTGGCAATCAGGTGCCCACCTGGAGAACAAGGAAATACAGTTCAAGTTTTGGCAATCAGGCACCCACCTGGAAAATAAGGGAATACATTTCAAGTTTTGGCAATCATGCTCCCACCTGGGGAACAAGGGAATACAGTTCAAGTTTTGGCAATCAGGCGCCTACCTGGAAAACAAGGAAATATAGTTGAAGTTTTGGCAATCAGGCGCTCACCCAGAGAACAAGGGAATATAATTCAAGTCTTGGTAATCAGGCACCCACTTGGAGAACAAGGAAACACAATTCGAGTTCAGCAATCAGGCATCCACATAGAGAAAGGGAAACATAGCAACCAGGCAACAAGGAGTTTCACAGGAAGAAATACAAGTCAACAAGGATCGAGAGCAAGGTTGAAACATAGATAGGTTCTTTTGTAATCCATATGTTATAGCTTACTCTAGATTCTTTTATTCTAATACGGTGTAATAAGGGGATCTAGCAGGCAGTAGCAGCAGCAGTAGCAACACTGAGATTACAGCTTCATGGTAGTCCCAGCTACCCAACACGTCTGAACTACACTCACCTGATTCATTTTTAGCCAAGGATATGTAGGCAACTTCCAAAGCAGGGTTCGGTCAAGCTTTTCAAATAAAATGCTTCCCACGAAGTATTCAAACTGACAAAAATCGCTCATATCCGCTCACTTTAACTTTGCACGAAAACTCTTCGTGTTTCCTACCAAAGAGGGACAGATGTGAGCATGTGATTGCCCTATATGAATTACTCCTATAAATTCAAGCAAAATAATTTCCTTGAATTATTTGCAGTTTTGTGTATTTTTGTGACATTTTGTATTAATTGTTTGCATTTTGTTTGTGCATTTTAATTAGTGAAAAAATACAAAATGTGTTGCATGTGAATTTTGGAGTTAATTTTGTATTTTTAAAATTGTTTAGTAATTAATTTGTTTTATAAAAAAATCACAAAAATAGTGTAATTTGCACTTTTAATTTTCACTTTTATTTTAAGTAGCTTTCCTTTTAAATTGTTTTTAATTAATTAAGTTGATTATCAGTTAAGATTAATTAGTGCTTTTATAATTAATTTTAAAAAAACCAGAAAAGAGAAAAGGAAAAAGGAATTTTGGACAATTTGTCTTGAAATGAAAATGGAATGAAAGAGACTAGATTTTGGGCCGTTTTTGGTTAATTCTTTCAGCCCAGTGCATAGCCCATCCGGTCCATCCCATGTCCCACCCCATTACCTGGTCAGCCCTATTGACGTCCAAATGACATTGTTTCTAGATAGGGAGCTTTTCTCAATCTTGTCCCTTTGTTTGTTTAATCTAAAGACCATGAAGCCTTTTTTGACATAAAAATGTCCAACCAACCAAGTTCACCATCCTCAACTCTCGTCTCTTTATCTTCTGCCACCACTAGCCACCGCTGGAAGTCATCCCATGGCGGTAGCGAGTCCCCAAATCGCCCCAAATTTGTACCAGGTGACCACCAGACCTCGCTGAATCATATCTCTACCCCCATTTCCCAGCATCCAGTGGAATTCCTCAAATTTCCAATCTAAAAACTAGAATCGCCGAGTTTTCGTTTCTTCAGTTCTTTCTGTTGATTTTGGATCGCTATGTGAGAAAATTATTATTATTTAATGGCTTTGTCAAGAGCCGTTGATTAATATGAGTTTCGATTCATGTCAGATTTGTCGAGGTCCGATCAATTACATGCAATTGGGTAGAGTGCTTTCGTATTTGATTATTAGACTGCAGGAATGGTACTTTCCTTCACTTGGGTCATTGATATTCATTTCTTTTTCATGTTTCATCCTTGTCCATCCACTCCTCCATTTTCCCATTTTTTGGTGATTGGATGACTAATTGTCGCTGTGGGCTGGCTTGTGAACTTGGTTTTTCAATGACAAAAGGAGTTTTTGAGAACTAAAAGGCCCAAGAGGAATTTGATCCTAGGTCTATGGACCTTTTAAGCTTGGGTCAGTCAACCCGGATAGGTCCTTAGTGTGGTAACTAAGTGATATTTTGGGATTAGTTCAGGTATTAGGTTGAAGGAATCTTACTGCAACAGCAATAAGAAGCTTCTATTAGGGGTTTCTATTGAATTTCGGAATTGAAGTGGCCATGACATGGTTAGCAAGTCATAAAATGAGGGACCAAAGAGGTAAATCAAATTCTAAGGTTTGCCCTAATGCTTAGCCTATAAAAGGGCATAAGAATTGAAAAGAGAAAGAGAGTCGGGGGACCTAGAGAGAAATATTCTGAAATTGCTAGGAATTCCATTGGGTTCACTGTCTCAATGAGTGGTTCTGTGTGAATTTTCAGACATTTTAAACTCCTGAAATGAATGTTTATTCCATTAGGTGCTGAAGTTCAAGAAAATACAAAATTACAAAAGATCTTACTGCTTCATTAAGTTTCAGTGACTTTTTGATTCCTTTTCAACTTCTGAAATTATTTTACTTCATCCTAGTGGGAAAGTTTGTGAACTTAGTCATCAAAAGCTCATTTTAAGTTTGGTTGGGTCATGGTTTGTTTGATTTTATCATTTGGAGCTGGTTATGTCTTAATCCTGGGAGTTTGATCTGTTTTGGCTGTTGGTTGGACACCGGCTTTTGCTGTTGATTGTTGATACTTCATTTCTACTTTGCTTTTAAAATTCAAGGTACATGCCCTTGAATTCTGATGATTCTAGGTTTCATAATGAAGAGGAAATGAGAGTTTGAAACATGGCATCAAATCTGTGTTGTTCTTTTACTTTCTTCATGATGTTTATATGCTTAGTCAGTTAATTTAATGTGATTTAGTTGTTTTCAGTTGGATTAGCTAGGTTACTATGTTATAATTAAATTATGGAATGTTGAGGAAAAAGATTGATCAAGCATGGATTAGGGGAAAAGTTTGTGTTTAGGTTATGTTTGCTAAATGTATGGTATTATGGGACTGTTAAAGTCCTGCAACAATAAACATCATTTGAGCATTTGAGTTTTAGTTTTGATCTTGGTTGAAATAGGTGTGCTTGTTCCGTGACAATTTTTTTTGAAACAATTGTGAGGATAAGTATAAGTTGGACACAAATTGAGTGGTGTGCACTCTGTATTTTCAACCAAGTCTGTTAGTTAATTTAAATGTTCAGAAGTCATCCTGTTATTTAATATGTTACTAGATGAAGTTCAGATCTGGTAGCATGAAGTTAATGTACTACTGTGGATGAAGGGCTTAAATTTGTGTTGCGTGCTTCTAGAGAGACTCGATTTCGAGTCACTAACCCCAGCAATAGCACTTTGAAGGATGACCTGAATTATTCAGGGCCCTTCTGTGTTTTATGTGCTTCAATTTGGAGAACCATCAATTCAAAGATAAAAGTATTTTTACGGTTAGTGTGTTGTATAGGGATTGGCCCCTGTGGAAGGAATGATTATTATATAAATGGGTTATATTTTAGGTAACTTGCAGTCATATCAGTTTCTTCTATGTTTAGTAATTGTAAGTCCATTTGTATATTTACTTAATGGTAAGTTTATAGGGATTTGGGCTATCTTGGATTGATGAACCCATTTGTTTGCCATAATGAGCGTTGTAAGGATTCGATCTTGAAGCTCTGGGTTCCCAGCCTCATACGCAAGTTTGATCTTTCTCTGGGCACAAACCTTAAGTCTGCTTCGAAATAGAAGGTTGTTCTTTCTTCAGCCTCTTTTGGGCTTGCGTTTGAGCCCAGTTGCCCTTTCTCTTTAGTACATGAGTCTATCGCATAGCACTTGGGCCTGTGACCAGCTTAGGCCCAAAGCTTTGAATAAAATTTGAAAACAAGACTGGTAGTTTAAGAAGGAAAGGTGCTACTTAGTCGCATGCCCAATTTTACTTTGATGGCACTTATTATTTCTCCTAAGGGTGTATTTTGCTAGTTTACGCCACAATTTGGTCTTACCTTGAGATGATTGGATAGTTGAGTCCCTCTTCCATTAATTGAGGTGAGCCATATCAGTGACACAAATATTTGTAGCCTTTCAAAATTTTGTTTAATTCCCCTTTATAATTTTAATCGAGGTGCGCCACGTCCAAGAAAATATAATAGCAATAGCGTGAACTTCATTTTAATTAATGTTAACTCAACTTTAGAACTTGAGGCATGCCATTTAGCAAATCCCATGGTCTCGTAAAATTAAGAAAATGCGCGATTGCTTTTGGCGTGTTAGTTAAAAATCTACCTTCCTAAACTAGGTGCACACTTATGTGACCCAAATCCAATCCTACCGGTGTTAGAATATGTCGAAGATCGCGGTTGCATTTATGTGACGTTGTTCAAGACGTGTTTTAATAACGTTGAAAATTTCCTAAAATAAAGAAAGTTGTTAAAATGCACATAAGCTAAAACATGTACTGAAATTAGATAATGAGCCAATATAATAGTTGATCGACCGTGCTAGAACCACGGAAATCGGGAATGCCTAACACCTTCTCCCGGGCTAACAGAATTTTTTACTTTGACTTCTAGTTCGCAGACTGTAATACAGAGTCAACCCAACCATTTCTTTGACTTGGGATTTAAACAGGTGACTTGGGACACCATAAATTATCCCAAGTGGCGACTTTGAATTTTTTTTAAATAAATTAATCTCTTTTCGATTGTCCTTTAATTGGAAAAATTCCCTTAACTACGCCCTTATGGGGTGTAGGTAAAAAAAGGAGGTGTGACAGAACTGATGTCGATGGCCTTAGCTATTACGATGTTGCTTCGATCGTGGTTGAAGTAGTATCCATCATAGTTAAAGAAATTTCGAACTGATGTTGGTGGACTTAGCCATTAGGATATTGCTTCGACCATGGTCGAAGTAGTATCCATCGTATTTCGGTCGAGGTCGAACTGATATTGATGGCCTAAGCCATTAGGATGTTGCTTCGACCGTGGCCGAAGTAGCATCCATCATAGTTCAAGCAAGGTCGAACTGATGTCGATGGCCTTTGCCATTATGATGTTGCTTCGACCGTGGTCCAAATAGTATCCATCGTAGTTCAAGCGAGGTCAAATTGATATCGATGGCCTTAGCCATTAAGATGTTGCTTCGACTGTAGTCGAATTAGTATCCATCATGTACAAATTGATTGCGTTTCACATGATGGAGGTGTTCATTAAAATGGAGAACTCTGTTCATACAATGGAGATTACTATATATGCAATGGAATTTTGTTCATGCAACTGGAGGTTGCCTGGTATAGTCCGTTTTACTTTGGCATAGAGGTCGTGTCGATAGGCCGAGGTGATGAATAATGCTTTGATCCACAGGGTGTCCCCTCTTGCCATCTCTTTAAAAACTCCCTGAGAAAACTCGATTGGGACAAAACTCGGGTAAGGGAAAAAGAGTACGACTCAGATAACGCCTTTTAGAAGTGGAAATACTTGAGATGGGCGACATTCCACTTGTTTTGGAGTAGGTTTCCTTTCATCATTTCTAGTTGGAATTCTCCTTTATTTGCCATTGATATGATTTTATATGGTCCATCCCTGTTGGTTCCTAACTTTCCTTCATTTAGGTTTTGTGATGCCAATGTTTTGGCTTTGAGAACGTAATCGCCAACTTTGAGTGAACCTACCTTTGCTTTCTTGTTGTAATATCTCTCTACTTGCTCTTCTGGGCTACCATTCTTATGTGGGCCATATCTCTCCGTTCTTCGACCGTATCTTGGTCTTGCAACCTACTCTTGTTGTTTGCTGCCCCGCTTATATGGGAATATCTCAAGCTAGGCTCCCTAAATTTGACGGCTATGACTTTATCGATCTCGAAGACCAGTAAGTATGGCATTTCTCCTGTATTGGACTTTGGCATAGTTCGATATGCCCATAATACTTCAGGTAATAATTCGGGCCATAGCCCTTTGGCTTCTTCGAGCTTCTTCTTTAATATGTTTAATATCACTTTGTTGGAGGATTTGGCTTGGCCGTTGGCGGCAGCATGATATAGTGTAGAGAGTATCCGCTTGATATGACATTTTTTAAAGAACTCTATTGTATTCATCCCGACAAACTGGGGTTCGTTATTGCAGGTGATTTCTTTGGGGATGCCGAAACAACATGTAATATTCTTTCATATAAAGGTGATGACCTTCTGTTCCCATATCTGGGCGTATGAACCTGGTTCCACCTACTTAGAGAAATAGTCAGTTAAAACCAAAAGGAAACATACCTTTCCTCGTCCTGCCGGAAGGGGGCCGACTATGTACATTCTCCATTTTATAAAGGCCACGGCGAAGTGACAAAATAGAGGAATTTCCCCGCTAAATGTATCATAGAGGAGTATTTTTGGCACTGCTCGCACCTGCGGACATAGTCTGCTGCTTCTTTTTTCATAGTGGGCCAATAGTAGCCAGCACGGATGAGGGGTCGGACGAGGGAGCTGTTCCTTGTATGGGCTCTGCAGTGGCTCTTGTGCACTTTCTCCAGTACTTGCCTTGTTTGATGTGGCCCCAGAACTTGGCTAGGGGACCACCAAATGTCCTCTTGTAGAGGTCGTGATTTCTAGGCTATACCGAGTGGCCTGTGCTCAAAGTTTCTTGGCTTCTTTTTTGTCTTGTGGGTGTGTTCCATCTTGTAATTAGGATACAAGGCAGTTACGCCAGTCCCGGGTTAAATGTAGAGAGAGTACTCGACGTGGTCAATGGAAAAATAAAGGAGGGTGACCACGTTTCCCTTGTTGATATTCCTGGTGGCCGCAGCTAATTTGGCGAGACCATCTGCTTTGACGTTCTATGCCTTGGGGATCTAATCGAAGTGACACTCATCGAACTCAAGCATTAATTTATGGATCTCCGACTGATACTTCTGCATTCTTCGCTATTTGATTTGGAAAGTCCTGGTGACCTGATTTACGACGAGTTGAGAATCGCAACGGAGGACGAGTTGTCGGGTGCCATATTTCAGGGCTAACTTCAGATCTTCAATCACTGTCTCATACTGCCTCTTTGTTAGTCATATCGGGGCACCGTATGGACTGGTGAATTATTTCGCCCGTAGGGAATTCGAGGATGAGTCCTAATCCCGATCCCGAGGCATTCAAAGCATCGTTAGTATAGAGGGTCCAAAGGTCGGTACGTGTGGATGCAGGGAGTGTTTCTTGCTCTGCCTCTGGCAATATTTATGTGCTGAAGTCGACAACGAAATCAACGAGGACATGCGACTTAATCGCGGTTCACAGGTGATAAGTTATGTCGTTCTCACTCAGCTCTATCACCCATTAAGTGAGTCTGCCTGAGAGCTTGGGTTTAAGTAGAATGCCCCTTAGGGGGGAAGGTCGTTATTACTTTTACGGGATTACATTGGAATTATGGTCTAAGCTTGAATGGAGGTGTGACTAGTGCTAGAGCAAGTTTTTCGAGGTAAGGATGCCTCATCTCGGCATATATTAAGGTCTTACTGATATAGTAGATAAGGGATTGCATACCTTTGTTTTCGTGAACCAGGACTGCACTGACAGCTACCTTTGATATGACTAAATACACGAGCAAACATTTGCCTGGGTCGGCTTTGACAAGTAATGCTGGTGAGGACAGATATGCTTTAAATTTCTTCAAAGCTTCGATGCATTACTCATTCCGTTGCAGCCCATGATCATTCCTTAGCATGTTGAAGAATTTGTGACATCTGTCTGAGGATCGTGAAATGAATCTCGACAAGGCGGCTATTCGCCTCGTCAATGTTCGCACCTGTTTCTAGCTAGTCAGTGCTTCAGGTATTGAGTCAATGGATTTGATTTGATTTGGGTTGACTTTAATTCATTGTTGTAATACGAAAAAGCCTAAGAATTTTCCTGAGGCCACGCCGAAAGCACATTTTTCTAGATTCAACTTCATCTCGTACTTCCTCGGTATCTCGAAGGCGTCCTTCAAATGATACATGTGGTCCTCTTTCTTTGCTAACTTTACCAGTATATCATCAATGTAGACCTCATCGTTTTTCCAAGCTGTTCCTTAAACATTTTGGTGACCAAATATTTTGCCAAACTATCGAGGTTTTCTATAGTTTCTTTGCAGGCCTCTGCAACATCTAGGTCCCTGAAGACCTCTGCTGGTAGGTCAGGCTTAGTTCCCGACATGGCTAACTGATATGCCTCTGCGCTTGCTTCTTTTAGTTGTTTGGTATGCGTGCAATCTTGGGTGATTCGGTATAATTCTTGGGCGGTACGTGGCTTGCCTTCAATACTGTATACCCCCCATGGGGTGGGAAATTTGATCACTTGTTAAAAGCTCGATGGGATGACTCTCATGACGTGTATCCAGGGGCATCCTATGATCGCATTATAGGTCGTTCCCTGCTAATGTGGTTTCTAGCGTGACTCCTCCTACTAAGACATGTGGCATTATTTCTTCGGATGTCCGCTCTACTGCATTGTTAAAACCGTTAGTGTTATGCAACACGGTATTATTCTATCCTCAAGTCTCATTTGCATGAGAAATATCGGCGAATAATACACGTGTTGCTTTCGTCGTCTACCGTGATTCTTTTTACATCTGTATCAGCGATGCATAAAGTTATAACTAAAGCATTATAGTGAGGAAAAGACAAACCGTTGACATCTGACTTTTTGAAGATGATACCGTCTTCGAAGTCGTCATACCGTTCGTGGGTGACCGTGCACTTGATTTTGTGCGTGGTGGTAAACTTCACTTGGTTGATCATCGACTCATTGCCACTGGCGATAATCATCTGTATGGTGCGTGCCAGTGATGGCGTCATTGGAGAACCTTGAGAGGGGTCTCGTCCTCTCGTGAAGTTGGCCCTTACTTTGTCACTGAAGAGTTCCTTTAGGTACCCCTGGTTCGACATCCTGACCACCTCTTGTCGCAAGCCTATGCAATCTTCGGTTTGTGTCCCTTTTCCTGGTGGAATTCACAGAGGACATTTGACCTTCTTGTGCTCGGGTCTGATTTTATTTTAGGTGGCCACTGCACCTTTCTGCCCAGCTTCTCCAGTGCGTACACTATGTTTGAAGAGGAAACACAAAAGTTATGAGCAGATAATAGTGGATCCATACCTCTTTCATTCCGAAGGGGTGCGATGTTTCGTAGCATGGCATCCGCATGTCTCGGAGGGCGCAGGTTGGATGTTCTGACGTAAGGAAGATGCCTTTCTCGATTGAAACATTGGAGCTGGTCTCTTCTTCCGTCGATACGTCGATCCCCCCTTGCCTCGACCTGGACTGACGTTAAGCACTGAGTTGGATCGTTAAGATCGTCTTCATCTACCCTTACCTCGGTGCAGTAGGCATTATGGATCTCCTCCCATGTGGTGGATGGGTACTTCATGAGTCCGTTGAGCAATTTCTTGGTTGCTTTCGTTCCGTTCCTATTTAACCCATTTTGGAAAGCTGCAACATCCATTCCATCCGACACATTTGGCAGTCCCATTCATACTTTGTTGAATCAGGCCAGGAAGTCTCGAAGTCCTTCGCCCATTGTTTGCCTGATGGCGAAAATGTCGTGAACCCTAGCTTCGTCCTTTTTAGCTTCTGTGAGCGGTAGCGAATTTGTCTGCCATATCCTTAAATATTGATATAGATCGTGTTGGTAGTTGCCAGTACCATGTCAATGCTCTTCCTGTTAGAGTCTCACCGAACTTTTTTAGCAGCACAGATGGTACTTGCTCCTTTGACGTGTCATTGCCCTTTACCGCGGTGATGTAGTAGATTAGATGATCTTAAGGGTCTGTGGTCCCATCTTATATTCTCAAGTATGGTGGCATTTTGTAGGTTTTCGGGATGGGGTGAGGAGCAGCATCTTCATTGTATGGTTGTTCGACGAATCTACCCATATCGCCTTTTGGTAATAACTTGGGGGCACCGGGTATTTTGTCAACCCGTTCTTGGTGCTCTTTCGTTTTATCACGGAGCGTTTTGTTTTCGTTCTCCATCTTCTCCATTTTCTTCAGAATGATTTTGAGTGCACCGTCGCCTGCATCAATAGTAGTGCGAGTGTCGCTCATTCTTATAGTGCCTGGCTCGCCTATGATGGATGTGATTTATGCCGTTGGTGAAGCTTCGGCATTTCCTTGAGGGGATTTTTCGAGCATGTTGCTTAGAGCGCTTGTCAACCACTCATCTAGAAGCTTTTTGATTGCTGGTGGTGTTTCTTTCGCCGTAGATGTGGAAGCTTCTGTTTCACATAAAATCGACAGATCCTCGTGTAGAGAGGGTGAGATCTCCCCCTCAGATATATCTCTTGGTATTGTATTCTCGGTATCTTCCCTACCGGCTTCATTGAGGGAGTTTAAAAGGTTTTTTGAGACGTCTGCTATTGCCTTCAACCTTGCTTCTTCTTCTGCCATTGTTGGTTCTTATGGGATGTGAAGAACAATGATAGTTGTTTTTTGAGATCCTAGGTGAGAAATATGATTTCGACTATGGAAATCCCCACAAACGGCACCAAATTGTCTGACTCAAAAGATGTTAAACACTCTTTGAACAAATTAATCAAAAAAGATGAAGGAGTTAATCGTAGTAAAAAATAATAGACCCTAGGATAATTAAAAATGTGAATGCTATAGTAGAGGAGATAGAACATCATATAGATGAAGAGTTGAGAGAGAGAAAGGAAAAGCTTGTATTTCATTAACAACTATCTGCCTATTACAAGGGCCTGGATCCCCCTTATATAACCGAGGATCTATCATTTAATCATGAGAACGTCAAAGGAAAAAGTATATCCTATAACGAAGCCGGCGATGACGTGAGGGCGTCTCTCCCTTTCTCCCTGGGACGCCCCCCTATATCAGCATGTAGGTACTAAATAATCGGTTGTGTTACCTTTGAGACGTAATCGACCAAATTTGAACTCATACACTTATATGGATTATTACTGAATTTAACGAAGACGGAGAGAAAAAAACAAATAGAAATCATCAAATATTAACAGAAGAGGAGAGAGTGAGAGAAATAAATAAAAAAAGAAAATAAATTCGACAAAATAACAGAAAGCACAAAATAATGAGCTTGTTCTTAATTGTATTTTAGAAGCTCATTTTTTCTTCCACACGCCTTCTTCCCTCTTTACCTTTTTCTTTCATTTTTTCCCTATCTATCTCTATATGGATAGGAAAAATTTAGAAGCTTTGTTTAATTTCTAGTTTTGCATGCATGCAGAACTGGAAATTAAACAAAACTTTTAGCCTTCAGATTTCTTAATTTTTCCAAGATAGGATTTGGCAATCCGACCGTCACCTCCATTAGGGAAAAAAAGGCCCGGTTTATTTTCTTTTCCGGTTCCGTAAACTATCCGGAGTATTTCCTCTGGCGTCCGGTCGTAGGCAAGGGAGTGTTTGCCGCCGGCCAACACATTCCCTTTTATCTTCCCTTCAGCACCTTCTTTTGGCTTCACAATAAGTCCTTCATCTTTCAATCCTCGGTGTCCTAGCTTGTTCCTCAGCTTTGATATCCGGCTCGTGAATTCTGCCACTGGTATTCCGTAGGGTTCCACCTTCTCTATTGCTCTCTGATATAGTAACGTCCTTAGAACTGCATCTTGCCCTGATTCCACACCTAATAATCCTGCTGCTAACTGGAAATATTCACACCATGTGTATAAGTCATTCCTTATTAGATTTGAATAGAACAGAAAAGAAAAAAAGAACATTTATGATCCCCGCGCGCGATGATGTGGCTTCTTTGTCGTTCTCTAGCTAACCGAGCGTTTATCGAAAATAGTTTCTCAGCCCTTCTAGAAGTAGGGGTAAGGCTGCATACATTTTGTCATCCCTAGACTCCATTTGCAAGAAATTATTGCATTTGTTGTTGTTATTGTTACTTTAGCTGCAAAAGCTTTAGGGGGCATTGATATTGTTTTAGCTATGGATGTCTCAAATCATACTAGTGTGTTTGGTATAATGTAAGGAAGGGCGGATCTAACACAATAATTACTGGTCCATGTGAATCTAGTAACTTTTGTCTAAATTTTGTATTTGTATTGAAAGATCTTTTAAATATACAAGAATATAATTTAGCTTGGAGCTCAATCGTTAATGCTCTTATTATTATATATTAATTTGAAATTTCTTTAGAAACCAATAAACTTAAAAAAAATTAGATCTACCTCTAAGTTATTTTAAAGAAACATTATCCGTAGAACACTGAAATGGAAGGCTAACAATGGTATAAATTCAGCTACTAGACGTGAAAATACAACTGGAGATACATAAGGAATGCTAGCTAGTCAAATGCGCAAAAAAGTGAAATCTGATTCTATATTTCTTTAATGAAAATTATTTGAAGTCAGATTTAATTACTAATCCCTTTTTAATTTAGATAATATATTTTTTTTTACTAGTCAGTTCCAAAAAGATTGATACATTTATATTATTGCAAGTAGTTCAACTTTAAACTCTTCATTTTATCCATTTTATCTTTAATAAGAAGTTTTTATAATCACACAAATATCATGATTCCATAATGCTTTTACCGATTAAGCTTTTAAGATCACAAATAACAAAAATCTTTTTTTTGAACTTTGTGCCAAATTAAACTACTTCATTTAAATTAAAATAGAATGAGTACCTTTTTAGCAGTACAACTCAGGAGTTTAGGATTAGCTCCAACATATCCAGTGAGTCCAACGTAAGGAACAACATATGCTGCAAGAAGAAAGTTAATGTCATTAGCGTATGGATTGAAAGGTGGTTCCAGAGTATGTCCAAATGCATCGTTCATAATTGTGCCAAATGACTCTGCGCTAAGATTTAGCAATGGTCTTGGAAATCCTGCTACTGTCTTCTTGATTGCCCTGCAAATCAATTTGCCATTTGAGTTGATACTAATGTTTTGCACGTACAAATTAACATCATATTCACTGAGGAGTCGTTTAGTAGGGTGTATAAGAATAATGCTTGATAAGGTGTATTAGTAATATAAGGATAAGTAATGCATGAGTTAGACTTTATGTAAAGATTGTTTTTCATTCGTTGTTTGGTATGGTATATTAAAAATTAAAATACATCGCACAATTTTTAAGAAAATCAGTTGTTTACAAAAATATTCTTCATATTCTTTAATTTTAAAGAACTTTAATGATAACTTTATCTTTAACCTTGTTAATGCATATAACAGGGAAAACAGGACTTCAACTAAGAGGTTCAAAAAAGAAAAAAGTTAAAAAAAGATTGTAGTTAGTGGGAATTGAAACGAATAAGCTTACAAAGATTTTAAACTTAGTTGACCACTAAGCTATGCTTTTGGATTATTTTAAGAGAATTCAAAACATAATATATAAAGGTAAAAAAATAAATTTTGCGTTATATATATATTATAATTTTTTAGTAAAGAAGATTTAGATGAGCCCCTTCCGCTCCTTAAAACCGCCCCCGATTAGTAATACCAAAAGCTCATGCATACATTATTTTCTCGAATGCATACCGGACGACCCCTATTAATTGTTTTAAATTGAGGTGAAGAATACCTCAAATGACCAACTTCTTGAAAACCAAACTGGGCAATAATATCTTTAATAAGAGGGCTAAGTTTGGCAATTCCGGCACCAATTGGTGGCGGCCCACCGGCGGCAAGGTCAGGTGAGAAGCTATCTAAGCCACGCCCAAAAGCTGCCCACAAGAAAAATTCAGCTTCTAAATACTCTAAATTCAGTGGAAATTCTAATAAACCCACGTCTGATTTTCCCACATGATAATTATCATTATTATCACAATCCATAAAAAACTCATGATTAGTAGCTTCAATGGCATAACTTAAACTTGGTAGTAGTAGAAGAAGAAAAAATAATGCAGAAAACTGAGCTAGCTTCATGTTGGAAAGAAAAAAAGATAAGTTATTTCTATTGTGTTATGGGTTTATTTTATGTGTTATTTTTGTATTCTCTTTAGACTTCTTCTTTTTCATGCACGGTGTATTTCACTAGGCATTGGTCATGTATAAATTTATACAGAGAGGAAAGAGAAAAAGACAAATGCAAGTAGAAGAAAGAGTAAAATATTGAGAAAACAAGGTGGGAAAGAGGTTTGGCTGAGAAGGATTTGGATCATCATATGGTTGCAATATTAGTGGAGCTTTATGTTAAATTTGACGTTTTCTCTTTTAGTTTGTTGTTTTGGGGGAGGGGAGAGGCGGGGGGGGGGGGGGGGGGAGAATTTTCTGAAAGCATTTTCTGTTGTAGGAAATTTTTTTAGTGTCTTATGTAACTTATACTAGTGTATGAGGTAATTGTTTATTTCACAGTTTTGTGGATTCAGAATTCTGTGAACTCGGGAGTGTAAGATTGTGATCCATAATTTTGTGAGACAAAAAGAAACTTCATACAACTAGTGTTACTTGTATGAGATACAAAATAAAATTTATCTCTTTTGTTCATATGAATAATTTCTTTATTTTAAAACTCAAATCTTTGCAATATATCATAACAAAGGCAGGCCGACAGAACTAGCTATTTACAACTTTATGGCAATGAATTATTGTCATAATCCAAAATCCCACCAATAATCGTAATAGCACATAACCTCAACCTGCTAGGTAAATCAACGTCCAAAATCAACCAAAGAATTACATTACAAATCAAGAGTGCAAATGATTAAAAGTTTTATATAAATACACACAAAAACTCACATATATAGATGTGTGTGTAATATATAATAAGTTTTAATAGGTATTCTTATAGTTGAATTAGTCTAATTTTTTGGTTATTTTTTGGTCGACTTTTAAAATTTAAAACTAAAACCAAATTAAATTCAATAATTTTCGAGCTTTTTTCTGACGGTTTGATTGGCTATTTTTCATAAGTACCATACGGATTGGAATGGGATGGGATGGTTTACACTTCAAAGAAAGGAAGGACTTCCTTCCTAGAAATTTCGTTAAAGTTGTCCAGTCCCACATTGGCAGAAAATGGAAAGTTCTTCGCAGATAGTCACTTCGGTAAAGTGATGACTAAATTATCATTTTTACCAGTAGAAATTTGTTTAGCAGAAGTTTGGTTAGCTGCATGAGTGCATATTAGGAATCAATTAAAGTCAAGGTTCCTAATTAACACTATCGCCAGGTGCAAATCAAGTACTTCCTCCGTTCTAATTTTTCTAATTTATGAAGAGACGGATTCAAGATTTAGAGACTTTTAGTATCAAAATTTTGAACGTAGTATTATTACTTATATTATATAAATATTATATAAATTTAATCGATTTTAATTTCAGTTTGAGTTATTCGTCTTTGGAGCTAATATAAATAAATTGATTGAACAAAAAGATTACGTAACAATTATGATAACTTGGAAACCAAAACATAAAAATTTAACCGGATTATGCATTTTGTACAAGAAAAAAGACTCGTTGTCACTTTGTATTTAGATACTTAAGCCAAAAACGTATATTAATAAGCACTCTAAATAGTAAGTAAGTTTACACACATTTTTCAATTTATATTTTTTATAAAAATTAACTCACTCAATATTATGTACAATTGTCCTACATTAGAGCAATCTAACAACAAAATAAACTTTCGTCATTGATTAAAACAATAACTTATAGAAGGACCCTTTTTATTATTATTATTTATTTATTTTTGTTTCTGCAAATAAATCTCCAAAGTTATGGCCTTGGAAAAAATAATTAATTTTTATTTATCTATTGATAAATCTGGGAGGAGTTAGAAAAGTGCAACAATAAGGATTTCTTTAAATAGATTTGTGAAAGATTTTTTATTATATTTTCTGTTAAATGTTTAAGGAAAAAATAAGGAGAAAAGAATTTCAAAATAAACTAATAAGATCAAAAAGTTAATAGGACATATCAATAAATAAAAAAGAGCAATTATGTAAAGAGAAGGAAGAAAACAAAGTAAAAAAATTGTGACGATCCGGTCCGTCGTCTCGTGAATTGCTGTTTTATTTCTCCTATTTTTGTTTCTTTATGCTTCGTTATCTGTATTTTTAGGTGGTCGATTTGAATAGTTTATGTTCGGAGTGAATTTAATTAGAAATGAGACACTTAGTCTCTTTTAAGAAGGTTTAAGTTGAAAAAGTCAACCGGATGTTGACGTATGAGTTAGAAGTCTCGGATGCGAATTTCGATGGTTCGATTAGCTTCGGGAGGTGATATATGAATTAGGGGTGTGATCGGAAGTGGATTTGGAGGTCCGGTGTAGCATTAGGCTTGAATTGGCGAAGTTAGTATTTTGGTGATTTTCGGTTGATAGGTGCGATTTTGATACAAGGGCCGGATTGGATTTTCGAGAATTTTTTTCGCTTCGTTATATGATTTGAGATGTGTGTGTAAAATTTCAGGTCACTCGGACGTGATTTGGTTGGGTTGTTGATCAAAAATGTGTTTCGGAAGTTTTTGGAAAACTTAGCTTGAATTGATGGTTTTGATGTAAAAATTTCTGAGTTGCGAGAAGTGGGCCCGAGGCTCGGGGTTTTGTTAATTTTGGGATTCTTGATATTTTTCTATTGTTTTCCCCTTGGGTTTTGTTCCTTAGCATATTGTGACGCATTCGTTCTAATTTTGGATAGATTTGACGCTTGTGGAGGCTGATTTAAGGGGCAAAGGCATCGCGAGCTAGAGTTGTAGTCGGTTTGAGGTGAGTAGTGATTGTAAATGATGTCCTGAGGGTTTGAAACCCCATATTGCACGACGTTGCTATGTTGAGGTGAGGCACGCGCTTGATGATAAGCGTGAGGTCGTTTACTAATGGGGATTGTGACTTGGTCAATCCCAATTGATGATTTAGATCGTGTATTTGACTGAAACTTATTTGTTATCATCATGGTTTGGGTTGATGCACATATTTGAGCTTCGTGCCGATTATTTAAAACCTTCGGCGATTTATATCACTATTTCATCACTGGTTTGGTTTATTACTTGAACTCGGTCCTGTTAATATTTACTATTTTACAAACTCAGTCACTTTTACTCGAATTTGAAACTTAATGATATTTCTAAATGATGTTTTGGACAGAGAACTACTGTTTTACTAATGCTCGAGGGGCTTGGGATACTTTTTCGGACTGAGTGAGGCCCGTGGGCCATATGTGAGGGTATGCAGAGTGATATGAGGTCGAGGGCCTGAGATACATTTATACGCCATGAGGTGGCTTGAGCGTTGTGAGGTCGGGTGCCGAGTGATGATGCCACGAGGTGGCTTGATATAGCGCTTGGGCCGTAAGGGGCCCCTCCGGATTCTGCACACCCACAGTGAGCACGGGTACCTATCATGTTCTGAGAGAGAGAGAGAGAGAGAGCCTGAAAGGCTGATACTGTACCGAAAGTGAGCTCGAGGTGCTGATACTGTTCTGAGTGATTGATACTGTACCCGAGGGGCTGATACCGTATTGAGAGTAAGCCCGAGGGGCTGATATTGCTGAGTGATTGATACTATGCCTGAGGGGCGATTCCTACTTGTTACATACCTACTAAATTACCTATTTTACTTGCTTTAAAGGAATTTCATTTGACTTTTTCACTGATTTACCGCTTTAAGTGATTTTACTGCTTGAAATAGAATTGCTTTGTGCTTTACGTGTTTTCTTGCTTTCAGTTACTATTTATAATTATTACTCACTAGGTCGGAGCACTCACATTACTTCCTACACTGTGTGTGCAGATTCAGGTATAGAAGATTTCGCTCCTGATTGCTTATCCTCCCAATCCAAGCAGTGTCTAGGAGACTACGAGGTAGCTGTTGGCGTCCGTAGCCCCGTGCCTCCCTTACCTTATAATTCTAAGTCTTTCAAACTTTTTGTATCAGATTTCGTATTTAGTAGACTTGTATCATGATTCATTAGTTGCTCATGACTTGTGACACCCGGTTTGGGCTGTGTTGGGATGTTCCTCTTCTTTTGATATCGCTATATTTCGCAAATTTGGCTATTATATCATATTTAGAACTGTTATCTATCATGTAACTGCTTATCAAAGGTGTTCGGTTTTGGTCTAGCTGGCCTTGTCTTCACGAGAGGCGCTATCAAGACCGGGTTTGGGAAATAGGTCGTTACAGTTTGGTATCAGAGCCAAAGTTACTAGGTCTCACGAGTCATGAGCGATTTAGTAAAGTCTCGCGGATCAGTACGGAGACGTCTGTATTTATCCTCGAGAGGCTGCAGAACCTTTAGGAAAAGCTTCATATTCTTGAAATTCTTGTCGTGCGACTTTGTGGATCCGAGAACTAAATTTTCTATCATTCTACTCTCATGCATATGGTGAGGACTCGCACTACCGGACGAGGTAGACAACCACCAGTGCCACCCAGTGAGGCCACCAGAGGCCGTGGACGCAGGCGTGGTCGTGGCAGAGGTAGAGAAGGGAGGGCAGCACCTGTTAACCCACCAGCTTCCCCGGCTCCGGATCAGGCTCCAGCAGCAACACCAGTTCAAGAACCAGCTGTGCCCATCGTGATTCTGGGTGTACAGGAGACCTTGGCACAGATCTTGATAGTTTGCATTGCCCTGGCTCAGGCAGTTTCAGCCACCACAGCAGCAACTACTTCACAGGCCAGGGGAGGCAATCAAACCCCCGCTGCTCGCACACTTGAGCTGGTAGTGTAGGGGCTACAGACACCGGAGGCACCTCCAGCCCAGCCGGTTGCACCAGTTCAGGATTTTATGGTACCAGCTATGCCGAATGATGAGCAGCGTCGTCTTGAGAGGTTTGGTAGACTCTAGCCTGCGTCATTCAGTGGTGCTGAAGGTGAGGATGCCCATGGTTTCCTAGATAAATGTCAGTGGATGCTCCGTACATCAGGGATTCTTGAGACTAGTGGTGTGGCATTTACCACCTTTCAGTTTACTAGGATCGCCTTCACTTGGTGGGAGGCGTATGAGAGGCGTAGACCGGTTGGTGCAGCGCCCCTTACTTGGCAGCAGTTCTCCACTCTCTTTTTGGAGAAGTATGTACCACAGTCCCGCAGAGAGGAGCTGTGTAGACAGTTCGAGTGGCTGCGATATAGGGATAAGACCGTGTTATAGTACGAGTCGTGGTTTTCTGATTTGGATCGTCTTGCTATTATAGATGGTTTTGACCGATCGTGACAGGATTAGGATGTTTGTTGATGGCCTTAACTACCATATTTGTATCTTGATGACTAGAGAGAGAGTATGGGTGCTATATTTTAGGAGGGGGTTGATATTGCTCGTGAGATTGAGGCGGTTCGCCGTTAGGATAGAGAGGAGAGAGAGGCCTAGAGGCCTCGAGGTTCTGACAGTTTCAGTGGTGCTCCCTCGAGGAGCTAGTTCCAGCGTGGTAGGGTTCGTTCTTTCAGGCATGCGCAGTCGGCCCGTCTAGAGTATCGTGAGGCATCTTCAGGTCATGGTTATCATGGGTCTCAGCAGAGCCAGCCTTCTCCCAGTGCCCTCCTAGCTTAGAGTACATCTCGTGCCCCATCAGCTCAGGGTTCTTCCATGCCAAGTTCATCAGCTGGTCACTCTGGTGGGAGGGGTTCTCATCAGTCCCCTTTTCCATCACCTAGGAGTTGCTTTTAGTGTGGAGAGTATGGGCATTTGTGGAGGCAATGTCCTCATCGTGATGCCAGTTCGTCCTACTAGAGGGGTCAACCCTCGACTCTGCTCCAATTACTTCGCCACCCTCCAAGCCAGCTAGGGGCGGAGGTCAGGTAACCAGGGGTTGCCCCAGAGGAGGAGGCCGATCAGGCGGAGGCCATGCTCGTTTCTATGCTATGCCAATAGGCCAGATGACATTGCTTCAGATGTTGTCATTATAGGTATCATTTCAGTCTTCCACATAGATTCCTCTACACTATTTGATCCCGGATCCACCTTCTCTTATGTGTCCTCGTATTTTTCTCACTATTTATGTACGTCCCGAGAGTTTCTTGCCTCACCTGTTCATGTATCTACCCTGGTGGGCGATACTATTATTGTAGATCGTGTGTATCTGTCCTGTATTATGACTATTGCGGGTTTGGAGACCCAAGTTGATATATTGCTATTGAGCATGGTAGACTTTGATATTATTTTGGGCATGAATTGGTTATCCCCGCATCATGCTATTCTAGACTATCATGCTAAGACAGTCACGTTGGCTATGCTGGGTGTACCCTGATCGAGTGGGTGTACCCTGATCGAGTGGCGTGGTGTGACTGATTATGTTCCTAGTAGAGTGATATCTTTCCTGAAGGCCCAGCGTATGGTTGGGAAATATTATCTTTCATATCTAGCTTTTGTGCAGGACGTGGGAGCTGAGACTCCCGGTATTGATTTTGTCCTAGTTGTGAGGGATTTTCCCTATGTTTTTCCTGTAGACTTATCTTTCAGGCCACCGCCATATCGTATGTCACCAGTAGAGTTGAAAGAATTAAATGAGTAGCTTTAGGAACTCCTAGATAAGGGGTCATTCGGCCTAGTGTATCACTATGGGGTGCGCCGGTTCTGTTTGTGAAGAAGAAGGATGGCACAATAAGGATGTGCATTGATTAGAGGTAATTGAACAAAGTAACTATCAAGAATAAGTATCCCATGCCTCGAATAGATGATTTATTTGACCAGCTTCAGGGAGCGAGGGTGTTTTCCAAGATTGATCTCCATTCAGGCTATTACCAGTTGAATATCAAGGATTCAGATATCCCTAATACCGGTCTTAGGACTAGATATGGTCACTATGAGTTTCTTGTCACGTCTTTCGGGCTCACCAATGCCCCCGCAGCATTCATGCATTTGATGAACAGTGTATTTCGGCTTTATCTGGATTCGTTTGTTATCGTATTCATTGATGATATTTTTGGTGTACTCGCGTAGCCAGAAGGAGCACGCGAGGCGATTGCAAGTTGTATTACAGAGATTGAGGGAGGAGAATCTTTACGCAAAGTTCTCCAAGTGTGAGTTTTGGCTAAGTTCAGTGGCTTTCTAGGGGCATATGGTCTTCAGCGAGGGTATTCAGGTTGATCCGAAAAAGATAGAGGCGGTTCAGAGTTAGCCTAGACCATTTTTAGCCACATAGATTCGTAGCTTTCTTGGATTGGCAGGTTACTATTGCCGGTTTGTTTAGTGGTTCTCTTCTATCGCGTCGCCCTTGACATGGTTGACTCAGAAGAGTGTTTCATTTGTGTGGTCAGACGAGTGTGAGTAGAACTTTCAGAAGCTCAAAACAGCCTTGACCACAACCCCAGTATTGGTGTTGCCTTCGGTTTCAGGTTCCTACACCGTGTATTGTGATGCTTCAAGAGTTGGGATCGGTTGTGTATTGATGCAGGAGGATAGAGTTATTTCATATGCTCCTCGCCAATTGAATCCCCATGAGAAAAACTACCCCGTTCATGATTTAGAGTTGGCTACTATAGTTTATGCATTTAAGATCTAGAGGCATTATTTGTATGGCGTATCCTGTGAGGTATTCACTAATCATCGCTGTCTTCAGCATCTGTTTAAACAAAAGAACCTTAATTTGAGGCAGTAGAGATGGTTAGAGTTGCTTAAGGATTATGATATCACCATATTGTACCATCCTAGGAAGGCCAATGTGGTGGCCGATGCTTTGAGCCAAAAAGCAGTTAGTATGGGGAGTTTGGAATATATTCTAGTTGGACAGAGACCTCTTGTGGTTAATGTGCAGGCTTTGGCCAATCGGTTCGTGAGGTTGGATATTTCTGAGCCCAGTCGGGTATTGGCTTCCTATGGTATCTCGGTCTTCTTTATAGGATCGCATCAGAGAGCGCTAGTATGATGATCCGCACTTGCTTGTCCGTAGGAACATGGTTCAATATGATGATGCTAGGGATGTGACCGTTGGTTATGATGGAGCGCTGAGGATGCACGGCCGGATTTGCGTGCCCAATGTGGATGGGCATCGGGAGTTAATTCTGGAGGAGGCCTATAGCTTGCGGTATTCCATTCATCCGGGTGCCATAAAGATGTATCACGATCTTAGACAGCATTACTAGTGGAGAGAATGAATAAAGATATCCTGGGATTTGTCGCTCGATGTCTCAATTGTCAATAGGTATGTGAGCATCAGAGATCGGGTGGCTTGCTCTAACAGATGGTTATTCCTGAGTGGAAGTGGGAGAGGGTCACTATGGACTTTGTTGTTGGACTTCCTCGGAGTTTGAAGAAGTTTTATGCTATTTAGGTGATTGTGGATATGCTGACCAACTCTGCGCACTTCATTCCTATTTGTACTACTTATTCTTCAGAACGGCAGGCAGAGATATATATTCGGGAGATTGTTCGGTTGCATGGTTTCCCAGTTTCTATCATCTCAGATCGGGGCACTCAGTTTACTTCCCAATTTTGGCAGTTTGCTAAGAAAGGGTTGGGTACATAGGTACAGTTGAGCATAGCTTTCACCCTCAGACAGACAGGCAGTCCGAGTGCAATATTCAGATATTTGAGGATATGCTACGCGCCTGTGTTATTGATTTCGGAGGGTTATGGGATCGTTTCCTACCACTTACAGAGTTCGCCTACAATAACAGCTACCAATCGAGCATTTATATGGCTCAATATGAGGCTTTGTACGAGAGGGAATGTAGATCTCCAGTAGGTCGGTTCGAGCTCGGTGAGGCTACACTATTAGGGACAGATTTGGTTCAGGATGCTTTAGAGAAAGCGAAGATAATTCAGGAGATACTTCGTAAGGTGAAGTCAAGGCTAAAGAGTTATGCGGATCGAAAGGTTCGAGATGTGCCCTACATGGTGGGTGAGAAGGTTTTGCTGAAGGTTTCGCCCACAAAGGGTGTGATGAGATTCAGAAAGAATGGGAAGTTGAGTGTGCGGTTTTCATTGGGCCTTTTGAGGTGCTTCGGAGGATTGGGGAGGTGGCTTATGAGCTTGCCTTGCCACCCAGCTTATCGGGCGTGCATCCAATTTTCCATGTTTCTACGCTCCGGAAGTATATTAGGTACCCGTCCCATGTTCTAGATTGTAGCACGGTTCAGTTGGACTGTGAATTGACTTATGATGTAGAGCTAGCAGCCATTTTGGAGCGTCATGTTCGGAAGTTGAGGTCAAAGGATGTAGCTTTAGAAAAAGTTCAATAAAGAGGTCGGTCTGTGGATGAGGCTACCTAGAAGACCTAGCAGTAGATGCGTAGCAGATATCCTCACCTATTTGAGGCTTCAGGTATGTTTCTTAACTCGTTCGAGGACGAACGACTGTTTTAGTTGGGGAGGATGTGACGACCTAGCTGGTCGTCTCGTTAGTTACGACTCCATTTCCCCCATTTATACTTCTTTATGCTTCGTTATCCGTGTTTTTAGGTGGTTGAGTTGAATGATTTGAGTTCGGAGTAAACTTGGTAAGAAATGAGACACTTAATCTCTTTTAAGAAAGTTTAAGTTGAAAAAGTCAACCGGGTATTGATTTATGAGTTAGAAGGCGCGGATGCGAATTCCGATGGTTTGGTTAGCTTCGGGGGGTGATTTATGACCTAGAGGTGTGATCGAAAATGGATTTGGAGATCCGGTGTAGCATTAGGCTTGAATTGACGAAGTTAGTGTCACACCTCTTTTTTTTGCCACACAACCCTATTATTAGGTTGAGTTGAAGAGTTTTTCCAATTGAAGTGACGTTTTGAAAAGGTATTATTTATTATTTAGAGTCGCCACTTGAAATTGAATTTTGGTGTTCCAAGTCACCTTTATCGAATCCCTTATCAAATGGAAGATTTGACTCATAATTCATGGTCTACGAAAACAGAAAACTGAGTAAGGAACTCTGTTGACCGAGAGGAAGGTATAAAGCACCCATAGAGTCTCATGGTTCTAGCACGGTCGCTTTCATTGATGAATGTTTGGCTTAAATCAATTCTTGATAATTCTTGTATTTTATTGGTTATGGATTATTTATTACTGCTTAATTAATATTATATTTTATTAATTATTTTGACCAAGATGCGATACGCATACAAACTACTTCATTGAAATTAAATATTAAACCAAGGTACGGAATGTACACATGGTTATAACATAATTATTTTTAAATTTAAAGGCATCGAGACGCGGTAATGCGCACATAACTCTTTTTTTACTTAATCGTATCAATCCGAGGTTCGGGTATGAAGATATGAGCTAATATTTAAAGTACATCTAAAACAATGCTCACTCTTTTCTTATTGTCTATCTCTCAATTCTCTCTTTTCATTTTACTCACTCAATAGTGTCTTTTTCCTTTTCTTCTTTTATCTTTTTCTGTTGCATTCGTCAGATCTTTTCTTCTCAATTTTTTTTGTTCTCCCACTTTCGTTCTTCTTTTTCTCCCCTCTCTCCGTTCTTTTTTTTCTTTGTGATATATGTCCCTTTTATAAAGAGAATATGGTTGGTATGTGATCATGTGTAAAGAAGTTAGAGTTAGAGTTGGAGTGGGAAAATTGAATTGAGAATATCATAGGGAGTAGTTAGGATAATCAAATTTTTTTTGAATCTTTTAAGATTTATCCCTTTTTAATTTTATTATTTATTTTTATTTTTATTTTATTTTAAAAGATAAATTAAACTTATAAATATAAGGAGATTAACCAACATTTCTTACAATATAATTTTTTTTACATATTTACATGTACTTTAAATAATACTAAAAGAAAAATATAAATTACTTACTAAAATTATAACTAAATGAAACCAAATATATAAACAAACAAACAAACAACAACCCAGTATAATCCCACTTAGTGGGGTCTAGGGAGGGTAGTATGTACGCAGACCTTACCCCTACCCTTGGGTAGAGAGGCTGTTTCCAAATAGACCCCCGGCGTCCTTCCCTCCAAGAACTTCCCACCTTGCTCTTGGGGAGACTCGAACTCACAACCTCTCGGTTGGAAGCGGGGGTTGCTTATCATAAGAGCAACCCCTCTTGCCTTTGAAACCAAATATATATATATATATATATATATATTTGTTAATTTTCTTCTTCTCTTTACAAATAGAAATAAAATTTGTACTATAAGCATGTGAATGTTTTTTGTAGTTTTTTTATAATAAACCTATTAAGAGAATGAAAAAGTTTAAAATATCAACATTAGATCTAAAAAGGTATATTTACACTAAAATAATATAAAATCTGGGTGTGGTCAAAAATTAGGTATTCACATCATGTCCCTCTTTGCTTGGAAACATAAAGAGTTTTCAGGCAAAGAAAAATGAACAAAGTGGCTGATTTTTTACCTCACTATCATTTGAAAAGGAAAACAAGAAAAAAGAAAAAAGGTGCGATCGAGCCTTGGTTTTAGGTAGCCTACATATCCCGGGTTATAAGGGAATCATGTCACGTATAGTTCAAGTTGAAAGAAGAGTGATGGAGTATACTTATATGGAGAGTCCACTGAGGTTCCGTCGAGGTTCCGATTCGCGGTTCCTACCATTACATCAAAATGAAAAGAAAATTACATACTCTTGGAATCTAAGAGTTGCAAAATTCCAATCTAAATGCCATTTGGAGTCTTGTCTTGATTCTTGATTTTCTTCTCCAGTGACTTTGGATTGAAACTCGATGCTCTCGATGCAACAGACTATGAAATATTTTTTCTTGCTTGTTTCTTGGTCCGATGTTGGGAAGAAAGATCTTGACCATATTTCTTCGCATGCATTACGCCAAAGCTGGTTGCGGATGGTATTAAGATCAAACATTCCACTTTCTCTGGAAATAACTAAAATCCTATTTTTACACATCAAATTCGTGCTTTGCAGAAAAACCTACAAGCCAACACAAACAAACAAAATGAACAAAAATTTTCAACCCCAATTTGCATTAGGAAATTTTTGTGAGTTATTGAAAACACATTAAACTATCATTGCTATTGCAGAATAAAGATGAAAAAGATTTGTTTTAATAATAGGGAATGTTATACCATGTGTTAATAGGAAGGAGGCAACCAAGGGGTGCAGTACCCTGTGTTGACGATAAGATGAGGCCCATAGCATCTACTAGGGGATGTTGCACCCTATGTAGGTAGAAAGTAATGCGACCAAGGGATGTAGTACCATCTGTTGGCAATAAGATGAGACTCGTGGCACTCTAAAAGGCAACTAGGGGATGTCGTACCCTATGTTTGCAACAAGAAATAAGGCAACCAGGGGATGTAATACCCTGTGTTGGAAATAAAATGAGGCTCGTGGCACCCTAAATTGCTACTAGGGAATGTCGTACCCTATGTAGAAAATAATGCATCCAGGGGATGTAGTACCCTGTGTTGGCAATAAAATGAGGCTCGTGGCACTCTGAAATGCTACTAGGGGATGTCGTACCCTATGTAAAAAATAATATAGTCGGGGGATGTAGTACCCCATGTTGACAATAAAATGAGGCTCGTGACACTCTGAAATGCTACTAGGGGATATCGTACCCTATGTAAAAAATAATGCAGTTAGGGGATGTAGTACTATGTGTTGGCAATAAAATAAGGCTCGTGGTACCCTGAAATGCAATTAGGGGATGTCGTACCCTAATTTGGCAGAAAATAATGCAACCAGGGGATGTAGTACCCTGTGTTGGAAGTATGATGAGGATCGTGGCACTCTGAAATGCTACTAGGGAATGTTGCACCCTATGTAAAAAATAATGAAACCAGGGGATGTAGTACCCTGTGTTGAAGATAGGGTGTTGGTCCCCTATAATGAAACTAAAACAACATGCTTGCATGTTTATTGGAAGGAAATCATAGATTTGAGAACTCCACTTGGTGGTGTTCGTACTTCCACGAATTGTTTCACTAAACTATTTTGTTCCTGTTCTAAACATAGAAAGATTCGTTAGTTTTAAAATGGTGGTTAGTTTTTGGCCTTGATTTCTTGAGCGACTTGACCTTGCGTCCCTTATACTTGTTAGGAAAACCGACCTTGTTGATGATCGTACAAACTGTCGGGAGATTCTGACTTCACTCTATGAAGATCTTCTTTCTCAACATCAATACCTGACTATTTTGCGCGTCTCACCATTTGTGTCTTTTGTGAAAACAACCTTGTTTCCGAAAACAACTTTTGATGAGTAACTTTTGTTGACCTTTGAAACATTGCTAAGTCCTTCAAGCCTTTTGCTTGACAAGGAATATCAAAGTTGGCTTTATGGCTTTGCACATACTGTTTATGCCCAGAAATTTTTGCTTCATATAACGAGGAAACTTTAACCAATTTTGTGGCCTTTTTCTCTGCTTTGCTTTTACAAAATTAAACTGAAAGGGACTCGAAAATAATAGTATGAAAGAAAACAAGTAGGTGAACTAATAAGCATTACAACTCAATCAATAAGCTTCACTTTCAGGGGAAGAATAAGAAAAGACTTATCTGGAGGAACATGTTGATTTTAATGAACATGACATGTACTTTGGACTGGATGCCCGATCAATCTAAACCGTCTAATTCTCAAAATATGTTGTAAACTTCACTTTGAAACTAAATTCTTTAACCATGCTTGTGCCGAGATATAAGAAGACCTAAAATCGATCAATGATGCCCTTTGTGGGTTTTCACCAATTGACCTCTCTTGTTTGCCTTTTTATCAACTCACCATCGCCTTATAGTGCATGTCAAGGTTTTCACCAATAAGACTCTCTCATTTGCTTTTCTTGACTCGCCATAGCCTTATAGTGCCCTTTTGAGGGTTTTCACTGATAAGACTCTCTCATTTCTTTTTCTCTTTTGCAATTGTTGAAGTGCCACCCACAGTGTACTGACGTAGCGTTCTCAAAATCTTATCTAAAGGTCTTAAAAAGGAAAGGTAAAAAGAACTACTCAACTGAATTACAACTTTTGGAACCATTTTATGGAACAACCATCGAAAATTAAAATCAAAACATGCCCTAATTTCTTTCAATATTGGGGAAATGTGGATTTTTGTTTGGTGTGGCTGAACTTCAAAGAGAGGCTGCCCACGTATCCTTTTGGAATCAAGTTGAAAGTAGTTTAGAAAAACATTAACTTGTTTTTATGATGATTTTTTTTAAGTACATTGGTTCCAAAAGAGGGTAAGCACAAATAAATATAAACAACGCTTCAAAGGGCTAACTAGGATTGACCAGTGTTTGGGTAGCGAGAATGATAGCCTTTCGGCATCCCAACCTGAGAATATTAAGTATAAACCAAATGCCCCAATAGAAGCATGTCAGACATAGTATCTCTTGACTGCATCTGCATTGACGGATATGTCTGTCACCTTTCCTTCTATATCTACCAAATGTAGAGCTTCTTTCGACAATACTTTCTTGATGAGGTAAGGACCTTTCCAATTTGGGGTGAACTTTACTTTTGCTTCTTTTTGGTGTGGAAAGATGCATTTCAAAACAAGCTGTACTACCTCAAATTTTCTTGGGCGCACTTTCTTATTGTAAGCGCATGCCATTCTTTGTTGGTATAACTGACCAAAACAAACTGCCGCCAAACGCTTTTCATCAATCAAACTCATTTGTTCCAATCGTGACCTCACCCATTCAATGTCTTCAATCCCAGATTCATTAATTATTCGGAGAGAGGGAATCTCAACTTCAGCAGGTATGATCACTTCAGTGCTATAAACTAACAAGTAGGGCATGGCACCAACTGATGTGCGGACAGTTGTCCGGTATCCCAAAATAGCAAAAGGCAATTTCTCGTGCCATTATCTAGACCCTTGGACCATCTTCCTAAGAATCTACTTGATGTTCTTATTTTCAGCTTCAACAACTCCATTAGCTTTGGGTCGATATGGTGTAGAATGGCGATGCTCAATTTTAAACTGTTCACATACCTCCTTCATCAGATGACTATTCAAATTAGCAACATTATCTGTAACAATGGTTTTTGGAATACCGAAATGACAGATGAAGTTGGAGTGAATGAAGTCTACTACTGCTCTCTTGATAACTTCTTTCAATGTTATAGCCTCCACCCATTTGGTGAAGTAATCAATTGCAACCAAGATGATTTTGTTCCCATTTTAAGCTTTTGGCTCAATTGGGCCAATTACGTCCATTCCCCAAGAAACGAAAGGCCAAGGAGCTAACATAGGATACAGCTCTGAAGGAGGCGAGTAAATCAAATCACTGTGAATCTGACACTGGTGGCACTTGAGAACAAAGCGAAAGCAATCTCGCTCCATAGTAAGCCAATAATATCCTACCCGAAGGATCTTCTTTGCTAGAACAAATCCATTCATGTGCGGACCACAAACTCCCGAATGCACCTCGTTCATAATCATTTGAGCTTCTTTGGCATCCACACATCTCAATAAATTTAAATTTGGGGTCCTTTTGTATAGGATTTCCCCGCTAAAAAAGAAACCATTAGAGAGTCACCTAATAGTTCTCTTTTGATCCCTATTTGCATGTTTCGGATATTCTTTTGTTTTCAAAAACTGTTTAAGATAACGGTACCATGGTTATCCATATAGTTCCGCTTCAATTGTATTTCAATAACCATGTTGATCCCGAATTTGAATTTCCAAGGGGTCAATGTGAGTATTACCTGGATATGGAAGCATTGAGGCCAGGGTGGCCAAGGCATCAGCTAATTCATTGTGAAACCTGGGAATGCATCTGAACTCAATGGACTTTAATCTCTTGCTAAGATCTTCCACACATTGTTATATGGAATGAGCTTGATGTCTCGAGTCTCCCAATCACCTTGAGCTTGCAGAATAAGCAAATTTGAATCTCCCATTACCAACAGTTCATGCACATTTAGGTTTATTGCCATGTTCAAACCCATGATGCAAGCTTCATATTCTGTCGTGATGTTCGTACAGAAGAAGCCAAGTCATGCTGTGGCAGGGTAATGTTGCCCAGTAGGTGATACGAGAATTGCCCCGATCCCTACGCCTTTAATGTTGAAAACCCCATCTAAGTATAGTTTCCAAACTTGACTGTCATCTTAGACTTCTTCTTCAACTAAATTAAACTCTTCATTTGGGAAGTATGTGTTCAAAGATTCATACTCATCATACACCGAGTTTTCTGCCAGATGATCAGCCAAAGCTTGTGCCTTCATGGAAGCGCGAGTGACATAAACGATATCAAATTTTGTGAGCAAGATTTTCCACTTTGTCAATCTGCCAGTTGGCATCGGCTTCTGAAAAATGTACTTGAGGAGATCCATTCGGGATATGAGGTAAGTTGTATAGGCCCAAAGATAATGCCTAAGCTTTTGAGTGACCCGGGTTAAGGCACAACTTGTCCTTTCTAAAAGAGTGTATTTGGCCTCATAAGTGGTAACTTTTTGCTCAGATAATATATTGCTTGTTCCTTTTTTTTACTGTGGCATCATGTTGACCCAGAACAAAATCAAAAGAACTATCTGTTACTGACAGATATAAAAACAAAGGCCTACCAGGTTCTAGCGGGACCAAAACAGGAGGATTTGACAAATATTCCTTGATCTTATCAAAAGATTCTTGGCACTCATCTTTCCATTTGATAGCGGCGTTCTTTTTCAACAACTTGAAAATAGGCTTGTATGTGGTTGTAAGTTGTGCAATGAACCTGCTGATGTAGTTCAACCTCCTGAGCAAACTCATGACTTATTTTTTATTCTTCGGCGGAGGCAGCTCTAGAATGGTCTTTATCTTGGAGGGATCTAACTCAATGCCTCATCGACTAACTATAAAACCTAAAAGCTATAAGTAAATTCGAATGCGCATTTGGCTTGATTGAGTTTGAGATTGTACCTTCGTAGCCTTTCAAAGAACTTTTTCAAGTCTTTCACATGATCATCTCGTGTTCTAGACTTAATGATCACATCATCAACATACACCTCAATCTCTTTGTGCATCATGTCATGGAATATGGTAGTCATGGCCCTCATGTAAGTTGCTCATGTATTCTTCAAACCAAATGGCATGACCCTATAATAATAGGTTCCCCATGGAATGGTGAAGGCGGTCTTTTCTGCATCTTCTTCATCCATCAGAATTTGGCGATACCCGGCATAACAATCCAGAAAAGATTGGATCTCATGTTTAGCACAATTGTCAACAAGCATATGAATGTTGGGTAAGGGAAAGTTGTCTTTTGGACTTGCTTTGTTTAAATCATTATAGTCAACACAAAGTATGATTTTCCCATCCTTCTTTACCACTGGCAGAACATTTGCTAACCATGTAGTATATCGGACGACCCTGATCACATTTGCACTTAGTTGCTTCGTGACTTCTTCCTTAATATTATCACTCAGATCTGTCTTAAACTTCCTTCATTTTTGTTGGATTGGTGGAAAATTAGGAAATATGGGAAGCTTATGGACCACTAAATCAGCACTCAAAACCGGCATGCCATCATACGACCAAGAAAATACATTTCTATATTCAAACAAAACTTGAATTATGGCATCTCTCGTCCTTTGTTCAGTATGAATGCTTATTTTTGTTTCACTGATTTCTTCAGGACTTCCCAGGTTAATTTTCTCAGTTTCATTTAGATTAGGCTTAGGCTTATTCTCATATTGATCCAATTATCTTTTTATTTCCTTAAAGGACTCATCTTCATCATACTCAACTTCTTGATTCATTATTTCGAGATTAGACAATTAAGATCAGGGCATGAATTTCGCGTGCATGTCATGTTTTTAAAGCCAACATTAACGAAACTAAAAATGATGAGAAATTAACAAAAATTAAGGAAAGGAAAAGACAGAATTCTACTATAAAACTGGAACTTCATTTCATTATATTTGAAAGGATAGAAGGTTTAACATCAAAACAAAGCAATTAAACTAAAGCATATGAATTACAACCCTTAAAATAATCCAAATACAAAAAAAGCAACAAAACAGACTACCAAGACTCCTTCCTGATGGGAAGAGGAATTGCTTCCCAGTTGTTGAGCGAGGTATCTGGGCCAATCAGTTGAACACTTGCACGGCTAGGGCCCTCACCATGTTGATTCCATGGAACATCTCCTTGAGACCCTGGCAAACTTCATTAATGTCATCTTGAGCAGAAAGATTTCAAATTGTGGCTTGACAAAAGAGTAGGCAATGTGAGGGATTGGTTTTGACAAATTCCAACCATTCTTTTTGCGAGACTTGGCTCTGTTTATGTCAGCTGATATTGGTTTAAAACCCAAGCCAAATGTATCTTTCTTCAAAGAGGGAGCAATGGGGTTCACAATTCCTTGCAGAAATGATCCTAATTCTTTTCCTAGTTCATAGCCGTTCCTCAACATTAGTGAAACTACCATCATAGATATGGCTGAAAGATGGGTATGCAGAATTGGTTTTCCTTCTTCCACTTGGTCTACCTCAGTCACCTCAAATGTTTGATATATAAGGGATTCACATCCTTCCTTGGCCTCTCTACATGAAATGTAGGGGTCATTATAGACGGATGAGTCGTCCTCCCCATGAACAACAGTTTCTAGCCTATCATATTTGAATTTGACCATTTGATGTAGGGTGGATGGTATGGCTCTGGCCAAATGGATCCACAGCCTTCCCAGAAGAAAATTATATGAGGTTTCATATCCAACAACTGAAAGACAATGTTAAAATCAACCGAGCAAATTATCATGGTGAGTTCAATTTCCCCAATAGTGTCTCTTTTTGAACCATCAAAAGCCCTGATGCTGACACTACTAGTTCGAATTTTGTTAGTGTCTTTGTAGAATAGAAAGAGAGCATACATCTACACTTGAGCCTCTATCAATCATGACCCCTTTTACGTAATGCCCTTCACATTTGACCATAAGATGCGAAGCTTTATTGTGACCATCCCCTTCCTCAGGCAAATTATCATCGCTGAAAGAAATTTTGTTCACCTCAAAGAATCTTTCGGCCATTTTTTCTAGTTGATTCATCGTTGTCTTTTCTGAGACATATGCCTCGTTCAAAGTTTTGATCAACACACGGCGATGTTATTTCGAGTGCAAAAGCATAGATAACAAAGATATCTCAGCAGGGGTTTTCGTTAGTTGATCAATGATTGAGTAGTCTTGCATTTTCATCTTCTTAAGGAATTCCTCCGCTTCTTTTTCTGAAACGGTTTCTTTCACTGGAAAGTGTTTTGTCTCGGCTTGATTAGCTTTTCTCAACTCCTCTGGCGAGTATCACCTTCCAGAGTGGCTCAAGCCTCCCATTTCATCAGTTTATTCCACAAACTCTTTTCCTTTATATGTCATGATAGTATTGTTATAGTTCCAGGGAATAGCTTTTGGGTTTGACACTGGAAGTTGTGCAACAGGTCGGATCACAACTAGCTATGTTATATTTCTCAAAGCATTATTCGTAAAAATCTTTTGAATGCCCCCCAAGGATATAAAGTTTTGGCCCACCCAACTGAACCTCGATATTTTTTGTGCTTCCAGGGACATAGATGACCGTTTTTTCATAACCTGCCAAGTTTGAACTAGAACTCACACCTTTCACAATCAGCGGTTCCAATTGCGGCGGGCTTACTGTCACTTTTGGCTCTGGCCCTATGGTTCCAACAATCATATATGTCTTGTCAGATTGCTTATAATCACAATCATCACAAATTATCCCAATAAAATATGTATTATCATGAGCTGGGAGAGGATTGTTTGTGATATTAGGAGTATCTTCATTGTTTGTCACCATAATTGCCTTTGCTTATGTCCAACAATTTTCAGTACTATGACCTTGGGTGTTAGAAATATACTCACATCTCGCCATTGGAGTCAAAAAATTTTGAATTTGGATTCATATAACGTGGCATGATAGGTTCAATCAATTTCAGCTGCATCAACTTTCAAAATAGGCTTGTATATGATTCTCCAATTGGGGTGAACTCTTTCTTTGGCTTCTGTTCTCTCACATATTCCTGTCTGGGACGAGGATTATATGGTGTTTGAAAAAATTTTTGGAGTTGACGGGAGCCTTGTGGAATCGATGCTCGCCATTGTTGGTGATTGGGAGGCCTAGCATAAGCCTGAGCATTATACACTATGTATTGTTGCAAGAGAAATGAGTATCGGGAGCCCTGAGGCGGATAATAATGTTGAGGAGAATTGGATTGTCCTTGTTTGAATTGCACATATGAATGAACTATTCCTCTTTCAACTCCCTCGAATCCAGACGCCATCATGGATCCTTCCTACTTCTTTTTCCGATTTCCGAAACTGCCTGACCCGCTTTGAATTGCTTGCATGGTCACCTTAATGGATGATTGACTCACCATTTTTCCCAACCTCATGCTATTATCAACTCTATCCCCAATATTTATCGCCTCAGCAAAAGGCTTACCAATGGAGGCCAACATATAATGGAGGTAATCAGGATCCTGAGCTTGGAGAAAGTAGTCAATCATTTCTGCCTCTTTCATTGTTGGTTTGGCCCTAGCAGCCTACTCTCTCCACTTGACTGCATATTCTTTGAAGCTTTCTATAGATTTCTTCTTTATGTTGACAAGAGAGGAGCGGTCTGGCACTATATCAATATTGTAATGAAATTGTTGGACAAAATCTTGAGCCATGTCGTTCCAAACGTGCCTGTGAGGTATGTCTTGATGTATGAACCACTCTGAAGCAATTCCTTTCAAACCTTCCCCAAAATAAGCCATGGGTAATTCTTCTTTGCCCTCTGCTCCCCTCAATTGGTTACAATAATCTTCAAGTGGGCCACAAGATCACTGTGACCATCATACTTGTCAAACTTAGGAGTCTTGAATCCAGGTGGCAAATGAACATGGGGAAACATGCATAAATCATTGAACGAAACACTCTTGTGGCCTCCCAAGCCATGTATGTTACTCATGTTTTGTTCTAAACTCTTCATTTTTCTGGTCATTTCCTCTTGTTCCATATTCTTTTTGGACTTTTCGACCTCGACTGGAATATGGTCTGAGGAGTATGCTTGTATGAATCTGGACCTTGAAAATCAGCTTTGGAGAGTAATGTTGGGTATCATGAGCATTCAATTGTGGATCATTGTCGAGCTTCTGAGCGAGAGCCGGTTGAGGAACGGTGAAAGTAGGGACAATGAGTACAGTATGTGGGTCCTTTCTGAAGGGTGCGGCTGGAGGACGTGGAATTGAGGTATTGGGGATAGTGGGGAGATCAATGCTCGGACTGAATCCAGGTTGGTACAATGGGTTACTTATTATGGAGATAGGCACTTGATTTGCAACTGACACATTATGAAGATTATCCGAAGGCCCCAGAGGTAGTGAGGGCGGTGCCTGTCCATTCACCCAGGCTTGGTACATATCTACAAATTGTTGCTTCAACACTCTTACTTCTTCAACCAGTCCCGAACCTTGTTCGACCAATTGTCCATGGACATCATCATTATCTGACTCATTCTTACTGTTGTTTCCCATTCTACTTTTTCCTTTTGACCTCGTGTTGTAAGGGTGTGTCACCTGTTTAAACCACAAACCAACCACCTCTGTTTAATCTTATTTCTCTAGAAATAATAAACAACAAATGTGTTAGAGTTAGGCATTTTTCAGATATTAATCACATATTGTATGCCATGCACCTAATGCCATTTTCATTTCTAAAATGATTTTGGAAGGCTTCATGATTCATCCAGGCTTGTTGGTTTATTTCCTTTTGAACTTACTGCTCTTTTATTTTATTGTACTTTTTTCAGATTAATTATGGTTGTGATCGCATCCGATGGGGATTGCCTACGTATGATGATGCTGCATGAATCAGACCATCACATAGTTCAGGAGAAATAATAACAATTCTAATGATTTCTTCTTCTTTTTTTAAATAAATAAAAAAACTAAAATATTTTTTCAATTTATTTTTTTATTTTTATATAGAATGAGAGAAAAGGAAATATATATAAATTGGCTCTACCGACTCCAAAGACATAAACATAACTGGAATAAAACAATGATAATTATTAAAAAAGGTCTCCAAAATTAAAAAAGTGACAAATAAATGAAACTAAGAACTAATGGACTGCACTAAAAATTTAATCTTCAATAGCCTTCTTGCTTAAACTGATATCATCAATGGTCTGCATCTCTTGGCCTCCATTGTTCCCTTAAAGTCTCGTACAAATTCTGAAACACTGTCGGCAACTGTGGAATGAGGACACGTGCTTGTTGACCAACTTCGTCATTGTTTAGACAACGATGATCATTATGAACATATGTTGCTTTTTCTGCCAATCGAAGTACCTGCTCTCTAGCTTGCCCCATACTCATGTGACAATTCTGCAACCACATCTGGGTACTGTTGAGGGTGTGCCCCATCTGAGCTTCACGTCGCATATATTCTTCACTGCAATGGTTAAAACACCTCTCTCAATCATCCACTGACGCCGCTCTTCCTCAAAATCTGTGTGCTGATGACCCCTCTTATGCCTTTTTATTTCTTCTAATTATGCATAAAGCTGACTCTTTGAGTGTATCCAGTGGGCTGCTGATCAAACTCCAGTTGTTGCTGGTGCACATCCTCTTCAATGATACTCAAGTCTTCTTGCAACTTATGTATTTCAGCATTTTTGTTCGACTCAACTCTTCTGACTAAGCCAATCGTGTGTTCCAATTCTTTTTCTAAGCGGGCTGCCTCATTTTTAGCATGCTTTAGATCTTTATCCATGACGAGCAAAGCAGATTGAAAATCTTTCTCAATGTTTAAACGATTATGAGCGACTCCGTCTTGATGTTGGGCTTGTTATTTGGTTATAATCATCTGAGCATGCTCCAATTTCTCTTTTAGCTTTTCTATAGTTCTTTGATCATTTCTCCTTCTGTTCGACCCCACAGGCTTATCTCTAAATGATGAAGGATCATGAAACCAAGTAATATATTCAGGGATCACCTCTCCACGATCTCGGTCCTCTACCATCTCATTGAACTTCGAAACTTTACTTGCATACCAAATTTTCATAATTTCCCCTTCGTCATGAGGTTGATCTTTACCAAAATCATAACAAAACTTGCTCATATCTCGTGTTGGTGGCACCTCCTATCATCGTGCAAGTTGGCGCATTACCCGAAGTGGAGCATAAGGTTGAACACCATCCAATCCTATAAGTACCAAATAAGAATGGTATGCAGATTCTCAAATGACCTCTTTCGAGGAAATAAGCGATAGAGGATACAATTTATATCACAGTTCAAATAAATATTAAAGCGGTAAATAAGCGACAAATAGCACATTAGGCTTCCAAACACAATAATATCCAAAACTTGATAAAATCCAAACAAGAATCAATATACAAAGATCGAATCTTATTAATTACTCCCATGCGGAGTGGCCACGGCTGTCACACTTCTTTTTTTTGCCGCACAATCCTATTACGAGGTTGAGTTGAAGAGTTTTTCCAATTGAAGTGACGTTTTAAAAAGGAATTATTTATTATTTAGAGTCGCCACTTAGAATTGAGTTTTGGTGTTCCAAGTCTCCTTTTATTGAATCCCTTATCAAAAGGAAGATGTGACTCCTAATTCATGATCTACGAAAACAGAAAACTGAGTAAGGAATTCTGTTGACCGAGAGGAAGGTGTAAGGCACCCCTCGAGTCCCGTGGTTCTATCACGGTCGCTTTTATTGACTAATGTTTGGCTTAAATCAATTCTTGACTATTCTTATATTATATTGGTTATGGCTTATTTATTACCGCTTAATTAAATATTATATTCTATTAATTATTTTGACCAAGATGCGATATGCACACAAGGTACTTTCTTGAAATTAAATATTAAGCCAAGGTAGGGAATGTACATATGGCTATAATATAATTATTTTTAAATTTAAAGGCATAGAGACGCGGTAATGCGCACATGACCCTCTTTTTACTTAATCGTATCAATCCAAGATTCGGGTATGAAGACATGGGTTAATATTTAAAGTACATCTAAAAATTTTCTAGTATTTTTTAGAGTTATTTTTCTAACTAGTTTAAGTTTATTGTGAACCATCATTTATGGATATGAAATTGTGGAAGAAGTGAAGTTGTCCTAGCTATTCTTGTGGGTTTATTATGAAACAAAAGAAGTGCTAATTAGCAATTTTCGTATTTTGTTCCCTATTTGCAAAAGGGCCTAAAATTCTTTTAAATTCTTTATCAATTTGGATTTTCCCCCCAGGAAAATAACTTAAATCCTAACAGAAACTACAAAATATCTTCACAACCCATAATGACATGAACCCCTAAAAAGATAAACTATTGAATTCCACTTTAAAGCAAATAACCCATTTAATATGAATATTACTCTAATGCCAAAGCAATGGCTTCATGAATGAATTCAACTTCGACAATATTTTTGTTCAAATGATAGACCCCAAAGTTACTTTTAGCTTAAAAACAGTGACACGTCATCTATCAAATCGAAGATGTAAAATAACAGAACAAGAAGTTGGTATCACTTTTAAATTTATAACTACTTCCATGCAACTAAAAAAATAAAGAGGCGAAAGAAAGGACCTTTGACAACAAATTTTTCTTTAATTTATGAAGTAAATACATATGATCTCCAAGATAGAAAACCATACAACGAAGCTCACTTTGAATCGTCGGACCCTTACCTAGAAACCTTGAAGTAAATACCTTGACCTCGCCCTTTTCACGTCCAAATCTGAACAACGAAGACCTCCAGTTTGGGCGGAAAACAATGCTCACTCTTTTCTTGTTGTCTATCTCTCAATTCTCTCTTTTCATTTTACTCACTCAATAGTGTCTTTTTCCTTTTTTTTTTTTTTCTTTTTCTGTTGCATCCGTCGGATCTTTTCTTCTCAATTTTTTTTTGTTCTCCCACTTTCGTTCTTCTTTTTCTCCCCTCTCTTTGTTTTTTTCTTTGTGATATATGTCCCTTTTATATAGGGAATGGGGGTGGTATGTGATCATGTGCAAAAGAGTTAGAGTTGAAGTTTGAGTGGGATAATGGGGTTGAGAAGATCATGGTGAGTAGTTAGGATAATAATTTTTTTTGAATCTTTCAAGATTTATCCTTTTTTGTTTTATTATTATTTTTATTTTTATTATATTTTAAAAGATAAATTAAATTTATAAATATAAGGAGATTAACCAACATTTCTTACAATATAAATTTTTTTTACATATTTACATGTACTTTAAATAATACTAAAAGAAAAACATAAATTACTTATTAAAATTATAATTAAATATCAACATTTGATCTAAAAAGAAATATTTATACTAAAATAATATAAAATTTGGGTATGGTGAAATATTAGGTGTTCACAGTTAGTATTTTAGCGATTTTCGGTTGATAAGTGAGATTTTGACTCAAGGGTCGAATTGGAACTCCGAGAATTTCTATATCTTCCTTAATGTGATTTTGGATGTGTGTAAAATTTCAAGTCATTCGGAGGTGATTTGCTTGGGTTTTTGATAAAAAAATGAGTTTCGGAAGTCTTTGGAAAACTTAGGCTTGGAGCGATGTAAATTGATAGTTTTAACGTAAAAATTTCTGAGTTGCGAGAAGTGGGCCCAGGGCTCAGATTTTAGCTAATTTCAAGATACTTGATATTTTACGATTGTTTTCGCTTGGGTTTTGTTCCCTTAGCATATAGTGACGTATTTGTTATAATTTTGGATAAATTCGATGCGTGTGGAGGCCGATTTGAGGGGTAAAGGCGTCGCGAGTTAGAGTTGTAGCTGGTTCGAGGTGAGTAGCGATTGTAAATGATGTCCTGAGGGTTTGAAACCCCAGATTGCATAACGTACTGCTATGTTGAGGTGAATCACATGCTTGATGATGAGCGTGGGGTCGTTTACTACTAGAAATTATGACTTGGTTTGTCCCGATTGATGATTTTTATCATATATTTAACTGAAACGTATTTGTTATCATAATGATTTGGGCTGATGGCCATATTTGGGCTTCGTGCCGATTATTTGAACCCTTAGGGGATTTTTATCACTATTTCCTCACTGTTTTGATTTATTACTTGAACTTGGTCCTATTAATATTTATTTTTAACAAACTCAGCCACTTTTACTAGGATTAGAAACTTAATAATATTTCTAAATGATATTTTGGGCAGAGAACTACTGTTTTACTAATGCCCCAGGGGCTTGGGATGATTTTTCAGACTGAGTGAAGTTGAGGGCCATATGTGAGGATATGAAGAGTGATCTGAGGCCGAGGGTTTGAGATACATCTATACTCCACAAGGTGGCTTAAGTGATGTGAGGCCGATTGTCGAGTGATGATGCCACGAGGTGGCTTGATATAGCGCTTGGGCCGTTAGGGCCCCTCCAGAGTCTGCACACCCACAGTGAGCGCGGGCACCCATCATGTTCTGAGAGAGAGAGAGAGAGAGTCCAAGGGGTCGATACTGTACCGAGAGTGAGCACGAGGGGCTGATACTGTTTTGAGTGATTGATACTGTGCCTGAGGGGCTTATACCGTACTGAGAGTAAGCTCGAGAGGCTGATACTGGTAAGTGATTGATACTATTCCCGAAGGGCGATTCCTACTTGTTACTTATCTACTAAATTACCTATTTTACTTACTTTAGAAAATTTCATTTGACTTCTTCATTGATTTACTGTTTTAAGTGATTTTATTGCTTGATATAGAATAGCTTTGTGCCTTTGCGTGTTTTCTTGCTTTCATTCATTATCACTTAGTGGGTCGGAGCACTCACATTACTCCTTGCACTGTTTGCGCAGATTCAGGCATAGTAGATTCTGCTCTTGAGTGTTGATCCTCCCAGTCCAGGTAGTGTCTAGGAGACTACCAGGTAGTTGTTGGCGTCCGTAGCCCCGTGCCTCCCTTACTTTATTTTTCTATGTCTTTCGGAATTTTTATATCAGATTTCGTATTTAGCATACTTGTATCGGGATTCATTAGTCACTCATGACTTGTGACACCCCGATTTGGGATGTGTCGCGATATTCCTCTTTTTTTTATATCGCTATATTCCGCAAATTTGGCTATTATATTATGTTTAGAACTGTTATCTATCATTTAACTGCTTATCATATGTGTTTGATTTTTATCTAGTTAGCCTTGTCTTCACGAGAGGTGCCATAATGACTGGGTTCGAAAAATGGGTCGTGACAAAAACCCACACCATTTGGATGAAAATGGTGGTGCCTTGCTAGTGTTTCATTGAGCCATTTTGCTATTGAGGATGACACTTAAAATATTATACATTCATTCTATATATATATATATATATATATATATATATATATATATATATATATATATATACTATTGCATAGTTTTGGCCAAAACTTGCGGGTGGCGTATCATCCCGTCCCTTGCACGTAGATCTGTCCCTGAATTTATGTGGCGGAGTTCGAATTTCAAGTGTCAAAGGAAGGAGTTTTTCTTTGACTATGATTATTTGATATGCCTTTTAGATATTTGAATTGTTAATTATTACTTCATGCATTTCAATTTTCAGCTCGACTAAGAGTTCCGAATCGAAAAAGGAAACTGAACTTGACTTAAGAAGAAGGAAGCGAGTGCCAAAAAAAAACCGCTTTCTTAAGGCTTCAAACTACTAGTCATTAAGACTACTATGAATGAAAAGTAAGGAAGTTATTTTCTTGACTTGGCCTGCGTGCATTATACCTAACCTTTTAACTTGATTTCAATCTCAACAAAGAAATGAAAGCATAACTCTTTGCTCGCTTGCAGCGTCTCTTAGTCTTTTATTTTATCCTGCCTTGTGAAGATCTCTCGGGTGTCTACGGCAGATCCGATCAGTCTCGTGATGAAGAGAAATCTTTTCCAATGTTGAAAGGTATCGTCACGACAACTCAATTTGTCCGGTAAACTACTCGGGGCTCCCCATGGTTTAGTAAAAGGGAGGGGAAATTTTTTTTTCATCCGGGGGTTCATTCATTATGAACTAAAAAGTGGTTGGCTGATTAGTGAGGTCTTAAAAACGTCATAGAATTCATGATCGGCCATTCCATTTTTGCTTTCAGCAAGTAGGCGACGCGAATCTATGCTTTCTATCTTTCAATCGGATACCAATTGCTTGGATGCGTTTGAAAGCCTCGAGATGACTTGTAGAATAAATTCTTTCTAGGTTTGTCTTGTGTCTCCGAAACAAACGGTCCATTTATTGAACCTAGGCACATTTAAGAAATGTGAACCTAGGCACATTTAAGAAAAAAGAAGGGATAATACATAAAATCCCCTATGAACTATATCTGAAATTGCTACGATACACCTTACATATGCGAGGTCCTATTACCCCTCTAAATTATTTTTTTCGTAATTCTTTGCACCTTTATTACTGAGCGGAGCACTGCGTGAGAAAAACTCCTTCAAGCACGTGAAAACTTTAAAGAAAGGGCTCTAACCTGCACGAAATGGCCACGTGCCAATTCCAAAGCTGATTTTCAAGTGCTCTTCATCCCTATTTTATCACCTATTTTCAAGAGCTCCAAATCTAATTTATTGTTCCAAAATTCAACAAAAACTCGACTAAATCTACACCAATCAAGCTCAAATTTCAACTACAACTTCACAACAAGATCACCATCATACCCAGGTGTTCAATTTGGCCAACAACCAAGAATTTTGACAAACCCATTTTTTTGTTCTTTAAGTCTTTTCAAGGTTCAACATTGGTGGATTCAAAATTCTTTTTTCATTTTCGAATTTCTTCAACAATTATGGATTTAGAATGAATTTAGCATTTGAATCTCAACTTTTAAACTTCAATGTCGTCTGAATATGCTCAACACCTCTAATAATTTTTCAAGTACAGTCAAAAATAATTGTCCTTTTCATTTTCCTAAATACAAAATAATATATTAGTACATTTAAATTAAAAAGAAAAGAAAAAGGATGAAAATAAAATAGATTTTTAAAAAGTACAAAATTACATGTGGGCGCGCGTGTATTTCATTATTTGGTTCTCTATGCCACATCAGCATTTAGGATGACATTAATTCCACTTTAAAAAAAGTTTATGGTGATAATAGAACCCCCGCAAAGGTATGGTGTGTCGAAGCAACTATAGTGCAGGTAGGATTTTATGCATTATCCCCAAAAAAAAATTTGAACTTGTGGTGTAAAATGAGGTACATATGTTTTGTGTGGCTATAAATCATTGCATATAAGTAAATCATTTCCAAATATGAAAAGAGGTGATTCTTTTCTGTACGGACAAAAAAAGAAATAAGTTCGCATAAATTGAATCAAAGATAGGATGACTTCTAGTAAGACCAAATACATAAATTTTATTTAAGAAATTTAAAGATTTTATGTCTGAATTCACGATCAAAATTAAAAAATTTGACTCTCGAGATTTGAGCTCTGCTACATAAAATCGGGGCAGAGGGAGTATTAGTGGTTTCTATTCGAGTTGCGCTTATAGGTCTATTAATAAAAACTAAGGATAATTTTTTGTTTTTTTTTGGAACCCCGGGAAAACCCGTAGCTGTTACAGTCTCTGACATAGCCTCTGTCCTTCGGGTGAGCACTTTATGGTGAGCACCTTGTGCGCACTAGGTAAATCCTCCATTGTATAATAGAGCCACACAGGGATATAAACCGTACTAGGCAAGTCTAGTGCGACAGGCTAAGACCTAGAGGGTATTGAGGGAGAATCGAACCTGCGTCGCCCGAAACTAGGGATAATTAGTTAGTATATCTGATATCAAATCATAGTATGGACAATTCTTGTAAATTTATTATCTGTGATCTTAGTTTATATCTTAATCACCGGATAGATTAATAATGAAAAATATAACAAACTGGACATGTTCTCTGCCATCATAGTACAGGCATGGCTTTGATTTATTATAATAGGAGTTGAATCATCTTCATAAATGATATACTACTATATTTGTTTCATAGTGTTTGAGCTAATTTGACTCGGCACGAAGTTTAAGAAAGAAAAAAAAGACTTTTGAAGCTTTTGGTTTAAAAAGTTTAAGGGATAAAAAGTATGTGGGGCCATATCATTTCTGTGGCTATAAAGGCTTCTTATTAAGGACAAAAAAGGTAAAATGAGAGTTTAAAGTTGAACTATTTCCAAATTTAGAAATATGTTATTTATTTTGGAATAGACAAAAAGAAAATAACTCATTTAATATGAAACGGAGGGAGTAATACTTAAGATAAATGAGTTATTTTGCAAGAGGCTCAAAACTTAGCTAAACAACAAGCTCCAGTTTGCCCTTTGGAATCCTCCAAAGAAAGCAAATGAGTTCATTTCTGGGAACTAAGAAGAGTAATTGTATAATAAGGTTTGCAAATCCTACATGGATCGAAACTGGAAAACAAAGAGTTGAGAGCCATTATAGAACAAGAGATCCGAGCACTAAGTAAAGCATACTTTTCTCGGCCTTTTGGCTAAAATCAAGTGTAGTATTTGTTTTTATTAGTTTAATATTTGATATGTGAGTCATCAGTTCATACGATATTAACTCAATTTTTTATGGAAAAAGGTTCATTAAGGTAGCTTACTATTTGGACCTTTGCGTGTCGCCTTGGTCTTGCACTATTGCTTGGGCCTGGCGCACCCCACCAAACAAGTCTGAGTGTTATATGCTTGTTGGGCATATGTTTAATTTATCAAAATCAGCTTAAATAACAATTTACTTTTTCCTATTCGAGTGAGGCTTATTGACATATGTTTAAGCTGTTTAGATGGGACTATAGCTGTCCTTAAGTGAGATCTGACGCAAATGTTCATATATGTTGTCTAGCGGAGCTGGGCCTAAGTCCCTGGTGCGTAGTAATGTAGAGACATAAATAAACAATACAGAATTTAACATGAAAAATCACCTGGCTCATAAAGGAGTAAAAACCATTATTTACCCGTAGGATTTAACCTAAACTCTACTAAGATAAAGAAGCCAAAAAGGTCGGATTTATCCGTGAACCCATGCGCCTCTCCCTAAACTAAGTATAACAAAATTATATTTTCTTCAAATTACTTAAACATATATGCGAGCACCCATTCTCAAAGACTAACCATGTATAAAAAAGTTATATTTTCTTCAAAATTACTTAAATATATATGTGAGCACCCATGCTCAAAAACTCCTCTGATGTACTATCTACGGGTTAAAATTGGCGATTCAAATGTCACTCAGAACAGCCTTATTTTCGGCCAGAAATATAGGTATATATCCGTAAAAATTACTAAAATTTCAAGAAGAATATAACTTCCAACTTAATTCCAAAAGTGTAATAACTTCATGGTAAGAGATTAATGTTAAACCCCTTAAATATAAATTCTAGATCCACCTTTTCACAACAGTGCATTCACCCTCTTTGAAATCTTAGATTTACCTCTGTCTTTCACTACAAGTAACTGCATTGTAAAGGAGTTCCTAGTTCAACCTAGGGGTGTGCATTCGAATCGGTTTATCGATAAATCGAATCGATTATTTGTTACCAAAAATCGAAAAAAACCAAATAGTAAGAATTGAAATCTTATTGAAACGATAACGATAAGCATATGTACAAATTTATAATCGATAAGTAATTATCGATAAGGGTCAAAATCGAATCGATAAATCGAATGCACACCTCTAGACTGTAGACACTTGTTAAATGAGTAATTACCTATTTGCATAGATTAATAAAACATACAGAGTGTATATATATTCCGCTACTATTTTGAAACCAACTATACAATATTATTTTCCCTAATATATACTCTTTCCTTTACCCTAAGCCCCTTACCTTATTATTTCCTCTACCACATGTAAGGAATGATCATATTTAAAGATCAAGGGAATGAAGTTCAAATTAATGAAAAAAGGAATTAGCCATGATGATGTGTTTTGTTTTCTTTTCTTTTTTTTAATACCATTGGAGTGTTGGTGGCATACATCCGATCCCTTACTTTAGTTTTGTTGCATGTGCTTGTTGACATAATTTTTATATTATAAATGGTGTTCGTCTTATTTTAGCTTCTTTTGTCCATATTAATTAGGTGTGTTTTTAGCGATATACTTTCCGTGGAATCCCGCAAATTTTTTTATTGGTGTAATCGATAACCGAATCGATAAGCCTCCAAAATCAATAAATCGAAATCGAAAAAATCAAAACCTTATTGAAACGATAACGATAAGCATATGTACAAATTGATAATCGATAAATAATTATTAATAAAAGTCAAAATCGAATCGATAAATCGAATGCACACCCCTAATTCTACCAATACGACTCTGGTTTTAGCACATATTCGCTGCACTTTAGGAGTGCAAACAGGCCGGCTCAAACCCGGGACCGGACCTGGACCGCGGTCCTGGCGGGCCTGGTGAGCCGGTCCTGGCGGTCCAGGTCCTACCGGTCCAAAAACCCGTGACGGGCCGGTCTTCATCTTCGAACCGTCAGGCCCGGGACTGCCTGGCGGGCCTGGGCCGGTCCTGGCGGGCCCAACGGCTATTTTTTTTTAAAAATCAGTAACGGCTATTTTCAAAAATAGCCGTTTGGAACTTTGTAAAATAGCCATTTGGCCCCCAAACTTTAATTTAACCTCAAATTTTATATAATTACACTTTTTCCCATTTCTCAACTATAAATACCCCCTCATTCTTTCATTTTTATTCACCAATTCATCAATATCTCTCAGTCTCTCTCAAGCTCTCTTTCAATCTTTCTACTACAATTGCTTAATTTATTGTTGAATTCGTGAAAAATTATGAAGTTGAATTGAAGTTTTCAAGTGTTCAACGATTTTTAATTTTCAAGAAGTTTTTCGGTAATCCGGTAAACTCGTTTCAACTCTTACGTGTTAATAATATATTTTGTGTTGTTTAGTTTGCATAATTCTAATTAGTATGGCATTTTCTCTGAAAAAAATATTTGGTAAAGAAAAAGGTAAAACCGGTGAAAGTAGTGGCCATAATACTACCCTTTCCCCGAATCCCCGACCTACAAAAGATAAGCAAGTTGAAAGTAGTCGTCAACCTAGACGTCCTACTCCGCCTCCCGTAATGCTTGATAGTGACCACCCTTATTTTTAATTTACCGATAGTGAATTTCTACATGATGTTGCAGTAGGTGATAGATTAGATGATGAAATTATGAATGCTCTTTATCCTAATGAACCTATCTTAGAGGAAAATGAGGATGATAATGATGATGATGAAACCCAAGCACCAGATTTAGATGATACACCTACTAGTCTTGTTCATAACTCAAGTAATGCACCGGCACACCCACCTGTAGAAACTCCAACTTTTAGTAGACAAGCTGCTAAACGTGCAGAAACATCATTAGTTTGGTATTTTTTTACTCAAGTAAGAGAACAAAATAAGGCTAAGTGTAAAACTTGTGAGAAATTACTTGTTCATAAATATACTGGAGACCGTAGCGGCACAGGTAGTTTGGTTAGGCACATAAATACACCCTAGAGATAGGGCAAGATTTTTTTAAATGCAAGCGCAGCAAGAGGGGACAAGTGTAGATTCTCAAGTTAACCCTAGTACAGGTTCAAATCTAGTTCAACCAAGAATTAATACTGTCAGCGGAGGTATTTTATATTACGATCCAAATAGAGATCGTGAAGAATTAGCAAAAATGATAACTGTTATGTGCTTGCCTTATACTTTTGCTTCTAATCCTAATTGGGTTCATTATATTAGAAGAGTTTTTAATCCTACTTACAAAGGTTGGCCTCGCGCAACAGTTAAGGCCGATATTTATAAATTCAAGCATGAATATGAACAATGTTTGCGCTATTAGTTTACTCATATACCTAATCGTATTTCTATTACAACTGATATTGGTAGAAGTAATAATGGCTGTGATTATCTAACTGTTACAAGTCATTGGATAGATGAGGACTGGACTATGCAAAAACGCATAATTGCATATAGAATAATTAATTCACGTCACACGGGGCAGGTTTATAGCTAACACTGTTTCAGATATATGTAGATACTTTTTGCTTTAGCGATAAAATAATGGCAATTTCTATGGAGAATGCTTCTAGTAACACTAGTGCAATGCTAACACAAACCCCTAAATCTCGCATTTAGTAATATTTTCCATGTTAGATGTATTTGTCATATTTATCATTTAATTGTTGGTGATGGTATGCGAATATTAAATATAGAAATTGAAAAGGTGAGAATGGCTCTTAATTGGCTATTTAATTCGAACCGTAGAACTAGACTTAGAGAGTATTTTAAGAAATGTGATGAATATGGCTTCAGAGAACCTAAACCTTGCCCGACTAGGTGGAATTGCATGTACGAAAGTTTAGTAGTTGCATATGAATATAGAAACCCAATTAATGCTACGTTTAATTCTCGGGTAGGTGGTGAGGATGATGATGAAATGCTAACTACCCAAGGTTGGACTAATGTTAAAATTCTTTTAGAGCTGCAATGTTAAATCCAACAATGAAATTAGGAGGTCCTCATTTTTGGTATTCTAATATTTATAAAGCTTTAGATCTTTCAGAAGAGGAAATTGCTACACTTGCTGATGCAAAAGCATCGATTAAATTTAATGCTTCAAACTGTTTATAATGCTTATAAACAGGAGTTAGAGCATGCTAGGCCAAATATTCCAACCCCTACTTCGTCTAGCTCACAATCGTCTAAAAGATCTGCGGGCTTAACAACTCTTAAATCTTGGACGGAGTTCCGGGGTTCTCAAGGTGATAATTTTGATGAAATTTCACATCTAAATGAGCTTCAAGTTTACTTGTCACATGGACTAGAAAAGGAGAATCCAGACGGCTCTTTCGATCTTTTGGAATGGTGGAAGTCAAGGGAAAAATATTTTCCCGTTCTTGCAAGGATGGCTCGGGATGTTTTATCAATTCAAGCTTCAACTGTTGCATCGGAGAGCGCTTTCAGTCAAGCAAGACTACAAATCGGTGATCATAGAGCGACGATGAGGGAGAGCTTGGAAAAATCGGTGCTTTTTAGAGATTGGATCCGCGCGGAAAGAAGAAACTTTGGCATTGCAGAATTACAACCGGCGATAGATGAAGCATATGAAGAAATGATAGCAGAACTTTCGTAGGATTCGGCTTCGCCCAGAAGTGGTGATGAACAAGCTTCATTTCCACCACCACCAACACAACCTCCTCCCAACCTTGGCGGATTATGAGATTTGTTAGAGATACAATGTAGATTATGATGTAACTTGTACATTAACACATCATCTTTTAGTGTTTTTTCCTTTTAATGATGGTATTAGTACCTTGTTGTGCTCATTCCATTGGGGGAAGGAAGACAAAAAAATATGCCATTTTGGTCAATAAAAATGTTCTTTATCATATCCTTGAATATCTTTTTTCTCAATATTTCTTTGTCTTTACTTCGATATAATCGAATATATATATTACATACAATATATAACATATAATATATACTACAATATAAGAGAATATATATACATTATACATAAGAGATATAATATATATACAATATATACTAATTACTACAAAATAATATATACATAATATATATCAATATATACATAATATATAATACATACTAATTACTACAACACACAATATACATAATATACACTACATACTAATTACTACAACACAATATATACATAATATATATCAATATATACATAATATACAATATATACTAATTACTACAACACAATATATACATAATATACAATATATACTAATTACTACAACACAATATCTACTATACTAATAACTTAGTACACCATATAAAATATATTTTACACTATACTAATAACTACTATACAAGATATTGCCTTAAAGAAAAACCCCGTCAGGCCCTTTAGGCCCGCCCGGCCCTGCCCGCTAGGGCTTAGGCCCGTCACGGGCCGGGCCAGAAGACACCCCTAGTAACAATACAACAATTTATTTCAAGTCATATATGAGAGTGGATTACTATGGACGTAGTTTGGTAAAGAAAATAAAACTGATAGAATCATATTTGTTTCCAAAAAACAATAACTTTATACATACTTAAATAATAAACCACACTTGCTTGAGATTACTTATTGAGTTTTGTTTTGATAAAACATGCAAGAATTAATTAAAGTCATACTTGGAGGTCCTTTATTTTTTTTTTATCATACACTCATCCTTTTTCTTACTTCTAAATTCCAACTCAGACAGCGAGTAGCAAATATTGAGGAAATAATCAAAATGGTCCTTAATATGGAGGCTGATTTAACTTGAAGTCGAAACACAAAAATTAAGTCTTTTATGCCAAATCGATTTCTAAAGCATCGTGCAACAGGATTAGTCGAAGAAAAAAAAAATATGAAGCTTTAACTAAAATATTACCGGTACAAATTTGTTTAGCAGAAGTTTGGTTAGCTTCTTAAGTGCATACTAGGAATCAATTAAAGTCAAGGTTCCTAATTAATTATTTCCAGGTACAAATCAAGTTCTTCCTCCGTTCCAATTTATGCGGCGGAATTCGGATTTTAAGAGTTAAAGGAAGAATTGTTTCTTTAACTGTGATTATTTCATATGCTTTTTAGGTATTTTAAATTGTTAACTATTACTTCATCCATTTTAATTTATGCGAACCTATTTGACTGAATATGTTTAAGAAAGAAAAAATACTTGTGAACTTATGGTTTTTAAAGTAAAACACATATTTTGTGTGGCTATAAATCATTGAATAATCAATAAAGGTAACTTGGTTCCAAATATGAAAAGATGTAATTATTTTTGGCACGGATTAAAATGAAAATAAGTTCATATAAATTGAAATAGAAGGAATATGACTTGTAAGACCAAATGTATAAATTTTATGTCTGAATTCACGATCAAATTTAATATTTTGATTCTCGAAATTCGAGCTCCGCCACATAAATTGGGAGAAAAGAAGTATTAATGTTATTTGTTTGAGTTGCTCTTATAGCTCCATTAATCGAAAAACTAGAGATAATTAGTTTTTATATCTGATATCAAATCAAAGTAGCGACAATCCTTGTGAATTTATTATCTGTCCCGGATTGATTAAGAATGAAAAATATAGCAGCACTTTTCAGCAAGCTGTAGTTTGCCCTCTGGAATCCTTCAAAGAAAGCATAGGAGTTCATCAGGACATGCGACATAAGGTTGTGTGAGGATTGCAAGGTTATTTCAGGTGAGACCCTCGTAATGCATCATAGGCTTTTGGTGATGGACATTGGTATTATGATAAGGAGGAGTAAGAGGTCAGTACGAGGTCGTCCGAGGATTAGGTGGGGCGCCTTGACTAAGGATAAAAATCAGGAGTTGGAAGGAAGGTTATTAGCAATAGGAGCTTGGAGAAGTAGCGGGGACGCAAACACTATGTGGTCGACAACGGTGGACTGTATAAGGAAAGTGGCGAAATAGGTGTTAGGGATATATTCGAGCCGCACCCATGGCCACAAAGGAGACTGGTGGTGGAATACAGTTGTCCAAGGTAAAGTGGAAGCAAAGAAGACGGCTTACCTGAAGTTAGTAAGGAGCATTGTTGAGGAGGAGAGGAGATCAAACAATGAGAGGTATAAGGTAGTTGGGGAGGAGGCGAAGATGGTAGTAACGGAGGCTAAGACTACAACTTTTGCTCGTCTATATGAGGATTCTGGAACAAAGACAGGGAAAATAAGTTATTCCAACTCGCTAAAGTGAGAGAGAGGCCTGCTCGGGATCTGGACAAATTGAGGTGCATAAAAGATGATGACGGCAAAGTTTTGATGGGGGATTTACCATATTAAGAGGAGGTGACATACCTACTTTCATAAACTTTTAAATGAAGAAGGGGATCAGGATATTGTAATACGTAAATTGAGGAATGCTGACAGTCCCCATGAATTACGTTATTGTAGGAACATTGAGGTCGATGAGGTCATGGAGGCGATGGGTAAGATAAGAAGGGCTAGAGCTACCGGCCAGATGAAATTCCGGTTAAACTTTGGAGGTGAGCGGGTAGAGCAGACTTGGAATGGCTTACTAAGTTGTTTAATATTATACTCAAGATTAATAGGATGCCTGAAGAGTAGAGGTGGAGTATAATGTTTCTATTGTATAAGTATAAAGGCGATATCCAGAGCTGTAACAACTATAGTGGTATCAAATTATTGAGTCATACCATGAAAATTTTGCAGAGAGTAGTAGAAATAGGAGTGCGAAGGACAATGTCTATTTCAGACAACCAGTTTGGGTTCATACCGGGACGATCTACTACAGAAGATATCCACCTTATTAGGAGGATGGTGGAACAATACAGGGATAGGAAGAATGATTTTCACATGGTGTTTATTGATCTGGAGAAAGTGTATGATAGGGTTCCTAGGGAGGTCTTATGGAGCTGCTTAGAGACTAAAGGGATTCTGATTGCCTATATTAGGGTAATCAAAGACATGTATGATGGAGCTAAGACTTGTGTTAGGACAGTAGGAGGCAACTCCGAGTTCTTCGGTTGTTACGGGTTTGCACCAAGGGTCTGCGTTCAGCCCATTCCTATTTGTCTTGGTGATGGATGCACTAACTCATCATATTCAAAGAGAGGTGCCATGGTGCATGCTATTTGCTGATGACATAGTTCTAATTGACAAGATACGATACAACATCGACGAGAGGCTAGAGGTTTGGAGACATGCCTTTGAGTCTAAAGGTTTCAAGTTGAGCAGGACGAAGACGGAATACCTCAAGTGCAAATTTGGGGTCAAGCCGACGGAAGCGGGAGTAGATGTGAGGATTGATTCTCAAGTTATTCCCAAGAGGGGTAGTTTTAAGTACCTTGGGTCACTTATTCAGGAGATCAAGGAGATCGATGAGGATGTCACACACCGCATAGGGGTGGGGTGGATGAAGTGGAGGTTAGCATCGGGAGTCCTGTGTGACAAGAAAGTGCCATCGTTACTAAAAGGAAAGTTTTAAAGCAGTGGTTAGACCTTCCATGTTGTATGGGACTGAGTGTTGGCCGGCTAACTCATGCATCCAGAAGATGAAAGTAATAGAGATGAGGATGTTGAGGTGGAGGTGTGGCATACAAGGATGGATAAGATTAGGAATGAAGATATTTGTAACGACCTGACCGGTGGTTTTGAGAATTTTTTTTGCTCGCAAATTCTCGGGCATGGATAGCCCCGTATTATGCATTGTAACTTATGTAAGTCGTCGGTTTTGGTTTTCAGGTTAATCAGAATAGTCATGGAAGGAAGATTCTTAGCTGGAAGCTTTAAATTTGATAGGTTTGACTCAATCTTGACTTTTTAGTATTTGATCTCAGATTTGGACTTTTATGATTTTATTAGCTCCGTTAGATGATTTGGGACTTAGGAGCATAATCAAAATGTAATTTGGAGGTCCGTAGTAGAGGTGAATTGGCAAAATTGGATTTTTGGCGTGCTCAGATTAATAGGTGAGATTTGGACATAATGGTCGGAATGGAATTCCGAAAGTTGCAGTAGTTCCGTTGTGTCATTTGAGATGTGTGTGCAAATTTCAGGTCATTCAGACGTGGTTTGGTTGGGTTTTTTTATCAAAAGCGTAATTTAGAAGATTTTGGAATTCTTAGGCTTGAATCCGATGCAAATTTGGTATTTTGATGTTGTTTTGAGTGTTCCAAAGGTTGGAAAAAGTTTGAATGATATTATGAGATATGTTGGTGTGTTTGGTTGAGGTCCCGAGGGACTCAGATGAGTTTTCGGTGGTCAATCAGGCCATTTCATATTTTCAAAAGTTGCAGAAAACTGCTAAAAGGTTGCAGGAAAGTTGACCTTCGCGTTCGTCATTAGGTCCTCGAATTCGCGAAGGATTAGCTGGTGACTTGAGAATGTAGCCTTTGCGTTCGCGAGGAAGGCTACGCGTTCACGAATGGATGGAGTCTCTTGCATTGCGTTCGCGAGGTTTATGCCGCGTTCGCATAGAAATATGGTGAGCAACTGGGTCCAGGGTGGTTGTTCTTCGCATTCGCAGATGTAGTCGCGTTCGCAGTGAGTTAGAAAGTTAAGCTTTAGCGTTCGCATACTGTTAGTCGCGATTGTGATGGAGGAAGAATTGGTCAACTTGAGTTTGTGCTTCGCAAACGCTAGGCTTTGACTATGTTCGTGAAGAAGGTTATCGATGCCTGGCATAATGTTTAAATAGCCATTGTCCACGATTTTGGGGCTAACTTTCACCATTTTTGGTTGATTTTGGAGCTTTTTTAGAGGATTTGAAGAGGGATTCAAGCGATAGTATCTAAAGGTAAGATTTTTGAATTCAATACTAGATTCTTATATGAATTCTACCTAATTAATCATGGAATTTTAGCCTAGTATTGAAGAACCAGGGTTTGTAATTGGAGACCTAGGATTTGATATTTAAGGGGTCGTTTGTGGTTGGATTTTGGTACATTATATATGTATGAACTCGTGGAAGGATGAAGATTCTATTGATGTGATTTTTATTGGATTTCGAGACGTGGGCCCAAGGGCTGGGTTTGAGTAGTTTCTGGATTTTTTTAATGTAAATTGGATATTTTCGAGTGGGCTTTGTTCCCTTAGCATATTTTAATGGTAATGTACTGATTGTGGATAGATTTGGAGCATTCAGAGGTCGATTCATAAGGGCAAAGCATCACGGGCTAGAGTTTGCACCGGATTGAGGTGAATAATGATTGTAAATGTTGTCCTAAGGTATCAAACCCATATTTGCACATCGTTGTGCTATATTGAGGTGACACACATGCTAGATGACAAGTGTTGGGGTCGTGCATTGTTGGGGATGGTGACTTTGTCCATACCGACTAACTGTTTTACCGTGTATTTGATTGAAAACTATTTGTTATCATCATATTTTAGGCTGAATGCCATATTTGGGCATTGTGCCAACTATTTAAATCCCAAGGGATTTTTATTGCTATATCCTCACTATTTTTGTAACAACCCAACCGGTCATTTTGAGCTCTAGAGCGTTATTCAGCAGTTTAAGGCTATGAGCATCTTTATTTAAGGTATTATGACTTGTACGTGCGGTCAGAATTGAATTTCAAAAAGTTCGGAGTTGATTTGGAAAGAGAATTCTCATTCGGAAGCTTTAAGTTAAAAGAATTAACTAGGATTAGATTTTTGAGCAAACGACCTCAAAATCAGGATTTAAGGGTTTCAGCAGGTTTGTATGATGATTTTGGACTTGGTCATATGTCCGGATCGGGTTTAGGATGATCCGGGAGCGTTTTGGCGCCTATTGTGGAAGTTAGTATTTTGGGAAGAATTTCATAAGTTTGGGTTGAAGTGAATTCTAGCGTTATCAACATCCGTTTGAGATTTGAGTTTGGGAGTAGCTCCGTATGGTGATTCTGGTGTTGGGAGCGCGATCAGAAGTGAATTTCGAGGTCCATAGGTCATTTTGGAGTCATTTGGCTACAAATAAAAATTTGAAGGTTTTTTAGAAGTTTGACCGGAAGTGGACTATTTGATATCAGGCTCGTAATCCAATTCCAAGAGTTGAAGTAGGTCCATAATATTGAATATGACTTGGTATAAAATTTGAGGTTAATCAGACTTGATTTGATAAATTTAAACATTAAAAGTAGAAGTTTGAAATTTCAAAATTCATTAAGCTTGAATCGGAGTGCGATTCATGGTTTTAGCGTTGTTTGATATGATTTGAGGCCTCGAACAGGTCCGTAATGTGTTTTGGGACTGTTGTCATGATTGGTTAGGGTTCCGGGGGCCTCGGGTGGATTCCCATATGGTTAACGGATTGAATTGGAGCGTGAAGGATGAGCTGAATGGGTCTAGTTGTTGGTGTAACCGCTTCTGCAACGGGTTCACCACAGAAGTGGCCCCGCAGAAGCAAGTAAGGGAACTGCAGAAGCGGTTAGAAGTGAAGGGATCAGAGGCCGCAGGTGCAAAGGAATTCCCGCACATGCGTGATCGTAGATGCGGTTGGTGCAGCGCAGAAGCGAGCTGGGGAAGATGGAGGAGGACCGCAGAAGCGGTATTGGAACCTCACCCGCGGAATCGCAGAAGCAGCCAAGTGACCGCGGGTGCGGAAAAGGCTGGAGGTAGTGAGTGTTTTAAAAATTGAGATTTGGCCATTTTCTTTCACCTTTGTCTTGGCTTGGGCGATTCTTGGAGAGTTTCAAGAGGGGATTTTCATCATCAACGATAAGGTGAGCTATCCCCACCTATCATGAATTAAATACAGTGAGTATGTACGGATTTGAGCATGAAATTAGTAGAAACTTGGGGTTTGAGGGAAAACCTAAAAAATTGATATTCTTGGAATTTGACCACAATTTTGGGTATGAAATTGAGAGTAAATCATATATTTGAGTTCACAAGATTATGTGTAAAGTTTATCTTTGAAAATTTTTGGAATCGAGCACGTAGGCCCGAGGGCGTATTTGTCAACTTTTCGATCCGGGTTAGGAATTGTTATAAATTGGATCATTTGGGGTAATTGAGTATATATTAATGGATTTGTATTATTATTGGCAAGCTTTGGAGCATTGTTCAATGATTCGAGTCTCCAGAAGAACGTGGAATGCCGATTATGGATCTTCGGAGCGAGGTGGGTCTCCTTTCTAACCTTGTAAGAGGAAATTGTTCCCATAGGTAAAATAATTGATTATGTGATCCTATTTGTGGGGGCTACGTACGCATGATGTGACGAGTGTCCATGCGTAGCTACTAATATGAGTAAGTCCGGGTAGTCTAGGACCTAAAAGCATGCTTGCTTGTAATACTTGCAACTTTGTTGACAAAGTTAAAATGCTTAAAACGCATCGAACGTGTAAATGAATTTCTAAAAAAGGCTAGATATCATTTCTTGGCTTTTAAAAGAGAAACTTGTTTTTTCTGAATATTTGCTCCTTGATGAATTATTGATTTGATTGTTTGAATGTGTTTATCTATTGTGGAATGGGCCGAACGCCTCGTTAGATTAAATACATGCATCTATGGTTTGCGCCATTCGACCCTCTGACAGTGCACAGTTTAAATATTGTTGGATCAGACCGTACGTCCTCGGCATGGTTTGTGCATGCTTGTATTGCTTGCCTTGGAACTTATTGAAGTAGTTATCCCTCTTCCCGTCTTGAGAATATATGTATAAATGATGAAAAGGAAATTTGGAAATTTCCTTTAAAAGAAATAAATGTTTACTTGCTTCAACCAATTGAATTACAATCATGTTTATAAAAATTCACGATTTAATATATTATTGATATAACATTATTAGACCACTAGTAAATATAAAAGTCGACCTCTCGTCTATGCTTCTTCAAGATTAGACGGTATACTCATTGGGTACACATTGTTTTTGTACTCATACTACACTTTTGTGCATTTTGTTGCACGGACACATGCATCTCTAGTGGCCTAGTGGGCGTAAGAGTATGGTTGATACGAAGACTTAGGTGAGCTGCATTTCTCGAGATGACCCACAGCCAGCAAGTCTCTTTCAGATTACTATATTTATTTTCTGTCCTATATTGTATTTCGGAAGGCTGTTCTATTATATTATTTCTTAGAAATTGCTCATGCACTTGTGACACCAGGTTCTGGGATGTCTATGGGTTTATTAAGAAATTTAAAAGTGGTTGAATGTTTCATTATTTATTCAGTGGAATTTACTATATATTGTTTAAATGTATAAAAGAAGTGATTTCGAAAATATTAAAAACGAGAATTTAATTAAGTTTTTTTTTGGTTGGCTTGCCTGATAGAGGTGTCCAGCGTCATCACGACCCTTAGTGGACTTTGTGTCATGACAGTTTTGATTGTATATCTAAACTCATTCATGCTATATTCTACTGTTTCAAAACTGACCCAAGTTATTATGTTTAAGCACATAAAATGATATTCCAAAAGATATTTTGGTCAGAGCATCATGTTTTACTGTTGCTCAAGTATCTAATGAGATTCAGACTGACTAAGGCCAATGGCTTGTTTGTGAGAATACTTTTGGGTCGAGCTGCACGCCGGAGTAGTGATATACTGATTTGTGATTATGACGCCGAGGGCCTGAGATTGTACGCCACGAGGTGGCTTGTTGATACGAGGTCGAGATCCTATTGATGATGCCACGAGATGGCTTGATATTATGCTTGGGCCATAAGGGTCCCCTCTAGGAATCTGCAAACCCCTAGTAAGCGCGAGTACCTATTGTGAAGTGAGATATAGCCCGAGGGGCTGGTGATGTTCCATGTTGTTGCCCGAGGGGTCGTTTCTTGTTTGTATTTGTGCCCGAGAGGCAAATTTACTATGCTTATCTGTTCTAGCTGCTTTTAGTTACTTGTTTGTATGAAAAGGTATTAAAGAAGTTAAAACCGAGCTAAGATGTTTTAAGAGATTTCACAGTTTCATTGCTTTCTTACTGGTTTTATACTGCTTCTATAGCATGTTTATGTACATTTACGTGATTTCTTATTGCTATATCTTCATTTATTATTATTACTCACTGAGTTGGAGTAATCACTTTACTCCCTGCACCTTGTGTGCATATTTAGGTATTTCTGAACCCGGTAGCGGGTACTGATTACTTCGAGGAAGAGTCATTGGTAGGGGTGTTCATTGGGCGGATTGGGCGGCTTTTTACTCTAACGGTTTGGCTTAACGGTTTTCGGCTTTTAAATGTATTAATCCGTTAGCCACCCGATAAGATATCGGGCGGATTGGTATCGGGTTAGCTCTTATCGGGCGGTTACTGGGCGGTTTATCGGTTTAATACCTAAGGGCTGTCCGCACACCACCTGCTCTCGAATATTATCACGACCCCGAACCGGATCCGGTCGTGATGACGCCTCTCGTTAAGACAAGGCCAGACGACACAATTTCTAAATTCATTTTTAACAATTATTAATAAGTCAGTTTAAGTCATTGATAAGAAACAAATCTCAAAATCTAGCGAAGTAGAACAAGTGCGAAGTAGATACAGCCCGACATCGGGGTGTCACAAGTCACAAGAATCGACTAAGGTCTAATTACAATAGAAATTCTGAAAATGCACTAAATACAGTCTAATGAAATCAAGAGGGAGAAAAGAAGTGCGACGAACATCGGGCAGTTAGTGAGTCTAATTCCAATTTCCAAATAGTAGTAAGTAATAACCCTAAATACCTATTCGCCTATTCCTTTTCCTCATTCAGTCCTTTTCCTCATTCAGATTCAGTCATTGAGACTGAGAACAAAAACCCTAACACTTAGCAGCAGCAGCCGCCAGCAAGTAGCGCAGTACCCAGCAGTCGTCGTCGTCTACTTCCAGCAGTCGTCGGTCTCCCTCCTCTCGCCATCTCGTCTCTCCACTTCTCCAGGTACTCTTCTTTCTGTCTTTACTTGCTTTAATTTATGGATATCTGTACTAATTTTTGAATGATCCAAGCTCTCATTCGATATGTCCAATAGCCATTTCAGCTCCTTGTGTGTGTGACTGTGTTCCACCTGTCTTTAATAACCAATGTCTTTATTCGCATTCGTTTTCTTTTGTTGTTGCAGTGATTCATACATGGCTGAATCTGGCAGTCAAGCAAGCACCCAAAATATATGACTTTTAGAATCACTCATGCAAGATATAAAAAAACATAAAAGTGGGAGTGGGGGTGTTGATACCAAAACAGAGTTAGATAAATATTTAGGTGAAGAAACTGAGGATGACACTAAAGAATTTGATGTTTTTCTTTGGTGGAAATTGAACTCAGCTAGATTTCCTACTCTTTCGGAGATGGCTCGTGATGTATTAGCTGTTCCGGTTTCAAGTGTGGCATCCGAATGTGCGTTTAGTACGGGAGGACGTCTTCTTGATCCATTTAGGAGTTCATTAACTCCTAAATTGGTGCAAACTCTAGTATGTCTTCAAGATTGGCTTCGAAATGAAATATTAAAACAACCCATCAGTATTGAGGAAGATCTTGATAAAATCGAGCAGCTTGAACAAGGTAATAATATTGTTTACTATATTTGTTATAATATAAGTATTGTTGATATGATTTTATTTATCGCACGACTTATTATTTTAATTTTTTTTCAGATTTAGCTAGCAATGGAAAAGACCCTTCCGTAATTGACGTGTAGTGTTAATATATTTGGTAAGATTATTCATCAGTCCTTTCCTTGCTGTCAACCTGAACTGAAACCATGTCTTTAAATCTCTTTAAATCTTATAAGAATGGTTATCTTCCTCAGTGAGAGTCTTGTCTTGAATGGTTATCTGCTATGAGTATTTGGAGTCTTATCTTGAATGGTTATCTTCCTCAGTGGGAGTATCTATTGCTTACTGCTTACTGCTTGCAGGCTAATATCACTTGTTTGTAACTGGCATAAGATACTCAGTGTCGCTGTTGTCTTCATCTGCTATTTTTGTAACATGCGTAGATACTTATGAACCATTTCAAATATGTTCCTCTTAGTGGCTCTGCTCAGTTTAATACTCCAGTCTGGTTTGAGCCTGTATCAGTCGCCAAATCTAGAAGAGTTGCTTCAGTTGTCCAGTATGTGAGTTCTTCAGATCTTGTGTATATGCTTTTTCATCTGGATTTTGAATTTCACACTTAACAAGAGGAAAATTTACTGCATCTTTTAATTATTAAAAGTCTGTTTAGAAGAACTAGCTCTGCTGATATGAAGAAGCTTGAAGAAGCTGTTCGAAGTGTTCAGATGGAAGGATTGACTTATGGAGCATCTAAACTTGTTCCTGTTGGATACGATATTAAGAAGCTGCAAATCATGCTTACCATTGTGGATGACTTGGTCTCTGTGGATGATCTCGTTGAGAATTATTATATGGCTGAATCTATCAATGAGTATGTTCAGAGGTGTGATATTGTTGATTTCAACAAAATATGAATTCTATTACTCTCTGAAGTTTCGATTGAAATGGGTGGCTATACTGAAGAACAATCAGTAGTTCTATGTTGCTTCTCTTTGTGTTGCTATATTTTCTCGTCAAGGGCAGCATCTGTTTTGCTCCTTGTTTGTGACAGGAATTCTATTACACTGAAGTTTTGATTGAAATGGGTGGCTATGCTGAAGAACAATCAGTAGTTCTATGTTGCTTCTCTTTGTGTTGCTATATTTTCTCGTCAAGCTATATTTTCTGTTCTTACCTTGTTTGGTTTTAGTAAGCTAGAATGAAAGACGAGCATAAATTAATGATGTACTAAACTGGACAGTAGACAGTGAGGCGTGAGCTACTGAGGTTGCAGCCTTGCATTATAAATTGAATGCAGTGTGCGGACATAATGCTTGTGGCCCCCATGGGGATTAAGATGCTGGAAGCAAGACTTAGATGGTTCATGTATATTCAGAGGAGGAGCACTGATACACCTGTGAGGAGGCGTGAGCGACTGGCTGTGGTGGGCACGAGAAGAGGTAAAGGGCGACTTAAAAAGAATTGGAGAGAGGTGATCAGGCAGGACATGTCACGACTTAGGATTACTGAGTACATGCACTTGACAGGGAATTGTGGAGGTCGAACATTAAGGTTGTAGGCTAGGGGGAAGTTGTGAATATTTCTACAGCGCATTAGAGTGAGACTAGCCAGTTAGGAGTTAGTGATGCTAGTGCTCATCTACTAATGCAAGGCTTTATCTGCTGGTTATTATTCTACCTTCCATCTATTTCGTAATTTCTTATATTACTGTTATTTTATTATGATTCTATTGATGATATTAAAATATCGACTCTTGTTGTTTTCTTGAGCCGAGGGTCTCCTAGAAACCGCCTCTCTGTCCCACGGGGTAGGGGTAAGGTCTACGTACATATTATCATCCCCAGACTCCACTTGTGAGATTATAATGGGGCGTTGTTGTTGTTGGTGGTGGTAGATATAGCTCCGACGAGTCGGGTTCGCCGTCGATGGAAAACAAAAAATAAAAAATAAAGATAATAATAATTAATTAAGTCTAAAATAATGATATAATTAATTAAGTCTAAAATAATGATATAATTAATTAAGTCTAAAAAATGGCATAGTTTTCAATTAAAAACCATCACTTGTATAAACTAATAAGTTTTAAACTTAAATTTTGCCTCTCAACTTCTTTCAAGATAGTGAACACACTCTCTTTGCCACATCATCAATTAAGAGTGTGTTTATTATACTTTATAATAGTTTAGAAGGGTAACAAAATCCTGCAAATGTAAAGTGTGTCGTCAGAAATCTGGGTATAGGACAAGGGATACTTATGCATTTTTTCGAAAAAATTCATTATCAGCAAAATCTTTCCATGCCGAAAAAAATTGAGGTATTGAAATTTTAACTGGAAAAGGTCTTCTCAGCGTATATTCATTTTTCTTTCTTTTGCTCCTCTTCCCATACATAAATTACACTTTCAAAAAATAATAATAATAAATACATATATGCATACATACATACATACATATAACCAAAAAGTGGCCCCCTCACCTATACCCGGATTCTCAACTACACACTTTTCTTTTGGGGGAATCCTATTACCCCTCCTAAACTTATTTTAAATGAAATTATCTGCACACTTAGTGCTGATATGGCAAAGTGTGAAAAAATAATTTCTACTTTTTTTTCCTTTATCTTTTCCTTTTCCTTTTTCTTTATCTTTTTTCTTTCATTTTTCTTTCATTTCTTCTCCACTTTAGGTGGATATTCATTCACCGCCGGCTTTGTCTAATTGTTTTTCTTCAATTTTTTCTTTTTATTCACAAATTAAACTCTCAAAAAGATCTATTCATAACCAAAGTAAAATACACTCCAATTATAGCAAAAAAAAATTCATCATCGGGAAACCTCCCACGCCGGAAAAAATTGTATTGAAATTTTAACTGAAAAAAGTTTTCTCAATTTATATTCATTTTTTGTTTCTTTTGCTCTTCCTCTCACTCATAAATTACACTTTCAATTTTTTTTTATATATAAGATAAAACACACTTCGATCGGGATAAAAATATGCCAGCAAAAAAAAATTCGCCAAAATTAATGGTGTTTGTGAAATTTCAAAGACCACCATTTTATGCCGCTGGTGACCAAAACAAAAAGAAAGAGCATGAAATAACCAAAAAATGAGAATAATAATAAAAAAGAAAAAAGGATAAGAAAAAGAAGTAAGAACAAAAAAAGTACTAAAAATACATATGGGGGCGTGTGTAGCTCACAACTTGCCAAGAGTTTAGTTGTCAGGGTTAAGGGTGCAAATAGTTTCCTTTAAAATGAGTTTATAGGGGTAATAGGATTACCACAAAGAAAAAGTATGTAGTTGGAAATCCGGGTACAAGTTAGTCTCTTTGATTTAAGCACATACAACACCATGATTCAATTCTCAAGAAATAATGATTAAAAGAATTTCAATAAAGACAATTCAAGTTCAAAGAACTCCAAATTCGCGACGATATTTGCAACCTCAATTCTCAACAGCAAACATAAATTAGAATCAGATTAACGCTCAACTGCAAACTACAAAGTACTATTAAGTCCTTCAATTCCGAGTCAAAAAATCTAAGCGTGAAAAATCTTGTTAATGCTTCTGTGTTTGAAAAGACAATTCAAGTTCAAAGAACTCCAAATTCGCGACGATATTTGCAACCTCAATTCTCAACAACAAACATAAATTAGAATCAGATTAACGCTCAACAGCAACTACAAAGTACTATTAAATCCTTCAATTTCGAATTTCCAAAGTACTTAGTTACTCGAATTTTTCGACTCGGAAAGTGAAGATTTTCTTTGAACCTCAAATCCTATTCAATTGGAGTTCCATTTTTTACCCAGTTCTTTAAATAAGTTGCTAGCATAATTCTGACTCAAGAGAAGCTCCAAACAATCAAGCCAATTTTTGGATTTTCAAGAATCCAACATCACAAAATTTCCTTTTTTGTGTGTGTGTGAGAGAGAGATTATGGATTTGGGAATCAAGGCAATAAACGAGGAATTGTTAGAACAATTTCAATAGTCTACACTCTGAAACAAGGATTTAGTTCATTAAGTCTTGGGATGGGTCAAGTATAGGGTTATGGATATCGGGTATCCAGTATGGGCAATTGGTTGGGTATTAAAAATGTTTAAAAGGCTGCCACGTTTCTCTTCCGTCAAATGAGGGGTAAATATATTTAATAGTAAGACGGTAGGAACAATTTTGATCGGTTAACATAATAAAGGATAATTTTAAATAATGTTTAAAAATAGAAGAATATATCCAATCATTTCTCGTAAAAAAAAATAAGTAAAGGGATAACTTTATAGGTAAGGATGGGTAAATAATTATTGATAGGTGGGTATTTGCAGAAGATCCCCTAATAAATAATCTCTATTAATTTAATGTTGGTGATTAAAGCTAATTTTTCTTTGTAGGATAAGGCTCCTCAATCCCACAATGCTACAGAAAAACAAACAGAGAGTTGAGAGGCATTATAAAAGAAGAAGCCCAAGCATAATGTAAAGTATACCTTTCTCGGTCTTTTGGCTAAGATAAAGAGTACTATCAGTTTTTATTAATTTAATATCTGATACGTGAGTTATTGATTCACATGATATTAACTCAATTTTTAAGGGAAAAGGTTCATCAAGGTAGCTTGCTACCTGGGCATTTGTGTGTCGCCTTAGTTTTGCACTGTTGCTTGGGCCTGGCACACCCCACCTAATCAAGTGTTAATTCTTTCTTATCGAGTGGCATATTCTGAATGAGCAGATGGTTGTTCATTCAATCAAATAGAGCAGTTTGTTCCTTCAATGACACTGTTTGCTTTTATGAACTTGAAAATAGTAATCTTATCAATAACATATGATTGAAGACCCAGTGTTGATGTACCAAATAAGATAAAATAAGTTACATGAGCTCGATTTTCGTCAAAAAATTCTTCATGAGATCCTTGTGCTGAGATACTTCTTCTCTTCCAATTCAAACAGTTCTTGACATTGATGTTCCGTGTTGTTACCCGAGGGGTTGTTTCTTGTTGGTATTTTGTGCCCGAGAGGCGAATTTTCTATACTTACCTGTTCTAGCTGCTTTTCGTTTACTTGTTTGTGTGAAAATGTATTTTAAAGAAGTTAAAACGGAGCTAAGATGTTTTAAGAGATTTCACAGTTTCATTGCTTTCTTACTGGTTTTATACTGCTTCTATAGCATGTTGATGTAAATTTACGTGATTTCTTATTGCTCAGTCTTCATTTATTATTATTACTCACTGAGTTGGAGTAATCACTTTACTCCCTGCACCTTGTGTGCAGATTTAGGTATTTCTGAACCCGGTAGCGGGTACTGATTGCTTAGAGGCAGAGTCATTGGAGTTTAGCAAGGTAACTGCCCGATGTTCGTCGCACTGCTTTTCTCCATCTTGATTTCATTTGATTGTATTTAGTGCATTTTCAGAATTTCTATTGTATTTAGACCTTAGTCGATACTTGTGACTTATGACACCCCGATGTCGGGCTGTTTCTACTCTCGCACTTGTTCTACTTCGCTAGATTTTGCGATTTGTTTCTTATCAATGACTTAAATTGACTTATTAAAAATTGTTAAAAACGAATTTTGAAATTGTGTCGGCTGGCCTTGTCTTAACGAGAGGTGCCATCATGACCGGATCCGGTTCGGGGTCGTGATAATATTCGAGAGCAGGTGGGTGTGGCCCCCATGGGGAACAAGATGCGGGAAGCAAGACTTAGATGGTTCATGTACATTCAGAGGAGGAGCACTGATGCACCAATGAGGAGGCGTGAGCGACTGGCTGTGGTGGGCACGAAAAGAGGTAGAGGGCGACTTAAGAAGTATTGGAGAGAGGTGATCAGACATGACATGACCGATTTAGGATTACCGAGGACATGCCCTTGACAGGGAATTGTGGAGGTCGAACATTAATATTGTAGGTTAAGGGGATGCTGTGAATATTTCTACAGCGCACTAGAGTGAGACTAGCCAGTTAGGAGTTAGTGATGCTAGTGGTCATCTACTGATGCAGGGCTTTATCTGCTGGTTATTATTATACCTTCTATCTATTTCGTATTTCTTATATTACTGTTATTTTATTATGATTCTATTGATGATACTAATATATCGTTTCTTGTTGTTTTCTTGAGCCGAGGGTCTCACTAGAAACCGCCTCTCTCTCCCTCGGGGTAGGGGTAAGGTCTACGTACATATTACCCTCCCCAGACCCCACTTGTGAGATTATACTGGACCGTCGGTCTTGTTGTTGTTGTTGGTGGTGGTGGTGGATATGGCTCCGGCGAGTCGGGTTCGCCGTCGGTGGAAGAGAAAAAACAATAAATAATGATAGTAATAATTAATTAAGTCTAATATAATGATATAATTAATTAAGTGTACAATATAGTATAATTTTCATTAAAAATCATCACTTGTATAAGCTAATCAGTTTTAAACTTAACTTTTGCCTCTCACCTGCTTTCAAGATAGTCAACACACTCTCCTTGCCACATCATCAATTAAGAGTGTGTTTATTATACTTTATAATAGTTTAGAAGGGTAACAAAATCCTGCAAAGGTAAAGTGTGTCGTTAGAAATCTGGGTATAGGACAGGGGATACTTATGCATTTTTTCGAAAAAATTCATTATCACAAACCTTTTCACGCCGAAACAAATTGAGGTATTGAAATTTTAACTGGAAAAGGTCTTCTGAGCTTATATTCATTTTTCTTTCTTTTGCTCCTCCTCCCATACATAAATTACACTTTCAAAAAAAATATTATAAATACATACATACATATAACCAAAAAGTTTCCCCTGACATATACTCGGATTCTCAACTACGCACTTTTTCTTTTGGGGGAATCCTATTACCCCTCCCAAACTTATTTAAATGAAATTATCTGCACACTTAGTGCTGATATGGCAGAGTGTGAAAAAATAATTTTTACTTTTTGTCCTTTATCTTTTCCTTTTCCTTTTTCTTTATCTTTTTTCTTTCATTTTTTTTTATTTCTTCTCCAATTTAGGTGGATATTCATTCACCGCCGACTTTGTCTAATTGTTTTTCTTCAATTTTCTTTCTTTTTATACACAAATTAAACTCTCAAAAAGACCTATTCATAAGCAAAATAAAATACACTCAAATTTAAGAAAAAAAAATTCATCATCGGGAAACCTCCCACGCCGGAAAAAATTGTATTGAAATTTTAACTGAAAAAAGTTTTCTCAATTTATATTAATTTTTTGTTTCTTTTGCTCTTCCTCCCACTCATAAATTACACTTTCAAATTTTTTTTATATATAAGATAAAATACACTTCGATCAGAATAAAAATATGCCGGAAAAAAAAAATTTCGCCAAAAATAATGGTGTTTGTGAAATTTCAACGACCACCATTTTATGCCGCTGGTGACCAAAAGAAAAAAGAAAGAGAATGAAATAACCAAAAAAAGAGAATAATAAGAAAAAGGATAAGAAAAAGTAGAAAGAACTAAAAAAGTACTAAAAATACATTTGGGGGCGTGTGTAGCTCACAACTTGCCAAGAGTTTAGTTGTCAGCGTTAAGGGTGCAAATAGTTTCCTTCAAAATGAGTTTACAGGGGTAATAGGTTTCCCACAAAGATAAAGTATGTAGTTGGAAATTCGGGTATAGGTCAGGGAGGTACTTATACATTTTTCATATATGTATATATAGCAAAACATACTTAAATCGGGATAAAAATCTATGCCGAAATTTTTTTTCACCGAAAAAATGATGTCTTTGAAATTCCGATGACCGGCATTTTATGTCGCTGTGATCAAAACAAAAGGAAAGAAAATGAAATAACCAAAAAATAGGAATAATAAGAAATAGGAAAAACAATAATAAAAAAAGTATATTAAGGTTTATCAGTCTCATATCGACAAAAAATGGAAAGTAGAAACTTGAGACTTGAGATGCATTATAAAAGAAGAGGCCTATGTATCGAGTAAAGTATACCTTTCTCGGCCTTTTAGCTAAGATCAATTATAGTATCTGTTCTTATCAGTTTAATATCTGATTGTGGTTTGCAAATGTGCTCCACTTTTGGTTTTTGTCTGAAAGTTCTAAAATGTGGTCCATAGGATATAATCATTTGAAGTCTACCCTCACAGATAATGGACTATTTTGGTTCTTTTCTCTTCTAGCTACATCAACACTTAGTAATAAAGTTATAGCTGCATTTTTAGAGAAAAAGCTCAAAATTATAAATTATCTTTGTCTTCCATTTACTTAAACAAAGCGGTCCACTTTTAATCAGAATCCTAAACACAGTTAGTTTTTTAATAGAGGGCTCCTCACGTGCCTGTCACAAAATTTTTGTTCCCTCCAAATGAATATCTACTATGTCTTGCTGTCTTCAATTTTTATTGGGAACAGCCTCTCAGCCCTTTCGGGTAGGGGTAAGGCTCGTCTACATATTACCCTCCATAGACCCCACCTGGTGGGAGTATACTGGGTAGTTGTTGTTGTAAACACATCTGTAAAGAAACATTTAGAACAATTCTGAAAATAAAGAAGTCTAAGAGCTGAGAGACTATCTGTTTAATTTGTAGTGTTTGCTCATATATTTTTGGTTGTTGTAGCGTAGTGCTATTATGTAGAGGTTCCAAATGAGATTTATAGTGAATGATTGTTATATGACGATACTGTTATAGAGAGGTCTGACTGTAGTATACAAAGTTGAGAATATCTATCAATCTCGATAAGCCTTTGGTTCAAGCAAAGCTGCACGTAGAGAAAACTATAATTAAAATAAGGTTGATTATTGCCAACACAGTGAAAGAGCTAAAAAAATTCAGGTGAGAACCGTCATTGCAAAGGTGAAGAAAAATTTCAGCAGTTATTGGTAATAATCTCTTTGCAAAAAACGACGGGAGACATAGCTAATAGTTTGTAGGGAATAAAAGGCAGGCGAGAGGTTTCCTTAAAAGACTAATGGTTATGACTAAAAGTGAACCATTTTGTTAAAGTTTAAATGGACTACAATTGCTCCACCTGAAAGAATATACTATATGATTTTGAATCTAAAGCTAAAGATGATGTATGATTTTGGGCTTTTTCTCCACCTTTCAACAAGCTGCAGTTTGGCCTTTGATATCTTTCAAAGAAAGCAAAAGGGGTGCCTTTAATGAGTAATATAAGGTTTTCCACTCCCACATCGATAGAAAATGGTAAACAAAGAGTTGAGAAGCACTACAAAACAAGAGGCTCATGCAACCAGTAAAGCATACCTTTCTCGGCCTTTTGGCTAAGATCAAGTGTAGTATCTGTTCTTATCAGTTTAATATCTGATATGTGGGTCATCGACTCACACGATATTAACTTAATTTTTAAAGGGTAAAGGTTCATCAAGGTAGCTTGCTACCTGGTCCTTTGCGTGTCGCCCTGGTCTTGCACTGTTGCTTGGGCCTGGCACACCCCACCAAATCTAGTTTTAAGTGGTTTTTCGGTCTTATAATTGTATGATATATGTTAGAATTACTTCTGATACAATTCAGATGGAAAATTGACACTGTGTGCCATTGATGTTGGGAGGGAGGAGGAAAATGTTGTCATTTTAATATCTTGTTTTATTAATAGAATTTGGTTGGTTTGTTTTTAAGTCAATGGGATAACTATCGTGTAGTTTGAAGGCCACGCTTAGTTTAACATGTCATTAAACTCACGCTTGAAGGTCAAAAATACCAATTTTGAACATGTTGAAGATTATGTTTATATAAATTGTTTGTAGGTAGCTTTGCTATATACTACTTCTATGTTTATAACGCAATTATTTTTTTTCTTTTTCCCCAAAGTGTCTTTATCACTCTAATTTTAACGACCTCTCGCGAAATCATCACTTTATCCGTCGTTTCTTTAGTATTTACGGGCATTTGCCATTGCCAACGAAAAAGCTGCTAAAATGTTACTGTGAGTAGGGGTGTTCATCGGGCGGCTTTTTACTCTTAACGGTTTGGCTTGACGGTTATCGGCCTTTAAATGTATTCATCCGTTAGCCACCCGATAAGATATCGGGCAGATTGGTATCGGGTTAGCTCTTATCGGACGGTTTATCGGTTTAATACCTAAGGGCTCAAATGTATTCTGTCCGCACACTACATTCAACAGAAATCTACATCACGCTTGGAATTTTGTTTTCAGCCAGGAACTTCTGCAGAACATTGCTGCCAACAGCAGCAGATATCTTGGCCTAATACTGATTCATCACCAAGAACATAAGCCGAATCGGGGTAATGGCCTAATGGGTATAGACAGAAGTGTGAAGTCACTACTCACTGTCTCACCTCACTCAGTCAGAACAAACGGTGGGGGTGGGGGGTGGTGCTTTTCTATTTTATTTTTGTTATACACTTATACTTATTCATTTTTAAGGTTTTTAGTTTTTATATTTAATATATATAATTATGCAAGTAAAAATAAATTTATATATATATATATATATAAATATATATTCTTAATGGGTTAACGGATTATCCGTTAAGAAAATTGGATAATCCGCCCCCAAACCGATAACTAGTTAATAATAAAAATTCAATCCGTTCTCTGTCCGTTAAGCCGTTACCATTAAGCCATTAAGCTTCGGTTCGGTTCGGTTCGGTTCAGTTTTCGTTTTCGGATCGGTTTTGAACACCCCTAATTATGAGATAATAAGTTGATCATATGCAACGTACTCTTCCAAAGAAAGTTGCATATTAGCTAAGAAGCACAAGCATAATGTAAAGTATACCTTTCTCGGTCTTTTGGCTAAGATAAAGTGTACTATCTGTTTTAATTAATTTAATATCTGATACGTGAATTATTGATTCATATGATATGAACTCATTTTTTAAGGGAAAAGGTTCATCAAGGTAGCTTGCTACCTGGGCATTTGTGTGTCGCCTTAGTTTTGCATTGTTGCTTGGGCCTGGCACACCCCACCTAATCAAGTGTTAATTCTTTCTGTTCGAGTGGCATATTCTGAATGAGCAGATGGTTGTTCATTCAATCAAATAGAGCAGTTTGTTCCTTCAATGACACTGTTTGCTTTTTTGAACTTGAAAATAGTAATCTTATCAATAACAGATGATTGAAGACCCAGTGTTGATGTACCAAATAAGATAGAATAAGTTATAGGAGCTCGATTTTCGTCGAAAAATTCTTCATGTGATCCTTGTGCTGAGATACTTCTTCTCTTCCAATTCAAATAGTTCTTGACATTGATGTTCCGTGTTGTTACCCGAGGGGTTGTTTCTTGTTGGTATTTGTGCCCGAGAGGCGAATTTTCTATACTTATTTGTTCTAGCTGCTTTTCATTTACTTGTTTGTGTGAAATTGTATTTTAAAGAAGTTTAAACCGAGCTAAGATGTTTTAAGAAATTTCACAGTTTCATTATTTTCTTACTGGTTTTATACTGCTTCTATTGCATGTTGATGTAAATTTACGTGATTTCTTATTGCTCATTCTTCATTTATTATTATTACTCATTGAGTTGAAGTAATCACTTTACTCCATGCACCTTGTGTGAAGATTTAGGTATTTCTGAACCCGGTAGCAGGTACTGATTGCTTAAGGGCAGAGACATTGGAGTTTAGCAAGGTAACTGCCCGATGTTCGTCGCACTGCTTTTCTCCCTCTTGATTTCATTAGATTGTATTTAGTGCATTTTCAGAATTTCTATTGTATTTAGACCTTAGTCGATACTTGTGACTTGTGACACCCCGATGTTGGGCTGTATCTACTTTCGCACTTGTTCTACTTCGCTAGATTTTGAGATTTATTTCTTATCAATGACTTAAATTGACTTATTAATAATTGTTAAAAACGAATTTAGAAATTGTGTTGGCTGGCCTTGTCTTAACAAGAGGTGCCATCACGACCGGATCCGGTTTAGGGTCGTGATAATATTCGAGAGCAGGTGGGTGTGGCCCCCATGGGGAACAAGATGCGGGAAGCAAGACTTAGATGGTTCATGTACATTCAGAGGAGGAGCACTGATGCACCAGTGAGGAGGCGTGAGCGACTGGCTGTGGTGGGCACGAGAAGAGGTAGAGGGCGACTTAAGAAGTATTGGAGAGAGGTGATCAGACATGACATGGCACGACTTAGGATTATTGAGGACATGCCCTTGACAGGGAATTGTGGAGGTCGAATATTAATGTTGTAGGCTAGGGGGATATTGTTAATATTTCTACAGCGCACTAGAGTGAGACTTGCCAGTTAGGAGTTAGTGATGCTATTGGTCATCTACTGATGCAAGGCTTTATCTGCTGGTTATTATTATACCTTCTATCTATTTTGTATTTCTTATATTACTGTCATTTTATTATGATTCTATTGATGATTACTAATATATCGTTTCTTGTTGTTTTCTTGATCCGAGGGTCTCCTAGAAACCGCCTCTCTGTCCCTCGGGGTAGGGGTAAGGTCTACGTACATATTACCCTCCCCAGACCCCACTTGTGAGATTATACTGGGCTGTTATTGTTGTTGTTGTTGTTTTTGGTGGTGGTGGATATGGCTCCGGCGAGACGGGTTCGCCGTCGGTGGAAAAGAAAAAACAAAAAATAATGATTGTAATAATTAATTAAGTCTAATATAATAATATAATTAATTAAGTCTAAAAGATAGTATAATTTTCAATTAAAAATCATCACTTGTATAAACTAATCAGCTTTAAACTTAACTTTTGCCTCTCACCCGCTTTCAAGAGAGTCAACACACTCTCCTTGCCACATCATCAATTAAGAGTGTGTTTATTATACTTTATAATAGTTTAGAAGGGTAACAAAATCCTGCAAAGGTAAAGTGTGTCGTTAGAAATCTGGGTATAGGACAGGGGATACTTATGCATATTTTCGAAAAAATTCATTTTCACAAAACCTTTTCACGCCGAAACAAATTGAGGTATTGAAATTTTAACTGGAAAAGGTCTTCTCAGCTTATATTCATTTTTCTTTCTTTTGCTCCTCCTCCTATACATAAATTATACTTTCAAAAAATATTAAAAATACATACATACATATAACCAAAAAGTGCCCCCTGACCTATACTTGGATTTTCAACTACGCACTTTTTCTTTTGGGGGAATCCTAGTACCCCTCCTAAACTTATTTAAATGAAATTATCTGCACACTTAGTGCTGATATGGCAGAGTGTTAAAAAATAATTTCTACTTTTTTTCCTATATCTTTTCCTTTTACTTTTTCTTTATCTTTTTTCTTTCATTTGTTTTTCATTTCTTCTCCAATTTAGGTGGATATTCATTCACCGCCGACTTGTCTAATCGTTTTTCTTCAATTTTTTCTTTTTATTCACAAATTAAACTCTCAAAAAGATCTATTCATAAGCAAAGTAAAATACAGTTAAATTTTAGTTAAAAAAATTCATCATCGGGAAACCTCCCACGCCGGAAAAAATTGTATTGAAATTTTAACTGAAAATTTTTTTCTTGTTATAAATAGAACTCTAATTCGATTGAATGTCTATCCTATAGAAGAGTTTTACTTTGAGGCTAAGTCTTTTCTATGCCTATAAATAGAGGGGTCTTACTCCATTGTAAATCATCCCTAAGTATCAATAAGAATACTCCTCTCCCTATTCTCTCTATATTGTTCTTGTTCTTGTATTATTGTTCTTGTTCTTATATTATTTCATAACACGTTATCAGCACGAGTCTCTAACCAATTGAAATTTTCGATTGTCTTAACTTTTGTTTGTGTAGGGTTTCACGTGAGGTTCTGCCGTAACCAAATCCCAAAAATTTCTATACGGACAAAAAGGAAAAACAAAGAAGAAAGAAACAGAAACAGAAAGAGAAAAACGTGAGAGAAAGAAAGGAATTTACGCAAGAGGTATATTTGATATCACAACATTTATTGGTATACCTTAAAGGTAAGTAATTTACTTTTCCCTTTCAAATTCTTGAAATTCTACGATTTGATTTTATATACAAACAAAGAAAACAAAGTTTGATTATAACTCTAATGGAGTTCGTAAGAAATTACACTCACATGAAGTGGTAAAATTTCTATGCCTTGCCATGATCAAATTCATGTATGATTGTGGGCAAAGAAATCCGTCCAATTGAATTTACTCCATTCCCTTTAGAGAATGTGGTAGCAGTATGTGATAAGTCTGAAAGAAGACAAAATTATTACCGTGAAGGTATCAATGGATGTGGACGTGGCAATAGACGAAATTATAATCGTCATTATTGTAGTAATGAGAACAATAAGGATTCTAAAAATAATCTTTCACTTTATGAAAGTAATATTTGACATGAGATTGTGTATAGCACATACAGATGATTATGATCCATTCCCTGAAGTGAATGTGATAATTGCAATAGAGCCCGTATGTATGAACACGCTCTTGATGTTTTGCCCTTGAAATTTCGGGCAAGAACTATATGACATGGGTGTTGGATGCTGAAATCCATTTGGATGCAATGGGTCCTGGAGACGCCATTAAAGACAGAAATAACGCATCCACCCAAGACTATGCTAAGGCCTTGATTTACTTGCCACATCACCTTGATGAAGGTTTGAAACTGTGCTAAGGCCTTGATTTACTTGCGCCGTCACCTTGATGAAGGTTTGAAACTGTGCTAAGGCCTTGATTTACTTGCTCCATCGCCTTGATGAAGGTTTGAAACTGTGCTAAGGCCTTGATTTACTTGCGCCATCACCTTGATGAAGGTTTGAAAATTGAATATATCACAGTCAAAGATCCACCTATCTTGTGGAATGGCTTAAAGGAGAGATATGACAACCTGAAGTTGGTCACTCTGCCACAAGCACGATATGATGAGAATCCAAAAGCAAATAGTTTATAAACTATATGTTATCGTTGCGGTGGAAAAGGGCCCTGGGCGAAAATTTGCCGTGTACCAAGACATTTGGTTGAGCCTTGTCAAGCATCTCTAAAGAGTAAATGCCCTGAAACAAATTTTGTCTATGACGACAATTTTTACATCACCCACTAGGATGTGGCAGACTTCTTTGAGCACCCTCAGGGGAAAATTGACCACCTAATTGGTGATGGATATGTGATGAAGGAAGATGGAATTGTTTGATTTTATTTCACTTATTTGTAATAGTTAGTGAATAAACTAATAGTCATTAGTATCAGCTCGTATTAGTTAGTTTATGATATAATGTTAGTATTAGTTCTTTAGAATGTTTCAATATGCTTAAATTTCGAAGAAAATTTTATTTTCCAGCAAAGTTAGTCGATTAACTAATAAGTTAGTCGACTATCTAATATTTCGTATTAAAAACTTGAATTTCCGCACGCTAAGTTATTCGAATATCTGATTTAGTTATTCGAATAACCTGATGACTGTTTACTAAGTTATTCGACTATCAACTTAGTTATTCGACTATCTAATATTTCGCAATAAAACTGGATTTTTCCGTAAGCTAAGATAGTCGACTATCTGATTTAGATAGTCGACTATCCTGATGACTGTTTACTAAGATAGTCGACTATCAACTTAGTTAGTCGACTATCTAATATTTCGCATTAAAACTGGACTTTTCCGCAAGGCATGATAGTCGACTATTTGATTTAGTTAGTCGAATAACCTCAGCAGATTTTGAAAATATTGTTTAAATATGAAGCAAACAGATTTGTATATTCTCATGTTCATATATTTTCTTTTGTATGTCAAATCATGGGAATTAAATTGATTGAAGGCTCCTGAAAAGCAACAATAACTCTGCCTAAAGGAACAGTATTTTAGAGAATGCAATGTTCTCCTCCAAGTCTAAGAGGAACTTGTTGAGTCTTAATGATATCAGTCAAAATGTTCTCCTCCAAGTCTAAAAAGGAACTTGTTGAGTTTTAGAGATATCATTCAAAATGGATATCAGATTGAGACAATACATGAGCATAATCTTGAATACCTTATTTACTCATGAAAACGAGGCTGCCCATTTCGGTTTGGGGTCACGCCATTTTGCATACAGCAATGCTAGTTCGTCTCTGACTGACGAATTGTCACAAATATTCCCCGTTGCAATTGGTTTTGGGTCATGAACCTAATATATCCCATTTAAGAATTGTTGGATGCACAGTATATGTGCCTGTACCATACCGCACCAAAATGGGTCTGCAAAGAAGGTTAGGAATATATGTTGAGTTTGACTCGCCCTCCATTATTCGCTACCTCGAAACATTGACAGGGGATTTGTTTATTGCACGATTTGCAGACTGTCAATTCGATGAGACACTTTTCCCAGGGGGAGAAGTTGGTGAATCCAAACGGGAAATTTTGTGGAAAAATGCATCATTATCTCATCTTGATCCACATACCTCTATTTGTAAAAGAGGCGCAAAAGAATATCCATTTGCAAAGAATAACAAATCAAATGCCAGACGCATTTACATATTTGAAAAGGATAACAAAATCACATACCCCCGCAGTGAATGTGACAACATCTGATTCACAAATACATATTCATTATTGGAAGAATATGAACATGAAATTGGTATTGAATATACCACACTCACCCCTAGAAGGAGGTTTGAGATGATATATGGCATGAATGATCGTTGGTCACGTACCTATTGTACGCCAAAGTATTTTGGAAATATGACTATTAAAGGACAACGATAATGCAAGAAACATATCTTGCATATAAGTTTGACATGACCATAATGGTATAACTTTCTCTTTAAGAAAGATATTCACCACATGGATGTTGATGAATTTGTGGTAGTACAAAATTAATTGAGAGCTCTAGAAGAGCCAATTATTACTATGTTGGAGAAACACAATTGAGTATTGTGCTGTAGTAAGTCTCAAAGAAACTTATTCAGTTTCCAAAGTACACGCGAAAGCGCTGATTATATTGAGACTATAAATAAAGAAAAGATTTGATATCTTCTATTACTACAACTTGTAGCGGGATAATTTGTATATGAAAAGCTACCCGCTTTATTCTCCAGTTTGTACTACACAAACAAAAGAATGCCACAGTAAAGTGGATATCTATTGGTATAAAAACCCATGTCATAATAAACCTGAAGTTTATTGATAAGTGCACATGTCATGGTATAAATTTGAAGTTTACCAATATTGATAATTTATTCAGTTGGCATTCGGGTTAGCCATCTCATTTTAATTATGATGTGCAATAATAGAGAATTCACATGGGTGAATTCTCTTGTATCACTTGTTCTCATTAATGAATTGACCAACTAAAGAGTTCGGGTTGAAGCCCATAAATTCTGGAAATATCAAAGGTGAATATGGGCCCATTCACCTGCCATGTATACCACATATGATGCATCTATGAAATGGTTACATGCGCGATTGTTATTAACCCGCAGCCTGGCTGGTGCTCAGTAATCTAACTTCGAGCATAATTTCCAGATTTTCTACTCAAGATAGTTCATCTTGATAAGTTGGTTTATATCAAAGTTGGTTTAGCAAGATAATTATTGAGTGCCTCCACTTAATAGCTAAAATGTTTCTTATGAGATCAAAGTTATATATATCAGTTTGATATACGTTGTATACGAGAGTATATTCTGCCCTCACAAGTGGTTCAGGGTCAGGAACCAAATAATTTCATCTTATTATTAATGTGCTGTGTATATTGACATGATAATGCACAAAGATGATTTCTCAAAGTTGAGGAAACAAGTTAGCTTTTCTAACATGAGGGGGAGACATGATAAACAATTGAGAAAAGGTTACATGGGATGAATTATCATTTGTATATGTAGATCCTCGAATATCATGATATGAACCTGAAGTTCATAAAAGGGATAATTCAATTGCAACATATTATACGCATTTGCTGACCCAAAGAAAGTAACTATATTCTCACTGCAAATGCTCATATTAAGTCCTAGAAGGACAAAGTCTTTGATACGCTTAAAGCGTATAGACAACTCGGTTTCTTAATAAAGAAGATGAGCAAATGATCAAAGTGATCATAAATGGAAGAGATAGAATTCAAGCAGAATTGATTCCATATGAAAGACATGTAGTTTTGGACATGTAGTTCAAATACTTGAAAGTATAAAGTCAATGGTATGTGTAATCAGTTTTCGATATCTTATTTGTTTAGCATGACATGAAAACTTGATATGCATCTAAAGTCTATTATATGACTTACATGACTTAACTTATATGTCAATCCATGAAAGATTGAAGTTGCTTGAAGCATATACAATTCTTGGTCCTGAAGTACCACATCCTAAGTGCAACTTGTGTACATATGTATCTTGCTATAACTATAAGCATGATGGCATCTAGAATGCCTCTATGGGGATATTGAAGAGTAATTCCACGACATTATATGAAGATGTTCATATCTATCAAGAATGATAATTTCAAGATGCGGAATATTTATTCAAATCAATATGGCTGGTTATTTATCAAATCTCTACAAAAGATCGTTTTGAAGATGGTGCACAAGATTGGAATGCAAATGCTCAAGGATGTGAATTGATGCTCTTTTCAGGGGGAGTTAATGCGCATTGCACTCTTTTTCCCTTACAAGGTTTTGTCCCACTGGGTTTTCCTTGCAAGGTTTTTAACGAGGCAACCAATAGGCGCATATTCAAACATGTGTACTCTTTTTCCTTCTCTTTAATTTTTTTCCATTAGGTTTTCTTTTAGTTAAGGTTTTAACGAGGCACATTATTGAATAGACATTCAAGGGGGAGAGTTATAAATAGAACTCTAATTAGCGTGAATGTCTATCTTATAGAAGAGTTTTACTTTGAGGCTAAGTCTTTTCTATGCCTATAAATAAAGGGGTCTTACCCCATTGTAAATCATCCCTAAGTATCAATAAGAATACACATCTCCCTATTCTCTCTATATTGTTCTTGTTCTTGTATTATTGTTCTTGTTCTTATATTATTTCATAACATTTCTCAATTTATCTTCATTTTTTGTTTCTTTTGCTCTTCTCCCACTCATAAATTACACTTTCAAATTTCTTTTATATATAAGATAAAACACACTTCGATCGGGATAAAAATATGCCGGCAAAAAAAAAATTCGCCAAAAATAATGGTGTTTGTGAAATTTCAACGACCACCATTTTATGCCGCTGGTGACCAAAAAAAAAGAAAGAGAATGAAATAACCAAAAAATGAAAATAATAAGAAAAAAGATAAAAGGATAAGAAAAAGAAGTAAGAACAAAAAAAGTACTAAAAATACATATGGGGTGGTGTGTAGCTCACAACTTGCAAAGAGTTTAGTTGTCAGCGTTAAGGGTGCAAATAGTTTCCTTTAAAATGAGTTTATAGGGGTAATAGGATTCCCACAAAGAAAAAGTATGTAGTTGGAAATCCGGGTATAGGTCCAGGAGGTACTTATACATTTTTCATATATATATATATATAGCAAAACATACTTAAATCGGGACAAGATTAGGGGGTAATTGATGTATTTTCCCATGAAACGAAGTGCTTTGATAAGACATGTGTTGTAATTCTGGGGTGAGTTATTTAGAAGAGAGATAGTATGCTTACACTAGTAATAAAGCAAAGGAGTTCCTTTCTAGGTCGTTTGCTATGCGGTATGAGAAGGTATTCGTGTTGGTATGAAAATATAATATCATTTTAATACTAATAGCAAATTTTGGTATCAGTTATTTGCGGGATTAAAATTAGTATTAGGATAACGTATATCTTGTAGAGGGTAAGGTAATTAGTGCTCGGATAACTTATACCTTTTTCTTAAAAATTATGAATTATCATTTTTAATACAACATACCAAACAATGGATAAAAAACAATACAAGAATAACTAATTATCTCAGTATAACTAATTCCAGCATAATTTATCTCGACATAAGTCATATTCAAAGCGAACGACCCCTAATTATCTTATAAGTTGCCCTCCGTTATACCACTCGATCAAAATTGTCCTTATCATCTTACTATTGAACATAATTGCCCCTCATTTCCCGACCCATTCGAAGACTTATTTCATCTCCTTCACAAGAAAAGCTCCTTCCTCCAAAATATGGAAGTTTTCAAAAAAAGCGGTCCTTTAATTTAGCACTAAATTCTTCTAACGAACAGTAGTTAGTCTCTTTGATTTAAGCACATACAACACCATGATTCAATTCTCAAGAAATCATGATTAAAAGAATTTCAATAAAGACAATTCAAGTTCAAAGAACTCCGAATTCGCGATGATATTTGCAACCTCAATTCTCAACAACAAACATAAATTAGAATCAGATAAACGCTTAACTGCAAACTACAAAGTACTATTAAGTCCTTCAATTCCGAGTCGAAAAATTCGAGTAACTAAGCGTGAAAAATCTTGTTAATGCTTTTGTGTTTGAAAAGACAATTCAAGTTCAAAGAACTCCAAATTCGCGACGATATTTGAGACCTCTATTCTCAACAACAAACATAAGTTAGAATCAGATTAACGCTCAACTGCAAACTACAAAGTGTTATTAAATCCTTCAAATTCGAATTTTGAAACACAGAAGCATTAACAAGATTTTTCACGCTTAGTTACTCGAATTTTTCGACTCGGAAAGTGAAGATTTTCATTGAACCTCAAATCCTATTCAGTTGGAGTTCCATTTTTTACCCAGTTCTTTAAATAAGTTGCTAGCATAATTCTGACTCAAGAGAAGCTCCAAACAATCAAGCCAATTTTTGGATTTTCAAGAATCCAACATCGCAAAATTTCCTTTTTTGTGTGTATGTGAGAGAGAGATTGTGGATTCGGGAATCAAGGCAATAAACAAGGAATTGTTAGAACAATTTCTATAGTCTACACTCTGAAACAAGGATTTAGTTGATTAAGTCTTGGGACTGGTCAAGTATAGGGTTATGGATATCGGGTATCCAGTATGGGCAATTGGTTGGGTATTAAAAATGTTTAAAAGGCTGCCATGTTTCTCTCAAATAAGGGGTAAATATATTTAATAGTAAGACGGGAGGAACAATTTTGATCGGTTAACATAATAAAGGATAATTTTAAATAATATTTAAAAATAGAAGAATATATCCAATCATTTCTCGTAAAAAAAATTAAGTAAAGGGAGAACTTTATAGGTAAGGATGGGTAAATAATTATTGATAGGTGGGTATTTGCAGAAGATCCCCTAATAAATAATCTCAATTAATTTAATGTTGGTGTTTAAAGCTAATTTTTCTTTGTAGGATAAGGCTCCTCAATCCCACAATGCTACAGAAAAACTAACAGAGGGTTGAGAGGCATTATAAAAGAAGAAGTCCAAGCATAATGTAAAGTATACCTTTCTCGGTCTTTTGGCTAAGATAAAGTGTACTATCTGTTTTTATTAATTTAATATCTGATACGTGAGTTATTGATTCACATGATATTAACTCAATTTTTACGGGAAAAGGTTCATCAAGGTAGCTTGCTACCTGGGCATTTGTGTGTCGCCTTAGTTTTGCACTGTTGCTTGGGCGTGGCACAACCCACCTAATCAAGTGTTAATTCTTTCTGTTCGAGTGGCATATTCTGAATGAGCAGATGGTTATTCATTCAATCAAATAGAGCAGTTTGTTCCTTCAATGACACTGTTTGCTTTTTTGAACTTGAAAATAGTCATCTTATCAATAACAGATGATTGAAGACCCAGTGTTGATGTACCAAATAAGATAAAATAAGTTACAGGAGCTCGATTTTCGTCGAAAAATTCATCATGAGATCCTTGTGCTGAGATACTTCTTCTCTTCCAATTCAAATAGTTCTTGACATTGATGTTCCGTGTTGTTACCCGAGGGGATTTTTCTTGTTGGTATTTTGTGCCCGAGAGGCGAATTTTCTATACTTATCTGTTCTAGCTGCTTTTCGTTTACTTGTTTGTGTGAAAATGTATTTCAAAGAAGTTAAAACGGAGCTAAGATGTTTTAAGAGATTTCACAGTTTCATTGCTTTCTTACTGGTTTTATACTGCTTCTATAGCATGTTGATGTAAATTTACGTGATTTCTTATTGTTCAGTCTTCATTTATTATTATTACTCACTGAGTTGGAGTAATCACTTTACTCCCTGCACCTTGTGTGCAGATTTAGGTATTTCTGAACCCGGTAGCGGGTACTGATTGCTTAGAGGCAGAGTCATTGGAGTTTAGCAAGGTAACTGCCCGATGTTCGTCGCACTGCTTTTCTCCATCTTGATTTCATTTGATTGTATTTAGTGCATTTTCAGAATTTCTATTGTATTTAGACCTTAGTCGATACTTGTGACTTATGACACCCCGATGTCGGGCTGTTTCTACTCTCGCACTTGTTCTACTTCGCTAGATTTTGCGATTTGTTTCTTATCAATGACTTAAATTGACTTATTAAAAATTGTTAAAAACGAATTTTGAAATTGTGTCGGCTGGCCTTGTCTTAACGAGAGGTGCCATCATGACCGGATCCGGTTCGGGGTCGTGATAATATTCGAGAGCAGGTGGTTGTGGCCCCCATGGGGAACAAGATGCGGGAAGCAAGACTTAGATGGTTCATGTACATTCAGAGGAGGAGCACTGATGCACCAATAAGGAGGCGTGAGCGACTGGCTGTGGTGGGCACGAAAAGAGGTAGAGGGCGACTTAAGAAGTATTGGAGAGAGGTGATCAGACATGACATGACCGACTTAGGATTACCGAGGACATGCCCTTGACAGGGAATTGTGGAGGTCGAACATTAATACTGTAGGTTAGGGGGATGTTGTGAATATTTCTACAGCGCACTAGAGTGAGACTAGCCAGTTAGGAGTTAGTGATGCTAGAGTTCATCTACTGATGCAAGGCTTTATCTGCTGGTTATTATTATACCTTCTATCTATTTCGTATTTCTTATATTACTGTTATTTTATTATGATTCTATTGATGATACTAATATATCATTTCTTGTTGTTTTCTTGAGCCGAGGGTCTCCTAGAAACCGCCTCTCTGTCCCTCGGGGTAGGGGTAAGGTCTACGTACATATTACCCTCCCCAGACCCCACTTGTGAGATTATACTGGACCGTCGGTCTTGTTGTTGTTGTTGGTGGTGGTGGTGGATATGGCTCCGGCGAGTCGGGTTCGCCGTCGATGGAAGAGAAAAAACAAAAAATAATGATAGTAATAATTAATTAAGTCTAATATAATGATATAATTAATTAAGTGTACAATATAGTATAATTTTCAATTAAAAATCATCACTTGTATAAGCTAATCAGTTTTAAACTTAACTTTTGCCTCTCACCTGCTTTCAAGATAGTCAACACACTCTCCTTGCCACATCATCAATTAAGAGTGTGTTTATTATACTTTATAATAGTTTAGAAGGGTAACAAAATCCTGCAAAGGTAAAGTGTGTCGTTAGAAATCTGGGTATAGGACAGGGGATACTTATGCATTTTTTCGAAAAAATTCATTATCACAAAACCTTTTCACGCCGAAACAAATTGAGGTATTGAAATTTAATTGGAAAAGGTCTTCTGAGCTTATATTCATTTTTCTTTCTTTTGCTCCTCCTCCCATACATAAATTACACTTTCAAAAAAAATATTATAAATACATACATACATATAACCAAAAAGTTTCCCCTGACCTATACTCGGATTCTCAACTACGCACTTTTTCTTTTTGGGGAATCCTATTACCCCTCCCAAACTTATTTAAATGAAATTATCTGCACACTTAGTGCTGATATGGCAGAGTGTGAAAAAATAATTTTTACTTTTTGTCCTTTATCTTTTCCTTTTCCTTTTTCTTTATCTTTTTTCTTTCATTTTTTTTTATTTCTTCTCCAATTTAGGTGGATATTCATTCACCGCCGACTTTGTCTAATTATTTTTCTTCAATTTTCTTTCTTTTTATACACAAATTAAACTCTCAAAAAGACCTATTCATAAGCAAAATAAAATACACTCAAATTTAAGAAAAAAAAAATTCATCATCGGGAAACCTCCCACGCCGGAAAAAATTGTATTGAAATTTTAACTGAAAAAAGTTTTCTCAATTTATATTAATTTTTTGTTTCTTTTGCTCTTCCTCCCACTCATAAATTACACTTTCAAATTTTTTTTATATATAAGATAAAATACACTTCGATCAGAATAAAAATATGCCGGAAAAAAAAATTTTGCCAAAAATAATGGTGTTTGTGAAATTTCAACGACCACCATTTTATGCCGCTGGTGACCAAAAGAAAAAAGAAAGAGAATGAAATAACCAAAAAAAGAGAATAATAAGAAAAAAGGATAAGAAAAAGTAGAAAGAACTAAAAAAGTACTAAAAATACATTTGGGGGCGTGTGTAGCTCACAACTTGTCAAGAGTTTAGTTGTCAGCGTTAAGGGTGCAAATAGTTTCCTTCAAAATGAGTTTACAGGGGTAATAGGTTTCCCACAAAGATAAAGTATGTAGTTGGAAATTCGGGTATAGGTCAGGGAGGTACTTATACATTTTTCATATATGTATATATAGCAAAACATACTTAAATCGGGATAAAAATCTATGCCGAAATTTTTTTTCACCGAAAAAATGATGTCTTTGAAATTCCGATGACCGGCATTTTATGTCGCTGTGATCAAAACAAAAGGAAAGAAAATGAAATAACCAAAAAATAGGAATAATAAGAAATAGGAAAAACAATAATAAAAAAAGTATATTAAGGTTTATCAGTCTCATATCGACAAAAAATGGAAAGTAGAAACTTGAGACTTGAGATGCATTATAAAAGAAGAGGCCTATGTATCGAGTAAAGTATACCTTTCTCGGCCTTTTAGCTAAGATCAATTATAGTATCTGTTCTTATCAGTTTAATATCTGATTGTGGTTTGCAAATGTGCTCCACTTTTGGTTTTTGTCTGAAAGTTCTAAAATGTGGTCCATAGGATATAATCATTTGAAGTCTACCCTCACAGATAATGGACTATTTTGGTTCTTTTCTCTTCTAGCTACATCAACACTTAGTAATAAAGTTATAGCTGCATTTTTAGAGAAAAAGCTCAAAATTATAAATTATCTTTGTCTTCCATTTACTTAAACAAAGCGGTCCACTTTTAATCAGAATCCTAAACACAGTTAGTTTTTTAATAGAGGGCTCCTCACGTGCCTGTCACAAAATTTTTGTTCCCTCCAAATGAATATCTACTATGTCTTGCTGTCTTCAATTTTTATTGGGAACAGCCTCTCAGCCCTTTCGGGTAGGGGTAAGGCTCGTCTACATATTACCCTCCATAGACCCCACCTGGTGGGAGTATACTGGGTAGTTGTTGTTGTAAACACATCTGTAAAGAAACATTTAGAACAATTCTGAAAATAAAGAAGTCTAAGAGCTGAGAGACTATCTGTTTAATTTGTAGTGTTTGCTCATATATTTTTGGTTGTTGTAGCGTAGTGCTATTATGTAGAGGTTCCAAATGAGATTTATAGTGAATGATTGTTATATGACGATACTGTTATAGAGAGGTCTGACTGTAGTATACAAAGTTGAGAATATCTATCAATCTCGATAAGCCTTTGGTTCAAGCAAAGCTGCACGTAGAGAAAACTATAATTAAAATAAGGTTGATTATTGCCAACACAGTGAAAGAGCTAAAAAAATTCAGGTGAGAACCGTCATTGCAAAGGTGAAGAAAAATTTCAGCAGTTATTGGTAATAATCTCTTTGCAAAAAACGACGGGAGACATAGCTAATAGTTTGTAGGGAATAAAAGGCAGGCGAGAGGTTTCCTTAAAAGACTAATGGTTATGACTAAAAGTGAACCATTTTGTTAAAGTTTAAATGGACTACAATTGCTCCACCTGAAAGAATATACTATATGATTTTGAATCTAAAGCTAAAGATGATGTATGATTTTGGGCTTTTTCTCCACCTTTCAACAAGCTGCAGTTTGGCCTTTGATATCTTTCAAAGAAAGCAAAAGGGGTGCCTTTAATGAGTAATATAAGGTTTTCCACTCCCACATCGATAGAAAATGGTAAACAAAGAGTTGAGAAGCACTACAAAACAAGAGGCTCATGCAACCAGTAAAGCATACCTTTCTCGGCCTTTTGGCTAAGATCAAGTGTAGTATCTGTTCTTATCAGTTTAATATCTGATATGTGGGTCATCGACTCACACGATATTAACTTAATTTTTAAAGGGTAAAGGTTCATCAAGGTAGCTTGCTACCTGGTCCTTTGCGTGTCGCCCTGGTCTTGCACTGTTGCTTGGGCCTGGCACACCCCACCAAATCTAGTTTTAAGTGGTTTTTCGGTCTTATAATTGTATGATATATGTTAGAATTACTTCTGATACAATTCAGATGGAAAATTGACACTGTGTGCCATTGATGTTGGGAGGGAGGAGGAAAATGTTGTCATTTTAATATCTTGTTTTATTAATAGAATTTGGTTGGTTTGTTTTTAAGTCAATGGGATAACTATCGTGTAGTTTGAAGGCCACGCTTAGTTTAACATGTCATTAAACTCACGCTTGAAGGTCAAAAATACCAATTTTGAACATGTTGAAGATTATGTTTATATAAATTGTTTGTAGGTAGCTTTGCTATATACTACTTCTATGTTTATAACGCAATTATTTTTTTTCTTTTTCCCCAAAGTGTCTTTATCACTCTAATTTTAACGACCTCTCGCGAAATCATCACTTTATCCGTCGTTTCTTTAGTATTTACGGGCATTTGCCATTGCCAACGAAAAAGCTGCTAAAATGTTACTGTGAGTAGGGGTGTTCATCGGGCGGCTTTTTACTCTTAACGGTTTGGCTTGACGGTTATCGGCCTTTAAATGTATTCATCCGTTAGCCACCCGATAAGATATCGGGCAGATTGGTATCGGGTTAGCTCTTATCGGACGGTTTATCGGTTTAATACCTAAGGGCTCAAATGTATTCTGTCCGCACACTACATTCAACAGAAATCTACATCACGCTTGGAATTTTGTTTTCAGCCAGGAACTTCTGCAGAACATTGCTGCCAACAGCAGCAGATATCTTGGCCTAATACTGATTCATCACCAAGAACATAAGCCGAATCGGGGTAATGGCCTAATGGGTATAGACAGAAGTGTGAAGTCACTACTCACTGTCTCACCTCACTCAGTCAGAACAAACGGTGGGGGTGGGGGGTGGTGCTTTTCTATTTTATTTTTGTTATACACTTATACTTATTCATTTTTAAGGTTTTTAGTTTTTATATTTAATATATATAATTATGTAAGTAAAAATAAATTTATATATATATATATATATATATATATATATATATATATTCTTAATGGGTTAACGGATTATCCGTTAAGAAAATTGGATAATCCGCCCCCAAACCGATAAGCCGTTAATAATAAAAATTCAATCCGTTCTCTGTCCGTTAAGCCGTTACCATTAAGCCATTAAGCTTCGGTTCGGTTCGGTTCGGTTTTCGTTTTCGGATCGGTTTTGAACACCCCTAATTATGAGATAATAAGTTGATCATGTGCAACGTACTCTTCCAAAGAAAGTTGCATATTAGCTAAGAAGCCCAAGCATAATGTAAAGTATACCTTTCTCGGTCTTTTGGCTAAGATAAAGTGTACTATCTGTTTTAATTAATTTAATATCTGATACGTGAATTATTGATTCATATGATATGAACTCAATTTTTAAGGGAAAAGGTTCATCAAGGTAGCTTGCTACCTGGGCATTTGTGTGTCGCCTTAGTTTTGCATTGTTGCTTGGGCCTGGCACACCCCACCTAATCAAGTGTTAATTCTTTCTGTTCGAGTGGCATATTCTGAATGAGCAGATGGTTGTTCATTCAATCAAATAGAGCAGTTTGTTCCTTCAATGACACTGTTTGCTTTTTTGAACTTGAAAATAGTAATCTTATCAATAACAGATGATTGAAGACCCAGTGTTGATGTACCAAATAAGATAAAATAAGTTACAGGAGCTCGATTTTCGTCGAAAAATTCTTCATGTGATCCTTGTGCTGAGATACTTCTTCTCTTCCAATTCAAATAGTTCTTGACATTGATGTTCCGTGTTGTTACCCGAGGGGTTGTTTCTTGTTGGTATTTGTGCCCGAGAGGCGAATTTTCTATACTTATTTGTTCTAGCTGCTTTTCATTTACTTGTTTGTGTGAAATTGTATTTTAAAGAAGTTTAAACCGAGCTAAGATGTTTTAAGAAATTTCACAGTTTCATTATTTTCTTAATGGTTTTATACTGCTTCTATTGCATGTTGATGTAAATTTACGTGATTTCTTATTGCTCATTCTTCATTTATTATTATTACTCATTGAGTTGAAGTAATCACTTTACTCCATGCACCTTATGTGCAGATTTAGGTATTTCTGAACCCGGTAGCAGGTACTGATTGCTTAAGGGCAGAGACATTGGAGTTTAGCAAGGTAACTGCCCGATGTTCGTCGCACTGCTTTTCTCCCTCTTGATTTCATTAGATTGTATTTAGTGCATTTTCAGAATTTCTATTGTATTTAGACCTTAGTCGATACTTGTGACTTGTGACACCCCGATGTTGGGCTGTATCTACTTTCGCACTTGTTCTACTTCGCTAGATTTTGAGATTTGTTTCTTATCAATGACTTAAATTGACTTATTAATAATTGTTAAAAACGGATTTAGAAATTGTGTTGGCTGGCCTTGTCTTAACAAGAGGTCATCACGACCGGATCCGGTTTAGGGTCGTGATAATATTCGAGAGCAGGTGGGTGTGGCCCCCATGGGGAACAAGATGCGGGAAGCAAGACTTAGATGGTTCATGTACATTCAGAGGAGGAGCACTGATGCACCAGTGAGGAGGCGTGAGCGACTGGCTGTGGTGGGCACGAGAAGAGGTAGAGGGCGACTTAAGAAGTATTGGAGAGAGGTGATCAGACATGACATGGCACGACTTAGGATTATTGAGGACATGCCCTTGACAGGGAATTGTGGAGGTCGAATATTAATGTTGTAGGCTAGGGGGATATTGTGAATATTTCTACAGCGCACTAGAGTGAGACTTGCCAGTTAGGAGTTAGTGATGCTATTGGTCATCTACTGATGCAAGGCTTTATCTGCTGGTTATTATTATACCTTCTATCTATTTTGTATTTCTTATATTACTGTCATTTTATTATGATTCTATTGATGATTACTAATATATCGTTTCTTGTTGTTTTCTTGATCCGAGGGTCTCCTAGAAACCGCCTCTCTGTCCCTCGGGGTAGGGGTAAGGTCTACGTACATATTACCCTCCCCAGACCCCACTTGTGAGATTATACTGGGCTGTTATTGTTGTTGTTGTTTTTGGTGGTGGTGGATATGGCTCCGGCGAGACGGGTTCGCCGTCGATGGAAAAGAAAAAACAAAAAATAATGATAGTAATAATTAATTAAGTCTAATATAATAATATAATTAATTAAGTCTAAAAGATAGTATAATTTTCAATTAAAAATCATCACTTGTATAAACTAATCAGCTTTAAACTTAACTTTTGCCTCTCACCCGCTTTCAAGAGAGTCAACACACTCTCCTTGCCACATCATCAATTAAGAGTGTGTTTATTATACTTTATAATAGTTTAGAAGGGTAACAAAATCCTGCAAAGGTAAAGTGTGTCGTTAGAAATCTGGGTATAGGACAGGGGACACTTATGCATATTTTCGAAAAAATTCATTTTCACAAAACCTTTTCACGCCGAAACAAATTGAGGTATTGAAATTTTAACTGGAAAAGGTCTTCTCAGCTTATATTCATTTTTCTTTCTTTTGCTCCTCCTCCTATACATAAATTATACTTTCAAAAAATATTAAAAATACATACATACATATAACCAAAAAGTGCCCCCTGACCTATACTCGGATTCTCAACTACGCACTTTTTCTTTTGGGGGAATCCTATTACCCCTCCTAAACTTATTTAAATGAAATTATCTGCACACTTAGTGCTGATATGGCAGAGTGTTAAAAAATAATTTCTACTTTTTTTCCTTTATCTTTTCCTTTTACTTTTTCTTTATCTTTTTTCTTTCATTTGTTTTTCATTTCTTCTCCAATTTAGGTGGATATTCAATCACCGCCGACTTTGTCTAATCGTTTTTCTTCAATTTTTTCTTTTTATTCACAAATTAAACTCTCAAAAAGATCTATTCATAAGCAAAGTAAAATACAGTTAAATTTTAGTTAAAAAAATTCATCATCGGGAAACCTCCCAGGCCGGAAAAAATTGTATTGAAATTTTAACTGAAAAAATTTTTCTTGTTATAAATAGAACTCTAATTCGAGTGAATGTCTATCCTATAGAAGAGTTTTACTTTGAGGCTAAGTCTTTTCTATGCCTATAAATAGAGGGGTCTTACCCCATTGTAAATCATCCCTAAGTATCAATAAGAATACTCCTCTCCCTATTCTCTCTATATTGTTCTTGTTCTTGTATTATTGTTCTTGTTCTTATATTATTTCATAACACGTTATCAGCACGAGTCTCTAACCAATTGAAATTTTCGATTGTCTTAACTTTTGTTTGTGTAGGGTTTCACGTGAGGTTCTGCCGTAACCAAATCCCAAAAATTTCTATACGGACAAAAAGGAAAAACAAAGAAGAAAGAAACAGAAACAGAAAGAGAAAAACGTGAGAGAAAGAAAGGAATTTACGCAAGAGGTATATTTGATATCACAACATTTATTGGTATACCTTAAAGGTAAGTAATTTACTTTTCCCTTTCAAATTCTTGAAATTCTACGATTTGATTTTATATACAAACAAAGAAAACAAAGTTTGATTATAACTCTAACGGAGTTCGTAAGAAATTACACTCACATGAAGTGGTAAAATTTCTATGCCTTGCCATGATCAAATTCATGTATGATTGTGGGCAAAGAAATCCGTCCAATTGAATTTGCTCCATTCCCTTTAGAGAATGTGGTAGCAGTATGTGATAAGTCTGAAAGAAGACAAAATTATTACTGTGAAGGTATCAATGGATGTGGACGTGACAATAGACGAAATTATAATCGTCATTATTGTGGTAATGAGAACAATAAGGATTCTCAAAATAATCTTTCACTTTATGAAAGTAATATTTGACATGAGATTGTGTATAGCACATACAGATGATTATGATCCATTCCCTGAAGTGAATGTGATAATTGCAATAGAGCCCGTATTTATGAACACGCTCTTGATGTTTTGCCCTTGAAATTTCGGGCAAGAACTATATGACATGGGTGTTGGATGCTGAAATCCATTTGGATGCAATGGGTCCTGGAGACGCCATTAAAGACAGAAATAACGCATCCACCCAAGACTATGCTAAGGCCTTGATTTACTTGCCACATCACCTTGATGAAGGTTTGAAACTGTGCTAAGGCCTTGATTTACTTGCTCCATCGCCTTGATGAAGGTTTGAAACTGTGCTAAGGCCTTGATTTACTTGCGCCATCACCTTGATGAAGGTTTGAAAATTGAATATATCACAGTCAAAGATCCACCTATCTTGTGGAATGGCTTAAAGGAGAGATATGACAACCTGAAGTTGGTCACTCTGCCACAAGCACGATATGATGAGAATCCAAAAGCAAATAGTTTATAAACTATATGTTATCGTTGCGGTGGAAAAGGGCACTGGGCGAAAATTTGCCGTGTACCAAGACATTTGGTTGAGCCTTGTCAAGCATCTCTAAAGAGTAAATGCCCTGAAACAAATTTTGTCTCTGACGACAATTTTGACATCACCCACTAGGATGTGGCAGACTTCTTTGAGCACCCTGAGGGGAAAATTGACCACCTAATTGGTGATGGATCTGTGATGAAGGAAGATGGAATTGTTTGATTTTATTTCACTTATTTGTAATAGTTAGTGAATAAACTAATAGTCATTAGTATCAGCTCGTATTAGTTAGTTTATGATATAATGTTAGTATTAGTTCTTTAGAATGTTTCAATATGGTTAAATTTCGAAGAAATTTTTATTTTCCAGCAAAGTTAGTCGATTAACTAATAAGTTAGTCGACTATCTAATATTTCGTATTAAAAACTGGAATTTCCGCAAGCTAAGTTATTCGAATATCTGATTTAGTTATTCGAATAACCTGATGACTGTTTACTAAGTTATTCGACTATCAACTTAGTTATTCGACTATCTAATATTTCGCAATAAAACTGGATTTTTCCGCAAGCTAAGATAGTCGACTGTCCTGATGACTGTTTACTAAGATAGTCGACTATCAACTTAGTTAGTCGACTATCTAATATTTCGCATTAAAACTGGACTTTTCCGCAAGGCATGATAGTCGACTATTTGATTTAGTTAGTCGAATAACCTCAGCAGATTTTGAAAATATTGTTTAAATATGAAGCAAACAGATTTGTATATTCTCATGTTCATATATTTTCTTTTGTATGTCAAATCATGGGAATTAAATTGATTGAAGGCTCCTGAAGAGCAACTATAACTCTGCCTAAAGAAACAATATTTTAGAGAATGCAATGTTCTCCTCCAAGTCTAAGAGGAACTTGTTGAGTCTTAATGATATCAGTCAAAATGTTCTCCTCCAAGTCTAAAAGGGAACTTGTTGAGTTTTAGAGATATCGTTCAAAATGGATATCAGATTGAGACAATACATGAGTATAATCTTGAATACCTTATTAACTCATGAAAACGAGGCTGCCCATTTCGGTTTGGGGTCACGCCATTTTGCATACAACAATGCTAGTTCGTCTCTGACTGACGAATTGTCACAAATATTCCCCGTTGCAATTGGTTTTGGGTCATGAACCTAATATATCCCATTTAAGAATTGTTGGATGCACAGTATATGTGCCTGTACCATACCGCACCAAAATGGGTCTGCAAAGAAGGTTAGGAATATATATTGAGTTTGAATCGCCCTCCATTATTCGCTACCTCGAAACATTGACAGGGGATTTGTTTACTGCACGATTTGTAGACTGTCAATTCGATGAGACACTTTTCCCAAAATTAGGGGGAGAAGTTGGTGAAACCAAACGGGAAATTTTGTGGAAAAATGCATCATTATCTCATCTTGATCCACATACCTCTATTTGTAAAAGAGGCGCAAAAGAATATCCATTTGCAAAGAATAACAAATCAAATGCCAGACGCATTTACATATTTGAAAAGGATAACAAAATCACATACCCCCGCAGTGAATGTGACAACATCTGATTCACAAATACATATTCATTATTGGAAGAATATGAACATGAAATTGGTATTGAATATACCACACTCACCCCTAGAAGGAGGTTTGAGATGATACCACACTCACACCTAGAAGGAGGTTTGAGATGATACCACACTCACCCCTAGAAGGAGGTTTGAGATGATATATGGCATGAATGATCGTTGGTCACGTACCTATTGTACGCCAAAGTATTTTGGAAATATGACTATTAAAGGACAACGATAATGCAAGAAACATATCTTGCATATAAGTTTGACATGACCATAATGGTATAACTTTCTCTTTAAGAAAGATATTCACCACATGGATGTTGATGAATTTGTGGTAGTACAAAATTAATTGAGAGCTCTAGAAGAGCCAATTATTACTATGTTGGAGAAACACAATTGAGTATTGTGCTGTAGTAAGTCTCAAAGAAACTTATTCAGTTTCCAAAGTACACGCGAAAGCGCTGATTATATTGAGACTATAAATAAAGGAAAGATTTGATATATTCTATTACTACAACTTGTAGCGGGATAATTTGTATATGAAAAGCTACCCGCTTTATTCTCCAGTTTGTACTACACAAACAAAAGAATGCCACAGTAAAGTGGATATCTATTGGTATAAAAACCCATGTCATAATAAACCTGAAGTTTATTGATAAGTGCACATGTCATGGTATAAATTTGAAGTTTACCAATATTGATAATTTATTCAGTTGGCATTCGGGTTAGCCATCTCATTTTAAGTATGATGTGCAATAATAGAGAATTCACATGGGTGAATTCTCTTGTATCACTTGTTCTCATTAATGAATTGACCAACTAAAGAGTTCGGGTTGAAGCCCATAAATTCTGGAAATATCAAAGGTGAATATGGGCCCATTCACCTGCCATGTATACCACATATGATGCATCTATGAAATGGTTACATGCGCGATTGTTATTAACCCGCAGCCTGGCCGGTGCTCAGTAATCTATCTTCGAGCATAATTTCCAGATTTTCTACTCAAGATAGTTCATCTTGATAAGTTGGTTTATATCAAAGTTGGTTTAGCAAGATAATTATTGAGTGCCTCCACTTAATAGCTAAAATGTTTCTTATGAGATCAAAGTTATATATATCAGTTTGATATACGTTGTATACGAGAGTATATTCTGCCCTCACAAGTGGTTCAGGGTCAGGAACCAAATAATTTCATCTTATTATTAATGTGCTGTGTATATTGACATGATAATGCACAAAGATGATTTCTCAAAGTTGAGGAAACAAGTTAGCTTTTCTAACATGAGGGGGAGACATGATAAACAATTGAGAAAAGGTTACATGGGATGAATTATCATTTGTATATGTAGATCCTCGAATATCATGATATGAACCTGAAGTTCATAAAAGGGATAATTCAATTGCAACATATTATACGCATTTGCTGACCCAAAGAAAGTAACTATATTCTCACTGCAAATGCTCATATTAAGGCCCAGAAGGACAAAGTCTTTGATACGCTTAAAGCGTATAGACAACTCGGTTTCTTAATAAAGAAGATGAGCAAATGATCAAAGTGATCATAAATGGAAGAGATAGAATTCGAGCAGAATTGATTCCATATGAAAGACATATAGTTTTGGACATGTAGTTCAAATACTTGAAAGTATAAAGTCAATGGTATGTGTAATCAGTTTTCGATATCTTATTTGTTTAGCATGACATGAAAACTTGATATGCATCTAAAGTCTATTATATGACTTACATGACTTAACTTATATGTCAATCCATGAAAGATTGAAGTTGCTTGAAGCATATACAATTCTTGGTCCTGAAGTACCACATCCTAAGTGCAACTTGTGTACATATGTATCTTGCTATAACTATAAGCATGATGGCATCTAGAATGCCTCTATGGGGATATTGAAGAGTAATTCCACGACATTATATGAAGATGTTCATATCTATGAAGAATGATAATTTCAAGATGCGGAATATTTATTCAAATCAATATGGCTGATTTATTTATCAAATCTCTACAAAAGAACGTTTTGAAGATGGTGCACAAGATAGGAATGCAAATGCTCAAGGATGTGAATTGATGCTCTTTTCAGGGGGAGTTAATGCGCGTTGCACTCTTTTTCCCTTACAAGGTTTTGTCCCACTGGGTTTTCCTTGCAAGGTTTTTAACGAGGCAACCAATAGGCGCATATTCAAACATGTGTACTCTTTTTCCTTCTCTTTAATTTTTTTCCATTAGGTTTTCTTTTAGTTAAGGTTTTAACGAGGCACATTATTGAATAGACATTCAAGGGGGAGAGTTATAAATAGAACTCTAATTAGCGTGAATGTCTATCTTATAGAAGAGTTTTACTTTGAGGCTAAGTCTTTTCTATGCCTATAAATAAAGGGGTCTTACCCCATTGTAAATCATCCCTAAGTATCAATAAGAATACACATCTCCCTATTCTCTCTATATTGTTCTTGTTCTTGTATTATTGTTCTTGTTCTTATATTATTTCATAACATTTCTCAATTTATCTTCATTTTTTGTTTCTTTTGCTCTTCTCCCACTCATAAATTACACTTTCAAATTTCTTTTATATATAAGATAAAACACACTTCGATCGGGATAAAAATATGTCGGCAAAAAAAAAATTCGCCAAAAATAATGGTGTTTGTGAAATTTCAACGACCACCATTTTATGCCGCTGGTGAGCAAAAAAAAAGAAAGAGAATGAAATAACCAAAAAATGAGAATAATAAGAAAAAAGATAAAAGGATAAGAAAAAGAAGTAAGAACAAAAAAAGTACTAAAAATACATATGGGGTGGTGTGTAGCTCACAACTTGCAAAGAGTTTAGTTGTCAACGTTAAGGGTGCAAATAGTTTCCTTTAAAATGAGTTTATAGGGGTAATAGGATTCCCACAAAGAAAAAGTATGTAGTTGGAAATCCGGGTATAGGTCCAGGAGGTACTTATACATTTTTCATATATATATATATATAGCAAAACATACTTAAATCGGGACAAGATTAGGGGGTAATTGATGTATTTTCCCATGAAACGAAGTGCTTTGATAAGACATGTGTTGTAATTCTGGGGTGAGTTATTTAGAAGAGAGATAGTATGCTTACACTAGTAATAAAGCAAAGGAGTTCCTTTCTAGGTCGTTTGCTATGCGGTATGAGAAGGTATTCGTGTTGGTATGAAAATATAATATCATTTTAATACTAATAGCAAATTTTGGTATCAGTTATTTGCGGGATTAAAATTAGTATTAGGATAACGTATATCTTGTAGAGGGTAAGGTAATTAGTGCTCGGATAACTTATACCTTTATCTTAAAAATTATGAATTATCATTTTTAATACAACATACCAAACAATGGATAAAAAACAATACAAGAATAACTAATTATCTCAGTATAACTAATTCCAGCATAATTTATCTCGACATAAGTCATATTCAAAGCGAACGACCCCTAATTATCTTATAAGTTGCCCTCCGTTATACCACTCGATCAAAATTGTCCTTATCATCTTACTATTGAACATAATTGCCCCTCATTTCCCGACCCATCCGAAGACTTATTTCATCTCCTTCACAAGAAAAGCTCCTTCCTCCAAAATATGGAAGTTTTCAAAAAAAGCGGTCCTTTAATTTAGCACTAAATTCTTCTAACGAACAGTAGTTAGTCTCTTTGATTTAAGCACATACAACACCATGATTCAATTCTCAAGAAATCATGATTAAAAGAATTTCAATAAAGACAATTCAAGTTCAAAGAACTCTGAATTCGCGATGATATTTGCAACCTCAATTCTCAACAACAAACATAAATTAGAATTAGATAAACGCTTAACTGCAAACTACAAAGTACTATTAAGTCCTTCAATTCCGAGTCGAAAAATTCGAGTAACTAAGCGTGAAAAATCTTGTTAATGCTTTTGTGTTTGAAAAGACAATTCAAGTTCAAAGAACTCCAAATTCGCGACGATATTTGAGACCTCTATTCTCAACAACAAACATAAGTTAGAATCAGATTAACGCTCAACTGCAAACTACAAAGTGTTATTAAATCCTTCAAATTCGAATTTTGAAACACAGAAGCATTAACAAGATTTTTCACGCTTAGTTACTCGAATTTTTCGACTCGGAAAGTGAAGATTTTCATTGAACCTCAAATCCTATTCAGTTGGAGTTCCATTTTTTACCCAGTTCTTTAAATAAGTTGCTAGCATAATTCTGACTCAAGAGAAGCTCCAAACAATCAAGCCAATTTTTGGATTTTCAAGAATCCAACATCGCAAAATTTCCTTTTTTGTGTGTATGTGAGAGAGAGATTGTGGATTCGGGAATCAAGGCAATAAACAAGGAATTGTTAGAACAATTTCTATAGTCTACACTCTGAAACAAGGATTTAGTTTATTAAGTCTTGGGACTGGTCAAGTATAGGGTTATGGATATCGGGTATCCAGTATGGGCAATTGGTTGGGTATTAAAAATGTTTAAAAGGCTGCCATGTTTCTCTCAAATAAGGGGTAAATATATTTAATAGTAAGACGGGAGGAACAATTTTGATCGGTTAACATAATAAAGGATAATTTTAAATAATATTTAAAAATAGAAGAATATATCCAATCATTTCTCGTAAAAAAAATTAAGTAAAGGGAGAACTTTATAGGTAAGGATGGGTAAATAATTATTGATAGGTGGGTATTTGCAGAAGATCCCCTAATAAATAATCTCTATTAATTTAATGTTGGTGTTTAAAGCTAATTTTTCTTTGTAGGATAAGGCTCCTCAATCCCACAATGCTACAGAAAAACTAACAGAGGGTTGAGAGGCATTATAAAAGAAGAAGCCCAAGCATAATGTAAAGTATACCTTTCTCGGTCTTTTGGCTAAGATAAAGTGTACTATCTGTTTTTATTAATTTAATATCTGATACGTGAGTTATTGATTCACATGATATAAACTCAACTTTTACGGGAAAAGGTTCATCAAGGTAGCTTGCTACCTGGGCATTTGTGTGTCACCTTAGTTTTGCACTGTTGCTTGGGCGTGGCACACCCCACCTAATCAAGTGTTAATTCTTTCTGTTCGAGTGGCATATTCTGAATGAGCAGATGGTTATTCATTCAATCAAATAGAGCAGTTTGTTCCTTCAATGACACTGTTTGCTTTTTTGAACTTGAAAATAGTCATCTTATCAATAACAGATGATTGAAGACCCAGTGTTGATGTACCAAATAAGATAAAATAAGTTACAGGAGCTCGATTTTCGTCGAAAAATTCATCATGAGATCCTTGTGCTGAGATACTTCTTCTCTTCCAATTCAAATAGTTCTTGACATTGATGTTCCGTGTTGTTACCCGAAGGGATTTTTCTTGTTGGTATTTTGTGCCCGAGAGGCGAATTTTCTATACTTATCTGTTCTAGCTGCTTTTCGTTTACTTGTTTGTGTGAAAATGTATTTCAAAGAAGTTAAAACGGAGCTAAGATGTTTTAAGAGATTTCACAGTTTCATTGCTTTCTTACTGGTTTTATACTGCTTCTATAGCATGTTGATGTAAATTTACGTGATTTCTTATTGCTCAGTCTTCATTTATTATTATTACTCACTGAGTTGGAGTAATCACTTTACTCCCTGCACCTTGTGTGCAGATTTAGGTATTTCTGAACCCGGTAGCGGGTACTGATTGCTTAGAGGCAGAGTCATTGGAGTTTAGCAAGGTAACTGCCCGATGTTCGTCGCAGTGCTTTTCTCCATCTTGATTTCATTTGATTGTATTTAGTGCATTTTCAGAATTTCTATTGTATTTAGACCTTAGTCGATACTTGTGACTTATGACACCCCGATGTCGGGCTATTTCTACTCTCGCACTTGTTCTACTTCGCTAGATTTTGCGATTTGTTTCTTATCAATGACTTAAATTGACTTATTAAAAATTGTTAAAAACGAATTTTGAAATTATGTCGGCTGGCCTTGTCTTAACAAGAGGTGCCATCATGACCGGATCCGGTTCGGGGTCGTGATAATATTCGAGAGCGGGTGGGTGTGGCCCCCATGGGGAACAAGATGCGGGAAGCAAGACTTAGATGGTTCATGTACATTCAGAGGAGGAGCACTGATGCACCAATGAGGAGGCGTGAGCGACTGGCTGTGGTGGGCACGAAAAGAGGTAGAGGGCGACTTAAGAAGTATTGGAGAGAGGTGATCAGACATGACATGACCGACTTAGGATTACCGAGGACATGCCCTTGACAGGGAATTGTGGAGGTCGAACATTAATACTGTAGGTTAGGGGGATGTTGTGAATATTTCTACAGCGCACTAGAGTGAGACTAGCCAGTTAGGAGTTAGTGATGCTAGAGGTCATCTACTGATGCAAGGCTTTATCTGCTGGTTATTATTATACCTTCTATCTATTTCGTATTTCTTATATTACTGTTATTTTATTATGATTTTATTGATGATACTAATATATCATTTCTTGTTGTTTTCTTGAGCCGAGGGTCTCCTAGAAACCGCCTCTCTGTCCCTCGGGGTAGGGGTAAGGTCTACGTACATATTACCATCCCCAGACCCCACTTGTGAGATTATACTGGACCGTCGGTCTTGTTGTTGTTGGTGGTGGTGGTGGTGGATATGGCTCCGGCGAGTCGGGTTCGCCGTCGGTGGAAGAGAAAAAACAAAAAATAATGATAGTAATAATTAATTAAGTCTAATATAATGATATAATTAATTAAGTGTACAATATAGTATAATTTTCAATTAAAAATCATCACTTGTATAAGCTAATCAGTTTTAAACTTAACTTTTGCCTCTCACCTGCTTTCAAGATAGTCAACACACTCTCCTTGCCACATCATCAATTAAGAGTGTGTTTATTATACTTTATAATAGTTTAGAAGGGTAACAAAATCCTGCAAAGGTAAAGTGTGTCGTTAGAAATCTGGGTATAGGACAGGGGATACTTATGCATTTTTTCGAAAAAATTCATTATCACAAAACCTTTTCACGCCGAAACAAATTGAGGTATTGAAATTTAATTGGAAAAGGTCTTCTGAGCTTATATTCATTTTTCTTTCTTTTGCTCCTCCTCCCATACATAAATTACACTTTCAAAAAAAATATTATAAATACATACATACATATAACCAAAAAGTTTCCCCTGACCTATACTCGGATTCTCAACTACGCACTTTTTCTTTTGGGGGAATCCTATTACCCCTCCCAAACTTATTTAAATGAAATTATCTGCACACTTAGTGCTGATATGGCAGAGTGTGAAAAAATAATTTTTACTTTTTGTCCTTTATCTTTTCCTTTTCCTTTTTCTTTATCTTTTTTCTTTCATTTTTTTTTATTTCTTCTCCAATTTAGGTGGATATTCATTCACCGCCGACTTTGTCTAATTATTTTTCTTCAATTTTCTTTCTTTTTATACACAAATTAAACTCTCAAAAAGACCTATTCATAAGCAAAATAAAATACACTCAAATTTAAGAAAAAAAAAATTCATCATCGGGAAACCTCCCACGCCGGAAAAAATTGTATTGAAATTTTAACTGAAAAAAGTTTTCTTGTTATAAATAGAACTCTAATTCGAGTGAATGTCTATCGTATAGAAGAGTTTTACTTTGAGGCTAAGTCTTTTCTATGCCTATAAATAGAGGGGTCTTACCCCATTGTAAATCATCCCTAAGTATCAATAAGAATACTCCTCTCCCTATTCTCTCTATATTGTTCTTGTTCTTGTATTATTGTTCTTGTTCTTATATTATTTCATAACACGTTATCAGCACGAGTCTCTAACCAATTGAAATTTTCGATTGTCTTAACTTTTGTTTGTGTAGGGTTTCACGTGAGGTTCTGCCGTAACCAAATCCCAAAATTTCTATACGGACAAAAAGGAAAAACAAAGAAGAAAGAAACAGAAACAGAAAGAGAAAAACCTGAGAGAAAGAAAGGAATTTACACAAGAGGTATATTTGATATCACAACATTTATTGGTATACCTTAAAGGTAAGTAATTTACTTTTCCCTTTCAAATTCTTGAAATTCTACGATTTGATTTTATATACAAACAAAGACAACAAAGTTTGATTATAACTCTAATGGAGTTCGTAAGAAATTACACTCACGTGAAGTGGTAAAATTTCTATGCCTTGCCATGATCAAATTCATGTATGATTGTGGGCAAAGAAATCCGTCCAATTGAATTTGCTCCATTCCCTTTAGAGAATGTGGTAGTAGTATGTGATAAGTCTGAAAGAAGACAAAATTATTACCGTGAAGGTATCAATAGATGTGGACGTGGCAATAGACGAAATTATAATCGTCATTATTGTGGTAATGAGAACAATAAGGATTCTAAAAATAATCTTTCACTTTATGAAAGTAATATTTGACATGAGATTGTGTATAGCACATACAGATGATTATGATCCATTCCCTGAAGTGAATGTGATAATTGCAATAGAGCCCGTATCTATGAACACGCTCTTGATGTTTTGCCCTTGAAATTTCGGGCAAGAACTATATGACATGGGTGTTGGATGCTGAAATCCATTTGGATGCAATGGGTCCTGGAGACGCCATTAAAGACAGAAATAACGCATCCACCCAAGACTATGCTAAGGCCTTGATTTACTTGCGCCGTCACCTTGATGAAGGTTTGAAACTGTGCTAAGGCCTTGATTTACTTGCGCCGTCACCTTGATGAAGGTTTGAAACTGTGCTAAGGCCTTGATTTACTTGCGCCATCGCCTTGATGAAGGTTTGAAACTGTGCTAAGGCCTTGATTTACTTGCGCCATCACCTTGATGAAGGTTTGAAAATTGAATATATCACAGTCAAAGATCCACCTATCTTGTGGAATGGCTTAAAGGAGAGATATGACAACCTGAAGTTGGTCACTCTGCCACAAGCACGATATGATGAGAATCCAAAAGCAAATAGTTTATAAACTATATGTTATCGTTGCGATGGAAAAGGGCACTGGGCGAAAATTTGCCGTGTACCAAGACATTTGGTTGAGCCTTGTCAAGCATCTCTAAAGAGTAAATGCCCTGAAACAAATTTTGTCTCTGACGACAATTTTGACATCACCCACTAGGATGTGGCAGACTTCTTTGAGCACCCTGAGGGGAAAATTGACCACCTAATTGGTGATGGATCTGTGATGAAGGAAGATGGAATTGTTTGATTTTATTTCACTTATTTGTAATAGTTAGTGAATAAACTAATAGTCATTAGTATCAGCTCATATTAGTTAGTTTATGATATAATGTTAGTATTAGTTCTTTAGAATGTTTCAATATGCTTAAATTTCGAAGAAATTTTTATTTTCCAGCAAAGTTAGTCGATTAACTAATAAGTTAGTCGACTATCTAATATTTCGTATTAAAAACTGGAATTTTCGCAAGCTAAGTTACTCGAATATCTGATTTAGTTATTCGAATAACCTGATGACTGTTTACAAAGTTATTCGACTATCAACTTAGTTATTCGACTATCTAATATTTCGCAATAAAACTGGATTTTTCCGCAAGCTAAGATAGTCGACTATCTGATTTAGATAGTCGGCTATCTTGATGACTGTTTACTAAGATAGTCGACTATCAACTTAGTTAGTCGACTATCTAATATTTCGCATTAAAACTGGACTTTTCCGCAAGGCATGATAGTCGACTATTTGATTTAGTTAGTCGAATAACCTCAGCAGATTTTGAAAATATTGTTTAAATATGAAGCAAACAGATTTGTATATTCTCATGTTCATATATTTTCTTTTGTATGTCAAATCATGGGAATTAAATTGATTGAAGGCTCCTGAAGAGCAACTATAACTCTGCCTAAAGGAACAATATTTTAGAGAATGCAATGTTCTCCTCCAAGTCTAAGAGGAACTGGTTGAGTCTTAATGATATCAGTCAAAATGTTCTCCTCCAAGTCTAAAAAGGAACTTGTTGAGTTTTAGAGATATCATTCAAAATGGATATCAGATTGAGACAATACATGAGTATAATCTTGAATACCTTATTTACTCATGAAAACGAGGCTGCCCATTTCGGTTTGGGGTCACGCCATTTTGCATACAGCAATGCTAGTTCGTCTCTGACTGACGAATTGTCACAAATATTCCCCGTTGCAATTGGTTTTGGGTCATAAACCTAATATATCCCATTTAAGAATTGTTGGATGCACAGTATATGTGCCTGTACCATACAGCACCAAAATGGGTCTGCAAAGAAGGTTAGGAATATATGTTGAGTTTGAATCGCCCTCCATTATTCGCTACCTCGAAACATTGACAGGGGATTTGTTTACTGCACGATTTGCAGACTGTCAATTCGATGAGACACTTTTCCCAAAATTAGGGGGAGAAGTTGGTGAAACCAAACGGGAAATTTTGTGGAAAAATTCATCATTATCTCATCTTGATCCACATACCTCTATTTGTGAAAGAGGCGCAAAAGATTATCCATTTGCAAAGAATAACAAATCAAATGCCAGACGCATTTACATATTTGAAAAGGATAACAAAATCACATATCCCCGCAGTGAATGTGACAACATCTGATTCACAAATACATATTCATTATTGGAAGAATATGAACATGAAATTGGTATTGAATATACCACACTCACCCCTAGAAGGAGGTTTGAGTTGATACCACACTCACCCCTAGAAGGAGGTTTGAGATGATACCACACTCACCCCTAGAAGGAGGTTTGAGATGATATATGGCATGAATGATCGTTGGTCACGTACCTATTGTACGCCAAAGTATTTTGGAAATATGACTATTAAAGGACAACGATAATGCAAGAAACATATCTTGCATATAAGTTTGACATGACCATAATGGTATAACTTTCTCTTTAAGAAAGATATTCACCACATGGATGTTGATGAATTTGTGGTAGTACAAAATTAATTGAGAGCTCTAGAAGAGCCAATTATTACTATGTTGGAGAAACACAATTGAGTATTGTGCTGTAGTAAGTCTCAAAGAAACTTATTCAGTTTCCAAAGTACACGCGAAAGCGCTGATTATATTGAGACTATAAATAAAGGAAAGTTTTGATATCTTCTACTACTACAACTTGTAGCGGGATAATTTGTATATGAAAAGCTACCCGCTTTATTCTCCAGTTTGTACTACACAAACAAAAGAATGCCACAGTAAAGTGGATATCTATTGGTATAAAAAACCCATGTCATAATAAACCTGAAGTTTATTGATAAGTGCACATGTCATGGTATAAATTTGAAGTTTACCAATATTGATAATTTATTCAGTTGGCATTCGGGTTAGCCATCTCATTTTAAGTATGATGTGCAATAATAGAGAATTCACATGGGTGAATTCTCTTGTATCACTTGTTCTCATTAATGAATTGACCAACTAAAGAGTTCGGGTTGAAGCCCATAAATTCTGGAAATATCAAAGGTGAATATGGGCCCATTCACCTGCCATGTCTACCACATATGATGCATCTATGAAATGGTTACATGCGCGATTGTTATTAACCCGCAGCCTGGCCGGTGCTTGCGAGGTAAATTGCTCAGTAATCTATCTTCGAGCATAATTTCCAGATTTTCTACTCAAGATAGTTGATCTTGATAAGTTGGTTTATATCAAAGTTGGTTTAGCAAGATAATTATTGAGTGCCTCCACTTAATAGCTAAAATGTTTCTTATGAGATCAAAGTTATATATATCAGTTTGATATACGTTGTATACGAGAGTATATTCTGCCCTCACAAATGGTTCAGGGTCAGGAACCAAATAATTTCATCTTATTATTAATGTGCTGTGTATATTGACATGATAATGCACAAAGATGATTTCTCAAAGTTGAGGAAACAAGTTAGCTTTTCTAACATGAGGGGGAGACATGATAAACAATTGAGAAAAGGTTACATGGGATGAATTATCATTTGTATATGTAGATCCTCGAATATCATGATATGAACCTGAAGTTCATAAAAGGGATAATTCAATTGCAACATATTGCAAAGCATGCCATACGCATTTGCTGACCCAAAGAAAGTAACTATATTCTCACTGCAAATGCTCATATTAAGTCCCAGAAGGACAAAGTCTTTGATACGCTTAAAGCGTATAGACAACTCGGTTTCAAAATAACTTCTTAATAAAGAAGATGAGCAAATGATCAAAGTGATCATAAATGGAAGAGATAGAATTCAAGCAGAATTGATTCCATATGAAAGACATGTAGTTTTGGACATGTAGTTCAAATACTTGAAAGTATAAAGTCAATGGTATGTGTAATCAGTTTTCGATATCTTATTTGTTTAGCATGACATGAAAACTTGATATGCATCTAAAGTCTATTATATGGCTTATATGACTTAACTTATATGTCAATCCATGAAAGATTGAAGTTGCTTGAAGCATATACAATTCTTGGTCCTGAAGTACCACATCCTAAGTGCAACTTGTGTACATATGTATCTTGCTATAACTATAAGCATGATGGCATCTAGAATGCCTCTATGGAGATATTGAAGAGTAATTCCAAGACATTATATGAAGATGTTCATATCTATCAAGAATGATAATTTCAAGGTGCGGAATATGTAAGAAACACGTTATCGAACTAACGTGTGTTGATTCATGTAGGTTTTGATAAATGCCAAACATTGAGACAAGCATCGGTGATGGAACAATAACAGTCCAAGTACAAGATGGATAGTACGCGTTCAAGAATAGAAGATGCAATCAACTGTTGAGTAGGTCTTAATTTGTAATCTTGACTCAACGACTTATTTCTAATATTGGCTCTCACCTAAAATGATTTTCATAAAATCATGCATCATAAGTTTTTAATGAAATAAGTTGCATATTTGCCAAAATGATTTTTAAACTCGTTTTGAGAAAATTGGGTTTAACAATCGATTGTCTTGAAGAAACAATCGATTGTCAAGTTCAATACTTAGTTTTTAAAATGTTGTCTTGAGACAGAAACTTCGTTTGAAATCATTTTTGAAGCAACAATCGATTGTCACTGTTCAACAATCGATTGTCAGATTTTATACTTAGTCTCAAAGTTTTGGACAACTTACAGAATGTTTTCAAAATCTTCAAAAATGAAGAACAATCGATTGTCACTATTTAACAATCGATTGTGCTCAGTGATATTTCCAAACGGACTTCTTCCAACGGCTTTATCTATTTATGGTATAATCTTTACTCAAATCTTTTAGTCAAAAAGTTGCCAGAAATATTTTGAATATTTGAACAACAATCGATTGTCTAAAGTTAACAATCGATTGTCATTCTTTTTAAATTCAACAGAAATCTTTTTAACCGGATTTTAAGGAATCTGTCTGTTGAAATTTTGCTCCAACAATCGATTGTGTAATATCAACAATCGATTGTCAGGCAGATTTTCAGGAGCGTTTTCTGGAACTAAAAGCAACGGTCTATTGCTCCATTTTCTCTATAAAACACTCTCTGAAAATCATTTTTAAAACACAACAACACTGCAGAAAAATTACAAAGCATACATTACATTCTTGTGATTCAAATTTCATTTCTTACATTGTTTTTTGAGAGCCAAGATTATTGATTGAGTTGTTGTGTTCTTGAGCCATATATTTCGTACTCATAATCCACTCTTTGAGAGAGTTCTTGTAAAGTGAGTAAAAGTGTGTTCTTGTTAAACACTTGTAGTAAGAAGGAGTGTTATATTTCTTCTTGTAAAGTCTTAGGGATAGGTTTCCTTAAGCAGGTTGGTTGAGGCTTGTGTTGTATCAAGTTCTCAAGTTGTAAAGGTTCGTTAGGCACCCGGAAGCTTAACAAGTGAAGTCTTTGGGATTGTATCCCCGAGCAAATTGAAGTCTTTGAGGTGAGGAACCTCCGAGCAAATTGAAGTCTTTGAGGTGAGGAACCTCCGAGCAAATTGAAGTCTTTGAGGTGAGGAACCTCCGAGCAAATTGAAGTCTTTGAGGTGAGAAACCTCCGAGCAAATTGAAGTCTTTGAGGTGAGGAACCTCCGAGCAAGTGTTTGAGATTTGTGTGATTCAAGTCTCAAGTGTAAAGGTTTGTTGGGCACCTTAAGCTTGACAAGGTTGTTAGTGGAAATCTCGAGAGAGTCTCTCGGGGACTGGACTAACCACAAAGTGTGGCCAACCAGTATATATCGTGGTGTAATTTATTTTTACTGCATTTGTTTATTTCCTGCAAAGTTTAAATTCCGCAAGAAAACGCCAAATTTTATTAATACGCTATTCACCCCCCCCCCCTCTAGCGTAGAGCGTTATTTCTAACAATTGGTATCAGAGCCATACTCTCTGAAAAACTTAACAGTTTGAGAGAACCATCCATGGCTTCTACTCATGATTCTTTTGCAGGAATCGGTGAAGGAAATTGCTACACCATGCCTCCAATATTTGATGGAAACAACGAAGAAGAGGTAAGTATCTCTAATTCTCACTCGTTCGAAGAATTACAAAATGCATTTGAAGATTTGTATGGTGAATTTGGTAATGCTGTCAAAATGATTAAAGATTTGAAGAAATCACTTTCCCAGCAAGAATTAGATTTTCAGAAAAATCTCTCTTTAAAAGAAAAGGATTTTGAAGAACATCTCTTATTGAAAGAAAAAGATTTCAAAAATCAACTTTCTTTAAAACAAAAAGATTTTGAAAATCTGTCTCTTGATAACGAGAATCTTGTAAAAGAAAATCAGTTTTTGCAAAATGATAGTGTAGAACTTAGACAAGTCATTAAGACTATGCATGAAGCTTCTTATGTTGATAAATGCTCTACTTGTACTTCCTGCGATTCTTTGAAGTTAGAAAACGCAGAACTTAGGAAAACTTTAGAATCACGAAGTATAGATGTCCCTAAGGTTATTGAAGAAAAGGAAACGTCGAAGAGAAATCAACGGCATAAAAGCAGAAATCCCATTAGAAATTTTACTCCTCCACCTAGAAATAATTCTAGGGCTGTAAATGAGTCTAGGACAAATTCCTTTAGACCACCTAGACATTACGCTAGGATGTATGAAAACAAGTCTAAAACTAACGCCTTTAGATCACCTAGATACAACTCTAGAAATTGGAATAATGAATCTAGAGTTAATCACTTTACATCGCCTAGAATCAATACTAGGACTATTGTTGATAAGCCTAGAACGAACTACGTTAGACAACCTAGAAATGACTCTAGGATTCTCAACGCCTCTAGGAATGACTCTAGATCACCTAGAATGTATTTGGCGCAACCTAGGCATTGGCACAATCCGAACGTAGTATGCCATTATTGCAATCGGATAGGTCACATTGCACCCGTGTGTTTTGCTAAACATAGGGATTTATCTTTTGGTTATAATTATTATTTGCCTAACCCCAAAGGACCCAAAAAGATATGGGTACCAAAAATCTCTCCATAGGTATTTTTGCAGGTGTGCTTGAAGACTACAAAATTGTAGTAGATGCACCAAGCACGACACCCAAAGGCATCGAGAGGAATTTCGGTTAGCTATTCTTTTTGATAAAACCAAATATGTGCAAGTTATTAATGTTGACAGATTTGTTGATATATGGCAGCTGGTGTTATTAACATATAAGTTGTCAACTTGATTCTCACCCTGAAAAACGTTGACATGCGTTAACTGTAAGAATCAATTTGTGAAATTTCTTGTTGACTATACTTGTTGATTGACATGCTGAAAATTCATTTTTGATTACTAGTATCAACTATTAAATGCTTGATCCATGCTTTGACAAATGTTGATTCGTGCATTGAATGAGTACCTACTAAAATCATGTTTAGTTGAATTATGTCTTGACAATCTTTTCAAACAGCAAAGTGTTTTAAATCATGTTTTAATATATGTTTTGATAAATGCTTTTTATATTAGCATACTCTCATAATCGATTTTCAGGACTTAAAAACCTTTTTGGTCTAGTCCACAATCGATTGTTCACAGGCACAATCGATTGTCCGTGGTTTTCTGGGTTCAAAAACTCTGTTTCTTGCAGATTTTTCAGGAACTAAGTGTCAAATAGTTCAACAATCGATTGTCCCTTTTCAACAATCGATTGTCAATCGGTAAAAATCTCAAGATTTGTTACCATTCTGAATTCTGAACTCGACAGCTATCATTTATCATCGTGTCAGTTCAAAATAGGCATAAACGTTCTTGAACTTTTTTTTTAAAGGCTAGGCTTTCATTTTTATCATGCCCAATTGTATGTGTTGATATGTCTTTGTTAACCATCCGTATCAATTCTCCTTGAATCATGCTTTGTTTTGGTTCTCATTATTGCAAATGCGCTTAATTGAAATATTTGACATTTGTTGCAATATGGATTGCTGAAAATAACCTTGTGTATCACTGTTAATAAAATAACATTGATGCATTTGTTATGCTCTCCGTCAAATGGATTTTTCATTGCTTTTGTAACAATCGGTATTTCCTGTAAAATGTTAAATTGATGTGTTTTGCTTAAACAAGTGATAAGATGGTTGATTCATGATTTGACTATCTATTTGAAACAGCATGCAATATATGTTATGACAAATGCCTTTCAAAATAACAATAGGTATTTTTTTTGGTTGATAAAATTGATAAATTTATAGAAATCGTCATATTTTATATTCCTCAATATCCTTCCTATTCTTTTGTGAATATGGTAAAAGGAATTAGCCTTAATACAATCTTCTTATCAAAAGAAGAAATGTTTTAGGCAATCTGTTACAAGTAAAAGGAATGTCATTACATTCCATTTTGTCTTACTTAAGAGGGAACTTGTGCTTTGAAAGAATTGATTGCATAAATTTTATTGATGATATTTTCTTAACAAATATCTGTTTGGTTTTTGAATTGTTATTATGGTGATAAATTGTTTATATATATATATCGGAAATGGCTTCACTTGATTAAATGTTGGAAATGCAAATGTGCTCGCTTGAAGCATTCAATTCAATTTCTAGCAAATTGAGATGTCAACGATGGAGGATGACATCAAGACAAACCGGGTATGATCGTTCCTTACTCTACCCTTTAGCTAGTTGAATTGGTATTATATGTCACAAGTATTGATATGAATGTTATTTTGATAAATTGCATAATTGACTAAGTGCATAAATTGTATTGAGTTTTGATTTTCTAAATTGGTATTTATAACAATTGGTGTTGATTATATGTATTCATGATGGAAAATCTATTTTCATAAAAACGTTTTCATCCGAAGAATCATTATCTTCCACCATGTGTTGATGACGTTGTTTCATTCATAATCAATTGTCATAATTCCAAAATTGATTATAATATATTCAAAATTGATTACCATACTTCCAAAATCAATTTTCAGGACTTAGACCATTTTTTTTGCCCAGTACACAATCGATTGTCAAATTCAACAATCGATTGTCAGTGATTTTCTGAAATTTCAAAAACATTCTGTTTCAAGCCAAATTCTCAGTGTCAAACTTGACACAATCGATTGTCTCTATCACACAATCGATTGTCAGACGGTATTAATTCAAAAATTCTTACCGTTCTGCTCTGCTGACACCCCTTTAATCGATTGTCAGTTTTCTTTTCAGAATTCCAACGGGCATATCTGTTCAACAATCGATTGTCTCCAGCAAACAATCGATTGTCTCCAGCGGTGGTCTTAAAATCTAACCGTTTTTGAGTCTTCAATTCAGCCATGAATACCATGTCTTCTCCCACTCTATAAATAGAGATGTATTCTTCATTCATATCACAACAAAATCAAGTCTAAGTCTTTAAATTCTATCAAAAGCTCTCCTTGTAAATTTTTAGTCTTCTCAAGTCTCTTTCAATCAAAATGCCAAGAAAAACTAGAGCTTCTAAGCAAGGTGCCTCTGCCTCTGCTCCTCCTACTCCCGGACTGATTCCATACCAAGATGGAGATGTGTTATTCTTCAGAAGCAAAGCTACACTAAATCGCTTTGTTACAAGATTCGAAAAACGGAATATTCTTCCTCCTCGTTTTTCCATAATGAGGTATCTTGAAAATTTCAGTCTTGCTGTACACTTTCTTCAGCAATGCAATCTTCTAAACTTCCTTCTCCTTTCTTTTGACTTTATAAATACTACACTCGTTCGGGCATTCTATTCAAATCTCCGCCAGAACGATCAAGGTGATCGTGTCACCTTTGTAAATGGTGTTAAAATTATCATTTCAGATGAATCCCTAAACACCATTGCCTATCTCCCAAATGATGGAGAAGACATTTCTCAATATGTTGGAATAGAAGGAGAATTATTTGACGAAACCTCCTTTCTTCGTCAAGCTGGTCTTGTTAACTATGATCCATGTCTCACTTCTTGTCGTCCTACGATCACGGGAATGGATCCGAACTATCGGTTGATATTCTATTTCATCACCCGAGTTCTCAAGCCCCGAAAAAGCAGTCACACCACTATCTCCCAAGAAGATTGTAAACTCATGCATGCCATTTCTTCCGGAGCTCGATTAAATTATTGTAAATTAATCAAGCTTCACATGCGTGATGCTCTCGCCGAAGACAAACATCTTCCTTATGCACTTCTTGTCATGCATTTTCTTGAATCCGCCGGCATTATCACGGCAAATGGTCCACTTAAAAATCGGACCAAACACTGGGAAATTTCTGAATCTTCATTTCACAGTGGTGGCGATCATGACAATCATCCTCCTCAAAATCCTCCTCCAAATCAAGATCCAAATTCGGATATTTTAAATCACCTTACCCGCATTGAGACAAAAGTTGATAACTTAACCCGCTATGTCCAAGGGTACTTTGACCATGTCAACTATCAATATGGTGCTGTTGTCCCACTTGAGGCACCGCCGCAAAACATGGACGAAGATGATGATAACGAGGATTAAATATTTTCTTGTATTTTTATGGCCTATGTAATATTTTATCTATTTAATGAAAGTTGATTTTCATTTGAAATATCTCTCCTATTTCCATTATATGAATTTTTTGATATTTTAAAAAGGGGGAAGTATATACTTTTTTCAAAAGGAAGAAAAGAAAGGCTATATGCAAGACTAGAGTTTATGCATACTTACATGCTTTCTTTGAATGTGTTGCATAAATTCAGGGGGAATCTTATATTTAGGGGGAATTTTTTTTTGCAAACTATTCGATTATCCCGTATAATAATCGATTATGTTGACGTTTGTTGAACTAGCATGCTATTATTAGACTTGTTATCTAGCCACTTTTTGTTAATGTCAAAAGGGGGAAAATAAACGGGCTATGGGCTATGCATGCATAATATATTTCCCATGCACTTTGATATAACTGCACACATTTAGGGGGAATCATCATTTGAGGGGAATATCTTATGCAACATGAACATGTCTATGATGCACATTGAATTATCTTGAACTGTTATCATTATGCATATCCCGATACATGTTTGCCATTATCAAAAAGGGGGAAATTGTAAGAAACACGTTATCGAACTAACGTGTGTTGATTCATGTAGGTTTTGATAAATGCCAAACATTGAGACAAGCATCGGTGATGGAACAATAACAGTCCAAGTACAAGATGGATAGTACGCGTTCAAGAATAGAAGATGCAATCAACTGTTGAGTAGGTCTTAATTTGTAATCTTGACTCAACGACTTATTTCTAATATTGGCTCTCACCTAAAATGATTTTCATAAAATCATGCATCATAAGTTTTTAAAGAAATAAGTTGCATATTTGCCAAAGTGATTTTTAAACTCGTTTTGAGAAAATTGGGTTTAACAATCGATTGTCTTGAAGAAACAATCGATTGTCAAGTTCTATACAGTTTAAAATGTTGTCTTGAGACAAACTTCGTTTGAAATCATTTTTGAAGCAACAATCGATTGTCACTGTTCAACAATCGATTGTCAGATTTTATACTTAGTCTCAAAGTTTTGGACAACTTACAGAATGTTTTCAAAATCTTCAAAAATGAAGAACAATCGATTGTCACTATTTAACAATCGATTGTGCTCAGTGATATTTCCAAACGGACTTCTTCCAACAGCTTTATCTATTTATGGTATAATCTTTACTCAAATCTTTTAGTCAAAAAGTTGCCAGAAATATTTTGAATATTTGAACAACAATCGATTGTCTAAAGTTAACAATCGATTGTCATTCTTTTTAAATTCAACAGAAATCTTTTTAACCGGATTTTAAGGAATCTGTCTGTTGAAATTTTGCTCCAACAATCGATTGTGTAATATCAACAATCGATTGTCAGGCAGATTTTCAGGAGCGTTTTCTGGAACTAAAAGCAACGGTCTATTGCTCCATTTTCTCTATAAAACACTCTCTGAAAATCATTTTTAAAACACAACAACACTGCAGAAAAATTACAAAGCATACATTACATTCTTGTGATTCAAATTTCATATCTTACATTGTTTTTTGAGAGCCAAGATTATTGATTGAGTTGTTGTGTTCTTGAGCCATATATTTTGTACTCATAATCCACTCTTTGAGAGAGTTCTTGTAAAGTGAGTAAAAGAGTGTTCTTGTTAAACACTTGTAGTAAGAAGGAGTGTTATATTTCTTCTTGTAAAGTCTTAGGGATAGGTTTCCTTAAGCGGGTTGGTTGAGGCTTGTGTTGTATCAAGTTCTCAAGTTGTAAAGGTTCGTTAGGCACCCGGAAGCTTAACAAGTGAAGTCTTTGGGATTGTATCCCCGAGCAAATTGAAGTCTTTGAGGTGAGGAACCTCCGAGCAAATTGAAGTCTTTGAGGTGAGGAACCTCCGAGCAAATTGAAGTCTTTGAGGTGAGGAACCTCCGAGCAAATTGAAGTCTTTGAGGTGAGGAACCTCCGAGCAAGTGTTTGAGATTTGTGTGATTCAAGTCTCAAGTGTAAAGGTTTGTTGGGCACCTTAAGCTTGACAAGGTTGTTAGTGGAAATCTCGAGAGAGTCTCTCGGGGACTGGACTAACCACAAAGTGTGGCCAACCAGTATATACCGTGGTGTAATTTATTTTTACTGCATTTGTTTATTTCCTGCAAAGTTTAAATTCCGCAAGAAAACGCCAAATTTTATTAATACGCTATTCACCCCCCCCCTCTAGCGTAGAGCGTTATTTCTAACAGAATATTTATTCGAATCAATATGGCTGATTTATTTATCAAATCTCTACAAAAGATCGTTTTGAAGATGGTGCACAAGATTGGAATGCAAATGCTCAAGGATGTGAATTGATGCTCTTTTCAGGGGGAGTTAATGCGCGTTGCACTCTTTTTCCCTTACAAGGTTTTGTCCCACTGGGTTTTCCTTGCAAGGTTTTTAACGAGGCAACCAATAGGCGCATATTCAAACATGTGTACTCTTTTTCCTTCTCTTTAATTTTTTTCCATTGGGTTTTCTTTTAGTTAAGGTTTTAACGAGGCACATTATTGAATAGACATTCAAGGGGGAGAGTTATAAATAGAACTCTAATTAGCGTGAATGTCTATCTTATAGAAGAGTTTTACTTTGAGGCTAAGTCTTTTCTATACCTATAAATAAAGGGGTCTTACCCCATTGTAAATCATCCCTAAGTATCAATAAGAAATACACCTCTCCCTATTCTCTCTATATTGTTATTGTTCTTGTATTATTGTTCTTGTTCTTATATTATTTCATAACATTTCTCAATTTATCTTCATTTTTTGTTTCTTTTGCTCTTCTCCCACTCATAAATTACACTTTCAAATTTCTTTTATATATAAGATAAAACATACTTCGATAGGGATAAAAATATGCCGGCAAAAAAAAAAATTCGCCAAAAATAATGGTGTTTGTGAAATTTCAACGACCACCATTTTATGCCGCTGGTGACCAAAACAAAAAGAAAGAGAATGAAATAACCAAAAAATGAGAATAATAAGAAAAAAGATAAAAGGATAAGAAAAAGAAGAAAGAACAAAAAAAGTACTAAAAATACATATGGGGGCGTGTGTAGCTCACAACTTGCAAAGAGTTTAGTTGTCAGCGTTAAGGGTGCAAATAGTTTCCTTTAAAATGAGTTTATAGGGGTAATAGGATTCCCACAAAGAAAAAGTATGTAGTTGGAAATCCGGGTATAGGTCCAGGAGGTACTTATACATTTTTCATATATATATATATATATATAGCAAAACATACTTAAATCGGGACAAGATTAGGGGGTAATTGATGTATTTTCCCATGAAACGAAGTGCTTTGATAAGACATGTGTTGTAATTCTGGGGTGAGTTATTTAGAAGAGAGATAGTATGCTTACACTAGAAATAAAGCAAAGGAGTTCCTTTCTAGGTCGTTTGCTATGCGGTATGAGAAGGTATTCGTGTTGGTATGAAAATATAATATCATTTTAATACTAATAGCAAATTTTGGTATCAGTTATTTGCGGGATTAAAATTAGTATTAGGATAACGTATATCTTGTAGAGGGTAAGGTAATTAGTGCTCGGATAACTTATACCTTTTTCTTAAAAATTATGAATTATCATTTTTAATACAACATACCAAACAATGGATAAAAAACAATACAAGAATAACTAATTATCTCAGTATAACTAATTCCAGCATAATTTATCTCGACATAAGTCATATTCAAAGCGAACGACCCCTAATTATCTTATAAGTTGCCCTCCGTTATACCACTCGATCAAAATTGTCCTTATCATCTTACTATTGAACATAATTGCCCCTCATTTCCCGACCCATCCGAAGACTTATTTCATCTCCTTCACAAGAAAAGCTCCTTCCTCCAAAATATGGAAGTTTTCAAAAAAAGCGGTCCTTTAATTTAGCACTAAATTCTTCTAACGAACAGTAGTAAGTCTCTTTGATTTAAGCACATACAACACCATGATTCAATTCTCAAGAAATCATGATTAAAAGAATTTCAATAAAGACAATTCAAGTTCAAAGAACTCCGAATTCGCGATGATATTTGCAACCTCAATTCTCAACAACAAACATAAATTAGAATCAGATAAACGCTCAACTGCAAACTACAAAGTACTATTAAGTCCTTCAATTCCGAGTCGAAAAATTCGAGTAACTAAGCGTGAAAAATCTTGTTAATGCTTTTGTGTTTGAAAAGACAATTCAAGTTCAAAGAACTCCAAATTCGCGACGATATTTGAGACCTCTATTCTCAACAACAAACATAAATTAGAATCAGATTAACGCTCAACTGCAAACTACAAAGTACTATTAAATCCTTCAATTTCGAATTTTCAAAATCAGAAGCATTAACAAGATATTTCACGCTTACTTACTCGAATTTTTAACTCGGAAAGTGAAGATTTTCTTTGAACCTCAAATCCTATTCAGTTGGAGTTCCATTTTTTACTCAGTTCTTTAAATAAGTTACTAGCATAATTGTGACTCAAGAGAAGCTCCAAACAATCAAGCCAATTGTTGGATTTTCAAGAATCCAACATCACAAAATTTCCTTTTTTTTGTGTGTGTGAGAGAGAGATTATGGATTTGGGAATCAAGGCAATAAACAAGGAATTGTTAGAACAATTTCTTAGTCTACACTCTGAAACAAGGATTTAGTTGATTAAGTCTTGGGATGGGTCAAGTATAGGGTTATGGATATCGGGTATCCAGTATGGGCAATTGGTTGGGTATTAAAAATGTTTAAAAGGCTGCCACGTTTCTCTTCCGTCAAATGAGGGGTAAATATATTTAATAGTAAGACGGTAGGAACAATTTTGATCGGTTAACATAATAAAGGATAATTTTAAATAATATTTAAAAATAGAAGAATATATCCAATCATTTCTCGTAAAAAAAATTAAGTAAAGGGAGAACTTTATAGGTAAGGATGGGTAAATAATTATTGATAGGTGGGTATTTGCAGAAGATCCCCTAATAAATAATCTCTATTAATTTAATGTTGGTGTTTAAAGCTAATTTTTCTTTGTAGGATAAGGCTCCTCAATCCCACAATGCTACAGAAAAACAGAGGGTTGAGAGGTATTATAAAAGAAGAAGCCCAAGCATAATGTAAAGTATACCTTTCTCGGTCTTTTGGCTAAGATAAAGTGTACTATCTGTTTTTATTAATTTAATATTTGATATGTGAGTTATTGATTCACATGATATTAACTCAATGTTTAAGGGAAAAGGTTCATCAAGGTAGCTTACGACCTGGGCATTTGTGTGTCGCCTTAGTTTTGCACTGTAGCTTGGGCCTGGCACACCCCACCTAATCAAGTGTTAATTCTTTCTGTTCGAGTGGCATATTCTGAATGAGCAGATGGTTGTTCATTCAATCAAATAGAGCAGTTTGTTCCTTCAATGACACTGTTTGCTTTTTTGAACTTGAAAATAGTCATCTTATCAATAACAGATGATTGAAGACCCAGTGTTGATGTACCAAATAAGCTAAAATAAGTTACAGGAGCTCGATTTTCGTCGGAAAATTCATCATGAGATCCTTGTGCTGAGATACTTCTTCTCTTCCAATTCAAATAGTTCTTGACATTGATGTTCCGTGTTGTTACCCGAGGGGATTTTTCTTGTTGGTATTTTGTGCCCGAGAGGCGAATTTTCTATACTTATCTGTTCTAGCTACTTTTCGTTTACTTGTTTGTGTGAAAATGTATTTTAAAGAAGTTAAAACTGAGCTAAGATGTTTTAAGAGATTTCACAGTTTCGTTGCTTTCTTACTGGTTTTATACTGCTTCTATAGCATGTAGATGTAAATTTATGTGATTTCTTATTGCTCAGTCTTTTTTTATTATTGTTACTTACTGAGTTGGAGTAATTACTTTACTCCCTGCACCTTGTGTGCAGATTTAGGTATTTCTGAACCCGGTAGCGGGTACTGATTGCTTAGAGGTAGAGTTATTGGAGTTTAGCAAGCTAACTGCCCGATGTTCGTCGCACTTCTTTTCTCCATCTTGATTTCATTAGATTGTATTTAGTGCATTTTAAGAATTTCTATTGTATTTAGACCTTAGTCGATACTTGTGACTTGTGACACCCCGATGTCGGGCTTAATCTACTTTCGCACTTGTTCTACTTCGCTAGATTTTGAGATCTGTTTCTTATCAATAACTTAAATTGACTTATTAAAAATTGTTAAAAACGAATTTAGAAATTGTGTCGGCTGGCCTTGTCTTAACGAGAGGTGCCATCACGAGCGGATCTGGTTCGGGGTCGTGATAATATTCGGGACCAGGTGGGTGTGGCCCCCATGGGGAACAAGATGCGGGAAGCAAGACTTAGATGGTTCATGTACATTCAGAGGAGGAGAACTGATGCACCAGTGAGGAGGCGTGAGCGACTGGCTGTGGTGGGCATGAGAAGAGGTAGAGGGCGACATAAGAAGTATTGGAGAGAGGTGATCAGACATGACATGGCACGACTTAGGATTACCGAGGACATGCCCTTGACAGGGAATTGTGGAGGTCGAACATTAATGTTGTAGGTTAGGGGATGTTGTGAATATTTCTACAGCGCACTAGAGTGAGACTAGCCAGTTAGGAGTTAGTGATGCTAGTGGTCTTCTACTGATGCATGGCTTTATCTGCTGGTTATTATTATACCTTCTATCTATTTTGTATTTCTTATATTACTGTTATTTTATTATGATTCTATTGATGATACTAATATATCGTTTCTTGTTGTTTTCTTGAGCCGAGGGTCTCCTAGAAACCGCCTCTCTGTCTCTCGGGGTAGGGGTAAGGTCTACGTACATAATACCCTCCCCAGACCCCACTTGTGAGATTATACTGGGCCGTTGTTGTTGTTGTTGTTGGTGGTGGTGGTGGATATGGCTCCAGCGAGACGGTTCGCCGTCGGTGGAAAATAAAAAACAAAAAATAATGATAGTAATAATTAATTAAGTCTAAAATAATGATATAATTAATTAAGTCTAAAAGATAGTATAATTTTCAATTAAAACTCATCACTTATATAAAGTAATCAGTTTTAAACTTAACTTTTGCCTCTCACCTGCTTTCAAGAGAGTCAACACACTCTCCTTGCCACATCATCAATTAAGAGTGTGTTTATTATACATTATAATAGTTTAGAAGGGTAACAAAATCCTGCAAAGGTAAAGTGTGTCGTTAGAAATCTGGGTATATGACAGGGGATACATATGCATTTCTTGGAAAAAAATCATTATCACAAAACCTTTTCACGCCGAAAAAAATTGAGGTATTGAAATTTTAACTGGAAAAGGTCTTCTCAGCTTATATTCATTTTTCTTTCTTTTGCTCCTCCTCCCATACATAAATTACACTTTCAAAAAATATTATAAATACATACATACATATAACCAAAAAGTGCCCCCTGATCTATACTCGGATTCTCAACTACGCACTTTTTCTTTTGGGGGAATTCTATTACCCCTCCTAAACTTATTTTAAATAAAATTATCTGCACACTTAGTGCTGATATGGCAGAGTGTGAAAAAAATAATTTCTACCTTTTTTTCCTTTATCTTTTCCTTTTCCTTTTTCTTTATCTTTTTTCTTTCATTTTTTTTTTTTTTCATTTCTTCTCCAACCACGTCTCTGCTAGGCAGCGTGTGGAATGGCCGAGAGCGGACCTTTTTGGATATATAATCCAAGTCGAGAGTAGAGTTACAGGAAAAGCCGTCTGATGGAAAACTACTTTCACGTTCGGTTCAGAGAGCACTTTTTTCGTTGAGAATTCCTCGTTCCCTTTCGTGTGAATTCCCCAGCGGCGAATTCAAAACTTGTGGGGCCCTATTAGGTGGATATTCATTCACCGCCGACTTTGTCTAATCGTTTTTCTTCAATTTTTTCTTTTTATACACAAATTAAACTCTCAAAAAGATCTATTCATAAGCAAAGTAAAATACACTCAAATTTTAGTAAAAAAAATTCATCATCAGGAAACCTCCCACGCCGGAAAAAATTGTATTGAAATTTTAACTGAAAAAAGTTTTCTCAATTTATATTCAATTTTTGTTTCTTTTGATCTTCCTCCCACTCATAAATTTCACTTTCAAATTTTTTTTATATATAAGATAAAACACCCTTCGATCGGGATAAAAATATGCCAGCAAAAAAAAATTCTCCAAAAATAATGGTGTTTGTGAAATTTCAACGACCACCATTTTATGCCGCTGGTGACCAAAACAAAAAGAAAGAGAATGAAATAACTAAAAAATTAGAATAATAAGAAAAAAAGAAAAAAGGATTAGAAAAAGAAGAAAGAACAAAAAAAGTACTAAAATGCATATGGGGGCGTGTGTAGCTCATAGCTTGCCAAGAGTTTAGTTGTCAGCGTTAAGGGTGCAAATAGTTTCCTTTAAAATGAGTTTATTGGGGTAATAGGATTCTCACAAAGAAAAAGTATGTAGTTGGAAATCCGGGTATAGGTCAGGGAGATACTTATACATTATATATATATATATATATATATATATATATATATATATATATATATATATATATATATATATATATATATATATATATATATATATATATATATATATATATATATATATAGCAAAACATACTTAAATCGGGACAAGTTTAGGGGGTAATTGATATATTTTCCCATGAAATGAAGTGCTTTGATAAGACCTGTGTTGTAATTCTGGGGTGAGTTATTTAGGAGAGAGATAGTATGTTTACACTATACTGGGGGTCTTTTGTTATGCGGTATGAGAAGGTATTAGTGTTGGTATGAAAATTTAATATCATTTTAATACTTTGTTTGATTAGCAAATTTGGTATCAGTTATTTGCGGGATTAAAATTAGTATTAGGATAACTTATATCTTGTAGAGGGTAAGGTAATTAGTGCTCGGATAACTTATACCTTTTTCTTAAAAATTATGGATTATCATTTTTAATACAACATACCAAACAATGGATAAAAAACAATACAAGAATAACTAATTATCTCAGTATAACTATTGCAGCATAATTTATCTCGACATAAGTCATTCAAAGCGAACGACCCCTAATTATCTTATAAGTTGCCCTCCGTTATACAACTCGATCAAGATTGTCCTTATCATCTTACTATTGAACATAATTGCCCCTCATTTCCCGACCCATCCGAAGACTTATTTCATCTCCTTCACAAGAAAAGCTCCTTCCTCCAAAATATGGAAGTTTTCAAAATAAGCGGTCCTTAAATTTAGCACTAAATTCTTCTAATGAACAGTAGTTAGTCTCTTTGATTTAAGCACATACAACACCATGATTCAATTCTCAAGAAATAATGATTAAAAGAATTTCAATAAAGACAATTCAAATTCAAAGAACTCCGAATTCGCGACGATATTTGCAACCTCAATTCTCAACAGCAAACATAAATTAGAATCAGATAAACGCTCAACTGCAAACTACAAAGTACTATTAAGTCCTTCAATTCCGAGTTGAAAAATTCGAGTAACTAAGCGTGAAAAATCTTGTTAATGCTTCTGTGTTTGAAAAGACAATTCAAGTTCAAAGAACTCCAAATTCGCGACGATATTTGCAACCTCAATTCTCATCAACAAACATAAATTAGAATCAGATTAACGCTCAACTGCAAACTACAAAGTACTATTAAGTCCTTCAATTCCGAGTTGAAAAATTCGAGCAACTAAGCGTGAAAAATCTTGTTAATGCTTCTGTGTTTGAAAAGACAATTCAAGTTCAAAGAACTCCAAATTCGCGACGATATTTGCAACCTCAATTCTCATCAACAAACATAAATTAGAATCAGATTAACGCTCAACTGCAAACTACAAAGTACTATTAAGTCCTTCAATTCCGAGTTGAAAAATTCGAGTAACTAAGCGTGAAAAATCTTGTTAATGCTTCTGTGTTTGAAAAGACAATTCAAGTTCAAAGAACTCCAAATTCGCGACGATATTTGCAACCTCAATTCTCATCAACAAACATAAATTAGAATCAGATTAACGCTCAACTGCAAACTACAAAGTACTATTAAGTCCTTCAATTCCGAGTTGAAAAATTCGAGTAACTAAGCGTGAAAAATCTTGTTAATGCTTCTGTGTTTGAAAAGACAATTCAAGTTCAAAGAACTCCAAATTCGCGACGATATTTGCAACCTCAATTCTCATCAACAAACATAAATTAGAATCAGATAAACGCTCAACTGCAAACTACAAAGTACTATTAAGTCCTTCAATTCCGAGTTGAAAAATTCGAGTAACTAAGCGTGAAAAATCTTGTTAATGCTTCTGTGTTTGAAAAGACAATTCAAGTTCAAAGAACTCCAAATTGGCGACGATATTTGCAACCTCAATTCTCATCAACAAACATAAATTAGAATCAGATTAACGCTCAACTGCAAACTACAAAGTACTATTAAATCCTTCAATTTCGAATTTTCAAAATCAGAAGCATTAACAAGATATTTCACGCTTACTTACTCGAATTTTTAACTCGGAAAGTGAAGATTTTCTTTGAACCTCAAATCCTATTCAGTTGGAGTTCCATTTTTTACTCAGTTCTTTAAATAAGTTACTAGCATAATTCTGACTCAAGAGAAGCTCCAAACAATCAAGCCAATTGTTGGATTTTCAAGAATCCAACATCACAAAATTTCCTTTTTTTTGTGTGTGTGAGAGAGAGATTATGGATTTGGGAATCAAGGCAATAAACAAGGAATTGTTAGAACAATTTCTTAGTCTACACTCTGAAACAAGGATTTAGTTGATTAAGTCTTGGGATGGGTCAAGTATAGGGTTATGGATATCGGGTATCCAGTATGGGCAATTGGTTGGGTATTAAAAATGTTTAAAAGGCTGCCACGTTTCTCTTCCGTCAAATGAGGGGTAAATATATTTAATAGTAAGACGGTAGGAACAATTTTGATCGGTTAACATAATAAAGGATAATTTTAAATAATATTTAAAAATAGAAGAATATATCCAATCATTTCTCGTAAAAAAAATTAAGTAAAGGGAGAACTTTATAGGTAAGGATGGGTAAATAATTATTGATAGGTGGGTATTTGCAGAAGATCCCCTAATAAATAATCTCTATTAATTTAATGTTGGTGTTTAAAGCTAATTTTTCTTTGTAGGATAAGGCTCCTCAATCCCACAATGCTACAGAAAAACAGAGGGTTGAGAGGTATTATAAAAGAAGAAGCCCAAGCATAATGTAAAGTATACCTTTCTCGGTCTTTTGGCTAAGATAAAGTGTACTATCTGTTTTTATTAATTTAATATTTGATATGTGAGTTATTGATTCACATGATATTAACTCAATGTTTAAGGGAAAAGGTTCATCAAGGTAGCTTACGACCTGGGCATTTGTGTGTCGCCTTAGTTTTGCACTGTAGCTTGGGCCTGGCACACCCCACCTAATCAAGTGTTAATTCTTTCTGTTCGAGTGGCATATTCTGAATGAGCAGATGGTTGTTCATTCAATCAAATAGAGCAGTTTGTTCCTTCAATGACACTGTTTGCTTTTTTGAACTTGAAAATAGTAATCTTATCAATAACAGATGATTGAAGACCCAGTGCTGATGTACCAAATAAGATAAAATAAGTTACAGGAGCTCGATTTTCGTCGAAAAATTCTTCATCAGATCCTTGTGTTGAGGTACTTCTTCTTCTCTTCCAATTCAAACAGTTCTTGACATTGATCAAATAGTAGCTAACAAGAAGAAACAAACTAGCAAATTAGGCAACAGAGATTATAATATAAGGTGATATATTCTGATGATGTTTGTTACTTAATTGTAGCGGCGGCAGCAGCAGAGGTGTGTAATAGTCCAAGTCTACATATGGATAAGAACCATAAGGACACGTTGAATCACAAAAATACAAACAATCAGTGGATTGGTTGGTAATTTCAAGTTAGTTTTCTGTTCAAATGAGATGCTAATCAATCTTATACAAAATTGCAAGGTTTAGATCGCACAAGAACTCTAATGTTGAGAGTTTGTGGAAATTTTATCAATCCCTTCATCAGCTGTACTCGGAGGCCGACGCTATGTTAGCATTTAGACATAGATTTTGGTGAAACTTGAAAAAGAATTTTTGAAGTTATGTTAAAAAATAATTTTTGAAAGTTAGAAGTTGTATTCGGCCATGCAATTTACTTAGAAAAAAAGTTGAAGTTTTATGAGTGGAGAAGATCAATTTTCATCTAAAAACTGCCCTAAACCAGTTTTTCAGAAAACAAACAATGTTTTTAATTAATTTGTTTTTTTGAAAAAAAGTAGCCAAAATCTATAGCCAAACGGGAGCTATAAATTCCATTTAAATCAGCACCTAGTAATAATTAGTAAGTAGCACTTTTCAACAAGCTGCAGTTTGCACTTTTTATCCTTCAAGAACAGAGTGCCCATTGCAGTTTGCTCTTGTATGAATCTCTTGGTTCACACAAAAGATTCATTTTCAGTTAATATGGGGAAAGAAGAGATGCAACCTAATATAAGTATCAGCTTTGAAACTCTGATAAATTTCATGGTGTTTGACAATACAATTTCAAGAAGTAACAGGTAAAGTTCAACTAAATCTCTCATCCTGAAACCAACGGAATAAAAAGGGAAGAAAGCTTTAAAAAAATCAGCTTTTTTTTTTCTGCTGTCAATGTTAATAAATAATCTCAAAGAAATCGACAATTCTATTTCAACAATGTTGCACATAGCTGAAAGCATTCTCGTGATTTTGGTCGCTCATATCATCCAAAGGCTTGTGTCACTAGTAACTCTTCCTTTCCTAAAAGACTAAGATCAAGATGTGTCAGGTCCTACATTTTGAAATATTAGGAAACCTTAAGACTATCAATATTATGGGTTGAGAAATCTCTATATCCAGTGACGTGCCCGCTATACATGTCTATAATACTGGATACTTTCACAACTGGTCTTCATACTGCATGCTTACCCCAGTCCAAGGAATACATATTAGCGAGGACTAGAAGTTGCAGTTTGTAACAAGGGTCATCCTGAAAGGAATAAAATTGATGAATGTGCTATCATGTATCCGTGTTATCATCTTGAGCGCTTTCAGGAGAGTCTTTGTAGGGGCAACCTGATAAGCGTTCTTCACTGAAAAGGCTATAAGCTGTTAGTATTCGTTTAAATCCAGCTCCTTCCGGTTATCTTATTCACTCTTTTTTCTTGCATCTGCCGCCGAATCTCAAGAGCATCAGCCCACCGGCCTAGTGCTCTGTACACATTTGCTAGAAGAACGTAACTCAAATGATAATCAGGTTTTAGTTCCATCATTTTCTTTGCAATACGCTCTGCAACACTAGGATTTGTACTACTAGTACAAGCGCCAAGTAAGGTAGCCCAAAGGGAAGCATCGTTTCTGAATTCTGCACCTTGAATCAAGCTTTCAGCTTTTTCTACCTCTCCAACCCGACCAAGAAGATCAACCATGCAACTATAATGCTCAATATGAGCTTTGATGCCATACTCATTAATCATTAAGAGCAAATACTTTCGCCCTTCATCGACCATACCACTATGACTGCAAGCAAAAAGAACTGCGATAAAGCTGATATAATCTGGCTGAACACCTTCACTAATCATCTCCTCGAATACTGCAATAGCTTCCGTGCCTTTCCCATTCTGAGCAAATCCAGATATCATCGAATTCCAAGTAACCGAGTTCCTAACCTTCATTTGGCGAAAAATGACATAGGCGTAATTATCAAAACCACATTTTGCATAGAGATCAACAAGAGCTGATTCCACAATAACATCGCTCCCGCCACCTCTCCTCAAATACTGGCAGTGAATTTCCTTCCCTGACTTCAAAGCTGCCAGCCCTGCACAGGCACGAAGAACAGTTCCAAAGATATAAAGATCAACCTCACCCATCATTCTAAAAAGCTCGATGACAACGTCAAAGTCACCCTTTTGACAGTATCCACCCATCAACGCACACCATGACACAAAATTCCTCTTAGCCATTAGGTCAAAAACACGCTGAGACTCATCAACCAGCTCACATTTTGCATACATATCAACTAAACTACTATCGACAACAACATTCCCACAAAGTCCACTTGTAACAATCTTAGCATGAACTTCTCTACCTTGCCTTGACCTACCCGAATTACCCAATGCAGTAAGCACACTTCCAAACGTAAACAAATCCGGTAACAAACCATTCTTCCTATGCATTAAATAAAACAACCTCAAAGCCTCCGCATGAAATTCACACCTGGTAAGACCCGAAATAACCGAAGTCCAACAAACAGCATCTGGTTCAGGTAATTCATCAAACACCTTAACTGCCTCACCTGATTCACAGTTCTTTCCATACATATCAATCAACGCACTCACAATCACATTATTCTCATAAAATCCACGAATAATCACAACGCAATGAAAACCACGGCCCAACTTCAAAATCCCAATTTCAGAACAAGCTTTAATCACAGCAGATAAAGTGAACCCATTTGGCTCAAAGCCCAAACCAATCATTTCACCATACAACTTCAAGGAAACATTAGGCGTTCCTATTTTAACATACCCAGTTATCATCGAAGACCAAGCAACAACATCCTTGTACAACATGCCATCAAAGAACCTACGAATCTCCGAAAAAGTGGGACTCAATTTGAAATACAAAGCAAGCAAGCTGTTCCCAACAAAACGGTCATTTTCGAGGCCCGTTTTGATGACGTAGGCATGGAATTGAATCCCGTGAGGTAATGAATGGGCTTTCGTACATGCTTGTATTAATGTGGCGTATAAGATTGGTTTTGAGGAGATTTGGTTTATGGTGTTGAGAAGGTTTAGAGCTTGAGATAGTAAACCTGACCTGCAAAGGTGGATAATTTCTGATTCTTTAGAGGGAGGATTTCTGAGGGAAGTAACAGAACTGTAATGGCGTTTGATAAATAGTTTCAAGAACATGACAGACAGTGTTGAGGAAGAAGAATCAGCAATTCGAGTGCCTTTTTTGAAATTTAGCGCTTTTCTTACATTTGTTGGGCTGCTTTTACTAGAGAAAATGATAAAAATAGTCCTTTATGTTTGGGGATATACTAAAAGGGTCCCTTAAATATATACGTATAATTTTTTAGCAGTTTTAATCCTCTAAGAGCACGTTTAGACATAAGAAGTTTTTTATTTTTTTTCAAAAATTAGTGTTTGGTCTTAAAAGTTTCAACTTTCGCTTAAATATGTATTTTAAAATTTTTTGAAAATTTAAAAAACAGCTCATATCACTTACAAAACTTTAAAACAATCTAAAATTATATTCATATCTAAAAACAACTCTAAATTTTTAAATACAATTTTTACTTAAATTTTTTATTTTTATTTTTTTGAAGTTTTACGATTCTTACGTCAAAATGGCCACTAAATTTGCCAAAAGTAAGTATTTTTTTTTATATGTGTCACATATTTAATAAACTCTAGATTTAATAGGAACTACGGAAAGAAAGATTTAATCAAAAACACCAGGAAATTTCTAAAATCCTAGAAATGGCAACAACAACAAACTGCACAAAATATAAAAAATAGATAAAAATCGTAGAAATCGTCACTTAAAATATTCAGATCCAACGGGTATGTAAAATACTACTCCCTCCGTTTCATACTAAATGAATAACTTTCCTTTTTAGTCAGTTCTAAAATAAATGATATATTTTTAAATTTGAAAATAATTCAACTTTAAACTCTTCATTTTACCTTATAGAAAATCCAAAATTTAGATTTGGTGGGTTCACCTTTTAAATTTTTACCATTTACTTCATTGTATGTGTGTGCGAGCCAGGGCAACTCAAGCATATGCAGGGCCAAAAATCAAAATTTTGGTATGAGGACTAAATTTTTAAAAGAAAGTTATAAGACATATTGTTTGAAATATATTCTTCTAGATTTTGATATATAAAGTTGTTAATAATCTTTTTTATAATCGGTATTTTCTAATAATTTTTATCAATTGATATTATGGCCAACTCATTTAGTTTTTCTTGAGATATTGTTGATTTTAAGTAAGATATTATAAAGAAGTAGTAAAGTATAGAACAATTGGAAGCTTAAAGGAATGGTTGAACACTTAAACTAATAAAATCTTGGAGAAAAAAATGTGATTAATAGTATTAAAGAGAAAAACAAAAAATATGTAGGGGTTTAGAAATATGAAGAGATAGGAAAAAAGAAAGATTGACTTGAATAAATTAAGAAAGGAAGAGTAAAACTTTGATACTTTATCTAATGAAGGAGTAAAAAGTAAAAAATTGGAACGTTGGAAAATTTATTCATCTACCCATTTTTAAGTAAGTCAGATTATTATTTTATTTAGGCAGAATATCATAGTAGACACTTTTACTTGTTCACATTTGTCATCCCAGTCCCTATATTCAATGAAGTTTCTCAAGACACTTATAATTATTAAAAGTCGATATTTTAAATCCCTCTGACAATTGACCGATCAAATGTGGCAACTTGATTGCTGAGTTGTACAATATGCGTATATTTCACGCGTATAAGGAGTGTGAATATAAAAAATTTACTTTAAGAATGATTAAAATAAAAAGAAAAATAAAAAAAATAAAAACAAAAAATATACTACTCCACGTTTCTTCTCGTTTTCACCCTACCCCATCCTTTTTTTATCCCTCACCCCTTTTTGTTTTTCTCTCAATTCCTGCCCTATTTCTTTTTCTTCCCTTCTCATTCTACCCAGCTCAGCTTCTGCCTCTGCCCCTCCTCCTGCCTAATTTCTTTTTTCTTTTTAAAATATTTTTCATATATCTAATTTCGTTGCATGATCTAGTTAATTATCTATTTGTCATTGTTTGGCTGCTTTGAGAATGTTTGTTTTAAGTATAAAATATTTAATTTGATTGATAGATATTTTTTTATTTCATTATACTTGTATGAATAAAATTAAATATAATGGAGGGTAATACTAAGAATGGATGGGAAGTGATGAATGAAGGAATAAAGATGGACGAAAATGGCAAAAAAAGTGACGGAATTGGGTTGCTACTATTGTTGGCAAACTGGGTTTTGAAAAAGAAAAAAAATGGTAGAGATAAAGTATTTAGGTAGAGGTGGAATAAAGTATTTGGGAAACAAAACGTGTTCATAGTGGTTTTTACCGGCCCATAGCATTAGGAGAAGGTGATGGTAAAGAAGAAAGAACAAAAAACAAAAAGTTAAAAAAAAAAAAAGAAGAAGAATAAAGAGAGAAGGGTTATTCTTTTTTATGCAAAATTAAAAAGAAATGGTGGCGTAGTATAATTTTATCTGACGTGGATTCTAGCATCATGCGATTGAGAGTCAAGCAATGTCAGATGGGTTTAAAATATTGCTTTTGAACAACTATAAGTGTCTAGAGGAAAACTCACTAAATATAGGGACTAGGATGATGTCACAACCGCAGTTCCGTAAACATATCATGACGGTACCTAGTCCCTACAACTATGTAAGCCTAACAATGCGGAAACAAGTAACTTGCAGAAATCATGACTCAAAGACAAGATTTAACAAAATGAAAAAAAAAATGAAATGTAAAATATTATTCGGCACATACATCACCATATCTCAACTTCTACAATACTATCCCAAAATCCGAAAACTCACGGGAACACAAGCTAGAAGGAAAGTATAATAAAGTTCTCTAATCTCCACAGTATCTAAATCAACACTATGAAAGAAAGGCTAACTCTACAAGATAGAATAAAGATGGAGACTCTTCGTCCTGCGGATGCCGCAGAAGTACCTCGAAGTCTCCAAATGCCCTCCCCGCCTGATACGCCTGGGTAGCGGTACCTAGATCTATACATCAAAATATATGTAGGAAGGGCATGAATACAACACAGTAATAAGTGCCAAGCCTAACGTCTATTGAATAGTGACGAGGAAGGTCAGGGCCCTACCGAAGTAACATAATTAGTAATAACAAGATAAGATAAACAATATAATTGAGAATCTACATCAATAGTATATACAGATAACAAGAGTACAATGACAGAAAAATAGAAATACAAGAAGAACACAAGGAAAATACCGCTCCCAACAAGAATAATAATAACTGGGGATCTCTTAGTATCCCGAGGATCTCTTAGTATCCTTGATATAAATGCCAGGGATCTTGTGGTACCCCAAATATCTATTGGTATCCTCAATATAAATGTCAAGTATCTCTTGGTGTCCTCAATATAAATGCCAAAGATCTCTTGGTATCCTCAAATCTCTGTAGCTGAGGATGACCTGGGCCAACTCTGCACAGCTTCTACCTTCTTCAGATCCACCCGATTGCCCTCATTTGATACAACGTAGCCTAAGAATGCCACTGAATCCAACCAAAACTCACATTTTCAGAACTTTGCATATAACTTCTTCTCTCTCAGAGTCTGAAGCACTATCCTCAAATGTTGCTCATGATCTTCCCAACTCCGAGAATACACCAGAATGTCATCAATAAAGACAATGACAAAAGAGTCGATATATGGCTGAAATACACTATGCGTCAAATGCATGAAGACTGATGGGGCATTGGTTAGCCCAAATGACGAAATAAGAAACTCGTAATGACCGTACAGAATCCTAAAAGCAGTCTATAGGATATCTGGCTCCCGAATCTTCAACTGATAATAACCTGAGTGAAAATCAAGCTTAGAAAACACTCGTGCGCCCTGAAGCTGGTCAATAGATCATCAATACGAGGCAAAGGATAACAATTTTTCACTGTGGAACTGGCAATAATCAATACACATACGCATAGAACCATCATTTTTCTTCACAAACAAGACAAGAGCACCCCAAGGTGAAACATTGGGCCGGATAAAGCCCTTATAAAGCAATTCCTATAACTGATCCTTCAAGTCCTTCAACTTAGGAGGAGCCATATGATATGGATGAATAGAAATGGGTTGAGTGCTCGGCAACAAATCAATGCCAAAATCAATTTCTCTATCAAGTGGCATGCTCGGAAGATCAGCTCGAAATACATCGGGATAATCTTGTACCACTAGGACTAAATCAATAGAAGGGGTATCAACACTGACATCACTCACATATGCTAAATACGCGAAACACCCCTTCTCAACCATACACTAAGCTTCAAGAGAAGAGATAACCATGCTAGGAGTGTGATCTAAAGTACCACTCCACTCAACATGCGGTACTCCTGGCATAGCTAGCATCACGGTTTTAGCGTGACAATCAAGAATAGCATAATGGGGCAACAACAAGTCCATGCTCAAAATAATATCAAAATAAACCATGAATAGTAACCAAACATCACCAATAAATGCGGTCTACAACAAGTGGATCCCCAACAGGAGTAGAAGCATAAACATGGGAACTCAAAGAATCCCGAGATACACCCAAATGTGGAGCAAAATAAGAAGACATATAAGAGTAAGTAGAGCTTGGATGGAATAGAACCGATACGTTTCTATGGCAAACCAACATAATACCTGTGATTACAGAATCGGAGAAAACAACCTTGGCACACGTGGGAATCTCATAGTATCTATCTGGCCTCCCCCTCGAAGGTGACCTATGCCTCCCGGCCTCCACCCCTAGAGCGGGTGGGGAGGCAACTGGAGTTGTAACCATAGCCTGTGAACTCTGCAGGGAACGCTGTGGCTGAGAAGTCTATGGAGGTGAAATCCTTCCAAGTATAGGGAAATCCTTCACCACGTGGCGTGTGTCACCACACTCAAAACAAGCAATGTGGATAAATGGTGGTTGTGATTGGCTAGGGCTAGATTTGGTAGACTGACCTCTGAAAGCACCCTGTCCAGGAGGCACGCTAGAAACTGGAGGTGCATAATAAGGCTTTGAGGTCTTGGAGGAGCAAGAGCACTGCTAGTTGCTGGAAGAGCTGAATGAATGGGGAAACTTATATAAACCCTACCAATACCTCTTGGCCTCTCTCTCCCTAGCATGCATACCCTCAATCCTCCTAACAATGCTCACCACCTACTAATAAGAAAAATCTATTTCCAAATCATGAGCCATGCAAGATCTAATGCTAGGAATAAGCCCCTTAATAAACCAGCAAACCCTCTCACGAACAGTAGCAACCAAGGCTGGTGCATGCCTAGCCAAACTGGTGTAACGGACAGCATACTCTGAAATAGTCATAGCACCCTGGCACAAATGCTCAAACTCTGCGCGCCATGCGTCCCTGAGGCTTTGAGAGACATACTCTCACAGAAACAGATCTGAAAACTGAGAACAAGTTAATGAAGCAACCTCATCTGGACCATCTAACTCATAGGTGCGCCACCACTCATAAGCGGCCACTCGAAGCTCGAAGGTGGTGAAAGAAACCTTGCTGGATCCTGAAATACCCTGGTACAGAGAATGCAGTAACACTCATCAGGAAAACCCAAAGCATCCTCCAATGCCAGACCATTGAATATAGGAGGCTTGTACTTCTTGAACCTCTCAAGCCTCAGCTGCTCATCCTGGGAAGCCGCTGCCCTGTCCTAGGGCTAATCTAGTACTGCAAGTGGTGTAGGCATAACCTCTAGTACCTGCTCAACATGCACCCGCTGCTCATGAGTACCGACGGCTGGAGTCTGTGCTCCTCCCCCGGCCTGGGATGTGGCTGCAGGAAGGGGAAGCAACCCTGCCTGAGCCAAGGTGTTGTACATGCTCATGAACTGTGCCAGAGTCTTCTGGAGAGCTGAAGTAGTGGTAGTAGGCGTTTCAGGTGACTGGACTTCGGCTGGGCTTGCTGGTGGTACCTTGGAGGCAGATCGCGCAGGTGCTCTAGTTGCACCACGTGCTCATCATCGACCTCTACCCGGGCCCGGGCCTCTAACGGCTACAGTAGGGGGCACGGGTGCCTGATCGTCTCATGCAGCACGTGTCCTCACCATCTGTGAGAGAACAGAAAGATAAAAGTTTAGTTGTGATATCAAAAATCTCGCACGATAAGGAAATCAAATGAAGTGGAATTTCCTAATAGTTACATAACCTCTCGTAGATAAGTATAGACGTCATTTTACCAATCACCGTGACTCTAATAAATCAGCATGTGTTTCATGACTCCTATTAACCTAGAGCTCTAATACCAACTTGTCACGACCCCGGTTCGCCCTCCCTGAAAATATCGTGACGGCACCTAGTCCTTACAACTAGGTAAGCCTAACAATGAGAAAACAAGTAACTTGCAGAAATCATAACTCAAAACCAAGATTTAACAAAATGAAAAAAAAAAGAATGTAAAATGCCACTCGGCACATACAACACCATATCTCTACTTCTACAATACTATCCCAAAACCCGAAAACTCACGGGAACACAAGCTAGAAGGAAAGTACAGTAAAGTGCTCTAATCTCCATAGTATCTAAATTAAAAGTATGATAGAAGGGCTAACACTACAAGATAGAATAAAGATGAAGACTTTTCAGTCTGCGGGCGCAGCAGAATTACCTCGAGGTCTCCAAATGCTTTCCTTGCCTCAAGGGTGATACGCCTGGGTAGCGGTACCTGGATCTACACATGAAAACATGCGCATGAAGGGCATGAGTACACCACAGTGGTACTTAGTAAGTGCCAAGCCTAACCTCGGTTGAGTACTGACGAGAAAGGTTAGGGCCCTGCTGAGGTAACACAATAATAGTAATGACAAGATAAGATAAACAGTATAATTGAGAATCTACAACAAGAGTATATATAGATAACAAGAGTAAAATGATGGAAAAATAGAAATACAGTAGAACACAAGGAAAATACCGTTCCCAACAAGAATAATAATCAGGGGTCTCTTAGTATCCCGAGGATCTCTTGGTATCCTCGATATAAATGCTAGGGATCCAGTGGTACCCCGAGGATGTCTTGGTATCCTCAATATAAATGTCAAGGATCTCTTGATATTCCGAGGATCTCTTGGTATCCCTAATATAAATGCTAAGAATCTCTCGGTATCCCGGGGATCTCTGTCCAAATCATAACTTCCATACAGGGGATCTCTCGGAATGCCGTTTCGTAGTCCCAATTTAAAAACACCACAGTGACACAAGAATATTAAAGTAAATGCCAACTTTCTATAAGTAAACAATCAATTCTAGCCTAACATGCTGCACGTAATGCAGTTAAGGCAGTCTAAGCAAATAGGTAATTTAAGTCAACTAAACATGCTCTTCTAACTAATAACAGGTTAAATCAGGAATTACAGTAAAGCAAAGAAAAGGAACATGCTAAGGAATACTTCAAGAAAACCGGATTTTTCAACAACTTGCTCAAGCACGCGCTTGACACCTCACGCACAAGGCAATTTAATTACTAAATATCATATCCTAAGGGAAGAAGTCCTAACACAAGGTTAGACAAGCTACTTACCTCGAATCAGTTCAAAGTCAACTAGGAATCACGCCTTTTCCACGGAGTATCCGACTCCAAATGGTCCAAATCTATTCAATTCATTTACATAACATAAATAACATCTCAAACAACTGATTCTACGGTTAAATTCAAAGTTAAGATGCAAAATTAGGTAAAATAACCAAAATTTCCCTCAGACCAATATCTTAGAATCGGATGAAACTTATAGTTTTGGAAACCTCGTGGTCTCACGAGTCTATACATAACAAGAACATAAAAAATGGAGTGCAAATGACCCCTCAAATCCCAGATTTAAATTTAAAATTCCAAGCCCTAGTTCATCCATTTTTGTCCAAGTTTCCATAAATTTTCTAGGTAAATTTCACAATAGAATTACGTTTTAGGTTCAAAAATTTTACCTCCAATTGATTCTCCTTGATTCCTTCTTGAATATCCCTAAAAAAACTCTCAAATACTCAGCTATGGTGGCAAAAATGGCTCAATATCGCAGATGAAAAATATATAACTTTTTGTCCAGCCCTGATATTCCTTCATCGCGATCGCGAACTCAGCCTCGCGATCGCGAAGCACATTTTTATTTTTCTCCAAATTTAGCCCTACGCAAACGCGACACTCTTCCCGCGAACGCGATGCTTTAGACTCTTATACCTACGCGAACATGGTCACACCTACGCAAACGCGAAGAACAAATATACTAGACCCAGATCCTCATACGCGAACGCGGACATTGCCAAGAGAACGAAGCACCAGATCAAGACCTTCTGTGAATGTAGAACCTCAACCGCGATCGCAGAGAGAAAAACACCTTCCTTCCAAAATCCTTTAACGCGATCGCGAGGGACCTCACGCGATCGCGAAGTCCAAAATTCCTTTGCAACTGCTGCTGCCATTTCTGCAATTTTCCAAGACTTCAAACTTCTCGTTAGCCATCCGAAATCATTCCAAGGACCCCGAGACCTCAACCAAAAGCACCAATGCATCATAAAACCTCATTCAAACTTGTTTCAATCATCACAACACCTCAAACAATACCAAATCCATCAATTCACATCGAATTCAAGCCTAAGTTTTCTAAAAACTTCCAAAATACGCTTTCGATCAAAAATCTTACCAAACCACATCCGAGTGACCTGAAATTTTTCACACACATACCAAATAATATAACGAAGCTACAACAACTCCGGGAACTCCATTCTGACCCTCGGATCAAAATTTCACTATCAAGTCGGAAACTTCCAAAATTCAAACTTCGACATTTCAAGCCTAAATTATCTACGGACCTGCAAAACACAATCTGAATACGCTCCTAACCCCGAAATCACCTAACAAAGCTAATGAAACCATTGGATTTTCCATTCCGAGGCTGTCTTCACACTGTTCTGACTATGGATAACTTTCCAACACTTGAGCTCTCTTTTAGGGACTAAGTGTCCCAAAACTCTCCGAAACTCAAAATCCAATGTCCTGGCAAATTAAATTAGCAGAAATAAACTTGGAAAAAACAGTTATTAGGGGATCGGGACGTAAACTCTTAAGACGACTGGCCGAGTCATCACAAATGATAAATGACAACAAGTACAAGTGTCTAGCAAGGTTATTCTGCCTTTTATTTATATATATAAGGAGCATTTCTTGCTTTTATATTAAAAACTCTACTTTTATATTAAAAGTATTAAATATTATTTTTAAAATTCCTATAAATCTATGATTTTAAAAAAATGGGGCCCTTCAAATTTGGAGGCCTAAGTCATAAGCCTTACATGTGACCCCATGATCTTCCCACCAAATTAGATATTTTATCTATATATTATTTAGAATTGGACTAATAGTTTCTGCGGCACCATAATACCAAAAAAACTAAATGGTTCACTTAGTTGTTTACCTAAATGAACTAATATGCTTCATCTCAATATTATTGGGATCATTTGTACCATGCAAACAAGGTTGCATGCACCTCAGCTCAAAACTCCATCATTTAAATTATTTATGTCTACTATAAAAATACATCAATTGGAAAGAAGTAAAGCATTAGAACTTTTACATTCTAAATCCACAGACCAGTCGAGCTATATGATAATATGCTTGCAAAATTCTGCGTACATCACTATTCACATTCAAACATATCGCACTGTTTTTTCTCTCTACCGGCACAATGATTACACAGATTAATATACGGATATATCGAACTATGTATGTACAAAATGAAGCAAGCCATTAATTTGACAGAAGTTACTTGTATAAGTGATGTCACACAAACAAAGGTGATCACAACAAGGAATAATATTTCCAAAGGGTCTTTTCTTTTTAATATTTTCTACAATCGGCTAGTAATTAATGGTGACCAAAGTGGAAAAGTAAGGACAACAATAAGCAGAATGATAAGGAGAATGGCAATGCAAGTACATTTTCTTGAGCTTTTTTGCAACTCTCTAGCCTCTTGGAGTTGATCAGTACCTCTTCTAACAAATGAACTTGCATGTGCCACATGACTCTCTATATCATTCAATTGTTGTCCTTGTGCTTCCACTAATGCAGCCATGTCTAAGAAAATTTGATGTAGCTCAATCAAGTTCTTCTCAATATCTTTTACAGCATCGTGCCTTTCTTGAATTTCTGATATGGTGTCCATAATCTGTCCCCTTCCTTGTTCTTGAATCGCCTTCTGGAGAAACGACTCGCTCTCTCCACTTGATATCAAATTCTCTATCAGATCATCGTCTGCTTTCTCTCCTGTCACGGTGAAGTACCTGTTGAAGACATAAATAATTAAACAAATAGATTTATTGAGAAAGAATGTTGATCTAGTTTCTAAGATCTATGAACAAGAGACTCCTGAATGTCCTTTGAGAAAATAGAAAGATAGCGGTGAAGCAAGGTTGTAGGCTAAGTTGCTCAGACTCATGTGTGGGTGTCTGATATGGGTGCGGATCTAGTGGTTAGATCTTTCATGATCTAAATTTTAAGATTTGGAGGTAAGAATACGGGTGTAGGTTTTCAGTTAAAAGTTATTCAAACATCTTAAAATAGAGTTATAAAAACATGTCTAAATTATGAGACGTTATATGAAAACTTACAAGGTATTCCGAGAATAAGGAGAAACATTAATCAAAATGAGAATCCGAGAAGGAGATAAAAGGAAAAGGACTAGAAATTTTTATAAATAAGATATTCTATTTTCTTCGGTTTCACCATAGGTTTTGTTTTGCTTTAAGAAATTACTGTATCTGTCCCGAATTGCTCCGTCGATTTTGGTTTAAGTGCCCAAAATCGATTGACCAGATTCGGTATGGATCCCTTATCCAAACTCTCACCCATATCGTGTTGACACGGATGCGACGCCAAGAGTGAAGAGTTAACAACTTGGGCTGCCAGGCCCTTATTTCACTAAACCAAAAAGGGAGAAACTTGACTTTGATATAAAATACAGTTTCTGTTTAGATTAGTTTTTAGTGAAAAATAAGGCATGAAGTAAGGGCGTAGCTGTTGTGCAAAAGCCATTGCGCCTTAGCGCACCTTGTTATTTATATTAGGGTTATAAAGGACCTAGAGGAAAGCCTTTTGACACCTTATTAATAATTGATGGGGAATTTGCTCGCGGATGCAAAGCAAGACAAAAGAGCTTGCTCTATCTGATAATAATATAAACTTTTTGTTACATAATTTAACAGTACCTTCTCGCCACTGTTTCCTTGTATTCTGAATTCATTCTTGCTCTCAATGCTTGAAAATCATCCATGAGAACTTTTAATTTCTTCCCTAAACCGCTAACTACAGAAGTCCTCGTTCGATCAGCAGAAGATCCTGGACCACAACCTGGAATTTTCCTATGAGCTGCATTGGATCTTTCCAAAGCTTCAAGCTTTCCTTTGATGATCTTAACTCTTTTCAATACCTGTGTCACATCATTATCCATTCGAGACCTAATTTCCTTCACAGTTTTAGCACTATGCACAGTTTTGCTCTCTTCATTTGATTCTTGTAATCTTTTATAAAGCTTCTCAACATCCTTCATATCTTCTTTCACACTCTCTACATCTTCAAAGAATTTAGCAAGATCAATGCTTTCATTCTGAGAAGGGTCGAGGCCGGACCCTCCTCCGGCCCCGGCTTCCAGATCATCCATCTGGACCTGTTGTTTCAGGTCCTGATATTTTTTTAACGAAGGAGAAAACAAGTCATTCATCTTTTTGCCACCTTAAATAATAATTTACTTTCCTCTATTTCTTCAAATTATAACCTAAACTAGCTTTGATTTTCTCTTGTCTAAGCCTTCTCTCTTCAATCCCTATAATATATGCAATTAGAATGATAGGTTTATGGCCATGTCCAAAGGGGTGATAAGTTGGTAAAGGAAAAAGAAGAAGAGAAGGAGACAAGAGAAAAGCCTTCATTAAGAGACAATAACAAACCAAATTCATTTCTTTGGTGAAGATTTGAAAGTCATATTATTAGAGTAAATTGCACCAAAACAAACTTGAGGACAGTCGATAAAAAAGGAAGAATTTTTATTTTTTTATTTTTGCCACTTGACCTTTGCCTCATATAAACATATATAGCCGAAGAACTTGCGTTGACCTGGTCTATATTTTGCCAAATAGGAAACTAAATATGCTCTTTCTACTTGAATACATGCTTGATAATAGTCATTAACAAAAGATATTTATAGACTTGTTTTACATTTTGGGAATGACAGTACACCTTTAATCTTTTGTAGTTGTGTCAACGTTTCACGTCGTAAAAAAAAAACGTTACACGACCGGGTCACTTATAAGATAATTATTATTAAATTTTTATGATACAAATGAATTTGATGACATGATAAATATGATAGTGGTACATAGGGGTGGCAAACGGGTGCGGATCAAATCGAATATGGACGGGTCGAAAACGTATAACGCAAAACGGATAAAATAATCCATCTGCTCATATTTAATACGAATAGAAGATTCGTTAATTGATGGATGATATTAGGGGTGTCAATGATTCGGCTCGGACGGTTATTTTATAAAATTATACCATATCAATTTTTCGGTTATTCTGTTTGCATAACCAAAATTAGACTTTTCGAAACAGTCCCAATTATGTTGGTTTCACTTTGTGTACCTGTACGGTTCAGTTAATTTTTCGAGATTTTTTTTAAATATCATGTAAAATTAACTAGTAGTCAATAACATATGCTGTATTACAGGAATTAGCAAAACTCTCTAGATATTTTTATAGTTTAAAGCTGATGAATAAAAAAACATGAAAGATGGCTAAAGTATAGATCCATCAACTATTCGACAACAACGTAAAAGAAACCAAATAAAAGTAAAGAAAATATAAATAACACTAGCAGAAAGATATTAACCAAGCCATGACGCAGGAATTAAGTTTATATTAAATATTCAAAAAAAATTTTAAATTATACGAAAGAAAACATATTCAATATATTGTAGTTTGCTATTCATAATCGCTAGAACACTTTGTGCCTTGCTAATAAAGATACTTGAAATAACTTAGTTTAAATATAAGCAGCATAATAGATTTTAGGAATTACTACTTTGAGTGTAATTACTTGTTGGCTTGTAAATATTTTTATAATTACAAGACCCAATGAAAAATTTAATATTTTATTAGTTTTAAATTTACTATATAAATATCTTTTTCACATAAATTTATTCGTTACGGTTCGGTATTTTTTTGATTTGTTTTATAAAACAAAAAACATATTCTAATTATCGATACAATTATAGATTTATATAGAAACCTATTTTTTTAAAAGAAACTTAAAATTCGATTTGGTGCAGTACAGTTCGGTCGATTTACTCGATTTTCAAATATTCATTGACACTCCTAGATAGTATGGATACCCATTATCCATGACTTCTTGAATGTGATCAATTTTGGAAGAATTTTTAGTGTTCCTAAATTTGTGAAACCCCTAATTTAACTTATTGCAAACACAAAGTTAAACTTATTGATTATCCATTACATACTCATTTTTAAGTAGTGACCTATTTTTAAAATTTATTATCCAATTTATTTTTTAATGAATAACATGAGTAAAATTTTTTTTTATATCCATTTTACTCCCACTAGCGAGCGTTACAATTAACTCATCAAACTACATCGATCAAGTAAAAAGATAATTTTTGCATTGTTAGTATATATTATTTTAATTCTTCAAGATTGGATATGTTTACCGACTACCTGTTCCTTACATATCATGACAGCTGGAGTTCGAAACCTAAATGTTGGATTTTTATGTTTTAAAATACGTTTTTACCATTACAAAGATTTTTTTCTATATATAACGTGATATTATACCGCACTATACTTTAATATTTTTTCTGCCGTGAAAGTACCGCGCGGTGTAATACCGTGCTATTCCTCTTAATTAAAAAGTCTTTCTTCTTTCCCGCACGACAAAACAGGCCCCCTCCCATTTTTCTCCATAAAAAATTCGAGTGGACCGCATCCATCATAAAAAAATATAAGATTGTTAGTCTCGCATCCAACCCAAGCCTTCTATTGTTGTGGTTTTCTCGTTTCGGGCTCAAAATTTTAATTTTTCAACTTTTCTTAAAACACAAATCGAGGTATTCCGACTTAGTTTATGTCGGAACTCGTATAATAATGCATATAATTGTCTTAAATGTGTTTTTATGTTGTTTTGTGTTTTGTTTGTGATTAAACTAGTATGTTATTTTTATCCGGATTAAGATATTACTGTTTTAAAAAAATATTTAAAAGTTGAGAAATTATTTTTTTGTTAATAAAAATGTTCATAATTTTTTTTACTGTTTTGTATGTAATTTCGTGAATGTTATGTTATTAAAATATATTTTTTATTTTTATTTAGTTTAGATTATTTATTTGCTTAAAGACTAGTACACCTTTAGCGTAGTAAAAGTTAGAGCCTTTTAGCGTAGTAAAATGTGAAGCCAATCCATGTAGTTTAAGTATCTACTATATTGATAGATCAAGAACAAACTCTGTCAAATTAAATAACAAAAAATTAATAATTTACAACACAAACACACAAAATTATAACAATATTGAAATTAACACTCATAAGAATTGAGGAAATCTTGGTGCTACTTGGCCTCAAATATTGAATCTGTAACACATAGATATATACTCTGTCTAATTATATAATTAAATATTAATAATTTACAAAACAAACACACAAAATTATAAAAACTATTGAAATTGAGACATATAAGAATACAGAAAAGCGTGGTGCTACTGGGCCTCAAATATCGAGCCCGAAACCCATAAATATATACTCTGTCCAATTAAATAAATAATTATCTAATTTATAAAACAAACACACAAATTGTGGAAAAAATTAAAATTGGCACACACAAGAATTCAGGATAGTTTGGTGCTTCTGGGCCTTAAATATCGAGCCTGGAATCCATAGATATATACGTTGTCCTATTAAATAATTAATTATTTAATTATAAAACAAACACACAAAATTATGAAAAATTTAAATTGACACATGAGAATTCAGGATAGCTTGGTGCCGGGCCTCAAATAGCGTGCCCGGAACCCATAAATATATGCCGTCCAATTAAATAATTAATTATTTAATTTGTAAAACAAACATACAAATTTATGAAAAAATTGAAACACATAATAATTCAGGATAGCTTGGTGCTACTGGGCCTTAAATATCGAGCTTGGAACCCATAGATATATACGCTATCCAATGAAAAATTAGTTATTTAATTTATAAAACAAACATACAAAATTAGGAAAAAATTAAAATTGACACACATACGAATTTATGATAGTTTGGTGCTACTAGGTCTCAAATATCGAGCCTCGAACCCATAGATATATACTCTGTCTAATTAAATAATTAAATATTAATTATTTACAAACAAACACCCAATTAATATTGTTTAATTTATAGTAGACGACATAGATGTACCTTCTGTGCATCCTGGACCTGTCTCCGATGAGCTATTAGTGTTATAGGGCGATATAGGTCCATCTACGTATGGGAGGGAGAGATACTAGCTCAGACTCTCCGCGCCAGGAGAGTGGACGACTTGTTATGAGGGGCAGAATTTTCCATCCCCATGTAGTCTAGCGCCTGCGAGATACAAACTTCTATATGATTTTTTAGATTGGGTAGTTACAGCTCGACTGGTCTCCTATCACGATCTTGATAGAGCGGTGGCGACCAGAGACATACACTTTCCATGTGCCCATTGGTGAGGCCACTATCACATTGCAGGATGTTGAGGTTTTATATGGGATGCCTGTTGTACACTGCCCATTATACTGCCTCAGCGTATGATCTATGTCGCATGGCCTGTATTTGGACTTGTTGCAGCAACTCATTGGTTTCAGGCCACAGGATGAGACTATATTTTCAGGGGCCAGTCGCATTGCTTTGACAGCCATTAGACAATATTTGAAGATATTGCACACCGACATTATCAGCCAGAGAAATGATCTACATATTCATTGATATACTAGGTTAGTGTTGATCCTTCTTTTTTGGGGGAGGGGGGAGGGGAGTCTTGTCCCCGAACACTTCGGGAAATTTAGTGAGTTTGTGATCTAATCATCTTCAGCTGCTAGATGCTTTACCCTAGTACAACTGGGGTGTTGCTGTTCTCAATCACATATACCGGCAGTTGTGCCGAGCGAGCTTGGCCACCCAGAGTGACCTATGTTGTTTTCTATCGCTTCTACAAGTGACAACATATTTGAATACTCTATTCATTACTTCCAATTCTATCTAGTCAAAATTTATCTTTAACTTTACTCAACTGTGTATGTTAGGTTTGGGCATGAGAGCAGTTCTTGGTGTTGCAGCCACCTCTACCATCATTACCTCCATATGTACCACCTTAGTTTCTCCCTCTAGCTAGGAGGTGGGCTCTCCAGCGTAGAAATTATCTAGTTTATGATGCTTATCATAATCTCTCCATTGTCAGGGATGTGTTGGATATGTTGGAGGGCGCACAAGTAAATGTGTATCTAAACTTACTTGGTATAGATTCACTTGTAGTGCACATACTCCCTTTTATATTCCTATTTGATAGTTCATCTGGATGCCATACAACAACGACTTGATAGGTGGGCTGCTTGATTATTGCTCGGCAAGCCGACTAATTTGGAGCACTTTCATCCCGCTGACGTGCCTTGATATCGTGGAGCATCATGCCACAGAGCGGGTGCTTTGCCAGTTTGGCCGTCCGTAGACTATACTGAGGGGGCCTATATGGGAGGCTACACATTATCAGTGTGATGATCGTTCGAGGGAGGACGACACATTTCTAGCATGGCTAGAGGTGCAGGTCCATACTTGGGACCAACGAGATGACCTGATACCGCCCCACCTTTATAGATCCAAGCGGCGACTATTCAGATGTATACGCCCTGGTACCACTGAGTTACATGACTTTTTATCATGAACCCCATTAATCAAGCTTGTAGTCCGTAAGGACCATACGACGGGAGGCACGAGACACTAATATATTATTTGGTATTCTTACTTATAATTGTGATATAACATTCTATAATTAATATTTTAAATTTTGTGTAGGCTATTGGTCATTATTTATTGTAGCAGTTGGGACTGCAGATGCAGTAGCATACTGGCGATCGTGCGGCCATTGAGTATGGCCGGCAGGTGAAAGAGCTGGCTCTCCGAACACTACAACGAGCCAGAGAGGGCGAGCGCTTAGATCATGACCCTGATCATATGGCGCCAGAGCACCACCATCGAGGTAGTCCTGTTGAATACCCAAGGGGACGGGGACGAGGCAGGGCTGTCCCATGAGGTAGGGGTGGCCCACGGGATCGTGGGGGCTGGTGAGGAGGTGGTCCCCATCAAGGGGGAATTGAGGCACCTGTTAAGGCACCTGATAAGGAGGTTGGAGCTGATCATTCCTCAGCCAGACGAGCATCCCAGTAGCATGCCATCATATAGCCTTCAGCTGGCGCTGCCATCAACGCAGGTGACCCCCGTCAGATCTAATGTTTATTATGGGCACGAGCTTCACCGGAGGCTGGGAGAAATTATTTTCAGGCCCATCAACCACAGTTGAGGATAGGATGACCCGAGACATGGATGGTGGGCACATGTTGAGTTTTGGATCATTGTCGTAGGGGGCGGTGGGTCTATCACAGTCGCGGGTATGTTTGTATTAATATTAAATTTTAATTTGTTTTTTGTCCTCATTTATTTGCTATAAATTAATTTTTAATTTTCTTATTAAGGCTTCATCCCAGCCCGTCATGGAGGCCACTTTGTGCGATGTTAAAGACACCACAAATTCTAATATTGAGGATCCTGACGAGACCATGGTAAGATATTTTTTTGACTTAACACGTACATAACTAATATACATTTTCATACATTGAACTCACTTATTGATTTGTAGGTTGCTGATGGATCGGCGGCCGCTTCTACTGACCCTGCCAGCCCAACTGACGATCATGATGCAACATCCTCATATAAAAAGGCGACTTGATGAGGATGATCCTGATTGTGTATTCGGGTAGGAGGGGATGCGCCTTAGGCCAGCGACTATATTGAAGCACAAAGGTTGTGGGACTCATTGATTTTTTATTTTATTTTATGTAAATAACAAATTATGTAAATAATTTTTTATGTACATAATATACACATTATGTTTTTATTACACTATTTCTTCTTTATTTTAATAGTACAACACAAACACAAACACAAACACAAACATAAAAACTTAGCATAACTTAAACTCAGTACATCCAATGAAAAGACATGACACGGGAAACATAAGATACACTACTACGCTCAATATGTACATGTCATTGTTTAGTCACCACCACCTAGTATTCTCTGCTCCAACCACTTAAAATTTTCTTCCAACTTATTTTTTTCTTCTTCCACCTTTTTGATTTTATTCTTCAACTCAGCAACTTCTCATTTGGATTGTCGCTCACTTTCGCATTGTTTCAAACACAAATAATGAAGATGTTGCAACTTTTCTTTGTATTATTCCTGCTGATAGAGTTCATCAATCCATACCTCAAAATTACAAATAGGTTCGTCGGAAACCCTATAAAAATTGTTCATATATGCCCAGTAGCGAAGTCCAGCTTCACTATTATCCCAATAGTCTTGTATCATATATTTTTTGCCGCACTCACACCTTGGCACATAAAGAGGTTCAGATATTTGTTAATGCGTAAAAAAAGTATTGCTTTTATGGAAATATTTGCTATTGGTTATTGTTATGTGCAGAAAATAACTAGAATGCACATGTTATTTATGGGCAAGACAACGCACAAAACGTAGTATTTAACCACACTATACATATCGATTTTTTTTCTGAAATGAAAAGCTTTTTTGTAGTTGGTCAGCTTTCCAAACCGACAAGACAACACACAAAATCTAGTATTTAACAGCACTATACATATTGACTTTTTCTGAAAGAAATAGCTTTTTTGCAGTCGGTAAGCTTTTTAGACAGACAAGACAACACATAAAATAAATTATTTAATAGCGCCTATACATATTGGCATTTTCTGAAACAGCTTTTTCGCAGTTGATCAGCTTTTCAAACCGACAAGAAAATACACAAAATGTAATATTTAACCCCGCTATACGTATTGATTTTTCTGAAACAAAATAGTTTTTTTCACGGTCGGTCAGCTTTTTAGACCGACACTGTGCTATACATATTGACTTTTTCTGAAATGAAAAAGCTTTTTTGCAGTCGATCAACTTTTCAGACCGACAAGACAACACATAAAACGTAGTATTTAACCGCACTACACATATTGATTTTCTGAAACAAAACTCTTTTTCGCAGTCAGTCTGCTTTTCAGACCGACAAGACAATACACAAAACGTAGTATTTAACCGCGCTATACATATTATTTTTTCTGAAATGAAACAACTTTGTCTTGAGTTATCCTTTTATTATCTTTTATTTTCATGTATGTTGCTTTAGTTATGATTGTTGTGATTTTTTCTCTTCAAGTATTATGTTATGAAATTTCAATCTTCATATTAGTCTTCATTGCTAACACCAATAAGTTGAATGTTGGAACTATTATATCATCATCCTAATTCAATAGATCATGTTAGATAATAAGATGTAACAAGACAGTGGAACATAATTTTATTTGATAGACATTGCAATATAAACAAGTACATACACTTCTTACAAAAATATTTCGAAAAAAACACTAGTTTTATCCATGATTGTTGGGTACATTAGACGAACTTGCACCAGGAGATGGATTACCATCGCCACCCAGACCAGCTGAAGGACATTTATGACGGTCGTGTCTTGTTTGCGAGAATATGCCACAGTTACGTGCATAAACGGGATCACCAACATCCATTTGGTTCTGTATATGTTTTCTCTTTTGCACTTGCAGCTTGCATAAGTAGTCCTTGTTACACAACATTTTAAATGGTTCTTGCGGCCAATAATGCTCAGCACCCAATGGTTGCAACTGCCCACTATTTGTGTTTATGTATGTAGCAGCACTGTATTGATTATAAACATAGTTGGTTGCCCTTAAACAAACTTGTTGAAAGCAATTCATGGTATGTGCGCACGGAATGTGGTAGATGGTCCATTTCCCACAATAACACAACCTGCTGGCTTCATTCACGGGTTGAAGATTATTCCCCGGTGTCCACGGATACCGGTGTGAACTTCAAACATACACAGTCTTAATCATACTGTAAATATGAATGCCAATGTGCTCGCCTCCTATATTTCTCAAATCTTCTCATCAGTATTGGCATAAATTGAACGCCCATGTCTATAAATTTTGATGGAACTCTATGACTTTCAACAAACCTCTCCGCAATCTGTTTGAATGTCATCCGGACTATAGCAGTGACAGGCAATCTGCGTGCAGACTTCAATAAACCGCTTGAATGACTCCGACACTTTTGTAGTCATGGCTCCACATCATCTGCCACCATCAACGTACAATGTCCACTTGTTAAGCTCATGTCCCATAAGCCAATTATAGGCTCTTTCGTCTAACTGCTAGATCGCTTCCATGCGCCTCCTGAATTTGGACTGCTAGTGCTCAGTTGTAGCCATACACATTAAATCATGCAAGGCCTTGTCGGGATATTTCTTCTAGAAATTGGCCTTCAAGTGCCTCACAAAGTAACGGTGGTATTCCTAGGGTTCCTACCATTAAGACAAATATCGTACAGAACTTAAAATACCACTATGCCGATGAGATATTAGACAAAAACCTGAACACTGTTTGACAACATGCTACTTCAAGTGGTTCAAAAAAAGTGTCCACGTCTCTTCGTTTTCATTGGAACAAATGGAAAATCTAGTGGAAATATTTTCCCGTTGGCATGTACTGCAACTGTGATCAAAAGATTAGTATCATACTTTCCATAGGCATGAGTACCGTCTATGGTAATTACCGGACAACAATGCACAAAACCATCAATTGATGCTTGAAATGACCAGTACACATAGTTGAAGATATATTCCGGTATTCCCGAACTTCGCTCATGCCTCCATTCAACAATAGTCCCGGGGTTAAAGTATTTCAGTGCGGCCATGTACCTGGTGTAGATGAAAATAACTTATTCCAATCACCAAAAATAATTTCATATACACGTTTGCCTCGAGATATGCCTTTATTTTGGTTATAGTACACCCATATTCCTGGTGGATGGATGCAATACATTCTTTGTTCTTGTACCTGATGGATACTTCCAAGTGTGGAATCAAGACTAGAGAAATCAAGTCTACATACAAGTTGAAGTGATTCTGATTGAATGTATCCATTCACATCTATGGGTGCTAATATACTTACCCACTTTCCATAACACTGTTTCCTTCTTGATCGCACGCAACATCCAGTTACAACCCATAAATTATCTACGGCATTTGACCTTGTATACCTCCGGATTTGACTCCCACACCCTCATCGCACAACACTCTCTTACACTGTACATTTTTATAGCCCCGGTTAAGCGAGCTTTATCGGGAAAATACATTCCCTTTTCCAGCACCGTTGGTCTAGAATCATCCCATATTGCTTACCGATATTTGTCAACATCCCCTGTGAGGGCATCCACATCCGACGTACTTGGAAAATTATCAAGGTAGGGAATATTCCACTCATAAAACGACACGTGGGAATTGTACACTCTTGGTCTAACAAGAGTCGTCAGCTCAGGTTCGGAATTCATTTCCTCCTCATCATCACCCTCGTCAGAGAAGGGTGTATCATCTCCAAGCTCATCAGCATTGTTTACATAATGCGTATCTACCAAATAACCAGTAAATACGTCGTCTACGGGAAACTAAGTGAGGTCAGGACCATCAAGTTGCTCATTTTCACTGCACAAAAAGAATAAAATGATAAGCTACTCATATTAATAAATATTTTACATATAGCTATATCACTTCACTTACAAGTCATACTACGTTGACATTCCGTGATGGACATTTTCCCGTTGGTGATGACTCCCGGATGGACCACCGTGATGCAACATGCCATAACTACGCATATTCCAACTGGCATGGGGTCATAACTTGTAAAATTCATGTACAGTAGCCCCTATGGAAAGTATGAGTGTTAATACAAATTCAATTCAACAAAAAATAAACATCGTAACAGAAAGAAAAATTGAAGTTTACTAGTCATCTTATGGATTATGTAAAGTTGGAGAGAAATTATTTCCTCACTCACCGTTCGCTCGCGGAGATAAGTTAAGATCCGGCCAAACTCTTTTAGCCGAAACCTGTTGGGCTAAAATTACTCCAGAATAACCACTCGATGACTAGGGGTTATCCCTGCTTTGTGTAATCTCATTATTGCCAGCGTCTTCAACGTTGACGTACATTTTCAATAATTTTATCACAACAAATTCCTTGTATTCATTCGAAATCCAAAAAAAGTTCTAAGAGTTTCAGCATCTTTGATGTTCAACTCAGAATAACAAGCAAACCCATGCAGAGTCACATAATATGAAAATCAGCCGGTTACTTTAAGGGTCACCGAACATTTCCCCACACTCATTTTTTTACGTAACAACAGCGATATAAATTTATCGTCCTCTATTGTAAGCGGCAGTTTAACATGACACTATGGAGATAAACTATACCTCATTGACTTATTCTCCACTAAAACCTCACACCCTCAATATAATAAAACTCTTATTTTTCGCTCTTCAAACAATATAAAGAATGATTGATGACAAGAACAAAAGTTTGAACAGAAGTTAGAATATTTCTGAATGGATTTTCATAAAATCATAATGCCTTTAAATAAGGCAATATGTACCTCGAGAGGCTGAATTTTTTGGTAAATAACGCGATATTACTCCGTGTTATACCTATTTGAATTATTGTTATGTCAATTAACCGTAGAAGAGTTAGTGGTGGGCCCATAAATAAGTATAGCGCGGTGTAATACCGCACTATATGTATTTGAATTATTGTTATGTCAGTTATCCGCATGAGACTTTGTGGGACCACAAACAGGTATAGTGCGATATTACTCCGCGATATATATAATGCATATTACACCACACTGTACTTTAATGACAGAAACACCGTTAAAGTATAGCACGGTATAATACCACATTATATATACAAAAGTATGTTCTTTTTAGCAGTAAAAACATATTTTGAGTCCAAAAACCCAACAATTAGGTTTCAGACTCATGACAACTGTGTAACTAGTCAATGTGTGTGTATCTTCTTTGTGTAAAAATGGCCATCTATGTAAACAACGTGTCTGTTTGACCAAAAAGACAAAAAAATGATATCGACTTTCGATTAAACTATTAATTCTTATGTAACGAAGGGTTAAACCTAATTAGTGATAATGCCTATAGATCAAGAACATGACAGTATGAATAATATGAGATGACGTTAATGAGGAGCTGGGAACACATATTTAATATTCCAAAAGATGTGAGCAATAATGGAGGAATATCAAGCAATAAATGATATTTATGTTAATAAGGAGAATGATTCACCCAATAATGAATGAGGTGGATGATTCTTCCTTCTAATAATGATGAATGACAATCAAATCCTAGAACATTTGACCTATTCTCAAATCTGATGGAAAAATATGGTATAACTTGAGCAAGTATCTTGATGAAAAGGTATTATTTATATTTTTGCTAGAGAGAGAATCTTCCTCTCAAAAAGTGTTCTTATCAAATGAATATTACACGCCTTATCCCCTTATATCTTTTTTTTAGTTTATGCAAGACATATCCCTAACAACGCTAATATTACTAATGAAGAGAATATCCTAGGGAATATTCCCTTCAATGTCTTATCTCAAATATTGATTGTTACAACTATTGGCACAACAATCGACCTCGGCCATGGCTATCTCCTCGATCACAAACCTTGATACTTCCTAGTCAACCTCGGCAGGTATCTTCTGTGGTTACACTTTATACTTAATTTCCTAAGCACAGATCTTGGCATATACAACTAGTCCCTCCGCTTATTGAGGATAACCCTTGATAGCCTCCATGGGTGGACCCTATTTGTCGTGGTAAGGAAGTCTAGGCGAGCAGGTCGAGTAGTGAAATTTCAAATGAGGTGGTAACGTGGCCTTTTGTGATCCACAACCTAAGGTCACTCTGATCCAGAGTGACGTCATGAAATCATGCATCATTATTATGCATTTTCCCGATTCCCTACGTCATTTCCCATGCCTTTTCCATTTCAATTCTTGTGTCTAGCATTGCCAGTTTGATTTCTCGAGTCTAGCTCTTCAACTCTTATAAATTGGGATATGGAATCATTTACCTACGTTTTGCATTCTTAATATTGAGCCTCTGTGTCTTCTTCCCCATTCTTTCTTTTAGAGTTCTTATCCTCTTCAGCTTCACTAATGTGTATCTACCTTCCTCGATTTCGGTAGTACCAATTACTCACAACCCTTCTTCACTTGCAACATCCATTTCTTTTAAGGAAAAAAGAAAAACAATATGGTTAACGTACCTTCTAGTTTTGGTAGGGCATCTGACCTGTTCCTTTAGCGGTACATATGCCTCCCCATTATTATAGCGTTCCCGTTGTCGTCGAAGGTGAGATTTTTCCTATGGTTGAGGAGATAATTGTTGATAATCAATTTTTTCTGTATTTTTAAATATGTAAAATACCTTCAAAATAACCTATATAGACATACATAAGTATATCCCTAGTTGCATTATTTTTTCTTAATTTTCCAAAGATTTTAAAATTAATTTGCTGCCATATTTTTATCAAGAAAAAACCAATAATTGTCACCAAAATTATAATTTTTGGCAATTCATATATAGTATTCTCATGTTTATATGAAAATATAACTAATATATTTTTTACATATTAATTTTCTTATTTATAAAATGGGATGTTAAAATTTTAAATTGTTAATTATATATTATAATGTACTTTCAATTTCCTTTCAGAAATTTATTTACTATTTTTATAAGTTAAATGGGGAAAAGGGCTATTTAAAAAATAGCCAAATTGGATTTCAATTGTAACCCAAAATTGGACTCCAATTTCCCAGCCCAATTTTAATTAAAATCCGACCTATACCCTCTTTACCTATGCCTAAACCCAGAATCCCACCTATCCATCTCATTGTGGCTGTTGATCTATAAGATCAACGACCCATATTTCTCCTTACCTTATTTTAACCAAACGACCCCAAACCCCTCACATTCCTCACTCAACCGACTCTCTCTCTCTCTATCTCGCTATCTCTTGTTCTCTCTAGAACCTTTCCGTTTCCCTTCCACCTCGATGAGTTTCATCCATCTTCTCCGACCATCTCCTGGCCTGAATCTATGGTGGTCTCATTATGTATCAGCCTCCCATGGTGCATACACTCTCATTTGCTGAGGTTTCACTGTCCAACCATAAAGAAGTTTCACCCAGACCTCGTTGGTTCGAGTTTATAGCCATCTCCATCCTTTCTTCAGCAAGCCATGTTTGTTTTGAGCCTGGATTCGACCCCTCCTTCTTAGAGCAACAACCATCCAAGCCTTTCTCACCGTTTGAGTTCCTCTGAAACCCTAGCTTTTGAGGGTTTTCTATCTGTTCTAGATCCATATTTCCCCTAATATTTTAAATGATTTCTTGATTTTCTTTCAAAAAAAAAAAAACCATGCTTTCAAAAGCGTTGTTTTTCTGATCTAGGGGTTTCTTTTCGAGTTACTTAGATGTCCTTTTATTTTCTCTCTTATGTGTTTCTTTTACGATGTTTCTCAACAATTTTCTTCTACTGTGTTCGTCTTAAGTTTTTATTACCATGTTCTTTGTATGTTTCTTCTACTGTGTTCTTAATGAGTCTCTTTTACCATGTTCTTTGTATGTTTCTCCTGTTGTGTTCTGATAATTTTTCTTCTACTATGTTTCTTATTAGCTTCTTCTACCATGTTTCTTTGAGTTCTTTGTCTGTGTCTCGCATGTTGCTCTTTTACTATGTTTCTCATGAGTTTCTGCTACTGAAAGAACATGTTAAAGGTTCAGTTCCTATCTGAAACCTTTGAACTAGTTTCAATTAGTAGAAACTATTTTTTTTCTTTGATTGCTTGTCATATCATCTCTGCTCTCGACTGATGGTGAATACCCTAGAATTTGGGGGTTCTTCCGAGTCTGAGACCATTGGCTATGTGATTTGCTTGAACTAATTTTATTTCAAAGATCCCATCTCTTTTAAAACTATTTCGGATTTCTGAACTGAGTTTTGAAGTCTTTTCTAATTCTCTACTAAACTTTTCAAGGTCCTTATACTGGACCCTTTTGTATGCTATATGATACCATATCTCTTCTACATTTCTAACCTATGTGAATACCATGATCCTGTAGTTTATTAGTTACTTATTTTTGCGACGACATTACTTAGCATGATTGTGTTCTCTTTATATATGCTGAACTTCCCTCTAAAATAGCTTTCAAACTTTTGATTAAATTTTTGTATAGGTTTGGTTGATTTTGTTCCTTGTTTGCTGATTTCCTTGTGACTCCTTTTAAGTTAAAAAACTTTTCACAGCTTTGCTGGCCTGGTTCATTCATGGACCAGTGATTACAAAATCTTTAATCTTTCATTACTGGCTACTAATTGATTTCTCTTACCTTATTTATGTAGCCATGTATTTCAAAGTTCCGCCCTTAAGTAATCTCTTATGTATCTACCCCTAATTGCCTACTTGGCACAAGATGTTTATTTGATTTCTTTCCTTACATAGTTTTTACCATTTGATTGTGAATTCCTTAATTAAAAGAAGTCTTATATTGAATGATTTTAATTGATATTCCAGCTTCTTAATTATTTTCTTACCTAATTTTTGCTTGTTTTTCATACTATATATACATGACTCTTTCATTAGAACAAGGACATCCATCACTCATAGTCTTTCTAAAACTACACTAATACGCAATAGTATTCTCTCTTATTTACTTGCAGTGTGGCTTGTTTACAAGACCTAAAGCTTATCTTTATTGTTTTTCTTTGAAACTGGTATGTCTTGATTTAAGTTTCAACACCACAACAATGTGTTTATTGCTTTTGCATCCCAATTAATCATTTATGTATAGTTCAAGACTCATTCTAGCATGCTGATTTCTTTCTGCATGTTTACTATGAATCACATTCCCTACCCCCTATGTGTTAAGCAATGATTTGAAATATGGCTATACTACAAGTTACTGTCCATGGATCAAACAAGATCATCTGGGATCCTAGCCTATAATAGTTTGAGTTTCTGGCAGGCTTGCAAATGTGCTAGTACTCCCCATTACTAGGCATGCCTAAAGTCCGCCTTTGCTTAAGCAACAGACTCAGTGCAATGGCATGCCTAAAGTCCACCTTTGCTTAAGCAACATACTCTGTGCAATCTCCGTATTCCCTTGAACCCCCTTATGTGTGCTTATTTGTAACTAGTTCCCTCTCCTTTTCCCCTATTAGCATCCTGTTCTTCACTTGCACACTTTCTTAGTCTTAAGTTCTACTCCCCTCTTGTGAGCCTTGCCTAGGGATCCTTTGAGTTCCCTCTGAACTTGGACACCTGAGGGTCGGCCTTTCCACACTGCACTTGTCCCAATATGATAAAACATTTGACTGTGAGCATTGCTCGGAGTTCATTTGAGACTCTTAGGGAACTTTGACACACTCAAATGGGAGAAAATCTTTGGATCATGATCTTATGGAGTTGGTTTACCTCATGTTTCAGACATGAAGTCTGAATCAGGCTCTCCTTGGTTGTACTTTTATTTTTCTGATGTATTTTTACTTTATTCTGGGCTGTAATAATTTGTAATAAACTCTTTAGGATAGTTAGTTAAAAAGGTGGGTGATTATGTATGCAAAATGGTAGATACCATGCCTATTGGTATTTCAAATATGCAAATGCATATAAACTACCATGCCTATAAGTGTTTCTGAATTCTGCAGAATATGGAGAATTTTGTTATTCATGTATGGAATTTTGTCACCAAACCTCAGGTACTGATTCATGCTGAAGGCTACTGTATTTTTAGATTTAATAGTGCTGAGGACAGGGATTCAGTCATGCAATTAGGTCCCTATACTTTTAGGAATAGGCCAATGGTGTTGAGGCCATGGGAAATTGATTTCAATTTTCAGAGTGATGTACTCAGCACTGTCCCTATTTGGATTCTTTTCCCAGGCCTTCCAGTTGGATATTGGTCTACTGAGGTCTTGAGCAAGATGGCTAGTGCTATTGGAAACCATTGTATACTGATAAATTTACTGCACATTATGATAAAATTTCATTTGCTAGAGTGCTTGTTGAAGTTGATGCTGCTTACTCTCTCCCTAACCAACTGGAGATTGAAACTCCTTATGGCCCTAAGATCCAGACAGTTGAGTATGACTGGAAACCTTCTTTTTGTAATCATTGCCTCAAATTTGGTCATGATTCACTTGATTGTTGGTACTATGCTGATAATTCAGAAAAGGAGAAGGAGGAACAGGTAGATATAAGGAATCTGAAAGATAGAGTAAAACAACAGGGGAAACAAACAAAGAACGAATGGATTGTAAAGAAGAATGTAACTAATGATGAAGTTCATAATCAACAAGAGGCTTCTGTTAATCCACCAGTGCTTGTAGTGCAGGTAGTTCAGGATTCAAACATGGTTAATGAGGCTCAATCAACTAGTCCCTTGCAATAAAATGAACTTATGAAACCAGAAGGGCAATTAAGTGAAGTAACTATTGCTATCACCAGTAATAGTGAACAGGTGGTTGACACTGGTAATAGAGGGAAAGCTATCATAAATGATATGGATAGCAGGGTGCAACAGTTTGATCCGGGACCCTCTTACAGCTTAACTCCTACTGAACCATGATTGTAGCCACATGGAACATTAGGGGGCTTAACCAGCCTCATAAGCAGAAGGAGTTGAAACAATTCCTTACTGTTAATAAAGTGGATGCAATAGGAATTCTTGAAACCAGAGTTAAGGAACATAAAGTCAAGAAGATATTTGATAAGGTTGCAAAGGGTTGGATGTTACAATGTAATTATGCAAAGGCTGTTAATGGGAGAATATGGCTATTATGGAAGACTCATTTACAGCTTTAAATAGCAAATTCCTCTGATCAGTTTATTCACTGTCTGATAGAGGATACAAGAAGTCTAGCCAGGTTTCAATTCAGTGTAATATATGCACAAAATACTGCACTGCTTGGGACACAACTGTGGAGGGATCTCAAATCAATTCCTATTCCCCAACAAGATGCATGGCTTATTTGTGGTGACTTTAATTGTGTTCTAAGTTCTGAGGACAGAATTGGTTCTCCAGTAACTGAAGCTGAAGTTAAGGAGTTTAAAGATACTGTATTTGAATTACAACACACTGCACTTAGAGTTAAAGGCTGTCATTTCACTTGGACAAACAAACAAGATGCAGCTCATAGAGTATACAGTAAAATTGATTGGGCACTGGGAAATTATCAATGGTTGCAGCAGTATGGGCATCTGGAAGCTGATTATTTGAATCCTTCTGTATCCGATCATTCTCCTATCCTGATCAAATTTGGAGATCACAAACTTTTACATCCTAGACCATTCAGACTTTACAATGCTGTATTGGAACATCCTCAATTCCATATCATTGTTCAACAAGTCTGGAGGCAAAACTATATAGGCACACCTATGCAATTGATCTGGCAAAAACTGATGGAAATGAAGAAGCAGTTAAAAGGCCTAAATGCTTATGTAACAAGTTACAAACAGAAAGTTGTGCAGGCAAGGGAAGCTCTAGATATTATCAATGTTAGCTGCAAAATCATCCATTCAGTCAGGAATTAATTACTGAGGAGAAAACATCAATTGAAGAACTTGAGAAATGGAATTGTATAGAAGAGCAAATAATGAGACAGAAGTCTAAAGCATGCTGGATTGAATGTGGAGATGCCAACACTAAATACTTTCATGATCAATGGAAGATTAGAACAGGTCAAACCAACATTACATCCATTTATACAGATACTGGTTTAAAGCTCACTGATCCCCTAGCAGTGGAGCACGAATTCCTGAGGGTTTTCAAATCTTTAATGGGGGAATGTGCATCTGAACTACCATGTGCAAACTCTCAGATTATGATGGAAGGAAAGTGTCTCACAATTGATCAACAAAGACAAATCATAAGCGAGGTAACTTTGGAAGAGATCACTGAAGCAGTGAAGGAAATGCCTACAGATAAAGCTCCTGATGTGGATGGATTTCCAGTTGAGTTCTTCACTAAATACTGGGATCTGGTAAAGGGAGATATTCTATCAGCTGCCAAAGACTTCTTTAATACTTGCCAACTGCCTTATAATATCAACACTACTGCCATAGCCCTTGTTCCAAAAGTAAAAGCTCCTATCATAGTAAAGGATTATAGACCTATTGCTTGTTGTACAACAATCTATAAATCATCTCCAAAGTGCTTACCAGAAGAATGAAAGGTGTCATTGGGGAATTGGTGGGACCTGCTCAATCTGCTTTTATTGAAGGTAGGAGTATTATTGACAACATTTTGCTAAGCCAAGAAATTTTCAAGGGATACTCAAGGAAGGGAGTGTCTCCTAGATGTGTACTAAAAGTAGACTTGAGGAAAGCATATGACACTTTGGAATGGGGTTACTTGAGACAGATTCTAACTAACTTGGGCTTTCCAGCAAAATCCACTCAGTGGATTATGGCTTGTGTAGAAACTGTCTCTTACTCCTTAATAATGAATGGTGGTTTAACCAAACCATTTATTGCTAAGAGAGGCATAAGACAAGGAGATCCCATGTCACCTTACCTATTTGTGTTGGCTATGGAATATCTTAATAGAATTCTACAACAGATCTATAAGGATGGTAACTTCAATTTTCATCCTAAGTGCAGGAAACTTAATATCTCTCATATATGTTTTGCTGATGACCTTCTCATGTTTTGTAGAGCTGATGTAGTATCAATCCAGATACTGCATAAAGCTTTTCTTCAATTCTCAACAGCTTCTGGCCTATAGGCTAATACCTGTAAAAGTGCTATTTATCTGGCTGGTGTGCAACCACAATACAGAGAGGAGTTTCTTGACACCTTGGGATTCAGTGAAGGAACTTTGCCTTTTAGATACTTAGGGATCCCTTTGGACTCTAAAAAGTTGGCTATACATCATTATCTGCCTTTAATTGAGAAGAACACAAATAAAGTAACTTGTTGGTCTGCTAAGCTCTTGTCATATGCAGGCAGATGTCAATTGATCAAAGCAGTGGTTTTTGGAATGCAGTCTTACTGGGCTAAGATATTCATTATTCCTAAAAAGGTTTTGAAAGTCATTGATTCAGTTTGCAAAACCTTTCTCTGGACTGGTAAAGCTAATATATCCAGAAGACCATTGGTGGCTTGGGAAACAGTATGCACACATGTTTCTGCTGGAGGACTTAACATTTTAAACTTATATGTGTGGAACAAGGCACCTGTCACTAAACTGTTATTGGATTTGGCTAGGAATAAAAATTGCTTATGGGTTCGTTGGGTGCATACTTATTACATAAAGCAAGGAAATCTTTCCACTCTTACCATACCAAAGGCTGCTTCTTGGGTGGTTAGAAAGATTCTGGAGAGTAGAACAAGTATAATGGAGAGCTCTCAGCTTCAAGGGGATCTGCAAGGTCGACTACACAGTGTGTGTAAGCAGAACAGGTTTAATATACAGAAGCTTTACCTCTCTTTGATTCCCAGTTTCACTAAGGTTACTTGGAAAAAGTTATTACTGATTAAAAATGTGCTTCCTAGACATAAGTTTACTGCCTGGCTTGCTGCACACCATAGACTGCCCACAGTTGATAGATTGCAGACAATGGGACTGCAAATTCCAGTAGCTTGTGTTTTCTGTCAGCAGAATGTTGAAAATTTTAACCATCTGTTCTTTGAATGTAGTATCAGAAACAGAATATGGTCCAAAATTTGTATTTGGTTGGGATACTCTAGAACTATTGGTTGCTGGGAAGATGAACTCATGTGGATATGTAGCAAAGCTAACAGCAATCAGTGGAGAAATGCAATCACAGCATATGCATTTATCACTACTGTTGCATTGATTTGGAGAGTAAGAAATCACTGAGGTTTGAAGGTGCTACCTTTGTGGAAGAGTTGATATATAAAGAGATTGCATTATTGATACATCTTTGTGGAAGAAACTGCAGACAATGGCAGGATGGTTTGCGACAACTCAATTACTATCCTTAGCTTGTTAACTAATGCTTAATGATAGGATACATGTATGTAATGAGAACAGATAGAATAGTATTCATTGTAAGCATTTAGTATTAGATTAGTAGCTAGTCCAAATGCTACTGTACAGGAAATGTTGTACATCCTTTTTTGAGATTAATGAAAAGCAAGTTTAATCTAAAAAAAAAAATAAAATAATTCTGCAACTCTCATATAGAAATCATGCCTATAAGTCATTATGAAATCTACATGCAGTCTGCAAGCGTGCGTCCATCCTCAAGCTGCTTACCAGCAAAGATAAGCCTCTGCTGATCTGGTGGAATGCCTTCCTTATCCTGTATCTTTGCCTTCACATTGTCAATGGTATCTGAGCTCTCCACCTCCAAGGTGATTGTCTTCCCAGTCAATGTCTTCACAAAGATCTGCATCCCTCCCCTCAAACGCAAGACCAAATGGAGAGTCGACTCCTTCTGGATGTTATAGTCCGCAAGAGTCCTGCCATCCTCCAGCTGTTTACCAGCAAAGATCAAACGCTACAGGTCTGGCGGGATACCCTCCTTGTCTTGTATCTTTGCTTTGACATTGTCAATGGTATCAGAACTCTCAACCTCCAAAGTTATTGTCTTCCTAGTCAAAGTTTTGACAAAAATCTGCATGCCACCTCTAAGACGAAGAACAAGGTGCAAGGTTGACTCTTTCTGAATGTTGTAATCTGCCAACGTCCTCCCGTCCTCAAGTTGCTTCCCGGCAAAGATCAGTCTCTGCTGGTCTGGAGGAATACCTTCCTTGTCTTGGATCTTTGCTTTAACATTGTCGATGGTGTCTGAACTTTCAACTTCAAGGGTGATTATCTTGTCGGTAAGCGTCTTGACAAAGATCTGCATGCCACCATGAAGGCGGAGAACGAGGTGAAGGGTGGACTCCTTCTTGATGTTGTAGTCAGCAAGAGTTCTACCATCTTCAAGTTGCTTGCCAGCAAAAATCAACCTTTGTTGATCAGGAGGAATACCCTCCTTATCCTGGATCTTTGCCTTGACATTGTTAATAATATCAGAATGCAGCTGAGTGTTATCTATGCTTACAACACTGCAATTCTGAGAAAGCAACTTTGGAATGACGTGAGAGGCATCAACATTCCAAATTCAGACATATGGTTGATCAGTGGTGACTTCAATTCTGTTCTACACTCTGATGATAGGATTGGTTTACCTGTGACAGATGCTGAAGTCAAGGATTTCAAGGAACTTATTTCTGACCTCCAACTTACACCTATTAGATCAAAAGGATGGATGTATTCATGGACAAATAAGCAGGTTTATAGCAAGATTGATTGGGCACTTGGTAATTTTCAATGGATACAAGAGCTTGGCCATTTGGAAGCAGACTTTATGAATCCTTCTATTTCGGATCATTCCCCTATTCTTATACAGTTTGGAAGACAAAGCTATTACATCCTAAGCCATTCAGATTGTATTATGCTCTTATGGAGGATCCTAAGTTCTCTTCTATTTTGCAGCAGGTATGGTTTCAAAACAGTGAGGGATCTCCTTTACATCAGATATAGTATAAGTTGAAGAATCTGAAGCAGCATCTAAAAGAAATGAACAGGCACATGGCTTCCTACCAGCAGAAACTAATTCATACTAGAGAACATCTGGATATTATTCAAAGCCAACTGCTCCAGAATCCCTTTTCAGATCAATTACTTAAGGAGGAGAAAGAAGCCCTTCATGCCATTGAGAAGTGGAGTAATATTGAAGAACAAATCATGAGACAGAAATCAAAAGCAAGCTAGATTGAATGTGGAGATGACAATACTAGATATTTTCATGCTCAGTGGAAGATAAGAACCAGCCAAAATAACATTACATCCATTTATACTGAAACACGTGTGAAGTTAACTGAGCCAGTGGCTGTTGAGCAGGAATTTACTGAGGTTTTCAAGTCATTAATGGGTGAGAGTGCTTCTGAATTGCCTTGTATTAATTCTTCTATTGTCAAGGAAGGAAAATGCCTTACATTAGACCAGCAAATAGCACTTATACAGGATGTTTCACTGGATGAAATATATGATGCTGTTAAAGACATGCCCAAAGATAAAGCCCCTGGTGTAGATGGTTTCCCTGTGGAATTTTTTACCAAAAGCTGGGAGGTTGTCAAGGAAGATGTATATGCTGCAACAAAGGAATTCTTTGTTACCTGCCAGATGCCTCATATGGTCAACACTACTGCTATAGCCCTTGTACCCAAGGTTAAAGTTCCTAAAACAATGAAGGACTATAGGCCTATTGCATGCTGTACCACTATCTACAAAATAATATCAAAGGTCATCACTTGGAGATTGAAAGCTGTTATTGATGACATTGTTGGTAAATCTCAGTCAGTATTCATTGAAGGTAGAAGCATTATTGATAATGTATTGATCAGTCATGAATTGTTTAAGGGTTACTCCAGAAAAGGTATTTCTCCAAGATGTGTCTTAAAGGTGGATTTGAGGAAGGCATATGACACTTTAGAATGCAGGTTCCTCAAACAACTGCTCATTGATCTGGGATTCCCTGCCAAATTTGTTGATTGGACTATGGCTTGTGTTTCTTCTGTGTCATACTCTTTAGTGATAAATGGTGGACTCACTAAGCCTTTTCCTGCTAGAAGGGGTATTAGACAAGGGGATCCTATGTCTCCTTATCTATTTGTCCTTGCTATGGAGTGCTTAAACAGAATATTGGCTCAGTTGCATAGGAATGGTGACTTCAATTTCCATCTCAGATGCAGGAAACTTGATTGTGCCCATATATGCTTTGCAGATGATCTGTTATTATTCTGTCGAGCTGATTGCATCTCTGTTCAAATATTGCATTCAGCATTTCTTACCTTTTCTGCAGCATCTGGTCTACCTGCCAACAACTCTAAAAGTGTTGTGTATTTGGCTGGAGTTCATCAGACAGATAAACAAGCTATCTTTGAAGCTTTGGGATTCAGTGAGGGACAACTTCCCTTCAAATATTTAGGCATCCCTCTACATTCAAAGAAACTCAATATTCATCACTACATGCCACTGATTGAAAGAAATACTGCTAGAATTACCTGCTAGTCTGCTAAGCTGTTATCCTATGCTGGTAGGAGTCAGCTTATTAAATCAGTAATATTTGGAATCCAAACATATTGGGCACAAATATTTATCTTGCCTAAGAAGGTGATCAAAGTTATTGAAGCTGTTTGTAGATCCTTTCTCTGGACTGGCAATGCAACAGTGTCAAGAAGATCTTTGGTAGCTTGGAATAGGATCTGCAGACCAATCACTGCTGGTGGTCTCAATATTATTGACATACAGGTTTGGAATAAGGATGCTATATCCAAACTGTTATGGGATTTAGCAAGGAAAAAAGATTGCTTATGGATTAAATGGATCCATTACTACTATATAAAGAGTAATGCCATTGATATTATGAATATTCCCAAGAATGCTTCTTGGGTAGTTAGGAAGATTATTGAATGCAGGACCCCTATACTAGCTGATAATAGACTGCATGGGGATCTTGTGAGCAGACTGGCAGGCATGTGCAGATCAAAAAATTTCAGATTCAGTCCCTCTATCACTATACTACCAGTCTTCCCAAGGGTGGAATGGAAGAACCTTATGGTGACTAAAAATGTCTTGCCAAGACATCTGTTCACCACATGGTTAGCTGCTCAGGGTCGACTGCCCACTGTTGATAGACTATTGAAATTTGGTGTTAGTGTGGTGGAGCAGTGTGTGTTCTGTCATCAAGCTGTTGAATAGTTTGACCATCTTTATTTCACTTGTCCAGTTACTAGGAAGCTTTGGCAAAGAATTTGCTATTGGCTGGGATACAATAGAACCATATGCAACTGGAATGTTGAACTCCAGTGGATATGCTGTTTGGCTAAAAGCAAGGTGTGGCAGAAGGCTGTGGTGGCTACTGCTTTTGTCACCACAGTATCACTCATATGGAGAAGTAGGAATTCTATTAGATTCGAAGGAAGATTATTTGATGAAAATTAATTCTGTCGTGAAGTAGCTATACCTGTACATATTCGAGGCAGGAAATGCAAGAAATGGCAGTTGGGATTGCGACAACTTAATCATTACCCTTAGTCGATATTGAAAGGAATGTAATAGCATAGATACATTTGCATAGTAGTAGTTACTCTATACTACTACTAAGAACTCCTCATTGTAAATTTATTGATATCAATGAAAGTCGAACGTTAAATTTAAAAAAAAAAATCTACATGCATATAGAAATCATGCCTATAAATCATTCTGAATTCTTCATCTCACATATAGAAATCATGGCTATAAGTGTTTCTGAAATCATGCCTATAAGTCTTTTTGAAATCATGCCTATAAGTCATTCTAAATTCTGCACATATATAGAAATCATGCCTATAGGTGTTTGCAAATCTGCATATGCTGATGCATATGGAAATTATGCTTATAGTTCCTTTTGAATTCTTTACATCCTACCTGCATATAGATGTCATGCTATTAAGACTTAAGCGTTCAATTGCATCTAGTTACCATGTCTTAAACCAAATTCAGCACCTAGATATCATGTGTGTAAGGCATTTTGCACTTTATACCATAAAAGGCTTAAAATCAATTACGTGCGGAAAGCATGCCTATAGGAACTCCTAATCGGATTTGAGCCGCTTCATTCACATATGGAACTAAAATTAGTAACAACGAGTAATTTTAGTTGTAGAACTTATAATCTTCGTTAACAACTGGCCTTTCTTTTTACAATGTGAGTACCCTTTAACCAGTATGTTGCCAGTTTACTTTGAACCTTGTTATATAGTTGCTTTGTGAATTCAATAGATACCATACCTACATGATCCTTGTCCGAAACTTAGGCAATACTTAGGTTAAAAGTTATAAAATGAATCTGTTCTATTAACTACAAACAACGGGCATGCCTGATTGGGGCTTCTTATCTGAATTATGTAATAAAGTAGTCAGCCTCAACCTTTAAGTTCTTTCACATTCAGTATTTAATCAGACCCTAAATAGTATGTGCAAGTCATACTAAATTACGTGCTTCTTTGTTTAAAGGAGGTATATTTGAGCCCCTTTTTCTTGTTATGTTCTCCCCCCAATTTGCTATACATGTTCTTGCGTGTCTCCATAAAAGTTTCCCTTTACAAATAAGCCAATACCCCTTCCTTTTAGTTTTATTGGTCCTAAATGCCTTCGAGAATGATAGTATTGGGAAAGGTAATAGCATGCAACAAGTAAATGAGACCATTCCGTGCTTTAATACCTTAACGGGGTGGGAAGGGTAGATATGGATATGATGACCACATGATAATGCCACGCATAGTCTCTTTTTGAGGAGTGATTACCGAGCATTGTGTGGGGTGATCTATATTATTAATAAACCTAGGACCCCATTTTCTTTGTTTATTATCTCTTTTAATGAATTTCAAACTCTTCTTCTATGAAAAAATCAGATCACTTTAGCTCTTTCCAACTTTATTTGTTTGTAAACCCTTATGGAAAAACTCCCTCTTATTTGAAGCTTTATTTTTTACGTGTTGTTTGCACCTAAGTTCACAATAATAGTTTGGCCGGGAACCACACTAGTGGATTCTGATGGGTGCCTAACACCTTCCCTTTGGAATAATTTCCAGCCCTTACCCAATCTCTGGTTACTCAATCAAACCTTTGTAGTGTTCTAATGCACCTTAATCATTAGGTGGTGCTTCTTCAATTCAAACCCAAATTCCCAAAAAGGTATGATTTGTCCACCCAAATATCATAAACCCGATTTTGCTTTAGAAAAAGGCGGCGTAAAGACATGATGACATTGCTGGGGATTCTTTTAGGTTTTTATTGTTTCAGATTATTACTGTGACTTTACATTTCTCTATATGCCTTTATTTGTTTAAATACATTTACACATTTAATTCCATCTTCAACTACAAAACTGACTTGTCTTTTTGTTTCTTTCCTTTACTGCTTTCCTTTATTACTGTTATAAATTATGAAAAACTGTTGTATTTACTGCTATTATAATTTTCAAATACATGAAAACCTGCTTTATTTATTGCATAAGCATGCTTTCAACATCATATTCCACTTGTGCCAAACAAATCCCATAGCAATGCTTATAATGAGTGGTTACTCTCTTACGATATTATCACCCCTAAATCCAGAAAAGGTATATTTGTGGAAAACCAGTCAATCAACGGTGTAGTCAATGGTTTCGTGCCTTCCCCTTGAGTTGTCCTCTCAAGGGTAATAGTCTAAAACCTGTAGAAACCTTACTTTGTTTAATTATGCATGCATCATGGTAAAACTTATCCGAGTTAATTAATGTTGTCCATATAATGGCTCTTCAAGATAACCTTGTCTAAAGTCCATTGGGTTTCCCCAAAACCCAAATGGACACTACCACGTTCTGTGCATTTATTTAGACAATTAAGTGTTTTATACCGGTTATTGATATTTGATAGTCGAGTCTGGTGAGGGTAAGAGCCTAACCCTTTTTGTCTTGTAGAATTTTGAGGCACGAGAAGTTTTCTTTTTTTCTTTAAGAAGTGTAATAAGGCCAATGGCCACTAGTAACACTTTATTTCCTGTTATTTAGTGTCGTTTTGGGATTCGTCTACTTTTTATCAATAAAATGAAGCATTTGGCATTCTAAGTTCTCCAAATTTATTTGTCGCTAGTCCTACCTCAGGCACAAAGAGATTCCCCAAGTTAGGACTTACATTCTTGCACTATGTGATTAAATATCGCAACATATTTTATAATCGTCACTAACTTGTTACCTTTTGTTTTTAGTTTTGTTTTATTCCCCTCCCCAAAGGTTAGTTCGTGTACTCTGACATCATCATCTTATCTCACGTGATCCAGAGGACCTCCACCCACTCCTCCTCTTAGTCTAGTCAAAAACAAGAACAAGTGGAAGATGGAAGATCTAAACAACGCTAGAAAGGAGAATTCAACTGAACAGGTAGAAAGCACGCACGCCCATGGTATTCAGGTTCCCAAAGAAAATGCATCCTAACTGGAGCAAAAGCTGCTGAAATTCCAAAAAGAACTTGACCAGGTTCGGAATCTAGCGAATTTGTCATTTTACCTCACCACTCCAGACGTCAACTTCTCAAATGCTCAGAACCTCGCACCTCCACAAAATATCTCAAAGCCGCAAAACCATCCCGCTCGTCACCACCACTGCAATACTTGCCACACTTCCAACAACACTCCACTGTTCATCCCCGAACCCCTGAACTCCAGAAATGACCACTTCCACACCACCCCCATCTATGTGGAGACCATGCCGCACTCTACACCCAAGCCTAGTGATAAAGACTCACTCATTAAGAACCTGGCAGAAGAACTCAAGAAATTGACTAGCCAAATTCATGGCGTTGAAGGAAGCAAGTGAATCGAGGGTTTAAACTATGAAGATGCATAGTCGAACTACTCAAGGGGTAAAAAATTCCCAAGTTAAAGGTGTTTGATGGTACAGGGGATCCAAGAGTTCATTTGAGAGCGTACTGCAACAAGTTGGTCGGAGTAGGGAAGGACGAGAGGATTCGCATGAAGCTTTTCATGAGGAGTCTGAAAGGAGATCCTCTGTCTTGGTACATTAGCCAAGACCCAATGAAATGGTCGAATTGGGTGAGTGTGGCGTCCAACTTTATGGACAGGTTCAGGTTCAACATAGAAAATGCATCATATGTGATATACATTCATAATCTAAAGAAGAAGCCCACGGAAACATTCCGCGAGTATGCTACTCGCTGGAGATCAGAAGCCGCTAAGGTCAGAACTGTCTTAGAGGAAGAACAAATGAATAAATTTTTCATCAGAGCTCACAAACCGCAATACTACTAAAGGATGATGCTGATAGAAAGCCATAAATTTGGTGACTTCATCAAGGTTGGTGAAAGGATTGAAGAAGGCATCAAAAGTGGTATCGTCACAAACTTTGAAGCCTTGCAAGCTACCAATAAGGCCTTATAATCTGGTGGTACGCGCAAGAAAAGGGATGTAGGTGACATAATGGTTGCATAGAGAAAAAAATCTCCTATCGAATACCAAACCTATCCAATGCCTCCACTCACATATTAGCCAACTCCGAACTACAAAGCACCCTCACCCTCCTACCAAACTCCACCACCCACTTATCAATTCCCTCCACCTCCCACATATCAACCCACTTAACCAAATACTCCCAACCTGCACATGGCTACAAAGCTTATAGTGCTCAACCATCCAACTGTAATTCACCTCCTTCACACCAAAACATTCCTAGACCTTGACTAAATTTTGACTGCAGACCTCCTATACAGTATACCGTCATTGCTAAACCCATTGGCCAACTGTACGAAAGGCTCAAAGCTAATGGTTATGTTACCCCTATCCTTGTTATAACCCATGAAAACCCTTCACAATGGGTCAATCCGAATAAATCATATGCATATCATTTCAGCATGAAAGGACATACCATTGATGAATGCCGCTCTCTGAAAGATAGGATCCATACTTTCATCGATAACAAGATTACTGTGGCCAAGGAAACTGCTCTAAATATCTGTAATAACCCTCTATCAGACCACAAGGGTGGAGGCATTCACATGATTAAAATAGAGGATAATTGGTACCCAAAGGGATCGACCGGTTTGATCACAGAAGGTGACGATCAAAAGAAACCAATAGTCACCCTTAATCTGATTGTAGTCCAGATTCAGCTCTCTGGGGATGCCGAGGTAAATATATCCATGCCACTTGAGTTTGGAGCACCATCATCTGCAAAGATGCCAATGCCGATTGAGGTCGAATTTATGTCACCAGCAAATGCACCTACACCCTTTGAAATTGCAATTTTACCGCCTACGGCACACGCTCCATTCAGAGTAAAGGTAGCCACACCAATTTTAGTAGCAATGTCGGTCGTAACACAATTCCACACAAAGGCCATACCATGAGAATCTATGTAAGGCCCCGTGAAAACTTCTACTCAAAATCTAGTAACTTGTAGTGCCTATTTTAAAATATGTGCTAGGAATGTGTAAAATTGTACTGATATAGCTTTTAAAAATCAAGAATCAAAGTTTTCCAGAAAAATGCTATTATGTGGTCATAGATCAAGTATGCAGACCAAATTTCTGCTGTAGACTGAGATAGTGGTTTGGTTTAATTGAGGTAAAAAATGCGGCCCATTATGCGACCGCATAACTGATATGCAGACTGCATAGTTGTCGCACAATTTCCTAAGAAGCCGTTCTACAGTGCCTTATTCAACCGTAGAACGTTAATGCGAACCTCATTCCTGTCATAGACCCAACCAGTTTACTCAGCTTTTGAGAACATTTTTACGGTCCAATCTGTGGATCGCATTTTCACTTTGCGATCGCAAAGTGTGACCGCAGATCTGACTCGGGCTCTAATTTTTCTAAATTTTAAACCCGAGCCTTCTTCAAGAAAACACCCCAACCCCTCATTTAAACATATTTTCTAAACAAACTAGAGAGAGGAAGAGAGAATTTTTGAGAGAGAAAGTTTTACATTTATTGATTTGATTCTTCAAAGTCACCAAGGCCGGGAAATTCAAGTAATTGCCTTCATCTCTGTTCTTGCAGGTAAAATCCCGAACCCTTTCTCATTGTCAGATTTAACAAAAAAGGGGATTCTCATGCATTGATTCTTGAAAACATAAGTTGAAATACACATGCATGTTCTTTAAACCTAAAATCTAGTAAAAGGAATTGGGTAGAAGTAAAGATTTGCAAAAGGATCGGTTGATAACCTAAATAAGTTTACGTAGTAATTGTGAACTTAAATTCTAAGGTGTATGTGTTAACTTGTGAACTAGATTGTCGGTACTAGGGTGTTGGTGAGCTGAAAGAGAAGTAAAAAGGGAAATTCGACTCCAGGTATGTATGGCTAACTTTAACCTTTGCAAGGTCACCTTGCTGGTGTACGAGTGATTGGTATGTGTCACTTATATGGACTATTTGTGAATTCTTGTTATTAATATGCCTTGAATGCTGTTGGTTAAGTTTCTTGATATGATGGTGTAAGTAAATAGCAACAAACCAAGTATGCATAAATATGTTTATGTGGTAAGAGTTGTGTAACAAATGATGGAAAGAAGTCGTAGTTGCTATAATTGAAAAAATTGTGGTAATATCATGTGTGGCTTGTCGTGAAAAATTATTGTTATGACTTGAATTGTATCCGGACTATTGTAATTGATGGAAATAATATTGATGTTTATGAAACTTTTTGTGAATTTTCATTGTTGTTGTTTTGTGAAATGTGATTGTCCGGTAGGATCAGGTTGAGTGCCCCAATACAAAGTAATAAGGTATGGGTTGTGGAGATAAGGGTGGCCGAGGTAATAAGGGTAGAAAAGTGATCGAAACCACTATTGAAATAGAAATGTGTGAAAGTTGTAAAAGTCATTGATGTGATGGAATAATATTGAAAGGGGAAATAGAGAGATTGTGAAACTTGTTTGGCTTTGTTTGCTCCTTTCAGGTGCATTTGATCGTTGATTCTCTTACTATTTGTTAAATGTGCATTGCTTGTCTTTACTTGGGGTTAAGTTTGTTCATGCATACCAGTACAATTCAAATGTAGTGACGTCCCTTTTGTTCGGGGTGCTATATTCATGTTATGATTGTAGGTGGATCCATAGCAAGTACTCCAGTCCACCGACAGTAGCACCCTTTCATTTTTCGTCAGCTGAACTAGTGAGCCCCTTTCTTCTCGGGGTCCTGTGTGGCTTATGCCACTTTTCTCCCGCTTTGATATTTTTTTAAGGTATAGCCAGAGCTTTGCTACCGGCAAGTATTGTATTACCCTTTTGTATCGTTACAGGCTACGTAGACAGGAAATGTGGGTTATGAACTTATGTAAATATGTATTTTATATATTAGGCGGTGTAAGTTGTAAACCATGCAAGTAACCATGTATGTTATGTAATACACGTAAGTATGTGTTCAAATTGTAAATGGCTACTTCACTTGATTAATGAGTAATGAAAATACAGGGTAACACGTGGGATGGGAAAGGCACCCAGGTCCGCTTGACTGGGGCTACCTGGTCGAGCGCTGGTCATGTCCCTCGGTTTGGGGTGGGACAAACTTGGTATCAGAGTATAAGGTTTTAAAGGAGTCCTAGGATGTCTCAGAGCCATGTCTAGTAGATCCCTTCTTATCGATGTGTTGTCGACCACATCTATAAGTTTGGGGCTATATGGATATTTAGGAAATTACTCTTTTCTTTGTTATTATATATCGTGCGGTGAATGGAAAGTGAAAGTATGTATGTCTAACTCGTGATCTATTCAAAAACTTGCAGTAATGGTACCTAAGAAGAGAGCTCGACCCAGCCTTGGGGCCAATGCCACCCCTAGCGTGGCTATGGACCATGTACCTGATACCGTGGGAGAGAGTGAATCTCCGGTCTTGAATTTCCTAGCCCATCTATTCCAGATCAAAATATCCATGTTCCAACTGCGGCAGAGGGTGCTACTGCCCCTCCATTCGGTATCCCTAATTATGATACAGTTCCAGCTTCCAGTCCTAGAGTTTCTGATGGTGACCTTAGAGGAGCCATCCATATGTTGACCCAGTTAGTGGGCGCTCAGGCCCAGAGATATCATGATGCCCTTGTGTCCTCTAACGGACAGGGAGATTCCGCCAGCTCTAGAGTCAACCAATTTCACAGCTGGCCCCTCCAAAGTTCACAAGCACAGACCCAGAAGACGATCCTCAGGATTTCCTTGATGAAATGTATCAGACCCTTCAAGTGATGAAGGCTTCAGAGACGGAGGGAGTGGAGTTGGCATCTTAGAGGTTGAGGGGAACAATGTATTCGTGGTTCGAGATGTGGGAGGATTCCCGTGGGGAAGAAAGCCCTCTGGCTAAATGGGATGAGTTTGTAGATATATTCATGGACCACTTCTTTCCTACTAAGACAATGGCAGCCCGTGCCACTGAGTTTAAGGTCCTCAAGCAGGGTAGTATGAGTGTTTGAGAGTACTACATGGAATTTGTTAGATTACCCAAGTATGCTCCTCAGTTAGTGTGGACCATGAGTGCTCGAGTTCGATGATTCATTTAGGGCATTAGTCCCTTGGTGGTGAATGAGGCTACTACAACAGCCTTACACTTATATTTGAATTATGCGAAGATTGTGGGTTTCACTAAGGCCACAGAGGCCAGGAAGTTAAAGATTTGGCAGAAAGGGGGAGTAGCAGCAGGGCCCGATCGATGGGTCACTCAGGGTGACTAGTAAAGGGGAGAGGGCACAGGGCCATCAGAGTCACATGCTCAGTATTTAGCGAGCGCACCACCATCTGTGCATAGTTATCAGTTGAGCAATCACTTGAGACCAGGTTCAGACAGTAAGAGGCACCATCAATTCGGGCATTCAGGAGGGAAATTTTAGCAGCAGGGTAGGGATCCGTGCCCCAAGTGTGGGAAATTTCATACATAGGCTTGTTATTTGGATATCCCGATATTCTATAGATGCAGGGTGATAGTTTATATCCAGCGGGACTGTCGTGCGCCCAGTTGGGGCATGTGTATGGGATTTGCTCAGTCATCCGGTTCTTCAGCTGCCACATCATCTGTGCGTCCTCCAACACCAGCAGGGCGTGGTGCAGTTAGGGGTGGGGCTCATGGTAGAGGTGGAACCAGACGACTTTATGCTTTGAGTGGTCGCTAGATTGCAGAGGTTTCACCAAATGTTGTTACAAGTATCTAGTGTGTTTAGACCATTGATTGTTATGTTTTTATTGGCCTGGGGTCCTCTTTATCTTATGTCACCCCATTCATTGCTTCAAGTTTTGGGATATAACCCAAACAACTTTATGAGGCGTTCTCCATATCCACTATGATTGGTGATTCTATTACAGCCATGCGAGTTTATAGGAATTATATTGTCATGGTATGTGGTCGTGTTACCACGACCGACCTTATCGAGCTTGGAATAGTGGATTTTGATGTTATTATGGGAATGGACTTTCTTTATTCAAGCTTTGCTAAAGTTGACTGCCGAACGAGAGTCATGAGACTCGAGTTCCCCTATGAGCCAGTTATTTAGTGGAAGGGGAATGGTGTGGTGCCGAAGGGTAGGTTTATTTTATACCTTAAGGCTTTGGAGATGATTAAGAAGGGGTGTATCTATCATTTGGTCTGGGTGGCAAACACCACTTTAGAAGTGTCTGTCACCGAGTCCGTGCCAGCCAAGAATGAGTTTCTTGAAGTTTTTCTGGATGAGCTTCCATGGATTCTTCCAGATAGGGGGATTGATGATGTATTGCCAGATATGCAGCCAATATCTATTCCACCGTACAAAATGCTGCCATTAGAGTTAAAAGAGTTAAAGGAGCAGCTGAAGTATTTATTAGAAAAGGGGCTCATACGACCAAGTGTGTCAATGTGGGGTGCTCCGATTCTTTTTGTCAGGAAGAAGGATAGGTCGCTCTAGATGTGTATTGATTATCGGCAACTCAACAAAGTCAACATCAAGAATAAATATCCTTTTCCTCGGATAGATGATTTGTTCGACCAATTTCAAGGTGCAAGGTTCTTCTCCAAAATTGATGTATGGTCTAGGTATCACAAATTAAAGATCAGAGAGCAGGATATTCCTAAGACCGGTTTCAGAACTCGCTATGGCCACTTTGAATTCTTGGTCATGTCAACCAACACCCCAATAGCTTTCATGGATCTTATGAATCGGGTCTTTATGCCATTTCTAGACTCCTTTGTGATTGTTTTCATTGATGACATCCTTGTTTATTCGTGGAGCCGGGAGGATCATGTCGATCACCTCAGGGCAGTTCTGCAGACTCTTCATCAGCACCAGTTGTATGCTAAATTTTCTAAATGTGAATTTTTGTTGGAGTCTATTTCCTTTTTGGGTCATGTTGTTTCCAGTGAAAGGGATTCATGTGGATCCCCAAAAGATTGCAGCAGTAAAAGATTGGCCTAGACCCACGACCTTGACGGAGATTCGTAGCTTCTTGGGTTTAGTAGGGTATTATCGAAGGTTTGTGGAGGGATTCTCTACCCTCGCCTCCTCGTTGACTAAGTTGACGCAGAAAGCAGTTAAGTTCCAATGGTCTGACGTTTTTGAGAAACGTTTTCAGGAATTGAAGTCAAGGTTGACCTCGGCACCGATATTGACCTTGCGAGAATGAATGGAAGAGTTTGTGGTTTATTGCAATGCCTCTTGGGTGGCTTTTCTATGTGTGTTGATGCAACATGGGAAGGGTATAGCGTATGCTTCAGGGAAGCTCAAGAATCATGAGAAGAATTATCCGATGCATGATTTGGAGCTTGCAACAGTTGTGTTTGCCTTGAAAATATGACGGCATTACCTTTATGGGGTCCATGTGGCTGTGTTCTCAGACCACAAGAGTCTCCAATATTTGTTCAAGCAGAAGGAGTTGAACTTAAGGTAGTGACGATGGTTAGAATTGCTCAAGGGTTATGATATGAACATTTTGTACTATCCAGGAATGGCGAATGTGGTGGCCAACGCTCTCATTCGGAAGTCCATTGGTAGTTTGTCTCGTTTTAGGGGTTTGTATTTCGACCTCAGATGAGGGTGAATGTTACGGTGCATAATGGAGCAGAATCGTCAGTTGTAGTGAAAGTCAAGGAAAAATAGTTTGTTGATCCAACATTGGCATAGATGGAGGAGGAATTTTTGAATAACAAGACTTCGGCATTTTCAGTCGGCAGCAATGGTGTATTGTGATGTCAAGGGAGGCTATGTGTTCCAGATGTGAATAATCTTCGGAATATGATGATGGCAGAGGCTCATAATTCCAGGTATTCTATGCACCCAGATTCTACGAAAATGTATCATGATCTCAAGGAAATTTATTGGTGGAATGGTATAAAGAGGGGTGTGGAAGACTTTGTATCTAAATGTTTAAATGTTCAGCAAGTAAAAGCTAAGCATCAGCAGCACGGTGGGTTAACTCAGCTTGTGGAAATACCAATGTGGAAATGGGAGATGATCAGCATGGATTTCGTGGTAGGGTTACCTCGCACTCAGCGAAAGTTCGACTTAATTTGGGTAATAGTGGATCGACTCACAAAATCAACTCACTTCTTGCTAGTCAAGTCCACTATGCCAAGTTGTATATCAAGGAAATAGTAAGGCTTCATGGCACTCTACTTTTTATTATCTCGGATCATGGGGCCCAGTTCACAACAAATTTTTGGAAGAAACTTCAGCAAGGTTTGGGTCTTGGATTTCAAAGGTAATTGGGATGTTCACTTCCAACTTATAGAATTTGCTTTCGATAACAGCTTCCATGCTAGTATTGGATGGCCCCATTTGAGGCATTGTATGGAAGGAGGTGCATGTCTCCTATTGGGTGGTTTGAAGTGGGTGAAGCAGAATTAATAGGGCCAGATCTTGTGTACCAGGTTATGGAAAAAGTTAAAGTCATTCCAAAGAGGATGAAAACTGCTTAGAGTCACCAAAAATCCTATGCGGGCATGCATCAAAGAGAATTGGAGTTCCAAGTAGATGATTGGGTGTTCTTGAGGGTATCTCCTATGAAGGGAGTTATGCAGTTTGGGAAGAAAGGAAAGTTGAGTCCTAGATATATCGGGCCGTATCAGGTCACTCAAAGGATATGCCAGGTGGCTTATAGGTTGGAATTTCCCCCTCAAATGTCATTAGTGTACACAGTGTTCCACGTGTCTATGTTGAAGAAAGTGGTTGGAGATCCATACACCATCGATCCAGTTAAGACCATCGAGGTAAATGAAGAACTATTGTATAAAGAAGTCCTGATTTCCATTGTTGATAGGCAAGTTCGTAAATTGAGAAATAAGGAAATTGCTTCAGTTAAAGTATTATGGAGAAGTCAAAGAGTTGTAGAAGCCATGTGGGAAGTGCAAAGTGAGATGAAGGAAAAGTATCCCTATCTGTTTGAACAAGTCTAGTAGTAATCGTGCGAACTCCTATCTCTAGGCAAGCTGATATTGTGTTGAAATTGGTGCAACGACACCCATTTCCCCCTAAATGCTTTACTATTGTATCTCCTCAAGTTGTGCAAAAAAGAGATTTACGTGTTGTGATTATTTCATGTGCAAACCATTTTGGTAAATAAAAGTTTTGTTGCTTATGTGATGAGTGAACGATAAATGGTAGTGTATATTGCTAATGATTAATTGAGATTCATATAGTATGTTGAGGTGGTTACATATTATGCAACTCATTGAAGTGACTAATTAATGTGCAAATGTGACAAATGATTATATGTGCAAGATTTGAGGTAATGAACTGTATATCAGTTGTAGGGATAGCATGAAATGTATATTGGTGCTTGAACTATGTTTCGGGTGCTCTCTGACAGGTAGATAAGTCTAATTACAAAAGAAACTTTGGCGAAATTTTCTAAAAGTATGGGAGTTAGTGAAAATTGGGAGTTTGCATATCACGTTTTCAAAACCAACTGATCTCCAAAATCCTCACTCGAGAACGAATGATTTAAAGTGGGAGGATGTAATCCCCATGAAAACTTGTACTCAAAATCTAGTAACTTGTAGTGCCAAGTTTTGAATATATGTTAGGAATGTGTAAATTGTATTCTAGCTTTTAAAAATCAAGAATCAAAGTTTTCCAGAAAAATGCTATTATGCAGTCCAGAAGGTCGCAGATCAAGTATGGAAACCGCATTTCTGCCGCATACTGAGACAATGGTTTGGTTAAATTACGGTAGAAAATGCAGTCCATTATGCGACCACAAAACTGATATGCAGACCGCATAGTCGTCGCATACAATCTTAAGGATTTTGCGAATGGCAGTCTGCAGTGCATTATGTGCCCCCGCAGAACGTGAATGCGGACCGCATTGTTGTCGTAGACCCAACCAGTTCGCCCAGTTTTTGAGAACATTTCTGTAGTCCAATCTGCGGACCACATTTCTACTCTGCGATCACAAACCGTGACCGCAAATCTGACTCAAACTCTAATTTTTCTAAAATTTAAACCCGACCCCTTCTCCAATAAAACACCTGAACCCCTCATTTTAACATATTCTTTGAAAAAACTAGAGAGAGAAAGAGAGAATTCTTGAGAGAGAAAGTTTTACATTCATTGATTTGATTAATCAAAGTCACCCAGGCCAGGAAGTTTCAAGTAATTGCCTTTATCTATGTTCTTGCAGGTAAAATCCCCAACCCTTTCTCATTGGTTTTCAGATTTAAACAAAAAGGGAGATTCTCATGCATTGATTCTTGAAAACATAAGTTGAAATACGCATGCATATTCTTTAAAACCTAAAATCTAGTAAAAAAGTATTGGTAGGAGTAAAGATTTTCCAAACAAGCGGCTGATAACCTAAATAAGTTTGGATAATAATTGTGAACTTCAATTGTAAGATGTGTGTGTTAACCTGTGAACTAGATTGTTGGTACTAGGCTATTGGTGCGCTGAAAGTAGAAGTAAAAAGGGAAATTTGACTCCAGGTATGTATGGCTAACTTTAACCTTTGTAAGGTCACATTGTTGGTGTACGAGTGATTGGTATGTGTTACTTATGTGGACTATTTGTGAATTCTTGTGATAAATATGCCTTGAATGCTATTGGTTAAGTTTCCCGATATAATGGTGTAAGTAAATGGTAACAAACCAAGTATGTGTAAATGTGTTTATGTGGTAAGAGTTGTGTAACAAATGATGGAAAGAAGTCATAAATGCTGTAATTGAAACAACTGTAGTAATATCATGTGTGGCTTGTCGTGAGCAATTATTGTTGTGACTTGAATTATATCCGGGATGTTGTACTTGATGGAAATAGTATTGATGTTTATGAAACTCTTTGTGAATTGTCATTGTTATTGTTATTGTGTTAAACATGATTGTCCGATGGGATAGGGTTGCGTGCCGCAACACAAAGTAATAAGGTGTGGCCGAGGTAATAAGGGTGGAAAAATGATCGAAATCACTATTGAAATGCAATGTGAAAGTTGTTAAAATCATTGATGTGATGGAATAATGTTGAACGGGGAAAAGGAGAGATTGTGAAACTTTATTGGCTTTGGTTGTTCCTTTCATGTGCATTTGATCGTTGATTCTCTTACTATTTGTTACCTATACATTGCTTGATTTTACGTAGGGTAAAGTTTGTTCATACATACCAGTACAAGTCAAATGTACTAACGTCGCTTTTGCCGGAGGGCACTACATTCGTGTTATGATTGTAGGTGGATCCATAGCAGGTACTCTAGTACGCCGATTGTAACACTTTTTCACTTCCCGTCAGTTGAACTGGTGAGCCCCTTTCTTCTCGGGGCCCTGTGTGGCTCATGCCGCTTTTCTCTCGGGGTCTTATTTTGATATTTATGTAAGTTATTGCTGGAGCATTGTTACCGACACGTTCTGTATCACCTTTTTGTATCCTTAGAGGCTCCGTAGATAGGAGATGTGGGTTATGAACATATGTAAATATGTATTTTGTATGTTGGGCGGTGTAAATTATAAACCAGGCGAGTAACCATTCATGTTATGTAAATCGCGTAAGAATGTGTTCAAATTGTAAATGGATCCTTTACTTTATTAATGAGTAATGAAATCACGTGGGATGGGAAAGGCACCCAGGTTTGCTTGACTGAGGCTACCCGGTTGTGCGCCGGTCATGTCCCTCAGTATTGGGGGTGACACTATACAGCCGAGGTAAGGAGGAAAGGCAAGGGTAGGTTCAACGAAACTGTTGCCGCATAGGGTATGACAAGAACTGGTAGAGTCTATACCCCGGAACACTTGGCTGAGTCAAGCAAGTAGGCCTCTGGATGACCAACCATCATTGATAATGGGCCCGATATTCTCTGGAAAAAGATACAAGCCAAGGAGTACTCGGTCATTGATCAACTAAGCAAAACACATGCACAAATTTCTATCCTGACTCTGCTACAAAATTTTGGTGCAAACAAGAATGCCTTGTTAAAGGTGTTAATAAGGCATTTATTCCACGCAACATTACAAGAGGAGAAATGGCAAACATGGTAGGGCACGTATTAGAAAGTCACAAGATCAAAATTTTACGAAGATGAATTGCCACCTGAAGGGTTGAGTAATAAAAAGGCATTGCACATCACCGTGCAGTGTGAGGATTATTTTATCACCAGAATCTTCATTGATGAAGGGTCTAACATCGACATTTTTCCGTTGGTAATACTCAGGACATTTGGAAAAGGGCTGTATAAGATCAAGGACGGGCCCATGAACATCAAAGCTTTTGACGGATCCCAAAGATCCACCATTGGAGAAATTAGCATGTGTTCGCAAATGGGGCCTACTTGGTTTGATGTTATTTTCAAGTGATAGACGTGCAGGCATCTTAAAATTTGTTGTTGGGCCTACCATGGATCCATACCGCTAGGGCCATAGTGTAAACACTGCATCAGTTAGTGAAGTTCAAGTGGAACCACCAAGAGGTGATCATTCACGGCGACGGTAGCAATTCATATACAATCGCCAGACCATCCCAACAATCAACGGCAGAATAAAGATAGGCGGGGAGGCCTATCACCACATCGAGCGAGTCTACATCATTGATAAGGACAAATGGTTGGAGAACAAGATCGAAAGCATATAGAACTGGAGCAGTTATGAACCTGGAAAGGGTCTTGGAAAGAACCTCCAAGGAATCTCTAAGCCTATCAAACTAAGGAAACATGGAAACGCCTTTGGTCTGGGGTATGAGTATACTTAGGAAGAATTCAACAACTACTCTCAACCATGGCGCGGTCCTTAATATGGGCTGGAGTAGTCAATACCACGCTTAGAGCAGACCTTTCAGTCAACCGATATTATCTATGGGTCAGAAGAGGAGGAAGCACTAGCAGCAGCAAGGAATCTATTCTAAGAGGACGATGATAGGGATTGTTTTTTCATTTTCAAGGAGTATGAGGAGGAAGGCCCTTCCATTCATGCCTTAAGCAGAGGAGCCCGCCACAATAACTGGACAATCAGAATAACTAGAGCCCGACGAGCCTCGGGGTAGCAAGGCTAAAACAAGAACTGTTTTGATTTACTGAAAGATTTTATTTTTTCTCGCATGTTTCCAATTCATGCAATAAGATCTCGAGTGTTCAAAACAATTATGCAATTATCGAAACATTTTGACTTTTATTATTAATCAACACTTATTGCTATTGTTTTCTCTCGTTACTTTACTTATACATCATTACTATTACTTATCTTGATAAACCAACAACTGTGTTATGCAACTAGATAACACAACAAATGGAAATAGATTCAAAGGAAGATGATATACTAGAAGAGATTGTTAAAAAAGTCTAGAATTTTAAGAACAGACCTAAGTCCAACCTGGACAAGATTGAGATTGTTAACGTGGGAGATGTAGAAAATGTCAAACACACACGAATCAGTGTCCATTTGTCACCATAAATAAATCAAGAGTACATAGAATTTCTAAGAGAATATGAGGACATATTTGCCTGGTCATATGATGATATGAATGATCTAAGTATATCCGTTGTGCCTCACAAACTGGCAACTGATCTAGCATATTCGCTAGTGAAGCAAAAACTCTGGAAGTTTAAGCTTGACATGAGTTTGAAAATCAAGGAAGAAGTCACTAAGCAGGTCAAAGCTAAAGTTCTCAGGGTAGTGGAATATCTACTATAGTTAGCTAAAATTGTGCCAGTGTCAAAGAAATATGGGAAGGTCGGGGTCTGTGTCGACTACCGGGATCTCAATCGGGCCAGTCTGAAAGATGATTTCACCTTGCCAAATATACACATCCGGATTGACAATTGCGCGAAGCACGAGTTGCAGTCATTTATAGATTGTTTCGCGGGCTATCATCAGATATGGATGGATGAAGAAATGCTGAGAAAATGACTTTCATTACGTCGTAGGAATGTATTGTTACAAGTTAAAGTTGTTCAGGTTAAAGAATGCTGGTGCCACCTACATGAGGGCCATGACCACCATACAACGATATGATACACAAAGAGATTGAAGTATATGTAGATGATGTCATCATCAAGTCCAAAAAAGCCACGGATAACATGGAAGATTTGAGGAAGTTCTTCAATAGACTGAGAAGGTACAACCTGAAACTGAATCCCATAAAATGTGCATTTGGGGTTCCCACCGGAAAACTACTTTGGTTTATTGTGAGTCGCCGAGGGATAGAGCTAGATCTATCTAAGGTCGAAGATATTCAAGAGTTTCCACCTCCAAAGAACAAGAATGACGTAATGAGTTTCTTGGGGAGACTTAACTACATCAGCCGGTTAATAACACAATTCACTGTCATCTGTGAGCCAATCTTTATGATGTTGAAGAAGGACACCGCTACCAAATGGACTGATGACTGTCAAAAATCTTTTGACCAAATCAAGGAATACATGTTAGCACCACCAGTATTGGTCTCGCCCGAGCTAGGTAGGCCTTTATTACTATACCTTGTGGTACTAGACAGAGCTTTCGGTTGCGTCCTGGGAAATAATGATGAAATAGGGAGGAATAAGCACGCCATTTATTACCTCAGCAAGAAGTTCACCCCGTACAAGGCCCTGTACTCTCTATTAGAATGCACCTATTGTGCTTTGACTTGGGTAGCCTAGAAGCTGACGCACTACTTCTGCGCCTATACCACATATCTTATATCAAGAATGGATCATTTGAAGTACATCTTCCAGAAGCCTATGCCCATTGGAAAGCTAGCCAAGTGGAAAATCTTATTAAGTGAATTTGACATTGTCTACGTGACCTAGAAGTCAATCAAATAGGCACTAGCAAATCATCTTGCCTAAAATCCCGTGAACGGAGAATACAAACCCTTAAAAACATATTTTCCTAATGAAGAGGTATCATTCATAGGAGAAGATATTGCAGAATCCTATGACGGTTGGAGAATGTTTTTTGATGGAACAGAAAATTTCATAGGAATTGCCATAGGAGCAATCTTAGTATGAGGAACCGGTCAGCACTATCCAGTGTCTGCCAAACTCAGGTTTCCTTGCACCAACAATATGGCCGAGTATGAGGCCTGCCTTCTAGGGCTTAAGATGGCCATTGACTGGAACATTCAAGAGTTGCTAGTAATTGGGGATTCAGACTTGCTTATACATAAGGTCTGAGAAGAATGTGTGACCAAAAACACCAAGATACTCTCGTATCTGCATTGTGTACAGGAATTGAGAAAGAGGTTCACAAAGGCAGAATTCCAGCATGTTCCCAGAGTCCAGAAAAAGTTCGCCGATGCATTGGCTACCCTATCATCCATGATACAACATCTAGAAAAGAACTTCATTGATCCCACTCTATCGAAGATCCATGATCAGCCAACTTACTATGTTTATATTGAAGAAGAAGCAGACAGAAAGCCCTCGTTTCATGATATCAAAGAGTACTTAGCGAAAGGAGAACACCCAGAGCTTGCAAATCTTACTAAATGTGCACCTTCTGGAGGTTTATTAACAATTTATTTCATAACGAATGAATATTGTATAGAAGGACTCCTAATTTGGGATTGCTAAGGTGTGTCGACGCGAAGGAAGCATCTAAATTACTAAAAAAAAAAATCCACGCTGGGACCTACGGTCCACATATGAACAGTTTTGTCTTAGCCAAGAAGATACTCCGGGCTGGTTACTTCTAGATGACTAAGGAAAGAGACTGCATCCAGTATGTTCGGAAATGCCACCGCTTCCAGATACATGTAGACATGATCAAGGTACCCCCAAATGAGCTTACTGCAACAAGCTCACCATTGCCATTCGCCACCTAGGGAATGGATGTTATTGGACCAATCGAGCCTTCCACATCCAACAGGCACAGATTCATCCTAGTAGCAATCAAATATTTCACCAAATGGGCCGAATCAGCCTCTTACAGAGCAACAACTAAGAAAGTCGTGGCAGACTTTGTCAGTGACCGCATTGTTTGCTGATTTGGGATTCCGGAGTCAATCATCACTGATAATGGCTCTAATCTCAACAGTGACATGATGAAAGCTATGTGTGAAACCTTCAATATCAAACACAAGAATTCTACTGCCTATAAGCCTCAAATGAATGGAGCCATAGAGGCTGCCAATAAGAACATCAAGAAGATATTAAGGAAAATAATGGAGAAGCATAAGCAGTGGCACGTCAAGCAATAATTTTGCTTAATAGGGTACTGCACCATGGTCCGCATATAAATTCAGGCAACAACTTATATGCTGGTTATGGTACAGAAGCCGTTATCTCCACCGAAGTGGAAATTCCTTCTTTAAGAATCATACAGGAAGCTGAGCTCGACGACGCAGAATGGGTAAAAGAATGATCGCAGTTTACCATGGCTAGCTATATCAGAGCAGAATGGCCAGAGCCTTTAACAAGAGAGTCAAGCCAAGACAGTTCGCACCGGCGCAGCTGGTGTTAAAAATTTCCCCGAATCAAGATGAAGCCCAAGGAAAACTCTTTCCCAACTGGCAAAGTCCATACATGGTTCTGACAGGAGGAGCCCTCATACTTGTAGAAATAGATAGAGAAGTTTGGCGAAAACCGATCAATTCAGATACAGTCAACCGATACTATGTGTAATATTTATGCTTTCGTATATGACGTAATTGAACTATGCCTAACTTGATAACCATTTAAGAGGGGATACGTAGGCAGCCCTATGGGCTTGGTTAAAAGTCAAGGAAATTTTCATTTCTCCCATAATTAAAAACTGGGACAAAATTTTGAGGAAGACCCTCAAAATTCAAAAGTAATTTCAGCTAGTCATCGGAAGCAGCCGTCAAAAGCATCAACCAAGTAAACTGGGGCCGAATTTTGAGGACCCTCAAAATTTCGTAGCAACAAAGGTCGCAGTGTCTTGAACCATGTCACAATCCTCGGTTCAATCAAAGAAAACTATTCTCGACTATGTATTTATGTTATATTTTACTAAATCATGCATGTTTGTTACCAAAATTTCTTTGTTTAGCAATGCTACCCCAATGATACGTTTAGTATTACCAGATCAGATTCAAGAAGATCAAGCAGATCCAGCGGGGATAGAACTAACCTCCCCCCTCTACAAAACTCATGATCTTTCTTTTGATGCAGACACTTGAGTTGCAAAATCATTGAATATACTCATGAGAGAAACATTGTTCAGGAATACAACTCTCAGAACCGTAGCACTTACTCACAGTTTCCATCCGCACACAGTGTTCCCAGCAAACACAATATCTCTAGCAGTTGCAATATTGCAATCCGCTATCAGAAAAGAAAATTCTATTATCATTTGCCTTTTTTACTTCTTGCGTAAGGCTACCATTCTGCCTTCCGAGGTTAAGCTCTACCTCCATTTGTATTTTTTTGCATTGCATAGGGCTACCATTCTGCCTTCCGAGGTTAAACTCTACCCCTATCTGCATTTATGAATTGCATAAGGCTACCATTCTACTTTCCGAGGTTAAGCTCTACCTTCATATGCATTTTTGCATTGTATACGGCAACTATTCTGCCTTCCGAGGATAAGCTCTACCCCAATATGCATTATTTGCATTGCATAAGGCTGCCATTTTGCCTTCCGAGGCTAAGATCTGCCTCCATATGCTTTTTTTTCATTGCATAAGGCTACCATTCTGCCTTCGAGGTTAAGATCTACCTCTACCTATATTTTGCATTGCATAAGGCTACCATTCTTCCTTCCGAGGTTAAGATCTACCTCTACATGCATTTTGTAATGCATAAGGCTACCATTCTGCCTTCCGAGGTTAATATCTTCCTCTACCTGCATTTTGCATCATATAAGGCTACCATTCTGCCTTCCCAGACTAAACATTGTCTCCATCTGCAAATTGCATGGCTGAAAGATTGCCACTTTATTTACGCTTGCATGGCTGAAAGATCGCCACCTTTATTTATGCTTGTATGGCTGAAATATCGCCACCTATTTACATTCTCTACGGCTGAAAGATCTCCACCTATTGCATTTCTCTGGCTGAAATATCACCAGTTTATTTACATATACATAGCTGAAAGATCTCCACCTTATTTACATTTGCATGGCTGAACGATCGCCACTTCATTTACACTTGCATGGCTGAAAGATTGCCACTTTATTTACACTTGCATGGCTGAAAGATCGCCACTTTATTTACACTTGCATGGCTGAAAGATCACCACTTATTGCATTTCATGGGCTGAAAGATCGCCACCTAGTTCATTTTGTGGGCTGAACGATTGCCAAATTATCCGTGAGTTCGGAGGCACCATTGTCATAGCTTGAGAACACCATATCATGGCCTAAATTTTTCATATCCTTATTCAAAGGCATCATGGTTCGGAGGCATCATTCTCATAGCCCAAGGGCATCATTTCATATCCCGTGAATCCATTATTATACGCTTCATGACCTTGGACATCATGGTCTGAGGACGTCATCCTAACCATCCAAAGACATCATTCATAGTCCAACGGGAACTTGCATCATGTTCATATTTAGGCACAATATATGCTCATATTACTTATCTGCAGGTAAACCAGCGAGCAACCACTATCTCAGCAGGAGTGATCCTGCTCCAGTTCCCGCAAACCTATTAGACCTTAACCATTCATCCCAACCTGAACATTGCGCCCGTTCTTGGAAGGTCTCCATCGGCATACTCTGCCGACAGATCCCGAGCTACATATGACTTGATTTTGGTAAGTGCAAGGATATATAAGAAACTCAGAGAATAGTGCACGACCAAACCTCGTCAAGCCGTTTCATCCGGTGAAAATCGTCCATCATATCTTTACCCAACAACTCTTTCATCATTCCCAGATTAAGAGGGGCAGCAGTTGATACTCAATTTTTTCCTGTATTTTTAAATATGCAAAATACCTTCAAAATAGCCTATACAGGCATATATAAGTATATCCCAAGGTTGCATTATATTTTCTTAATTTTCCGAAGATTTTTAAATCAATTTACTAACCTATTTTTATCAAGAAAAATCCAATAATTATCACCAATTTTTTTTTTGCAATTCATCTATTTTATTCTTACATTTATATTAAAATATAACTAATATATTTTTCACATATTTTTACGAATTTATTTGGTATTGTTTGAGGATAAAATTGCATAATTGCAATATTAGCCATTTTTAGGTTTAAATTCGTTCATATTTATAAAATGGGATCTTATATTTTAAAATTTTTAATAATATATTATAAATAATTTTAGTACCTTCAAGTTTCTTTCAGAAATTTATTTACTATTTTTTTATAAATTAAATGAGAAAAAGAGCTATTTAAAATATAGCCAAATTGGCTTTCAATAGTAGCCCAAAATTGGACCCCTATTTCCCAGCCCAATTTTAATTAAAATCTGACCTATAACCTCTATACCCATGTCTAATCCCGGAATCCTACCTACCCATCTCATCCTGGCCGTTGATCTCTATGATCAACAACCCTTATTTCTCCTTACCTTTTTTAACCAAACGACCCTCAAACCCCACTCATTCCTCACTCAACCGACTCTCTCTCTATCTCTAATTCTCTCTAGAACCTTCCCTTCCTTCTCCGCTTCGATGAGTTTCATCCATCTTCTCCGGCCATCTCCTAGCTTGAATCTATGGTGGTCTTACCACCTATTAGCCTCCCATGGTGCATACGCTCTTGTTTGCTGAGGTTCATGGTCCGACCATAAAGAAGTTTCCCCCCAGACCTCTTTGGTTCATGTTTATGGCCATTTTCAGCCTTTCTCCAGCAATCCATGCCTGTTTCGAGCCTCGCTTCGACCCCTCCTGCTTAGAGAAACAACCATCCAAGCCTTTCTCGCCGTTTGAGGTCCTCTGAAACCCTAGCTTTTGAGGTTTTTATATTTATTTTAGATCCATGTTTCCTCTAATATTCTAAATAATTTCTTGATTTTCTTTCAAAAAACTGTGCTTTCAAAACCGTTATTTTTTCGATCTAGGGTTTTCTTTTCGAGTTACTTAGATGTCCTTTGATTTTCCCTCTTATGTGTTTCTATTACTATGTTTCTCAAAAAGTTTCTTCTATTGTGTTATTTTTAAGTTTTTTCTTACCATGTTTGTTGTATGTTTCTTCTACTGTGTTCTTATTGAGTCTCTTCTATGTTCTTTGTATGTTTCTCCAGCTGTGTTCTGATAATTTTTCTCCTACTATGTTTCTTATTAGCTTCTTCTACCATGTTTGTTTGAGTTCTTTTTCTGTGTCTCGCATGTTGCTCTTTTACTATTCTTCTCATAAGTTTCTACTACTGAAAGAACATGTTAAAGGTTCAGTTCCTTTCTGAAACCTTTGAACTAGTTTCGATTAGTAGAAACTATTTTTTTTGCTTTGATTGCTTGTCCTCTCATTTCTGCTCTCGACTGATGGTGAAAACCCTAAAATTTGGGGGTTTTCCGAGTTTGAGACCATTGGCTGTGTGATTTCCTTGAACTCATTTTATTTCAAAAATCCTATCTCTTTTAGACCTTTTTCGGATTTTTGAACTGATTTTTGAAGTCTTTTCTAATTCTCTACTAAACTCTTCAAGGTCCTTATACTGGACCTTTTTGTATGCTGTTGGATACCATCTCTCTTCTACATTTCCAACCTATGTGAATACCATGATCCTGTAGTTTATTAGCTACTGATTTTTGCAATGACATGACTTAGCATGATTGTGCTCTCTTTATATATGCTGAACATCCCTATAAAATAGCTTTCATACTTTTGATTAAATTTCTATATAGGTTTGATTGATTTCGGTCCTTGTTTGCAGATTTCCCTGTGACTCGTTTTAAGTTAAAAAACTTTTCTCAGCTTTTCTGACCTTGTTCATTCATTGACTGGTGATTAAAAAATATAGAATCCTTTATTTACTGGCATTGATTTCTCTTACCTTATTTATGTAACCGTGTAGTTCAAAGTTCTACCATTAAGTAATCTCTTATGTATCTACCCCTAGTTTCCTACTTGGAACATGATGTTTATTTGATTTCTTTCCTTAAATAGTTTTTACCATTTGAGTCCGAATATCTTAAAAAAGGAAGTCTTGTATTGATTGATTTTAATTGATACCCCACTTCCTTAATTTTTTTCTTACCTTATTTCTGCATGTTTTTAACACTATAAATATATGATTCTTTCATTAGCACAAGGAATTTCCTCACTCATAGTCTTTCTGAAACTACACTCACGTGCAATAGTATTCTCTCTTATTTTCTTGCATTTTGGCCTGTTTGCAAAACCTACTTCCTTTCTTTATTGTGTTTCTTTGAAACTGGTCCTGATTTATGTTTCAGTACCACAATAATGTGTTTATTTCTTTTGTATCCCAGTTTACTGTTTATATATAATTCACGACTCATTCTAGCACACTAATTTCTTTATGCCTGTTTACTACGAATCACATTCCATACCCCTTATGTGTTAAGCTATGGTTTGAAATATGGTAATACTACAAATTACTGTCCATGGATCAAACCAGATCATCTGCGATCCTAGCTTATAATAGTATGAGTTTCTAGTAGGCTTGCAGGTGTGCTAGCACTCCCTATTGCTAGGCTTGCCTAAAGTCTGCCGTTGCTTAAAAAATAGACTCTGTGTAATCTCCCTATTCTCCTGAACCCCCTTTTGTGTGCTTACTTGTAACTAGTTCCCTCTCATTTTCGCTAATTAGCATCCTGTTCTGCATTTGCACACTTTCTTAGTCTTAAGTTCTGTCTCTCTTGTGAGCCTTGCCTTGGGACCCTTTGAGTTCCCTCTGAACTTGGACACCTGAGGGCTGGCCTTTCCATACTGCACTTGTCCCAATATGATAACACATTTGGGGGTGCAAGTCATGCTAAATTACGTGGTTATTTGTTTAGAGGAGGTATTCTAAGCCCTTTTTGCTTGTTATGTGCTTTCCACCCAATTTTCTAGACATGTTTTTGCGTGTCGCCTTACAATTTTGCCTTTGAAACTACAAATAAGCTGATACCCCTTCCCTTTAGGATTAGTAGTCCTAAATGCTTTCAGGTCTGATGGGGTTGGTGTGGGTAATATCATTCAATAAGTAAACAAGACCATTATTCGAAAAATAATGAGTTGTCCTTCCAAATATCATAAACCTAATTTCGCTTTAGAAAAAGAGGGCACGACAGTAATCCCTTGTAGTGAAAAGGCTAGATACAGTTCTTCAAAGGAGCCCGAGTTTAGGGATGAACTTGTCCTCTTCCAATGAAAGAGGCTGAACTTGTTGATTTTCGGGAAAAGTTTGAAATTCCTGCCCAAATCAGTTTAATTCTTTCAGAGCACGACGTGGTACAAATACATCACCTTGGGTATTGTTCTTTCTACGAGTACCCTTTCCACATCAGCTACCCTTCTCTATTATCCTATTGGCAGAGGAATTCTACCGCTATTATGATGTTTTCCCAACCCAACTTTCTCAATACATCTACAAGCTTATCCACATGCTTATGAAACATGCTAAACTAGCAGAGGTTGGGGTTTCACTTTGTCATCTGATGCATCTCTCGGCCCCTAGTTTCCATAGGGGGCAATGTTGCACCTTTGCCACTAAGGGAGCAAATTATTGGTGGTGAAGATGGATGATAAGGCGAAATGTCAGTTTTGGCTCAACTACTTCTTTTTCAAAGACAATCACATGGTGGCCAACTCAGACGGGATCCCTGAGGTTTGGAATTATGCCTTTAATTATTTTTCTCCTTCTTTTATATCAAGCATTTGCTTTGCCTATTTCTGTTGTGTTCTGACATTTTGTTTCTTGTTTGTGCAGCCGAGACTAATCCTCCTTCTTTGGTTGAGGATATTCATGAATGGGTTAGCCAGGTTCTCCCTCATATGGTAGATATCCACTAGTGGCCGACCTTTCTTAAGAAATTCGGGCAAGTGTCTTCTGCAGCCGGTAAGTTCTCCCGCTTTTATTTGAAAGTGTTGCATATGTGGCCACTTGCTTGTTACATTATTGTGGGAAGTGAACTTTTTAACTTTACTTTTTCAGCTCGAGGACCTTCAAGAAAATCTAGGGCTCATCCTCCCATATTTTGTAATGAGGAAAACTAGCTCTGTAGAGTCCGCCCCTATTATGACCGCGGCCAGGATTTCCCGGTCTCTGCTTCCATTCCGCCTTCTGATGCGACTAAATTGGCTCAATCATCGACTGCATTAGCAACAAAACTTCTGACTTTCCCTTTGCGTCATTTCATAAATGAAGAAGAGGAGTCATCGTTAGGCGAGGAGGGTTAGATTTCTCACAAAAGGAGGTGAATACATGTTGGAGATGGGACCGTCTGAGACGTTTATCTAGTAAGAGGTGTTCATGAGCCAGTGACCGTTGTGCTCCAAGATGATGCTGCTTTACCATCTGAGGTCCCTCTATCAATAGGGCCTGTAGATGGCGTACCCCTTCATGATGTCAAGGCTGAAATTGGGAGGCCATATGTGGAGATTTTGAATGTCGAGCAACGAGATGGGTCATCATCCTCGTGGCTAGTTTGTATTCCTTCCGTGTTGGCCAATAATAGAGATAAGGGTGTTGCAGAGGAAGACTATGAAATGGGATCCGATCTAGATACCGACGAGGTGCGAATGATGAGCGGAGGTTTAGCCGAGTGGAAGTATGGTGGCAAGGACCCATGCGAACCATTGTTGTCCCCATGGATCGGGACCTATTGGAGAACATGGAGAACATGGTTCATTCCTTAGATTGAATTTGCTCCATCATGGAGGGCAGAACTCTCGAGGAGCTTGACGATGCTACCCTATTGAGGAGTATAGATGGCCTCTCCCTTAGGGTATGTTTTTTGACCTTCCTTTCAAATTCCGTCTTTGTACTTTATTCTTACTTGTCATTTTCCCTTGGTTTTCTTTTTCAGACTATGATTTTGGAAATTGAGAGTGCCAGTCGAGAGGAGAGGCATAAGGCCATTTTTCAGAAGATGGAGCAGAACCATAGTGAGTATGGCAATAAGAATCGTGAGATTTGCATGTGGTTTTGTTAGGGTAGAAACTTCTAGGCCCTCTGAGATGAGTTAAAACAGAAAGATGATGAGTTATTATAAGTCATCAAAATATGCAACATCCTTGAGGGGGTGTTGGGAGATAAAGAAGAAGAGCTCGAGATGGGAAAAGGGATCGAGGCCTAATGTACCAATCTTGAAGCCCATGTGATCTCGATATGGGCCGAGCTTGAAGAATTTCTAATTAAGGTGGATGCTTTAAGTGGAAAGGTTGCTGAGAAGACAATGGACTTAAAGAAGACTGAATTGGCTCGGTTGGGGGCTTCGATGAGGCTTTAGTTTCCATAATCTGCATTCTTTGTTATAAGTAGGAGAGTGGTTTAGAGATAGCTAGGCTGAGAGAGAATAGATCGATGAACGAATATGGAAGCTGGAAAAAGAGGCTTCGGGCCTTAATGACCGGCTTGCTATCTTTGAGGCCGAGAAAGCACAATTATTGGCTCAACATTCCTCTTCTCATACTTCTACTTTTCCTGATAATCTGAGGGATTTTTATGAGAAGTGGATCTATGCCAAGGCATGACTGGATATATTTAGAGATTTTATGGAGGTGAAGAAAGTTTCTGAGGTCTACTTCGAGGATGTTTGTGCCATGCAACGTACAACTTGGGTTGTTTTTGGCTATGGCCTAGCTACACCAGAGGTTGGTAATGACGAGGAGGATATATGGGTGGATTTGTTTGAACAAGATTCTTGCTATAAGGATGAGTATCTCGATGACGATGGCATGATGGAGAGACATGTGGAGATGGCCTATTCGATTAGGTAGATGGAGCTTTAGGCGGCGAGTAGTTATTTTTATTTCTTTTTGTTTGTAGACTTGTGCATATTTCTGTAGGCATTTGTTAGCCTTTTTAATGAAAATATTATAAGTGTGAAATTCCATTTTTGTTGCTCGTACGTGAATCGTTTCATTCTGTTTGTGTTTGTATAAATATTTTTTTTGTTTTGCCATTTGGTTGCTTTGGTCGTAAAAACTTGGTTTATGTGATGAACAAGGTCAAAACAGAACTTAGTTTTAATCATTATCAAGGGCAGTAGGTGTTAATTCGATTAAGGTCAAATTGTAACCTATACTTGGTTAATTCAAGCGAGGTTGACTATAACCCATAGTTAACTCGAGCGAGGTCAAATATAACCCATAGTTAATTTGAACATTGTCGAATATAACCTGTACTTAGTTAATTTGAACGTGGTCGAATGTAACTTTTATTTAGTTAATTCGAACAAGGTCAAATGTAACTTTTAATTTGTTAACTCGAACAAGATCAAATGTAAATTTTACTTAATAACGGTGGGGGCCCGAGTAGGTGTTAAGTCGAACGGGATCAAATGTAACCGGTACTTAGTTAATTCGAACGAGGTCGAATGTAAATTTTATTTAGTTAACCCCTACAACGTCGAATGTAGCTTTTACTTAGTTAATTTGAATGAGATCGAATGTAACTTTTGCTTAATTATGACCGGGGGCCAAGTAGGTGTTAATTCGAACAAGTTCAAATATAACATGACTTAGTTGATTTGAACAAGGTCAAATGTAACTTTTATTTAGTAAATTTGAACGAGGTCGGATATATCTTTTGCTTAGTTACGTATGGGGGCCGACTAGGTGCTAATTCTAATGGGGTCGAATGTAACCTATACTTAATTAATTTGAACGAGGTCGAATTTAACGTTTACTTAATTACGGCTAGGGGCCAAGTAGGTATTGAGGCAACATTGCTTTGGTTGTGCATTTTGCAAAAATATGGGCGAACTTTATGCACTTGTGCTTTATTCATATAATTGGAGAAGTTTACATAATTTCCAGGCTGGTACTCTAGTCCCAGTCTATCTAGTGTCAGTTGGCATTCGAATTCCTGTCTAACTTGTGTCGGTTGGAATTGGAGTCATAGTATATTTATTCCCTTCATTGGCCGTCCTGGAGAAGCATTGAGAGATTAGGCAATGAACTAACTATCTTGTGCATCCGTCTGTTTGCACTTCAACTTGAAAAGTTCCCCTTGTAGCCTCGTCAAAAACTTCCTTAAGAAAACCCTGTTGGGACAAAACTCAAGTGAGATAAAAAAGAGTATTAAAAAAGTTGAAGTACTTGAGGTGGGTGACATTCCACTTGTTTGGCAGTAGTTTTCCTTCCATTGTTTTTAGTTGGAATTACCCTTTGTTTGCTGTTGCCGTGATTATGTATGGGCCGTCCCAATTTTGTCCCAGTTTGCCTTCCCGTGGGTTTTTGCTTGCTTTTGTTTTAGCTTTGAGCATGTAATCCCCGACTTTGAGTGGTTTGACCTTTCCCTTTTTGTTGTAATAGAATTTTTCTTGTTGTTTATAGGCGATCATCGTTATGTAGGCCATATCTCTCTGTTCTTTGGCTTCGTCGAGCTCTTGCCTTCTTCTCTCATCGTTCCTCGGCCCGCTGTTGTGGGAGCATCTCAAACTAGGCTCTCTAACTTTGACTAGTATTACCGCATTAGTCCTATAGACTAATGAGTAGAGCATCTCTCCTGTGCTCATCTTCGGTGTTATTTGGGAGGCCCAATGTAGTTTTGGTAGTAACTTCGACCTTAGTACCTTATCCTCAAGCTTTTTTTTTCATGATGTTTAGTATTGACTTATTGGAGAATTCCTCTTGCCTGTTGCTCATTGGGTGATACGGCGTTGAGAGTATTCTTCTGATATGACACTTTTTAAAAAATTCAACAACCTTTTGTCCAGTAAATTGGGATCCGTTGTCACAAGTGATCTATTTAGTGAGGCCGAAGAGGCATACAATGTTATTCGATATAAAGGAGATCACTTCCATTTCATGTAGTTAGGTGAAGGCTCCTACTTCTACCCATTTAGAATAATAGTCAGTTAAATCTAAAGGAAATCATACATTACCTCACCCCACGGGGAGAGGGCCGACGATGTTCATTTCCTACTTGATAAACGGCCTTGGGGAACTGACTAAGTGGAGGTGCTCGCCCTCTTGGTGGATCCTAGGGGGATAATTTTTGCATTGCTCGAATCTTTTCATTAAATCTGCGGCCTTTTTTTTCATGGTGGGCCAGTAGTAACCTGCCTGCATGAGACATTTGACCAGAGCTCGATTGTCCGAAGGAGCTCGACAATGACCTTTGTGGACTTATTCAAGGATGCGTCGCATTGTCTGATTTGGGTCTAAGCATTTCACTAGGGGGCCAGCATACGTCCTCTTGTATTGGTTATTATGAATGATGTTGTACCTGGCTTCTCGCATCCGAAGCTTCTTGGATTCTTTTTCATCATCTAGGAGTACGTTATCTTGCATGTATGTGACAATACGGTTGTGCCATTCCCAAGTTAGGTTTATGGTACTTAGCTCGATTTTATTAATTTATTAGTAGAGGACGGTGACCACGCTTCCTTCTCCGGTTATGTTTTTAGTGGCTGTTGCTAATTTGCCAAGGCCGTCTGCTTCGATGTTTTGTGCTCGAGAAATTTGTTCGAGCTAACATTCATCAAACTCAGGTAGTAGCTTACAGATCTCGGCCTGGTATTTTTGTAACCTTTGCTCTTTGAAATGGAAAGTCCATGTGACTCTGTTGACGATGAGTTGAGAACTGAAACATAGTTTGACCCGCCTCACCTCGTACTTGAGTGCTAGACTTAATCCTCCAATAACGGTCTCATACTCAGCCTCGTTGTTAGTCATGTCGGGGCACCTTATGGACTTGCTAGTCACTTTGCCTATTGGGACTTCAATTACGAGTCCTAGTCCGGACCCTAACGCGTTAGAAGTGCCGTCAGTGTACAAAATACATAGATCTTTTGTTTGAATAGAAGCGTGGCGGCTTCTTTTTTGACTTCAAGCATTATTTTTGTGGTGAAGTCGGCGACAAAGTCACCAAGGACTTGTGACTTTATCTCCGTTCACAGTTGATGTGTGATATCATGTTCGCTTAATTCTATGGCCCATTTGGTTAACCTTGTATATAGCTCGGGTTTATGCAAAATACTTCTTAAGGGAAAAGTCTTAACTACCGAGATGGGGTGGCACTGGAAGTAAGGTCTAAGCTTTCACAAAGCTACGACCAAATCTAGTGCCAATTTTTCGAGTTGGGGATACCTTGTCTCGATGTCAACTATTGTTTTTCTAATGTAATATATGGGAGATTGTGTACCTTTATTTTCTCGGACTAGGATTGTACCCATATCTACTTCAGACATGACGAGGTAGACGAGGAGGCTCTCCCCAAGTTATGATTTTGAAATCAGTAGCGGCGATGACAAGTAATCCTTTAACTCCTTCAGGGATTGGGCGCACTCGAAGGTCCATGGATGTCGTTATCCTTCTTGAGTACACCGAAGTATTTGTGGCACCTATTAGATTATTGGGAGATAAACCTTGGAAGGGCGGCGATGTGGCCAGTCAATCTCTTAACCTGTTTTTTGGTGGTTAAGTGCTCTGGTATCCCTTCGATGGATTTGATTTGGTCGGGTTTGACCTCGATGCCTCGCTTTGACACTAAGAAACCCAAGAACTTCCTGAGGCCACATCGAATGCACACACTTTCGGGGTTTAGTTTCATTCTGTATTGCCTGAGTATGTCGAAGGTTTCTATCAAATGGTCGGTGTGATCTTATTTCTTTTTGGACTTGACCCCTATGTCATCTTTGTAGACTTCCATTTTCTTGCCGAGTTGGTCATTAGACATTTTTGTTACCAACCTTTCGTACGTTGCCCCTGCATTTTTGAGTTCAAAAGCCTTGACTCTGCAGCAAAACATTCCTTGATGAGTGATGAAAGTGGTTTTTTCCTGACCCTCATCTTCCATGAGGATCTGATTGTAGCCTGAGTAGGCACCGAATAAACTCAGAAGTTCATACTCCAAACGAAAATCATCATACTCCAAAGGATGCAGGGCCGAATATGTGTGCCCAATATGGATTGTGTTCAAGAGTTGATTCTTTGGGAGGATCATAACTCACTATATTTTATTCATTCGGGTGTTGCAAAGATGTGTCAGGATATAAGATAGTACTATTGGTAGAGGAGAATGAAGAAAGACATTGTAGTATTTGTAGCTCGGTATATCAATTGTCAGCAGGTGAAATATGAGCATCAAAGACCAGGTGGATTGCTTCAGCGGATAGATATTCCAAAGTGGAAGTGGGAGCGGATAAACATGGACTTTGTATTTGGTCTCTCTTGGAATTTGAAGAAGTTTGATGGTATTTGGGTGATTATAGGTCGGCTGACCAAGTTGTGCACTTTATTCCTGTGTGTACAACCTACTCTTCAGACGGTTGGTAGAGATCTATATCCGGGATTTTGTTCATTTGCACGGCGTCCCAGTTTCTATCCCTTCAGATAGAGTTACTTAGTTTACTTCACAGTTTTGGAGGTATGTAAGCGAGAGTTGGGTACACGGGTTGAGTTGAGCACAACCTTTCACCCTCAGATGGACGTGCAGTTCGAGAGCACAATTCAAATATTGGAGGACATGTTGCACACTTGTGTCAATGATTTTAGAGGGTCATGGGATCAGTTTCTAACGCTCGCAAAGTTTTCTTATAACAACAGTTATCAGTCGAGTATTCAAATGGCTCCATCTGAGGCTTTGTATGGGAGATGGTGTAGATCTCTGGTCGGTTGGTTTCAGCTAGGTGAGGCTAGGCTATTGGGCACAGACTTCGTGCATGATGCTTTACACAAGGTGAAGGTGATTCAGTAGAGGCTTCGTACAGCACCGTCGAGACAAAAGAGTTATGCTGACAGGAAGTTTGTGATGTATCGTATATGGCCGTGGAGAGGGTGGTACTATTGGTTTTACCCATAAAGGGTGTTATGAGATTTGGAATCAAGGGGAAATTGAGTCCCCCGTTCATTGGACCTTTTGACGTACTTCAGAGGATTGAGGAGGTTGCTTAATAACTTGCTTTGCCACCCAGTTTGTCGAGTATGCATTCGGTATTTCATGTTTCTATGCTCTGGAAGTATATTGGCAATCTATCTCATGTTTTGATTTCACCATGGTTCAATTAGATGGTGATTCGACTTATGATATGGAGCCAGTGGCTATTTTGGAGCGTCAGGTTCAAGTAGCACAATGAAAGGTCCTCTCATTCCTCTAATTCTTCTATTATGCCATAGTGTAAGGAGATGTATGATCACACCCTCTCCAAGCTCCATGAGGAGCGTTCATGCTGTGAGAAGGAGCGTGAGAGGCTTATCTCGGGGCGGCGAGAGTCAGAGGCTTACTCTGTCCAAAAGGAGAAAGAGTCAGTCGAGCTACGGGCTGCTTCGGAGAGGGCGCTCTAGGAAAAGGCTGATCTTGTTGAGCCGGTATTTTGCCATGCACGAACCTGCCCTTTGCTCCTATAGTTTGACACCGAGTGGCTACCTTTCTCTTTGCAGAACGGGCAAAAGAATTTGCTAATCGGTCAACTGAATGTGGAGGTCCTGGGGTTGAGGGAGAAAAATAAGGTAGCAGCCTCGGAGTTGGCATCAACCCATGGTCTGCGCTGGTTGCAGCCAAGTTTGAGACCCAAGGAAAAGTTTCTACTTATCTAAAGGATGCAGCCACGACAAATAAAATAATCCACAATATAGCGACAGAGGCCAAACTGAAACTAGCTTGGGCTATAGATCATCCTAGAGCGAAGGTGAGGAGGGAAGCCTCGGAGGGAGTTGGAGCAAGAGGTGTCGACCTTTCAGTTGAAATTGAGGAGGCCCGAGAGTTGGAGAAGAAGTGGGCACTCTTGATCGCTCCAGATGAGGATTCTAAAGATGGTTTAAAGGATAGCGGCGATAAATTGTAGACCTTGTGTCGCTTTGCCTTTTTTCCTTTTTTCTTTTCGTGTAGTACTCCTAGGGGAATAAGTCTTGTAAATACACCCCTTGTGAATATATTATTCAAAAGGATTTTTCTACTCCAAGTCTTTCCATTTTTATATCTTACCATTAACTTTGAATTTTGACATTAGATCTTTGGGGCCCGTACTCGGAGCGGCCGAGACCCCGAAATTGGGTCTTTTCTTAAAGTTGGGTTGATAGCTTATTTGGGACTGGTGCTTATAATAGCGAGAGACCCTCAAGCCCTTGATACCTCTCAAATTTTGTGAGATAGCAACATTTTTGCAATCTAATAAAGGGACACCGAGGTGGTCTTGCTAGTACCATTCCTAAGAACCATATTAGCAGCCACTGCTTTGTCCCTATATATTCGTTCACTTCCCTCTCAAGTAGAGATTCTGTTACTCTAAGAAACATTTTCTTCTATAGAACCTGGTGCTTTATTCTAGTTCTCCCATCGTTTCAACTCAAAATCTTTGCCCAAATCTATACCCTCTTCCGCTTATTTTTTCATTTCCATGACTGCTACGTCGACATCCGCTCATCAAGGATAGGGGAGTTATACCTCTATTCCGCGTCCGGTCGGTGGTATGCCGTCGATGACCGTTGGGCGAGCCTCGAGGTACTTTATCTCGAGGAGAGATTTTATGATGGAGTGACCTCCAAAAGTTCAAGAACATCGTGAGCACGCATCAAGGTTCATCTCATTAGTAGGGGAGGAACACATAGACATTATTAGAAAGGACTGCAGAGTGGGAGAAGGTGTGGTACTACAAGTACCTTCCTTCGAGGAGAGCATTAAGACCGATGTCGAGGGGTTTTTGAGCGTGTCTATGCATATTTTTTTGTAGGGTGTCCCCAACCGGGTCGTGCTTGAGTTCTACCAGAGATACCGGGTTACCTTGGTGGAGTCTCACCCATTTCTTCAGAAGATAGTGCAAATGATAAATCACTTTGCAGATAAGGGTGGGCTCGAATTTTCCCTTTGTCATTTTGTATGGTTATATCGACCACTGCGTTATTGGGATTTGATTACTCTGCATCATAGATTCACCCGGTCTCCAACCATTAACAGTGAAGAGGACAAGGACTAGGGATGGATGAGATGATTCATTCGAGCCTGGACGATCGATTTCATTCCTATAGAGTTTCTGACCTTTCCTGAGAATGGAATTTCACACGTAAGTATCATACATATATTTTTATCACTTTGACTGGAGGCGGGCTCCATAACAAAATTTTCCTTTTTCATCTTTTGTAGCGACTCGTAGGATGCCAAACGAGGTCCTTGATTTGGCCGAATGGTCTCGTAAGCTGGCAGCTTGTTCGACCTATGATAAGCGCAGGTGGCGAGACTTGTCCAAAGAGAGATGGGAGGAAAAACATCACGGTAGGTGCTTGGTTGCTCATACCCTCAAAAAGGCGCTTTTCTTTTTAACATTTTAACTTAGCCGCCACAGGTATTTGAGATTTTTCTTGAGGTGAAATCGTGACTTTTGGTGAGGCGAGGCGGCTTGACTTTATGGTAAGCTTTGTTGGCCGGCATAGGATTATTCTGGTTTCATATTTTTCCTTTCTTATTAAATTTTCTTTTGCATGCCTATGACAAGCTTAAGTCCGAGCTTTTCGCTATGAGGTTATGTTACAGAAAGCTTCAGACAGGGAGAAATCCCTTAAGCTTCGTTGCGTGATAAAGGAAAGCGAGTTGGTACCTGTGGTGTGAGGCAGATCGAAGCCAGAGCTGCAAGGGCCGCCATGAAAGATAGGTATCCTGTATTTCATATTGACATATGCTCCTCATTTTATCTTGAGAGATTAATGTTTCGATATTCTAAGTAGAGAGCAAGTCGGAGGAGCAGGAATAACTTTGGGGCGAAGTTAGCCGGACCAAACATGAGTTTAATGAGCTGCAAACTCATGTAGATGCCCAAGTTGTGGCCAAGGAGAGTGTTTTGGCTATGGTTTCTACCCTTGAGGTGCAAATCCAAACCGCTCGTGCGAATGATTCTGCATGAGCGAGCACGATGGCAAGGCTCGAGTCCGAGCTTTCGAAAATGAAGGCCGAGGTGGTGAATACTCGGGCTGAGGCTGTATTGAGCAGCAGTAGGGCAAACTAGAAAGCGACAGTCTATTTGAAGAGCATTGCCACTACTAGAGCTGAGCTGAGGAGAACTCTTGACCTTGCGAGAAATAGTAAAGAGTACGCGAAGTTCAAATTTCGGAGGGAAATTCTCGAGGAAATTTATGACAAAGGTTTCGATCTTTCGAGAGAGATCGAGAAATCCAAAGCTGATGAATATAATACCAAGTTCCTCCTGTCCGATGTCAAAGATAGCAAGGATGGGGCCCTAAGGCCATAGTCCCCAAGGGGGACATTTACTTCCTTCTCGGTCCTTGTGTATATAGCTTTAAAAGTATGATGTAAATGGAGTTTATATTTCATTACATGTGTGTATAAGGGGGAAACCTTGCGATTTTGTATCTTTTGGGTTTTTGTTTGCCAATATTTTAGCGGGATTCAGATTGTAGAAATCCTTAGATTTGTGAATGGCCCTAAGGCTCATTAGGCTGGAGACAATGGATCATACACTTTGCATTTAGGCATATGTGGTTAACTATTTTTGGTTCAGTCTACGAGTCGGGTTTTGACTCGAGCTTATTCGAACCTCAAGTTTTTCGATATATGTGGGATGGCGACAATGACTCTTACGCCTTGGACCGTTGTGACCTTTTATGTGGGATGACGATAATGGCTCTTACGATTTGGGTCAAAACGACCTTTTATGCGGGCTGGCGATAATGGCTCTTACTCCTTAGGTCGAAGAGACATTTTATGTGGGCTGGCAATAATGAAACGACATTTTATGCGGGTTGGCGACAAAGGCTCTTACTCCTTGGGTCGAAGCAAACTTTTATGCGGGCTGCCGACAATGGATCTTACGCCTTGGGTCGAAGCAATCTTTATTGGCTTTATTCTTCCCTTTTTATGGACTTTTTTAAATAATTATTGCCTGACTCTTCGATGTTTAGGGAAGAACCTCGATTACGAGTCATTTTGTTGCGATGATCAAGCATCTCAGGAGGTTTGGCTCGGAGGCTAAGTATCTCGAATCCTTTGATTTCGTGCTGACGTGGTAAAATATCCTTTGCCTACATCGAGGATAGCCTATTTAACTGGTTCTTTTCAAAGTAATTGAAGGCCTGTGATATTGTAGCAACACCGGGCGTCCCCGAGTCGCGTTAGTTTGGCTGGTACAGCCTTATGACCTTGGTCATTTGTGTTTGGCCGTAGCCATTTTTGATCTCGAGTGAAGTGGTTTTGGTGTCTATATCGAGGTTATGTATTTTAGGGGTCTTACAAGTTCGATATAAATCCTTAACTTTGAGATTGGGTTTATGCCTTTAGTAAGGTCTTACAAAAGTTTCATGCCTTTGAGGTCTTATAGTTTTTGTTGCTGCCTTATGTAGGTCTTATGAGACTGCGTCTGCCCACTCGAGGACTTATGGCCTCGGGTTTTTTAATGAATGGAGATTGGTGACTTTCCCCGAGTCGTCGAGGGTATTCTGGCTTGGGAGTTGTTACTCGTAAACTTGGTATTGCCTCATTGAGGGCTTAGGATTTCAGAGATTCCGACCCTGGGTTATGCGGTTTTTGAGATTTTGACGCCAGTCCCTGAGTGTTCAGGGCATTTTCGGCCTTGGAGACGTTTCGTGATTTTCAGATTGCCTTGTTGAGGGATTATGAGTTCGGAGGCCTTACCTGGAGGTCGTTCAGATGTTGAATTGTCGACGCCAGTCCCCGAGTGTTCGGGACAGTTTTGGCAGAGGAATCATTTTTGGGAAAATACTGAGTTTTTTTTGTGTATGAGATGCTTTGATAAATAGTGTTCTTCTATTACTTGGAGTCACACCTCCTTTTAGCACTAGAGCCCCGCAAAGGACGTAGTTAAGAGAGTTTTTCCAATTAACGGACAATCGAAATGTGATTTATTTATTTAGAGATTTCAGAGTTGCCACATGGAATAATTAATGGTGTCCCAAGTCACCGATTTAAATCCCGAATCGAGGAAGGTTTGACTTTGTTATACAGTCTGCGAACCAGAAATCCACGTAAGGAGTTCTGTTAACCCGGGAGAAGGTGTTAAGAATTCTCGAGTTCCGTGGTTCTAGCACGGTCTCTCAATAGTTATATTCAGCTTAAATTATCTGATTTTAGTACATTTTTGTACTTATGTGAAAATTTAGACTTTTAAACCACTTTTATTTAATTTTTTAGAATATTGCAGCGCTGTTAAAACGCTTCTGGAACCACGTCACATGAATGCACCCCAGATCCTCGACATGTTTCAACATCGCCGGGATTTTAATTTGGGTCACATAAATGCGCACCCAAATTTAGGGAAAGTAAATTATTTAACTAGCGCGCCTAAAATGAATACGCGTTTCCAAATTTGCTAGGGCCATGGAATTTTAACTAAACAGCACGCCTCAAATTCTAAGGACAAATACAAGATCAATTAAATAAGGGCATTGCAGTTGTCAAAAATATTTGGCATTGGTATACGTTGATTATGTTTGTAAAAGGGGATGAAACTAAAATTCTTAAGGCTGTGAGCGTTTGTATTTTGGTGCAACTCTTTTGTTGTTTTTTTTTATTAAAGGATGAGGGATCCAAGCTAGACTACCAGTCTTGTTGTACATTCTTTTTCAGGACTTTGGGCCTAGATTAGTCTTTGGCCCAAATAAAGTTCGAAACTCCTTTACTAAAAAGAAAAGGGTGCTGGGCTCAGAAACAAGCCCAAAAGGGCTAAAGGATACCGAGCCTACTATTTGAAGCCCAGGATGAAATCCTTACGGCTACGAGTCAGTGCACAATCCAATAAAACTAAAATGAACTTTATATGAGTAAAAATACGCCCAGTGTGATTTGAAATCACTCGCTAGATTATTTAGATAGTTAATTAAACCACTTCAATTGAAAGCATAAAATACAACTAATAAATAGATGCTTAACCTGTATCTATGCTATTATGATTCCCAACATTGATTTTCAAGCACCTTGACAACCCTTGCATACTTTCACAAATACAAAATCAAACCAGACCTCTAATGCATTTAACGTGTATCTAACCACCCATGATTATAGACCCAAGCCAAACATACTAATCAATTCATATGCAATTTAACAGTCCATTCACCTATTTAGGATTCATACACTGTTACAACACGTAATGTTCAGAAATTGTACACTAGATTTAAGCAATTAAATCACACTAGTTATGAATATGAACAGTAGACTAAATCAGAAGCTAAATTAAATAAAATGAAGCATTTTAATCATATATAACAACAAACACATCAAAACTCTGAAATGTTTATTCGAATTTCAACTTGGACTTTCCAGAAGCCTCATACATCCTAATCAGTTATCAATTCGATGATAAGTTTGAGTGGTGTACCTGGTTACAACAATAAACACCAATAAATTTGAAGACATAATGCAAAAACAGCAATAAATCCGACCCAGCAAATGCACAATTCAAACAAGCTCAAAGCCCAAGAGTAAAAAAGTTATCTCAGATAGACAAAGATCCAAACAGCTTCCAAACAGATTCGAATGATCCAAAGTTAAACCATTTTCACTCTTTGAATCTAGAAATTACTAGACAATTTCAAAGAGCACTTACTGCTAATGGAACAATATTTAATGTTGATTTTGTGTTTTGATTTTTAGGAGTTTTTTCCTAAGATCTAAAATCAGATTTCTTTTTTTTTTTTATATATATTTAGCTCTTTTGTTTTGTAAACAAAAAAAAATCTGAAAGAAGAAGCCCCATATCTAAGGCCAAGAAGCAATGCCTTTATAGGCAAGTAATTAGGGTAAGCTTCATATTTTTGTTTTGGCCATTTGGTCCATTTCCAATTATAGTTTTTCCTCAAAGTACTTAGAATCCTAACTCGCTATCAAGTCAACCCATCCCAAAGATAAAAATGAGATTAAAACCCATACTAGAAGCTTCTAGGGGCTTCCTCCATTATTGCAAGATTCTCTAAGGTAACCCATCCCAAGTTACCCCCAATGATCTCTGTATTTGCTCTCTAATTTGGTCAAGCAACAAGGGTTCAAATGGATCAAATAATCCTGAAGAGAATGCATTAGACATGCAATGCTTTTGTCATGGTTAGACTAAGTATTAATTAAGACTAATCTAACCTGAATTGAACAATATATAAGACTAACAACTGAATCTAATTCAAACTCAGGAAGAAAGACTTAATACAACTCAAATTGAACTCAGGACTTCAAAGAGATAAAATTCAAACCAACAGCAAAGCCTAAACAACTCGCCAAAGTCTAATCAAACTCATGAAATGCAACCTAACAGAAAAGACTAAGACTAATTGACCTAGGAACTTACCATAAAATTCAAACCAATAGACTAAAATGAATCTGACTACGACTAATTAAGATTACGGATTAATATGAAATTTAGCTCAATAGAGAAGACTAAATAAATTATCTCAGGAACTTAAAATGAAACCCAAGCCACAAATAGACTCGACTAGGACTGATCAAATTTAGGAATTAGAAAAATGAAATTGATACAGCTTAATAGAAAAGACTAAAGCTTATTACTCAGGAATTTAACATAAAATCCAAAACAACAAACCAGCAATAAACTCGACTAGGACTGCTTATACATAGACATTAAACAAATGATATTGATACAACTTCGACTTAAACCTAACAAATTAACAGAGAAGAGATGAGGCAAAGAGAAATTAGAAATAAAACTAGAAGACTTAGCTTAATTCCTTTTGAATCGAACTGTGGAACTCTTCATGCACCATTTAGAAACTCCGGAAAACCCTAGATTCAGATTTTGAGTAGTTGTGGAGATTTTTTAGTGAGATTGAGTGTGGATTCGAGGTGAAGGGGTTGATGAGGCTATAGGGTGTTGATTTGGGGCTGGTTGGTGGTGGTAGGCTTTTTTCTAGAATTTTAATTCAAGATTTGGGATGTTTGGGAAAGATTCGAGGGAAACTAGTAATGGATTCATGGTGAGGGGGTCCAGGTGGACCTATGGTGTCAAATTAGCGGGCAACGGAGGCAGCACCACCGGGCACGACAGAGGAGTTACAGTTTCTGATTAACATTCGAAGAGTTGGGCTTGGTTTTGAGGATAGGGTTTGGGGATTTGGAAAGATGAGGGGGAGGGGAGTCGATGGTATTAATTTGGGGCGATTTCAGGATGTGGTGCACGGTGGTAGATGGAGGCTCGGGGAGGGGTATCTCTAGGGTTGGCTAGGGTTGGGAGAAACAAGGCTCCGGAGACCCATCAAAAGAAAATGAGGCCCAGTAGCTGGAATGTATATAATTTCATCAGTGGGAAACCACCCGAACGCCCATTCTATCTGACTTGCACTTATGGTCCGGAGATATGATACCCATTCTGTAACCCCCTCTGGTAATCTGAACCCATCAACTCTGGTATAAAAGTCCTCTATATAGCTTTTTTCTGATGACCCATAACTCATGAATTGAGTTTGACGGCACAAGTGTTCAATCATCCACATGTGTAACAACAGATTGCATCTTTCAAAGAAATCTCCTCTAGCTTTACAAGCTTTGAGGGCACGGAAAATTTAAGCTAATACCATGGGTGCGAGGGTGCTCTTAGTCTCAGTGAGCAAGGTGTTGACAACCCCTACCATCTGCATGTCAATATTCCCGTCTTTCTGTGGAAATACCAAGAGGCCCAAGAAGTATACCATAAATGCGAAACACTGGTGTTCCTACCATTTGAGTCGGTTTCCCTTGCTACAAATTTTATTTTCTGGGTCATTAAACCCCCTTATATGCCCATACCTTTGGTATATAAACTATGGAGTGCAAAAATCCACTGACAGATCTAGAATATGAACCACCTGCTTATCTTTAGTGAGTCTAAGAATTTGTGTAGAGCGACGACTCTTGGCGCAATCAAATACTGATGTCTCAGAGGGATTTTTGGACCCCCAATATATCCGGCTATTTCTTCCAGAGTTGGGGTGAGTTAAAAGTCTGGGAAATGAAATACGTTGTGGGCTTGGTCCAAAAATATACCAACGCCTTTATGATATCTCCTCTAGGATTAATTATCAATAACCTGGTGAGTCCTCCAAAGTGCGCATTGACCTTGTTTTTGCCCGATTCACCTAGATCATTCCACCACATGTGCACCTTCAAAGGGATCTTTTTCATGATTGTTGGAAGATTTTGATTCGTGCTCATGCTGCACATTTATTAGGGTGATTAGCAAAAAATCATGATTTATTAGACTCAAAATCAAAGTTGATTTTGTTTCAAATTTCATTTCAAAAATAAAATCCCGGATTTGCAAATACAGCCTTTCCACATTTCTGGGGGAAGCTTTTAAGGTTGTGCCTGCTACTGGCCATAGTTTAGAAAATAATTCAAGGCAGCTATTCTTGCAAAAATAGCCTTCTGGCGCCCTATTAGGAACATACGGCTAATTTTGACAAGAAATGCTTTATTTATTAATTACAAACAAAATTTGGTTCTTTTTGGCTATTTTTGCAAAAATGAAGTTGGACTCGATGGGGGTTGCCTACGTACCTCACGCCCTATGAGAATCAAACTGGCATAGTTCGGGCAATCTTCACAAAATTAAAAACCAACTTCTATTTTCCTTTCTTGTATCTTTTTCTGAAAATAAGAATCCCTTTCTTTTTCTCCCTTTTTTATTTTTATTTTATTTTTTTATTTAAAAAGAAAAACTCCCCCTTTTTTGGTTTTTGTTTTTTTCTTTCAAAATTTCGGCAGCATTTCAGTATTAGTATTTGAGATAGGTAAATTCCTTCTTCATCCCTCACAATGTTATTTTCTTTGTCAAATTCTCCACTTTTTCCTTTTTCTCTTTTTTTCTTTTTCATTTTTTCAAGAGTCGATCGGCATGCAAATCCGGAATAAGTGCACATGTAGCATGCAAGACGCATCAACATGGTCCATTACTTTGGGTGCACCTGTCCTAGATGGACCCTACCCCTATGTTGAGTCCCCTAAGTCAAATTCATGATGAAAATAAGCTTTCCTACTAGGGATCCGGCATGAGGTTAAGTTATTCTAGGTTCAAAGCCTGGTAGGGTCTCGATTGTGTACCCCAGCGGACAACTCGAGTCGAGAAGGGGGATACGTACCGGGAACCAAAAGGCCATACTACTTTGTAACTTGTCTGAGCCTCTTTATTATTTGTAGGCATGACACTAACAAAATAGGGAGTCACGACCAATGAGCACATCCCCGAAGATGATAAGAAAAAGGGCTTCGCAGCAGTTTATATATAGTTCAAACGATATCAAAGCGGTAAAAAGCAACATTTAGCACATGCGGCACAATCATGTATAAAATCAAATATCAAATAATGCCAAATACAACAATTACTTTTAAGCTCGAATTCTAGAACCCTGAACAAGATAGTCTGGGTTCAATCCCCAGGCCAGAGCTGTCACACCTTCTTTTAACACTACAACCTCGCGAAGGGCGTAGTAAAGGGAGTTTTTCCAATGAAAGGACAATCGATATGAGATTTATTATTTAGAGATTTCAAATCGCCACTTGGAATAATTAATGGTTTCCCAAGTCATCGGTTTAAATCCCGAATCGAGGAAGGTTTGTTTCTGTAATACAGTCTGCGAGCCAGAAATCCAGGTATGGAATTCTGTTAACCCGGAGAGAAGGCGTTAGCCATTCCCGAGTCCTATGGTTCTAGCACGGTCACTCAATTGTTATATTTGGCATATATTATCTAATTTTAATACATTTTTGTACTAATGTGCAAATTTGGACTTTTAAACTGCTTTTATTTAATTTTTAAGAATATTGCAGTGTTGTTAAAACGCATCTGGAACTACGTCGCATGAATGTATCCCTGGTCCTCGACATGTTTCAACATCGTTGGGATATGTATTTGGGTCACATAAATGCACACCAGAATTTAGGGAAAGTAAATTATTTAACTAGCGCAACTAAAATGAATACGAGTTTGCAAATTTTCTAGGGCCAGAGAACTTCAACTAAACGGCACGCCTCAAATTCTAAGGACCAATGCAAGATTAATTTAATAGTGGCATTGCAGTTGTTAAATTTATTTGGCATTGGCACACCTTGATTATGTTTGTAAAAGGGATTAAACTAAAATTTCTAAGGCTGTGAGTGTTTGTATTTGGTGCAGCCCTTTTGTTGTTTTTTTATTAAAGGATGAGGGATCCAAGCTAGACTACCAGTCTTGTCGTACATTCTTCTTCAGGACTTTGGGCCCAGACTAGTCTTTAGCCCAAATGAAGTGCGAAACTCCTATACTAACAAGAAAAGGCTGCTGGGCTCAAACACAAGCACAAAATGATGAAAGGATACCGAGCCTACTATTTGAAGCCCATGATCAAATCCTTACGGCTACGAGTCAGTGCACAAGCCAATAAAACCAAATGAACTTCAGATGAGTGAAAATAGGACGAGTCTGATTTGAAATCACTCACTATATCATATAGATAGTGAATTAAACCTCTTCAAATGAAAGCATAAAGTACAACTCAAAATTAGATGCTTAATCTTTATCTATGCTATCCTTATTCCCAGCATTGATTTTCAAGAAACTTCACAACCCTTGCATACTTTCAGAAATACAATACCAAACCAGACCACAGATGCATTCAACGTGTGTCTAATCAACCATGATTATATACCCAAACCAAACATACTAATCAATTCATATGCAATTAAACAGTCCATTCACCTTTTCAGGATTCATTGTTACAACACCTAATGTTCAGAAATTATACACTAGATTGAATCAATTAAATCACACTAGTTATTAATATGAAATAGTAGTCCACTAATAGAAGCTAAATTAAATAAAATGAATCATTTTAATCCTATATAACAACAAATACATCAAAACTCTGAAATGATTATTCGAATTTCAACTTGGACTTTCCCGAAGCCTCATACATCTAATCAGTGCTCAATTCCATCATAAGTTTGAGTGGTGTACCTGGTTACAGCAATAAACGCCAATTAATTTGAAGGCAGAAAGCAACAACAGCAATAAATCCGACCCAGCAGATGCAACAATTCAAACAAGCTCAAAACCCAGGAGTAAAAAAATATCTTAGATAGACAAAGATCCAAACAGCTTCCAAACAGATTTGAATGATCCAAACTGAAACCATTTTCACTCTTTGAATCTAGAAATGAACTAGACAATTTCAAAGAGCAATTACTGCTAATGGAACAATATTTAGTGCCGATTTTTGTTTTGATTTTTATGAGTTTTTCCCTAAGATCTAAAATGAGATCTCCTTTTTTTTATATTTAGCTCTTTTTTTTTTTTGTAATCAAAAAACAAAATTCTGAAAGAAGAAGCCCCCTATCTAAGGCTAAGAAGCAATGCCTTTATAGGCAAGTAATTAGGGTAAGCTTCATATTTTGGTTTTGGCTATTTGGTCCTTTTCCAATTTTATTTTTTCATGAAAGTCCTTAGAATCCTAACTCGCTATCAAGTCAAACCATCCCAAAACTAAAAATTAGATTAAAACCCCATACTAGAAGCTTCTAGAGGCTTCCTATTCTGTTATTGCAAGATTATCTAAGGTTATATATCCAAATTACTCCCTAATGATCCCTGTATTTAAATTCTAATTTGGTCAAGCAGTCAGGGTTCAAATGGATCAAATAATCCTGAAGAGAATGCATCAGACATGCAATGTTTGTCATGGCTAGACTAAGTATTAAATAAGACTAATCTAACCTGAATTGAACAATATACAAGACTAGCAACTAAATCTAATTTAAACTCAGAAACAAAGACCTAATACAACTCAAATTGTACTCAGGACTTCAAAGAGATAAAATTCAAACCAACAACAAAGACCAAAAATTTGCCCAAATCTAATTAAACTCATGAAATTCAGCCTAACAGAAAAGATTAAGACTACTTGACCCAGGAACTTAACATGAAATTCAAACCAATAGACTAAAATGAATCTGAGTACAACTAATTAAGCTTTGGGATTAATATGAAATGGAGCTCAACAGAGAAGACTAAACAAATTGACTCATGAACTTAACATGAAACCCAAGCCACAAATAGGCTCGACTAGGACTGATCAAACTTAAGCATTAAACAAATGAAATTGATACAACTTAACAGAAAAAACTAAAGCTTATTAACTCAAGAATTTAACATAAAATCCGAAGCAACAACCATAAATAAAGTCGACTAGGAGTGATTAAACTTCGACATTAAACAAATGAGATTGATACAGCTTTGACATTAACATAACAAATTAACAGAGAAGAGATGAGAGGAAGAGAAATTAGAAAGAAAATTAGAAGACTTAGTTTAATTCCTTTTGAATCTAACCCTGGAACTCTTCATGCACTATTTGGAAAACTTCGAAAAACCGTAGATTCGTATTTTGAGTAGTTGTGGAGATGTTTGAGTGATATTGATTGCGAATTCGAGGTGAGAGGGTTGATAAGGCTATAGGGTATCGGCTTGGGGCTGGTTGGTGGTGGTAGGGTTTTTGCCGGAATTTCGATTCAAGAAGATGTTTTGCAAATATTCAAGGGAAACTAGTAATGGATTCATGGTGAGGGGGTCCACGTGGACCTATGGACTCAAAATGGTAGGAAATGGAGGCGGCGCCACCGGACACGGCGGAGGAGTTACAACTTCTGATTAATATTCGAGGAGCCGGGCTTAGTTTTGAGGGATAGGGTTTGGGGATTTGGAAAGAGAAGTGGGAGGGGAGTCAATGGTGTTTATTTGGGGCTGATTGGAGCTCCACCGCCAGCGGAGGTGATTTCTAGCCGACGGTGCACGGTGGTATACAGCAGCTCAGGGAGGGGTGTCTCTAGGGTTGCTAGGGTTGAGAGAGATGAGGCTTAGGGGTGTAGGGGTGTATTAGCACATATATATATCTATATTAAAGGGTGTAGGTTTCTGAACCGTTTAATAAACTATCCTAGACGGCTAGGATTAATTGATCCAAACGACATTGTTTGGGGGGATCAGACCGGGTCTAGGATGGGTCACATTTGGGATAGGGTGTATTTGGGCTGTTTTTGAATGAAATTGGCCCAATTGTTTTATTCTTCTTTTTTAATAAAAATTCAGATTTCTTTTTCTTCCTTTTTTTTTCTTTTTTCATTTTCAAACTTAACTAAAAATCTAAATTAAATTATAAATCTGCACTTAACCTATAAAAATACTGATTAATCCTAAATAATTATTATCACAAATAATTAAAACAAAATTAAAAGTAAAATCACCTAAAATCAAAGTTAAAATTAAAAGTGCGAATTAAATTATTATTTTTTATTTTCACTTTATAAAATGACTAATTGTTAATGAACTCTTGAAAAATGATCAAATCCACTTCTAATTGCACATGCAACATATTTTTGTATTTCTCACTAATTAAAATGCACAAAACAAAAATACAAATAATTAACGGAAAATGCCACGAAATCCACAAAATTGTAGATAAATAAAGAAATTATTTTGTTTGAATTTATAGGAGTAATTCATGTAGTAAAAAATCACATGTTCACACTTAGTGCAAGTATACATGCACACCGTCCGGATGCTTTCAAAGTAGCACAAAAAATAAGGAAGATCGAGAAATCACATAAGCCAACACTCGATTGGGCTCCGAAATATCCAACCTCACGAACCAATTGGCTAAGGTATGAACATCAACTGCAAGAGGTCTCTCCCCAATAAGAATATATGCCAAACTCTCCATAATCACCTCCTTCTGGATCAAAGCATCGGCCACCACATTGGCCTTCCCGGGATGGTACAAGATAGTAATATCATAATCATTTAGCAGCTCCGACCACCTCCGCTACCTCTAATTGAGATCCTTCTATTTGAACAAGTGCTGGAGGCTGCGATGATCGGTAAATACCTCATAAGACACATTATACAAATAATGCCTCCAAATCTTCAACGCGTGAACAACGGCAGCCAACTCTAAATCATGAACAGAGTAGTTCTTCTCATGAGGCTTCAACTGACGAGAAGCATAAGCAATAACTCTACCCTGTTCCATCAACACATACCCAATACCAACTCTCGAAGTATCACAATACATGGTATATGAACTTGATGTTGATGGCAAAACTAACACTAGAGTTGTGGTCAAGACAGTCTTGAGCTTCTGAAAGCTCTCCTCACACTCATCTAACCACATGAAAGGAGCTCCTTTTTGAGTCAACTTGGTCAAGGGTGATGCGATAGATGAAAATTCCTGAACAAACAAACGGTAATAACATGCCAAACCTAGTTGTGAATCTCTGTGACTGAGGATAGTCTGGGCCAACTCTGAACCACCTCTATCTTCTTTGGATCAACCTGAATACCCTCACTGGACACCATGTGCCCCAATACTGCCACTTAACTAAGCCAAAACTCACACTTAGAGAACATTGCATAAAGTTTCTCCTCCCTCAATCTCTGCAACACAACTCTCAAATTCTCTACGTGCTCCTCCTAACTACGCAAATACAACAGAATATTATTAATAAAACTATGACAAACGAGTAGAGATACGGTCGCAACATGCTATTCATCAAATGCATGAATATCTCTGGGGCATTGGTCAGCCCAAAATTCATCACAAGGAACTCATAGTGACCATATTGGGACCTGAAGGCTATCTTAGGAATATCTGATTCCTTGATCTTCAGCTGGTGATACCTTAGACGAAGATCAATATTGGCGAACACCCCCTCTCCCTGAAGTTGGTCAAATAAATCATCAATGTGAGGGAAAGGATACTTGTTCTTAATTGTAACCTTGTTCAACAGCCTGTAACCAATGCATATCCTCATCGTGTCATTCTTCTTCTTCACAAATAGAATAGGCGCACCCCAAGGCGACACACTAGGCCGAATAAACCCCTTATCAAGGTGTTCCTTAAAATGCTCCTTCAACTCCACTTGTGCCATACGATACGGTAGAATAGAAATAGGTTGAGTGCATGGCACTAGATCAATACAAAAATCAATATCCCTGTCTGGTGGCATGCCCGACAAGTCTGTAGGGAACACATTAGGAAAATCCCTCACAACTGAACATAATCAATACAGGGAGCCTCTATAGTGACATCCCTCATAAGCTAAGTAAGAAAGACAACCCTTCCAACCATACGGTGGGCCTTCAAGAATGAAACTGCCCTGCTGGGAACATAATCAGTCCAACCTCACCACTCAATCTGTGGTACACTCGGCAAAGCTGTCGTCACTGTCTTAGCATGAAAGTCTAATATAGCACAACACATAGATAGCCAATCCATGCCTAATATCACATCAAAGTCTACTATACATAGCAATAAAAGGTCCACTCGGGTCTCCAAACCCTCAATAGTCACCACACATGACTGGTACATACGGTCCATAATAATAATATCGCTCACCGGCGTAGATACACGAGCATATGAAATGTGAGACACACGGGGTTTATACAAATAACAAGAAAAATATGATGACATATATGAAAAAGTGGAATAGTGATCAAATAACACATTGACATATTTATGGAAATCTGAGGCAATACCTGTAATCTCAATATTTGAACCAATAGTGTTGGGTCTAGCTGGGAGTGCAGAGAATGGGCCTTACTACCACCTGATCCACCTTCCTCTTCTGGGGTGACCCTTAGCTGACTGTCCTCCACCCCTAGCTGGGTGGGTCGGTGATGAAGTAACTGGTGCCAAAGTCGATGGCTGACCCTTCTGCTGAGATGAACCTCCAATTTGATGAGGACACTGCCTCTACATGTGACCCAACTCTCCACACTCCTAACAACTACTTAGTGCTAAAGACGGGGATTGAAGAGAACCCCTAGTATAGGAATGACTAGTAGATGCACCTAGCATAAAAGAGCCCTAAACTAATGGAGCACGAGACGAACTTTAGGCTGGAAGGGCACTGGGTGATGAATGGCCCTGATGAAAGCGATGAGAACCATGGCATAATGATTCCCTACAATAACCTGCACAAGCTGACTGAGCTTGTCTGAATGGACGGCCTCTACCATGCTGAAACTGACCTCTCAAAGGAGCACCACCATAACTACAAGATCCTGAGGCCTCTTGGCCTCCTTCTCATCTCTCTCTTGGCTATGAACTGACTCAATCTCGCGATCAATGTCAACAACCTCCTCAAAATTAGGACCAGACACCCTCTCCTTGCTCATGAGAATATGAAGCTGATATGTAAGGCAATAAACAAACCTTGTCATCCTCTATCTGTTTGTAGCAACTATCTAAATAGAATGACGAGCTAACTCTGAGAACCTCATCTCATACTGCATCCCAATCATATCTCCCAGTATCAACTTCTCAAACTGCCTATGCAGCTCCTCTTTATGGGACTGTGGCCTAGTCGGGCAGAGCATTTCTTTGTGCTAATGAACACGCTATATGACGAGCGTAGGGTCGTGCACCATTAAGGATTGTAAGCTAGTTTATCTTATATGACTGCTTAATTGTGTATTTGATTAAAAACTATTTGCTATCATCATGTTTAGGCTGAATGCCATATTTGGGCCTCGTGCCAACTATTTTGGACCCTTAGGGAACTTTGACTACTATTCCTCACTATTTTGACTTTATATTTGTACTCACTCATCCTATATTCTACTATTTTCACGAATAAGCCATCTTTACTCATTTTTTATATTTTAAATTATATTTTAGGCTGAGCATGATGTTTTACTGTTGCCCGAGCAACTTGTGAGATTTTTGACTAAGTGAGGCTGAGGGCTTGTGTTGTGAGGATACTATAGGATCGGGCTACACGACACAACAGTGTTATACTAATTCATGATTATAAGGCCCAGAGCCTGATTTGTTACACCACGAGGTGCCTTGATATAAGGCCGAGAACCTATTTGATTATGCTACAAGATGGTTTGATGTTGCGTTTGGGCTGTAAGGAGCCCCTTCCGGAATCTTTGCACCCCCAGTAAACGCGGGCATAAAGTGTGAGACGTGATATAGCCTGTGAGGCTGATGTTGTTCCATGTTATTGCTCGAGGGACTGATATGAGTGATTGTGAGGTATCCCAAGGGGCCGGTTCTATTGGTATTTATTCAGGCTTCTATCCTTTTTTCCCTTTTTTCATCACTCGTTTGAACTTCTTAAAAGATGTTGTAAAGAGGTTTTTACTGAATTAAGGTGTTTCTGTGAGCTTTTACTGTTTTATTGCATCATTCTGGTTTTACACTACCTCATTGCAGCATTTTGCTATGTTTACATGTTTTCTTATTGCTCAACTGCCTTTATTTTTATTACTTACAGAGTTGGCATACCCACATTTCTCTATGCACCCTGTGTCCAGATTCAGGATTCTCAGGTCACGCTAGCGGGGGTTGAGTTGCTCTACCACATGCTTATTTGGAGTTGACTAGGTAGCTGCTCGGCGTTCGCAGCCTAGTGCTTATACTTCCTCTCCTTATTTTCCTTTGTACTAAATTTGTATTAGATTACATAGTCTCTGCATACTATTAGATAATTGTTTAGATGCTTATAACTGGTGATAACCCGATGTCGAGCTGTGTTTGTTTCTGTATTGTTCTATTCTACACTCTATTTTGGCATTTGTATAGCTTATTACTGACGTAAAAAGGAATTATTATAACTGTTTTATTGATTTGGGGGTTTGTGTTGGCTGTCGTTATTTCACGATAGGCGTCATCACGACCGGGTCCTGTTTAGGTCGTGACAGGATGATTCTTCCTTATAACAATAATGAAAGACAGGAAAATCCTAGAATATTTGAACTTTTCTCGGATCTGATGGAAAAGTATGGAATAACATGAGAAAAATCTTGATGAAAAGGTACAATTTGTAATTTTTCTAGAGAGAGAATCTTCCTCTCAAAAAATCAAATGAATATTACATGCCTTATCCTCTTATCTCTTTTTCTATCTATATAAGATTTATCCTTAACAACCCTACTAGTACTAATAAAAAGAATATCCCAGGGAATTTTCCTTTCAACGTCTTATTTTAAATAGTGACCATTATAGCCGTTGGAACAACAATCGACCTTAGCTATGGATAGCTCCCCGATCATGAACCTTGATGCTTCCTTGCCGACCTCAGCCGATAACTTTGGTGATGCCACTTTATACTTAATTTCCCTAGGGCATATTTTGGCGTATACAGTGACAAATACCTAATAAGTGGTGACAGCGCTCCTGCGTGAATGCAGGACATTTTGTGCATTGAGATGCCCTTTTATTTAGATTCACTTCAAAAATAAATAGAACGAAAGAAAGAAAAAGGTCCAAATTAGCTTATGTACTATCTGAAATTGCTTAATTTTGTTCATCGTTACATTCTTGGTTCATTTATATTTTTGTTATTAGCAAATCATCTCATACTCGTCCTTATCATTAACATAACTCAAATGTAAAATAGGTGGACACCAAGTATTCAGGTTCTTCGAAAGAAAAATCTAAATTTTACCTCTTTACTTGACTATTATTTATAATAACTCACAAGTGGAGCTTGCTTTACCAAAAGAGTACTAAGCCTTTTTGTAAGCTAATTAAATGAGAAAATAGAGGATAAATTCTAGCCAAGGATAATTAACTCTAAACCAAAGCATATTGAATAAGAAAAGAGGAAATAATCAAGCTCATAAAATTTTTAAGATTAGAAAAGGTATCAAATGTAAATAATGGACTTACATTCTTGACGTATTGTTCCATAATGTAAGAATAAAGAATAAAAAAAGGAATTCCATTGACAGCTACACGATCTATCTTTATTGATTCAATAATGATTATTACAAAGATCAGCGATCAATATCTAAACCTTTTCATGTTTTTCCTCAAAATCCTTCTCCCGTTCTTTTGTGTTTTTAGATGAAGCAAAAAAAGTCCTATGTAAGTATTCCCTTTATCCAACCGTCCTTAGCCAGAATACCTTAATTTGCCGATTGTACTTTAGGTAGTCCCTTATGAATTCCACGACATGTACTTCACCATATAGGGTTTCTGATGGTTCGACCTCAGTTGTGACGAGATACTCGTTGTCATTGTGCCATATGGATACAACCACATCTTATTCGGCCCCTCGCTATTCCTTTTCGCATCGATCCATGTGTGATCAGATTTCAACCCATAGAGTTAGTCCCTCCGCCTATTGAGTTCGTCTTTGGGAGAATTCAATGGGCAGACTTCGTCGATAAGAAAACATATGAGAAATCTGAGCAATATGGGTTATGGGCAAAAACCTCGTGGTGAGGTAGCGACGTGATGTTTTGGGAGTTGCATCAGACCGTCACGTCAGTTCAGAACATCATTAAAGCTCATCATGTATCATTATGGCGTATGTTTTCTATGTATTAGTTGTTTCTTGTGCCCCTTCGATTTTCAAAATGGCATTTGGCTTTCCCGCTCAGGGTACTTATACCCCTATAAATAAGGGAAGATCTTTCATTTTGAATGTTGTGTTTCCCAATCGCTCAAGAAATTTTTTTGCAGCTTTTCTTCTTCTCCTTACAATTTCTCACATTCCCATCTCTATTAAAAATTCTTGTGGCCTTTACTTTTTTCCTTTACTATTCCTGATTTTTGCAATCAAAGTAGAGATGGCTAGTGCATCCTCTGATATTAACAGAGTTGTTGATGCTCCAGCGCCAGAAAATGATATACTACTAATCGAAGAGGGAGTGGAAATGGCAGAGGATGAGGGGTTTTCGACGGTAAATGAGGTGGTTCCCAGTCCAGGGAACGCAAGGACTGACTTCAATAGCCCTACTGGGGACGAGCCAAAACCTATTATTTCTATTATGGATGTTATGGTGCTCACGCCATTCAAAGCCAAATGGGGGATCCTAGATCACATGTAACTGGTTCGGGTGGATCAGGACATAGTGCATATACATCATAGGGGCTACCGCACATTTTATCTGTATCCTTTTATCATCAGATACATGCTTCCCCTTCCTTCCTTAGTGGTGGACTTTGGTCGCTTCTATAAGGTGTCTCCAGCTCAACTCTCTTTGTACATGTACAACCTCTTCCTTATGCTCATCAAGTACGGGAAGCTGGCTGACCAAGGAATTTCTCTATAACACATGCTTCACCTCTTCGCACCCTTTTTTTTAGGAGTACGATGATTCACATGTGCCACCGAGGAGCCAAGGATTTGGTGGTGAAGATGGATGATATGGCAAATATTCGCTTTTGTGAAAACTTCATCTACGCCGAAACATAGCACGTGGTATCGAACCCGGAAGGGTTTCCTGAGACATGAAATTTCGCCCTTGTCTCCCTTTAATGACCACATTGAGTGTCTGTTTTTGTATTTGAAGCCGAGAGAGTACCTCCTTCGCTAGTTGCTGACGTTCACGAGTGGGTGGACGTGGTTCTCCCCCATATGATAGGGATTTGTGAATGGGCACCTTTCCATGAGATGTTTAGGCGCAATCCTCTTGTTGGTAAGTCGGCTCGTTACGGTCTTTTTCTTTGATATTTGCTCCGTAGTTTCTTCTACCTTATCTTTTTTTGGTAGAATTTCTTCTCATTGGTAGGTCAGAGAGGAGTGAGAAGGGCGAGGGCTCTTGCACTTGCTTTTCGCCAGTCGGCTTCCTCTGCTCATCCCGTTACAAGGACAATTGTGGATGAGGGCATCCAAAGTTTGGTTGTTCGGCGGACCACGTCTGCGATTGAGCTTGTTCGTTTGGAGGTTGCTCTTCAGTCGGACACTCGGGTTCCCACAGCCCGTTCAACGAACGAACCTTCTCGCAGAAATGGCAAAGAGGTAACATAAAAGAGGCGTAGATTATTAGAGACGGCATCTTTTGTTGAGATGTTCTCGAGGGGCGACCCTACTTTTGCGGTATCTGAAGCTGGCGGTAATACCGTTCTGGGTGTGGAGGCGACACCTATTTCGGTCGAGGAACAGACCATCGTGGCAAGGCGACAGAGTTCGGTTGCTGCCACGAGTGGTCCATCATCTTCTCGGTAGGGTCGCGCCCCCTATTCGGCTAATGAGAGGTTGAAGGGCGTGGTTTACGAGTCTGATTCCAACATCGACCCTGAGGACATGAGAATGTTCGAGGAAGGCTTTACCAGGGTCGATGTGATGGCGGAAGATCCTTGTCGTGTGCTTGAAATTCCTTCGAACTTTAACCTGTTGGAGGACACAGTGGATTTGGTGCCCTAATTTGACCTTCTGTGCTACGCCGTCAAAAGTGAGTCTCTTTAGGAGATCAATGATTCTGCCTTTTCATGTGGTTTCTAGGATGGACTTAAGGTGAGTTTCCTTTTTCTATTTTCTTTGTTTCGTTCCATCTTGCTTTAGTTGATTCCTCCCTCTTATTTTAGACTTACATGCTGGAGATCGAGAGTGGTCGTACGGGTGAGACGAGGGCCAAAGTTTTTCTAAATATGGCTGCAAAGTATCAACGGTATTGCGACATGTGCCATGAGATGCATGCACAATTTAGGCGGGCGGTAATATTCAATCCGCTGGAGAGGATTTGGAGAAAAGAGACGAGAATCTGATTCAGTCCATCCACAGATGCAACAATCTCGAGGAGCTGCTTAGTGCAAAAAACGAGGAGCTCAAGATGGGCAAAGGGGTTGCAGCAAAGTGCGAGGATCTTCAGGCGAAGGTGCTATCTTTGCGAGCTAAGCTTGAGAAAATGCTATGAAAGTCTCCAATCTAAGTGTAGAATGGACGGAAAAGGTGGCTGAGCTATTAAAGAAGGTGTCCATGTTGGACAGAGCCGATGGGGATTGAGCGTCGGCTTTGTCAAGGGCGGTGGCGGTGGAAATCACTTTTCGTGTCCTCAGGTCTAATTGGGAAGCCAAAAAGGCGACGGCCACACTAAGGGACGCACGGCTCGAGGAGTAGGTCGATGAACTTGATGGGGATGCTTCGAGCCTAGGAGACCCGAATTACGACTCTCGGAGCTGAGAAGGCAAAGATGTTTGCTCAGGTCCCCTCTCAAGAATCTACCTATGCTGCTCTCCTTTGCCGTTTGTACGAGCTATGGGTCCTTGCTGAGGCCCAACGGATATATACAAGGGTTTATGGAAGGTGGGAAGCATTCTTATGGCCGCCATTGAAGATGCTCGGGCGAAGGCACACGAGGATTGTCTAGCCTACGGTTAGGACTCTATGACACCGAAGGTTGGGGAGGGTGTAGAGATTGAAGATTGGCTTCCTTCTGATAATGACAATGCTGGAGAGAATGGTGGTGGAGATGATGTTGAGTGATGTTTTTTGCAGCTTTTGTACTTAGTTTTCTATGTGTTGTTTTTTTTGGGGGAGGGGGGGTCCTTTTAACTTTTTGTAAGTCGCAATTGTTGCGTATGTACATTTTACGAATAAGACGGTTGTTTTGGTTTTAGTTGCATATTTTTTTACTTTCCTTTTTTCTCTTTTTTCTTTTGACAAAGGTCTTAAGATTTTCCTGTGATGAGTCCCTGATTTTTTAATTGGGAATTCGAATGAGGTCGAATTTAGTTTGCTTGATTCAAGAAATATCGAATCTCATCTTCTTAGTTTGGACGAAGTCACTTTTGATTTGCAAATTCGAGCGAGGTTGAATTATGATTTTCCAACTTGGGCTAAATCAATTTTGACATGTAAATTTGAGTGAGGTCAAATTCAGACTTGGCAACTTGGGAGAAGTCAATTTTGACTTATTAATTCTAGCGAGGTTGAATTCAGACTTTCCAACTTTGGCAAAGTCAGTCTGACTTGTATATTTGAGCGAGGTCGAATTCAGACTTGCCGAGTTGGGAAAAGTCAGTTCTGACTTGTACATTCAAGCGAGGTCGAATTCATACTTTCTAACTTTGGCGAAGTCAGTTTTGACTTGTATATTCGAGCGAGGTCAAATTCAATCTTGCCAACTTGGGCAAAGTTAGTATTGACTTGAATATTTGAGCGAGGTCGAATTTTACTTCCGCTTGGCGATGGCTAGGGGCCTTAGGGGCGTAAATTCGTGCGATATCGAATTTAGAATTCCATTTCGCGATGGCCAGGAGCCGTAGGGGTGTAAATTCGAGCGAAGCCAGATTATGACCTGTTATGAGTTCGACGAGGTTGAACCTTTACTTGTTAAGTGAGATTGAATCTAGACTTTCGTTTGGCGATATGCTGGTTCGGTGGTGTGGTAATAATCACGCACGCGGCCTTGCTTTTATTGGAGATTATTACTTGTTGTTGTATCATTTATGAGTGCGTCAGTATGAGTCCCAGTTTATCTACTCTTGCTTTCATTGGAGAACACTATGCATTGTTGCATAGTATGTATGTGTCGATGGAGTCCAGTTTATCTAGTCCCTTTATTGTTTGGCCTAGAGACACCGTTTGCAGGACGAGTAATTATAAAAAATTTTGTTTAACATTGCAATGTACCAAATGTTGTCATCAGTGAAAATATAAATTTATCGCCTATGGTAAAATAATTTTAAGTATGTAATTTTAAGTTAATGATACGTGTCACTACATTATTAGTGCATGATATAAAATTGCTGGAGGTGATCAGACGCCAAATACGTGTGTAAATGATACGTTTTGGATTACGAAGAGTTTTGTTTTAAAAAGAAATATGAAAAACTTTATGTACCAATAGTTTTGTTATAAAAAGAAATATTTTAGAGGTAGAATAGTAAATATTTCGGTCAAACCTAAAGTGCTTATAGCTTTTGGCTTATTTTTGGCTTATGAGCACTTAACTTGTAAGTACATTTAATTTTATCAAACATGTAAATAAGCCAAAAAATATTTATAAGCCAGTTTAACCAGCTTATAAACTTAGACAAACACCCTCTTCATTGTAAAAAAATTTGTTTAACATTGCAATGTACCAAATGTTCTCATCACTGAAAATATATATTTATCACATATGGTATAATAATTCTAAGCATGTAATTTTAAGTTAATGATACGTGTTACTACATTATTAGTGCATGATATAAAACTGCTGGAAGTGATCAGACACCAAACATGTGTGTAAATGATACGTTTTGGATTACGAAGAGTTTTGTTTTAAAAAGAAATGTGAAGAGCTTGATGTACGAAGAGTTTTGTTATATAAATAAATATTTTAGAGGTAGATATTAAATATTTCGGCCAAACCTAAAGTGCTTATAGCTTTTGGCTTTTTTTTGGCTTATAAGCACTTAACTTGAAAGTACTTTTAATTTTATCAAATATGTAAGTAAGCAAAAAATATTTATAAGCCAGTTTAACTAGCTTATAAGCTTTGCCAAACACCCTCTTCATTGTAAAAAATTTTGTTTAACATTGCAATGTACCAAATGTTGTCATCACTGAAAATAAAAATTTATCGCTTATGGTATAATAATTTTACGAATGTAATTTTAAGTTAATGATACGTGTTACTACATTATTAGTGCATGATATAAAATCGCTGGAAGTGATCAGACGCCAAATACGTGTGTAAATGATACGTTTTGGATTACGAAGAGTTTTGCTTTAAAAAGAAATATGAAGAACTTGAAGTACGAAGAGTTTTGTTTTAAAAAGAAATATTTTAGAGGTAGAATAGTAAATATTTCGGTCAAACCTAAAGTGCTTATAGCTTTTGGCTTATTTTTGGCTTATAAGCACTTAACTTGTAAGTACTTTTAATTTTATCAAACATGTAAGTAAGCCAAAAAATATTTATAAGCTAGTTTAACCAGCTTATAAGCTAAGCCAAACACCCTATAAATTTATCGCTAATGGTATAATAGTTTTAAGTATGTAATATTAAGTTAATGATACGTGTTACTACATTATTAGTGAATTATATAAAATTGCTGGAAGTGATCAGACGCCAAATACCTGTGTAAATGATACGTCTTGGATTACGAAGAGTTTTGTTTTAAAAAGAAATATGAAGAACTTGATGTACGAAGAGTTTCGTTTTAAAAAGAAATATTTTAGACGCGGGATAGTAAATATTTCGGTCAAACCTAAAGTGCTTATAGCTTTGGCTTGTTTTTGGCTTATAAGCACTTAACTAGTAAGTACTTTTAATTTTATCAAACATGCAAATAAGCCAAAAAGTGTTTATAAGCCACTTTAACCATCTTATAAGCTTAGCCAAACACCTTCTTCATTGTAATAAATTTTGTTTAACATCGCAATGTACCAAATGTTGTCATAAGTATGTAATTTTAAGTTAATGATACGTGTTACAACATTATTAGTGAATTATATAAAATTGGTGAAAGTGATCAGACGCCAAATACCTGTGTAAATGATACGTTTTGGATTACGAAGAGTTTTGTTTTAAAAAGAAATATGAAGAACTTGATGTACGAAGAGTTTCGTTTTAAAAAGAAATATTTTAGACGCAGGATAGTAAATATTCGGTCAAACCTAAAGTGCTTATAGCTTTGGCTTGTTTTTGGCTTATAAACACTTAACTTGTAAGTACTTTTACCTTTATCAAACATGCAAATAAGCCAAAAAGTGTTTATAAGCCAGTTTAACCATCTTATAAGCTTAGCCAAACACCTTCTTCACTGTAATAAATTTTGTTTAACATTGCAATGTACCAAATGTTGTCATCACTGAAAATCTAAATTTATCGCTTGTGGTATAATAATTTTAAGAATGTAATTTTAAGTTAATGATACGTGTTACTTCATTTTTAGTGCATGATATTGCATGAAGTTATCAGACGCCACATACGTGTGTAAATGATACGTTTTTTATTACGAAGAATTTTCTTTCAAAAAGAAATATAAAAAACATGATATACGAAGAGTTTTGTTTTAAAAAGAAATATTTTCGAGGTAGAATAGTAAATATTTCGGTCAAACCTGAAGTACTTATAGCTTTTGCCTTATATTTGGCTTATAAGCATTTAACTTTTAAGTACTTTTAATTTTATCAAACATGTAAATAAGCCAAAAAGAGTTTATAAGCCAGTTTAACCAGCTTATAAGCTTAGCCAAGCACCCTCTTCACTGGTAAAAATTTTGTTTAACATTGCAATGTACTAAATGTTGTCATCACTGAAAAATATAAATTTATCGCTTATGGTATAATAATTTAAGGTATGTAATATTAAGTTAATGATACGTGTTACTACGTTATTAGAGCATGATATAAAATTGTTGGAAGGGATCAGACGCTAAATTCGTGTGTAAATGATACGTTTTGGATTACGAAGAGTTTTGTTTTAAAAAGAAATATGAAGAACTTGATGTACGAAGGGTTTTGTTTTAAAAAGAAATATTTTAGAGGTAGAATAGTAAATATTTCGGTCAAACCTAAAGTGCTTATAACTTTTGGCTTATTTTTGACTTATAAGCATTTAACTTGTAAGTACTTTTAATTTTATCAAACATGTAAATAAACCAAAAAGTGTTTATAAGCCAGTTTAACCAGCTTATAATCTTAGCCAAACGCCCTCTTCATTGTAAAAAAATTTGTTTAATATTTTTTTTTTTTAACTGTCAACTTATATTGATATTCGAAAAGTATACAATGTAATCCTATGGTAGTATTATGGACTCCTACTACTCATTTATATACAATTTCTACTATTCTCAACTCTAACTATTCCTATTCAGTTACAAATGCTAAGTGTTCATCTTCAAAACCAAATCTAAGGATAAAAGTTGAGCATTTGTAACTCATCCTTCCACCTCTTACATTTCCTATTCTTTGCATGTATTAAGATTGCTATCTCCTTACAACACTGATCTTCATCAAATCTCTTGTCTTCAAATCTGCTTAAATTACGACTTCTCCATAGCAATGCAACAGTGGTTACAAATGCTGTGGCAGTAATGGCTTGTTTCCAGTTTTTGCTTTTGACTTTGCTACAAATCCACTTCAATTCATCCTCCCAGCATCCAATGTTTCTAGTATGGCCCAACCATATACAAACTCTTCTCCATACTCTACTAGTAATGGCACATTCAAAGTATAGATGACTGATATCTTCAGCAAAGTATTGGCAAAATACACAGGCAGTTGGAACTTGAATTCCCATATACTGAAGCCTCTCTATAGTGGGAAGCTTCTGATGAGCTGCCAACCAAGTTATGAATTTATGTTTAGGAAGAGCAGTAGGGACAAGCATTATATTCTTCCATGTTACCTTAGGGAGCTGAGGCAATAGTGCAGTGTACATTTTATGAATATGAAACTTCCCAAGCTTACATACACTTTGCAGTCTGATCTTCAGATTGCCTTGAAGTTGAGCAGTCCCCATCACCGTTAAGCTACAACTCAGTATCTTCTTCACCACCCAAGAGGAATTGGATGGAACAGTAACTGCTTCAAGTGTTCTATTCTTGATATATTAAGCATGTACCCACCTAACCCATAGACAATATTTTTTTCTAGCCAAATCCCAAAGTAGTTTTACTATAGCAGCCTTATTCCATATATCCAGTCTCATTATATTTAAGCCACCAGCAGAGATAGGTTGACAAACCTTTTCCCAAGCCACAAGAGCCCTTCTTGAAACTGTTGCTTTCCCTGTCCATAAGTATGATCTGCACACAGCCTCTATAGCTTTTAAAACCTTCTTAGGAATGATAAACACCTGTGCCCAATAAGTTTGCATTCCAAAAACCACTGCCTTGATCAGTTGAACTCTTCCAGCATAGGAAAGTAACTTTGCTGACCAACAAGTAATTCTAGCTGTAATCTTTTCAATGAGTGGCAAGTAATGATGAATAGCTAATTTCTTAGAGTCCAGAGGAACTCCAAGATATTTGAATGGAAGCTGCCCTTCAATAAAGCCTAAAGCCTGAATAATTTCCTCCCTATTTTCCCTTGAAACACCAGCAAGATAGATAGCACTCTTGCTCACATTTGCCTGCAGACCAGAAGCTGCTGAAAATATAAGGAAAGTGTTGTGTAGAATCTAAATAGAAACCATGTCAGCCCTACAGAACATTAAGAGATCATCAGCAAAGCATACATGTGAAATATTATGTTTCCTGCATCTAGGATGGAAGTTAAAGTTTCCATCCTTGTGAAGTTGCTGAAGCAATCTGTTTAAATACTCCATGGCCAAGACAAACAGATAAGGAGACATAGGATCCCCTTGCCTTATACCTCTCTTAGCATTGAATGGCTTAGTAAGGCCACCATTCATTACTAGAGAATAAGAAGCAGAAGATACACAAGCCATTATCCATCCAGTGAACTTGGCAGGAAAGCCCAATGTAATAAGAATTTGCTTCAAGAATCTCCATTCTAAAGTATCATATGCCTTCCTTAGATCCACTTTAAGAACACATCTAGGTGAAACCCCTTTCCTAGTGTATCCTTTGAATATTTCATGACTCAGCAAAATATTATCCATAATGCTTCTTCCCTCAATGAAAGCAGATTGGGCAGGACCAATCAATTCTCCAATAATTCCCTTCATCCTTCTTGTAATAACTTTGGAAATGATCTTATACATTGTAGTACAACAAGCAATTGGCCTATAATCCTTTACAGTGATAGGAGTTTTAACCTTAGGCACCAATGCTATTGCAGTAGTATTAATCATGTTTGGCATCTTGCTTGTCTCAAAGAACTCCTTAGTAGCAGCAAACACATCATGCTTTACTATACTCCAGCTCTTAGTAAAGAATTCAATAGGAAAGCCAGCAACTCCAGGTGCCTTATCCCTAGGCATCTCTGTAACAGCTGCAGTAATTTCCTCCAAAGTAACTGGTTTGATAAGGTCATGTTGTTGGTCAATTGTGAGACATCTTCCTCCTTTCATTATGCTAGTATCCACACAAGGAATCTCAGTAGCATATTCACCCATTAATGATTGGAATACCCTTAAAAATTCCTGCTCCACTGCAATAGGCTCAGCTAACTTGATACCTGTGTCTGTATAGATGGATGTAATATTATTCTGACCTGTTCTTATCCTCCATTGTGCATGAAAATATCTGGTGTTTGCATCTCCACATTCAATCCATGTAGCTTTAGACTTCTCTGCCTCATTACTTGCTCCTCCACAGTGTTCCACTTTTCAAGCTCTTCAAGTAAACATCTTTCTTCATCAATCAGCTCCTGTGAAAGACAATTATTCTTCATTTGCATTTGAAGAATGTCAAGTCTCTCCCTTGTCATAGTAATCTGCAGCTTGTATTTGGCTAAGTATTCATTTAACCCTTTTAGATTCTGCTTTACTGCCTTCAACTTACTCCAGATTTGCTGCATATGTGAACCCTGATACTCCTTGTTCCACACTTTCTCAACAATATCTTGAAACTGCTCATGCTCCATAACATTGTTGTAAAGCCTGAAAGGTTTGGGATGTAATGGCTTATACACACCAAACTTAATCAAAATAGGAGAATGATCTGATATTAGAGGATTCATATAATCTGCTTCCAAATGCCCAAACTGCTGTAACCATTGATAGTTACCAAAAGCCCAGTCTATTTTGCTATAAACTCTTGAATCAGAGTCTTGTTTGTTAGTCCAAGTATAATGCCACCCTGTTGCTCTTACAGCAGTCAATTGCAAGTCATCAACCATGCCTTTAAAATCTCTTATTTCAGCTTCAGTAACTGGAGATCCTAGCCTATCTTCAGAGCTTAGAATACAGTTGAAATCACCACTAATAAGCCATGCATCTTGCTGATTTATAGGAATTCTTCTCAGGTCTCTCCACAATTGTTCCCTAAGGACTGCAGTATTAAATGCATAGACAACAGTAAACTGAATTTTTATTACACTCCTTGTATCCTCAATAAGACAGTGAATAAATTGGTCTGATATTGTTGTTATGTGAACCTGTATGTGAGCCCTCCATAATAGCCATATTCTTCCATTGATAGCCCTAGCATAATTGCATTGCCATTTCCAACCTTTTGCAATTCTATCAAAGATCTTTTTAGATTTATGCTCCTTAACCCTAGTTTCAAGTATACCAATTACATCTACTTTATTATCAGTAAGGAATTGCTTCAACTCCTTCTATTTAGGAGACTGACTAAGTCCCCTTATATTCCAAGTAACCACTATCATGGATTAGCATCAGCTAGAATGTAAGAGGGTCATGGATCAAATTGTTGCCCTCCATTCTTTACTTCCATAGCTGCTTTGCCTCTATCCCCTGCAACATCCACCTGCTCACCACTTTTAGTAGTGATATCTGTCAATTGCTTTTCATTTGTCTGCTATTCATGATGCTGCATACTTTCTATCCCCTGCAACATACTACCTTGCTCCTTTGCCTTAGCACTTTGTACTTCAATTGGCACACTTGCCTCCTGTTCAATTCCCTGATCTGCTGGCTTTGGAACTGCTTCAGTTGGCACATGCTTCTTAACAATCCATTCCTTCTTTTTCTGTTTTCCTTGCTTCTTATCTCCATCATTTACTTTTCTGATGTTCTCAGGTTCCTCCTTGTGTTTTGTTGAGTTATCAGAAGAGTACCAACACTCAATTTCCTTATGACCAAACTTAAGACAATGATTACAAAAGGTAGGTTTCCAATCATACTCCACAGTTTGAATTTTAGGGCCATAAGGAGTTTCAAGTTCCAATTCATCTGGAATATCATAAGCAGCATCAACTTCAACAAGTACTCTAGCAAAGGAAATTTTATCATAGTGAGCAGTATACTTGTCAGTATACAATGGTTTCCCAATCGCACTTGCCAGCTTACTTAATACTTCTACAGACCAATATCCCACAGGTAATCCTGGGAATCGGATCCATATAGGAACTGTGCTTAGAATGCTTGCCTGAAAACTGAAATCCACCTCCCATGGTCTTAACACCATAGGCCTACCTCTAAATTTGTAGGGACCATATTGCATGACTGCATCTCTATCTTCAAAACTATTGAATCTGAATATACAATATCCTTCAAAATGAACAAGAATTTCTGGTTTGGAAACAAAATTCCAAACATGCATGACAAAATTCTCCATGTTTTGTTCATTAGGTCGATCTCCAATTACAAATCCAATCAAAGCATTTTGCCAATACTCTAATTGCGATTCCAAATCTTCTTCACATATATTCACAACTTTTTTCCCATCGCGCAAAGTAGGAGGAACAAAGGAGAGAGTCTTACCCTTCTGCATACTGTTGCCTTTGACTACCTCTGCAATAGTTGGTTTTGGTTTTACTGGTTCAATTACTTCAACAGGTACAGGTACTGGTTGATCCAATACTGCTGAAAATTGTAATCTCCTTGTAGTTGCTTCAATCGCCACTTCATTACCCTTCGATCTAGTCTTCTCTTCATCTGCATGCAAATTTTCCTTCGATTGGTACTTTTGAGGAAGGAAATTTCCAAATGTCAATGGTTCAAGTGTTGTAGTAACTCCATGCACAGGTGTAACAAGCTTGGGAGGAACAGCAGCAGTCGTCGGAGCACCATTCCGTCTCTTTCTGGCCATTTCCAGCGACAATTTCGCCTTGCTATTGTGCGCCAGAATTGAGCACTGTTCTATTGGCTGCTAACGTGCGCCGAGAGCCTCATCCGTCAATTTAATATTGCAATAAACCAAATGTTGTAATCACTGAAAATATAAATTTATCGCTTATGGTATAATAATTTTAAGCGTGTAATTTTAAGTTAATACGTGTTACTACATTATTAGTGCATGATATAAAATTGCTGGAAGTGATCAGATGCCAAATACGTGTGTAAATGATACGTTTTGATTTACGAAGAGTTTTGTTTTAAAAAGAAATATGAAGAACTTGAAGTACGAAGAGTTCTGTTTTAGAAAGAAATATTTTAGAGGTAGAATAGAAAATATTTCGGTCAAACCTATAGTGCTTATAGCTTTTGGCTTATTTTTGGCTTATAAGCACTTAACTTGTAAGTACTTTTAATTTTATCAAACATGTAAGTAAGCCAAAAAATATTTATAAGCCAGTTTAACCAGCTTATAAGCTAAGCCAAACACCCTCTTCATTGTAAAAAAAATTGATTAACATTGCAATGTACCAAATGTTGTCATCACTGAAACTATAAATTTATTGCTTATGGTATAATAGTATTAAGTAGGTATTTTTAAGTTAATGATACGTGTTACTACATTATTAGTGAATTATATTAAATTGCTGGAAGTGATCAGACACCAAATACCTGTATAAATGAGACGTTTTGGATTACGAAGAGCTTTGTTTTAAAAAGAAATATGAAGAACTTGATGTAGGAAGAGTTTCGTTTTAAAAGAAATATTTTAGACGCAGGATAGTAAATATTTCGGTCAAACCTAAAGTGCTTATAGCTTTGGCTTGTTTTTGGCTTATATGCACTTAACTTGTAAGTACTTTTAATTTTATCAAACATGCAAATAAACCAAAAAGTGTTTATAAGCCAGTTTAACCATCTTATAAGCTTAGCCAAACACCTTCTTCATTGTAATAAATTTTGTTTATCATTGCAATGTACAAAATGTTGTCATCACAGAAAATATAAATTTATCGCTTGTGGTATAATAATTTTAAGAATGTAATTTTAAGTTAATGATACGCGTTACTTCATTTTTAGTGCATGATATAAAATTGCATGAAGTGATCAGACGCAACATACGTGTGTAAATGATACGTTTTTGATTACCAAGAATTTTCTTTCAAAAAAAAAATATAAAAAACTTGATGTACGAAGAGTTTTGTTTTAAAAAGAAATATTGTAGAGGTAGAATAGTAAATATTTCGGTCAAACCTAAAGTGCTTATAGCTTTGGCTTGTTTTTGGCTTATAAGCACTTAACTTGTAAGTACTTTTAATTTTATCAAACATGCAAATAAGCCAAAAAGTGTTTATAAGCCAATTTAACCATCTTATAAGCTTCGCCAAACACCTTCTTCATTGTAATAAATTTTCTTTAACATTGCAATGTACCAAGTGTTGTCATCACTGAAAATCTAAATTTATCGCTTGTGGTATAATAATTTTAAGAATGTAATTTTAAGTTAATGATACGTGTTACTTCATTTTTAGTGCATGACATAAAATTGTATGAAGTGATTAGACGCCACATACGTGTGTAAATGATACGTTTTTTATTACGAAGAATTTTCTTTCAAAAAGAAATTTAAAAAACATGATGTACGAAGAGTTTTGTTTTAAAAAGAAATATTTTCGAGGTAGAATAGTAAATATTTCGGTCAAACCTGAAGTACTTATTGTTTTTGCCTTATTTTTGGCTTATAAGCATTTAAGTACTTTTAATTTTATCAAACATGTAAATAAGCCAAAAAGAATTTATAAGCCAGTTTAACCAGCTTATAAGCTTAGCCAAGCACCCTCTTCATTGTAAAAAATTTTGTTTAACATTGCAATGTACTAAATGTTGTCATCACTGAAAAATATAAATTAATCGCTTATGGTATAAAAATTTTAAGTATGTAATATTAAGTTAATGATACGTGTTACTACATTATTAGTGCATGATATAAAATTGTTGGAAGGGATCAGACGCCAAATTCGTGTGTAAATGATACGTTTTGGATTTCGAAGAGTTTTGTTTTAAAAAGAAATATGAAGAACTTGATGTACGAAGGGTTTTGTTTTAAAAAGACATATTTTAGAGGTAGAATAGTAAATATTTCGGTCAAACCTAAAGTGCTTATAACTTTTGGCTTATTTTTTACTTATAAGCATTTAACTTCTAAGTACATTTAATTTTATCAAACATGTAAATAAACCAAAAATGGTTTATAAGCCAGTTTAACCAGCTTATAAGCTTAGCCAAACACCCTCTTTATTGTAAAAAAATTTGATTAATATTGCAATAAACCAAATGTTGTAATCACTGTAAATATAAATTTATCGCTTATGGTATAATAATTTTAAGCGTGTAATTTTAAGTTAATACGTATTAATACATTATTAGTGCAGGAAATAAAATTGCTGGAAGTGATCAGACGCCAAATACGTGTGTAAATGATACGTTTTGATTTACGAAGAGTTTTGTTTTAAAAAGAAATATGAAGAACTTGAAGTACGAAGAGTTCTGTTTTAGAAAGAAATATTTTAGAGGTAGAAAAATATTTCGGTCAAACCTAAAGTGCTTATAGCTTTTGGCTTATTTTTGGCTTATAAGCACTTAACTTGTAAGTACTTCTAATTTTATAAAACATGTAAGTAAGCCAAAAAATATTTATAAGCCAGTTTATCCATCTTATAAGCTAAGCCAAACACCCTCTTCATTGTAAAAAAATTTGATTAACATTGCAATGTACCAAATGTTGTCGTCACTGAAACTATTAATTTATCGCTTATGGTATAATAGTTTTAAGTAGGTAATCTTAAGTTATTGATATGTGTTACTACATTATTGGTGAATTATATAAAAATGCTGGAAGTGATCAGACGCCAAATACCTGTGTAAATGATACGTTTTCGATTACGAAGGGCTTTGTTTTAAAAAGAAATATGAAGAACTTGATGTAGGAAGAGTTCGTTTTAAAAAGAAATATTTTAGACGCAGGATAGTGAATATTTCGGTCAAACCTAATGTTCTTATAGCTTTGGCTTGTTTTTGGCTTATAAGCACTTAACTTGTAAGTACTTTTAATTTTATCAAACATGCAAATAAGCTAAAAAGTGTTTATAAGCCAGTTTAACCATCTTATAAGCTTAGCCAAACACCTTCTTCATTGTATTAAATTTTGTTTAACATTGCAATATACCAAATGTTGTCATCACTGAAAATATAAATTTATCGCTTGTGGTATAATAATTTTAAGAATGTAACTTTAAGTTAATGATACGTGTTACTTCATTTTAAGTGCATGATATAAAATTGCATGAAGTGATCAGACGCCACATACGTGTGTAATTGATACGTTTTTGATTACCAAGAATTTTCTTTCAAAAAGAAATATAAAAAACTTGATGTACGAAGAGTTTTGTTTTAAAAAGAAATATTTTAGAGGTAGAATAGTAAATATTTCGGTCAAACCTAAAGTGCTTATAGCTTTTGGCTTATTTTTGGCTTATAAGCACTTAACTTGTAAGTACTTTAAATTTTATCAAACATGTAAATAAATCAAAAAGTGTTTATAAGCCAGTTTAACCAGCTTATAAGCTTAGCCATACACCCTCTTCATTGTAAAAAAATTTGTTTAATAGTGCAATAAACCAAATGTTGTAATCACTGAAAATATAAATTTATCGCTTATGGTATAATAATTTTATGCGTGTAATTTTAAGTTAATACATGTTACTACATTATTAGTGCATGATATAAAATTGCTGGAAGTGATCAGACGCCAAATACATGTGTAAATGATACGTTTTGATTTACGAAGAGTTTTGTTTTAAAAAGAAATATGAAGAATTTGAAGTACGAAGAGTTCTATTTTAGAAAGAAATATTTTAGAGGTAGAATAGAAAATATTTTGGTCAAACCTAAAGTGCTTATAGCTTTTGGCTTATTTTTGGCTTATAAGCACTTAACTTGTAAGTACTTTTAATTTTATCAAACATGTAAGTAAGCCAAAAAATATTTATAAGCTAGTTTAACCAGCTTATAAGCTAAGCCAAACACCCTCTTCATTGTAAAAAAATTTGATTAACATTTCAATGTACCAAATGTTGTCATCACTGAAACTATAAATTTATCGCTTACGGTATAATAGTTTTAAGTAGGTAATTTTAAGTTATTGATACGTGTTACTACATTATTAGTGAATTATATAAAATTGCTGGAAGTGATCGGACGCAAAATACCTGTGTAAATGATACGTTTTGGATTACGAAGAGCTTTGTTTAAAAAAAAATATGAAGAACTTGATGTAGGAAGAGTTTCGTTTTAAAAAGAAATATTTTAGACGCAGGATAGTAAATATTTCGGTCAAACCTAAAGTGCTTATAGCTTTGCATTGTTTTTGGCTTATAAGCACTTAACTTGTAAGTACTTTTAATTTTATCAAACATGCAAATAAGCCAAAAAGTGTTTATAAGCCAGTTTAACCCTCTTATAAGCTTAGCCAAACACCTTCTTCATTGTAATAAATTTTGTTTAACATTGCAACGTACCAAATGTTGTCATCACTGAAAATATAAAATTATCGCTTGTGGTATAATAATTTTAAGCATGTAATTTTAAGTTAATGATACGTGTTACTTCATTTTTAGTGCATGATATAAAATTGCATGAAGTGATCAGACGCCACATACGTGTGTAAATGACACGTTTTTGATTACGAAGAATTTTCTTTCAAAAAGAAATATAAAAAACTTGATGTACGAAGAGTTTTGTTTTAGAAAGAAATATTTTAGAGGTAGAATAGTAAATATTTCGGTCAAACCTAAAGTGCTTATAGCTTTTGGCTTATTTTTGGCTTATAAGCACTTAACTTGTAAGTACTTTTAATTTTATCAAACATGTAAGTAAGCCAAAAAATATTTATAAGCTAGTTTAACCAGCTTATAAGCTAAGCCAAACACCCTCTTCATTGTAAAAAAATTTGATTAACATTGCAATGTACCAAATGTTGTCATCACTGAAACTATAAATTTATCGCTTACGGTATAATAGTTTTAAGTAGGTAATTTTAAGTTATTGATACGTGTTACTACATTATTAGTGAATTATATAAAATTGCTGGAAGTGATCAGACGCAAAATACCTGTGTAAATGATACGTTTTGGATTACGAAGAGCTTTGTTTAAAAAAAAATACGAAGAACTTGATGTAGGAAGAGTTTCGTTTTAAAAAGAAATATTTTAGACGCAGGATAGTAAATATTTCGGTCAAACCTAAAGTGCTTATAGCTTTGCATTGTTTTTGGCTTATAAGCACTTAACTTGTAAGTACTTTTAATTTTATCAAACATGCAAATAAGCCAAAAAGTGTTTATAAGCCAGTTTAACCCTCTTATAAGCTTAGCCAAACACCTTCTTCATTGTAATAAATTTTGTTTAACATTGCAATGTACCAAATGTTGTCATCACTGAAAATATAAATTTATCGCTTGTGGTATAATAATTTTAAGCATGTAATTTTATGTTAATGATACGTGTTACTTCATTTTTAGTGCATGATATAAAATTGCATGAAGTGATCAGACGCCACATACGTGTGTAAATGATACGTTTTTGATTACGAAGAATTTTCTTTCAAATAGAAATATAAAAAACTTGATGTACGAAGAGTTTTGTTTTAGAAAGAAATATTTTAGAGGTAGAATAGTAAATATTTCGGTCAAACCTAAAGTGCTTATAGCTTTTGGCTTATTTTTGGCTTATAAGCACTTAACTTGTAAGTACTTTTAATTTTATCAAACATGTAAGTAAGCCAAAAAATATTTATAAGCCAGTTTAACCAGCTTATAAGCTAAGCCAAACACCCTCTTCATTGTAAAAAAATTTGATTAGCATTACAATGTACCAAATGTTGTCATCACTGAAACTATAAATTTATAGCTTATGGTATAATAATTTTAAGAATGTAATTTCAAGTTAATGATACGTGTTACTTAATTTTTAGTGCATGATATAAAATTGTACGAAGTTATTAGACGCGACATACGTGTGTAAATGATACGTTTTTTATTACGAAGAGTTTTCTTTCAAAAAGAAATATAAAAAACTTGATGTACGAAGAGTTTTGTTTTAAAAAGAAATATTTTAGAGGTAGAATAGTAAATATTTCGGTCAATCCAAAAGTGCTTATAGCTTTTGGTTTGTTTTTGTCTTATATGCATTGAACTTGTAAGTACTTTTAATTTTATCAAACATGTAAATAAGCCAAAAAGAGTTTATAAGCCAGCTTAACCAGCTTATAAGCTTAGCCAAACACCCTCTTCATTGTAAAAAAATTTGTTTAACACTGCAATGTACTAAATGTTGTCATCACTAAAAATATAAATTTATCGCTTATGGTATAATAATTTTAAGTATGTAATTTTAAGTTAATGATACGTATTACTATATTATTAGTGCATGATATAAAATTGTTGGAAGGGATCAGACGCCAAATACGTGTGTAAATGATACGTTTTGGATTACGAAGAGTTTTGGTTTAAAAACCAAAATATGAAGAACTTGATGTACGAAGGGTTTTGTTTTAAAAAGAAGTATTTTAGAGGTGTAATAGTAAATATTTCGGTCAAACCTAAAGTGCTTATAGCTTTTGGCTTATTTTTGGCTTATAAGCATTTAACTTGTAAGTACTTTTAATTTTATCAAACATGTAAGTTAGCCAAAAAATTTTTATAAGCCAGTTTAACCAGCTTATAAGCTAAGCCAAACACCCTCTTCATTGTAAAAAAATTTGATTAGCATTACAATGTACCAAATGTTGTCATCACTGAAACTATAAATTTATAGCTTATGGTATAATAATTTTAAGAATGTAATTTCAAGTTAATGATACGTGTTACTTAATTTTTAGTGCATGATATAAAATTGTACGAAGTTATTAGACGCGACATACGTGTGTAAATGATACGTTGTTTATTACGAAGAGTTTTCTTTCAAAAAGAAATATAAAAAACTTGATGTACGAAGAGTTTTGTTTTAAAAAGAAATATTTTAGAGGTAGAATAGTAAATATTTCGGTCAATCCAAAAGTGCTTATAGCTTTTGGTTTGTTTTTGTCTTATATGCATTGAACTTGTAAGTACTTTTAATTTTATCAAACATGTAAATAAGCCAAAAAGAGTTTATAAGCCAGCTTAACCAGCTTATAAGCTTAGCCAAACACCCTCTTCATTGTAAAAAAATTTGTTTAACACTGCAATGTACTAAATGTTGTCATCACTAAAAATATAAATTTATCGCTTATGGTATAATAATTTTAAGTATGTAATTTTAAGTTAATGATACGTATTACTATATTATTAGTGCATGATATAAAATTGTTGGAAGGGATCAGACGCCAAATACGTGTGTAAATGATACGTTTTGGATTACGAAGAGTTTTGGTTTAAAAACCAAAATATGAAGAACTTGATGTACGAAGGGTTTTGTTTTAAAAAGAAGTATTTTAGAGGTGGAATAGTAAATATTTCGGTCAAACCTAAAGTGCTTATAGCTTTTGGCTTATTTTTGGCTTATAAGCATTTAACTTGTAAGTACTTTTAATTTTATCAAACATATAAATAAGCGCAAAAAAAGTTTACAAGCCAGTTTAACCGGCTTATAAACTTAGCCAAACACCCTCTTCATTGTAAAAAATTTGTTTAACATTGCAATGTACTAAATGTTGTCATCACTGAAAATATAAATTTATCGCTTATGGTATAATAATTTTAAGTATATACTTTTAAGTTAATGATACGTGTTACTACATTATTGGTGCATGATATAAAATATTTAGAAGGGATCAGACGCCAAATACGTGTGTAAATGATACGTTTTGGATTACGAAGAGTTTTGGTTTAAAAAGAAATATGAAGAACTTGATGTACGAAGGGTTTTGTTTTAAAAAGAAATATTTTAGAGGTATAATAGTAAAGATTTCGATCAAACCTAAAGTGCTTATAGCTTTTGGCTTATAAGCATTTAACTTGTAAGTTCTTTTAATTTTATCAAACATGTAAATAAGCCAAAAAGTGTTTATAAGCCACTTTAACCAGCTTATAAGCTTAGCCAAACACCCTCTTTATTGTAAAATCTTTTGTTTAATATTGCAATAAACCAAATGTTTTCATCACTGAAAATATAAATTTATCGCTTATGGTATAATAATTTTAAGCATGTAATTTTAAGTTAATGATACGTGTTACTACATTATTAGGGCATGATATAAAAATGCTGGAAGTGATCAGACGCCAAATACGTGTGTTAATGATACGTTTTGGATTAAGTTTTGGTGCGTAAAAATTCATCCTTGAAAATGGAGTGCGTTAAAGGCACTAAAGATGCAGCGGCGTATAATTTTTGTACGCAGTGTTAATGTTAGAAAAAGTCAACAAATAAATATATTATTATAATAATAAGCGATGTCATTTTTTATATTTATATCAAATATTATTAGTTTTCTTATTATTTATATATAAATATATATATTTACGAAAAAAAGTAACTTAGCGATATCACGTAACACCGATTAAGATAAGGTGCCTCGTTCATTTTATGTTATCCCAATATTGTGCAAATCATAAGGTGCACCATATTTCTGAATACTGTTTAAATTGCAACTGTTTTTGCTTTACTTGATTCGGCCAACTTTCCTATAATTCATTTGCGACAGACTAAAATAATGTCTTTCTGTGGAGGATATGAGAGGAGGAATAAGGTAATGTAAAAAGGCAGAAGGGTGACAGATAACACATACACAACCTATAAGATTTCTATCTTATGCAAATTTCCATTTTCTTTGGTAAGAAAATCAACTTAGTTATAGCATGATAAAATTGAGAACCGTTCTAAAAGAAAATGTTTTGTTATACCTCACAATAGAGTTAAATTAGCGTTTTTTTACTTCTCGTAAAAGGATGTTACTATTGAAGTGTGTGACCATCTCATCTAAAATCTTAAATATGATCATACACTTCAACATCGTATCAGAGCAGGTAGAGGTCATAAGTTTGAATCTCACCGACACCTAATATCAAAAATAATTTTACGTATTTGGCTCATCAAAGAGAATCAAGCTTGCACGTGAGGGAGCGTATTGAAGACATGATTAATAAATAAAAGTGTACCCGAGAAAAACCGATATTGAAAAACCCGAATTTATTGGTTTGGTTTGGTCTTTAGATTTAATAACCCGACACAATTGGTTTAGTTTGGTAATTGCAAAATCCGAACAAACCCGGTCTATGTACACCCCTAGCAGTCACCTTCACTGGCATTCTCCTAATAATCTCATACGCCTGATGCAATCTTCCCGCCCTACTCAATACATCTACCAAACAAGCATAGTGATCACTGCTTGCTTCAACACCATATCGATCTCTCATACGAGCAAAGTACATTTGTGCTTCATCAGCTAATCCAGCATGACTACAAGCTTTCAATACCCCAAGGAAAGTTATCCCATCGGGCCTTACAGTGGCCATTTCCATTTCCGTAAATACTTCAAATGCTTTTCTCGCTTGCCCCTGAAGCGCGTACGCTGAGATTAAACTACTCCAAGCAACAACATCCCTAATCCTCATACTGACAAACACATGATGAGCTTTGTCAAGATACCCACAACACCCATAAGCTTCAATTAATCCGCTCCTCAATTGGGGGTCCGGATCAATGTCACACCTTATTGAATACCCATGAATCTGTTTGATCAAATTCACATCCGCTATACCAATACATGCACGTAACAATGCAAGAAACGTTATCAAATCCGGTCTCAGACCCATTCTTTCCATTTTTCTATGACACAAAATGGCCTTAGGAAACCCGTTTTCTTTTTCCGCCAACGCTGGAATAATCGCGTTAAACGTGGAAGAATTAGGCGCCACATCCATTGCTCGAAACAGTTCTAAGGCACTATCAACATCATCAAAATGTGCGTAAAGCGAAACCATCGAGTTCCAAACGACTACATTTCTCTCAGAAGATTCATCGAACAGTCGGCGTGCGGACGCAAGTGAGACACACTTGCCATACATGTCGACTAAACCACAAGCAACAAAGGGATTGGAGGTAAAAGATGCTTTGTATGTGTGAGCGTGAATGGTGGTGCCGAGCTGAGAGAAGTTAAGGGCGGCGCATGACTTAAGAACAAGAGGAAATACGAAGTGGTCGAGCGAAAGGGAGAGTGTAGAGTGAATTTGGTGGAAAAGAGAAAGAGCTTGTTCATGTCGGGCTTGATTAACGTGGGAGGTTAAGAGCTTTGTGTAAGAGAGCAAGCGTAGGAAGTTTGAAGAATAAGTGCTCATTGCTTTGTAGCTTTTGCCACCCAACTTTGATTATACATATACCTTTGGAATTCAGGGATGGATAATGTACGTTAATGATTTGTTAAACTTTAATCTAACTTTCGACACGGAGTAAGTATTTATGCATAATTTTTTTTTAAATTATGAAAAATAGTAAATATGAACCTATAACTATAAAAATATAATAAATTTAATATTAAACTCTCAAAAGTTGAACCCATATAGTTTAAATCTACGTTGAACATAGTTTTTCTCTAAAAAGCTTGAGCATATTATACTTACCCGTCCAAACCAAAAATACTGAAATCATCTCATTATATTGAGTGGCGGGCAGAATTCTTTGCAAACAACTTAAATACGTAACAGAATACTGTAAGTGACAGGGTTACTTTGCTTCCACGAATTATCCGCTACGAAGCATCGCCATTCAAAAAATATCCCCACGTTCTCATAGGGCCTGGGAAAGGGCCGCACCTCACGAGGTGTGATGTAGGCAATCCACTCTAATGAAATGTATTAGGAGTTGATTCCACGACTCAAATTTATAACTTATAGGTCACACCAAAACAATTCTACTTTCCCTTCATTTGAATAAGTGAATTCGATAGGTTCAACCCTCTTGATGTTTGAGACAGTTGGATATGGAAGGCCAATAGCAGATTGAGTTGGAATTGTTTGAGTAGAGGAAGAAGAGGGAAAGTCATGGTAGATCGTTTAAATGCTCGGACACCAAAATAAGAAGATAAATTTTTATGATTGGCCAATTTATGATTGGCCATTGCATTTGCTTGTTTTTAAAAGTAAGGTGTACATGAAACTAGAATATAAAATAAGAGTATAATTATAAGTGCAACATATTTAAGTACAATCGAATTACAAATAAGTATAAAGTTTCTAACTAGAAGCTTTAGAGATATAATAAATGTTAATGAACCGTTTTAGTGATAAAGTAACGGATATTGGAGATAATGCTGTCAACTAACCAGTAGCTTCAATATCCACATGTAAATCAAGCTTGCTATATTCGTACTTTTGGCATCAAATGGAAATAATCAATTAATAAAAGATACGAGGGCAAGAACATATTCTATTAGTAAATTGTATTTGTATAATAGTTTCAGAGAAAATAAAATAGCATAAATAGAAAAGAAAAATAAAAATAGAATTTAATCCGAGCTTACTGAATTTACAGTGTTTTCTTAAGGAATTTAGGCCTTGTTTGTTTGCGGTTAATGAATGTCTGAATCTTAATCATTCAGACCTCGGACATTAAGTGCATTTGTTTTTAAAGTATGAATCTTAATTATTCAGATCTTAATCAATTAAGTGTGTATTTTTACTTTACAACCACCTAATGAGTCTGAATAGGTCTATATGATTAAGATCTATAACTTAGACTTAATTTTATTAAGATGCTATTACATATTTATTATTAACTGACGCTATCACCTACCATTATCAACTATCACCATACCACCATATTCGACCACCACCACCCCCACCCCACCTCCATCCTCAATCATAGCCTCCACTATTATCGACCATCACCACCCACTATCCTCACCACTCCGACCACCATATATCATTTTTACCCACAATAAACACTCATCCACTTCAACTACCACAACCACCCTATCACCATCAACAACCACAGTCGGCACTGCCCACTATTATAACCTACCACCACCCACCAGCCACTTTCCCCAGTCACAACTACGACCACCACCCACCACTATCCTCCGCAATCATATTCTCCACTATTATCAATCACTACTAGTTACTAGCATGAACCACATCATCAACCAAAACTACCATCAACCAAAACTACCATCAACCGCTACTTCTAGTCGGCATTCACCCGTTAACCATCACTACCAACAACTATCATCTTTAAAAAAACACTATATATTTTGTTGATAGATTATTAGATTAGTCAGTATTTCATTTGAATTTTATGTTTATTACTTTTCAAATAAAGATAAATTTTATATATTCAGACGTTAAAAATCAAAAAGTCTTAATTATTTCTATTCAGATCTTAATACTCGTCTTAATATATTCAGATGTGTATTCAAATTCGAAATCTTAATCTTAATACATATCTTCATATTCGAGTACGTATTCAGATTCAGACGTCTTAATCTTAAAAAAATATATGAGGCCTTAATCCCCTCCTAGTACCCAAGGGTTATGGATTATTTCCTCACGGGATAGAACGAATTACACACTTGTGTAGTAGTACTTCAAACTCAGTGTTTCAGTGAACACAAAGTTCAGTAGCAAATTACACTTACTATTGCTTTAGTTGAAGTTAAAACAATACATAAGAAGGAAGAGAAACTAAGAAAATCGTATGGAAATTCTGAAAGAATAGACTTGTATTTGTAGCCAATTTTGGGCTGAAATTTGAAGAAGAGAAACTCTTCAGAATGGTTATTTATACAAAATGGCCACAACATAAATGCCATAACATAAATGGCTATTTACTAAACAATAAAGAAGGAAAGTTGAAGAAGGTAGTTTAATTTTGAGTAATACAACTGAAAACGGAAAACTAATTGGATTTAATATTAATATTTTACTATTAACAAACAAATTTGATCCAAAAATTGATCAATCAATCAATCATTTGACCAAATCCAAATCTAAATCCAAATCCAAATCCAAAGCCGAGGCGAGCAAGGATGATGACGACAACGCAATACTTGCCTTCTTCTCAAATATTTAAGAGCTAGAAGAATAGCAATTGCTTATATACCCATAAAACATCTCTTCCTCTTCCATGGGAGAATGTTCCTTTGCCGGGGGGGTGGGGGGAGGGGGGGAAGGGACGGGGGCTTCAAATACCACTTAAAATTTTTATTTCTCATTCACCATCTTTTAAGCATTTAATATACTTAAAACCCCAACAATCCCCCACATGAATGAGAATGGCCATATCACGGAAATATGCACGAAAAACCATGTGATTTTCAAGAAAGAATTAATTACATCTGGATAAGTAGGTTTCCCTTTGAACTTTCCGTAGTGAACTTATGTCGGATATACTGGGTCAATCGGTAGATTTTATATCTTTGAACGTCATACTTTGGTGTATACCTAGACAATCATAAGTCACACAACTAATCCTTAACCGTCTTTGTTTCTCATAATTGTGTTCTTTTCAGCCATAAACATCGTCAGATTTCAAAAATACGTACAAACTGGCCTTACAAAGTTCTCCTTGAAGCGGCTAACACTTCACACTTACATAGGTGATTCCTAAACTTCTTATCCCGTAGATACACTATTTGATGTACCCCGTATCAGATTTAGAAATTATTAAAAATCTTTAATGTTTTATCCTTGGTACTGAACATTGTCTTATTACGAGAATGGACCAAAAGTTTAGTAAACAATGTTGAAATGTCATTAATGACTTTGTTTGATCTTCTTGAACCTAGATCTTGGGATCTCTAGTCTTTTAGGTTGAGTTATCACTACTATGACTTGTTCTCGACCGTAGTTACATTTCCCTTGATGATTTCTCAACAACCTCTCAATTTATCCTTTTGTAATTGTAACCGATACATTAGCACTTCACTTTACATAGTCAATCATGATAATTCCTCTATAGAGTAATTGCCTAACAATTTTATGTCTTCATCGTATATGCCGAGATTTACCATTATACATAACACTCCCAGCTCTTCCAATTTTCAATTGACCTTCACAATAAATGCATATTGGTGCCAACATTTTGGGCCAAAATGGAATGTCTTCCAAAAAATTTTGGAGTCATTCAGCTTCTTCAATCAGCTTTATCTAATCATGAACTCAGCCTCCGTTGTAGAGCAGGCAATACAAGTTTGTATGGACGACTTCCAAGATACCCCTCCTCCACCAATAGTGAATACATATCCATTTGTGGACTTCGAATCAGCTAAACCGGTGATCAAATTTTCATCATAGTATCCCTCAATCACCGTAGTATATTTACTGTAGTGCAAAGTAAAGCCCTGGGTAAGTTTTAAATATCTCAAAACTCGTTTCATTCCCATTCAATAAGATTGGCCTAGATTGCTCGTATATCGACTCAATTTACTTATAGCACAAGTTATATTTGGTCATGTATAATTCATGATTTACATTAAACTTCCCAACACACGAGCATAATCCAATTGTGATATTCTTTGGCCTTTGTTCTTTGCTAATGCAAGATGCACGTCAATTGGAGTCTTTGAAACTTTAAACCCTAAGTGCTTGAATTTTTCAAGTACTGTCTTAAGATAATAAGATTGTGATAATGCCACACCTTGAGGAGTCTTATGGATCTTAAATCCCAGAACAAAATCAACAACTCTCAAGTCCTTCAAACTTGCTAGTTAGCATACGTTTAATAACATTTATGTTGGCAATGTCATTACTCATTATCAGTATATCGTCTACATATAAGCAAATAATGACTATGTTATTTGGAAAATTTTTAATGTACACATATTTATCATATTCATTTATCTGAAAACCATTTGACAACATTATTTGGTCAAATTTCGCATGCCATTATTTGGGTGTTTGTTTTAGTCCGTAAAGGGACTTAACAAGTCTACATACCTTCTTTTCTTTACTTGGAACCACAAACCCTTCAAGTTGTTCCATGTAGTTTTTTTCCTCCAACTCTCCACTTAAGAAGACCGTCTTAACATCTATTTGATGAATTTCAAGACCATAAACTGCATCTAACGCTACTAATGTTCGTATGGACGTAATTATTGTAGATGGAGAGTATGTATAAAAATAGTCAAGACCTTCTCGTCGTCTATACCCTTTGACCAAAAGTTTTGCCTTATATTTGTCAATAATGCCATCATCTTTCATTTTTCTCTTAAATATCCATTTAGAACCCAACGGTTTATTTTCAGTAGGAAGATCAACTAATTCCCATGTATAGTCTTTCAATATGGATTCTATTTTACTATTGGCTACCTCTTTCCAAAACAATGATTCCAAAGAAAACATATCTTCTTTTAATGTTTGAGGCTCATTCTCCAATTAGAAAGTCATAAAATCTGGTCCAAATGAAGTAGGCGTTCTTTGGCGTTCACTACGTCTTGGATCCTCCTGATTAAATGTACTTTCTTTTATTTCTTCTCGAGGTCATTTAGATCATTCACCAATCGAATCACATTCCTATATGTACCGATATATATTTTCAAAGAACTCAGCATTATCTGATTCTATAACCACATTATTAATGTCGGAATTTTCTAGTTTATGAACCAGAAATCGATATGCTTTACTATTGTTCGTTTATCCTATTAAAACAAAATCAATGATTTTCGGTCCTATTTCATCCTTTTGGGTTTAGGAACTTACATTTTATCCAAATGCCCCCACATCATAAAATAATTCAAGTTGGACTTCATTCCTTTCTATTTTTCATAAGCAATGGATTGTTTTTGCTATGGGGTACTCGGTTTAGTATTCAGTTAGCCGTAAGAATAGCTTCTCCTGTGACGACCCGACCAGTCGTCTCATGAGTTACCACTCCATTTCCCCTATTTCTGCTTCTCTATTTTCCGTTATTCGTATTTTGTGGTATCAGGTTTTTTGGATCGAATCCGAAATGATTTTGGTTAGGTTTGAGACACTTAGTCTCTTTTAAGAAAGTTTAAGTTGGAAAACTCAACGGGATGTTGACTCATATGTTATATGTATCGGATGGGAGTTCTGATGGTTTGGTTAGCCTCGGGAGGTCAATTGTAACTTTGGAGCGTGATCAGAATGAGTTTTGGAGGTCCGGAGTAGATTTAGGCTTGAATTGGCCAAGTTGATATTTTGGCGATTTGAGGTTGATAGGCGAGATTTTGATCTAGGGGTTGGAATGGAATTTCGAGAGTTGCAGTAGCTTGTCATTTGGGATGTGTGTGCAAAATTTCAGGTCATTCAGATGAGGTTTGGTTTGGGTTTTTTTATCAAAAGCAGAGTTTGGAAGATTTTTATAAACTTAGGCTTCAATCCGATGTGTTTGGGTTGATTTGATGTTGTTTGTGGTGTTTCGATGATTGGAAAAATTTTGAATAAAGTTTCAGGATGTGTTGGTGCCTTTGGTTGCGGTCCTGGGGGGCCTCAAGTGAGTTTCGAGTGGTCATTCAGATCATTTGGAGTTGGAAAAATTGCAAAATTGCAAATTCAGCTGTGCAGGATATTTGCCCTTCGCAATCGCATAGGGGACTCGCCATCGTGTAGTAGGATTTAAGGAGGATGTCTGGTTGTTATTCGTGTTCACAAAGTAGGCCTCGTTATCGCGTAGATTGAGAAGGTGTTGCATCACATTCGCGGGCGTGTAGTCGAAATCACATAGGGTCTTTTTGGTCAGCTGGTCTGAGGTCGTGGTTGTTTTTCACGTTCGCGGGAGAAGGTATGCGTTCGCGAAAGGTAAGCTTGAGGAACCATTGCGCTCGCAATGGCCTTATCGCGTTCGCGTAGAGTAATTTTGGGAAGCTGAATAATTGTACTTCGTGATCGCGAGGGTTGTTCCACGATCGCGATGAAGAAAATGAGGTCTAGGCAAAATATTTTTAAACTCGTGTTGTTCGCGAATGTGGGCCTATTTTCACCCATATCTGCTCGTTTTTGGAGATAGTTTAAGGATATTGAAGAAAGATTCAAGGGGAATCGTTGGGAGGTAAGATTCTTGGACTAAAAAATAGATTATTATGCGAATTCTACGTAGAAAATCATGAAAGCTAAGCTTAAAATTGAAGAACTAGGGCTTGAGAAATTGGACTTTTGATTTGGGATTTGAAGGACCATTTGGGGTCGGATTTGAGAATTTCTGATATGTTTGAACTCGTGGGGAGAAAACGAATCTATTAGTGTAAGAATTTCTAAATTTCTAGATGTGGGCCCGGGGCTCTGGTTTTGGCCAATTTTGGTATTTTTTGATTGTTTTCACTTGGGCTTTGTTCCCTTATCAAATTTTGACGTCCTTGTTCTGATTTTGGATAGATTCGACGTGCGTGAAGGTCTGTTCTAAGGGAAAAGGCATCACAAGCTAGAGATTTAGCCAGTTCGAGGTTAGTAATGATTGTAAATGATATTCTCAGGGTTTGAATCCCCAGATTGCACATCGTAGTGCTATATTGAGGTGAGGCACACGCTTGATGACGATCGTTGAATTGTGCACTATTGGGGTTGTGACTTGGTCCGTCCCGATTGATGATTTTATCGTGTATTTGATTGAAAACTATTTGCTGTCATCATTTATTATGCTGAATGACATATTTGGACTTTGTGCCAACTATTTGAACCCTTCAAGACTTTTATTTGATAATCTCTCACTGTTTTGACTTATTACTTGAACTCAATCATGTCATTTTCCACTATATTACTCCTCAACCATTTTACTAAGTTTTGAGACCTAAATGATATTTTAAATGATGTTTGGGCTGAGAAACACTATTTAACTGTCACCCGAGGGGCTTGTGATGATTTTTGATTGAGTAAGGCCTATGGCGTGTATTGTGAGGAAATACTAATACGTATTTGAGGCAAAGGGTATGAGATATGTACGCCACGAGGTGACTTGATTGATATGAGGCTGAGGGCCTCTATTTGATGCCACGAGATGGCTTGTTATTGCGCTTGGGCCGTAAGGAGCCCATCTAGGAGTCTGCACACCCCAGTGAGCACGGATACCCATTCTGAAATGATATTGAGCCCGAGAGGCTAGTATTCATTTGAGATGTTGCCCGAGGGGGCGGATTTGTTGATACAATGCCTGAGGGGCGAACTTCTATTTGTTTACTTTATCTTAGTTATTTGTCAATTACCTATTATTACTGGTTAAAAAAGGATTTTACTTGATTTTTACTGGTTTTATTTATTTTATGTGATTTACTGATTCGTTGTAGAATGCCTTGTGCTTAATATGTTTTCTTACTTTCAGCCGTTATTTATATTTGTTACTCACTCAATTGGAGACTCACTTTACTCCCTGCACCCTGTATGCAGATTCAACCATAGTTGGTTCCGCTGTGGAGTGATGATTTTCCCCCAGTTCCAGGCGAGCCTTTCGGAGATTACTGTCACACCTCTTTTTGGATACTACAACCCGGCAAAGGGCGCAGATAAGGGATATTTTTCAATTTAAGGACAATCGAAATGGGATCTAACTATTTAAGAGATTTTATAGTCACCACTTGGAGAATTTGTGGTGTCTCAAGTCACCGGTTTAAATCCCGAATCGAGGAAAGAATGACTCTGTTTAATAGTCTGCGAACCAAAATCTGAGTAAGGAATTCCGTTAACCCGGGAGAAGTTATTAGGCATTCCCCGGGTTACGTGGTTCTAGCACGGTCTCTCAACTGTTATGTTTGGCTTAAATTATCTGATTTTATACAATTATGAACTTCTATGCATTTTAAATCTTTTAACTACTTTTATTATTGTTTTTTACGGAAAATTGCAACGCTGTAAAAATATACCTCGAACCACGTTACATAAATGCACCCACGGTTTTTGACACATTCTAACTTCGTTAGGTATTGGATTTGGTTCACATAAATGCACACCCCTGTTTAAGGAGATAAAATTATTAAAGACGTGCGTAAAAGCGACTAACGCGTTATTATCTTTGCGGGAACACCTTGAAATTAGCTAAATGGCATGTCCCAGATCTCTAAGTATTTTAATAAGCATTTCGCGAGGGCTACACAGTTTTGGATTCTATTTGGCGCGGCACATCTCATTTTATTCTTTCAAAGGCCCATTCTGAAGCAAACTAAGATTTCTATCATGTATTGTCTCTAAAAACAACAACAAAGGAAGATGCCCTAACTAAGTAGCATATTGGTGACCTACCATTGAAAGCATTGCATCACTATATTAAATAAAATCAGTTTCAGACTGCCTATTTTCAGCATGCTTTAGTTGTTGACTTTTGCAATTGGGCTCGTTACTGGAAGAAGCAAGCCCAAGAAGTATTTTATTTTAGCTATCACGGTTTGGGCCCTACGCTTGGGTCCAGTAGCTTAAGAAAAAAAGGATTAATCTTAGTCAGGGATCAGGGATAGCACTCCACAAATCACAACACTACAGCAATTCCAAATCCATTTTGTCAACACCTGTATTTTATCATTTTAACACTCCAAAAACATCTAGCAAAATAAATGTACAAGTTTGAGTCTTGAAGCAGGAGTCAGCAAACCCAAGATCCTATTTTCGAAATGCGATTCTCTCCCTTGGGAATCAACATGCTGAAACTCAAATTTAAATCCAACATCTAAACTGGCAAACTTATCTATACGAATTTTAATAGGTGCGCACATATTGTCTCCATTATCTAATTAAACATGAGGGTCTAAGCAATTTACCATCACCAACTATGATATTTCACCCTGCTAAAATTCAGAATAATCCAAAATAAACAGTCCAAATAGTTCAAAACAGGCCAGCACTGTCTTAAATTTATTAACATTGAATATATACACAAATTGAATGCTACTCAAAGTTGGAATAACAAATAGAAAATAATATTTACAGCCAGCTTCATTCTCTCTTCAAATGGATTTTACATGGTCAGGCTTAGAAGTGTACCTGGAATGAAGAAGAAACCTATGAGCAAGCAGTTGTGAGGCAAAGCAGCAACAACATTGTCAAATAAACCCCAGAGTTAACGAGCAAAACCAGCGAATAGACCCAAAATCAATGTAACAGTAAACTTCAGCACTTTCAAAGCCCAGGAAATGCAAGTCACAACCAATATCAATTTAAAATAGCCAAATCAAAGTCGAATCTGAGCAAAAATAATAACCAACAAAAAACAATCAATCCATGATAATAACTAGGATTCAGAGCTAGTTTTAGATCAGAATTTTTGAAGTTCAAGCTCAGAGACTCGCTTCAATTGGTATCTACTTGATTTTCAACCCTTTTCTATCCTTTTTTCTCGACCCCTTTTTATCTTTTTTGCACTAGTATATATATCCTCATTGATAGGGCTACCTTCAGATTTTGAATTGTCTTTTAGTCCCTATTTATTTGCTACTTTATTCCCTTATTCCCTAGCTTTCTAACCAAGTTATCACAATAAAAATCTGAACTGCAATTACCCTCTAGTCCAGAAGTTTCTACACTTAACTACCAAAGATTCTTTGTCACCAAACCTGAATTGCCCATGTGTTGCTCCTATAACTACTAACCTTAGCCCAGCCTTACCTTATTCGACTTAACTATGATCAGGTGACCTAAAAACCTGAACCACTGAACCCTAATTAACTAAATGTCTGAATTAGTTGACCCAAATCCAAATTAACCAAAATTGTGCAGCACCAATGTCTAACCAAACAAGATTAAATTAAAAGAACCAAACCAAATCAAGGCATAAATACAGGTTGCTTTCACTTGGAATACCCAAATTAAATCAATCAACCACTAATGGAAACAGTGAACCAAAATAAAACATTCTAGAGATGAACACATCGATGAACATGTATATTTATCCGAAGATCCAAAGATATGAACTCAGAGTCAAATAACAAATACTTATAACAGGCTCAAATTAACAGGTTCAACCGAGATTGGACCAAGATAAAGTATGTTCAGAAGAAAAAATATCAGTAATCGTATGCATTTACCCCCAGGAACCCAAAGATAAGAAATCAGAGTCACAACACATAATCAATTTTTATGAGCATGTTTAAATTACTAGTGTCAGCTAAAAATTAAACCAATCATTAAGTATATTCAAAAGAAAATCATATCAATCGCTACGCCCCCTACACTATTATCTCATGTATTAAACTTAAATAGAAAAGAGAAGGATATGAACACTAAAATGTATTAAACAACAAGAACGGACCTCACAGACACTATACTAAAATTAACAGGGTAAAGTGACTTAGCTTAATTTTGGGCTTCATGCAGCATCACACTGGTTCCGGTTAACTTGATGATCAACCACAATGATGATGATTCAAGAGTCATGGGTCATAGATTTTGGTGGAGGGGTCTGGGAGTTACACCGGCGGCAGCGGACGGTGGTGGTATGGTGGATGTACGGTGGCGTTACAGCGGCTCAGGACTGTACGATGAGGGTGACTTTTGTCTCTGAAGTTGTGAATATATTAAGACCATTTTATTTAAAATGGGATAGCAATTCTGGGTCGTGGGATTAAAGAGCATGGACGGTTGATATCAAACGACGTCATATTGGGCGCCAGGGGTTTTTGGACCGGGCAAGGGGTTGGGTTTAGATCTGTTTGAGTGGGATTTGGCTAGTTGGGCTGGAAAAGATGGCCAAAATTATGGTTTTATAAAGACCCAAGTTTTATACAATTATTTTTCTCTCTTTTTATTTATATATTTTCATATTTTTTAATAAAGAGTAAAACTAAACCAAAATATATTTAAATTCTGCAAAATTGACTGAATAAACATCTTAAAGTAACCTAAATTCTAAAATTCAAAAGTAAATTAAACAAATGCAGGTATAACCAATCTTGTTATTTTCTCTCGTTTTCAATATTAACTAAACATGCAAAAAATAAATCCTAAATGCAACCTTGCCATTTTTTTTTTATGAATAATGCAAATTAAAACATGTAACATGCAAATAAACACAAAATTATGCAATTAGTTCCTAAAATTTAAACAAGCACAAAATCATGCAAATAAATCCAAAAAATTCAAATAATAAAAGAAAGACGCAAATAAGCGCAAAATCACACAATTAATTTCTAAAAATTCAAATAATAAAAGAAAAATGCAAATAAACACAAAATCACATAATTAATTTCTAAAAATTCAAATAATAAAAGATCCTAATTTAATTAATTTTATAGGAATATGCCAAGCGAGGCACAAATCACATGCTCACAGCTGCCCCTCTTTGTTCGGAGACATGAAGGGTTTCCGGGCAAATATAAATGAGAAACCGAGAGATTTTTGCCTAATTTGCACTCCATGAGAAGCATTTTGAAAAATGACTTACCAAACCCTACTTCAAAGGTTGCCTACATATCCTTGGCTATAAAGAAATCAGGTTAGTGTAGTTTTGGAGTGTTTGGTAGCTTGGACTACCATAAGCTGATTTCACTGTTGATGCTGCTGTTACTACTTGCTGACCTCCTTATTACACCTCGTGAAATAAAAATAAAACTGGACTAAGCTATAAGCTAAGGATTACAAAGAAAAACCTATCTACCTCTTTAATCTCTCTCTTAATCCTTGTCACTTTATTGCCTCGTATTTCTTCATGCGAAATCCTTATGACCTTGTTGATTTCTTGCCTTTTCTTCATTCATGTTTGATTCCGAAATGTTGGACTTGACACGCATTCCCTTGTTTTGCAGGTGGGTGCCGGATTACGAAACTTAAAGCTTGAAAACATTCCCTTGTTCTATAGGTGGACGCCTGATCGCCAAGACTTTACTTTTGAAAAATATTTCCTTGTTGTACAGGGGGTGGATGATTACCAAACTTGAATTTTGAAAAATATTCCCTTGTTCTACAGGTGAGTGCCTGGTTATCAAACTTGAATTTTGAAAAATATTCCCTTGTTCTACAGGTGGGTGCCTCGTTATCAAACTTGAATTTTTAAAGATATTCCCTTGTTCTACAGGTGGGCGCCTGATTACCAATACTTGAAATGTTTGAAAAATACTCCCTTGTTCTACAGGTGGGCGCCTGATTGCCAAAACTTGAATTTTAAAAAAAATTATTCCCTTATTCTACAGGTGGGCACCTGATTATCAAAACTTGAATTTTGAAAAATATTCCCTTGTTCTCTAGGTGGGTGCCTGACTATCACTACTTTCATTTTGACAAAATATTTCTTTTTTCTCCAGGTGGGTGCCTAATTAGCAAGACTTGAAATTTTGAAAAATGTTCCCTTGTTCTACAGGTGGACGCTTGATTGCCAAAACGTAAAATTTTGAAAAATATTCCATTGTTCTCTAGGTGGGCGCCTGATTATCAAAACATGAAGTTTGAATAATATTCCCTTGTTCTCCAGGTGGGTGCCTGACTATCACAACTTGGCTTTTGAAAAATATTTCCTGGTTCTCCTGGTGGGTGCCTGATTTTCATAAATTGAAATTTTGAAAAATATTCCCTTGTTCTCCAGGTAGGCGCCTGATTATCAAAACTTGAATTTTGAAAAATATTCCATTGTTCTCCAGGTGGGTGCCTGGCTATCACAACTTGAATTTTGAAAAATATTCCCTTGTTCTCCAGGTGGGTGCCTGATTACCAAGACTTGATATTTTGAAAAGTACTCGCTTGTTCTACAAGTGGGCGCCTAATTGCCAAAACTTGAAATTTTTATATCTACAGGTGGGCGCCTGATTATCAAAACTTAAATGTTGAAAAATATTCCCTTGTTCTCCATATAGGTGGCTAACTATCACAACTTGAATTTTGAAATGTTCCCTTGTTCTCCAGGTGGATGCTTGATTACTAAGACTTGAAATTGTTATAAATATTCCCTTATTCTACATGTGGACGCTTGATTGCCAAAACTTGAAATTTTGAAAAATATTCCCTTGTTCTCTAGTTGGGCGCCTGATTACAAAAAAACTTGAAACTTGAAGAATTTTTAAAAATATTCCCTTGTTCTACAGGTGGGCGCCTGATTACCAAAGCTTACATCTTGAAAAGTATTCCCTTATTCTACAGGTGGGCGCCTGATTACCGAAACTTGAATTTTTAAAAATACTTCCTTGTTCTACAGGTGGGCGCGTGATTGCTAAAGCCTGAAATTTTGAAAAATATTCCCTTGTTCTCCAGGTGGGTGCCTGATCGCAAAACTTGAAACTCGAAAAATATTCCCTTGTTCTATAGGTGAGAGCCTGATTACAAAAACTTGAAAATTTTATAAATATTCCCTTGTTCTACAGGCGGGCGCCTGATTACCAAGACTTTAAATTTGAAAAATATTCCCTTGTTCTTCAGGTGGGCGCCTGATTACCAAAACTTTTAAAATTTTTAAAAACATTTCTCTGTTCTACTGGTGGGCGCTTGATTACCAAAACTTGAAAGTTGCAAAATATTCCCTTGTTCTACAGGTAGAGGCCTGATTACCAAAGTTGCATCTTGAAAAATATTCCATTGTTCTACTAATGGGCACCTGATTACAAAATCTTGAATTTTGAAAAAATATTCCCTTGTTCTATAGGTGGGCGCCTAATTACCAAAACTTTAAAATTTTGAAGAACATTCCCTTGTTCTACAAGTGGGCACCTGATTACAAAAACTTAAAATATGAAAAATATTCCCTTGTTCTACAGGTGGGCGCCTGATTCCCGGAACTTGAAATTTTGAAAATTATTCCCTTGTTCTACAGTTGGGCGCCTGATTACAAAATCTTGAATTTTGAAAAAATATTCCCTTGTTCTATAGTTGGGTGCCTGATTACCAAAACTTTAAAATTTTGAAACACAATCGCTTGTTCTACAGGTGAGCGCCTGATTGCCAAAACTTTCAAATTTTGTAAAACATTCCCTTGTTCTACATGTGGGCGCCTGATTACCAAAACTTGAAATTTGAAAAATATTCCCTTGTTCTACTGGTGGGCGCCTGATTACCGAAACTTCAAATTTTAAAAAATATTCCCTTGTTCTACAGGTGGGCGCCTGATTACCCAAAACATGAAAGTTTGATGACCATACCAAATCTCAGGACCTAAAAAATGTTACTTGAGACTGCTGCCTATGTTCCTAATCACAGCAAAATAAACAAAACACAAAAGATACTTTCTGCCCCAGTTTGGTGCTGGGTGGATCTGTGAGTGCTATTAAAATCCCTTTACTAAAATCTCTAGATCCAAGCTAAGTCTCATTATCTAGGAGGGTCCTGGAAATTCTTAATTGATGACAACTTTAGGACTATGTTATGTTTCTCAAAAGGTATTATTTTCCACTATGTCTTGCTATGAGTTATATCTGTAAGGGGTCTACAAGTGACTGGTGATTAAAACTGCTTCCCATTATTCAGGCGGGTCCTGACAACTCTTAATTAGATGACAAGATGTGACTGCTAGGAGTTAGTATTTAGAGCAACATCCCATTATCCATGGGAGTTCTGACAACTCTCGTTGACTCTTGTTGGGGAAATATCTAATCTATGTCCCATTTTTCAGGAGGGTCCTGACGACTCTTGCTGGGGAAATATTTGAGTTTGACCATGCCACCTGACTGTTTGTGTTCTAGGCCAAGTCCCATTTTTTAGGGGGTCCTGACAACTCTTAACTGAATCCTACTTCAACATGCAAGACATCTTATGCCCTTTACTATCCATGATTACCTCTAACCTTTAAAAGATTCCCATTTTCCAGGAGGGTTCTGAGGGTTCCTACTTAAATGCTAATTCTAACTTCGGGTTATTTCTGCTGTTGACTATTTTCCAGGATGGTTCCGGTGACTCTTATCGAGAAAGGTGTTGGTGCTTGCCCATGTTGCCCGCACCTCTTTGAGTTTAAAACTGCGTTCCGTCTCAACTTTCATGCCTCTTTTAACCCTCAGTTGTTCCTGTTGGGGTTTGCTAGTTAAAGTTTGTCCCCTTGTGCTCTTTGCTGGGGATGGTGTTTAGACGGACTATGTCCTTTTTGAGATTTAACTAAGTCCCCTTTCCAGGCGGGCCCTGGGATTTGATCATACCTGCTATGTGCCTACCTTCCCCTGCGGATGGCCTCCCTTGGGATTTTTCTGGAATTTTCTGCCCCTGTGTCAATCAAAGAAAACTTGTCAATTGGAAAAGTGGTGGCTAGCTTGTGGCATCCTTGTTGGAAGTGGCCTACTCACTGTTATATTCCATTGTGTTCAAATTCCCATGTTGATGATGAGTTGCCTGAGTTGATCGGCTGACCCCTCGAACCTTTACGGATTTACTTTGCTCGCCCATTATTGTGTTACATTCCTAGCCCTTTTGCGAGAATTCTTGCACCTTTCCCGAAATTACCTAAGTCAATGTATTATGCTTGGCTGAGCCTCTGACCTTTATGGCTTACTCTGCTCCCCCATCCTTGTGTTGCACTTCTGACCCTCTGACCTTTGTGGCTTTACTCTTGCTAGAATTCTTTACATCCTTATCTGATGGTTGTTGAGTCAATGTATTATTCTTGGTTAACCCTCCGAACCTTGCGGCGTCACTTTGTTCTTTATCTCCATGTTACCTTTCCACACTTTTGCCAAAATGCTTGCACCCCTTCTTGAAATCACCCATTCTGTCTATGATGTTTGGTTGGCCTTTGCCTTTTGTTTTTGTGTTGCTCCCTACTTTGTGTTGCACTTCTGACCCTTTACCAAAATTCCTTTATGTCCCTTCCCGACGATTTACGGGTCAAATCTCTTGGTCATTTCCACCTTTGTGTTGCGTTTTTGCCTCTTTTGCCAGACCTTATACCCTCTCTGGCAATTTTTGAGTTAGGGTGTTATGGTTTGTTGATCCTCTAATCCTCGTGGCTTTGTTTTGTTTCTCATCTTGGTGTTTCATTTCCGAGCCTTTGCTAAAATCTTTACCCTTTCTTGGGATTACCCGGTCCATCTATGATGCTTGACTAACTCTCGATCTTTGTTGTTTTACTTTGCATCCCCATCTTGCGTGGTGTTCCTCTACTTGCCGACTCTTGTCTCTTCCGTCAATTACAATTTTTGTGAATCCTTCCCCTTCTCTGCTACGCTTTTGGACGTCATGCACTTTATCCCTTTGGGAGATGATAATTTGCTTTGAAATTCCTCTTATTTGCTTAATAAAAAGACTATAGAGACTCGAAAGAAATATGAAGCGTAACGACTCCGAACGGTATCTAGGGTAAAGAATTCCAAACTCACTAACTGTTGAAAAGAAGAGAAAGAAAACTTATCTGAAGAGGAACAACTGGTTTTCATGATCATGACATGCACTTCGGCCTAGTCGATCCAATCCGTTTCGATGACCGACCTTCTATTGTCATGCTTTTGTTGTTGTGACCTTCCTAACCTGATTCCTTCAACCAAACCCTAGCTTGGCCTGCCTTACAGTGTCCATCCAATGATAGCCCCTTCCTGAGTTTTGCTTTTTGAATCACCTTCGCCTCATGGTGTCCGTGAGGGTTTCACCAATGGGGCTCTCTCATTTTTTTTCCCTCACCTATCGTCGCCGTAAGGTGCCCGTTAGGGTTTTCACCGATAAGACTCTCTCATTTTATCATATTTCTTGCTTGGCTCGGAATGTTGCCCCTGACATGAATCAACTCTACTTGCTCAACTTGGCATAATTTAAAGACTGATCAAAAGGTTTTTCTTTGGACCGTAGAGTGGGCTTTTGGATAGGGTTAGAAAGAAAGGATATCAAAGGCTCAAATAAATCAAATGGGTTCAAAACTACAGCTTTCGAAATCAAATTCTTACAACGACGACTTCTGCCCCAGTTTCTTGCTTGGGGACTTTTGCATTTTTATTTTCATGAGACCAAACCGTGAGGCTACCTACATATCCTTTTAAAAGGAATTAGGCCAAAAGTAGTTGATGACGATTCCTTGTTTTTGTTGTTGTTTTGTATCTCCTCTTTTCTGTTTTTCTTTTCTTCCTTTTCTTTTCTTTGTTTTGTTTCTTTTCTTTCTTTTTCATTTTACCTTTTCTCTTTTCACTTCTCTTTCCTTGTTTTTCTTTTCTTTTTCTTTGCTTTTGTTTTATTCTTTCCGTTCTTTCCGTTCTTTTCTTTCTTTCCTTTCCTCTCCTTTTACTGCCTTCTCACACTTGTGTTTCTGACTTTTGTTACCAATTCCGAAAGAGGGGTATGAAAGAAAATAATTGAAGCTCAAAAGGGGATAGTCAAGGATAAAGTATTTAGATAGCTGAATAGAATGCCTTCGCCATTCCAATTTTTAAAATATGCCAAATACAAACAAGTGCCGAGTATAGACAATGATTCGAACAAAAAAAATCATACATAATCTCTTTTGACTGCATCTGAATTAAATTCCATTTATACACATTTCCCTTCCACATCTGTTAGATACAATGCCCCGTTGGTCTGCACTCTTGACACGACAAACGTCCTTGCCAGTTTGGAGCGAACTTGCCCTTTGCCTTAGCTTGGTGAAGGTGGATGTGTTTCAATGCTAATTGACCCACTTCAAACTTTCTTGGACGCACTTTCTTGTTATATGCTCGGGCCATCTTATGTTGATACAACTGGCCGTGACATACCGCCGCCAACCTTTTTTCATCAATCAAAATCAATTGCTCCAATCGAGCTTTGACCCATTCTTTGTTGTCAATTCCCGCTTCGGTCACAATTCAAAGAGAGGGGATTTCAATTTCAGTCGAAATTACCGCCTGTGTGCCATACACCAACAACTACGGAGTGGCCCCTACTTAAGTTAAAACGGTGGTGCGATAGCCTAACAATGCAAAAGGCAGCTTCTCATGCCACTACCTGGACCCCTCTACTATTTGTTGAAGTATCTTCTTTATGTTCTTATTGGCCGCCTCGACTGCTCCGTTTTCCTTGGGAAGGTATGGAATTTCTATGCATCATCTTAAATTGCTGACTTACTTCCCTCATTAAGTGACTATTGAGGTTTTCCCCATTGTCCGTGATGAGTGTCTTGGGGATCTCGAATCGACAAATGATATTCTTATGCACAAAGTCAATCACGACCTTTTTGGTCACTACCTTGAAAGTTTTGGCTTCAACCCATGTGGTGAAATAGTCAATAGCAATTAGGACAAATCTATGTCCGTAAGAAGCTGCCGACTCAATGGGCCTGATGATGTCCATGCCCCAAGCAACGAAAGACCATGGTGCAGACACCATATGCAACTCAGACGGAGAGTGAATTAGGTATCCATGCACCTGACATTGGTGGGATTTACGCACAAAGATGATACACTCCCGCTCCATGGTGAGCCAATATCCTGCCCGTAGGATCTTCTTTGACAAAACATATCCGCTCATGTGTTGCCCGCAAACGCCAGCATGCACCTCATTCATGATGGTTGTCGCCTGCCTAGCATCTACGCATCTTAGCAAACCAAGAGCTGGCGTTCTTTTGTATAATATTCCTCTGCTAAAGAAGAACCCACTTGACAAATGACGGATTGTTCTCTTCTGGTCACTCGTGGATTGTACCGGGTACACCCCTTTCCTGATATATTCCTTAGTATCGTGGAACCAAGGCTTGCCATCAATCTTTTCTTCAACCATGTTGTAATAAGCATGCTGATCGTGGACCTGAATATGTATCAGGTCAACACAAGCCTTGTTCGAATGATGTAACATTGATGCTAAAGTAGCTTGGGATCGGCAACCTCATTGTGAATTGTGGGGATGTGTTGAACTCTATTGACCAGAATCGTTGGCAGAGATCATGCAAACATTGCCGGTATGGTATGAGTTTTATATCTCTTGTCTCCCACTCCCCTTGAATCTGGTGTACCAGAAGCTCCGAGTCTCCCAAAACCAAGACTTCCAGGACACCCATGTCTGCTGCTAATATCAAACCCTAAATGCATGCCTCGTAGTCTGCCATATTGTTGGTGTAATAGAAGTGGAGTTGAGCTGTGACATGAGTAATGATGACCTTCTTCAGAAATGAGCACCGCTCCTATCCCAACGCCTTTCATATTGGCAGCCCCATCGAAGAACAATTTCCATCTCGACTTCTCATCTCGTTTCGCTTCATAGATGTGAATCACTTCCTCGTCTTGGAATTATGTGTTCAAGGGCTCATATTCTTTATCCATCGGATTCTCAGCTAAATGATCTGCCAATGCTTGTTCTTTCATGGCGGTCCTAGTCACGCAGAGAATGTCAAACTCAGTAAGCAAGATTTACCAATTCACGAGCCTTTTTATGGGCATGGGTTTCTGGAAAATGTATTTCAATGGGTCTAGACATGAGATGTGATAAGTGGTATTTGATGACAAGTAATGCTTTAACTTCTGGGCTACCCGCGTCAAGGCGCAGTATGTCCTTGCAAGATCAGTATACTTAACCTCGTAAGCTGTAAATTTCTTGATGAGGTAGTATATGGCATGCTCTTTTCTCTAGTAATATCGTGCTGACCCAAAACACACCCAAATGAGTGGTCCAAGAATGTCAAATATAAGATCAAAGGCCTTCCTGGTTCCGGCAGGACCAATACCGGCGCGTTCGACAAATACTTCTTTATCTTGTCGAAATCCTCCTGGAACTCTCCTATCCATTTCACCGCATCATCCTTTTTCAACAACTTAAAGATGGTTCGCAGATGGTTGTGAGCTAAACAATGAACCGACTGATATAATTCAATCTTCCTAAAAGACTCATCCCTTCTATTTTATTCCTTGTCGCCGGCAGCTCCTGTATAGCTTTGATCTTTGATGGGTCTAGTTAGATGCCTCAACGGCTGAATATGAACCCTAACAACATTCCCGAGGGAACCCCAAATGCACATTTTTCCAGGTTGAGTTTGAGGCCATACCTGCGGAGCCTTTGAAAAAATTTCCTCAGGTCTTTGATATGTTCAGATTGCTTTCTGGACTTTACTATCACATCATCCACATAGAATTCAATTTACTTATGTATCATATCATGAAAAATGGTTGTCACGTCCCTCATGTATGTTTCCCCGGCATTTTACAAACAAAAAGGCATGACTCTATAACAATATGTACTCTACGGTGTGATGAACGCTATTTTTCCCACATCTTCTCCATCCATTAAGATCTGGTGATAACCTGCGTAACAATCCACGAATGACCCAATCTCATGTCAATTCTCAATCAATATGTGGATGTTCGGCATGGAAGTTGTCTTTTGGACTTCTTTGTTGAGGTCACGGTAATCAACACACACCCTGGCCTTACCGTCCTTCTTTGGCACATGCACGACATTACCTAACCAAGTGGGGTATTGTGTGACTCGAATGACTTTTGCCTCAAACTGCTTGGTCACTTCCTCTTTAATTTTCATACTCACATCAGATTTGAACTTTCTGAACTTTTGTTTGACAGGCGGGCAGGCTGGATCAGTGGACAACTTGTGGACCACCAAGTCATTGCTCAATCCGGGCATGTCGTCGTAGGACCATGCAAAGACATCTTTGTACTCAAGCAACACTTCAATTATATCTTTCCTAAGCTGTGGCTCCAGATGGACACTTATTTTTGTTTCTCTGACATTATCCGGACTTCCTAAATTGACTGCCTCTGTATTATTCAGGTTTGGTTTGCGTTTCTCTCGAATAGGGTCAACATTTTACTAATCTCGTCCCATGCCCCTTCCTCATCATACCCTGGTTCGTCTTCATGTTCTATTTCTTGAATTATTATTTCTGAACTAGAACTATTTTGAAGACTGGTCCTAGCAGTCCTTATGCGTGTCAGATCACTGGAACCAGCATAAAAATAAATGTACAAAAGAGAAAAGTAAAGAATAGTAAAGAGAAATGAAAACTATCAGCAGCGCTGAAAGGGAAATTGCATTTCATTAAAATCGAAGATAATAGAGTTTACACATTCAAACAAATGGAAATAACAACTGAATTAAAAACTCTGACACTAATCCAAACTAGACTGAAAGGAAAATCAAAACCTACTACCACGACTCCCTCCGAGTGGGAAGAGGAGTGGCTTCAAATTATTGATTTTTGTGCATGCTCCCACAAACTGCACATCCGCCCAGCTTGATCCTTCTCCTGCCTCGACCATATTCACCTCATTGAACAGTCTTTCTAACCCCTTATCAAGATCTTCGTCCGCATCGATCAGCTGGTTAGAAATCTTTGGTCCGGGGCCATTGCTAGTGCTGGGCTTGACGAATGATCTGGACAACCTTGGGATGGGCTTTGGAGAGCCCAAACCTTCTGCCTTAGCTTCCTGGCTCGCCTTATGTCTGCGGCTGTGGGCTTGAACTCTAGGTCGAAAGGGTCTAGATTTTTGGGGAGGAACACTGGTTGCACAATGCCTTGTAGAGAAGCACCCAACCCCTTGCCGGGCATAAAACCATTCTTCAACATTTCTAAAGCTACCACGACAGATGTGGTTGCTATCTTTGGGGTCGTGACAACCTCACCTTCTGGGATTTTCTGAACTGACACAGTATCGAACACCTGATAGACCCATGACCCTTTGTTGTCCTTAGATTCAATGAAAGGTACGATCGCGTCACCTGAAGTGCACTGAGTGTCTTCACGTGTACCACAATCTCTTGCATGTCCCATTTAAATTTGACCATCTGATGCAGTGTTTATGGCACTGCCTTGGCTACATGAATCTAGGGCCTACCCAACAACATGTTATATAAGACTGCTACATCCAGCGCTTAGAATTCCATAGTCAACTCAACGGGTCCTATTGTTACTTCCAGCATTACATCCTCTATAGTGTCTTTGCCTCCTCCATCGATACCTCGAACACAACTGTTATTCTTACGGACCCTTTCATTTTCCACCTTCAACTTGGTCAATGTGGATAGTGGACAAATATTTCCATTGGACCCGTTGTCGACCAAAACTCGGGTGACCAGAGCATCTTCATATTTCACAGTCAGATTAAGAGTCCGGTTGTGCTTAGTGCCCTCCATAGGAAATTCATCGTTAGAGAATGTGACCCGTTTTACATCGAATATCTTGTTTGCAATCTTTTCCAAATGATTCACCGCTAACTTGTCTGGGACATGAGCTTCATTCAAAATCTTCATCAATGCCCGACGGTGTTCATTTGAGTGGATTAGTAAGGATAACAAAGAAATTTGAGCTGGTGTCTTTCTCAACTGCTCTATGATGGAGTAGTCCTGCACTTTTATTTAACTCAAGAATTCTTCCGCCTCTTATTTTGACACAGCTTTCTTTACTGGTTATGGGTTATGTTAATAGATTCTTCCTTTCCTCAATTACTCCGGGGAAAAGTACCTTCCTGACTGAGTTAAACCCCGTGCCTCACACATTTCCTCCTTAGCGTCTTTTCCCTTGTACATCACTATTGCTTGCTCATATCTCTAAGAAACGACTTTTCTATTGTTGATTGATGGTTGGATCACTTGTTTGACAATAACAAGCTCTATATGAACACATTCTACGACCACGACAGGTTCTCTAGCTGCCCCTTCTGCTGTTACTTTTGCATGTTGCTGCTTCGGTGTAACCACGCATGCTGAGTTCCCCTGAACAATGATGGTTTGCTGCCTTTTCGTTTTTCCCCGGTTACTAGCTTCTCACTGCTTGCACTCTCAGTTGGCTTAAACTGACTAGCTTTGATCATCATTACCATTTTTGAGGGCCTCTTGGACTCTCCCCTCCATTACACAATCTCAATCATGTTGGTTTCCTGATGGGCTAGCAGCGGGTTTTGGTTAATATTGGGCGCCTCTGAGGTTTTCACCTCAATTCGGTGGAAGTCAATAAGTTCCTGCATGGTGTTCTTTAAATGGCAACACTTTTCAATGTCATGACCTGGTGTACCGGAACAGTATTAACAGTTGACAAAATAATCTAGATTTTTCGGGGGAAGATTTGGAAATTTCGCTTCAATTGGTCTCAACATATCCAGTTGTCACAGCCTGTGGAATAAGCTAGTGTAGGATTCTCCCAGTGGGGTGAAAGTCTTCTTCTTTTGCACCCTTTCATTTCTCAGGAGTGGATTGGCTTGGAAGGTGGGCTTCGGGGGTTGTTGATAGGCTCTTGGAGGTGGGTAATGATTTTGTTGAGTTGAGTAGGTATTTCGTGGGGGTAGCACATGCCATTTTGCGTGGGCGGAAGGTTGGGTGCATGCTTGCGTGTGATGGACTGAGAAATGAGGTTTTGGTGGTGGATTGTAATGTTGTGGTGGGCCGTATGGGGTATGTGGGTATGTTTGGTAGTGCGGACGAAGCTGGGCGTAATGAGATGGCGCTCGAGGTTTGAGCTAATTTCACGACTCCACTATCGCTACTTCCTCTTTCTTCTTCTTCCCAAAGGTACCCCCAACTCCACCCTAGATGGCCTGATTAGTTGCCTTAATGTGCAGAGTAGCTCATGATGTTATTGGATTTGAAGCCTTCCTCGACCATACTTCCCATCTTGACTACTTCGTTGAAAGACTTCCCCACAACTGACACCAAATGCCCAAAATAGGTAGGTTCCAAAGCCTGTAGAAAATAATCAACCATCTCGCTCTCCTTCATGGGAGGATCAACTCTAACATCTTGTTCCCTCCACCGAAAACCGTACTCCCTGAAACGCTCGTGGTGTTTCTTCTCCAGCTTTGTCAGAGATAGGCAATCCGAGACAATCTCGAGATTATATTGAAAGTTGCAAGCAAACGCTTGTGCTAGGTCAACCCAAGTATACCATCGATTGTGATCCTGCGAGTATACTACTCCAGCGCCGACTCACTTAAACTCTGGCTAAAGTACACCTTTAGCAATTCATCTTCCCCCTTGCTCCTGTTACTTTGCTGCAAAGTCCCCTTAGATGTGCTACCGGATCGCCATGCCCATCATATAAATCACATTTACGCATCTTAAAACCTGGAGGTAACTGCACGTCCGAAAATAGACAAAGATCCTTTAACGCCACGCTCACCTGTCCACCTAATCCCAGCATGTCCCAGAATGATTGTTCCAGATTCCGGACTTTTCTAAGCATCTCTTCCTGCTCAGGAGTTTTGATCGGTTTATTAACTCCGGTCGGGATTTATGGATGGGGAGCATAAGAATAAGGCTCATGGGTCTTGTAAGCATGTTCTGGTGGATAGTATTGAGGGTCATAAGCTTGAATCAAGGGTTCACTTGATGACCTATGGAGTGCAGGAGGCGGGGGTGCCACATAGATAAGGGCAATTGGGGGTGGAGGGTGAGGAGTGACTTTGGGTAGTGGAGCTAGTGGTGGTTGAGAGGTAGTACCCTGATGTTGTGAATAGATATAAAAATTGAGGGTGGATTTGTGGCGGACTGTTCAAGTGTTTGGGCCAGCGGGGGGGATGAAGGTTGGATTAGCAGGATAGTTCGAGGGTGGCTGTCCTCTCGCACATGCCTGGTACATCTCAGCCATTTGGTGTTTTAGCTTATACATTTCCTCCTTCATAGAATTAACTTCCAATTCCTCTACTTTCTTCAAGGGGTCAATAATGCTCACATCGGTTTCCTGATTGGCCATGACTTGCTTGCTTTTAGACCACGCGTTGTAGGAGTGGGTTGCCAGAATGCTGCGAGTTCTAATCACCTGTCTAGTTTGAAATTGGAACAACACAAAAAACTCGTTAATGGTTAGGTTCTGACACATAAACGGCCACATATTGGGTATGAATGCACCTAAATAATAGTCGATCATTACATGCATTGGTTGCTTGCATCATCCCAGCTTTTATTTCTTTATTTGTGAATCCTTTTTGTTTTAGCCTTATTCTCTTCCTCTTTGATTTACTTTCTCTCTTATTTTATTCAATTGTGGTCGAATCCTATGTAGATTGCCTACGTATCATGACCCCGCATGAATCAGACCAAGCGTAGTTCTTGCAAGTAAAAAGGCGAAGCGTAAAAAATATTTTGTGAAATTTTCATCCCATAATAACAAAATTCGGTTACAAGGACTCGAAAGACTAAAAAATTAAACAAGAAACTAACAAGCTTTGATAAAAAGTGAACTACAGACTCAAAAAACAATTAACTATGCATAAAAGAAAAATACAGACTCCCGGTAAAACTAATAGACTTTAAAGTATATTTTTTACAAAAGAAAATACAATCTTCATGAATATATTAATGCTTCAAGTGCCCCTGGGCCCCGCGAGGCGTCATTGGCCTTGCCGCAGGCTTTTGTGATAAACTCCCTTGGAGGTGGTGGAGGTCTTCCATCACTTGTCGAACAAAGGTCATGGTGGTGGCAAAGAACATGATTCTTGTCATATTCTCACAATGGTTGCACTTTGTGGTGATGTAGTCTGCGATTGCCCGTACTCTTTCCCTAATAACACCCTTTTCTTGCAGCAAACGCCCAATTTGCTCGGCCCTTGCCTCTAGAGTTTACTCGGCTACCTGATTCAGTTCCTGGAATTGCCACAAATTCATCTCCAATCTTGCTATCGCTGTATAACAATGTTCTCTCTCAGCTTTGAGGTCCTCGACTTTCTTGGCCACTCTATTCTCAGGCATGATGACCTTCCATTTTAACCCAACAACCTCATTATCATGCTTTTCCTTTAATTGCTCAATGATGTGGGCTCGTTTCTCCGCACTTTTAGCTAATTATTTCCGAACCAAGGATAGTTCGCCTTATGCCTTGTTCAAGTCAAACCCATACTCAGTTACTTTTCACCTCAAATTGTCTATGAGTTTTGCATCCTTTGCACTCCTGGGGGGATTTACTGCGGCTGCTTTCATTTTCTAGATTTGGGCTCGCAACGCCTCATTTACCCCAAGTCATTCCCCCACATGTGTAGCTCCAAGGGAATTTTGTTCCTGAATGTTTTCGGCAAATATTGATCCGTGCTCATTATGCACATTTATTAGAGCGAATTAGTAAGATTTTGTTCTATTTGACTGCACAAAACATTAAAACTAACCTCTTTATGTTAGGATTTATGCCCGTCACTAGAGGGGGGGGGGTGAATAGTGGGACACGAGAATATTGATAAATATTGCGGAATTAAAATTGTAGGAGTAAAGTAAATGCGGAAATTAAAAGACTAAGGAAAGAACACACCGAATTTATCCTGGTTCACCACAACTTGTGGTTAGTCCAATCCCATAGAGACTCTCTCGAGATTCCACTAACTCCGTTAAGCTTACGGGTGCCTAACAAACCGTTACACATGCTCGTAGATGTACACTCTACAAGACTTCAACTTGCTCGAGGATACCGCACCTCAAGACTTCACCTTGCTCGTGGATACCGCACCACAAAACTTCACTTTGCTCGTGGATACCGCACCATAAGACTTCACACACTAAGATTGAGGGTACTTAGCAAACCCGACAATCAATGAGAAGATATGGTCTTCTCAAACACCTTTCTCTATTACAACAAGAACTCTCTAATAAGAGTAGATAAAGAGATACAAAATAAGCTCTATGAACAACTCAAAGTTGTCTCTCAAATGGCTCAACAAAAGCTTTATAATGATGCACAAATGATATCAATATGTATATGAATAATGAGAGGTGTTGTGTGTTTCAATTCAGCTCAAAAGACCTCTATTTATAGGTGGTAGAAGTAGTATGTCCGTTGCTTAATTGGCAATCAATTATGCTGATTTTATGCCAAGATAATCGATTATCATATTTGGATAATCGATTATCAGCTTACCGTTACAAAATCGGAAGCTGATTTTATGCAGGATAATCGATTATGTTGTTACAGTGTTCAAAAACTGGCAACGGACACAAATCGACTATGCAATTCTGATAATCGATTATCCTACTCTGCGGAAATTTCCAATAAATGGAATTTCCCAGAATAATCGATTATCACTTTTGCATAATCGATTATTCACAACTTACTTCAAAAACCATTTTGGTTAAAATGAAAACGTTAAAATCATTTTGTTTGAAGTATTTGAAATATGTTTATGATAAATATGATTTGATAAAATGATTTTACGCATATTTATGATGACCTATGTTGAGCCAAAAGACGAGATAACTTAAGCGTTGCTCTTCCATTGGTTCTACCTAACGACCTACACCTTGGGTCTTCGGTCTTGAACTTTTGAGCTCGTCTTTGGCTTTTCCATGCAATCCATTCATCAATATGCTTCTCGGCATTCAATCTTGATTGTTTGCTAATGCATCTTCATTGTTTGTCATACAATAACATTGTTTAACAAGTTGACTTTATTGTTTGTCATTCATCAAAACCTATACCTGAAAATCATGCTAGTACAACCAAAGCGCACATATCATGGATAGAATAATTTTCTACAATTTCCCCCTTTTTGATAATGACAAACAACAGGAAATATGCATGTCGGATTCCCCCTAAATTCATGCTATATCTCAACATACAATTCATGCAAACAATTCCCCTCAATGATAATTCCCCCTCAAATAAGGCATGCTATAACGTCGATTCATTCCCCCTTTTTTGATGCATATCGCCTAATTTCTTCCCCCTTTTGGCATTAGCTAAAAGGAGTATACAAAGGCTACTTTTCCCCTTTCGACACTTCCCCCTTTTGGATATACCAATTGTTAGTGTCAAGAATAAAAATAGAAAATATAATGAGGAATATATATTGACGATCATACCAACATAAAATAATACCAAATGTTAGTAAAAACATACCAACCATAATGGTTATTTTTAGCAAATCATATATCAACTGTTAATTTTTAACACACCAATAGTTGTATTAAAAAAAACATGAATCATTTATTTTTCAGAATATACCAACTGTTAATTAAATTAAAAATAATATTCATCAAAACATGAATCAATCATTAATATTGATACCAATTGTTATTCAAGAGAAAAGTTATCAACATATGAGTCAACAAAAATAATTAATACCAATTGTTAACAAAGATATATTAATCGTTAACACATATCAACTATTACGTTTTTATCAAAAATATGATAACTAACCGAAGTTCCCCCTCGATGCAATAAGGTTTCGTGCTTGGTGCATCTACTACGATATTGTAGTCTTCAAGCACACCTGCAAACGTACCTAAAAATAGGTTTTCGGTACCCAACTGCTTTTGGGTCCTTGAGGGTTAGGCAAATAATAATCATAGCCAAATGATAAATCTCTATGTTTTTCAAAACATACGGGTGCTATGTGTCCTACCCGGTTGCAATAATGACATATAACATTCCGGTTGTGCATATGTCTTGGTTGAGCCAAAAACGTTCTAGGTGATCTAAAGTCGTTATTCCTAGACGTATTGCAATTCCTAGAGTTATTTCTAGGTGGTCTAAAATGATTCATTTTAGACTCATTACCAAAATTCCTAGAGTTGTTTCTAGGTGGTCTATTCTTCTTAATTGTATTAGGATTATCAACACTACGTTTTTCTAGTGTGTTCCTAAGTTCTATGTTCTCTATTTTCAAAGACTTACAAGAAGAACAATTTGAACTTTGATCAATTGAAGAGGCTTCATTCATCTCCTTAATTTTATTTCTAAGATCAATATTGTCATTTTCCAAAAATTTATTTTACTCTTCTAAAACTTTAATTTTAGCCTTGGCCTCTTTGGAGATTTTTGAAGTCTTTTTCAACTCACCATATAAGTCATGAAAAGCTTCTTGTAATTCTTCAAAAGAATAAGAGTTAGAATTACTTACCTCTTCTTCCTAGTTGGCCATGAGGCATAATGCGGCAGTTTCATTGCCCGAGCTGTCCGAATCCCATGTCACATGCCTTTGGTGTTTGTTCTTCTTCTTGTCCTTGGATTTTGGACAATGTGATTTGGTGTGGCCAAGTTTTCCACAATTTTGGCATGAAGGACTTGGTTCTTCCTTCTTTATTTCCTTTTTCATAGACTTATAAAACTTTTCGATCAAGGCATTGGAAATATTATCATCGTCGCTATCCGAATCACTTACCTCTTCTCTTTTAGAAGATGAGGCTTTGAAGGCAATATTCGAACTTTTACTTCTAAGGTAGGGATTAAGAATTGTACTTTCATAAGTTTCGAGGTTACCTCTTAGTCCATCAATTGTGACATCCGTGATTCCTATCGACTCTTGGATGGCATTGGCTTTGGAACGCCATTCGAGAGTGAGACTCCATAGGATTTTTCGAACAAGATCTTTGTTCGTGTACACTTTCCCGAGAGCATGAAGATCGTTGACGATTTTTGAGAATCGTTCGAACATAATACCGATGGGTTCTTTCTCCCTCATTTTAAAGAGTTCATATTCATGTGTTAGAAAATCAACTTTAGATTCTCGGACTTGAGACGTACCTTCATAAGTGATCTCGAGTTTATCCCACATCTCCTTGGCGGTTGTGCAACAAGAAATCTTCCGATAGTCATCCGGATTCACCGCACAATATAATAAATTGACGGCCTTTGCATTATTTTCAACTTTCTTGATGTCCTCGACATCATATTCATCTTCCCCCTTTGGAACCGTGGTTTCCCCAACTTTCTTTGTTGGCATTTGTTCACCGTTCTTGATGATTTTCCACAAGCAAAAGTTATTTGATTGGATGAAGATTCTCATCCGCTTTTTCCAATATGTGTAATTTGTTCCGTCAAATAGTGGAGGCCTATACGTGGAGTGTCCTACGCTCATCATTCCTGCGTTCAATATTCTCAAAAAAATATATATCGTTCTCTCAACCGGTTAAGGCTTTCAGAGAGTTAGGCTCTGATACCAATTGTTAGGATTTATGCCCGTCACTAGAGGGGGGGTGAATAGTGCGGCACGAGAATATTGATAAATATTGCGGAATTAAAATTGCAGGAGAAAAGTAAATGCGGAAATTAAAAGATTAAGGAAAGAACACACCGAATTTATCCTGGTTCACCACAACTTGTGGTTAGTCCAATCCCAGAGAGACTCTCTCGAGATTCCACTAACTCCGTTAAGCTTACGGGTGCCTAACAAACCGTTACACTTGCTCGTAGATGTACACTCTACAAGACTTCAACTTGCTCGAGGATACCGCACCTCAAGACTTCACCTTGCTCGTGGATACCGCACCACAAGACTTCACTTTGCTCGTGGATACCGCACCATAAGACTTCACACACTAAGATTGAGGGTACTTAGCAAACCCGACAATCAATGAGAAGATATGGTCTTCTCAAACACCTTTCTCTTTTACAACAAGAACTCTCTAATAAGAGTAGATAAAGAGATACAAAATAAGCTCTATGAACAACTCAAAGTTGTCTCTCAAATGGCTCAACAAAAGCTCTATAATGATGCACAAATGATATCAATATGCATATGAATAATGAGAGGTGTTGTGTATTTCAATTCAGCTCAAAAGACCTCTATTTATAGGTGGTAGAAGTAGTATGTCCGTTGCTTAATTGGCAATCAATTATGCTGATTTTATGCCAAGATAATCGATTATCAGATTTGGATAATCGATTATCAGCTTATCGTTACAAAATCGGAAGCTGATTTTATGCAGGATAATCGATTATGTTGTTACAGTGTTCAAAAACTGGCAACGGACACAAGATAATCGACTATGCAATTCTGATAATCAATTATCCTACTCTGCGGAAATTTCCAATAAATGGAATTTCCCAGAATAATGGATTATCACTTTTGCATAATCTATTATTCACAACTTACTTCAAAAACCATTTTGGTTAAAATGAAAACGTTAAAATCATTTTGTTTGAAGTATTTGAAATATGTTTATGATAAATATGATTTGATAAAATGATTTTATGCATATTTATGATGACCTATATTGAGCCAAAAGACGAGATAACTTAAGCGTTGCTCTTACATTGGTTCTACCTAACGACCTACGCCTTGGGACTTCGGTCTTGAACTTTGAGCTCGTCTTTGGCTTTTCCATGCAATCCATTCATCAATATGCTTCTCGGCATTCAATCTTGATTGTTTGCTAATGCATCTTCATTGATTGTCATACAATAACATTGTTTAACAAGTTGACTTCATTGTTTGTCATTCATCAACACCTATACCTGAAAATCATGCTAGTACAACCAAAGCGCACATATCATGGATAGAATGATTTTCTACACTTTATTTTATGAAATTTATTTTCCAGAACCAGGGCCCAGCTTTGAAACTACGGCCTTTCAGCACTTCCGAAGGAAGATTTTAGGGTTGTGCTCGCTGACCAGCCAAAATAAGACTCAGAGGTGCCCATTTGTGCAAATTCAGCCTTCCGGCGTCCCTCTTGGAAACATTCGTCTATTCCTAGCAGTAATTGCATCATCCGATTTATTTAGGAAAATAAATAAAATTGGACATTTGTTTTTCCTTGTTTCGGTTATTTTTGCAAAAGGGAGGTTGGACCCGATGGGCGTTGCCTACGTATCTCGTTCCTGAAGAGAACCAAACCAGTGTAGTTCGGGCAAAATAATTTATCAAAAAGAAACACATTGTTGAAAAGCCCCTTTTTCTTTTGTTTTTTTTTTGACGTTTTTCTTTCTTTCAATAATTCGGCAGCATTTCGGTGCTATTTGAGCATTGGTTTTATAAGACAAATGATTAATCTCATCCAATCCTAGTACCACTTATTTTCTCAATTTTCTTTCCTTATTACCAAGCCGGTCAACATACAAATCCAAAGCAGCTAAATGCACAAGTAACACATAATATGCATCAGGATGGTCTTTTCCTTTCGGGTCACCTATCCTAAACGGACCCGACCCTAGTGTTGAGTCTCCTAAGTCAGATGCATGATGAAAATAAGTGTTCCTACTAGGGATCCGGCATGGGGCTGAGTTATTCTAAGTTAAAAAAACCTTGGTATATGTTCTAGACTGTATACCCGAGCGGACAACTCGAGTCGAGGAGGGGGCTACGTACCGGGAACCAAAAGGCCATCAGGCTTAGTAACTTGTATGGCCTCTTTCATTTTTAGGGAATGACACTAGCATAATAGGGAGTCTCAACCAGTAAGCGCATTCCCGGAGGTGAGAAGAGAAGGGTTTCGTAGCAGTTTATATGTACAGTTCAGATAATATCAAAGCGGTAAAAGTATCATTTTGCACGTTAAGCCAACAAGTAAAATAATATAATAAACAAACCCAAATACAAAAATTATTCTAAGCTCGAATTCTTGAACCCTGAACCAGAGATTCTGGATACTTCCCCAGCAGAGTCACCAGAACTGTCACACCTCCTTTTGGCTACTACAACCTGGCGAAGGGCACAAATAAAGGAGTTTTTCCAATTTAAGGACAATCAAAATGGGATCTAATTATACAAGACATTTTTAGAGTCTCCACTTCGGAGATTTGTGGTGTCCCAAGTCACCGAATTAAATCCCAAATGGAGAAAAGAATGACTCTATTTAACAGTCCGCGAACAAAAAATCCGAGTAAGGAATTCGTTTAACCCGGGAGAAGGTGTTAGGCATCCCCGGGTTCTAGCACGGTTGCTCAATTGTTATGTTTGGCTTAAATTATCTTATTTTATGCAATTACGAACTTCTACACATTTTAAATCTTTTAACCACTTTTATTATTGTTTTTTTAAGGAAAATTGCAATGCCTTTAAAACATGTCTAGAACCACGTCACATAAATGCACCCACGGTTTTGACACATTCTAACTTTATTGCGATTTGGATTTGGGTCACACAAATTCGCACTCGTGTTTAAGGAGATAAAATTATTAACGACGGGCCTAAGAGCAACTAACGCGTTATTATCTTTGCGGGAACACCGTGAAATTTGCTAAATCGCATGTTCCTTATCTCTAAGTATTTTAATAAGCATTTCGTGAGGGCCACACAGTTTTGGATTCTATTTGGCGTGGCGCACTTCATTTTATTCTTTTAATGGCCAATTCTAAAGCAAACTAGGATTTTCTATCATGTATTTTCTCTCAAAAAACAACAAAACAAGATGCCCTAACTAAGTAGCATATTGGTGACCTACTATTGAAAGCATTGCATCACTATATTAAATAAAATCAGTTTCAGGCTGCCTATTTTCAACATGCTTTAGTTGCTGACTTTTGCAATTGGGTTCGTTATTGGAAGAAGAAAGTCCAGGAAGTATTTTATTTTAGCTATCACGATTTTGGTCCTACGCTTGGGTCCAGTAGCTTAAGAAAAACAGGATTAATCTTAGTCATGGATTAGGGATAGCACTCCATAAATCACAATACTACAACCATTCCAAATTATTTTTGTCAACACCTGTGTTTTGTCGTTTTAACACTTCAAAAATATCTAGTAAGATAAATGTACAATTTCAAGTCTTAATGTAGGAGTCATCAAACCCATGTTCCTATTTTCGAAATGCGATTCTCTTCCTTAGGAATGAACATACTGAAACTCAAATTTAAATCCAACATCTAAGCTGGCAAACTTATCTATACGAATTTGAATAGATGCACACATATTGTCTCCATTATCTAATTAAACATGAGGGTCTAAGAAATCTACCACTACAAACTACGATATTTGATCCTGCTAAAATTCGAAATAATAAAAAGTAAACAGTCCAAATAGTTCAAAACAGGCCAGTACAACCTTAAATTTATTTATATTGAATATTTACACAAATTGAACGCTATTCGAAGTTGGAATAACAAATAGAAAATAATATGTACAGCCAGCTTCATTCTCTCTTCAAATTAATTTTACATGGTCAGGCTTAGAAGTGTACCTGGAATGAAGAAGAAATCTATGAGCAAGCAGTTATAAGGCAAAGCAGCAACAACAGTGGCAAATAAACCCCAGAGTTAACGAGAAAAACCAGCGAATAGACCCAAAATCAATGTAACATTAAACTTCAGCACTTTCATAGCCCAGGAAATGGAAGTCACAACCTATGTCAATTTAAAATATCCAAATCAAACTCGAATCTCAGCCAAAATAATAACCAACAATAAACCTTCAATCCATGATAATAACTAGGATTCAGAGCTAGTTTTAGATCGGAATTTTTTAAGTTCAAGCTCAGAGACTCGCTTCAATTGGTATCTACTTGATTTTCAACCCTTCTCTATCTTTTAGCTCACTTATTCTATCCTTTTTTCTCGAACCCTTTTAAGCTTTTTTGCACTAGTATATATATCCTCACTGATAGGGCTAACTTCAGATTTTGAATTGTCTTTTAGTCCTTATTTATTTACTACTTTAGTCCCCTATTCCCTAGCTTGCTACCCACGTTATCTCAATAAAAATCTGAATTGCAATTACCCTCTATTTTAGAAGTTTCTACACTTAACTACCAAAGATTCTTTGTCACCAAACCTGAATTGCCCTTATGTTGCTCCTATCACTACAAACCTTAGCCTAGCCTTACCCTAGTCGACTTAACTAGGATCAGGTAACCTAAAAACCTGAACCATAGAACCCTAATTAACTAAATGTCTTAATTAGTTGACCCAAATCCAAATTAACCAAAACTCTGCAGCACCAATGTCTAACCAAGGCAGATAACAAGATTAAATTGATAGAACCAAACCAAATCAAGGCATAAATATAGGTTGCTTTTCACTTAGAATACCCAAATTAAATCAATCAACCACTAATGAAAACAGTGAATCACAATAAAACACTCAGGAGATGAACATATCCATGAACATGTATATTTATCCGAAGATCCAAAGACATGAACTTAGAGTCAACGAACAAATACTTATAATAGGCTCAAATTAACAGGGTCAACCGAGATTGGACCAAGCTAAAGTATGTTCAGAAGAGGAAATATCAGCAATCGTATGTATTTACCCGCAGGAACCCAAAGATAAGAAATCAGAGTCACAACACTTAATCAATTTTTATAAGCATGTTTAAATTAACAGTGTCAGCCAGAAATTAAACCAATCATGAAGTATATTCAAAAGAAAAAACATATCAATTGCTACGCCCCCTACACTATAATCTCATGTATTAAACTTAAATAGAAAAGAGAAGGAGATGAACACTAAAATATATTAAACAACAGGAACGGACCTCACAGACACTATACTAAAATTAATAGGGTAGAATAAATTAGCTTAATTTTGGGCTTCAACAAACGCATGCAACATCACACTAGTTCTGGTTAATTTGATGATCAACCACAATGATGATGACTTGAGAGTCATGGTCATAGATTTAGGTAGAGGGATCAGGGAGTTATTTGAAAGGAACTGGGTGTGTTCTCAGGTAGAGGAGGGCCAGAGGGGCGGGTGGTGATGGTCTGGAAGTCGTTGGAGGTTGGTCACCGTCGTGCATGGCAGAGCTACCTATTTCTAATGGATATTCGAAGTATTGGGGATATATTCGAAGGTGAATGATGATGGGGTTGGAAAGAGGGGAGTGAGGGGAGTTTGTGATGTTTTTTTAGAAGCCGTTGGCCACTAGGAACCGCCGTGGACGGCGGAGCTTCCACGCTTTCAACGAATATTCGACAAGTTCCATGGGGTTTCGAGGGGTTATCTTTGTGGGGGGGGTGGGGGGTTGGGAAGAGGAGAAAATGGGGATGCGGAGGTTAATTTTTGAGGTTGTTGGAGTTACGCCGCCGCCGCCGGCGATTTCTAGTCGGCGGCGGACGGTGGTGGTATGGTGGATGCTCGATGGCGTTACACCGTCTCAGGACTGTACGATGAGGGTGACTTTTGTCTCTAAAGTTATGAATATATTCAGACCATTTTATTTAAAATGGGAGGCAAATCTGGGCCGTGGGATTAAAGAGCATGGACGGTTGAGATCAAACGACGTCAACCGACGTCGTTTTGGGCACCTGTGGTTTTTGGACCGAGCAAGGGGTTAGGTTTGGGTCTGTTTGAGTGGGTTTTGGCTACTTGGGCTGGAAAATGTGGCCCAAATTATGCTTTTCTAAAGACCCAAGTTTTATACAATTATTTGTTCTCTCTTTTTTATTTATATATTTTCATATTTTTTAATTAAGAGTAAAATAAACCAAAGTATATCAAATTATGCAAAATAGACTGAATAAACCTCTTAATATAACCTAAATTCTAAAATTCAAAAGTAAATTAAAAAAATTTAGGTATAACCATTTTTGTTATTTTTTCTCATTTTCAATATTTACTAAACATGCAAAAATTAAATCCTAATTGCAACCGTGCTATTTTATATTTTTTATAAATTATGCAAATTAAAACAAGCAACATTCAAATAAGCACAAAATCATGCATTTAGTTCCTAAAATTCAAACAAACACAAAATCACGAAAATAAATCCTAAAAATTCAAATAATAAAAGAAAAACGCAAATAAACACAAAATCACACAATTAATTTCTAAAAATTCAAATAATAAAAGAAAATAAAAATAAACACAAAATCACACAATTAGTTCCTAAGATGAAAATAAACACAAAATCACACAATTAATTTCTAAAAATTCAAATAATAAAAGAGCCTAATTTAATGAATTCTATAGGAATATTCCAAGTGGGGCAAAAATCACGTGCTCACAACTACGAGTTAGCTGTTGAGGTCAGCAGCCATATGTCTCTACTCCTCTATCATTTTCTATCCCCTTTCAAAAATTTGTAGCAGTTTATGACTTTAGTAGACTGTATTATAGTTCATAGATACTCGTGACTTGTGACATCTTGGTTAGGGCTGTGTCATGTTGGATTTCCGTATTGTTATCGATATTTTCTACTAATTAGTGTATTTTAATCATGTTCATATTATTTTAATGTTGGTTAACTACTTTAAAGCAAATTAGGGTAAAAAGGCTTGCCTTGCCTTCACGAGAGCCACTATCATGACCGAGTTCGGGGTTTGGGTCATGACAAGTGCTATCAGAGCCTAGGTTACGTAGGTTTTACGAGTCATGTGCAGGTTCAATAGAGTCTTATGGAACGGTATGGAGAGGTCTGTATTTATCCTCGAGAGGCTGCAGAACCTTTAGGAAAAACTTCATAATCTTGAAATTTTTATCGTGCGAACTTGTTGATCTGAGTGCTAAACTTCTGTTATTCTATTATCTCACAGATGGTGAGGACACGAGCTACCTGACTGAGTGGACGACCCCCATTGCTACCAGCTGAGGTCGTGGATGCGGTCGTGGTCGTGGCAGAGGTAAAGCAGCGAGGGCAGCACCGATAGATCCGCAGCTGCCCCAGCTTAGGATCAGAATCCAGATATAGATGCTCCAACAGCACCAGTTCAGGCACCAGATATGCCTATTATGATTCCGGGTCTTTAGGAAGCCTTGGCACATATCTTATTAGTTTACACTAGCCTGGCTGAGGTGGTTTTAGCCACTATAGCTGCAATTACTTCTCAGGCCGGGGGAGGCAGTCAGACTCCCGCCGCTCGCACACCTAAGCAGGTCATTCAGGGACTTCAGATGTCGGGGGAAGACCCCAACCAGCCAGTTGCAACTGCTCAAGACTATGTAGTTCATGATATGCTAGAGGATGAGCAGCGTAGGTTGGAGAGATTTGGTAGGCTTCAGCCTCCGTCATTTAGTGGTGTAGAGGGCGAGGATGCTTAGGGTTTTCTGGACAAGTGTGAGAGGATGCTTTATACTGCCAGTATTCTGGAGAATAGCGGGGTCATTTTTACGACCTATCTGTTTTCATGACATGCTTTCACTGGGTGGGAGAATTTTGAGAGGCGTAGGCCTGTTGGTGCAGCACTCATTAACTGGCAACATTTCTCCGTCCTCTTTCTGGAGAAGTATGTGCTTCTGTCTCGCAGAGAAGAACTGTGTAGGCAGTTTGAGTGGTTACGTCAGAAGGAGATGACCATGTCACAGTATGAGTTGAGATTTTCTGAGTTGGCTCGTCATGCCATCTGGTTGGTCCCGACAGATCGAGAGAGAATCAGGAGGTTTGTTGATGGTCTTACTCATCAGCTGCGTATTCTTATGAGAAGAAGAGGGTATCTGGTACTACATTCGAGGAGGTTATAGATATTGCCCCAGAGATTAAGTTTGTTCGCCGCCAGGAGCAAGAGGAGAGAAAGGCCAAGAGGCTTCGAGGATTTGGCAGCTATAGTGGTGCTCCTTCGAGGGGCCAGTTTCAGCATGGTAGAGGCCGTCCATTTAGGCTTGCTCAGCCAGCACGCCCAGGTTATCGTGGGGCATCATCGGGTCAAGGTTCTCACAGTTCACATAAGGGATAGTCATCACTTAGTGCCCTTCCAGCTATGCGATCTTCCCGTGCTCTATCAGTTCAGGGTTCTTTTGCGCTAGGCGCATCTGCTAGTCACTCTGATGAGAGGGGTTCCCTTTAGTCCTCTTCTCTAGCATCTTGGATTTGTTATGAGTGTGGCGAGGTGGGCCACATGTGGAGGAAATTTCCTCATCGTTTTGCTAGTTCATCCTAATAGAGGGGTCAATCATCTGATTTAGTGCCAGTTGCTCCACCACCACCCGCCCAGCCATCTAGGCGTAGAGGTCAGTCGGGCAGGGGTTTCCCTAGAGAGGGAGGTTGATTAGGGGGCAGTTAGGCCTGTTTCTATGCTCTTCCAGGCAGCCCCAATACTATTATTTAAGATGTTGTTATTACAAGTATTATTTCAGTCTGCCACAAAGATGCCTCTGTATTATTTGATCCCGAATCCACCTTTTCATATGTGTCATCATACTTTGCTCATTATTTGGGTACGCCCCATGAGTTTCGTGTTTTACTTTTTCATGTATCTACCTCAGTAGGCGATATTGCTATTGTAGACCGTGTGTACTGGTCGTGTGTGGTGACTACTGGGGGTCTAGAGACCCGAGTTGATTTATTATTATTGTGTATGGTGGATTTTGATGTCATTTTAAGCATGGACTGGTTATCTCCGTGTCGTGCTATTCTAGACTATCATGCTAAGACAGTCATATTGGCTATATCGGGTGTGCCACGGATTGAGTGGTGAGGTGTGACTGATTATGTTCCTAGTAGAGTGATCTCTTTCTTGAAGGCCTAGCGTATGGTTGGGAAGGGTTGTTTTTTGTATCTTGCCTTTGTGAGGGATGTCAGAGCTGAGGCTCCCAATATTGGTTTTGTTCCCGTTGGGGGGATTTCCTTGATGTATTTCCTACAGACCTGTCGGACATGGTACCAGATAGGTATATTGATTTTGGTATTGACCTGGTGCCGAGCACTCAGCCCATTTCTATTTCACCATAATAGTATGGAACCAACAGAGTTGAATGAGTTAAAGGAGAAGGTTTAGGAACTCCTTGATAAGAGGTTTATTCGGCCTAGTGTGTCACCTTGGGGTGCACCGGTTCTGTTTGTGAAGAAAAAGGATGGCGCAATGAGAATTTGCATTATTATAGGCAATTGAACAAGGTAACAATTAAGAACAAGTATCCTTTGCCTCGCATTGATGATTTATTCGACCATCTTCAAGGAGCGAGGGTGGTCTCCAAGATTGATCTCCTTTAAGGTTATCACTAGTTGAAGATCAGAGATTCTGATGTTCTTAAAACGACCTTCAAGACCAGATATGGTTATTATGAGTTCCTGGTTATGTCGTTTAGGCTAACCAATTCCATTACAACATTCATACATCTGATGAACAACGTGTTCCGGCCTTATCTTGACTCATTTGTTATAGTTTTTATTGATTCTATCCTGGTGTATTCGCGTAATCAGGAGGATCACGCAGAGCATTTAAGGGTTGTGCTACAGAGATTGAGGGAGAAGAAGCTTAATGTGAAGTTCTCCAAATGTGAGTTTTGGCTCAGTTAAGTGGCATTCCTGGGACACATGGTGTCTAGTAAGGGCATTCAGGTTGATCCAAAGAAGATAGAGGTAGTGCAGAGTTACCTTGGACCGTCTTCAGCTAAAGAGATATGGAGTTTTCTGTTTGGAGGGTTATTATCGCCGATATGTTCAAGGATTCTTATATATTACATTGCCCTTGACCAAGTTTACTCAAAAGGGTGCTTCATTGGTATGGTCGGGCGAGGGTGAGGAGAGCTTTGAGATGCTCAAAACAGCTTTGACCACAGGTCCAGTTTTGGTTTTATCATCAGCTTCAGGTTCATATACAATGGATTATGATACTACGGGAGTGGGTATTGGCTGTGTGTTGATGTAGGAAGATAGAGTTATTGCTTATGCTTCTCGTCAGTTAAAGCCCCATGAGAAGAACTACCCCATTCATGATTTAGAGTTGGCTACCATAGTTCACATATTGAAAATTTGGATGCATTACTTGTATGGAGTATCTTCTGAGGTATTCACTGATCATCACAATCTTCAGCATTTGTTCAAGCAAAAGGATCTTTATTTGAGGCAGCGCAGATGGGTAGAGTTGCTTAAGGATTATGATATCACTATATTGTACGTTCCATAGAAGGCCAATATGGTGGCCGATGCTTTGAGCCGAAAGGAAATGACTATGGAAAGTTTGGCATATATTCCGGTTTGGGAGAGACTTCTTACAGTGGATGTTCAGGCCCTAGCCAATCAGTTCGTAGGGTTGGATTTGGAGCCCAGTCGGGTATTGGCTTGTGTGATTTCTCTGTCTTCCTTATATGATCACATCATAAAGTGCCAGTATGATGATCCGCATTTTCTTTTCATGAGGGACAGAGTTCAGCATGATGATGCTAAAGATGAAAACATTGATGATGATGGAATGTGGAGGATTCAGGGCCGTATTTGTATGTCCAATGTTGATGGGCTTCAAGAATTAATTTCGAAGGAGGCCTAAATCTCACGGTATTCCATTCATCCGGGTACCGCAAAGTTGTACCAAGATTTTAGGCAGCACTATTGATGGAGAAGAATGAAGAAAGACATTGAGGGATTCGTAGCTCGGTGTCTCAATTGCCAATGAGCATCGGAGACCGGGTGGCTTACTTCAGCAGATGATTATTCCTAAGTGGAAGTGGGAGAGGATCACTATGGACTTTGTTGTTGGACTTCCACGGACTTTAAAGTAGTTCGATGCTATTTGGGTGATTATGGATTGGTCGACCAAGTTCGCACACTTCATTCCTATTTGTACTACGTATTCCTCATAGCAGTTGGCAGATATCTATATCATAGAGATTCTCTTTTTGCATAGTGTCCCGGTTTCCATCATTTTAGATAGGGGCAATTAGTTTACATCGCAGTTTTGGAGTCTGTGAAGCGTGAGTTGGGTACTCAGGTTGAGTTGAGCACAGCTTTTCAGCCTCAGACAGATGAGTAGTCCAAGCGCACTATTCAGATATTGGAGAACATTTTGCATGCTTGCATGATCGATTTTGAAGGGTCATGAGATCCATTTCTACCGCTCGCAGAGTTTGCTTATAACAATAGCTACCAGTCGAGTATTCACATGGCTCTATATGAGGCTTTGTATGGGAGGCGATGTAGATCTTCGGCTGGTTGGTTCGAGCCCGTAGAGGAGGCTACCTGGGAGACCGATCGGAAGATGCGGAGCAGATATCCTCACCTATTTGAGGCTTCAAGTATGTTTCTTGACTCATTCAAGTACGAATGTTTGTTTAAGTTGGGGAGGATGTGATGACTCGACCGATCGTCTCATGATTTACCGCTCTATTTCCCTTATTTACTCTTCTTTATGCTTCATTATTCGTGTTTTGTGGTATTGGGTTTGTCAGATCGAATCCGAAATGATTTTGATAAGGTTTGAGACAATTAGTCTCTATTAAGAAATATTAAGTTGGAAAAGTCAACTGGATGTTGACTTATATGTTAGAGGGATATGATGGGAGTTCTGATGGTTTGACTAGCTTCGGGAGGTAAATTGTGACTTAGGAGCGTGATTTGAATGAGCTTTGGAGGCCCGGAGTAGATTTAGGCTTGAATTGGCGAAGTTGATATTTTGGCGATTTCCAGTTGATAAGCGAGATTTTGATCTATGGGTCGGAATTTAATGCTGAGAGTTGTAGTAGCTTCATTATGTCTTTTGGGATGTGAGTGCAAAATTTCAGGTCATTCGGATGTGGTTTGGTTGGTTTTTTTATTAAAAGCAGAATTCAGAAGATTTTTAGAAACTTAGGCTTGAATCCGATGTATTTGGGTTAATTTGATGTTGTTTGAGGTGTTTCGGTGATTGGAAAAAGTTTGACTAAAGTTTTAGGATGTGTTGGTGCCTTTGGTTGAGGTCCCAGGGCATCGCGTGAGTTTCGGGTGGTCATTTGGAGTTGGAACAATTACAGATAATTACAGGTTCAGCTGTGTAGGATTTTTGCCCTTCGCGATCGCGTAAGGGCCTCACAATCACATAGTAGGATTTTAGAAGGTTGTCTTGTTGTTCTTCATGTTCGCAAATTAGGTCTCGCGATCACGTAGATTGAGAAGGTGGTGCATCACGTTCGCGGGCGTGTAGTCGCGATCACGTAGGATTTTTTTGGTTAACTAGTCTGAGGTTGCGGTTGCTCTTCGCATTCACGGGAGAAGGGTATGCATTCACGAAAGGTAAGGTTGAGGAACCATAGCGTTCGCGATGGCCTTATCTTGTTCGCATAGAGTAATTTTTGGAAGCTGAAGAATTGTTCTTTGTAATCGTGAGGGTTGTTCCGCGATCGCGATGAAGAAGTGAGGTTAGGGTAGAATGTTTTTAAACTCGTTTTGTTCGCGAATGTGGATTTATTTTCACCCATAACTGCTTGTTTTATGAGATTTTTAAAGGATATTAAAGAAGGATTCAAGGGGAATCATTGGGAGGTAAGATTCTTGGACTAAAAATTCGATTATTAGGTGAATTCCACCTAGAAAATCCTGAAAGCTAAGCTTAAAATTGAAGAACTAGGCCTTGAGAAATTGGACTTTTGATTTGGAATTTGAAGGACCATTTGGAATCGGATTTGAGAACTTTTGATATGTATGAACTCGTGGGGAGATATGGAATCTATTGGTGTAAAAATTTCTGAATTTTGAGACGTGGGCCTCGTGCTCGGGTTTTGGCCAATTTCGAGAATTTTGGCATTTTTCGATTGTTTTCGCTTGGGCTTTCTTCCCTTATCATATTTTGATGTCTTCATTCTGATTTTGGATAGATTCGACACGTGTGGATGCCAATTTGATGGGCAAAGGCATTGTGAGCTAGATATTTAGGCTGCTCGAGGTAAGTAATTATTGTAAATGATGTTATAAGGGTTTGAAACCCCGGATTGCACATCGTAGTGCTATATTGAGATGAGGCACACGCTTGATGACGAGCGTGGGGTCGTGCACTATTGGGGATTGTGACTTGGTCTGTCCCGATTGATGATTTTACTGCGTATTTTATTGGAAACTATTTGCTATCATCATTTATTGAGCCGAATGCCATATTTGGCTTCGTGCCGACTATTTGAACCCTTCGGGGCTTTTATTTAATAATACCTCACTGTTTTGACTTATTATTTGAACTCAGTCATGTTATTTTCCACTGTTTTACTACTCAGCCTATTTACTCAGTTTTGAGACCTAAATGATATTTTAAATGATGTTTGTTGACACTATGCCTGAGGGGCGAACTTTTATTTGTTTACTTATTCTTAATTATCTGTCAGTTACCTATTTTTACTGGTTAAAAGAGGATTTTACTTCATTTTTACTAGTTTTACTGATTTTAAGTAATTTACTGCTTCATTATATAATGCCTTGTGCTTTACCTATTTTCTTACTTTTAGACGTTATTTACATTTGTTACTCACTGAGTTGGACTACTCACTTTACTTCCTGCACCCTATATGCAGATTCAGGTGTAGCTGGTTCCACTCCGGAGTGCTGATTTCCCCCAGTTCAAGGCGGGCCTTTTGGAGAGTACGAGGTAGTTGTTGACATTTGTAGCCTCGTGTCTCTATCTCTCTATCATTTTCTTTCCCTGGTCAAACATTTGTAGTAGTTTATGACATTAGCAGACAGTATTAGGCTCATAGATTGTCATGCTTGTGACACCCTGGTTAGGGCTGTGACGGGTTGGATTTTTCACATTGTTATCGATATTTTCCGCTATTTAGTGTATTTTAATCATGTTTTGATTATTTTTTTGTTGGTTAAGTTTTTGAAAAAAGGAATTGGGTTGAACTTGCTGGCATTGTCTTTACGAGAGGCATCATCACGACCGATTCGGGGTTTGGCTCATGACATACCCCCCAAGTTCTGTATCAGAAAAGAACTTATCAATGATGCATTCATCATCTCTTTTAATGAATGATTCTTTCTTTCTGCAATCCCATTGGATTAGGGCATGTAAGGGGCTATTGTTTGATGAATAATTCTATATTCTAAACATATTTGTTCAAAAAGAGATTCACATTCACCACCCCTATCACTTCTTATCATTTTGATTTTCTTGTTAAGTTGCGTTTCAACTTCATTTTTGTATTGCTTCAATGTGTCTATTGCTTCAATGGTCTATTGCTTCATCTTTTCTATTAAGTAAGTAAATATAGCAATATCGAGTACTATCGTCGATAAATGTTATGAAATACTTCTTTTAACTGACTTATAAGGACGTTTAACATACTTAGATTCCACACTTATTTGACATTTTGATTTGTCCTATTCAAATTTAGGCAATACTTCTAAATTAATTATTTTCCGAAAGGTTTTATAATTAATATGACCCAAACATAAATGCCATAATTCATTTGACTCAAACAAGTAAGACGAAGCTGGAATTTTATTATTATTCTCAATAACCATTACATTCAGCTTGAAAAGGCCCTCAGTGAGGTAACTTTTTCCTATACATATTTCTTTACTACTTATTACAACTTTATCAGACACAAAAATACATTTAATATCATTCTTAACAAGAAGTACAATAGATACAAAATTCTTCCTAATCTCGGAAATATGAAAGATGTTATTCAAAGTCACCACCTTGCCAGAAGTCATCTTTATAAAGATCTTCTGACATTCTTCAATCTTGGCGGTTGCAACATTTCCCATAGAAAGAGAGTCTCTTCGGGTCCAACAGGAGCATTTGTTGCAAAGTCTTCCTAAACAACACAAACATGGCGAGTGGCTCCAGAATCAATCCAACACTCTTTAGGATTTCTCACCAAGTTGCATTCAGAAAGCATGTCATACAAGTCATCAACGTCTTCATGCTTTTCAACCATATTTGCTTGACCCTTCTTCTTGTCTTTCTTCGGAGCACGACACTCCGAAGATTTGTGCTCGACTTTCCAATAGTTTTAGCAATTTCCGTTGAACCGCTTCTTGCTTGGGTTGCTTTTCAGTCCAGAAGTATGCTTCCTCTTTCTCTTATTTTGGGAAATGTTCTCAACAATGTTTGCTCCCTTTATTGTTGAGTTTCCACGACTTCTCTTTTCAGCAGCTTTGTCGTCATCTTCGATTCTCAATGGAACAATGAGATCTTCAAGGAACATCTCCTTGCTTGTGTGTTATAAATAATTTTTGAAGTCCTTCCACAAAGGAGACAACTTCTCAATCGTCACTTCTAATTGGAATGCTCCATTGATGACAAGACCTTCAATGAAAATTCTGTTAATAAAATTACTACTTTCAATATCAGTATTAATTCGATTATACCTTCAGCAAGGAGATCGTGAATAATCACTTGCAATTCCTGGACTTGGGTAATAACTGACTTGTGATCTACCATTTTGTAGTACAAAAACTTGGCGGCAACGAATTTCTTCAACCTAACATCTTCAGTTTTGTATTTCTTTTTAAGCGTAGTCCATATTTTGACGTCTCCATGCCACTGTAGGCATTATACAAATCGTCCTCAGTCCTCTAAGAACATAATTCTTCCACATAAAATTAGAATGCTTCCACGCCTTAATCACGAGAAAACATTCATTCTCTAGAGTTTCATCGGGCAGAACAGAAGCATCGTCCTTGATAAACTTCTGCAGACTTAAAGTAGTCAAGTAGAAGAGCATCTTCTGCTGCCACTCCTTGAAATCTAACCCGAAATTTTTTTTGGATTTCTCCGCTGGTGCCAACAATGGTGTTCGGCTTGTTGATGCATTGCTAGTCACCATTGGAATAGCCTGGTTCCTGTTATCATTAGTCATTTCTATAAAAACAATGACACAGACAACATTAAAATCACGTATATTTTAATCTCCAACGGAGTAAAAAATTACAAAAATTTTAAACCAGTGAATATAACACTACATAGTACAAATTAAATTCCTTAAGGTCGTTAGTAAACTGTATTTAATAATTTTGGAGAAAATAAAATAACATAAATTTAATCCGAGCCCACTGAATTCACATTATTTCCTTAAGGAATTTAATCCCCTCCTTGTACCCAAGGTTATGGATTATTTTCTCTCATGATAGAACGAATTACACATTGATGTAGTGGTACTTCAAGATCTAGTGTTTAAGTGAATACAAGATTCTCTAGAAAATCACAATTACTGTTGCTTTCTTGGAAGTTAAAATAATGCATAAGAAGGAGGAGAAACTCAGAAAATCGTATGAAAATTTTGAGAGAATGGACTTGTATTTATAGACAATGTTGGGCTAAAATCTGAAGAGCTGCAACTCTTCAGAATGGTTGTTTATGCAAAACGATCACAACATAAATGGCATAACATAAATGGCTATTTATCCAACAATAAAGAGGAAAAATGAAATAGGGTAGTTTAATTTTCAGTTATACAGCTGAAAAATAGAAGATTGATTGGATTTAATATTAATATTTATTTTAATATTAATTATTAAAACGAATATTAAATAACATTTATGTTAATATTTTACTATTTACGAATAAATTTGGTCTAAAAAATTAATCTACAAGTCGAAGTCAAACGACAACGGTGCAAGGCTTGTCTTTTATCTAGTCTTTAACAACTAAAAGAAGTGCAATTGCTTACATACTCATAAAAACATCTTCCTCTTCGAATATGGGACAATATCCCTTTGCTAATGGGAAAAACTTAATATTTTTATTTCCTTCCATATTCCATTCACCATCTTTAAGCATTTAATATACTTAAAACCCCAACATATTCAACGTTGAGTAATTTTTTAACGAGACAGAGCCGAGAATCATAGAGCTATGATCATGATTTTATGTAACAATTTATTACTACTTGGATAACATCACTTTACCTACAACACTACACTATTTTCTATAAAGATAAGGATTCTGATCTTCACTAATACTAGCAAAGTATCCCATTACAATTTGAAGTATTTCATCTCTAACCCATCCACAGAACACTTAAAATGCCACTTTATTTTGCTGCGAAAATAGAACTATAACCAGAGTTACAAAAAGCTTAGCCCATGAGTGAATAGAGCAGCAAAAGCATTCATTCGAGTTTTGGGCAGAGACAAACCAATCTCTAAATTTCCATCTGAGTCTTTGGACTTGCTGAGGGACATCGATACGCCATCACCATTGTCAATAGAAACGAACTCTAATTTTTCTGGTCTACCCCAACAAAAATCAGCAGCATATAAGTCAAGCTTTGGTGATCCAGCAATAGAAAGCGTCCGTTTAATGTCTACGGAGCAAAATTCCTTGAACCACTTCCCAGAAAGGATATAATCTTCATCCTTCATCCTTTTCTGAATGGTTTCTCCAATTACTTTCACAGCAATTGTAAAACCTTCTTTTCCTGCTAAATCAGCATGGCCTGCTCTTGCAACGAGTGGCACTAGGCAATTCCCGAAATAAGATGGAGGAAGTGGTGGATTGAGACGCGACCTGCAATCTGCTACACATCCGAACAACTCTGTTACATTTTCTTCTATCTCTTCTCTGATCGAGTCCTCTGATTTTATCAAGCAAGTCCATACATAAGCACACGTTACTGTGAAAGATGTTACATGACTTAGGTTTGGTCGTCTTGACAACATTAAATTCTTGAGCTTCGTGATGCCATCCTGTGTTATAATAAATGTACCTCGAACCTTATCAAGAGGAGTCACAATGTCACACATCTCCAGCTTAAATTTCTGCATCTCATCCCATATAGACATCGCTTGTCCATGAGGATCTCTGATTACGGACCTGTCATAAAATGCAACGAACTCATTAGCTAAGAATTGTTCATCTCCACTAAATTTATTGAGCGACGCCCATGCCCTTATGAACCCTAATATTGTAGCTCCATCACCAGCGACGTGATGGTTAGTGAAACCAATAGATATGCCAATATTCGGAAAAAGTGTCACTTGAATAGCTAAAAGCGGGGCTAATTGAACCCCTGGTGCATCCTTAGCTTCTGCCAACTGAGGAACAAAGTGATAAAAATCCTTAGCATCTCTGGGATGGTTACTGATGAGATAATTGAAATCCATATCAGTCTCAGAAAAAATAACAGACACGGAATCCCCTGTTACATAACGCAGCTCAGGATAACCGCTAGAACTTAGTGGACAAGCAAGGTTGCCGGCTAAGGGTATATAGTGTTTGAGAGCGAGGGAGAGTGAATCTTTAAGAGTAGGAATAATAGTTTGGACGAAATCGGATCTGGAAATGGGGTGCTTGTAGAATAAAATCCGCCGCATACGGTTAAAAGCTAACCACATATGATCAAAATATGTGTGAGAGAGTGTGAGCTCAGATGCACTGCCGGGAGATGGCGCAACTTGACATTGCTCAATCACAGACGCCATTGTAGCTTTTGTTTTGTTAAGAAATACAGAGAGTAGGTTTGGCTTATCAATATATAGAACTATTGCACGTGACAAAAACTATCGCTTATCAAGAGGTGACTCTCGTACATGAATTATTAGGCCATAACGCATTTGTGGCTGATATTGAATTAGGCTGTCACTACGAGGGCGGAGTTCAGCCGAATCCCTTTCCTTGACAATTATATTTTGTATATGAGATTAATTTCTTATATATATTATAGATGTTGAAACCTCTTAGTATCTTTATATTTATTTTTCTTATTTTTTGTATCCTTTAGTGAAAATCTTACTTTTACCACTAGACACTACCATATGAAAGCTGCTAGGTCGTTTTAGAAAATCCAATTTCATATCTATAATTTTTAATTTTTACAATAGATTTCACACCAAAGTCTTTTTATCTTTTCTTTAATTATTTGACATTTGATGCTCGACTAATTTGATTTGCGCTGAATCGGATCATTACAGGGTAAAGATTCCCTGTTAGAAGTTCTAATATTTTCAAGGTTCGAACCCGAAAATTTTCGTCAAGAATATATGAATAGCGACCATCCGACGAAACTTTTTTACCTACTAATTCGGTGTGGACAGAAAATTCGGCGAGTGGGGATTCATCATTGATTAGATTTAGTTATTTGGTCAATCATACAGTAAAGCAATATTATGGGAGATTTATGTGTATATAAATGCCAAAAGCAAGACAATAAATTGCACAAAATTGTTAAATCCATTTCCAGGAATTAAAAAAATATTTGTTCTTCCTAGTTGCACTTTCTCTCATTATTTGATTGGAAAAATAGTAGGGTATACAAATGCTAAATAAATAGGAATGATGTAAAAACCTTGGACGACACTGTACTTAAGTAATAATAAACACTGAGTGATGTTGAAAAGGATCTTATTAATGATTAACTATTGAATCCCTTTAATATAGGAAAAGTGTAATGGTAAGGGGGTTCAATAATTATTTTAAATCACAAGTTCAAATCCTAGATATGATATTTTAAAATATTTCAAAAGTTGCATTGGGTTGTTTCTGAAGGAAAATCTTGGCATAACTGATAAAAATTGCTGCTATATGACCAGAATGTTACGGGTTCGTGCCGTTAAAATATCCTCTTATAAAAATACAGGGTAAAGTTATTTGTGATCCCGCCCTTCAACAAACCTTGCGCATAGCAAGAACTTATTGTATCGGACTGCCCTTTGCCCTCTGGGTTGTTTCTGTTGCATGCTTCAGCTTTAATAGACAGATATTAGATGAAAGGAAATTTTAAGGGACGGTATAAACTCAAGCTCTGCACTTGGATGTCATTTTCCATATAAAGAGGCAGAGGCTTCTGAAGATTTCTCAAAATTCCTAAAGATTATTTGAAATTAAGAAGTTAGATCAATAACAGCTTGCTGCTATTATATATTAATATATGTCAGCTAAATTTTTTCCATTCTCAGGCTGTTGATACTATTCTCTTTACCTTCCAAACTAAACTATCTTGTTAGACAAGAAGAATACAACGACGATGATAACAACAACGTAGTGTAATTCAATTAGTAGAAGTTGAAGAGGATAACATATACGCAGACCTTATCGGAAGACCTTAGGCTCAGGAAAATAAAGAAGAAAGAGTAACACCAAGCAACAACATCAATAAACCAAACATAACACCAAAGCGTAAGAAAAGTAAGCAATAACATAAATCTAATCATAAGAAAATACAAGACAAACACTGAGGGATGCACTAAAACTACTGGAATGAGCAAGGACACAGCTCGGCTACCTAGCCAACTACATTAATTCTCGACCTGCACACCTTCCTATCAAGGGTCATGTTCTAAGTAAGCTGGAGAAAGTCATGTGTTGCGGCCAAAACGCACACGCAAGTATACAAGGTCGTCAAGTAATAAAGTGACTAAAAGTCTGAAATCGGTTCCACGAGTACTTGTGATTAACTATTAACTAAATTAGACTATCCTAATTATCTGTACAAAAATTAAACCTATAAGTATTTGATTCTAAACTACTTAAAATAAATAAAAACAAATAATGAACTTTGGACAGAGAAAGAGTAGATTTTTATGATATCAATGTAATGAAAACGATCTAGGGTTATGGGTTATCTAATATTCCTATTCTATTCTTCAATTGAATTGACTAACTAATTTGTCTAGTTTATTGATTGACATGGTTAATATTGCTCATAAGAATTTGTCGAGTTCTTACCTGCCTATTCAAGCTAAATTAACGCCTATATGTCTGTGGAATTGGAATCAACAAGAACGCATTTATAATTCATGTAAATCAACCAAGCAAGGCAATTAGATATATATCTATCCTAACCGCGAATCCGTCCCCGATGCCCAGGTTCAAGAACTTGATCTACTCAATCCTATATGCAATCTAGAATTCCCACTTTCGAGTTCACCTCTAGATTCGCAGATAGTATTCAATTGGTGATCAAGCAATCAAATAATTAAGTGCAAGATTGAATAAATAAACCAATATGATAAACTAAGAAATCAAAATCAATATGCGAATAACAATAGTCATGAAAGAACCACAACCCTAAAACGTAAAGTTTAGGTCCACATAGGCATGGTAGCAAAACAATAAATAAAACAAAGAAACATAAAAAGACTAAGTTGATGGAAGAAAAGATGAAACCCGGCCTCCACGGCGGCTCTATGCTTGTGTTTTCCTCTCAAAAACGTCCTCCTCCCTTCAATATGTCATTTTTCCATGTAAATATACCAAGTAGGGTTGGCCCCAAGTAGTTATACCTTCTCCAAAGTGAAAAGGGACACTTTTCCTGGGATTGACTAGCGCGATCGCGCTAGTGGCCCAGTGTTCTGCCTGACAAGCGCGACCTGAGCACGATCGCTATTGATGCGCATTTTTCACCCTGTTACATTTCGAATGTGAAAAAATTTAAAACATGAACGTTGGATCTCTTTGGGTTAGCTTTCCAACCATATATTGTGGAGCCGAAATAGAGTTTTGAACAAAAAGTTATATCTATTTTACTAGACAATGCGCAATATGCCTACTGGATTCTTCGTTCGCTATAATTATCATCCGTTGACCCCCAAACACGATCCCGTCTTAGTTCCTTGAAATTTTACTCAAAATTTAAAGTTCCAAATCACTTGAATTCATCCCTTAACATTTACCTAGCTCGAAATCACTCCTACAAGGCATAAAACACACCATTAGTGCAAAATACTAGCGATTAAAGCTCAAACTCAATTAAAGTGCAGTAAATTAGAGTGTAATAAGCGACTAAAATACATCACTATAACCTATTATCACTACCCCAAACTTAAACGTTGATCGTTCTCGAGTCAACCAATACTTACGTTGTCTTTGAGCACTTAATATCTTAACATTGTTGGAGCATACTACACCAGTGACCATGGTTGATAGAAACAATTAAACTCTAACATATGCAACAATTCTCTTTTACTCATATTATTCTTAAAAATTATTCACAACAAAAACAACATGCTCACGACAATGCTAGACTAAAAAACCGACTCAATATCACGATGCAATCATGGCTTGAATACCCAACGTTTTAGAGAAGTCTAATAACATTACCTATCCCTCATGAAGCCATGTGCCCTCACAACAAGAACAAGAGAATACGTTAAACTCACACAATCAAATCTCATGATCAAATATAGTTTATAGACTCATATACATATATATATATATATATATATATATATATATATATATATCAAAGAACTCTCTCTCTCTCTTTCTCACAAAAGAAGTCACATGCATGCACTTGGTACCATTGGCTTGCCCTTACTGTAAATCTCTACTAATGTAGGCTCACTCGATCTACAATCAATTAGGTCATTTTTATAGTTGTAATGTGGGCTAAGGGACGCGTATGATATATTTAGAAGTAGTGACTAACCTTCCTAAGTACTTTAACACACAACATAATTAACTTTAAGCGCAAATTCTTTAATCCACTTCACTTTCACAAACAATATCACCCCAAAATTGCTCCTTTCTGCTTTAAGCACTACATGAATTCATACCCACTAGCAGGAACAAGACAACAATGTATTCATCTATATTTTTTCCATTCAGATTATTCTTTTTTTTTTCAATTTCTGCTAATTGTATATTATCTTGCAAAACAAGTGCACTTTTCTTCCTTTTATTGGTTTCACTCAAAAGCCACCCCACACTTAGTTTCTTCTTACTTCTTTTAGCGTCCATCTCACAATTAAACTGCTTTAAGAGGTAAAAGGGATCAAAACAATGTCAATTAAGAATAAAAAGGGTATAGGCTTGGAATGTGGGTGCCAAATAAAAGTCTATAGGCTCAAAAGGGTTAATTAGGGATAAATGTTTTTTGTCATAAGTAATAAAGCTCAAAAGAAGATCAAAGAAAGCCTAAAATCAATTTTCAAACTGAACATCACCAAAAATTTCGCTTCAACTCACATACCGGGCAAGTTTTATACACAAGTACAATACATAAACTGTATAAATACTTCACCACACATGGCACATGACTCACTAAGAACGGTCTCATTCTGACTCTCAAACAAATGAAAATATTTACGGAGTCACGAGATATTAAGCATTAAGCAGAAAGTGAGCATAAGTCAAGAAAATGAGACATAGGCGTCGCAATATAGGCTATCCATCATATATGGAATCATCAATAATTTCAAATCATAGGGAAGATACTACACATGCCAAAGCCTAAATATGATGCAATCAATAAGTCAAGGGCGCCTAGATTTATTTTTCTTCCTCCTTTTATTCCTTAAATTCTAATCTACTCTAAAAGAAAAAAAATACTACTACCCGATTCAAACTCATCCCATGAAAAAGAACTGTTGCACAAAGTTAAACCATGGGGATTATTGCTACCTAAAAAAGACGCATTTTTGGAGTTTTTCTATTTTTCACCCTTTTTTCATTTTTTTATTGGATCTTAATCCCTCAAGAAAGCCGTCCATAAAATCCATTGTCAGGAAAAGTCCAAATTTTTTGATTTTTTTAGTTTTTTTTATTTTTTATCTTTTTGTTTTTTTAATAACATTACTACATTAAGAACTAGTACTATAACTAAGCTAACATAGCACAGAAAATCACCCAAACAATCTCCTCACCCTACACTTAAAATTGTGCAATGTTCTCAATGCACACTAAAAATAACAAGAGGGTAAAAAAGACTCCTTGGTAGGCCAAAGGCCAAAGCATTAGCAGCTCACGTGATACTCAGACTTCTCCCAGGTACGATCTTATGTACAGTCACCCTACACTTATTTCAACCACATAGCTCACTTTTTCACACTTCCAGTAGCTTTTCTTCTATGCTCATAATCCTACAAAAAATGTTACAAAGATGGAAAAATAAAATAAACAAAAATAAATAAAAATAAAAATAGCAAAGCTGGGTTGCCTCCCAACAAGAGGCTAAATGAAAGTCGCGGCACGGCTTGAACCAAGTTTTGTCTCCACCTTGAATTTATGAATTGTACCCCTAACAGGGCATCCAATATGCGGCTATGCTCCATTAGTGGGGCTACAAAGATAACCAGGCCATGTAATAAGTTTTTCACTCTGCACTTCTTGGCCTTTAGATGAGGAATGTAATTTCTGGCTTTTGGCACAACATATTCAAGAATATAGGCGCTCTCATCCTCACTCTTTGACCCCCTCATAGGCTCAGATGGATCGATTACAATCTTGCTATCTAAACATAATGTGGAAAAATAATATGAATGGGGTCTAATGCGCCCTAACTTATGAATTTTACTACTATTTGCATCCCCATAATTACACACACTCAAGTCTCTCAAACTAATGTTATTTACTCCCTCACATGACTCTAGAGCACTCTTTACAATATTTACATCCTCAAGAAATACAGGGTCTAGTGATTGGTATTCTCGTTTTAGCTGCTCAATTTGGTCTAGAAGATTTTTTCTGCTTCATACAACTCATTATTAAATTGTTGGGCGTTACACGCATCATCCTTTTCAATCAAATCTGTATTTATGATATGTACGACCAAGCCAAAATTATCAAGTTTATGAGCAAGTTCATCTCTCTCCTTAGACCAATCGTTTACCAAGGTTGATAGAAAATAACGTCGTTCCTCATATTCCCTTACTCGTGAATATTCTTGTCAATACCAACCCTTACTCCCATATTCAAATTCAGACCTCCCGGAGTTCAGGTCATGACAAGCCCAATAATACGGGCTATAAAAGTCTTCCGTCAACCAAGCGTCTTCATCAATAACCTTGCCTCCAAATATTTCATCCCCAGATGTCATGCTGAGGGAACTAGAGACGCAGTAAGCGAAAAATCAAATAGTTATAAAAATAAAATATTTAAAAAAATAGAAGAGAAGAAAAAAAAACTTGTAGAGATAAAAGTAAAAATCTAATCTAGAAAAATAGTTAATTTCTAAGCCCCAGCAACGGTGCCAAAAACTTGTTTCAACCAAAATGCACACGCAAGTATACGCGATCGTTAAGTAATAAAGTGACTAAAAGTTGGATGTCGATTACACGAAGACATATGATTAACTATTAACTAAGTTAGACTATCCTAATTATCTATACAAGAATGAAACCTAGAAGTATTTGACTCGAAACTACTTAAAACAAATAAAAACATATAATGAACTTTGGACAGAGAAGAGCAGATCTTTATGATATCAATAAAATGAAAACAATCTAGGGTTATGGGCTATCTAACATTCCTATTGTATTTTTCAATTGAATTGACTAACTAATTTATCTAGTTTATTGGTTGACATGGTTATATTGCTCATAAGAATCTGTTGAGTTCTTACTATCCTATTCAACCTAACTTAACGGCTATATGTCGATGGAGTTGGAATCAACAAGAACGTATTTATAATTCCTGTAAATAAACCAAGCAATGCAATTAGGTATATGTCTATCCTAACCGCGAATCCGTTCCCCGATGCCCAGGTTCAAGAACTTGCTCTACTCAATCCTATATGCAATCTAAAATTATCACTTTCGAGTTCAACTCTAGATTCATAGATAGTATTCAATTGGTGATCAATCAATCAAATAATTAAGTGCAAGATTGAATAAATAAACCAATATGATAAACTAAGAAATCAAAATGAATATCTGAATAACTATAGTCATGAAAGAACCACAACCCTAGAACGTAAAGTTTACCTCCACATAGAATGGTAGAAAAACAACAAATCATACAAATAAACATAAAAAAACTAAGTTCGTGGAGGAAAAGATGAAACCCGGCCTCCACAGTGGCTCTTTGCTTGTGGTTTCCTCTCAAAAACGTCTTCCTACCTTCAAAATATCGTTCTTCCATGTATATATACCAAGTAGGGTTGGATATTTATACCTTCTCCAATGTGAAAAGGGACACTTTTCCTGGGCTTGACTAGCTTGATCGCACTAGTGGACCTGTGTTCTTCCTGACGAGCGCGACCTGAGCGCGATCTCTATTGAAGCGAATATTTTACCCTGTTCCATTTACAATTTGGAAAAACGTAAAACATTAAAGTTGTAGCCCTTTAAGTTAGATTTCAAATCATATATTATGTTGCCAAAATGAAGTTCTGATAAAAATGTTATTTCTATTTAATTAGACAGTGCACAATATACCTACCAGATTCTTCGTTCGATCTATTTATCATCCGTTGACCGCCAAACACGATCCCGGCTTAGTTCTTGAACTTCTACTCAAACTATAAAGCTTCAAATCACTTGAATTTATTCCATATCATATACATTGCTCGGAATCACTCCTACAAGGCATAAAACACACCATTAGTGCAAAACACAAGCGATTAAAGCTCAAATTAAATTAAAGTGCAGTAAATTAGAGTGTAATAAGCAACTAAAAATACATAATTATAGCCTTACTATCACTACCCCACACTTAAACGTTACTCATCCTCAAGTTAACCAACACTTTACGCTGTCTTTGAGCACTTAACATCTTAACACTTTTGGAGCACACTACACCAATGACCATAGTTGATGGCAACAACTAAACTCTAACATATGCAGCAATTCCATTTTACTCATAATATACTTAAAAATTATTTACAACAATGACAACATGCTCACAACAATCCTAGCCTCAAAAACCGACTCAATATCACGATGCACTCATGGCTTGAATACCCAACATTGTAGAGAAATCTAATAACATTACCTATCTCTCTTGATGCCATGTGCCCTAACAACAAGAACAAGAGAATACGTTGAACCCACATAATCAAAACTCATGATCAATATAGTTTAAAGACTCATATATATATATATATATATATATATATATATATATATATATATATATATATATATATATATATATATATATATATCAAAGAAATCTCTCTCTCACACAAATAAAGTCACATGTATGCACTTGTTACCATAGGATTGCCCTTAATGTAAATCTCTACTAATGTAGGCTCGTTCGATATAAAATCAATTTGATCTTTTTCATAGTTGTAATGTGGGCTAAAGGACGAGTATGATATATTTAAAAGTAGTGATTAACTCTCCTAAGCACTTTAACACACCACATAATCAACTTTAAGAACAAAGTCTTCAATCCACGTCACAAACAATATCACTCCAAAAATGCTCCCTTTTGTTTTAAGCACTATATTAATTCATAACCACTAGGAGGAACAAGACAAAAAAGTATTCATCCTATTTTTTCCTTCAGATTATTCTTTTTTTTTAACTTCTACTATTGGTGTATTGTTTTACAAAACAAGTGCACATTTCTTCCTTTTATTGGTTTCACTCAAAAGCCACCCCACTCTTAGTTTTTCTTACTTCTCTTAGCGCCCATCTCACAATTAATGTGCTTTAAGAGGTAAAGGAGAGAAAAACAATGTCAATCTAGAATAAAAAGGGTATAGGCTTGTAATATGTGTGCCAAATAAAAGTCTATAGGTTCAAAAGGGTTAATTAGAGATAAATTGTTTTTTGTGATAAGTAATAAAGCTAAAAAAAATCAAAGAAAGCCTAAAATCACTTTTCAAACCGAACATCACCTAAAGTTTCGCTTCAACTAACATACGGGAAAAGTTCTAGACATAAGTACAATACATAGACTATATAAAAACTTCAACGCACATGGCACATGACTCACTAAGAACGGTTTCATTCCGACTATCAAACAAATACAAATATTCACAGAGTCACGAGATATTAAGCATTAAGAACAAAGTGAACATATGTCAAGAAAATGAGACATAGGCGTCGCAAAACATGCTATCCAACATATAAGGTATCATCAATAAATTCAAATCATAAGGAAGATACGACACATGCCAAAGTCTAAATATGCTGCTATCAAACAAGTCAAGGGCGGCTAGGTTTATCAATCTTCCTCCTTTTATTCTTTAAATCCTAATCTACTCTTAAAGAAAAAAATACTACAACCCGATTCAAACTACATACCATGGAAAAGAACCGTTGCATAAAGAAAAACCATGGGGCATTATTGCTACCTAAAAAAAGGACGCATTTTTGGAATTTCTCTTATTTTCACCTTTTTTTATTTTTTTATTGGACCTTAATCCCTCAAGAAAGCTGTCCACAAAATCCATCATCGAGAAAAGTCCAAAGTTTTTGATTGTTTTCATCATTTTTTAATTAAATTTTTTGTTTTTTTTAAATATTATGACACTAAGAACGAGTACTATAACTAAGCTAACATAGCATAAAAAATCACCCAAACAATCTCATCACCCCTCACTTAAAATCGTGCGATGTCCTCAATACACACTAAAAATAACAAGAGGGTAAAAGAGACTCCTTGTTAGGCCAAAGGCCAAAGCAATAGCAGCTCACATGATACTCAGACTACTCCTAGGTACGATCCATTGTACAGTCACCCTACACTTATTTCAACCACATAGCTCACTTTTGCACACTTCCAGTAGCTTTTATTCTATGCTCATAATCCTTCAAAAAACACTACAAAGATGGAAAAACAAAATAAACAAAAATAAATAAAAATAAAAACAGCAAAGCTGGGTTGCCTCCCAACAAGAGCCTAATTTAAAGTCGCGGCACGACTTGAACCAATTTTTGTCTCCACCATGAATTTATGAATTGTACCCCTAACAAGGAATCCAGTATGTGGGTATGCTTTTTTTGTGGGGCTACAAGGATAACCAAGCCAAGTAATAAGTTTTTTACTCTGTACTTCTCAGCCTTTAGATGAGGAATGTAATTTATGCTTTTTGGCACAACAAATTCAACAATATAGGCGCTCTCATCCTCACTCTTTGACCCCCTCATAGGCTCAGATGGATCAACTACAATCTTACTATCTAAACACAATGTGGAAAAATAATTGGAATGGGGTCTAATGTGCCCTAACTTTTTAGTACTACTATTTGCATCCCCATATTTACACACACTCAAGTCTCTCAAAGTCATGTTATCTACTCCCTCACATGACTCTAGAGTACTCTTCACAATATAGGTATCCTCAAGAAACACAAGGTCTAGTGATTGGTATTCTCGTTTTAGCTCCTCAATTTGGTCTAGAAGATTTTTTTTAGCTTCACACAACTCATTATTAAATTGTTAGGCATTACACGCATCAACCTTTGCAATCAAATCTGCATCTAAGTTATGTACAACCAAGCCAAAATTATCGATTTTATGTGCAAGTTCATCTTTCTCCTTAGACTAATCATTTACCAACGTTGTTAGAAGATAACATCGTTCGTCATATTCCCTTAATCGTGAATATTCTTCCCAATACCTACCCTTACTCCAATATTCAAATTTTTACCTCCCGGAGTTCAGGCCATGACAAGCCTAATAAGACGGGCTATAAAAGTCTTCCGTCAACCAAACGTCTTCATCAATAACCTTACCTCCAGATATTTCATCCCCAGATGTCATGCTGAGGGAACTAGAAACACACTAAGCAAAAAATCATATAGTTATAAAAATAAAATATTTATAAAGAGAGAAGAGAAGAAAAAAAACTTGTAAAGATAAAAGTAAAAGTCTAATCGAGAAAAATAATTAATTTCTAAATCCCCTGCAACGGTGCCAAAGACTTGTTGCGGCCAAAAAGCACACGCAAGTATACACAGTCATCAAGTAATAAAGTGACTTAAAGTCGGATGTCGATTCCACGAGGACTTGTGATTAACTATTAACTAATTTAGACTATCCTAATTATCTATAGAAGAATTAAACCTAGAAGTATTTGATTCGAAACTACTTTAATAAAACAAATAATGAACTTTGGACAGAGAAAGAGCATATTTTTATGATATGATCATAATGAAAACGATCCAGGGTTATGGGCTATCTAGCATTCCTATTGTATTCTTCAATTGACTTGACTAACTAATTTATCTATTATATTGGTTGATAGATTAATATTACTCATAAGAATATGTCGAGTTCTTACTTGCTTATTCAAGCTAACTTAACACTTATAAGTCTATGGAGTTGGAATCAAGAAGAACACATTTATAATTCCTACAAATCAACAAAGTAAGGCAATTAGGTATATGTCTATCCGAACCGCGAATCAGATCCTCGAAGCCCAAGTTCAAGAACTTGCTCTACTAAGTCCTATATGCAATCTATAGTTCCCACTTTCCAGTTCAACTCTTTATTCGTAGATTGTATTCAATTGGTGATCACGCAATCAAATAATTAAGTGCAAGATTGAATAAATAAACCAATATGTTAAACTAAGAAATCAAAATTAATACCGAATAATAATAGTCATGAAAGAACCACAACACTAGAATGTAAAGTTTAGCTCCACATAGACATGGTAGCAAAACAATAGATCATACAAAGAAACATTAAAAATACTAATTTGGTGGAAGAAGAGATGATACCCAGCCTCCACAGCGGCTCTGTGCTTGTTTTTCCTCTAAAAACATCCTCCTCCCTTCAAAATATCATTTTCCATGTTTATATACCAAGTAGGGTTGGACCCAAATAATTATGCCTTCTCCAATATTAAGAAGGATACTTTTGCTGGGTTTGAGTAGTGAGATCGTGCTAGTGGTCGCACTAGTGGTCCAGTATTCTGTCCGACGAGCGTGACCTGCGCACGATCACTACTGATGCGCATTTTTCACCCTGTTCCATTTCGAATTTGGAAAACGTAAAAAAAAAAAAAGTATGTAGCTATTTGAGTCAGCTTTCCAACCATATATATTGGAGCCTAAATGGAGTTCAGAACAAAAGGATATTTTTATTTTACTAGACAATGCACAATATCCCTAATGGATTCTTCGTTCACTCTAACTATCATCCGTTGATCCTCAAACAAAATCCCGGCATAGTTCCTTGAACTTTTACTTAAGCTTTAAAGCTCCAAATCAGTTGAATTCATTCTATAGCATCTACATAGCTCGGAATTACTCCTACAAGGTATAAAACATACCATTAGTGCAAAACACTTGCGATTGAAGCTTAAACGCAATTACAGTGCAGTAAATTATAGTGTAATAAGCGACTAAATTACATAATAATAGCCTATTATCACTACCCCCACTTAAACGTTGCTCATCCTCGACTCAACCAACACTTTACGCTGTCTTTGAGCACTTAACACTTTTGGAGCACACTACGCCAATGACCATGGTTGATAGCAACAGTTAAACTCTAACATATGCAACAATTCCCTTTTACTCATATTATTCTTAAGAATTATTTAAAACAATGACAACATTCTCACAACAATCTTAGTTGTGAGCACGTGATTTTTGCCTCGCTCGAAATGTTTCTATAAAATTCATTAAAATCAAGATCTTTCTTTTATTGTTTGAATTTTTAGAAATTAATTTTGTAATTTTGTGTTAATTTGCATGTTGTACATTTTAATTAAAGATAATTCGTAAAAACATATAAATGGCATATTTACATTTAGGATTTAATTTTTACACTTTTTCTTTTGGTTTATTAGTCAATTAATATCGAAAATAAGAAAATTAACAAAAAAGTGGTTATTCCTATATTTGTTTAATTTTCTTTTGAATTTTAGAATTTAGGTTATTTTAAGAGGCTTTTATTTAGTCTATTTTGTTGAAGTTAAATATGCTTATTTTTATTTTTATTTTTATTACTAAAAATTTGAAAATATAATAAATAATAAATAAAAAAGAGAGAATAAATAATTGTATATAACTTGGGTCTTTCATAAGACCATGATTTGGCCACTTTTGGTCATAAAGCTTAGCCCAATACCACCTGACCCATTAAATTTGACCCAGACCTAATGGCCCCTGCCCGGTCCAAAATGTCAGGTCCAAAAACGACGTTGTTCGATGTCGTTTGATCTCAGCCGTTCATGCCTTTTAATCCAACGGCCCACTTTAATAAAAGTGTCTAAACGACTCTCACACCCTCAGAGACACAAACCATCTTCATCGTACAGTTCAGTAGCCGGTGTAACACCACCGTGCCTCCACCATATCCCCACCGCCCGCCAAAAATCACCGCCGCTGGCAGAGTAACCCTAAATCCACCCAAATTAACACACCATGATCCTTGTCTTCTCCTCTTTCCAACCCCCCCTAAAATCACCCCCTCAAAACCCAGCCAAATGTGTCGAATCTTCTTCCAAAGGAGCGGCTACTCCACTGTTCACGTCAGCGCCGGCTCCAATGACCACCAAATTGACACCCCATACTCCCCATGGCCTCCCCTACCCAAAAAAGAGTCTCATTTACTTCGAAAAGTTCCCAAGACCTTCGAATTTTAAATCTGAAAGTTGACTTAATTTTGAGACGATTTTTTCAAAGCCACTTGAGTTTCAAAATGGAGATGCATATTTGTTTTTACCAAAAACAAACATGTAACTCCATTTGGAGATTCAATTTGAATCTAGTCAAGCCTAGTTTAAGACCTAATCTATATGTTTTCCTTTTTTTTCCTTCTGATTGTTTCTTATTGTTTTTACTTATTTGTTGATAATCTTGTCTTGCTTAAATTCTATTTATATTGTGTTATTGAAAACACTGATTAGCCCTTAAGAGTGTTCATTTTTCTTTAGTAGATTTGATTTTTGTTTTGTTTACCCTTCATTTCTATTTTTTTTATTCCACTTGTTTAACAACTAGGTTTTACACTATTTCTGATTTGTTTTTTTTTTGTTAGTTTGAATTAAAAGCTTCATCATGATTAATGCTTAAGCTATATGAGTGGTTTAGATTTGATTGCTGATTTTGTTTTTAATGCTTGGTTGCTTATTAGGCTATCTTACTTTTTCGGCAAAAACAAGCCTACATTACTGTTGATTTTCTTTTTTTTAGTTAGAAATGTTGCCAGTGTTTAGTTCAGAAATTGTTGATTATGCATTCTTCTTATTTTGTTTAACTAAACTAGATTGTGTTTTGTTTTAATTAGAGGAAATTCTCAGGTTTGGTTATAGATGCTTAGTTAGCAAAATCAGTTTTAAGATTTGGCATTAGTACAACTGGTAATTTCAATATACTAAGAGGGTAGTGTAGGGTTTTAGTTGGTTCTGGTAATTTTAGGATAAAATAGGGGTACTATTGGTAGTACACGAATAGAAAAACAATGCCAGAATCCTTTAGACCCTTCTAGAAGGGGACCTTCGTCTAAAAGCAATAGTTTTAGTGCAATGACTTGGCTAACAAGCTAGAAAATAAATGACTAAGTAGGTAAAATCTGAAAATTGAAAGAGGGACAAGTAGTTAAAGCAAATTTAAAAGGGTTTCCCTGGCCTTTGGCTATAAAAAGAACCCAAATTCATTCAAGAGAGGGGGTTAAACAGTCTAAAAATCCTTAAAAAAAATTCCCAACAGTAGCTTAAAACAAAATCCTGAAACTTCAAAGGGGAAATTCAGTAGTTAAAATATTTTCCAAAAATTCAGATTCATCTCCTGCAATTCTCACCTGTTCCAAGGAAAACTTTCATCAAAAGGTTACATAGTTTTAAGTATCTGAAAGCTTTCCTTCAAGTCTAGGCATTTAGAGCTTTAAAATTAATAGAAATTCAACAAAATACTGTTCCATTGGAGGTCTAGCTAGGTTCAGAGTTTGATTTAGTCTTGTTTCTAGGGTTTTACACCATTTAATTTGGGTTTGATTATTTCTTGAGTTCCTGGGTGTATTTTATAGTCATTAAAGGTCATTTAAAAGCTGTGTATAGCTTATTCTGGTTGGATCTGGTTATCAAGTTGAATATTACTGTTGTGTTGCTTATAATTTGCTGCTGATCTCGGAAAACTATTATTGTTTCTTTACACTTCGTTTGTATTTTGATTACCAGGTATTTTTCTCTCCCAAAGGATGTGATGGTGAGTCTGATGAATGTTGCAATTCAAAGAGATTTGAAGTCAAAAGCCATTTTTAGCCTCATGTGATTTTATCAGCTTTCGTTTGTAGTTATTTGAGCCTCATGTTGAATGTATTAGCTTTTAGTACTATTATATTATCATAGTTAAGAAAATGTTTTGTAATAATGCGACATTTGGACTGGTGTTTTCATATGTGCAGTAGTTAGTAGTAAAGTGCAGTTAGTGTTATAAGGGATTTAAACATTCCAGTCATATTTAGTTAAGAAGTGAACTTAAAATGAGTTTTTTTAGTTTAAACTAGTGCTTAATGAAAATTACCATCTCTCGTAAAAGTTTGATAGCAGGTTATATGAATTTGATCCTTTTGTGTTTGGTAAAAGTAGTGTATTTAATTTTGAAACAGCTCAATATTCTAGCCCTTGTTGCCTTATATGTCAATACAAAAATTGCTATTAAATAGTTAGTTAAACATATGTTGTGTGTTGTTGAATTTAAGTAGATTAATTTAAATAAAGGTCAAGTAGTCTATTTGTTGACCTTTCCCAGTTCATTGTTGAATCCTTCTTTTTACGAGCCCAAGCAGCTCGCCTCGTTCGTGGACTGGCAGCTGAGTCCAAATGCTCAAGAATTTTTTAGATGAGTTGAAGCTTCAACTCCCTCCCATGGGCTGGAGTTCGGGTATTTTTGAAAGATTGAATTGTAAATTTGAACCTTTCAAGTAATGTAATACCGATTAATTGAGCCTTATTAGAGACACATTTTATAGAAAAGTAGTAGTTTGTTTTAGGAGTGGCCTTTTAGAATAAAAATGAGATGTGTTGCGCCAAACGGAATCCAAAATTGTGTGGCCCTCGCGAAATGATTACATTAAAATACGTAGAATTTCGGGACATGGCGCTTAGACAATTTCACGGTTTTCCTGCAAAATAATAACACGTTAGTCGTTTTAGGCGCGTCTTTAAAAATTTTACCTCCTTAAGTACAGGTGCACATTTATGTGACCCAAATCCAAATATCAACGAAGTTGAAATGTGTCAAAAACCACGGGTGCATTTATGTTACGTGGTTCGAGACGCATTTTAACGACGTTGGAATTCTCTTTAATATAATAATAACAAAAGTGGTTAAAAGATTTACAATGCACATAGGTTCATAATGGCACAAAATCAGATAATTTAAGCCGAATAGAACAATTGAGAGACCATTTTCTAAAATCAGATAATTTAAGCCGAATAGAACAGTTGAGAGACCGTGCTAGAACCATGAAACTCGGGAATGCCTAACACCTTCTCCCGGGTTAACAAAATTTCTTACCCGAATTTCTAATTCGCGGACTGTTAAATAGAGTCATTCTTTCCTCGATTCTGGATTCTAAACGGTGACTTGGGACACCATAAATCTCCCAAGTGGCGACTCTAAAATTCTTTTAAATAATTGAATCTCATTTTGATTGTCCTTTAATTGGAAAAACTCCCTTATCTACCGCCCTCGCCGGGTTGTAGAAGCCAAAAGGAGGTGTGACAGCTCTAGCGACTTCTCTGGGGACCGAACCCAGAATCTCTGGTTCAGGGTTCAAGAATTCGAGCTTAGAATAATTTTTTTATTTGGCTTTGTTTATTATTTGATTTTACATGTTGACTTAAGGAGCAAAATGATGCTTTTACCGCTTTGATATTATTTGAACTATATATAAACTGTCACGAGACCCTTCTCTCTTTATCTTCGGGGATGTGCTAGCTGGTTGAGGCTCCCTATTCTGTTAGTGTCATACCATATAATAAGAAAGAGGCTCGGACAAGTAACTAAGTTGAACGATCTTGCGGGTCCCCGGTACGTAGCCCCCTGCTCGACTCGAGTTGTCCGCTCGGGTACACAGTCTAGAACAAATACCCCAGGTTCTGAACTTAATATTACAAAATATCATGCTGGATCCATATAGGAACGTTTGTTTGCATCAAGTGCATTTGACTTAGGGGAGTCAACACGGGGGTTGGGTCCGTCTAGGACAGGTGACCTGAAATGAAAAGACCATCCTGATGCTTACTACGTGCTACTTGCGCATTTATTTGCTTTGGATTTGCATGTTGACCGGCTTGTGAATAAGGAGAGAAAATTAAGAAAATAGAGGTATTAGGGATGAATCAGAATAACCGTTTGTTTGGCAAAACCAATAGCACCGAAATGCTGCCGGGTTTTTGAAAAAAAAAAGGGAACAAAAATAAAAAGGGGAGGAAAAGGAAGGGGAAAAAAGAAAAAAAAGAAAAAAACAACAAAGAAAGAAAAGGAGCTTTTTCAACAATGTATTGGTTTGGATAAATTGTTTTGCCCAAACTACGCTGGTTTGATTCTCGTTAGGTGCAAGATACGTAAGCAACCCTCATTGGGTCCAACATTCCTTTTGCAAAAATTGCCGAAACAAAGAAAAACAAATGTCAATTTTTTATTTGTTGCCTTAAATAAATCGGGGGACACCGTTGTTTTCAAGAATAGGCAAATGTTCTTGGAAGGGATGCTGGAATGCTGATTTTGCACAAATGGTCACCTTTGGGTCTTTATGGTATTTTTGGTCGGCTAGCGGACACAGCCTTAAAAACTTCCTCCGGAGGTGCTGAAAGGTCCTATTTGCAAAGCTGAGCCTCGGGATTTAGAAATAAATTTCATAAAAAGAGAAGGGTCAATTTTCTAATTTTTGAAGTCAAACAGAAATAAAGTCATAAGTTGCTAATTCTCCTTAATAAATGTGTAGGATGAGCACAATCCAAAATGAACCTTTTTCGTAAGCAGAATCCCTTTGGAGTTGCGACTATGGTGGAATAATCTAGGAATAGAAGGGAAAGGTGAGGTGAAGAAATATTTTGGATGCCTTCTGAGCTTATTGGAGATTATACCCCGAGAAGATATCATAAGAGCGTTGGTCGCGTGCTGGGACCCGGCGCACAATGTGTTCCACTTCTTAGATTTCGAACTTACCCCGACTTTGGAAGAGATAGAAGACATCGGAGATGCTGAAATTCCTTTGAGACACAAGTATTTGTTTGCTCCAAGAGTTGTAGTGGTGCATAAATTCTTAAATAACCAGAAAATAAGAAGAGTGGTACATGATTCGAACCTGGCGGTGGGATTTTGCACATTTTCATTCCTATTCACTAGATACGGTCACATAGGGGGGTTCAACACTGCAGAATACAAAATCTGCAGCAATGGAAACCGTGCCAAATGGGAAGAACACAGACACTTCGCTTTTATGGTGGGTTTTCTAGGGCTTCTGGTGTTCCCAAGGAAAGACGGGATCATCGACATGAAAATAGGGTGGGTTGTCAATACGTTATGCACCCAGGCCAAGTGCACACTCGCTCCTATGATAGTAGCCGAAATCTTTCGTGCTCTCACAGCTGGAAGGGCCATGATAGACTTCTTCGAGGGGCGCAGTCTGTTGTTGCAAATGTTGATAATAGAACACTTGTGCCATCGTCCCTAGTTCCTGAGCTATAGGCCAGTAGAGAAAACCTACATAGAAGAGTTTTACACAAGAATTGAAGGGCTCGGTTTGCCCAAAGGTGTAACAAAATGGATATCTTAATTTCAGTCCCTCACTACCAGTCAAATAGAATGGACATTCGATGGTAGTATGTGGACGAGATCATATACATGCTGGAAACAAAGCCTCACTTCCTCTTGATGTGTCTCAGGAGCATCCAGCCTTATGCCCCCCATCGAGTCTTGAGAGAACTCGGAAGGTGCCAGATAGTGCCAAAAGATGAAGATCTTAGCATCTGGGTAGTCAAGATTGGACCTGACGGTCAGTTTCCCGAAGCAACAGTCCGCAAAATTTGGAATGAATGCCAATGCATAACAGCAAACACTTGCGTACGGGATCGGTCTAGGGGCAAAGTGTCACAAGGATACCTTTCTTGGTATAGGTGAGACATTGAGTTCGAAAGGTCGGCCAAAAGGCCCCACCTCTGGGAACTCGTCGAGGCATCGCAAGAGCGTTGGGAGTGGTTGGCTAAAGAATAAGAATACCGGGATACAATAGGCAAGCTGGAGAAGCAGGTCAAGAATTTGCAATTCGATAAAGATTTGCAAGCTGCCACTGACGAGGGAGAGAAAAAGAAATTGGTCAAGGAAAATGAGGTCCTTTGGGCCCAGATTTAAAAAAATAAAAGTAGCAATGGAAAACCCCGTCAGGAGCGCCAAGGATACAAAGCTTATAGATGGTTTGAGGCAGAAGGTGAGTGACTACAGTTTTGACTTAAACAAAGTAGAAAAGGAACTCGTCAAGACTCGAAAATAATTGGGTGAAAACGTGGCAGAACGAGCACGTCTGGTTAGGAAACTAAAAGAAGAGTTCAATGGTGAGGTGGCAGGGTTAAAGAAATGGGTCGTCATCGCAAAAAACAAAATGCTCAAACAAGAAAAAGAGTTCAAATAGAAAGGGAACATTGGTACATTGCATTGGAACAATTAGAATTGGATGTACAACAGCTTCAGAAGCAGAACCAAATAGCTGAACAAATTTTGGAAGCTAGAACTGAGCAGATTGGACGGTTATTACAAGAGAAAGGTGTCATACAAGAGAGAATCAAATGGATCGCCATTACATCGTAATGAAATGTAACATTTGTGTGGATATGACTAGATCTATGTTCTTTTGCACCGTGATGCTTTTTGTTCGCCGCGTAATGGAAGATTTACCACCTTCAAGGGGATTTAGCTAGTCGACCCACGATAAGGCCGAACAATGCCTCACGGGTCCCAGGAGCATTTGAAGCACTAATGTATTCATTATTTCTTGAGATTATATTTTTTCTTAAAGTCTGTCAATTTGTCTTGGAGTATGTATTTTTCTTTTGTGCAAGGTTAGTTGTTCTTCAAGTCTGTTGTTCGTCTTTCATCAGAGTTTGTTACTTTCTTGTTTAAATCTGTCAGTTTTTCGAGTCCTTGTAAATAAAGTTTGTTGTTATGAAAATGGAAAATTTCAAAAAAATTATGCTTCACTTTTATTGGCAAGAACTACGCTCGGTCTATTTCATGCGGGGTCATGATACGTAGGCAATCTACATAGGATTCGACCGTAACTGAACAAGGAAAAGGGAAAGAGAAAAGAAAGGCAAATGCAATAGGAGAGGGGGATTGAATAAAGTCAACAAAAGAAAAAGGGAGGGGGGAGGGCGGCTTTGCAAATAAAGAAAATAAAAGCCGGGATTACGCAAGCAACTAATGCATGTAGTGACCAACTATTATTTAGATGCATTCACACCCAATATGTGGCCGCTCTCGTGATAGAACCTAGCCATTAATGAGTTTTTGGTGTTTTGTCATTCCAGACTAGACAGGTTGTTAGTACTTGCAAAGTTCTGGCAACATATTCATAAAACACACTATCTAAGAGCAAGCAAGACATTGCTAATCAGGAAGCCGATGTCAGCATTATTAACCCCTCAAAAGAAGTAGAGGAATTGGACGTTAATGCCATGAAGGAGGAAATGTATAAGCTAAAGCACCAAATGGCAGAGATATACCAGGCATGGGCAAGAGGACAGCCAACCCCCGACCTATCTTGCTAATCCAACCTTTATCCCGCCACTGGCCCAAGCACCTGACCAGTCAACCACTGATCCATCCTCAACTTTTCCTATCCATTCACAACATCAGGGTATGACCTCTCAACCACCACCAGCTCCACTACCCAAAGTCGCTCCTTACCCCCCTCCACCAACTGCCCCTATCAATATGGAACCTCCGCCTCTTGCACTCCATAGGTCGTCAAGTAAACCCTTGCTTCAAGCTTATGACCCCCAATACTATCTACCAGAGCCTGCTTACAAGACCCATGAGCCATACTCCTATGCTCCCCGTCTCACAATCCCTGCGAGAGTTGAAAAGCCAATCAAAAATCTTGAGCATGAAGAGATGCTTAGAAAGGTCAGAAGTTTAGAACAGTCATTAAGAGACATGCGGGGATTAGGTGGCCAGGTGAGTGTTGCATTCAAAGACTTTGTCTATTTCAGACGTGCAGTTGCCTCCAGGTTTCAAGATGCCTAAATTTGACTTATATGATGGACATGGAGATCCTGTCGAGCATCTAGGGGGTTTTTGAAACAAAATGAGAGGATCAAGGGGAAAATATGAATTACTAATGGCGTACTTTAGCCAGAGTTTAAGTGGGTCGGCACTGGAGTGGTATACACGGCAGGATCACAATTTGTGGTATACTTGGGATGACTTGGCACAAACATTTGCTTGTCACTTTCAATATGATCTCGAGATTGTTCCGGATCATCTCTCTGACAAAATTAGAGAATAAACACAACGAGAGCTTCAGGGAATACGGTTTTTGGTTGAGAGAACAAGCAGCCAGAGTTGATCCTCCCATGAAAGGGAGTGAGATGGTTGACTATTTTCTACAGGCTCTAGAACCTTCCTATTTTGGATATTTGGTGTCAGCAGTGTATAAGTCTTTCAACGAAGTAGTCAAGATGGGAAGTATGGTCGAGGAAGGACTCAAATTCAATAAAATCATGAGCTACTCTACAAGTTAGGCAACCACTCAGGCCATCTAGGACGGAGCTAGGGGAGCATTCGAAAAGAAGAAGAAGGAGGGAGTAGCGAAAGTCGAGTCGGGAACTTGGTTTAGGCCTCGGGCTCCATCTCATTATGCCCAACCTCGTCCTCGCCACCAAACATACCCACACCCTCCCTACAGTTCGCCGCAACATTACTATCCACCATTACAACCTCGCTTCTCAGTCCATCACGCATAAGCGTATACTCAACCTCCTGCTCACGCACAATGGCATGCGCCAGCCCTACAAAATACCTACCCAACTCTACAAATCCATTACCCACCTCCAAGAGCCTACCAAAAACCTCTGAAACCTGCCTTTCGAGCCAATCCAGTCCTGAGAAATAAAAGGGTGCAACAGAAGAAGACTTTCACTCCACTGGGAGAATCCTACACTAGTCTATTCCAGATGCTGTGACAATTTGATACGTTGAGACCAATCGAAGAAAATTTGCCAAATCCTCGCTTGAAGAATCTAGATTATTCTATTAGCTGTGAATACTGTTCCAGTACACCAAGGCATGATACGGAAAAGTGTTGGTATTTGAAAAATGCTACCTAGGAACTCATCGACTCCAATTGGATCGAGGTGCAGACTCCATAGGTACCCAATATTAATCAAAACCCGCTGCCGGCCCATCAGGAGACCAACATGATTGAGATCGTAGAAAAAATGGGAGAGTCCAAATGGACCTCACAGATAGTAGTGATGATCAAATCCAGTGAAGTTAAGCCAACTGAGAATGTGAGCAGTGAGAAGTTGGTGATCGAGGCAAAGAGAAGAAGTAATAAAACAGTCACAGTTCAAGGGAGCCCATCATGCACGGTGCGCCAAAGAATGAATAGGCAAAAGTAACAGTATACGGGGCAGCTAGAGAACATGTCTGGTTGTGGAAGGTGTTCGCGTAGAACCTGTCATTGTAAAACCAGTAATCCAACCACCCGTTGACTGCAGCAAAGCCATTCCTTGGAGATATGAACAAGCAATAGTGATGTATATAGGAGAGGAAGTTTTTGGAAGAAGAGTGTGAGGCCCGGGGTTTAACTCGGTCAGAGAGATACTTTGCCCCTAAAGAATCGAGGAAAAGCGGGATCTCCAAAAATAACCTAGAATCAGTGAAGAAAGCTGTATCGGAAGAAGAGGCAGAAGAATTCTTGAAGAAAATGAAAATGCATGACTACTCCATCATAGAGCAATTGAGGAAGACATTAGCTCAAATCTCCTTACTATCCTTACTAATCCATTCAGATGAACACCGCCAGGCGCTGATGAAGATTCTGAATGAAGCCCATGTACCCGACAAGATAATGGTGAATCATTTGTAATAGATTGCAAACAAGATATTCGAGGTAAACCGGGTCACCTTCTAACGATGAATTTCCCATGGAGGGCACTGAGCATAACCGGGCCTTATAGCTGACTGTGAAATGTAAAGATGTTGTGGTCACCTTAGTTCTGGTCGACACGGGTCCAGTGCAAATATTTGTCTACTCTCCACATTGAGCAAGCTGAAGGTGGAGAATGAAAGGGTCCACAAGAATAACATTTGTGTTTGAGGTTTCGATGGCAGAGGCAAAGACACAGTGGGGGACAAAGTGCTTGAAGTGACAATAGGGCCCGTTGAGTTCACCATGGAATTTCAAATGTTTGACGTGGCAGTCTCTTATAACCTATTGTTGGGTAGGACCTCGATTCATGCATCCAAAGCAGTGCCATCTATGCTGCATCAGATGGTCAAATTTAAATGGGACATGCAAGAGATTGTGGTGTACGGTTAGGACAATCAGTGCATTTCAGGTGATGCTATCGTACCTTTTATTGAATCTGAAGACAGCAAAGGGCCATACCTCTACCTGGTACTTGATGCGGTGTTAGTTTAGAAAATCCCAGGAGGTGAGGTTGTCATGACCCCAAAGATAGAAACCGCGTCAGTCATGGTGGCTTCAGAATTGTTGAAGAATGGTTTCATGCCCGACAAGGGGTTGGGTTCTTCTGTACAAGGTATCGTTCAACCAGTGTCCCTCCCCAAAAATCTGGACACTTTTGGCCTAAGGTTCAAGCATACAGCTGCAGACATAAGGCAAGCTAGGAAGCTAAATCAGAGGGCATGGGCTCTCCAAAAGCCCATCCCAAGGTTTTCCAAATCGTTCGTCAAGCCTAGTACTAGCAATGGCTCTGTACCAAGGATTCCCGGCCCGCTGATCGACGCGGACGAGGATCTTGATAAAGGGTTAGAAAGGTTGTTCAATGAGGTGAATATGGTTGAGGCAAGAGAAGGATCGAGCAGGGAAGATGTGCAGTTTGTGGGAGCATGCGCAAAAGTTAATAACTGGGAAGCCACTCTTCTTCCTATCCGGAGGGAGTCGTGGTAGTCGGCTTTTATTTCTCTCAATATAGTTTGGATTAGCTTCAGAGTTGTTAATTCTTTTGTTATTTTCGTCAATTTGGATGTGTAAACTCTATTATCTTTGATTCTAATGAAATGCAATTTCCCTTTCAGCAATGCTGATAGTTTCCATTTCTCTTTACTTCTCTTTATTTTCTCTTTTGTACAGTTATTTTTATGTTGGTTCCAGTGATCTGACATGCATAACGACTCCTCGGCCCACTATTCAAAACCAGTCTAGTTTGGAAATAATAATTCAGGAAATAGAACATGAGGATGAACCAGAATACGACGAGGAAGGGGCATGGGATGAGATTAGTAAAGAGTTGAGCCAATTTGAAGAGAAAACCAAACCAAACTTGAACGATACAGAGGCAGTCAATTTAGGAAGCCCGGATAATGTCAGAGAAACAAAAATAAGTGTCCATCTGGAATCACAACTTAGGAAAGTGATAATTGAAATACTACTTGAGTACAAAGATGTATTTGTATGGTCCTACAATGATATGCCCGGGTTGAGCGCTGACTTGGTGGTTCACAAGTTTCCCACTGATCCAGCCTTCCCACCTGTCAAACAAAAGTTAAGAAAGTTTAGAACTGATGTGAAGGTGAAAATTAAAGAAGAAGTGACCAAGCAGTTTAAGGAAAAAGTCATTCGAGTCACATGATATCCCACCTGGTTAGCTAATGTGGTGCCCGTACCAAAGAAGGATGGGAAAACCAGGGTGTGTTTTGATTACCGTGACCTCAACAAAGCAAGCCCAAAGGACAACCTCCCCCTGCCAAAAATCCACATATTGATTGAAAATTGTGCGAAGCACGAGATCGGGACGTTCGTAGATTGTTACGCAGGCTACTGCCAGATCTTAATGGATGAAGAAGATGCGGAGAAAACAGCATTCATCACATCGTGGGGTACATATTGTTATCGGGCCATGCCTTTTGGTTTTAAAAATGCCTGGACGACATACATGAGGGCAATGCCAACCATTTTCCACAATATGATGCATAAAGAAATTCAGATCTATGTGGATGATTTGATTGTGATCTCCAGAAAGCAATCTGATCATGTCGACGACCTAAGGAAATTTTTCCAGGGGCTCTGTAGGTATGACCTCAAACTCAATCTGCCAAAACGCGCATTTGGGGTCCCGTCAGGGAAGCTGCTAGGGAATATAGTCAGCCAACGAGGCATTGAGGGAGAGCCATCAAAGATCAAAGCTATTCATTAGCTACCGCCATCGAGGAATAAAACATAAGTGATCAGTCAATTGGGAAGACTGAATTACATCAGCCGGTTCATTTCTCAGCTCACAACCATCTGCTAGCCCATCTTTAAGCTGTTGAAAAAGGATGTTGCGGTGAAATGGATGGGAGAGTGCCAAGAGGCTTTTGATAAGATAAAGGAGTATTTGTCGAACCTACCGGTATTGGTCCTGCCATAACCCAGAAGGCCTTGATCTTATATTTGACAGTCTTGGAAAACTCATTTGGGTGTGTATTGGGCTAGGACGATGTTACTGGGAGAAAGGAGCAGGCCATATACTACCTCAGCAAGAAATTTACGACTTACAAAGTTTAGTATACTCATCTTGAAAGGACATGTTGTGCCTTGACATGGGTAGCCTAGAAGTTAAAGCATTATTTGTCCTCATATACTTCTTATCTCATTTCGCGTCTGGACCGCGGGAAGGCTCGCAAAATGGAAAATGTTGCTCACTGAGTTCGACAATATCTACGTGACTAGGACTGCCATGACAGCACAGGCATTGGCAGATCATTTAGTTGAGAATCCGGTAGATGAAGAATACGAGCCCTTGAATACATACTTCCCTGATGAGAAAGTAATGCATATTGATGGAATGGAACAGGATGAAAGGCGTTGGGACTGGAGAAGTGCTCATTTCTGAAGAAGGGCACAATTACCCGGTCACAGCTCAACTTTGCTTCTACTGCACCAACAACATGGCAGAATATGAGGCATGAATTTTGGGGCTGAGATTAGCAACAGACATGGGTGTCCAGGAATTCTTGGTCTCGGGAGACTCGGACCTTCTGGTACACTGGATCCAAGGAGAGTGGGAAACAAGAGACTTAAAGCTCATAGCATACCAGCAATGCTTGCATGATCTCTGTCAACGATTCTGGTCAATAGAGTTCAGGCACATCCCCAGAATTCAAAATGGAGTTGTTGACGCCTTGGCTACTCTGGCATCAATGTCACATCACCCGGACAAGGCTTATGTTGACCCGATACATATTCGGGTCCATGATCAACATGCTTATTGCAACATGGTGGAAGAAGAACTTCACGGTGAGCCTTGGTTCCATGACATCGAGGAATATATCAGGAGAGGTTTTCACCCGGTACAAGCCACGAGTGAGCAGAAGAGGACAATCCATCGTTTTTCAAATGGGTTTTTCTTCAGTGGAGGAATATTATACAAAAGGACACTGAATCTTGATTGATAAGACGCGTAGATGCTGGGTAGGAGGCAAACATCATGAATGATGTGCACGCTGGCGTCTGCTGGCCACACATGAGCGGATATGTTTTGGCAAAGAAGATCCTCTGGGTAGGATATTATTGGCTCACCATAGAGCAGGATTGCATCAGCTTCGTACGCAAATGTCATCAATGTCAGGTGCATAGATATTTGATTCACTCCCCGTCGTTCGAATTGCATACGATGTCTGCACCATGGCCTTTCATTGCTTGGGGCATGGATGTCATCGGGCCCATCGAGCTGACAACTTCTAATGGACTCAGATTTATCCTAGTTGCTATTGACTATTTCACCAAGTGCATTGAAGCCAAAACCTTCAAGGCACTGACCAAGAAGGTTGTGGTCGACTTTGTGCACACAAATATCATTTGTTGGTTCGGAATCCCCACGACTCTCACCATTGACAATGGGGCAAATCTCAACGGTCACTTAATGAGAGAAGTATGTCAGCACTTCAAGATCAGACATCGAAATTCTACCTCACACCGCCACAAAGAGAACAGAGCGGTTGAGGCGGCCAATAAGAACATAAAGAAGATTCTTCATAAAATGGTGGTGGAAGGGTCCAGGAACTGGCATGAGAAGTTACCCCTTGCATTGTTAGGCCATCTCACCGCCGTCCGCACTTCAGTAGGGGCAACTCCATACTTGTTGGTATATGGCGCAGAGGTGGTAATCCCGGCTGAAGTAGAAATCCCCTCTCTTTGAATGATGGCCGAAGCAGGAATCCATGACGAAGAATGGGTTAACGCTCGTTTGGAGCAACTTAGTTTGATTGAAAGAAAAGATTGGCGGCGGTGTGTCACGGCCAGTTGTATCAACAAATGATGGCCAGGGCATATAATAAGAAAGTGCATCCAAAAATGATTGAAGTGGGTCAATTAGTGTAGAAACGCATCCACCCTCACCGGGCCGAGGAAAATGGCATGTTCACTCCAAGCTGGTAAGGACCGTTTGTCGTGTCAAGAGTTCTGTCCAATGGGGCGTTGTGACTAACAGATGTGAAAGGAAAATGTGTAGAAATGTCTATAAATTCAGATGGAGTTAAGAGATATTATGTATCATTTTCTTTTGTTTGGATCATTGTCTATACTTGGCATTTGTTTCTACTTGGCATGTTTTATTGATTGGAATGATTGAAGGCATTTTATTCAGCTATCTAAATACTTTACCCTTTGTTAACCCTCCCCTTTTTCGAAATCCAAAACGAGAGTCAAACACGCAATTATAAAAGCGACGAACATACAATAAAGGAAAAAAGCAAGTAAAGCAAAACAAAAAAGAGAGAGGGAGAGAAGAGAAAGAAAAAAAAGAAGAAAAAAAGGGAAAAGGGAGGAAAGAAAAGAAAACAAGAAGAAGAAAAAGAAGAAGGAAAGAAGAGAAAGAAAGCAAAACAAAGAAAAGAAAGGAAGAAAAGAAAAACAGAATAAAAAGAAAGAGAAGAAAAACAACATTTAAAATAAGGAATCAGCAGGAACTATGTTTGACCTGATTCCTATTAAAGATACATAGGCAGCCTCACGGCCTGGCCATATTCAAGTAAAATCAAAGATCCCCAAGCAGGAAACTGAGGCAGAAATAGCGTTAGTTTGGATTCCGAGAGTTGTATATATCGAACCCATAAAAGCGATTTTTGAGCCTTTCACGTCCCTTTCTTTCTAACCCTATCCAAAAGCCTACATTAATGTCCAAAGAAAGACCTTCTGATCAATCTGTAAGAAATGCCGGAGAAAGCAAGGAGAAATTGACCATACCCCGGGGCTGCACTCTAGTTATTGTAGAAAATAATAAACTGAGAGAGTCTTATTGGTGAAAACCCTCACGGGCACCCTAAGCAACGAGAGTTGAACGAAATAAAAAATGAGAGAGCCTCATTGGTAAAAACCCTCACAGGCACCGTAAGGCGAAGGTAAGGCAAGAAGCAAAAATTAGAAAGGGGCTATTGGTGGAAATCCAGTAAAGAACATAGTACGGCAAGCAACGCTAGGGTTTGGTTGAAGGAATTGTGTTAAATATGGTCACAACAACGATAGCATGGCAACAGAAGTTCTCTTTCTCTTCCCTTTACCCTAAATGCCGCTTGGAGTCATTGCATTTCTCTCTAAAGTCTTTTGTTTAAGCAAACGAGAGGAATTTCAAAGCCTATTATCAGCTCCCAAAAGGACAAAGCGCGGGACATCCAAAAACGTAACAAACGTAACAAAATCTGAAACAACAAGGAGAACGATTCACAAAAGCTTCAATTGATGGAAGAGACAAGAGTTAGCAAAGTATAGGAGTACCACACAGAGATGGGAATGCAAAGTGAAACCACGAAGGTTCCGGTTCAGCCTACCATAACACACCGACCGGGAAATCTCAAGAGCGATGCATGTTTAGCTCAACACAAAAATGGAAAAGGTTACGAGGGTTGACCCAGGATTTTGGCAAAGGATCGGAAGTGCCACACAAGGAAACGAGAAAAGTGAAGACACAAAGGTCAAGCGCCAGTCAAGCATCATAATAAGACCGAGTGATCTCAAGGAAGGGTGTAAGGATTTTAGCAAAGGCCCGGAAATGTACCACAAATATGAGGAACAAAGTGAAGCCACAAGGGTCATAGAGTCAGCCAAGTATCACATTGACTTGGAAATTTCGGGGAAGGTGCAAGGATTATGGCAAAACGGATAGGAATGTAACACTGTGATGGGCGAGCAAGGTAAAGCCATAAAGGTTCGGGGTTTAGCCAACCGACTCAGGCCACTCATCAATCAACATGGAGATGTGAACACAACAGGACATGACAGTGAGGTGGACACTTCCAACGAGAATGTCGCAAGCTAACCACCACATTTCAAATGGACTAGTTTTCTGTGATTGACAAAGGGGCAGAAAAATTCCATAAGAGCCTAAGGGAGGCCTTTTGCATGGGAAAGCAGGCACAAGGCTGGTATGATCAAAATCTCATGGCCCACCTGGATGTGGGCCTCAGTTCAAACTCAAAAGGGACATAGTCCATCATTTATATCCTCCGCAGCAAAGAGCACAAGGGGACAGACTTTAGCTAGCAAACCCCTGCAGGAACAACTGAGGGTTAAAAGAGGCGTGGAAGTTGAGATGGAACACAGTTTAAAACTCAAACAGGCGCAGGTAACATGGGCAAGAACTAACACCTTCCCTAGTAAGAATCGCAGAAACCCTCCTGGACGATAATCACTAGCAGTGACAACCAGGAATTTGAATAGCATTTAAGTTTGCACCCCCAGGACCTCTTGGAAAGCTCATTTAAAGGTTAGGTGTAATCATGGATAGCAAAGGGCATAAAATGACTTGCATGTTGAAGTAGGATTCAGTTAAGAGTTGTCAGGACCCACCTGAAAAATAGGACTTAGGCTAACAACACAAACAGTCGAGTAACATGGGCGGGCTCAAATATTTTCCCAACAAGAGTCCTCAAGACCCGCCTAGATAATGGATTTAATCATAGGAGTTGTCAGGACTCCCTGGATAATGGGACATAGCTCTAAATACTAACGCCCATCAGACACATTTTGTCATCAAATTAAGAGTTTTCAGGATCCACCTGAATAATGGGAAGTAGTTTTAATCACCAGTCAACAGCAGACCCCCAAAACATATAACTCATAACAAGACATAGTAGAAAATAATACCTTTTGAGAAACATAACATAGTCTTAAAGTTGTCATCAGTTAAGACTTTTCAGGACCCTCCCGGATAATGGGACTTAGCTTAGATTTAGAGATATTTGATAAGGCGATTTGATTAACACTCAGGGATCCGCCCAGCACCATACTGGGGCAAGTAGAATTATTTTTGTTTTGTTTGTTTTATTGTGATTAGGTACACAGGCAGCAGTCTCGGGGAACAATTTTTAGGTTGCGAGATTTGGTATGGTAATCAGGTGCCCACCTGGAGAACATGGGAATATTTTTCAAAATTTAAAGTTTTGGTTAGTAGGCGCCCACCTGTCAGAACAAGGGAGTGGTTTCAAGTTTCAAGTTTGGTAATTAGGCGCCCACCTGTCAGAACAAGGGAGTATTTTCAAGTTTCAAATTTGGTAATCAAGCGCTCACCTGTCAGAAAAGGGAATATTTTCAAGTTTCAAGTTTGGTAATCAGGCGCCCACCTGTCAGAACAAGGGAATATTTTCAAGTTTCAAGTTTGGTATCAGGCGGACCTGTCAGAACAAGGGAATATTTTCAAGTTTCAAGTTTGGTAATCAGGCGCCCACATGTCAGAATAAGGGAATATTTTCATGTTTCAAGTTTTGTAATACGGCGCCCACTTGTCAGAATAAGGAAATATTTTTCAATTTTCAAGTTTGGAAATCAGGCGCCCACATGTCAGAACAAGGGAATATTTTTCAAATCTCAAGTTTGGTAATCAGGTGCCCAACAGTATAAGGGAACATTTTTCAAGATGCAAGTTTTTATGACGAGACGCCCACCTATTGAACAAGGGAATATTTTTCAACATGCAAGTATTGGTAACCAGGCGTCCACTGGTAAAACAATGGAATATTTTTCAAGATTTTGGTTTTGGTAATCAGGCGCCTACCAATAGAACAAGGGAATGTTGTTCAAGGGAATACATGACTAGTCAAACAATTCGGCAACAAACATGGATGGAGAGAAAAAAAGAAGTCAACAAGGCAACAAGGAGTTTACAGGAAGAAGTGCCAGTCAACAAGGCAACAAGGAGTTTAAAGGAAGAAGTGCTAGTCAACTAGGCAACAAGGAGTTCACAGGAACAAATACAAGGCAACAAAGCAACATGGATCAAGAGCAAGATTGAAGACATAGATAGGTTCTTTTGTAATCCATAGTTCATAGCTTAGTCTAGCTTCTTCATTTTTTGCAAGGTGTAATAAGGAGGTCAGCAAGCAGTAGCAGCAACATCAGCACTGAAATCACTGCTCATGGTAGTCCCAGCTACCAAACTCCAGAACTACACTGACTTGATTCCTTTATAGCCAAAGATATGTAGGCAACCATTGGAGCGGGTTCGGTCATATAGTATTTAAAATGCTTCCCATGGAACGCAAAACACGCAAAAATCTCTCAGTTATTCATTTATCTTTGTCGGAAACCCTCTGTGTCTCCGAGCAAAGAGGGGCATCTTTGAACACATGATTTTTTCCTCGCTCGAAATGTTCCTATAAGATTCATTAAAATCAGGATCTTTCTTTTTTTGTTTGAATTTTTAGGAATTAATTATGTGATTTTGTGTTTATTTTTATTTTTATTTTATTATTTGAATTTTTAGGAATTAATTATGTGATTTTGTGTTATTTGCATGTTGTGCATTGTAAGTAAAGATAATTCCTAAAAAATATAAAATGGGCATATTTGCATTTAGGATCTAGTTTTTACACTTTTTCTTTTGGTTTATTAGTCAATTAATATCAAAAATAATAAAAATAACAAAAAATTAGTTATTCCTACATTTGTTTAATTTTATTTTGAATTTTAGAATTTAGGTTATTTTAAGAGAATTTTATTTCGTCTATTTTGTAGAAGTTAAATATGCTTTGTTTTATTTTTATTTTTATTACTAAAAATTTGAAAATATAACAAATAATAAATAAAAATGAGAGAAAAAATAATTATACATAACTTGGAACTTTCATAAGATCATGATTTGGGCCACTTTTGGTCATAAAGATTAGCCCAAAACCACCTGACACAGCCCCAATGGTCCCTCCCCAGTCAAAAATATCAAGTCCAAAAACAACGTCATTTGATCTCTTATTTTAATAAAAGTGTCTGAATGACACTCACACCCTCAAAGACACAAACCGCCTTCATCGTCAGTCCAACAGCTGGTGTAACACCACCGTGCCTCCACCGTATCCCCACCGCCCGTCAGAAATCGCCACCGGCAGCGGCGTAACTCCAAATCCACCCAAATTAACACCCCATGATCCTCGTCTTCTCCTATTTCCCACCCCCTAAAATCACCCCTCAAAACCCAGCCAAATGTGTCGAATCTTCTTCCAAAGGAGCAGCTTCTCCGCCGTCCACGGCGGCGCTGGCTCCAATGTTTTCCAAATTGACACCCCATACTCCCCTTGGCCTCCATAGCCAAAAATGAGTCTCGTTTCCTTTGAACAACCCCCAAGCCCTTCAAATATTAAATCTAAAAGTTGACCTAATTCTGAGACAAATTTTTCAAAGCCACTTGAGTTTCAAAATGAAGTTTCATGTTTGTTCTGATCAAAATCAAACATGTAACTCTGTTTGGAGATTCAATTTGAATCCAGTCAAGCCTAGTTAAAGAACTAATCAATAAGTTTTCCTTTTTTTTCCTTCTATTTGTTTCTTATTGTTTTTACTTCTTTGTTGATAATTTTGTCTTGCTTGAATTCTATCTATATTGTGTTATTGAAACACTTATTAGTCCTTAAGAGTGTTCATTTTTCTTTAGTAGATTTGATTTTGGTTTTGTTTACCCTTCATTGCGTTCATTCCTCTTGTTTGACAATTAGGTTTTACACTATTTCTGGATTTTTTTTAGTTTGAGTGAAAAGCTTCATCATGATAAATGCTTAAGCTATCTGAGTGGTTTAGATTTGATTGCTAATTTTGTTTGTAATGCTTGGTTGCTTATTAGTTTATCTTATTTTTTCTGTAAAAATAATCCTACAGTACTTTTGATTTTCTTTGTTTTTAGTTAGAAATGTTGCAAGTGTTTAGTTCTGAAATTCTTGATTAGGCATTCTTCTTATTTGGTTTAACTAAACTCGTTTGTGTTTTTTTAATTAGAGGCAATTCTCAGGTTTGGTTATAACTGCTTAGTTAGCAAAATTAGTTTTAAGATTTGGCATTAGTACAAATGGTAATTTTAGTATATTAAGAGGGTAGTATAGGGTTTAAGTTGGTCCTTGTAATTTTATGATAAAATAAGGGTACTATAGGTAGTCCACGAATAGAAAACAATGCTAGAATCTTTTAACCCTTCGAGAAGGGGACCTTAGTCTAAAGTCATTAGTTTTAATGCAATGACTTGGCTAACAAGTCAGCAAATAAAGGACTAAGTAGGTAAAATCTGAAAATTGAAAGATGGGACTAGTAGTTAAAGGAAATTAAAGGGGTTTCCCTAGACTTTGGCTATAAAAATCACCCCAATTCATTCAAGATGGGGGGTTACACAGTCTGAAAATCTTTAAAAAATTCCCAGCAGTAGCCTAAAACAAAATCCTTAAACTTCAAAACGGAAATTCAGTAGTTAAAATATTTTCCAAAATTCAGATTCATTTTCTGCAATTCTCACCTGTTCTAAGGAAAATATTCATCAAAATGTTACTCAGTTTTGAATATCTGAAAGCTTTCCTTCTAGTCTAGGTATTTACAGCTTTAAAACCAACAAAAATTCAACAAAATACTGTTCCATTGGAGGTCTAGCTAGGTTCAGAGTTTGATTTGGTCTTGTTTCTAGGGTTTTGCACCATTAATTTGGGTTGGTTATTTCTGGAGCTCCTGGTGTATTTTCAAGTCATTTAAGGTCATTTAAAAGTTGTGTGTCGCTTATTCTGGTTGGATCTAGTTATCAAGATGAATATTATTGTTGTGTTGCTTATAATTTGCTGATGATCTCAGAAAACTGTTGTTGATTCCTTACCCTCCTTTTGTATTTTGATTACCAGGTATTTTTCTCTCCCAGCGGATGTGATGTTGAGTCTAATGAATGTTGCAATTTAAAGAGATTTGAAGTCAAGAGCCATTTTTAGCCTCATGTTGAATGTATCAGCTTTTAGTACTATTATTTTTATCATAGTTAAGATAATATTTTGTAACAATGGGACACTTGGACTGGTGTTCTCATTATGTGCAGTAGTTAGTAGTAAAGTGCAGTCAGTGTTATAAGGGATTTAAACATTCCAGTCATATTTAGTTAAGAAATGAACTTGAAATGAGTTATTTTTTGTTTAAACTAGTGCTTAATGAAAATTGCCATCTCTCGTAAAGTTTGATAGCAGGTTATATGAATTTGATCCTTGTGTGTTTGGTAAAAGTAGTGTATTTCATTTTGAAACAACTCAATATTCCAGCTCAGGTTGCCTTATATGTTAATACAAAAATTTCGATTAAATAGTTAGTTAAACACATGTTGTGTGCTAATGAATTTAAGTAGATTAATTAAATTAAAGGTCAAGTATTCTATTTGTTGACCTTTCCCAGTTCATTTTTAAATCTTTCTTTAACAAGCCCAAGCAGCTCGCCTCTTTTGTGGGCTGGCAGCTGAGCCCAAATGCTCAAGAATTTTTTAGATGACTTGAAGCTCCAACTCCCTCTCATGGGCTGGAGTTCGGGTATTTCTAAAATATTGAATTGTAAATTTGAACCTTTCAAACAATGTAATACCGATGAATTGAGCCTTATTAGAGACACATTTTATAGAAAAATAGTAGTTTGTATAGGAGTGGCCTTTCAGAATAAAATGAGGTGTGCCGCGCCAAACAGAATCCAATATTTTGTGGCCATTGAGAAATGCTTACATTAAAATATGTAGAATTTCGGGACATGTCGTTTAACAAATTTCACAGTTTTCCCGCAAAATAATAACACGTTAGTCGCCTTAGGCGGGTCTTTAATAATTTTACCTTTTTCAGTATGGGTGTATATTTATGTGACCCAAATCCAAATCTCAACGAAGTTGGAATGTGTCAAAAACCACGGGTGCATTTATGTGACGTGGTTCGAGAAGCGTTTTAACGGCGTTGCAATTTTCCTTAAAATAATAATAATACAAGTGGTTAAAAGATTTAAAATGCACATAGGTTCATAATGGTACAAAATCAGATAATTTAAGCCGAATAAAACAGTTGAGCGACCATGCTAGAACCACGGAACTCGGGAATGCGTGACACCTTCTCCTGGGTTAACAAGAATTCCTTACCCGGATTTCTGGTTCGTGGACTGTTAAACAAAGTCATTCTTTTCTCGATTTGGAATTCTAAATGGTGACTTGGTACACCATAAATCTCTCAAGTGGCGACTCTGAAAATCTTTTAAATAATTGAATCTCGTTTTGATTGTCCTTTAGTTGGAAAAACTCCCATATCTACGCCCATCGCTGGGTTGTAGTAGCCAAAATGAGGTGTGACACTAATCTCAGAAACCGACTCAATATCACGATGCCCTCATGGCTTGAATAGCTAACATTGTAGAGAAGTCTAATAACATTACCTATCCCTCATGAAGTCATATGCCCTCACAACAAGAACAAGAGAATATGTTGAACCCACACAATCAAATCTCAAAATCAAATATAGTTTGAAGACTCGTATATATATATATATATCAAAGAACTCTCTCTCACACACAAAAGAAGTAACATGCATGCACTTGGTACCATAGGCTTATCCTTAATGTAAATCTCTACTAATGTTGGCTCGCTCGATCTAAAATCAATTAGGTCTTTCTCATAGTTGTAATATGGGCTAAGGGACGGGTATGATATATTTAGAACTAGTGACTAGCCCTCCTAAGCACTTTAGCATACCATATAATCAACTTTAAGCGCAAATTCTTCAATCCACTTCACTTTCACAAACAATATCATCCCAAAAATGCTCCCTTCGGCTTAAAGCACTGCATGAATTCATACCCACTACCAGAAACAAGACAACAATGTATTCATCTCTATTTTTTTCCCTTCAGATTATTCTTTTTTTTTCCAGTTTCTGCTAATGGTGTATTATTTAACAAAACAAGTGCACATTTCTTCCTTTAATTGGTTTCATTCAAAAGCCACCCCGCACTTAGTTCATTCTTACTTCTTTTAGCGCTCATCTTATAATTAAAGTGTTTTAAGAGGTAAAAGGGATCAAAACAATGTCAATTAAGAATAAAAAGGGTATAGGCTTGTAATGTGAGTGCCAAATAAAAGTCTATACGCTTAAAAGGGTTAATTAGGGATAAAATATTATTGTGATAAGTAATAAAGCTAAAAAATAAAAAAAAATTCTAAAATCACTTTTCAAACCGAACATCACCTAAAATTTCGCTTCAACTCACATAATGGGCAAGTTCTAGACACAAGTAAAATACATAGACTATATAATAACTTCACCACACATGGCACATGACTCACTAAGAACGGTCTCATTCCGACTCTCAAATAAATGCAATATTCACGGAGTCACGAGATATTAAGAATCAAGCACAAAGTGAACATAAGTCAAGAAAATGACACATAGGCGTCGCAAATATGCTATCAAACATATAAGGCATCATCAATAATTTCAAATCATAGGGAAGATACTACACATGCGAAAGCCTAAATATGCTGCTACCAAACAAGTCAAGGCGCCTAGGTTTATCATTCTTCCTCCTTTTATTCCTTAAATTTTAATCTACTCTAAAATAAAAAAAATACTACTACCCCGTTAAGCTACATCCCATGAAAAAGAACTGTTGCACAAAGAAAAACCATGGGGATTATTGCTACCTAAAAAAAAGACGCATTTTTTGATTTTTTCTATGTTTCACCCTTTTTCAATTTTTTATTCTCAAGAATTGGTCCACAAAATCCATCGTCGGGAAAAGTCCAAAATATTCAATTTTTTTCGTTTCTTTATTTATTTATTTTTGTTTTTTTAATTACTACGCTAAGAACGAGTACTATAACTAAGCTAACATAGCACAGAAAATCACCCAAACAATCTCCTCACCCCACATTTCAAATTGTGTGATGTCCTCAATGCACACTAAAAATAACAAGAGGGTAAAAGAGACTCCTTTGTAGGCTAAAGGCTGAAGCATTAGCAGCTCACGGGATACTCAGACTTCTCCCAAGTACGATCCTTTGTGCGGTCATACCACACTTATTTCAACAACATAGCTCACTTTTGCACACTTCCAGTGACTTTTCTTCTATGCTTATTGTACTACAAAAACGCTACAAAGATGGAAAAATAAAATAAATAAAAATAAAAGAAATCAGTAAAGTTGGATTGCCTCCCAAAAAGAGCATAATTTAAAGTCGCGGCACGGCTTGAACCAATTTTTTTCTCCACCTTGAACTTATGAATTGTACCCCTAACAGTGCATCCAGTGTGTGGATATGCTCCTTTGGTGGGTCTACAAAGATAACCAGGCCATGTAATAAGTATTTCACTCTGCACTTCTTGGCCTTTAGATGAGGAATGTAATTTCTGCTTTTTGGCACAACAAATTCAAGAATATAGGCTCTCTCATCCTCACTCTTTGATCCCCTCATAGGCTCATATGGCTCGATTACAATCTTACTATCTAAACAAAATGTGGGAAAATAATTGAAATGGGGTCTAATGCGCCCTAACTCATGAATTTTACTGCTATTTGCATCTCCATATTTACACACACTCAAGTCTCCCAAGTAATGTTATCTACTCCTTCACATGACTCTAGAGCACTCTTCTCAATATTGGCATCCTCGAGAAACACATAGTCTAGTGATTGGTATTCTTGTTTTAGCTCCTCAATTTGGTCTAGAAGATTTTTTTTAGCTTCACACAACTCATTATTAAATTGTTGGTCGTTACACGCATCAACCTTTGCAATCAAATCTGTATCTAAGTTATGTACAACCTAGCCAAAATTATTAATTTTATGTGCAAGTTCATCTCTCTCCTTAGACCAATTATTTACCAACATTGCTAGAAGATAACGTCTTTCCCCATATTGCCTTAATCGTGAATATTATTCCTAATACCAACCCTTACTCCCATATTCAAATTCAGACCTCCGGGAGTTTAGGTTATGACAGGCCCAATAAGACGGGCAATAAAAGTTTTCTGTCAACCAAACGTCTTCATCAATAACCTTACCTCCAGATATTTAATCCCCAAATGTCATGCTGAGAGAACTAGGAACACACTAAGAGAAAAATCAAATAGTTATTAAAATAAAATATTTACAAAAAGAGAAGAGAAGAAAAAAAAACTTGTAAAGATAAAAGTAAAAGTCTAATCTAGAAAAATAGTTAATTTCTAAGTCCCCAGCGATGGCGCCAAACACTTATTGCGGCAGAAATGCACACGCAAGTATACGCGGTCGTCAAGTAACAAAGTGACTAAAAGTCGGATGTCGACTTCACGAGGACTTGTGATTAACTATTAATTAAATTAGACTATCCTAATTATCTATACAATAATTAAACATAGAAGTATTTGATTCTAAAATACTTAAAATAAATAAAAACAAATAATAAACTTTGGACAGAGAAAGAGCAGATTTTTATGATATCAATGTAATGAAAACGATCTAGAGTTATGGGCTATCTAACATTCCTATTGTATTCTTCAATTGAATTGACTAACTAATTTATCTAGTTTATTAGTTGACAGAGATAATATTGCTCATATGAATTTGTCGAGTTCTTACTTGCCTATTCAAGCTAACTTAATGCACATATGTCTATGGAATTATAATCAACGAGAACCCATTTATAATTCCTCTAAATCAATCAAGCAAGGCAATTAGGTATATGTCTATCATAACCGCGAATCCATTGCCCAATGCTCAGGTTCAAGAACTTGCTCTACTCAATCATATATGCAATCTAGAATTCCCACTTTCGAGTTCAACTCTAGATTCATACATAGTATTCAATTGGTGATCAAACAATTAAATAATTAATTGCAGGATTAAATAAATAAACCAATATGATTAACTAAGAAATAAAAATCAATATTCGAATAACAAAGTAATGAATGAACCATAATCCTAGAACATAAACTGTAGCTCCACATAGACATAGTAAAAAAATACAAATCATACAAAGAAACATAAAAAGACTAAGTTGGTGGAAGAAAAGATTAAACCCGGCCTCTACGACGGCTCTGTGCTTGTGTTTTCCGCTCAAAAACGTCCTCCTCCCTTCAAAATACCATTTTTCCATGTATATATACCAAGTAGGGTCGGGCCCAAACAATTATACCTTCTTCAATGTGAAAAAGGACACTTTTTCTGGGTTTGACTAGCACGATCGCGCTAGTGGTCGCGCTAGTGACCCACTATTCTGCCTGACGAGCGCGACCTAAGCGCGATCAATATTGACGTGCATTTGTCACACTCTTCCTTTACGAAATTAGAAAAAAGTAAAATATGAAAGTTATAGCTCTATGAGTTAGCTTTCCAACCATATACTGTGAAGCTCAAATGGAGTTCTGAGGAAAATGTTATATCTATTTTACTAGACAGTGCGCAATATACCTACTTGATTCTTCGTTCGCTCTAACTGTCATCCGTTGACCCCCAAACACGATCCCAACTTAGTTCCTTGAACTTTTTCTCAAACTTTAAAGATCCAAATCACTTGAATTCATTCCATAACATCTACATAGCTCGAAATCACTCCTACAAGGCATAAAATACACCATTAGTGCAAAACACTAGTGATTAAATCTCAAACTCAATAAAAGTGCAATAAATTAGAGTGTAATAAGCGACTAAAATACGTAATTGTAGCCTATCATCATCATGTCCTGCTTAATCACCTATCCCCAATACTTCTACAAGAAGAATACAACACCAACTGATTTATAAACTCTTGCACAAAACAAATAAATCGAACTCCATTTCCTCTACAACAAGAAGAAACGACATAGAGGACTCATCCAACTCCAATGTGGGGTGATGACGTACTCAATTAAGGACCCGTTTAGATGTTGTGCGGTTGCAAGGGAGCAAAATTTATCAAGGAGATATGGAGCAAAGTAGAAAATACTTTAAAGACAAGGTCACGTCAGCGCATACTTTAGATGCTAAGGACTTTTGGCCCTTTTGCGCAATAACAATAATAATAAATTCAGTGAAATTCCACAAGTGAGGTCTAGGGAAAGAAGTGTGCACGTAAACCTTACTCTTGTCTTATGAGGGTAAAATAATTGTTTTCGATAGACACTTTTGGCCCTTTGGTGCAAACTTGAAAAACGTATACTAGGAAAAGACGATAGATTTTATTAATAGATTTTGTACAGGGCTCTCTTCTTGGATCGAGCTAAATTACACGCCAATTACGGTATCAGGGAGAAGTATGGAAATTCCAACTATCAAATATACGATAGGCAAATAGACATACAAGTGCTATGGATGAGACAGAAAGCTTTATCGCCTGCAACTATGGGTCAACCGGGGTGCCAAACATGGATAATAATAAGAAAATTAACCACATATTGTAAATGCCTAATTTTTGCCTATATATATATATATATATATATATATATATATATATGTGTGTGTGTGTGTGTGTATGTGTGTGTGTTTGTTTGTTCGTATTTGTGTGCATAGGTTCTAAGAGTTGATTAATGGTTTGATAAATGGGGCAGGGATTGGACTAGTATATATTAATCGAAATTGAGCGGAAATTGGCTCAAAATTTGAGCCCATTTCGATCATACTCGGTCCATTAGGTGGCTGGCCAAGAGAGAGCTCAAAACAATGTAGTTATGTCTTGAAACTACATCATTTTGGTTAAGTAAATGAAAACCCATCATAGCCATTCATTCCACCTTAATCTAATGGTCAAAATTTATCCTTAACTAAAATATAAAAGCCAAAAAATCATATTTTTTGCCCTATTTCCAAACCCTAGAGACTTCTTCTTACTCTCCCCTCTCTCTAACCCTCTCTCAAGTCGCCGCTGCCCCACCGATGCCTCCACAGCGGCGGTGCTTTTCTCCGGCGGCAAAACGGCCTCCATCCAACATCATCCCCTTCCTCTAACTCCCCTCATTCCAAATCCACAACCTAAATCCCCTAAATTTCCACCAATAATCAACAAAAGCAAACCCTAATCGCGCCGTCACAAATGCACCACCGCATGCCGCCGTCCACCGTCATCCAAAGACCTCAAAATTCTCACAATCTCTTCCTCTGACTCCCCTTATTCCAAATCCACAACCCAAATCCCCCAAATCTCCATCAAAAATTGACAAACCCAAACCCTAGTGCCACCGCCTTTGCCCCGCCGCACACCACCGCCCAAAACCCCTCAAATTTTCACTAGTTCCTCCTCCCCTCCTACTCTTTCCCATTCAATACCCCAAAATCCTCAAAACTCTCCCCCTCACTTCATGCTACTACCCATGCCGCCACTACCATGCCTGTCGCCGACCCTGAAACATCTAACCAACCTCTCGTAGCTGATTTCTAGCATAAACACGACCCCACAACACCCTTTTATCTTTGGCATGATTTGGAATCAACTGCTATGCTGAAGCCCATTTTTCCAGCACATGCCATCGAGAAAACAATGCTTGGGGATCGACTTGCTGCGTTTTGAATCATATTTGAGAGATGAGGGCAATCTAATTCAGTTATTATGGTAAAATACTAGTTCCCCTTTTATTTTTCTGATCTTTTCTTCTTTAATTGGGCTTCTGTTCAGTTTAAATCGTATATTTCTGGTCGATCGTTAATTGCTCGTTTTGATCCTTGGAGATTCAAATAGATCAAGTTCATTTTTTGTGTAGTTTCTAAATTGTTTGTTTGATTCAGCCATGAATCGTTTCGTGATCGCAAGATGAATCAATTGTTTCCATACGATTAGGTTCTGATTTGCGGATATTAATAGTCATTTATTAGTTGTTGTAAGTTGTAATCGTACAGCTAACAATGCTCGTTTAATTTCTATTACGCGCTTTAGTTGGTGAATTCGGTTGTTTTCTATGTTAGTTTGTACAAATCAAATTAATTGCAATCTACTTTGTAACTTGGTTCGGTTACGTTTTAAGTCTTGTTCATTTGTATCAATCAATAATTTCATTAGTTTGAATGTGTGAGTATGTTAGCTTAAATTTCAATCATGATAAAAGCTGAATATTTGAGTGTAAGATACTCGTGTGGTTGTTTTTTACTGTTTAAAGGGCTGTTTGGAGTACACTGCTTCTAGCATTGTTCATAGTTGGTGAAAATTGTTCCTTTGAATAGTTGGGATAGATTTTAGGCAAAAAAATCGTCCTTTGGACAGATTCAATAAATTAATTCAACCCCTCTCCATTCTTATAAAGGAGGAGGTCTTTCCTCACTTAAGAGGGAGACTAAAAAATGCACAAAAGTTAAGGGAAAAATCACTAGCTAAATATATGTAATAGTAAGCTGAAATTGTGAGTTTGAAAAAGTTTTCTTAGATTGAAAACTCTTTCAAAAGATAAAATATTTTAGAACTTGTTCTGGGCTTCTACTCTAAGATTTTCGGGCTACTCAAACATCCATCCCACTGCTGACTTGCTGCTGATTTGCTGATATTTTCTGTTGTCTTTACTGTTGTTTCTACTGCTATTCTTGCTCATTCTAGTTCTATATTTATTTTAAGAAACCCAGGTAAACCTTGAACTTTGTAATGCAGATTTTTATATTAAACGGTTGAAGATATAGACTTGTCTTGGCTCATTGAATCTATTTGATATACCTTATTGAATGGAAACGTTGTATTGAAGCATTGTTCAGTTGTGTATAAATGTAATTAAATCTCTAAATTTTCCTTTACATTTGTAGTTTAAAATCATATTATGCAAACTCTACTTAGTTGATGGAAAGATTAAAAACCTCATATTTGAGCATGTCTTTTAAGTTTGGGATCTTTTATGTGAGTTACTTTTTAGGAAAGACTTCTAGCTTCAAATATTTTGATGCTTTAAATTATAGTCAAGAAAATGTTGAAATATATTTCTTCTCTTTAGCATTAAAGTGTTTACCCCTTTTTCTGGGCTCATTTTTAAATTTAGTTGCGGTTGTAATTATGAGAGTGGATTAAAATGCTCAATGTGTTTATGTTGCTAATGGGTTTGTAATCTGATTAGTGCCATATTGATGCAGATGAGTAGAAATATTAGTTAGCCCTCCTCAAGAAATAGTTCTTTAAGAAAAATAAAAGAGTAAAGCTAATAATTAGAATGTTAGTTTCTTTTATGAAAAATAATTTTTTTTTTAGTTTGGACATTAACATGAGGAGCAATTTGGGCTTACAAGAATACTTGTCACTTTATACTGTCTTGGTCACTGAGACCCTCGAGTAAGATGGGCTAAATTAGGGGTGGGCATATATCGGGTAAAACCGATAACCCGAACCGTTAATTCTTTATTGGGTTATCGGTATTGGGTTAGCGGTTCGGTAACGGGGTAAAAAAAAAATTTATTGGGTTATCGGTTCGGTTTCGGTTTGCATTTTTATTATTGGGTAAAAATCGACAACCCAATAAGAATGAAGTAATTTACTAATCTACCCTTAAGTATATACTAGGGTTTTATTTTACTAATTCCCTTTCCTTATTCGTTTGTGTCTCTCGACTCTCATTCTATTTCGCCGCAATTCGCAACCCCTCAAGGCTCAAGCTCACCCGTCACCACCAGTTGAAGGAAACTCTCAAGGCTTTGGAATATCTCCATCGACATGGGCACATCCATCGAGATGTTAAGGTTTGTTAAAACTGATGTTGCCTTGTCGCTGATCCTCAAATTTGCAATATTTGTGGTTTCTTTACAATCTTGTGGTGATGTATGGAAATGAAAAATAGTTTTTACTTGTCGTATCAGTCATTCAAGGAAATGGTCGCAATGTGTTTGGCGAAAAATCAAAATAAAAGGCCAACTGCTGAGAAGTTGTTGAAGCATTCTTTTTTCAGAAATGCCAAGCCTCCAGAGCTTTCTGTAAAAGAAACTTTTTGCTGACTTGCCACCACTTTGGCATCGAGTTAAAGCCCTCCAGGTATTTCATAAGTGGATTGTTCTAAGGGTTCATCATTTTTCATACTTAGCATTGTTTAATGCTGCTTGATGAAATCTCCGTAGATATTACACACTAAAAAAACAAATAAGCAAACAGAAACTTTAGCATTGTTTATCTTATCGGGTAAACCGATAACCGAACCGATAATGATCAATAACCGATAAGCCGATAACCGGTAACTAATATCTTATCGGTTTGGTTATCGGGTTATGATATTTGTAAACCGATAATCGATAGGCAAAATCGATAATTTCCAAAACCGAACCGAACCGACCGATGCCCACTCATAGGCTAAATAAGCTAAAATTTGTAGGCCTAATAACAATAGAAAGTAAGCGTTTTTTTTTAAAATCAATAATTTATCTTTTGTTAAATAAAATAAGTGGCCAAAAACTATGAAAGTTTAGCATAAGTTTACCCGGATTAAATGTCTTGCATTAGTTCAACAGTAATTTTAATAACGTTATATTTGTTCTTTTTTTTAAGTTGAATAAGTATTAAAAATAAAAAAAGGGGAAACTTTAAGAAATTTTTTTATTATTAATTTAAACGCTAGGCAAATAGTAGGCACGCTTTAACTTCATGAAATCGCTTGCGTAGCGTGATGTTTAACAGTTAATAAATTAAATCAACAATCTCATGCCATATCCATTAGTTTTAGTCAATTTTTAATTTAGTTAATCCTTTGCTAAAAATTGCGGATTCGCTTGCGTAGCGTAGTAACAACATTTAATAAATTTCCAAAAGTTAATTTTTTCCTCAAAAGCACAATTGTAGTGATTTTTTCAAAAGTAAATAACATACTAATAAGTGTTTGTCATCACTACGGATTCGCTTGTGTAGCGATGTTATGACTAAATAATAAATTACGTCGATCACACATTTGCTTGCGTAGTGTGGTCATGAATATTATTATTCAAAATATTCTTTGGTTTTGTTAATAATCAAGAGATAAAAGCAGATAGGTAAAACATGAAAATCGTATAAATTACAATTTGTACAAAATTAATTTAAGTACAAGTTTAAGTCAATAAAGCGACCATGCTAAAACCACGGAACTCGGCGAATGCCTTACACCTTTTCCCCGGCTAACAGAATTTCTTACCCGAACTTTATTTTTGCGAACCAATATAAAAGAGGCAAATCTTCTTTTGAATAGGGATTCAAATAAAAGGTGACTTGGAACACCCAAAATAACAATTTCAAGTGAAGACTCTGTAAACAAAATAATCCCTATTTCTAAATTGTCACTTTAATTGGAAAAACTCTTTAACCCACATAAACACACATATTCTTTTGCGGTGGTGGGAAAAAGGTGTGTGACAGCTCTGGCGACTCTGCTGGGGACTTACAAGAATTCAAGCATATATATGTTGACTTTTTTTTTTCTTTATTAATTTTGTATGTATTCTTAGTCAGGCGGATGGCGGAACAATTCAGGGATAAGAAGAAGGACCTTCATATGGTGCTTATCGACTTGGAGAAGGCGTATGACAAGGTCCCGAGGGAGGTGCTATGGAGGTGCTTGGAGGCGAAGAGTGTGCCAGAAGCCTATATCAGAGTAATCAAGGACATGTACAATGGAGCTAAGTCTAGGGTTAGGACGGTGGGGAGCGTATCAGACCATTTTCCTGTGGTAATGGGGCTCCATCAAGGATCGGCGCTGAGTCCCCTGTTGGTCGCCTTAGTGATGGATGCTCTGACCCGACATATCCAAGGGAATGTGCCTTGGTGTATGCTCTTTGCTGATGATATAATATTGATAGACGAGACGAGGCCCGGTGTTAGTGAAAGGTTAGAGATATGGAGACAGACCCTTGAGTCTAAGGGTTTCAAGATTAGCAGATCTAAGACAGAATATCTGGAGTGCAAGTTTGGCGAGGAGCCGAGTGGGGTAAGCGGGGAAGTGATGCTTGGTTCTCAGGCCATCGACAAGAAGGACAGTGTGAGATATCTTGGGTCTGTGATCAAGGGGGACGGAGAGATTGACGGGGACGTCACCCATCGGATAGGAGCGGGGTGGTCAAAGTGGAGGCTTGCTTCAGGGGTCCTGTGTGACAAGAAAATCCCGCACAAACTAAAGGGGAAATTCTACAGAGCCGTGGTTAGACCTGCAATGTTGTTGGGGCGGAGTGCTGGCCCGTGAAGAACTCGCATGTTCAGAGAATGAAGGTTGCGGAGATGAGGATGCTTAGGTGGATGTGTGGGCACACCAGGCTGGATAAGATCAAGAATGAAGTTATTCGACAGAAGGTAGGGGTGGCCCCGGTGGACGAAAAGATGCGGGAAGCGAGGCTGAGGTGGTTCGGGCATGTTCGGAGGAGGGGCTCCGATGCCCCGGTGAGGAGCTGCAAGCGGTTGGAGATTGTTGGTGGTCGGCGAGGGAGAGGGAGGCCTAAGAAGCATTGGGGAGAGGTGATTAGGCAGGACATGGCCAGAATGCAGGTTACCGAGGACATGACTCTTGATAGGGGAGTCTGGAGGTCTAGAATCAAGATTGTAGGTTAGGGGCTCATAGGTGATTAGTGTTTTAGTATGGTAGTTCCTGCTTGATATTACTGCATGCGACTGTATTTATGTTGCTTATGTTTTCATAACTATTTACGTTACTTTTGTGGGAGTACCTATGCTTTATTATTTGATTTTGTCTTGCTTGTGTTTCTAATTTTATCTCTGTTTCTTAATGCAGCTTTCCCATTTTTACTCTACTCGCCGAGGGTCGATTGGAAGCAGCCTCTCTGCCCTTTCGGGCAGGGATAAGGCTCGTCTACATATTACCTTCCCCAGACCCCACCTGGTGGGAGTATACTGGGTAGTTGTTGTTGTTGTTGTTGTTGTTGTTGTAATTTTGTATATATTGTGATTTATTTGTGCAATGTGCTACTTGTTCGATTTTTTTTATTACCATTTTGATATTGTTGAACTGTACATATAAATTATTTTCTCACGCACCCCCCTCTGAGTCATCTTGAAATTAAAATTTTGGCATTTTCTTGACATAACATGCTTTCTTTGAGATAGTCGAGGTGCTTGTCTCCCTGTGAAGGATTTGTAGTCACACATGTTTTAGGCGGGGAGCACCATCAGCAAAGTCGCAAAGCAATGCTACCTGTACGCTGACTCTCCTCGACTCGAGTTGTCCGCTCGAGTAAGTTAGTCTAGATACCTTCTCCATTAGGATTTAAACCTAGAAGAACAAATCTCATGTCAGATTTCCCTAGTAGGTTCGCTCTATGTGCATCACGTGCATTTGACTTAGCGACATGGCATAGGGGCCGGGTCCGTATAAGACATGTATCCTATTTGAGATCATCATGTTCACGTATATGCTACTTGATACATCATTTGGAAGGTTTACTTGCATTGTCGACCGGCTTTAAAAAATTAGTGTTGCGGAAAAAAAAAAGAAAAAGAATAATTCTCCTAGTTTAGTGCAAATAAACCTTTTTTTAAAATAATATATATATATATATTTGGTAGTAGTTTGGGGTGAGTTGTAAAAAATAATTTTATTTTAAAAAAAAGGAAAAGTACCCAATTTTACCGAACTATGCGGGTATGATTCTCACCGGATGTGAGATACGTAGGCAACCTCCATTGGGTTTAGCCCACATATTTCAAAAAAAAAGGGGAGCATAAAATTTTGCATGTGCATAAATTTTTCAAAGAAAGAGAGCCTATTTTGGTCACCTTTTTACTATCTTACCCTCATGTTCCGACTGTTTTGCCAAGACAACCTTAAATATTCCTGGGAAGGACTGAGGGCCATTTTTGTAAAAATTAGTTGCTTTATCCATATTTATTCACCTTTTACCATTTTATCCTTTTGTCTGGCCATTTTTATCGAGGCAACTATCAACCTTTCCGGAAGTACCGAACGACTGCTTTCGCAAAAATAGCCATTTTATCTAGTTTTGTCTGGTTATATTTGCTGAGACAGTCTTTGAACCCCTCTCGAAGTAGAAAAGGATCATTTTTGCAAAAATAGTTATTTTTTTAAATTTGTTTATTATTTTATTCCTTTGTTTGGCTATTTTTGACGAGGCATCCTTTATGTCAAGGGTCTTCTTTGTAATAATAACCATTTTTTCCGTTGTTGTCATATCAACTTTTGTGTCCGATAATTTCAATAATATATATTGTAATAATAATAAATAATAAATATAGATCGAGTCCTAAATTGACAAAAAGGGGGAGGGGGATGATCATAATTTGCATATAGTTTAGGTAAGTCTTAATACTTTTTATCTTATTTTTAGGATCACCATGAGTTCTCCACAAAGAAGCAGTCAGAAAAGGGTAAGGGACGAGATACCTCATATATTCTTGATCATAGATAAGACCCCGAGTAGTCTCTGTGATTAGTGGGCTAGTATTGCTACGAGAGAACATAATCGAGTATTTAAGCACCTCAAGTTCCTCACAAACATCATGGAAATTAAGCCTAATAGAGATTTAATCGAGGCTCTAGTGAGTTTTTGGGATCCTGCGAACAATGTCTTCAAGTTCAAATATTGTGAAATGACGCCCACATTGGAAGAATTAGGTGGGTTCACCGGATTGGGGAGAGACCTTCGTGGGAAAAAGCTTGTTGCTCCAAGAAAAGTTGGTGTGAATCCGTCGAATTCCCATGGCATGCTTAAACGAAGGTTGGGTTCAACTGGAATATCTCTATGACATGTTTGGGGACAAGAAAGGGTATGAAAATTTCTCGGGCATACAATTAGTCAACCAATTGAGTTACGACGCTTGGAGAAAGTTGAGAATATTTGTGTTTATGATATCATTTCTAGGGATCAGGGTCTTTCCAGAGCATGATGAGCGCATCAGATTCGATTGGTTGCGGTAGTCTCGTATTTGCGAAGTAGCGAGGATCATACCATTCTTCCCATTATTTTGGGAGATATTTTTCGAGCTTTGACCCGTTGTCAAGAAGGTGAAGATTACTTTGAGGGATGCAATATTCTGCTGCAAATATGGTTCATAGAGAACCTTTGTCATCATCCAATAGTAATAAAATCAATGAAAGCTGGCTGAATTACATTGGATCACCCAGACAGGGACACAAGTTGTAATCTTCCAGAGGGGGTGAGGGCCTGGCAGAAATTACTTGGTTCATTGAATGCTGATAGATCACTTGGAACTATTATTGGTGCCCTTCTGGTAGGGTCATGCATATGTTGACGTATCTCTCGTTCTTCATACGTATGGGTTTCAGAGGTTTTCATCCCTACGTGCCTTTACGTGTCATACGTCAGCTAGGGAAAGAGAAAAAAAAGCCCCCGATTGAGGATATGCACCCGTTTGTGTGGGAAATCAAGGGAGAGGAACCTCCAAGGGAGGCATATGTACAAAAGGTTTTGTTTGGTAGTCAATTTTCTGATTTAAACAAGATAGTAGCTGATCCTGAACGTGAGGAGGTAAGCTTCGCATACCTTGAGTGGTTTCATAATCAAGCTATCCCTGAGCAAAGGCCATAAAGATCCATACGACATGCAGTTGATTGGGAGGAGGAGATCGAGTCCAGGGGCAGAGAAACCAGAAGGGAAGTGGCACAAGAGTTCCAATATCGTATTGACACTTTACAAGAAGATAAGGGCATTTTGGAGACAGCCATGGACATACAACATGCTGATTTTGAGCGGGAATGGGCACGAGAGAAGCAAGCACTCAAAACCCAAATTCAAAAGAAGAACATAGTCCCAACCGCTCAGCAATAAGAAGAGAGAGAAGCCCAGTTCAGGGTAGTCCGTGATCACGAGCGTAGAAGTTTTGATCTGTTAATCCAAGGTCTGAGGGATTAGATAAAGGGAGTTCAGTCAAGCAAGGAGAGCCAGATCGCAGAGTTTGAAATACAAAAACATCACTACGAGAGTATGATCAATCGGTTGGAGGGGGTTTACTTGAAAATCGGCTCCAGAAAGATATGGCCTTGGACCACGAGCATGATGCACTGGATCTAGCTGAGACCCGTGGTCAGCAAAATCAAGAGTTGCATGTGACTCAAGAATACATTAAGGGAAATATTCTCGAGGTAGCCACATATACCTCAAGAGCATGTAGGAGTTGCCAGGGAATGACGCCCGAGCGGTTTTCAGAAGTATGAGTGAACGTTGCTCGTCATATATCTGCAGACTTAGAGAGGATATACCGCAATGTTGGGGGTGAGCCGCAGGAACAAGAGCCTAGATTATAGTGAAGCTGGTGGATTCTACTGCAGAGATCAAAGTCTTCTTTTAGTTACTAGTCCTTTTCATTATGCTTTTTTTGTTTTGAGTCTATAAGAGTCTTTTGGTGTTTTGAGTCTTGTTGATTTTCCTTTTGTCCTAAAGCGTCTGTTTTGGGTCGGGTTTGGTCTTGTTTGTCTTTATGTAACTCTTGTTTTTCGAGTCTTGTATCAGAAAAAATTATATTGCAAATCAGTGAAAAAGATTTTTGTTTAGAAAAATTCCAAAATAAACCAAAAAAGTTTATTTTGTAAAAGAAATGGTCATGTACTTGAACTATGTAATGATCTGATTCATGCAGCAACATGATACGTAGGCAACCCACAAAAGGTTCGATCAAATATTTTTTAAATGACTCGAAAGTAAGGGATCAAAAAACGCAAAGTGAAAAAAATTATGAAAAAATTAGAGAGGGAAATAACAGTGTCAATAAGCAACAATCTGATAAGCCGGAATGAAACATGAAGTCTTCCAAAAGCATGTTTAGGATGGTGATATTTTCATCAGCATAGCATATCTACGTGTGATTCCTATCTATAAATTGCTTAACCCTAACACGTTGGTTACCTCTTATCTAGTAAGCTTAAGGCGGTTGGTTCGTGGTGAAACCAGCAACACATCATCACTTCAGAAGATCTAAAGGAGCAATGGTAATGGATAACAGTGATGAAATCGAGTTAGTCAGTGACAATCCGTAGGGTCAGTCAGTTAAACAAGCATCAGAGGAGATAAGAAAATTGAGAGAGCAATTGTCAGATGTATATCAAGCTTGGGTCTCTGGTCGACCTCCACCCCAGGTCCTTCCGAGGGAACTTCAACCATGCAATGAGCAATAACATTCTACCACCAGGGTATGTGCCAAACTACAGCCTCCATGTTGCTCCCGGTGCCTTTAACATGCGACCTCCAGTCGCACTAGTCAGGAACACCCCTCTCGACGTGTCTGGCGCACCGGTATATACAATCCCGCCACTACCTCCTATGATGAGGCCAAACAATGAGCCACCATCTCATGCTTATAATGGCTAATACTGCTCACAAAATATGGCTTTCAGGGTCTCGGCTCCATACAATCAGACTCCACAGTACAAGTCACCAATGGAAAATGAAAAGCCCGCCACAACGATTGAGCAGGATGAGATGGCCATGAAGATGAAACGTATTGAACAAAATATAAAGAATATATAGGGACTATGCGGTCACAAAATTGTTTCATTCAGTGAGCTATACATGTTACCTCACATCCATTTGCCACGAGAGTTTAAGACCCCAAAATTTGAAAAATATGATGGACATGGTGACCTTATTACCCACTTGAAAAGGTACTGCAATCAGCTGAGGGGTGCATGAGGAAAGGAAGAGTTGTTGATGGCTTACTTTGGGGAAAGCCTTATGGTTGTAGCTTCCGAATGGTTCACCGACCAAGACATCTCTCATTGACAGGTTTGGCATGATATGGCCCAGGATTTCGTCAAACTATTTCAATACAACATTGATATTGCACCAGATCGTAATTCCTTATCCAATATGAAGAAAAAACAGACCGAAAGTTTTAGGGAGTATGTCATCACGTGGAGGGAGGAAGCAGCTAGAGATAAGCAACCCATGGATAACCACGAGTTGATCACTGTTTTTCTGGAGGCTCAAGAGCCTGATTACTTTCAGAACATGATGTCCGCGATAGGTAGATCTTTTGCAGAAGCAATCAAAATAGGTGAGATGGTCGCAAATTGCCTCAAGACTGGCAGAATTGTAAGTCAAGCTGCTCTCAAAGCCACCACCCAAGCTATCCAAAATGGGTCGGGAGGTTTGGCAAATAGAAAGAAGAGAGATAAAGCGTCCATGATGTCTTCGAGATCTAGGGAAGTTAAAAGAGGGTCATCGCACCCATATGTGCAAGTTCAGCAGGGTCAATCCAGCTACCCTCAACATTACTATCCCCTGCCAATTCCTCAATATTTTATGGGCCCACCACAATATATAGTGTACAATGCTCAATCATATGCTCGTCCTCCCAATCAGCAGGTACAGGCACCAGCTCTAAAGGCCCTCCGACCTCAACAGAAAAATTTTCGGGCACGTTACAATGCTTGTCCCAAGCAGGATTATGGTTGAGAGTAGAGGCCATCAAAAAAATTCACTCCATTGGCCGAATCATACTCTAGCCTATTCCAGAAACTGAAGCAAATAGGTGTGATTGGACCCATCGCTCCCCACCATATGATCATCATTCACATGGATTTCAAGCAAATGCTAGATATGAATATCATTCAGGTGCTCTGGGGCATAGCACTGATCACTGTTGGACTGTAAAGAGAGCCATAGAGAGACTCATTTCTGAAAAATTGATTATAGTGACAAATGGTGAGGACCCTCCTAATGTGACAAACAACCTGTTGCCAGCACACAATGATGTTCAACATTTTGTGGGAATGATTGGCCGAGATAAGAATACAAGTCGGTCGGTCAAGAAAAAATGACAATGGGAGCAATTCAAGAAGGGACAAGTTTGGAAGTAAGTCCAAGCCGAGATGTGTCATTAATGGTGAAAGGCACCCCAAACATAGAAAAGGTAACCTTATGTGTGCCTAAGGTATCGAGGTTGGAGGTTCGCTCCAATGTTCCAAGCATAAGGTTGTATGTCCTTGGAGGATACCCAATCACAAGGAAGAATCAGGGAGGTACGAATGGTATAATAGAGCGGATCATAATCAAACCCGCTGTGCAACCACCTGTGACAAACACGAAAACCATTCCTTGGAACTAAAACAAAACTGTGATGACCTACAAAGGCGAGGATATCATAGAGGAAGAGGGGAAAACTCGAGGTTTGACTCGATCGGGGAGGAGTTACTCTCCAGAAGAGTTGAGGAAGGCCAATCAAATCAGAGAAGGCCAATTGCCAATAAAGAACCCCGTCACTGAAGCAGAGGCGGGAGAATTTTTGAAGAAGATGGAAGTTCAGGATTAATCAATCGTTAACTAGCTAAGAAAGACTCCTGCCCAAATCTATCTACTATCTCTTCTCATATACTCCAAAGTGCATGCCCATGTACTAATTAAGGTCCTGAATGAGGCACATATCTCAAAGGAGGCCATAGTGAATCAGTTAGAGAAAATGGCCAATAGATTTTTTCAGGTGAACAGAATCTCCTATACTGATGATAAATTTCCCGTGGAGGGAGACGGGCACAATAGGGCTTTGAACTTGATGGTAAAATGTAAGGGGCATTATGCAAAGCGAGTCATGGTTGATGGAGGCTCAAGTGTAGATGTATGCCCTCTCTCTACCTTGCAAAGAATGAAGATAAATACAGACAGGATCCGACCCAGTAATGTTTGCATCCGGGCTTTTGATGGTTTAGCGAGAGATACCATTGGGGAAATCAATCTCACTATGACGATTGGGCCGGTTGACTTTGAGATTGTCTTCCAGGTAGTGGACATGGCCACTTCTTATAACTTTCTTCTTGGAAGGCCATGGATCCATACGTCCTGAGCTACGACATCCACCTTGCATCAGATGATCAAATTTCAACATGACAGGAAAGAAATTATTGTTCACAGGGAAGACAAGTCTTCCATTTATAAAGACATGTTAATCCCCTACATTGAGGACAAGGAAGGGTCTGAATCCATTTTCTATCAGGCTTTTGAAGTTGTTGATGTGGACCATGTCGAGGAAGCAAAGCCCATTCTGCATCCTCATCTTTCTTCTACATCTGTAATGGTGGTTGCAGTTATGATGAGACAAGGTTATGAACCAGGAAATGGCTTGGGGGTATCATTGCAAGGAATTTTAGAGCCTATTTCCCCGTTCGGTAACCAGGGCTTTGGCTTCAGGCCAACCCAAGCAACCGAAAATAAATCCAAGCACCACAAAAAGTATGGATGGGTCTTGCAACAACCTATCCATCATATTTTCAACACTTTTGTCAAGCCACGACTTCAAGAGGGTCAAAATTCCTCGGCACGTGTAAACATTGATGAAATTTGCCATGGCCTTAGCCAGATGTTTTCTGAAGTGAATATGATCCAGGTTGGTGAAGGCACTAGTCGTGCCGATATGCAACTAATTGACCTAGACACCATGCTCACCAACTGGGAAGTAACTCCTCTCCCCACAGGAAGGAGTCTTGGTAGTTTGCTTTTGTAGCTTTTTTTTGTATTTGGGTTACTTTTAGGGTTGTAATCCAAACATCTCAATATGATTGTTTTGTTTTGATGTTAAACCTTCTATCCTTTCGAATTCAATAAAATGCAGTTCCAATTTCTATTAAGTTTTATATCTTTTTCTTTTCCTATTTCTTGTCATGTTATCCATTTCAGTTTTGTTAATGCCAGCTTTAATAACATGACCTGCATGCGGAATTCATGCACATATCTTTAAAAAATGTCTAATATCGAAATAATGCATCAAGAAGTTGAATACGATGAAGATCAGGTTGTTGAAGAAATAAAAATAGAGTTTGAACTGTGAGCATGTGATTTTTGCCTAGTTTAAATTACTCCTATAAATTCGTAAAATTAGGATTTTTCTTTATATGTGTGATTTTTAGAATTTGATTGTATAAATTGTGTGTTTGCTTGCATATTGTGTGCATTTTAATTCATACAAAAATACAAAAATAGAAGTTTTCGCGTTTAAAATACCGGTGTTCACATTTTTAGGTTCTGTAATTAATTAATAGCATGAAAAATAAAAATAATAATAAAATCAGTTCCTTTCGCATTTTTACTTTTAAAGTCTCAAATTAGTCTTAATTTCCTTTTAAATTAGGGCTTAGTTAATTTGGAATTTAATTAGGCCAATTTTAAATTTAAAACAATTTTAATATTAATTTTGTTTAAATAAAAGGATTTAGAAATAAGAAAAAAAAAAGATTTGAAATGTGGTCTTGATTAAAAGACCAGATTTGGGACATTTTTGTAAAGGTAAGCCTGCCCAAACCCACCTCAAACCTGACCCAACCCACAGATAACCCGATCCAAATCCCCACCCCTCAAAACGACGTCGTTTGGGACCTGGTGATCACAACCGTCCATTTCTCTTTAATCCGATGGTAATGAACCTAAGGTGTAATACATATATAAATATTCCAAACCCCTACCCAAAATCCAACCTCGTACCTTGTCTAAACGTCAAAACACTAATACCACCACTCTCCGCCGTCCGCCGGTAGTCAAAAATTCCCTGCGTCGGCGGCGATGCTCAAAACAACTCCAAAATTACACCACACCACCCTTTCAACCTCCTCTTTCCATCCCCACTATCAGCTTCCCTCAAATCCCACGCAAACTCGTCGAATACTTGAATCAGTGATCACCGCCTCCGTCGTCCACGGCAGCGCCGATGCAAGACGCCTCAAAATCAACATCATAGGTTCCCCTAACCTCACTCACCTCGGATCTGTAAGTCCCTTTCCTCGAATCTAGTCCTAGCTCTTCGAATTTTAGTTTGAAAATCTGGCCAAAACTCGCTCCTCTACAAATATAACCAAAATCATACCACGTACCATTTTTTACCTTCCCTTCCCAAATCCTAAACCAAAACCCTTCAAACCACGTCCAAGTTTGTCGAATCTTTAGTGCTAGGGATCACACAAGGTCGGAATTGAAGATTCAATGTTTTCCAACCTTCAAACGATTCCAAAATAATATTATGTGTCTGTTTTGTTAAAGAACAGACATATAATATTATTTAGGGGTCATATTTGAAGCCAGTCAAGTAGTGCTAATATGAGTTGTGACCAAAGTCAGTAAGTCCTTTTCCTTTCTTTATTTCGTTTTCCTCTTTATTTGCATGTTTCTGTTGTTTCATTTCTTGTGTGTTTTCTTTGTGAGGTTTAGATTTAGGGTTATTTAGAGTCCTGTTTATTTGTTTGATTTCAGTTCTAAAATTATTACTGATTGTATGTGATAGTAGTTTATTTTGTTGTAGTTCAACTCGAATCACTTGTTTTGGAAGGTTTACTGTTTCATTGGTTCAATAATGCAATTATTAATAGGAGGTGTGTTAATTAGAGGTCAAAATAGATTAGAAGACTGTCAGTTTGGAAGATTTTGTTGGAATTGTTCCTGGACAATTAACTAGGGCTACTGACCAAGATAAAAAATGGTTGGTTTAGGGTTAACCAGGGATAGTAATTTCGGTTGGACTCAGGGGCAATTTAGGTATTCAAAGTAAGTAGTAATGCAGTAGTTAAAATGAGAATCTCCTAGAATATTCTAAAAGGAGATTCTAGTTGGTATTTCAATAACTTGGTAAGTATAGCTTGGGAAGCAAGTTAAGACTTTAGGGACCAAATAATAATTAATTGAGGAACCTAGGCTAAAATAAAATATGAAAGGGTTACCCTAGGTTTGTCCTATAAAAAGGCATATCCTTGCTTTGTTTTATAGTGGTTGGAGAAGCCTAGAGAGAAACGGAAGGCTGAAACAATTCACCAATACAAAAAAAAAGATAAATTACTGCCTGATAACTAGCCTGAGCATAAAACATCAGAAGAATCCTAAAGATGCTACTGTTCCATTAGAAGCTTTTTTTGAAATCTCTTGGAGTTCATTTTAGGACAAGATTTGAGTAGCTTATAGGTAGAAATGACCTGAAATTGTGCTTATAACTCAAGTCTTTTGGAGTCAGTTTTTGGGTGATATTATTTGGATTCAACTTGGTCTTGAGTGATCTTTCTTACTCATCTCTGGGCACTTACTGTTGTTGATACCTGTTTCCTGCCACTGATAACACTGCTAGTTCCATTTCATTTTATTGTGCTTTGTTTTCCAAGTATTTATCTTATTTCCCATGTACGAAGAGATGAACATGAAGTTTGATGAAATTGAAATGCGATTTGTAATAGTATATTAGCATGCCTGATATTTTTTCCAGCGCCTGATTCAGTTTTTCGTTTATATTTTGCTTATTGTTATTTTTTCCAGCGCCTGATTCAGTTTTTCGTTTATATTTTGCTTATTGTTACTTAGAATAGGGACTGATGGTTTGTAACTGAAAGATGTTGTTCACGACTATTAAGACTTTGAAATCGATTCTGTTGTGATTTTCTCTCATGATCACGTGAGCAGGGTACTTAGAAGTGTAGAATTTAAATTAATTTGATCCTAACCTCTATGGCACTGTATGTTTAATTGCCATCAGAAAGTTTGATAGCACTTCTTAATTCAAAACAACCTACTAATCTAAAATCGTAGTTAGTCGTGATTTTTGCATAGAATCTCAATCTTAAAAATCATCTAAATGGGTTGAGAATCTTGAGTTGTTCAATCCCAGGAACCTAATGACTTTGTTTGTATTTCGTGTTATCAACCCTGCTAATGTATCGAGTTCATAGCATGCCTTCCATTATAGTTTGTGTGAAAGGCTTCCTTTTAAATGTATGTTATTAGTTCTTCTCTCAAAGTGATGACCTAAAATGATGCCTAAACTTTGGATATGAGAACTCCTATAGTTCCATATGAGAAAATTCATTATATTATTAGAGGGTTGAATGGAACTGGCTAACTTGGAATCAGGGGAGTGACAACATGAGTTGTTGTCTGATCTTGAGCCATTACTGGAGTTATCTGACGAAGTATCAGAATTATGATCATGGCATATTTTTTTGTCTTGCTATTTGTTGTTACCCAAAAATTTATATTGCATGAAATTAGTTCTAGCGGGCATTTGAGAATGAACTTTTTTCGAACTGTTCCTTGAGGTGGTAGAGGTGGATTCCTTTTATCCACAAGAAGTCCCTCAAAAAATTCATTATATTATTAGAAGGATTGACTGGAATCGACTCACTTGGAATCAGGGGAGTGACAACATGAGTTGTTGTCTGATCTTGAGCCATTACTGGAGTTATCTGACGAAGTGTCAAATTATGACCATGGCACATATTCCGCGGCATTTGAGAATGAACTTTTTTTCGAATTGTTCCTTGAGGTTACAGAGCAAGGTTCCTTTTATCCACAAGAACTCCATCCTTGTTTCTCTCATTTCTAGTAAAATCTCTAATAACTCCTACCTTGTTTGTGTGTCTAGTGCGTTTGGAGAGGGTGGTGGAGTATGCGGAGGGCTGTCCTGTGGAGTGAGTGTTTCTATTGTACTACTTAGATTGACATAAGGTAAAAGAGGGTTGAAAGAGTTGAGGTGTTGAAACCAAGTAGCATAAATCTGCCCTATATGGTGGGGAGGATAGAAATGGAGCATATTCCCGGTTGAATTCAATGGAGAATCTGGTGGATGCATGGGATATGTCCAGTGATATGGGTTGGAGGTGGAGGGTTGATGCTCTAAGAAGAGATGGGTCTGAGTGTTGTACCACTGATTATGTGCATATGCTTCCATCCCTAACCTCATCCCCTCCATTACTATCTCTGTTAGGTTTGTGGAATTTTGGACTATAAGCACTATTTCTTGAGTTTGAGCTCCATGGTAAAAATCAAGGCATACTCTTGGAGGCCGATCTCCAACCACGACTGGAGGGAAAAGTCCATAGTATGTGGTTGAGAGGTGTAGATTAGTGGAGTTGGGGGCCCTGCATGGTGAGCCTTGGAAGGTGGAATAATTGGTTGTTGGTGTGATCTCTGTGCTGTGTGTTTTGGTAGTTGGCCAGGAACGATGGGCGTTGCATTGTTTGTGGAAGTGGGGAAGATGATGCAGTAGAGTTAACTACTTAGGATTGTAATTGCTTAGGAGTTGTGCTAAAGGTTATATTGCGTGCTTTGTTATATATTGTGATAGTGAATGAATTAGAAGAAGGTGATTGTAGATTGTTTGCATTTTCAAGATGGTTATCACATGGAGTGCAATCATTTTGCGTACATGGGAATTGCGTTGGGATAGGGTACTGATGGGCATTGGGTACTGTAGCATGCAGTTTATTGTTACTACTACTTAAGTGTAAGGTGGAGGAGATGAAAGTGTGAAAGGTATTATCTATGTTGGCGATTAGTAATTGGTCATTTGTGAGTATATGGGTGTGAGGTAGAGTGGAAAGCTGATGTGAAGTAGTTGCGGTAGAAGAAGACGTGTCCAAGGCTTTACTGCATGGTAGATTTTTAGATGGTAAATTATCAAAAATTTTCAAGAGTAGGGGTAAAAACTTTTCATCGGTGGAGAGGGGTTGTAAGGATACTGTATTGGGAAAAAATTGAGTTTATATCAAAGGTGACGTAGTATGACACATGGAGTAGTCAAACAGTCAAAGAACAATAAATGATTTAAAGGTACGGAGGACAACATGCACGGTAGAAGAAAAAGGAAACATGCATGAGAAGGAACCTTAGATACGATTCTCGTGTCTATCCAAGGCATCCAATATCAACGGATAAAAAAGGCATTGAAGACACGAATCTAAATACAAAAAGTAGTCTACATTCATTATTAAATACTTGATACATTAGTTATTCAGTATTTAATAGCAATGATTATATAACATCTCATTAAATGCTCTTTATTATTTAGAATAATCCGTTACTCCTTGTCAACTATAAAAGGAGGATGTTTTATCATTTGTAGGGACACAGAGAACATTCTTGAGATCATAGTAAAATACAAATTTTTATTGCTTTATTCTTATTCTTTGAAAGCCAATTATATTTTGGTCTCTTTGATAATCAGTAACCCGATTTCTTCTCTAAAATTCAAGTTTTGACCAAAATTACATTTTTTGGTTAAACAAATTAGTTCCGTTACCAGGACTCTGATAATCCATTCTTGCTAAATCAACATTCAATCTTATTGTTAATATGTCGAACAACAACGACAACAACAACCAGGCATATCTGAACCAACAAATTGATGATGAGAAACTCAATAATGCTAACCTTCAAGCTTCTCCACGTGGATCTCGTGAAGGAACTCCAAACGATATGTCTGAACATGATGATGGAGGAGCCGAAACAAGAGATGAACTGTTAAAGAAAATAATCGACTCACGAAGTAACAAAGCTTTGCGAGCCCCAGTTGATCAATTGCTTGCTGCACCAGCAACACAAAATAACAACACGTTGGAAAACCGTCGCTCTGGTCTAGTTGATTATGGCAATAGAACAGTTCCTAGTGACTCACAAGATGGAGAACCAGGTAATACAGGTAATTCTCATCTTCATAATTTGGTAATAACCTTGCAGAAACAACTCAAGGAGCAGAACGAGCGTATTGAGCATATCCCTGGAGTTCCACATGTGATAAAAGGAGTAGACGTGGATAAATACTCGTAACAACCGTGAAAACCAAGTGCTTCTCCTTTACCGATACCAAAGAAATTCAAAATTCGTGATATCCCAAAATATGATGGTACAACGGACCCTCGTGATCACGTAACTGAATTTACAACGGGAGTGAAAGACAAAATTTTGACCAAACAAGAAGTAGAATCAGTGTTGGTCAAAAAGTTTGGAGAAACACTCACCAAGGGAGCATTAACCTGGTACTCTCTCTTACCTGAAAATTCTATAAATTCTTTTGCTGAGCTTGCAGATTCTTTCATAAAAGCACATTCGGGAGCTCAAAAAGTGGAAAAGAGAATGGAGGATATTTTTAAAATCAAACAAGGGAACACTGAATTACTCAGAGATTTCGTTGATAGATCCCAACGTGAAAGAATGATACTGCCCCGTGTACCAGATAATTGGGCTGCAATATCTTTTGCTAGCAATTTGAATGACAGAAGTTCAAAATCCACGAGAAGACTTAAAGAAAGCCTTCGTGAATTTCCTGCAACTACTTGGAATGATGTTTATAACAGGTACAGTACGAAGCTCAGCATTGAAGAGGATACCGTATCTCAACCTCAATGAGAAGATAGAAGCGGATCCCGAAGGTTTGAAGCCGAGAAAAGGTCAGGTAAGAACAGGTACGATCCATACATGGGACCTACAGGAAGAGACCCACATTCTAGGCAAAACAATCAACATTATGATATGAGGTCAAGAGATAGGGGAACCGGATCTTCATCCAGATTCAAAGGTGATTGAAACAACCAAGAGCCACAGGATGATGAGAGATATTTAATGGCATGATTTGCTGGTCATAGTTTTAATGTAACTAATTCCGAGCTTGTAGCTGTTCTAAGGAGTATAGGAGATAAGGTACGGTGGCCAAAAGAGATGCGGTCGAACCCAAACAGACGAAACCCAGACTATTGGTGCGAATTTCACAATGACCATGGGCATAAAACTTCAGAATGTATATTTTGACAAAGTGAAGTAGATCATTTGCTGAAACAAGGCTACCTCACGGAGTTGTTCAGTGAAAAAGGAAAGTAAGCCTACATGAAAAATAGGCAAGAGCCAACAAAATCACCTTCACCTAAGAGGATAGTAAATGTCATTAGTAGAGGAGAAGATATTTACGGAGTAACATGTACGGCTTCGAACAAAGTTTCCAAAATGACGATCACACACGGCACGAAGTATGGCAAACCTTAGAACGGGAGAGTATAATCTTCGATGATGTAGATACGGAAGGAGTGACTACACCGCAGACGTTCTGGTAATATCTTTAATTATATTTGACACTGATGTAAAAAGAGTTTTGATTGATCCAGGTAGCTCTGTAAATATTATTCTACTAAGAGTACTGCGAGAAATGCAAGCTGAAGACAAGATGATTCCAAAAGCGCATGCTTCATCAGGCTTCGGCAATTCAACTGTGGTAACAAAAGGTGAGGTAACTATGACAACTTACGCTGCAAGTGTTGTTAAAGAAACTAATTTTCAGGTAGTAGATTTGGAAATAGCATACAATGTAATCATGGGGAGACCTTGGATCCATGATATGGATGTTGTTCCATCAACCTTACATCAAGTCATTAAATTTCCATCACCTTGGGGAATATGTCAAATTCGAGGGGATCAACAAATAGCCAAGAGTATCAATACAATAACAGATACGAGCATTACAAGTAAAGAAAAATAGCAATTATTGAAAATAGTTGAAGGTATCAGCAATCAGACTTCCACTAAAACAACAGATTTAGATTTGAGGCCCGATGTAATTCAAGAACCTGAAGAAAACGAGACTATTAAAACAACGATAGAAGAACTCGAAGCTGTGATGTTATTTGAACAATGGCAGAGAAAAACTTTTACGTGGTAGCCAATCTAAATCCCGGCATGCGAGGCAAGTTAATTGAATTTTTAAAAGCTAATGTAGATTGTTTTGCCCAGTCCCATGCTGATATGGCAGGTATTCCACCGGATGTGATGACTCATAAGCTTAACGAAGACCCATCTTTCACCCCAAATAAGCTAAAGAAAAGAAAGCAAGAAGCTTTCAAAAATCAAGTAATTCAAGATGAGGTCCAAAAGATGTTGAAAATCGGGTCCATTCATGAGGTAAAATATCCTTATTGGTTAGTTAACACGGTGGTCGTACCTAAAAAGAATGGTAAGTGGCGAGTTTGAGTCGATTACATTGATCTAAATAAAGCTTGGCCAAAAGACTCTTTTCATTTACCCCACATAGATCAATTGATTGATGCAACTGCAGGTCATGAACTTTTAAGTTTTTTAGATGCATATTCGGGGTACAATCAAATTAAAATGGACCCCGGTGATGAAGAAAAAACTTCTTTCATCACAGACCAGGGGACTTACTATTACAAAGTAATGCCCTTCGGTCTAAAAAATGCTGGAGCAACCTATCAAAGGTTAGTTGCCAAAATATTTCAAGAACATTTGGGAAAGACAATGGAGGTATATATATAGATGACATGCTCGTCAAAACTCAACATTCCCATGACCATATTTCTCACTTAACTGTTACCTTTGAAATTTTGCGAAAATTTAATATGAAACTCAATCCTGAAAAATGTGCATCTGGAGTTGCATCTGGTAAATTTTTAGGTTTTCTTGTCTCTAACCGTGGAATTGAAGTGAATCCTTACAAGATTAAAGCAATTGAAGAAATACCTGACATCCTTACTAGTAAAAAGGAAGTTCAGAGGTTAACAGGAAGGATAGCGTCCTTGGGGAGGTTTATCTCAAAATCATCAGAAAAATGCTTCAGATTCTTCTCTGCACTCAAAAAGAAAGACCATTTCAACTGGAATGAAGATTGTCAATGAGCACTTAGGGATTTGAAAACTTATTTATCAAATGATCCTTTGTTGGCTAAACCTAAAGAAGGTGAAAAGTGACTCATCTATTTAGCAGTATCAGAAGTAGCGGTAAGTGCCGTTTTAGTACGAGAAGACCAAGGTAAGCAATCTCTGTTTTATTATGTAAGTAAAACTTTATTAAATGCAGAGACAAGGTGTCCACAACTAGAAAAATTAGCATTAGCTCTCATCATGACATCTAGTAAACTACGACCTTATTTTCAATGTTATCCTATTGTGGTTGTTACTGCTTTTCCTTTAAGAAATATATTGCATAAACATGAATTATCGGGAAGATTAGCAAAATGGGCTATAGAAATAGGTGAGTACGAAATAATTTACCAACCTTGAACTGCTATCAAATCTCAAGTACTCGCTGATTTCGTAGCTGATTTAGTCAAAGCATAAATCTAGAAGTAGAAAAAGAATTACAAGTTTTTAGCGGAGCTAATCCGAGGACTTGGCTATTATTTACCGATGGTTCATATAATGTAAAAGGGGCAGGTTTAGGAATTGTTCTTATACCACCTACGGGTGAAACAATTAGACAAGCTATACAATGTCACCTTGTAACTAATAATGAAGCAGAGTATGAAGCTGTGATTGCAGGTTTAGAGCTAGCATTAGAACTTGGTATCATGCAAATTGTAATCAAAAGTGATTCACAGTTAGTAGTCAATCAAATACTGGGGACTTACGTATCTAGAGAAACTCGAATACAAGAATACCTCGAAAAGGTACGGGAGTTAATAAGACAGTTCGAAACATGGAAAGTGATGCAAATCACAAGAGAAGAGAATTTGGAAAAAGATGCTTTAGCCAACCTCGCATCTGCAGCAGATATAGCGAAAGATGCAAATGCCTCAATTATACATTTGTTTCACTCTGTTCTTGACCCTGAAAAAAATAAGGTAAATTTTAATCATTTAACTTGGGATTGGAGAAACGAAATCGTGTCTTTTTTGCATCGTGGAACCCTACCTGAAGACAAGGTGAAGGCTCATGCATTAAGGAAGAAAGCCACTCGTTACTGCTTGTATCAAGGAAACTTGTACCGTAAAATGTTTGGTGGACCATTAGCCAGGTGTGTCGGACATTCTCAAACAGAATATATGATGAGAGAAGTACATGAGGGACATTATGGAAATCATGCAGGAGGCAGATCACTGGTTAAAACATTAATTCGAGCGGGATATTACTGTCCTAAAATGGAAGAAGAAGCAATTGATTTCGTATCTTAATGTGACAAATGTCAAAGGTATGCAAATAACATGCATAAACCAGTAGAGTTATTACATCCTGTCATAGCTCTGTGGCCCTTCATGAAATGGGGAATGGACATCGTAGGACCATTACCTCAGGAAAAAGCTCAGGTAAAGTTTCTACTCGTACTTACTGATTATTTCACTAAATGGGTAGAAGCAGGAGCGTTTAAACAGGTACGAGAGAAAGAAGTTAAAGATTTCATTTGGAGAAATATAATTTGCCTCTTTGGTGTTCCAAAGGAGATAGTTTGTGATAATGTACCACAATTTATAGGAGCTCAAATCACAGAATTCTTTCAAAATTGGCAAATCAAAAGAATTACGTCGACACCATATCATCCAGTAGGTAATAGGTAAGAAGAGACTACAAATAAGGTAATTATCAACAACCTAAAGAAAAGGTTACAAGAAAAAAAAGGCAATTGGCCTGAAGTATTACCAGTGGAATTATGGGCATATCGAACGACGGCAAAAACAAGTACAGGAGAGACACCATTTTCAATGGTCTATGGTGCAAAAGCTTTGATACCAGTTGAGATAGATGAACCTAGTACACGATGTATTCAAGCAAAATAAGACTCGAACAATGAAGAGTTACAAGTAAATATTGACTTACTTGAAGGGAGAAGAGAAGCTGCGTTGATAAGGATGGCAGCTCAAAAGTAAGAGATTGAACGGTATTACAACAGGAAAACACGCCTCAGGTTTTTTAAAGTTGGGGACTTCGTGTTAAAAAAGGTTTTTCAATCTACAAAGTCAGTTAGTTCAGGAAAGCTAAGTCCAACATGGGAAGAACCTTATCGAATTCGCGAAATTGCGGGCAAAAAAGCATACGAGCTAGAGACAATGGAAGGCAAGGTTCTACCTTCACATTGTAATGTCGTTCATTTAAAGAGATATTACTTCTAAAGAAAGTACCCACGGTCAGGTATCGCCATGTTAGAAATTTTTTATTTGAATTGATAAAATTATACTAACGATTTTAGATGATAGGCAAAAACCCTAACTCGTGCCAAATGATGAGTCACGGCCTGCATGGAAAATTGGAATACTCTTAAATTCCTAGCCCAGGGTTACAATAATCTGATGGAAATACACACGAGTTAGGTAGTCTTCATCTATAATCGCACCTCCGAGTCCCGTATATTTTTCTGTTTCAAGAAAAGGACCAAAGATTGGGAGCAAATATACAAGTGTTCGAGGCTTCATACTTCACCGCTCAAACACTTGGGGGACTGTACTATTTACACATAAGTATGTGCAGAAATAGATACGATGGAGAAAAATTCAAGATTTTCAAATCAACTCAAGTTACGGGAATTCAAGTATCAATCTAAAATAAAGCCATTGCTTAAACTCTTCCTAAGAATGTAAAGGCAGGGACATGACTATGTATCGAAACAGGTTATATAAAAAAACCTTGTATATTTTGTAAATCTGTTAAAAGAAAACACTTGCGAGAAAGTTATAGATGTACTTCAGTACATATAATACTCAAGAAACTTATCAAAGTTCATAAATAAAAAACATTACAAAAGTTTTTTTTATGTGAAACATGTATGTTCCTATCTCTTTCATCGTATATTAACACCATTATGAAGTTGAGACGTCTTCTTCATTAAGTGTCAATAATAAAAGGCCCTCTTTTATTTTTCCTCATGTTGGTAACACATGGGAAGAATTATGAAAGCATTTTTTGAAAAGGATAAATGATGCTAACTTATTCTCTAAGTCCTATCAAGAAAAATAGGCAAGAGTAAGGTAAAATCATTCTGCAAAAATTAAAGCAGTAAGTAGACAAGGATAAAATGAAGAAGTATTATACAAACTTCTTAACATAAAAAGCTAATAGAAAAAACTTAGCTATTACAATACATTTTTTTGAAACAGATGCCCCATTATAGAAACTGGGGACTTCATCACATCATCAGAATTAAACAAAAAAGAGGTAAGGTTAAACATCTTCATCGTTCACTGAGGTGACTGGAGCGGTAAGAGTCGTAGCTTCATTAGGCTCGGTTGAAACTTCATGAGAAGCAGTAGACACGGGGATTTCTGTTCCTAAAGACTGTGTTATAGATAAGTTACCTCGTCTATTGGAATTGTAACTTCAGTAACTTCAGCTGTTGCTTCTAAGTTCAAAGGTTGTTCAACCCCAGGAGTTTCCACTGTTGGAGAAGAGATGTCAATTACTTGATCAGGAGAAGGAGTTTCGGTTGGCAGTTCATTCTTCTCAATCAAGTGTAAAACTTTGGCTAACTCAGATTGCATGTCAAATTTTTACTGAGAATCCTCCATTAAAGTATCAAGACGAGATTTCAAGAAGGCCCAGTTGACCTTATAGTTAAAATTCTTAGCCAAGGAATTGTAATCCTTCTCCAGGTTTTCATAATATTTTCCCCACGTAGCTAAAGTGTTCTTCGTTGTTCCATGTTCAGCTAAGTGGAAATCAAGGGAAGTAATGATGGAAAGCCAATATTAAAGATAATCATCACTTCGTAAATAGAGGAAGTTGAACATGCCTAGAAAAATGGGAACAAAATTGCAGATCCAACCAGAAGACGACACGTGTATAGGGTATTAAATGAGAAAGACAGAAATGACGTCGATACTAACACAAGCATTAATTGTGACAAAAATTCTTTTTCAGGATCCACTTCCCAATTATTTAATTGATAAATAAATGAAAAGTGGGGGGGGGGGGGGGGGAGGGACTATCTGTATTGGGAAAAAATTGAGTTTTTATTAAAGGTGACATGGCATGACACGTGAATTAGTCAAATAGTCAAAGAACAATAAATGATTAAAAGAAACGGATGACAACAAGCACGCTAGAAGAAAAAGAAACAGGTACGAGAAGGAACCTTAGATACGATTCTCGTGTCTATCCAAGGAATTCAATATCAACGGATAAAAAGGGCATTGAAGACATAAATCTGAAGATAAAAAGTAGTCTACATTCATTATTAGATACTTGATACGTTAGTTATTCAATATTTAATAGCAATGATTATGTAACGTCGCATTAAATGCTCTTTATTATTTAGAATAATCCGTTACTCCTTGTCAACTATAAAAGGAGGAAGTTTTATCATTTGTAGGGACACAGAGAACATTCTTGAGATCATAGTGAAATATAATTTTTTATTGCTTTATTCTTATTCTTTGAAAGCCAATTATATTTCGATCTCTTTGATTATCAGTAACCCGATTTCTTCTCTAAAATTCAAGCTTTGACAAAATTTACATTTTTTGATTAAAACAGATACCCTTTGAATTATGAGAATTGCAGGCGGAAGGCTGCCCAGCTTTTAAAGTAGATTGAGTATTTGGGTCAACCCTTAGTGGGCTTTGTCCCATTAGGTATGCTAGTTTCCATGTGATGATCTATATCATCTATGGAATGGAACTTATTTTGAATTTGTTTATTGGGCTGTGGAATATCTGATTTGTTAAAGCTTAGGTGGGTCGTGGAAGGCCTAATAGTGTTAGAGGACTTACCTGGAGGAGTTTGTGCCCTAATTGTGCCACCATCTGAGCTGCCTTACTGATTTTGTGGGACGAGTGTTGTAATGTTGTGTAGATTTCTTTGGGAAAGTGACTGTTTTCCACTCATTTTTCCGTGGTGGATCATTATTGTTTGATGATGAAGGGTTGTCTAGTTGTTGGTGTTACAATTCATATTCAAACGCGTTAGTTTATGTCATATATTAGTTAACATAAATTCAAGAAGGTATTATCTCTAAGATGATAAGAAGTTAATCCTATTGGTCTTAAGTAATACAAGGGTGTATAAGAGTGATTAATAGGTATTAGAAGTTAAACAAATCAAGGATGTTGTAACTTGTATTTTTAGGTAAACATAGAGGTGCTTAATACACTCAAGAGGTCATGTATTAAGGTATTTGAATCATATAATATCCATATCATAAGTCTTGAAGTCAAACGAGTTATGAAACAAAAATCGACAAAAGTTATCGCCACTTAGATTCATAATTTTACTTAAACATTAGGCCAAGTGTGTCTAAGCTTTTTTCTAAATTACAAGGAATTATGGGGTGATCTACCCACCACTAAAGATCTATGAGTCTAGTTTCTAACGCATTAAACCGTTTATCAATACGATCTCAGAGTATACAGATATTCATATTTTTGCAAGCCTGCGCATATTGGTAAATGACAAGTAGGTGCATCACCTACTTGCCAAAATGATAGGAAAAAATTGAAAGACCTAAGTCGGCCATCTCAGTTATTAAAAGAACTCATGGGACGGTGATTGGAAGCCGTGAATTCGAGTTATTCACTTGTAGAGGACTATTTTATGGACTATTTTGTGTTGCTGTTGGGCTGCTTATTTTACTACTATTTTGTGGAGTTTTGGACGAGAAAGGGTGTGGAGAAATACCATATAGATGTAGGTTTGTGGGCTGATAGTTATTCGTAATATTTTGCGGGTCGTTTGACATTACTATGGTGGTCGTCGTATGTATGGAGTGATTAGGTTGTGGGTGGACTATTTTAGGAGGCTCAATATGTTTATTATTTATGTTGTTTGGGATGTTTGGTGATTGTTTTGAATGGTGTGAAGTCATATATATAGGGGAGGTGCTGTCCGTCTCATCGTAAAATAGGTTGTGATCAATACATAATAGTTATGACGCTTAAATGATAACGATAGTATCGTTTCTCTTATTGTAGATTAAGGAGTTGTGACAATTGCATAACTTTAGATTGGGGCAGTATATACAAGGTATATAAGGCTATCTTTCCTTCTTTTGCACGACTCCAATTATACACAATGTAATGAACGAACTGCCAAAGATACTCTACTATTAGAAGCTAGCAGTACTTACATAGTTTCCCCTCTTATGGAACAACCGATGTTAATGTTCTTCTCTTATTCTTATGTTATCAATGTTCTTGGTACTTCCTGATTCTTATAAGGTTCATAGTGAAGAGTTAGTCCTAATAAAGGGTACAGAGAATACTGACCTTACGTCACTCTGAAAGGTTTAGAACGTGATTCCATAGGTCGAGCATGCATTATATAAGTATCTATTTTACTCTATCGAGCTGCACTATAGTCGGCCGAGTACGGGACTTATTGTGCAACTACTGATCAGTTGGGTTTTACCGAGCTCCATGTGGCCGGGTACGATTCTACCAAGCCTTATGATGGCCGTGTGTGTTTTTACCGAGCCTATTATGACCGGGTACGATATGATGATGATGATGCCCACAGAGGTGTATGTTTTAAAATTTTATGTATTTATACATATGTATCATGCATTTCATGTCACTAGCCCTCAGAGGTACTCAGATATTACAGGTTTTATATTCTCTATCCCTGCTTACATTATTGTCATAATTATGGTTCCCTGCCTTACATACTAGGTACTTTATTCGTACTAAGATCCTTTATTTGTGGACGTTGCATGTCGTGCTGCAGGTCCTGAAAGATAGGTAGGTGCAACTCCCCCATCACAGTAGGCATTCCAGTTCAATGGTGATTGGCAGGATCCCTTCTCCGGACTTGCCTTGGTCTTGGTATGCATTTTTATTATAGATATTATGGGTATGTCAGGGTCATGTTCCGGCTATGTTGCAGCATTTATGTTCTTTTAGAGGCTCATAGACAAGTGTCGACTCATGTATAGTTTGGTATGCTTTGTCGGCTGGTTTTTGTTGTATAGTCTTTCATGGTAGCGTGGTAGCTCGTACCTTATATATAGTTTCTTGATCGTATGGTCATCCCATGTTATGTATGTTCATGCCATCATATTTGATTGTTGGTTTTCCATGTTCCATGTCTACCATTTATATTGATCTCGTCAGCCTAAAAGATAATAAAGAAAGTCAAATAAAATGTATGTTGGTGCTCGGCAAGTATGGTGGGGTGCTAGCCATGGCCCTCCAGTTTAGATCGTGACAGTTAGTGCTAAGGTTGTCTAATGGTGGTTGTTGGATAAAGTAGCAATTCCAGTGTGCACGCCCAAATTGCTCACATTTGGTACAAAGTAAATTGAGTCCCTCATAAAGAAGTGTCTGTTTTTGGTGGCATGTATGTATGTGTGTTTTTAGAGGTTTTTCTAAGGGTACCTCAATACATATACGCGCATAACTTCCCCTAGTACATCAACTTTTAACAGTTGACCCAACTTAGAGCCAAACTTTTGCAGTATTTTTTATTCATAAAATTCAGTAGAAAGCTCTGGTAGGCGAACCCAAATTGCGAAATAAGTTAGTTGTTTGGCTGAAGTTATGAATTTGAGTTCCCATTTATAAACAGATAAAAAATTGATTCATGATGGAATAATGGGTATCCATACATGTTTTCTTCCTTTTAGAATTTGATAGAAGAAGTCAGAGCCAAGATAGATTAAAGGCAGATCTACAGATGGGTTCCATAAGGATGTTAGTTTATTTTTTTAATAGTGGATGGTCTATCTTCCTACCAAATACTTTGATTATAATCGAGTATTGCCAAGGAGAATATAAAGGGTATTTATACTTAGCCATTATAAGGATAAAGATTTCATCTTCGTTATGACTGTGTAGACTTTCATCTGATAGGTCAAGTGTAGACTTTACATTTGGTGAAGTAATAATAGCAGTTGAGAGGTGCGCGTTGGAGAGTAAGGTCTGTAGAAAAAATGCAGGAGGTGTAACTGTGGTATGATCATCTATTTACATTATCGGATGGTTCAGTTATGGAGTTACGGGAATCGGGATATTGAATTGAGTCAGACATTGATGAAGAATTTTCAGTAAATGTTTATTAAAGTTGGTTGAAACCTATAGTATGGGTTCCATACTATAGGTATTATTATGCTATATAAATAATGTTTCTCATTGGTTTTTGTTTTTTATGAATGGACAATTTCGATAATCTTAAATTTTTGTTAAGATAATATGCATTACCTTTTTTATTTTTCCTATAGAATACCCTGAACGTTTCTCTGGCGTATGTTGCATCAAGTAACAATGTGCCCTAACTTTTCTAACTTTAGCTCATCTAATTCACAAATATAAAATTAAATTTACAAACTGTTAGAGAATAAAATGACATGCTAAAGTTAGAATGTGATGGCAAGAACTAATTGACGGCGAATCACAGCTACTATTACATTTAGAAATATCTAATAGACAAGATATTACAATATGTTTCATTACAAAAAATGGTAAGAACATGAAAATAAAATATAATTTAGATAACACTTTCCTAGTTCAACCTAAAAAAAGAAATAGCAAAAACATAAATTAACTTCTTCATTGTTATTTTTTATAATTTTAATTAACTAACTTCTCATTTATGAAATAGTCACCAACTTGAAAATAATTATCCAATATTTCTATCTGAGCTTCCACCTTCATCCACAACCTTTTTAGCCAATTTCTTCCATTTCTTTGCATTTTTCCTAATCATTTTTTCTTTCTCTTCTCCCATTACTATCTTTAAACATTCTTCAATAGTTTTTCTTCTGACTATTCGTTTTTCATCATGTTTTGCTCTTAGTCCCGTCCCCGAACATCTTCTACAAGCTTTGCATTTGTCGGTTGATTTGACTATTGCGGTATCGTAATCATTGATATTCCCAAATTGATTGTTTCCAGAGTCGAATTCCACTCACAATACGCGTGAGAAAATACCATATTGATTTATGTTCCAAGATTTGTAATTGTGGGTATCATGACACCACTAATCCTTTATTCTCACTTGCTAATTTTAGTTTCCCTAAATAATTCTTGGGAAGATTTGATTCTTTATTGGATCTAACTGTTATGAAAACTGTATTGCTATAAATTTAATAAATAATTAATTTTCTGAAAAAACAAAAACAGAAAGTTAGTAGAAATAAATTCTGAAAACAGTATGGTAATTTTAAATTAAATTTTAGAAAAATAATATAGGAACAAATCGAGCTCAGTGAATATACAATGTGTCCTAAGAAAATTATTCCCCTCAAGTATCCGAGGTTATGAAATATATCCTCCTAGGATAGAACGATTTAACTCACCAGCGTATCAATACCAAAAACACAGATGAACAACAAACCACTCGAATGCTGTAAATCATATCAGAATTTTTGTGCTGAAGACGAAGCAGATAATCAGAAAATTTCGTAAGTAAATATTATAAGATATGAAGGAATGTTTATAGCCAATTTGGTACTGTTTCTGAAAAGGTTTGCAACCTTTCAAAATAGACATAGCTGTTAGAACATGTTTGACACTTTTTTAGAACAGCCATAGCAGTTGGAAATAAAATGGAAAAAGCTAAAATTGATTTAAAATAAAGAAAACGAACCGGAACAGACCAAGTCGCGGGTCATGGGTTATTCTAGATTGAATTTTCCTTAATTAGTTGGCTATTTGAAAAGAATTTTACTTCAAAAAGATTAATCAATCAATCAATCTTTGACCAAATCCAAATCCAAAGCCGAAGCCGAAGCCGAGCCGAGCGAACGAGCAACGACGACAATGTGGGGCTTGCCTTTCTTAGCTCTTTAAGAGCTAAAACATGAGCTTCTCTATATATACACAAATATTTTCTTTCTTTCTATCAATTAGGGACAAAGTGCATTAGTAAAGTGAATTCATTTAAAATTTTACTTTCCTCCATTTCTTTTCCCACAATTTTCCGTTCACCCCTCTTTTGTTATTAATAACAAATAATAACAAACACCAACAATTCCCCACATGAATGGGGAATGGCTATAAACTTAAAGGAATGCATGAACATGTGTGTTTTATTTGCAAGAATTAATTGCATCTGGATAAGTATGTTTATCTTTAAACTTTCCGTAGTAAACTTATATTAGATAAACTAATCGGTAAATTTGGTATCTTTTAATTATCAAGATTTATTGTGTACCTAGACAATATAAGTCACACAATCAATCCTTAAGCATTTATGGTTCTCACGGTTATATTCGTTTCAGCCATGAACACAGCCTGGTCTCATGAGTGCTTAGAGAATGGGCATTTACTTTCATTCCCCTTGAAGAGACTTACACTTCATACTTACATATGTGATTCCTAAATGTTTAATCCTAAAGACACACTATCCGGTCATAGCTTGCCAGACTAATTAAATCTTTAAGCTTTATTGACTCATCAAAAAGCCTTAATGTTTTACCTCATTTTTGAATATTATCTTTATCGTGAGAATGAGTTGAGTTATTTGACAATGTTGAACTGTCATTCATAACTTTGTTTGATCTCTTTGAACATAGCTCTTAGGATCTCCAGTCAGCTAGGTAGAGTTATCGCCATAATGACTTGTCCTAGGCCTTTAGTCATATTCCCTTTATGGATATGCCTTTCAACTGCCTCTCTAGATAGGCCTTTTGTATGTGGATCCGACATGTTATCTCTTGACTTTACGTAGTTAATTGTGATAACACCACTAGAGAGTAGTTATCTAGCAGTATTGTGTCTCCGTCTAATATGACGAGATTTTTCGTTATACATAATGGTCCCGCCATACCTATTGCCATTCGACTATCACAATGTATACAAATAGATGCCAACGGTTTGGGCCAAAATAGAATATCTTCCAAGAAATTCAGGAGCCATTTAGCTTCTTCACCAGTCTTATCTAAAGCTATAAATTCAGATTCCATTGTAGAACATGCGATGCATGTTTGTTTGGATGATTTTCAAGATACTACTCCACTCTCAATTGTGAAAACATATCCAACTGTGAATTTAACTTCAGATGATCCGGTGATCAAAATTGCATCACTATATCCCTCGATTATGAAAGGATATTTATTATAATTCAAAGCATAATTTTGGATATATTTCAGATATCGCAAAACTTATTTCATTGCCATCCAATGTATTTGAGTGGGATTACTTGTAAAACGACTCAGTTTGCTAATAGTACATGCTATATCTGGTCGTGTACAATTCATGATATACATCAAACTTCCCAATACTCTTGCATAATCCAATTGTAAGTCACTTTCACCTTCATTCTTTTGAAGTGCATAACTCACGTTAATTGGAGTCTTGGCAATTTTGAAATCCAAATACTTGAACTTGTCAAGTACCTTTTCAATGTAGTGAGACAATGATAATGCTAGAACTTGTGGAATTTTGTGAATTCTGATTCCTAAGATCAAATTAGCAACTCCTAAGTCTTTCATATCAAATTTCTAGCCAGCATGCGTTCTGTAACATTTATATCTGTCATACTTTTGCTCATTATCAACATGTCATCAACATATAAACAAACAATGACTTCATGACCTTGAGTGTTTTTAATGTAAATATATTTGTCACACTGGGTTTTTAATTCATTTTCCAACCTTTGTTTGGTCAAATTTTGCATGACGTTGTTTGGGTGCTTGTTTAAGTTCATAAAGCAACTTAACAAATTTACACACTTTCTTTTCTTTACCAAGAACCATAAAATCCTCAGGTTGTTCCATGTAAATATCTTCCTCCAATTCTCCATTTAATAAAGTTGTTTTAACATTCATTTGATGGATTTTTAAGACCATACACGACTGCTAGTGCCGCTAACACCATAATAGATGTTATCCTTGTTACGGGAGAGTAAGTGTCAAAATGATCAAGAACTTCCTTTTGTCTATAACCTTTGACAACAAGTCTTGCCTCATATTTGTCACTAGTGCCATCAGCTTTAATTTTTTGTTTAAAGATCCATTTCAAAACTAAAGACTTATTTCCCGGAGGAAGATCAACCAATTCACATGTATGGTTATCTAAAATTGGTTGAATCTCACTATTGACTGCCTCTTTCCAAAATGCTGAATCAGAAGATGACATATCTACTTTAAAAGTTTGAGGCTCATTTTCAAGCAAAAATATCACAAAACCTGGTCCAAAGGAAGTAGATGTTCTTTGACGTTTACTACGCCTTGTATCTTCTATATTTGGAGTATTTTCCTTTGGTTCATCTCGAGTTCGTTTAGGTCTTCCACTTAACGACTTGCATTCAATTTTTATACGGATAAATGCTTTCAATGAATTCCGTATCCGATTCTATTATTGTATTAACATGAATCTCGGGATTATCAGATTTATAAACCAAAAATTGACATACTTTAGTGTTGGTACCATATCTCATGAAAATGCAATCTACTATTTTTGGTCCGATTTTATCCCTTTTAGGTAAATGGACTTGTACCTTTATTAGACACCTCCATACTTTGAAATATTTCAAGTTGAATTTTCTTCCTCTCTATTTTTCATATGGAATAAATTGCATTGCTGTGGGTACTCTGTTGAGTATACTGTTAGCCGTAAGGATAGCTCCCCCTCCCTCTCCCCCCCCCCCCCCCCACAAACTCTGCGGTAATCCGAAACTTATTAATAAAGAATTCTTCATTTCTTATAAAACCCAATTTTTCCTTTCCGCAATTCTATTGGATTGAGGTGTGTAAGGTACAGTAGTTTGATAGGTAATTCCATATTCTTAACATATGTCTGCAAAAGGAGATTCATATTCTCCACCTCTATCACTTCTAATCATTTTAATCTTTTTATTCAATTGATTCTCTACTTCATTCTTGTATTGCTTAGATGTTTCAATTACTTCATCGTTACTATTAAGCAAATAAACATAACAATATCGAGCGCAATCGTCAATAAATGTTATAAAATACTTTTTCCATCTCGAGATGGTGTCGACTTCATATCGCAAATGTCAGTATGAATTATGTCTAAGGGATTTGAATTCTTTTCAACATACTTATATGAATGTTTTACAAACTTAGATTCAACACATATTTGATATTTTGATTAATTAATCTCGAATATAGGCATTTCTTCTAAATTAATTAACTTCTGTAAAGGTTTTATAATTGACATATCCTAAAAGAATATGCCATAAACCATTTGATTCCAATAAATAAGAAGAAACTGAAATTTTATTCATACTGTCAACAACCATTACATTCAGTATGAAAAGGCCCTATGTGAGGTAGCCTTTTCCAACATACATTTCATTGTTCCTTAGAACAACTTTATCAGAAATAAATATACATTTAAATTCATTCTTTACAAGTAAAGAAGTAGAAACTGAATTCTTTCTAATAGTAGGAACATGAAGAACGTTGTTGAGCATTAACACCGTGCTGGAGGTCTTCTTCAGGAATATCTTCCTATAACCTTCAATCTTGACTGTTGCATTATTTCCCATGGAAATCTCTTCTTCAGGACAAGTAGTAGAATAAGTCTCATATTCATCTTTGATAGCACAAACATGTCGAGTGGATCCAGAGTCAATCCACCACTCCTTCGGATTTCTAACTAGGTTGCATTCTGAAAGCATTGCACAAAGACCATCAATGTCATCATTCCTCTTTACTATGTTGGCTTGTCCCTTTTTTTTAATCCTTTTTTAAGAGACGAAATTCAGGACTTTAGTGACTAACTTTTCCACAATTGTAGAGTTGCCCTTGATTTCTTTTTGTTCTGTTTCTTAGTTTGTCCAAAAGACCTATTCCTCTTCTTACTTTTTGGAGTCATCCCTCAATGATATTAGCTCCCATAATTGAATTTACACGAGACTTCTTCTCGGTTGTTGTGTTGTCTTCCTCAATCTTTAGACGTATCAAAAGATCTTCCAACTTCATTTCTTTGGGCTTGTGCTTAAGATAGTTCTTGAAATCTTTCCACGAAGGAGATAATATTTCAATCATTACAGCACTTGAAATGTTTCATTCATGACCATACCTTCAGCAATAAGGTCGTGAAAAATAAGTCGAAGCTCCTGAACTTGCGTTCCCACAGTTTTATTGTCTAAAAACTTGGCAACTACAAACTACTTCAAGCATTCATCTTCCGTCTTGTAATTTTCTCATGCATCCCATAATTCTTTCGAAGTATTCATTGTATTGTACACATTACACAAGTCATTCTCTAAAGTTCTTAAGATATAGCCTTTGCAAAGAAAATCTGCTTGTATCCACGCCTCGACAATCATGAACTTCTCATTGTCCGGTATATCCGCAGCAAATATTGGAGGCTCTTTACTAGTAAATTTCTATGTACCAAGTGTGGTAAGCCAGAAGAATACCTTTTGCTGTCATCCTTTGAAGTTAACTCCAGAAAATTTCTCCAATTTCTCGGCCGAAGGAACAGCAGTGCGGCTTGGCGAGGCTATCATTGTTGAAACAACAGTCACAGAACAATTTTCGTTGTCAATGGCTATTTTTCACTGTCAATAACAGAAGAGTTCAATTAATGGCAAAAATTAGAATAGTAAACTATATTCAGTATGTAAAAACTAAAGTTTTTATATACTATTACACAGAAAACGAAGAAGCTTTTATGTTCTTCAAATCGTTTTTTGAATTTCATTATTCTGATAAAGTTTTTATATCTTCAAATCAGAATAGTAAAATTCAGACGGAGTAGAAAACCACAAAAGTTTTAATCTCCACAAATAGAATGCAGAATATAAAAATAATTTCCTTAACATTGTTGTGGAAGTTGCATTGCTGTAGAATTAATAAAATAATTAACTTTCTGGAAAATCAGAAACAAAAAGTTAGTAGAAATAAATTTTAAAAACAGTATGGTAACTTTAAAATAAATTCTAGAAAAATAGTATAGGAGCAAATCGAGCCCGCTGAATACACAATGTATCCTTAAGGAAATTATTCACCTCAAGTACCCGAGATTATGGAATATATCCTCCCAGGATAGAACGATTTAACTCACCATCTTATCGATAGCAGAAACACATATGACAGCGAACCACTCGACGGCTGTAAATCACACTCGAATTTTTGTGCAGAAGAAGAAGAAGAAGAAGATAATCAGAAATTTTCATAAGTAAATAATCTGAGATTTGAATAAATATTTGTAGCCAATTTGGTACTATTTTTGAAAAGGTTTTGCAACCTTTCAGAACAGCCATAACTGCTGGAACAGGTTTGACACTGTTTCAAAATAGTCATAGTTGTTGGAAATATTGCGGGAAAAACTAAAATGGATTTAAAATAATACCGGAAAAGAAAACAGACCGGGTCGCGGGTCATTGGTTATTCCGAATTGAATTTTCGTTAATTAATTATTTATTTAAAAGAAATTTTGTCCAAAAAAATTAATCAAAAGCCGAAGACGGGCAACGATGGTGTAGTACTTGCCTTCTTCTTAGCTCTTTAAGAGCTAAAAGATGAGTTTCTCTATATGTACAGGAAAATTTTCTTTACTTCTACCAATGAGGGACAAAGTGCATTAGTAAAATGAACTCATGCAAAATTTCACTTCCTTCAATTTCTTTTTCCATCATTTTCAATTCACACCTCTTTAATTATTAATAACAAATAATAACAAAACTCAACCCTAACAACCCACAAGACGTTCTTGTTGCTATTTCTCAAGCCCCATGCTAATTCTTCCATTTGCTCAGGTTCTAATTTGGCGTAACTTCCAAATGATACATGTACTACTGAGCTAATTGGCTGATGGTTTAATCAATTTAGGCATTCATTTGTCATTGGCTTGAAAACACTAAGTCCATACTCTGTATCATCTAGTAGCTTCTTGTCTAGGTATGTGGATGGTATTGTTGGTCCAATCGATTACCTACATGTCAAACAATTACACCCATGATAAGATTTCATGTAACAAATATGTGGATTGAAGTTATATACATATACCGTATAAAGTTTTTTTTACGCAATTAATACAATTTAATATGTTCTAGCATATTAGTTATTAATTTTATTACTAATTAGCGCTTATAATAAAAATTTGTTTATATTACCACCTATGTATAAATACTTATTACCCAATTAATGTGTAGAGTTAAGCTCATTAGATAATTGAGTATAGCTTAGGTGACTAAAAAATGTAACTCCAACCTATATGGGTTCATTAATTTCCTTATTTTCCCCCCTTCTACTATATAATATACCACTCGAACGGATAATTTTTTGTTAAACTTCAAATGTGTGGTTGAAGAAACAGTATTTGGACGATACCTGCTTTTGAAAAAACAGAATATCTTTAAAAAGTAATACTGCACTTTCCCAATTGTTGTATAACTTTCTAAGTTATTAGAAGTTGCGTCACTTTTTGAGGTTTTTGTGAGAACGAGCTTCGATTTTAAATATTAACTGTTTTGGCCTATTAAACTTATTTTAAAATATATTTAATTAAAAAATAAGAAGACATTAATTCTTCCTTTTCAGATTTACACTAATGATCTCAATTAGTAAATTACTAGTTAAGTAAAAATTTAAGGAGATATAATAGTAGTGTAGACAATTACTGTTACGATTAAGCAACTAACGCCTGAACAGGAGATTGCATTATTTACTTCAAAGCACTGTTTTCCAAACTGGCAGAAGTTTCCTCAGCCAACAAAGTTCCAAATGGAACATACAAATTAAGAAAATAACAGAAACAAGAGACTAATTTTTTATCATTTATGTACTCGTAACAATTAAGGTTTACACAGTATTATAGGTAAATTTTTTATCAGCATTAATTGATAATCAATAAAAATATAACTTACCTATTATTACATGTTAAAATTTATCGATACATAAAAAATTCTTTCCATACGTATATACTGTTCCTTAAATATCAATCAAAAGAAATAAACTTTCTCAACTTTCTCATGATTCGAGAATTGATCCACCAAAATTTCAAGTATTTTTGCTGATTCAGGATTAGAAACAAAAGTAGGTACATCTGATTTCTCAATTAATCCAGGAATTGAGATTTTTTCATCAACTTCAGTAGGAGGAAGTTTAATAACACCTTTATGTACGTAGTAATAAATATTATCCACAGCACAAGATTGTGTGAAAAAAGCAACACTAGCTATTCCAAATTTATTTCCCACTTCAACAGCCCAAGGAAGAAATGGATCATAAATAATGCAATTCACAGGACAACCACGAGTCGTTAATCTTGTCAGAGCCAACTTCTTTGAATCTTGTTATGTATGTTGCGAAGCTATTTGCTTGCCATCAGAAATGGCCTAGAGTTGACAATTCTTGCATGGTTTTTAAGAACGATTTTGTGGTTGCTATAGTGATTTTGACACCTTTGGATTGTAAACGTCTGGAGAATTGCAGCATAGGATTTATGTGACCTTGGGCTGGATATGGTAAAATCAAGCAATGAGCTTTATGAGTAGTCATCTTTTGCAACAACTTCCTCTATGGATGGCTAATTAAGATCGAGACAATGGAAGTATATTGCAGTGAAAATGTGGTTCTTATAGTTTGTGGATAGAGTTTCGAATCGTTCATACATTCCTGTTGCGTTGTCCCACATCAGAGGGATTTGAGGTCCTTGGACTCCTTATTTGGCTTGGGCAATCCTCACCTCATAAGCTAGCTTTTGGGGTTGAATTAGGCCAAAGGTCCATTCTTTTCATGGTATCAGAGCCAGGCCCATCCCAATTATTGTTACCGATGTTGGGCCCCCATATATGTTGTCCACGCTCCAGAGATCTGGGCGTGAGGGGGGTTGTTGAGTTGTCCCACATCGGAGGGACTTGAGGTCCTTGGATTCCTTATATGGCTTGGGCAATCCTCACCTCATAAACTAGCTTTTGGGGTTAAGTTAGACCCAAGTTCTATTCTTTTCAATTCCTAAGAATGTGTGTTGGCTTCTACTCTCAATCAATACCAACATGTGTAGTGACATAAGCAAGTCATATGCATTGAAGGGATAAGCTAGTATCATGTGGGGCAAAATTGCAAAAGAATAATTTTCTTAGAAAACAAGTAGCTTTGTTTTTACTTAGGTAGCAGAAAATAAAATATAAGATCTAGGCAATACTATATGAGATGAAATGGTTAAAAGCGGGGAGGGGTAGGTCGGGGATGGGGGCCGAAGTGGTGGTGGCGATATGTGAAGGGTTGCGTATAGGTGTTCGTAACACGCAGCAGATGACAATAACAATTCTAGACAGATTTTTTTGTGTTTAAAATTTATTTACATGTCAAAAATCGGATCTAAGATGTAACTGATGAAGAGAGTCTCATTTCAAAATTTCTTCGATAGTGCAAAACTCTATGCATATCCACACCGAGACTGATTTTCGCTATCAACTCTTTGACCAATGAAACCCGCGGATAAATTGAACGAAGAATATTGTGTTGAAATTTTTCTCAAAACTCTCAACTCAAATTAGAAAAACAAGAAACACTTTTTTTAATTGTATTTTCGCTCTTAGCTTTGTATTGCCCTCACACTTTCATAAAGTAGGTTTTCTTCTCAAGGAAAAATTATGCGGCAAATTTTCTTCATCATCATTTATATAATATTATTTACAAACTCTTTTCTTATTTGATTGAGATAATAATTTACTTAGGAAATAGTTTATTCAAAAAGCAATTTATGGAAAAATCGATAATCACGTTCCCATAGTAACGTGACCGCGGAAGTTCACTTTATGGACTTGCCATAAGTCCAATTCTAAATTAAACAATATAAGAGTTTTCCAGTGGAAATATATATCCCATTCCTAAAGGGAATCACGTGTATGCCATAGTCTTTTTTGGACTTTCATCTCCAAATCCAAATTGGTGAGAATAACCTAATATTATATGTATAATCTTTCCTTGGGATATCCAATGAATTTATACTTATCAGATCTTGAGTCAAGTTTATCAGACTGTAGTCTCTTAATATAAGCTGGACAACCCTAAATTTCAATATGATTAAGGTTAGGCTTACAGCCTTTCCATATCTCATATGGTATTGTAGAGACTAACTTAGTGGGAACTTTATTAAGTAAGTATGTTGCTGCTTCCAAAGCATATCCCCATAAATTTATTATAAGATCAGTAAACCTCATCATAGATCTCACCATATCTAATAAGGTTTGATTTCTCCTTTCAGACACACCATTGTGTTGTGGTGTTTCTGGAGATGTGCACTGTGAGAGAATCTCATTCTCTTTGAGATATCTGGTAAAATCTTCACTAAGATATTCTTCACCTCTATCAGACCTTAGTACTTTGATACTTTTACCAGTCTACTTCTCAACTTCACAACGGAAACTTTTGAACATTTCAAAAGATTCAAACTTGTATTTCATAAGATACACAAAATCATATCTTGACATATCATCAGTGAATTTAATGAAATAATAATATCCACCTCTAGCTTTAATTTTCATGGCCCACAAACAACTGTATAATAGTCCCAATAATTCAGAAGCTCTTTCTCCACTTCCAGTAAATGGAGATTTGGTCATTTTTTCTTTTGAGACAAGATTCACAAGTTGGATATGATTCAAAATCATATATGTCAAGGTACTATTCCTTGTATAACTTGTTAACTCTTTTTTCTCCAATATGACCAAGCCTACAATGCCAAAGGCATGCATGATTTACTTGATCATCTCTTTTCCTCTTAATACTTGAAACATGCATAATCGAATTAGTATTTACATTATGTAAGACATAAATGTCATGTTGGAGATAGCCATTCACATATAAATTATCACTATAATAAATAGAGCAAATATCATTGCCTATATTAATGCGAAAACCACATTTGTCTAACATAGAAGCTGAAATCATGTTCGAAACAAATTTAGGAACGTAATAACAATCATCTAACATAAGTACTTTTCCCGTAGGCATTATTAAAGAAATTGATCCTACAGCTATGGCCGCAACTTTTGCACCATTTTCAATTTGTAGATTAATTTCTCCTTTCTTTAGCCTCCTACTTATTTTGAACCCTTGCAACATATTGCAGATGTTTTAACCACTGCTAGTATCTACTCACAGTGAAGAATTAGCAGTAGATAAAGAAACCTTGAAAACATTTTTCATTAATGTCTCACCTTGTTTCTTGTCCTATAGAGTTGCAAGATACTCCTTGCAGTTTCTCTTCCAATGCACTTTCTTCTTACAGTGAAAACATTCAGCATCATATACTGACTGCAAGACCAAATCTTCAGAAAGCTCTTTACCAAGCTTGTAGCCCAACTTCTCATGTTCTTCGGTAAGAACAATCATATGATTGACCAGGGGTCCAACTGGAGATTTTTCAATGTCCAACTGTATATCAATCATCTTCTTAAGATATTCAGTGATTGCAGTTAGATCCATATTCTAATATTTTCTCTGGAGTTCAGAACTCATAGAAGCGAGAATGATGTGTTTAATAGCATGGCATTCTTCCAAGTGTTTCTGATAAACCTTGGTGCCTTGAACATCATTTTCTTGTGGGATTATCTTTGCGGACTTATCGATCTCATCAATAAGCTTTTCATGCATGAGAACAATTATCAAATTTCTATACCAGTCATCAAAGTTTGGTCGTACCAACTAGTTGGTCTCAAGTATTTCACGCAGTGATAACAGACATATTGAGAAATCTAAAATATAGAAAAGAAAAAGGCATAATATAAGAACATATTTTCATATATCATAAAGGCATGAAATTTTATCTAAATGATATTTCCACTAACTATTTTAAACTATTTACCCTCATTGTAGTTTATGAAATCCTTATTTCTGTTAGTGGATTAAAGGAATCCTTTCACAATATGTATGAGCCCCTTGGAAGTCAAGTCGTTGCTCACATATATTTTAAATGTACGTACTCTTGCCAATTGTATCCCCATACAATTTCCTTAAATCGATATATGTCAAATAGTTCCCTGGTAGTCAAGTCGATCCTATTGTCATAGTTGAGTTCAACCCTCATGATAGCAAAGAACTTATTAAATTTTACATTCCCCCAAGTGGTCCAGGCGTCTAGTGTAAAATTGAATAATTCTTTCAATCCATACATCTAATGCAATAAATGATTTTAACATATTCTCGAATTATAAGTCTCTTGGTAGTCAGGCCGCTCATTATAAACAAGAACTAAGTAAAATTATTTACCTTGATGGATAGCTCTATAATAAAATATCTTATATTTTATAATTTAAGAACTCAAATTTTAATAAGAGAGAGTTGTTACTAAAACAGTTTTAAATAACATGAAGATCAAATATTTTATAGCATGTGAATTTAGTTCAAATTGTCTACATGCTTAGTCCTAAATTGATTTACATCATATGTAATAAATAATTCAAAATTATGTAACGAACAAGCATGTCACATAAAAAGAAATTCAATATCTTCTAACATGTTTATCTTATATATCACATATATCAAATAAAAATTATTTATGCCAGAATATTATTATTAATTAACATCTCATGAACTAATAAGAATTAAAAATAACAATAGAAATATGTAACATATTATAGACCCATCGTATCTAATATAAAATTTCAAATTCAAGTTATGAATTATCTGAATATTTACATGAATACATATTTTTATCCACAATAAAATAATATCAACATTCAAACGATTTCGCTATTGCACAAGACACATGTATTGTGGTTTGAACTTTTCAAATATAATAATAAAATATTTTGTAAATAAATTTTAAACACAATAAATCACGACTCTGATACCACCGAAGGATTGTGTATAGGTGTTCATAACACGCAGCAGAAGATAATAACAATCCTAGGCAGATTTTTTCGTATTTAAAATTTATTCATATGTCAAAGATGGGGTCTAAGACGTACCTAATAAAGAGAGTCTTGTTTCAAAATTACTTCGGTAGTGCGAAGACTCTATGCGTATCCACACCGATATTGTTCCTTGCTATCAACTCTTTGACAATTAAACCCGCCAACAAACTGAACGAACAATATTGTGTTGAAATTTTTCTCAAAAGTCTCAATTCAAATTAGAAGAACAAGAAACACTTTTCTATAATTGTATTTTCTCTCTTGGTTTTGTATTGTACTCTCACTTTCAAAAAGTGAGTTTTCTTCTCAAGGAAATAATATGTGGCAAATTTTCTCTATAACTCTTTATATAACATCACCTATAAATATTTTTCCTGTTTAATGGGAATAATAATTTATTTAGGATAAAAGTATATTCTAAAAAGATACTTATGAAAATATCAATAATTGTTAAGAATAGAATTCTAATTAGAGCGAATGTCTATCTTATAGAAGAGTTTTACTTTGAGGCTAAGTCATTTCTCTTCCTATAAATAGAGGGGTCTTACCCCATTGTAAATCCATCCCAAAATATCAATTAGAATTCTCCTCTCCCTACTTTTTCTGCAATATTGTTCTATTCTTGTATTATTTTATAACACATTATCAGCACGAAGTTCTACTATCTCAAGAATCTCTTTGAGAAAATTAAGCCGCAGGCGTTGCTGTAGGAATCTGCGGAATGCAATTGGTTCGTAATATCTGCGGCAACCCTGAAGTCATGTATGGCTTCTACCATCTTTTCACTCTTTATATATTTGTTTATGCCTTGTCTCATTTGTGGTATATATGATTAATCAACCTCAAATGGATATATGTACTTTTTAAAAAAAAAATAAAAAAAAGAGTATGGTTGATAAATTTTCGGTTTAGATCCAGTGTTTGCTAGTCTTTTTGATCTGCTCAAAGATTTCTATGTCAGTGTTGGAGTTATTTATTAGCATTGGAATAAATTAAGTCCGCCTGGTTAGATCGGACATGAATATAGAGAAGTCATACGACCCGCTTAGTTGAGTGATCAATTTGGGGATTCAGGATTTGATTTACGGGGTTCAAGATTTAAATTCTGGATTTAAGCTTCGAAGTATTCAAATTTATGGCAAAACAAATTACGCGAAGAGAATGAGCACGAAACTCTAACCAATTGGGTAGAAGCTTTGGGATTGAGCATGATGATTGTAAGTTGTTCCATGAACTTCCTTCATGATTAAATTCTGGATTTAAGGTAAGTAATTATTTTTCTCTTTCAAATTCTTGAAATTCTACGATTTGATTTCATATACAAACAAAGACAACAAAGTTTGATTATAACTCTAATGGAGTTTGTAGGAAATTATAACCACGTGAAGTGGTAAAATTTTTATGCCTTGCCATAATTAAATTCATGTATGATTGTGGGCAAAGAATTGAAAACCCGTCCAATTGAATTTGCTCTATTCTCATTCCCTTAAGAGAATGTGATTGCAGTATGTGATAAGTCTGAAAGAAGACAAAATTATTACCATGAAGGTATCAATGGATGTGGACGTGGCAATAGACGAAATTATAATCGTCATTATTGTGATATTGAGAACAATAAGGATTCTCAAAATACGCATTCACTCTGTGAAAGTAATATCTGTCATCGATTTGACATGAGATTTTATATAGCACATATAGATGATTATGATCCATTCAAAATGTGAGTGTGATAACATCTAATTTATGAATACATATTCATTCTTGAAAGAATATGAACGTGCTAGTGGTAGTGAATATACCACATCACCTCAAGAATGAGGTTTGAGATGATATATGAAAATAATGTCATTATTATGGCATGAATGATCATTGGTCACGCGCCTATTGTACGCCAAGATATTTTGGAAATATGATTATTAAAGGACAATGATAATACAAGAAACATATCTTGCATATAATTTTGACCATGACCATAATGGTATAACTTTCTCTTTAAAAGAGATATTCACCACATGGATGTTGATGAATTTGTGGTAGTACAAAATTAATTGAGAGCTCTAGAAGAGCCAATTATTACTATGTTGGAGAAACACAATTGATTAACAATAAGGTATTGTGTTGTAGTAAGTCTCAAAGAAACTTATTCAGTTTTCAAAGTATACGCGAAAGCGGTTGATTATATGGATCCATGGTTAAAGAAGATTGAGCAGTTTGATATTTTTATTTTTACTTATTCGTAGTAGTTAATGAATAAACAATTATCATAGTTTACATAAGTTATCTATTATTGTGATATGGTTCTAATTTTATATTTTCTGCTTTAAGCTAGTAAAGCTAAGTTTATTGTGATATGGTTTTAAAATATATAACTTTAGATTACACATTCATCTTATGCTTTATTTGTAATGATTTTTCAGTAAGTTAATCGATTAACATATCAGATAATCGATTATCTTATATTTCTTATTAAACTGGACTTTTTCCGCAAGGCATGTTAGTCGACTATCAGATTTAGTTAATCGACTAACCTAATGACCGTTTCCTAAGTTAATCGATTATCAACTTAGTTAATCGATTAACCTCAGCAGATTTTGAAAATATTGTTTAATTATGAAGCAACGGATTAAATTTGTTTAGTCTCATTTTCGTATATTTCTTTTGTATGTCAAACCATGGGAAGCAAATATGGATATCTCACAAAGCAAACTTGGATCAACGTCCAACTGTAAAAAATATTTGTTTAATTGATTCATGTACCACACATATGATATTCAAAGAGAAGAAATATTTCTCTCATTTAAGTATGTATAAGGCAGATGTTACTACAATTTCTGGTAGTAGTAAATTGATTGAAGGCTCCGGAAGAGCAACTAACTCTGCCTAAAGGAACAATATTTATCATAGAGAATGCAATGTTCTCCTCCAAGTCCAAGAGAAACTTGTTGAGTTTAAAGATATCCGTCAAAATGGATATCATATTGAGACAATAGATGAGAATAATCTTGAATACCTCATCATTAAAAAGAATGTCTCTGGCCAAAAGAGGGTGATTGAGAAGTTCCCATCTTTATCTTGTGGCCTGTATTGGACAAAAATTAGTGCCATTGAGGCATATTCCACAGTAAACCAAAAGATTACTGATTCCAATACGTTTGTACTTTGGCATGATCGATTGGGACATCCTGGATCAATTATGATGAGACGGATTATAGAAAACTCATATGGGCATCCATTAAAGAATTTAAAGATTCTTTAAAATAATGAATTTTCTTGCACTTCTTGTTATCAAGGCAAGTTAATTATTAGACCATCACCAACAAAGGTTGGAACTGAGTCACCTACGTTTTTGGAACATATACAAGGGGATATTTGTGGACCTATTTACCCACCTAGTGGGTCCTTTAGATATTTTATGGTCTTAATAGACGCATCCTCTAGATGGTCTCATGTGTGCCTATTGTCATCACGCAACCTTGCGTTTGCAAAATTAATGGCACAAATAATTCGATTACGAGCACAATTTTCCTGATAATCCAATTAAGTCTATTAGACTAGATAATGTTGCTGAGTTTTCATCCCAAGCATTTAATGATTATTGCTTATCAATTGGGATAAAAGTGGAACATCTTGTAGCTCATGTTCACACTCAAAATGGTCTTGCAGAATCTTTAATTAAACGTCTGCAGTTGATTGCAAGACCATTACTCATGAAAACGAGGCTGCCAACTTCGGTTTGGGGTCACGCCATTTTGCATGCAGCAATGCTAGTTCGTATCAGACCGACGAATTATCACAAATATTCCCCGTTGCAATTAGTTTTGGGTCATGAACCTAATATATCCCATTTAAGAATTTTTGGATGCGCAGTATATGTGCCTGTAACACCGCCATACCGCACCAAAATGGGTCCGCAAAGAAGGTTAGGAATATATGTTGGGTTTGAATCACTCTCCATTATTCGCTACCTCGAAACATTGACAGGGGATTTGTTCACTGCACGATTTGCAGACTGTCGATTCGATGAGACACTTTTCCCAAAATTAGGAGGAGAAGCTGGTGAAACCAAACGGGAAATTTTGTGGAAAAATCCATCATTATCTCATCTTGATCTACATACCTCTATCTGTGAAAAAGAGGTGCAAAATATTATCCATTTGCAAAGAATAGCAAATCAAATGTCTGACGCATTCACGAATCCTCTTATATTACTTGTTCTCATTAATTAATTGACCAACTAAAGTTGGGGTTGAATCCCATAAATTCTGAAAATATCAAAGGTGAATATGAGCTCATTCACCTGCCATGTATACCACATATGATGCATCTATGATATGGTTACATGTGCGATTATTATTAACCTGCAACCTGGCCGGTGCTTGCGAGGTAAATTGCTCAGTAATCTAATTTCGAGCATAATTTTCAGATTTTCTATTCAAGATAGTTCATCTTGATAAGTTGGTTTACATCATTGTTGGTTTAGCAAAATAATTTATTGAGTGCCTCCACTTAATAGCTAAACTATTGCTTATGAGAACAAAGTTATCTATATCAATTTGATATACGTTATACACGAGAGTATATTATATTCTCCCCTCACAAGTGGTTCAGGGTCAGGAACCAAATAATTTCATCTTATTATTATTGATGTGCAGTGTATATTAACATGATAATGCACAAAGATGATTTCCCAGAGTTGAGGAAACAAGTTAGTTTTTCTAACATGAGGGGGAGACATGATAAACACTTGAGAAAAAGTTACATGGAACGAATTATCATTTGTATATATAGATCCTCGAATATCATAATATGAACTTGAAGTTCATAAAAAGATAATTCAATTGCAACATATTGCAAAGCATGCCATACGCATTTGCTGACCTAAAGAAAGTAACTATATTCTCACTGCAAATACTCATATTAAGTCCTAGAACGACAAAGTCTTTGATATGCTTAAAGCGTATAGACAAATCGGTTTCAAAAGAACTTCTTAATAAAGAAGATGAGGAAATGATCATAATAAGGAGGCAAGTGATCTAGAAGATCACATGACATAACACTTCATAAAATCTCATAAGAGATTCAGGTACCTGAATATATGAATGAAGAGATCTTCATGTTATGTCTTTATGAAAATTTACTGGAACCGATATAAAATGTTCGTCGACGACATCTATGATAGCGCTAAATATTGATGAGGATCTTAAGTTTGTCGAATACAAACAAAATATTGGCCAAATGGAAGAGATACAATTCAAGTAGAATTGATTCCATATTAAAGACATGTAGTTTTGGACATGTAGTTCAAATACTTAAAAGTATAAAGCCAATGGTATGTGCAATCAATTTTTCATATCTTATTTCTCTAACATGACATGAAAACTTGATATGCATCTCTCTCTATTATATGGCTTATATGACTTAACTTATATGTCAATCTATGAAGGATTTAAGTTTCTTGAAGCATATACAATTCTTGACCTTGAAGTACCATTTTCTTAGTGCAATTTGTGCACATATGTATCTTGCTATAACTTTAAGCAGATAATGTGATAGCGAGGATACCTCTACGGAAATATTGAAGAGCCATTCCACGACATTTGTGAAGACGTTATATATCTATCACGAGTGATGATTTCAAGGTGCAAAATATTCGTTCAAGTTAATATGGCTGATTTATTTATCAAATCTCTACCAAAGATCGTTTTGAAGATGGTGCACAAGATTGGAATGCAAAGACTCAAATATGTGAATTGATGCTCTCATATTAGGGGGAGTTAATGCGTGTTGCACTCCTTTTCCCTTACAAGGTTTTTGTCCCACTGGGTTTTCCTTGCAAGGTTTTTAACGAGGCAACCAATAGGCGCATTTCTAAATATGTGTACTCTTTTTCCTTTTCTAGAATTTTTTCCCACTGGGTTTTATTTTAGTTAAGGTTTTAACGAGGCATATTATTTATTGAGTAGACATTTAAGGGGGAGTGTTAAGAATAGAATTCTAATTAGAGTGAATGTCTATCTTGTAGAAGAGTTTTACTTTGAGGCTAAGTCATTTCTCTTCCTATAAATAGAGGGGTCTTACCCCATTGTAAATCCATCCCAAAATATCAATAAGAATTTTCCTCTCCCTACTTTCTCTGCAATATTGTTCTTATTCTTGTATTATTTTATAACAATAATCACGTTCTCATAGGTAACGTGACTACCTAAGTTCACTTTATGGACTTTCCATAAGTCCAATTCCAAATTAAACAATATAAGAGTTTTCCAACGGAAATATATATCCCATTCCTAATGGGAATCACGTGCATGCCATAGTCCTTTGTGGACTTTCATCTCCAAATCCAAATTGGTGAGAATAAATCAATATTATATATATATATATATATATATATATATATATATATATATATATATATATATATATATATAACTTTTATATAAATTAATATTATTTTATATTATATATATCACATATATATTTTAACCAAGAGACATAAATAATTTTCTATTCCAAATAAAAAATTTCAATATGTTTATAATATTAATTATATCATCTGTGCAAGCAAAGAATATAATAATATTTCATTTAGACTAATAACTATATTTATTTGATTAATTAAATTCTTTTATTCAATTATCAAATAATAAGTTAATTAACCCATTAGCAAAGATCAGAACATTCGTTAGTGTGCGACCCAATAGGTTCAATACGAAGTCGGTAGTAAATTGATCACATTAATATACTAATCAAGCGTGGCGTCTAGCAACACTCCTTAATGACCGGATAGCATGAAGTATACAATATACTCTCAAGAACCAGTAGAAGAATAATGTAGTAGTTCCTTCTGTTCATATAGCTCTGGATCACCCTAGGATATGGTTCAACTGTCAAATCCAAATAGGCGACCAACTCTGTGTTCATGTCAAATATAATCGACCATTGAATGACCTAAGAATCTCTTTTCTTCTTTTCATTCAATTGCCCTGACCAAGGTCTTAATTGGCCATTTATAATTCATGACAAAATAGAGCTTAAACTCATTATCAAAAGTCGACAGTTTCCATCTTGGTCAATTACTAATTCTACAAGTATCTAATCATACCCAATATCCTTTCAATTATCGCCCTAGGGCCATAGGTATCTGGTATCAAAGCACAATAAATAACTTGCCAATTACTATGCCGATCTCAGGTCAAAGAAAACTTTTACATCACATTCTTCAAAAGAAATATCCTATTGACAGTTTATGGTAATTCTAACAATTATGAATTATCCAATGAGTCGGTTCAATGATCATATCTCTATATGCATCATCTATCTATGTGATTCAGTTAATGAGATCAACGAATCTTTATCCCATAAAGAAAATCATATAAATATTGATCTAACCGGATACTAATGTCCAAATTAATAATCCTACGATCAAGAATAAATTTCGATTAAATTGTAAGAGACTTTTCTCTCATTATCATGATCTCTATCACGGTGACAAATCTCAAAATTTAATGAAGGACCTTATCAAATTAATCAAACAATTAATAATAATGATAAAAGAATATCAAATGCAATATATTTTATATCAAATAACGTTCACAAAAATATGTTCAAATCACAAAATATGAGATTAAATCTAAGGCATATTTATTATATCCCTAATAATATGATTGGGGGGGGGGGTGTAAGGGAGGGGAGGTGCACGGGGTTGAGGATGGGATGGGCGGGCAATGAGGTGGAATAATCAGGGGCGGATTTACCTTAGGCGAAGCGGTGTCAAGTAACACCGCTTCGCCGGAAATATTAGTTTTTATATGCTTAAATAATATTGGAAACAACCCCTCTGCCCTTTCGGATAGGAGTAAGGCTCGTCTGCATATTACCCTTCCTAAACCCCACTTTGTGGGACACTACTGGATTATTGTTGTTGTTGTATATATACAAATAATATGCAAAAAGAACAAATGACGAATAAAACATATAAAGTGACACCATTTGTCAATCTCGACTACTTTGTCAGTTGGTGTAGTCGCAACTTACTTATGTTTTTGTCTGGGTTTCAAGTACATTTCTTAAAAAGGTTATTAAGCCTCAACTTTTGAAATGTAGGGAATGGGGATAACTCGAATCCATGCCCTTCAGAAAATTAAACTTCAAAACAACCAGACCACCAAGCAAAATCTCCTAGTAATGAATTGTAATTCCTTAACAACAACAAATTTATTTATATGATATATTTGTTTTGACGCGGTATACTCAAATCTAATTGTTTACTTTGTAACACCGCTTGTAAAAATTCATGTATAGAATGAGAAAGATTTAGAAAGAATTTTAAAAAATATTTTTTCTTTTTAGTAGAGAAATTAAATTTTGAAAAGAATGTATTCATGAGACAAATATTTTCTATTATACCAAATACACCCCTAAATGCATGCCCAACTAAAAATTATTTTGAGCTCTAAATGCTAGTTATCAGCAACATCCATACATCTCGATGCAAGTATAGATCACTTCAATATTTAGAATAAAAAAAGACTTGCTAGATATGACAAATTAAAATTGAGTTTTTAGCGACAGTTCACCTAAATATGGTTTGTGGTAAAACAAATACTGATTTTCATATAGAGATTTTTATATTCTTATACACTCTACTTAAGTTTTATTATAATTATATTTTATATGCTTAATTGTCATTTGTGTATATTTTAAGAAAATTAATAATAATAATAATGAGTGTCCTAAAATCTCTAACATATCTTCTACTTCCCCACGTTTCTCTCTTCACATCCCATCCCCCTCTCCCACGTATCTAGGAACTACTCACGATTCCACCATTGACAACAATTAAAAGTTTTGAATTTTTGAATTCGAATTTGAGTTTTCAAAAAATATTATTTGTTTGAATTGGATATTGTTGCAAAGAATTGAGAATTCTCTCTACGCCTCTCTCTATCTCTCAATCCCTAATTTCAGTAATGTAAAGCAAAGAAAAAGAGAGCATCAATTTCACTATTTGAAGCTTTGGATTCGAATTTGAATTTTCAAAAATCATTATTTGTTATGATTGAGTGTTATTGCAAATAATTGGGTTTATAATTTGGAGTTTATATCTCAATTTTGAGGGGTTTTGGTGAAGATTCGACTTGGTTTTGACTAAATTTAAGATTGAAGAAGAAGAAGAAGAAGAAGAAGACGACATGATATATCTAATATTTACGAAATTGTAGTAATAGTAGAAAAATTATATTATGTTGTTTATATATATATTTTTTATTTATTTAACTATAGTATAAAAGTTGAATGACATTGTATTAAAATTATATTTAAGTTGTATGATATTGTAGTTGTATATAACTGAGTAAAAATTATATATGAAAATTGTAAATAAGTTGTATAATATATAATTAGTTATATGAAATTTATTTTTACTATGTATAAATCAAATACAAAATATAACAAGACATATTGTATAAATTTTGTATTTAAGTTGTATGTTATTGTAGTTGTATTTAACTTGGTAAAAATAATGTATGCAAATTATAGATAAATTGTATAATATATAATTAGTTGTGTGAAATTTATTTTTATTATACATAGATCAGATATAAAATCTAAAAAAAGCATATTATATAAAAGTTGTATGTTTAAGAAATTATACAAAATATATAAAAAAAAATACATGGAAAACTCATGTGTTTGACGTCTTCATTTTTGCATTTGACAATGCCACTATTTGTGTCAATAGCCATATAATAGTATTTATTCCCTTTTCAAGCATCCAAGTTAATATTTTAAAATCACAGTGCAATTTCGGCTTCTTTTATTCCTTCAGTGGAGATTTTGACTGTATTTTCTCAATGTTGAGCTATTGGACTCCTCAAGTCAGCTGAAGCCCAATATGAAGAGAGAAGCAACAGATGTTACGTAAATAGCCATTTTATGCATTTGTAATTATAGCCAGTTTTACACACATGTATACACACACACACAGATATTTTATATTTTAATTTTCTGTACTTTGATAAAAAAAACGAAGGGTCAATTTGTATTGGGAGATTCGAGAAATAAACCCACCGACCTTTCACATATTCTCTCCGTTCTCTCTCTTCTACCACTGTTCATCATCCTTGTTAATCTTCACATCCATGGCTTCCATGGATGTTAACATGGTATCAGAGCGGGTAATCCGCTTCTCCTCGTCAAGGGCTATCATCCGATAGTATTTTCACCATTCATTGTGCAGTCTTTCATCATTTTCACAACTTAGGGTTTTCTCTGTTGTTCTTCGCAATCGGTCAGTATTTCTCTTTCGATTCGTCAATCTTTGAAGTTGTTTGTTACTTCTTCGGTGTTACTCGTAGTTTACTCACAAAAACATCCTGTATTTTGTCTTTGATTCATGATTTTCGGAAGTCTGGCTGTTCATCTGTTCATCGGTATGTGTTTGTTGGTTCATCGGTGGTACTCATAGTGTCTTTACAACAGGCCTTGTGTTTTCCCCTTGATTCATTAATTTTTCGAATTTTGGTTGTTCATCTGTTCATCGATACTGTTACTGGTGTGTTAATAGAAGTTATATGCGTTAAATCAACTAGTTGTTTGAATATCATTTTTTCCATCTCATACATTTCATTCATTCTTGTTCATTTGTCATCCCTCACACTTAAAATGACTGATGATACTGTAAATCCCCTTCCTGTACCTGCTAGCTTTGTACCTGACCCGTCAAATCCCCTATTCCGTATGTCTTCCGATGTTCCTGGGGTGTCTCTAGTTACCAACCAGTTTTCAGGTGTTGGTTTTGGGGGTTGGAGAAGGAGTATAATTGTTTCCTTGTTAGCTAGAAACAAATTAGGGTTTATCGATGGGTCTGTCCCAAAACCTGCTGCAAATTCCCTTCAATCTAAGCAGTGGGATAGGTGTAATAACCTAGTCATATCCTGGCTTACAAATTCCCTTTCACCAGAGATAGCTGAGAGTGTCCAATACTTCGACACTGCTCAGAGTATTTGGAACCAGTTGAACATTAGATATGGTGCAGTCAATGGCACAAAACTTTTTGAGATTAAGCTAGAGTTAGCTTCTACCACTCAGGGTTCTTTGGACATAGCATCATACTTCAATAGGTTGAAGAAGTTATGGGATGAATTGAATTTCATGAGGTCTTCAAGGTGTAATGCAGCTAGTTGTGGTGCTGCATGTACAGCTAGAGCTGAATTTCAGCAGGAGGATGAGGAGAATAAGTTACATCAATTCCTTATGAGGCTAAACGATACATATTTGGGGATTAGAAGCAACATTCTCATGATGCAACCTCCTCCCACACTAGACACTGCTTACAATATACTTCTTCAAGATGAAAGGCAAAGACAGGTCAGTCGTGTACCCTCCCAATTTGGTGGTGAATCCAGTGCCTTCCACACTCACTTCCTAAATAAACCTCCTCCTAAAACCTCTACACCATATCCACCTTCCAAGCAATTTAACCAAAAACTCCAATTTGACACCACAAAACCACCCATCACCTGTCGATACTGTAAGAAACCAGGCCATACCATTGATAAGTGCTATAAATTGCATGGATTCCCATCAGATTTCAAGTTTACTAGAAACAAAAGAATTGCTGCTACTGTTGAAACACAAGGTTGTGCAAGCTTAGTTGATTCTTCAAGTTCAAGTGAGGGTAGTCAGGGGCAATCTAGTTCAGAGGCTGGTATACCTGGACTAACAAAGGACCAATATGCACAGCTCCTAATGCTTCTTCAACAGACTCAGCTTTCAGAATCTCAGACTCAACCACACATTATGGGGTCTGCTAACTTTGCTGGTACTCTTCCTTCTCATTTCAGTCCTTTAAAAGATGTTTCTTATGGTGCTTGCATGTTGACTAGGGTTAATACATACATTTGGATTATAGATTCTGGTGCCACTGACCATATGACCTCTAATAAAACCATTCTTTTTGACACTAAACCTTTAGTTGTACCTTTCTTGGTTGTCTTACCAAATGGTTACAAAGTAAAAGTAACATGTACTGGATCCATCAAATTCTTGTGTTTCACTTTGCATAATGTGCTATATATACCTAGCTTCCAATACAATCTCATTTCTGTTTCCAAACTTGTATGCCAATTGAACTCTATTGTCCTATTTACTAAATTTTCTTGCTTAATACAGGCCCCTTCTCTGAAGAGGCCACTGGAAATTGGTAAATTGGATGATGGTCTCTACAAGCTTGTTCAGTCTTCTGATTCTTCCCTTTCCCCTTGTCTTTACAATTCCCCCTTAACTGTTGCTTCTGCTTCTTCTTCTCACTCTTCTTCTCATTGTGAAAATCATTCTAATTTGAATAAAATGGAAATATTGTGGCATAATAGACTGGGACACATCCCCTTTGTAAAAATGAAATCCATCTTTTCTATTCCATACAAATTTTCAAATAAACAACCTTTTGTGTGTACTATCTGTCCATTAGCCAGACATTCTAAGCTACCATTCCCTGACAGCTCTATAAAAACAAACCATCCTTTTGAACTTATTCATTTGGATACCTGGGGACCATATAACACTGCTATTTATACTAAATGCAAATATTTTTTAACCATTGTTGATGATTTTACAAGAGCTACTTGGACCCATCTTATGGGGTCCAAAAGCAATGCATTCCCCATTATCAAAGCTTTTATTGCTATGGTCAAAACCCAGTTTCAATCTCAAGTCCAAACCATTAGAAGTGACAATGCTCTTGAGCTTGGCTCTTGTACTTCTGGGGTTGATTTCTTTGCTGAAAATGGGATCCTTCACCAAACCTCTTGTCCCTATACACCACAACAAAATGGTGTAGTTGAAAGAAAACATAGACATTTACTAGAAACTGCTAGAGCATTACTTTTTCAATCCCATCTCCCCCTACACTTCTGGGGGGATTGTGTCCTCACTGCCACTTACCTCATCAACAGATTTCCTTCCAAGTTACTTGGCAATAAATCTCCATATGAATTGCTTTTTGGTCACAGTCCTTCTTATGCCCATCTTAAATCCTTTGGTTGTTTGTGCTTTGCCTCTATACCTAAGCACCTTAGAAGCAAATTTCATCCAAGAGCTGATCCATGTGTTTTCCTTGGGTACCCATTGGGAAAAAAGGGGTATAAACTGTACAATTTGAAGACTAAACTCACACTTGTCTCTAGAGATGTAACCTTTCATGAAAACATTTACCCTTTTGCTCCTTCAGGGGGCTCCTCCATTGTTCATCCTCCTGTATTGTCTCCAGCATTTGATGATGACTCTCTTCTCAGCTCCTCTTCCTCCCATCCTCCTTCTTCCTCACAGTCACCTAATTCCAGCTCTACTCTACCCTCTTCTTCTGTTAATCCTTCAGTCCAGTGCACCCCTGATCCTCCTATTTCATCCACTCAACCTGACCAGGTCTTCCCTGTGATTAGGAGGTCCTCCAGACCACATGTTCCCCCTGCCCACCTTAAACAATATGTTTGCAACCTCCCACCTTCCCTTTCTGGCACTAGTTCTTTATCCCCTTGTTGTAATAACTCAGTCCTCATGGCACCTGCTGAACCATCCACCTACCAGCAAGCTGCCTCTGATCCTGCCTGGCAGGATGCCATGACCAAGGAGTTTGAGGCTTTGCAAGCCAATAACACTTGGTCCATTGTTCCTCTTCCACCTGGGAAGAAGCCCATTGGGTGCAAATGGGTTTATAAGGTGAAATATAAGGCTGATGGTTGTGTGGAGAGATATAAGGCCAGGTTGGTTGTTAGGGGTGACACTCAGGTGGAGGGTATAGACTTCACTGATACTTTTTCCCCTGTTGTTAAGTTCTCAACTATTAAGTCCTTGATTGCTATTGCTATCAAACAGTCCTGGCCTCTCTTCCAACTTGATGTCAACAATGCCTTCCTCCATGGTGATTTGAATGAGGAAGTTTATATGAAATTGCCCCCTGGCTTGGTTGTCTCTTCCTCTTCTCCTTCTTCTCCTTCTTCTTCTGTTTCTTCCTCCTCTTCTTCTCCTCCCTTGGTCTGCCTGCTTCAGAAGTCATTGTATGGCTTAAGACAAGCTTCTAGACAATGGTATGCTAAGCTTTCTGAAGCTTTGAGCTCAATGGGGTATTCTTCTTCTCTTAATGATTATTCCCTCTTTCATAAGAAATCTGGTTCTTCTGTTGTGTTGTTGGCTGTGTATGTTGATGATATTCTCTTAACTGGAAATGACTTGGCTGAAATTGCTGCTTTAAAGTCCTTTTTGGATTCTACCTTTAAAATCAAAGATCTGGGTGTGCTCAATTATTTTCTTGGCATTGAAGTTTGCTATTCTTCTACTGGTGTTATACTCCATCAAAGAAAATTCATTTCTGATCTTCTTTCTTCCTACAATTGTCTTGATGTTGCCCCTGTCACTTGCCCTCTTGATTTGTCAGTCAAGCTCAGACATGATTTGGGTACTCCTCTTCCTTCTCCTGAGACTTATAGGAGTCTTGTTGGAAAACTCAACTTCCTTACTCATACCAGACCTGATTTAGCCTTTGCTGTTCAACATCTCAGCCAGTTTCTCCAGTCTCCTTCTACTATTCACATGTCTGCTGCATTACACATCTTAAGGTACCTTAAGGGTACTCTTGATCTTGGGATTTTCCTTAATAATTCCCCTAGCTTGGCTCTTTCTGCCTATTGTGATAGTGACTGGGCATCTTGCCCAGACACAAGGAGGTCAGTTTCTGGTTTTTGCATTCTTTTGGGGGGTTCCTTGATTAGCTGGAAGGCTAAGAAACAACCTGTAGTATCCTTGTCATCAGCTGAGGCTGAATATCGGGCCATGAGCAAAGTTGTGGGTGAAATCACTTGGCTTACTCGTTTATTCTCTGATTTTGGGTTTCCTATTTCTTCACCTGTCCCTATTTTCTGTGACAACCAAGCTGCCATTCACATAGCCAACAATCCTGTCTTCCATGAGCGCACCAAACACATAGAGCTTGATTGCCATTTCATTCGGACTAAACTTCAGGAGGGCCTTATCTCTTTACACCATGTAGTTTCTGGTTCACAACTTGCTGACATTTTTACAAAGCCACTGACATGTATCATGCACCATTCATTCTTGCCCAAGCTGGGTGTTCTACCACCCTCCAGCTTGAGGGGGGGTGTTGAGCTATTGGACTCCTCCAGTCAGCTGAAGCCCAATATGAAGAGAGAAGCAACAGATGTTACGTAAATAGCCATTTTATGCATTTGTAATTATAGCCAGTTTTACACACATGTATACACACACACAGATATTTTATATTTTAATTTTCTGTACTTTGATAAAAAAAATGAAGGGTCATTTTGTATTGGGAGATTCGAGAAATAAACCCACCGACCTTTCACATATTCTCTCCGTTCTCTCTCTTCTACCACTGTTCATCATCCTTGTTAATCTTCACATCCATGGCTTCCATGGATGTTAACACTCAAGGGTACTAAAATGAGGGAGACGCATATAGTACTAAATTAACTTTAGATCATCGTTAACCACAATAAATGAACTTTGTTACATGACCATTATTTACAAACTATACTTCAAAATCCAAAATCTAACCTGGTTTAGTGTCAATTTCATTGTGTATTGATAGTTCATGGAAAAATGATAAGGACAAAAAAAAGGTTCGCTGATATTTTTGCTACCATTTATCTAAGCTGCATTTATCTTACAGGGGATCTTGGTCAGGTTTTCATTCAAATCGGACACTCACACATTATGAAGTAAATCCAATCAAGGGGCAGACAGTGTTGTTTGTTGGCGACATCCGCAGAAAATATGGGTAGAAAGAGAGAATCTTGAGAGAAAAGGAGAGAGAGGAAAGGAAAAAAGGGAAAGAGTGTAACTAAATTCTCTAATTGAATGTATAAATAATAGATTGGGAGCCTTTTAAGATGGATGGTATATATTTCGTAAATAAAATTTGTTTATGTTGGGTAATTAACTAAACATGAATATTAAGGATAATAAAGTGTATATCCCTTTCATATATAACTCGGAGCATGAGCAGATATAGAGCCCGTTAGTCGATGAATGTTTTTGGGAATGTTACATAAATGTCCCAAATAAGTTATAACTTACCAATCTCTAAGCATTGATTATAGATTTGCCAAAACTAGCCATGCATGTATAAAATTAAAAATTCCAATAAATACGATTTTGTTCTCTAAGAATCACACGCAAAGATCTCCTTCCATATAATTTTAAGCATGATCTGTAACATTAGATGCAAGACGGAAAGGAAATAATATGAATCAGATAGCAAACCAGGTGATGAAATACAAAAATATATATATACAAGATTCCAAAAATTTAAGCAAAAAAGGACCTTTCTCAATGGATATGATGGAAATTCATTGAAAACATATAGATGAGTTAATATACAAAATTTGAGAAAAATTGAAGGTGATTTCGACTTATTTGGCATCAAAATTCGTAGTTAAAATCGAGTTCAAAATTTTACTCCAACACATATATAAACATGTATCACGTATGTATCTCACACAAATGTATATATGGATTTACATGTGATATCAAATATGGTACAGATATGATACACAAATCATTTTGGCGTAATAACTTCTTGGCCACTTAAATTTGTAGGGCTTTCAAAAGCAGATACATAAATTTTGAAACTTCTCATTTGAACACTTTTATTTGAGAAAATATCTACTAATAAATACCTTTGACCATTGATTATGCTTATGTTATAATATTATAGCTGATGTGGCTATTTGTGTGTTAATTACGCATATTAAGCGCGTGAATACGATACATAATTAAAAAAAAGATAAATAATTAATCTATAAAAGAGAAAAACAAATTCAACTTTATTTACTCATCCCCGTACACTTACCGCTATCCTTTTCTTTTTTTTTTTTACTCATTTTTCGATGTGTTCCGAACATAGCCGGAAAGGGTTCATTGCAGGAGACACAAGTTGTAGAACGGGCAAGGACGCCCTTCTCTCATGTGTCTCAGATTGTTGAAAAGTTTAATTCCATTTCAGATTGTTGAAAAGTTTAATTCCATTTCAAATTGTTGAAAAGTTTGAATCGAAGTACACAGTCATTTAGATTGTTGTAATAAGAAATTGAAAAGCAATCGTGTTTGTAACTTTTTAATTTGTTAAATTTTTTTGCTGATTTGATAGAAAAAATCAGGTCAGATTTCAATCATGGTAAAAGTTTTTTGCCACTCAGAATTATTCTTTCTAATTTTTGGAGGTGGTTATTTTTGTCTCTAATTTTTTCTCTATGATTTTTGGTGGTAAAAGATTGGACTTAATGGTTTTGCATATGCTTCCTATTTTATAGGTGAGGAGATGACAAAACAATGAAAGTGAAAAGTATTAGGCGGGAGAAAAAAAATAATCGTCGGAAATATTTGATCGATAACATACGGAAGTTTTCAGGTCGTTTTCTACTGGATTCTGAGGGAGTGGAAGGGTTCTATGCAAAAAAAGTTGATTTGACCCAAAAAAGAAAGTGGGACCTTGAACATGCAGGTGCCCCAGATGTGAATGAATGAAAGATGTGATCATATAAAATATTAAATTAGTTCCATGTGAGCAGCGATTGAACAACATGCACCATAATAAGTGTTTATTAGTAGATATTTTTTCAAGTAGAAGTGTTCAAATGGGAAAATTCAAATTTCATGTATTGGCTTTCAAAAGTCCTATAAGTTTAAGTGGCCAGTAAGCCATTGTGCCAATCATTTTTTCATGTTCATCTTTTACTTCAAATTTTCAATTTAAACCACTTCAGAACTTTACCAAATCATCCGAAATGAGATCCAACCCTTAAGATATACCTAATCTATTTTCACAATACCCACTCAAAAGAAAGCAAAAAAATTGACCTTTATAGCTACAAATAGCTAATTGGTTGATATTTGTAACATTTGGCTAATATTAATAATATTTTATGAATTGACTAAATTTTGTAGTAAGTTACTTATAAATGGACATAGCTGGTAGCTTCACAAAAAAAATCACTTTTTTTGAATTTATTTGTTTACATATTTTCGAAATCAGTATTTGGCAATAAAATTTCAATTTTCACTTGAAGATAAATTTTGAGATTTTTGAAATTTTAAAAAACTTCAAAAAATTACTTTTCAAAATTTTCACTCAGACCACTCACAAAAATTCAAAATCAACCCAAAATTATATTCATATCCAAACACAATTCTAATTTATAAATATTATTTTTTCACTTAAAATTTTGTTTTTTATTTTTTTCGATATTTTATTATTTTTATGTCCAAACGCCCACATAGTTTAACAACATAAAGTGTAAATATTTACCCATGCATGATGTTTAAATCAAACTAATATATGCATAATATCTGTTAAATATATATATGTTATGAAATAATATAAAAGACAAGAACAATAATTCAAGAAAAAGAGCAATAGAGAGAAGAGTAGAGAGAGTTCTTCTTATTGATACTTAGAGATTGTTAGGAGTGATTTACAATGGTAGAAGACCCCTTTATTTATAGGGAGGGGGATGATTTATCTACCAAGAATAGAACTCTAGAATCTCTCTAATTATAGACATTCACCTTAAATAAGAGATTTCATAACACTCCCCCTTGAATGTCTATTCAACAATGTGCCTCGTTAAAACCTTAAAACCAAAACCCAATGGGAAAAATTAAAGAAAGGAAAAAGAGTACACATGTTTGAATATGCGCCTATTGGTTGCCTCGTTAAAAACCTTGCAAGGAAAACCCAGTGGGACAAAACCTTGTAAGGGAAAAAGAGTGCAACGCGCATTAACTCCCCCTAATGAGTACATCAATTTATATCCTTGAGCATTTGCATTCCAATCTTGTGCATCATCTTCAAAACGATCTTTGATAGAGATTTGATAAATAAATCAACCATATTGACTTGAATAAATATTCCGCACCTTGAAATCATCATTCTTGATAGGTATGAACATCTTCATATAATGTCGTGGAATAACTCTTCAATATCTCCATAGATGCATTCTCAATGCCATCATGCTTATAGTTATAGCAAGATTCATATGTACACAAATTGTACTAGGGATGTGGTACTTCAAGACCAAGAATTGCATATGCTTCAAGCAACTTAAATCTTTCAAGTTAAGTCATATAAGCCATATAATAGACTTTAGATGCATATCAAGTTTTCCATGTCATGCTAGACAAATAAGATATCGAAAATTGACTATACATACCTTTGACTTTATACTTTCAAGCATTTGAACTATAGGTTCAAAACTACATGTCTTTCATATGGAATCAATTCTTCTTGAATTGAATCTCTTCCATTTAGTTACTTTCTTTGGGTCAGCAAATGTGTATAGCATGCTTTGCAATATGTTGCAATTGAATTATCCCTTTTTATGAACTTCAGGTTCATATCATGATATTCGGGGATATACATATACAAATGATAATTCATCCCATGTAACCTTTTCTCAAGTGTTTATCATGTCTCCCCCTCATGTTAGTAAAGCTAACTTGTTTCCTCAACTTTGGGAAATCATCTTTGTGCATTATCATGTCAATATACACGGCACATTAATAATAAGATAAAATTATTTGGTTCCTGACCTTGAACCACTTGTGAGGGAAGAATATAATATACTCTCGCATACAACGTATATCAAACTGATATATATAACTTTGTTCTCATAAGAAACAGTTTAGCTATTAAGTGGAAGCACTCAATAATTATCTTGCTAAACCAACTTTGATATAAACCAACTTATCAAGATGAACTATCTTGAGTAGAGAATCTGGAAATTATGCTCGAAGTTAGATTACTGAGCAATTTACCTCGCAAGCACCGGCCAGGCTGCGGGTCAATAACAATTGCGCATGTAACCATATCATAGATGCATCATATGTGGTATACAAGGCAGGTGAATGGGCCCATATTCACCTTTGATATTTCCAGAATTTATGGGCTTCAACCCGAACTCTTTAGTTGGTCAGTTCATTAATGAGAACAAGTGATACAAGAGAATTCGTAAAGAACTTTCTAGTTCTTTGATATTCACCTATGTGAATTTGCACATCATACTTAAAATGAGATGGCTAACACGAATGCCAACTGAATAAATTATCAATATTGGTAAACTTCAAATTTACACCATGACATGTGCACTTATCAATAAACTTCAGGTTTATTATGACATGGGTTTTATACCAATAGATATCCACTTTATTGTGGCATTTTTTTCGTTTGTGTAGTACAAACTGGAGAACAAAGCGGGTAGCTTTTCATATGCAAATTAACCCGCTACAAGTTGTAGTAATAGGAGATATCAAAGCCTTCCTTTATTTATAGTCTCAATATAATCAATCGCTTTCGTGTGTACTTTGGAAACTGAATAAGTTTCTTTGAGACTTACTACAGCACAATACTCAATTGTGTTTCTCCGACATAGTAATAATTGGCTCTTCTAGAGCTCTCAATTAATTTTGTACTACCACAGATTCATCAACATCCATGTGGTGAATATCTTTCTTAAAGAGAAAGTTATACCATTATGGTCATGTCAAACTTATATGCAAGATATGTTTCTTGCATTATCGTTGTCCTTTAATAGTCATATTTCCAAAATACTTTGGCGTACAATAGGTACGTGACCAACGATCATTCATGCCATATATCATCTCAAACCTCCTTCTAGGGGTGAGTGTGGTATCATCTCAAACCTCCATCTAGGGGTGAGTGTGGTATATTTAATATCAATTTCATCTTCATATTCTTCCAATAATGAATATGTATTCGTGAATCAAATGTTGTCACATTCACTTCGAGGATATGTGATTTTGTTATCCTTTTCAAATCTATAAATGCGTCAGGCATTTGATTTGCTATTCTTTGCAAATGGATAATCTTTTGTGCCTCTTTCTCACAAATAGAGGTGTGTGGATCAAGATGAGATAATGATGCATTTTTCCACAAAATTTCCCGTTTGGTTTCACCAACTTCTCCCCCTAATTTTGGGAAAAGTGTCTCATCAAATTGACAGTCTGCAAATCGTGCAGTGAACAAATCTCCTGTCAATGTTTCGAGGTAACGAATAATGGAGGGTGATTCAACCTCAACATATATTCCTAACCTTCTTTGCAGACCCATTTTGGTGCGGGAAGGCGGTGCTAAAGGCACATATACTGCTCATCCAAAAATTCTTAAATGAGATATATTGGGTCCATGACCCAAAACCAATTGCAACGGGGAATATTTGTGTCAATTCGTCAGTCAGAGACGAACTAGCATTGCTGTATGTAAAATGGCGTGTCCCCAAACCGAAGTGGGCAGCCGACAAACTAAAATGCTGCATGCAAAATGGCATGAACCCAAACCAAAGTGGGCAGCCGACGAACTAGCATTGCTGCATGCAAAATGGCGTGAACCCAAATCGAAATGGGCAGCCTCGTTTTCATGAAGAGTTCAAGATTATTCTCATCTATTGTCTCAATATGATATCTATTTTGAATGATATCTTTAAAACTCAACAAGTTCTTCTTAGACTTGGAGGAGAATATTGCATTCTCTAAGATAAACGTCATGCCTTTGGGCAGAGTTACAATTGCTCTTCCGGAGCCTTCAATCAATTTACTTCCCATGGTTTGACATATAAAAGAAAATATACGAACATGAGAATAAACAACTTCAATTCGTTTGTGTCACATAATATTTTCAAAATCTGCTGCTAACAGTTGACTAACAAAATCAGATAGTCGATTATATGTTTTCCATAATCGATTACTATGCAGTTTGAAAATTTCAGTTTAAACGTTTTCTTCAAACAATCGATTATTTGCTATTTTCGAAAAACTTCAGATCACACTGTCTTAAGACAATCGATTGTTAGACATAGACAATCGATTGTTGGTTATTTTTGAAAAATTCCAGACCTCACTGTATAACGACAATCAATTGTTAGACATAGACAATCGATTGTGGATGATTTTTGAAAAATTCCAGATTACACTGTCAAACGACAATCGATTGTTAGACATAGACAATCGATTGTGCATGATTTTTGAAAAATTCCAGATTACACTGTCTAACGACAATCGATTGTTATACATTGACAATCGATTGTTGACTGTTTTTGAAAAATTCCAGAACACACTGTTTTAAAGACAATCGATTGTTAATCATAGACAATCGATTGTTTTGCAGTTTTTATGCGAAATATGAGATAACCGACTAGTTTTTCAGGTTAGTCGATTACCTCTACTGGAAAGTAAAAATATTATTGATATTTGAGCATATTGATACATTCTAAAGAACTAATACTAACATTATGTCATGAACTAACTAATACGAGCTAATACTGATGGCTATTAGTTTATTCATTCACTAATACAAACAAGTAAAATAAAATCAAATAGCTCCATCTTCTTTCATCACAGATCCATCACCGATTAGGTGATCTATCTACCCCTCGGGTTGCTCAAAGAAGTCTGCCACATCCAAGTGGGTGATGTCAAAGTTGTCGTCAGAGACAAAGTTCGTTTCAGGGCGTTTACTCTTTCGAGATGCTTGATAAAGGTCAACCAAAAGTCATGGTATACGGCAAGCCTTTGACCAGTGCCCGTTTCCACCGCAACGATAATATATAGTTTATAAACTATTTGCTTTTGGATTCTTATCGTATCGTGCTTGTGGCAGAGTGACCAACTTCAGGTTGTCATATCTCTTCTTTAAGCCATTCCACAAGATAGGTGGATCCTTGACGGTGAGATATTCAATCTTCAAACCTTCATCAAGGTGATGGCGCAAGAAAATCAAGGCCTTAGCATAGTTTCAAACCTTCATCAAGGTGATGGCGCAAGAAAATCAAGGCCTTAGCATAGTTTTGGGTGGATGCATTATTTCTGTCTTTAATGGCGTCTCCAAGACCCATAGCATCCAAAATGGATTTAAGTATCCAACACCCATATCATATAGTTCTTGCCCGAAATTTCAAGGGCAACGAACTTTCTTTTCATAATGTCAGACATAAAACAGATTTACATCAAGAGCGTGTTCATACTTACGGGCTCTATTACAATTATCACATTCACTTCAGGGAATGGATCAAAATCATGTGCTTTACACAATCTCATGTCAAATATTACTTTCATAAAGTGAAAGATTATTTTGAGAATCCTTATTGTTCTCATTACCACAATAATGACGATTATAACTTCGTCTATTGCCATGTCCACATCCATTGATACCTTTACGGTAATTAGTCTTCTTTCAGACTTATCACATACTGCTACCACATTCTCTAAAGGGAATGGAGCAAATTCAATTGGACGGAATTCTTTGCCACGTCCACATTCATTGATACCTTCATGGTAATATTTTAGTCTTCTTTCAGACTTATCATATACTGCTTCCACATTCTCTAAAGGGAATGGAGCAAATTCGATGGGACGGATTTTCAATTATTTGCCCACAATCATACATGAATTTAATCATGGCAGGACATAGAGATTTTACCACTTCGTGTGGTTACAATTTCTTACAAACTCCATTAGAGTTATAATCAAACTTTGTTTGTATATTCAATCAAATCGTAGAATTTCAAGAATTTGAAAGGGAAAAGTAAATGACTTACCTTTAAGGTATACCAATTATATTTTCAATGTTTTCTTCCTTTTCTCTACTGATGCAGACGACGGCGGCTCCGATGCGGAGAAATTGACGGCGGCTTAATCTTCTTAAAGAGCTTCTTGAGACGGTAGAGTCTCGTGCTGATAACGTGTTATGAAATAATATAAAAGACAAGAACAATAATTCAAGAACAAGAGCAATAGAGAGAAGAGTAGAGAGAGTTCTTCTTATTGATACTTAGAGATTGTTAGGAGTGATTTACAATGGTAGAAGACCCCTTTATTTATAGGGAGGGGGATGATTTATCTACCAAGAATAAAACTCTAGAATCTCTCTAATTATAGACATTCACCTTAAATAGGAGATTTCATAACAATATAGACTTGTATCACTTAATTATACTAAATGCAAACATCATGTACACCGGCGCTTTATGCTAAATTAAAGAATATAACACGTGTGTCTATTGTACATACAGTTATCACGTAATTATAGTTACGCGATATGAATTTTTATTTTTAGTTGTTTAATTATGTATAAATCCGGTACAATTAAGTAGGTGTTTGGAAAAAAAAATTATAATTTTAAAAAAAAATATTTACAGTTAAGTTGAAAATAAAGTATTTTGAATTTGAAATTATGTTTGAATACACATTTCACTTGAAAAAATATTACAGATTGAAAAAAAAAATTCTAAAAAATTTGAATTATTTTTCTTCAAAAGACTCATTTTCAAAAATTTATAAAATTTCATCGTCAAACACATCTTTGAAATTCTTTTGACAAAAGAGAGATTCTTTTTGTGGACGTAGTATATACTAGTATTTACTCCCTTCTTTTAAAGAAGAATGTATCTATTACTATTTGGAGAGTCAAATAGAATTTTATTTGATTATGTTTATTGTAAATAATATTTAAGTAATTTAAATTATTAACTATTATAACTTATATTCTTTTTATATAATTTTAAATATGTAAATCTATTTTTAAAAAAACTTAAATAATTTATGCTCGAATTCATAAAAAATGTAGTCAATTATTCTGAAAAGATTCATACAGACTGAAACCAAAAAATAGACTAATGGTTACTTCAACCGAACGGATTTACTACTGAGTACTGTCCATTTGGATAAGTTTATTTTAAGTAGGCAAAATAGTCATTTGACCATTTAAACTTGTACCCAATAGTTAACCTGGTAAATAAACTTATAACTTTTTATTTGAACACCTAACTTGATGGAATGAATATCAATAAACATATTCAATTAGTGTGCATATCAATTACACTAACATTTGTGGGTCCCACATTTAAAATTAATTTATCATAATGTCATTTTAGTTTTGCCTTTCTTCTCCACGTTGAAATTCTAATACAACACAGAGCCAATGTAGCAGAAATTAAACAAGGAACGTATTTTCAGTCATTGTTGTTCAAGCGTTGCAGGGAATCGTCTTTAAAACCATTAGCAGAAAACCTAGAGAGCCTTCTAGCATGTGCCTATCGTTGGATGCTAGACTGATGGAGTCATAGGCGTATTTATAGGTAGGCTAGGGACTCTTAGGCAAATACTTTAGCTCTAAGGACTTCTCCATAAATTATAATTACCCTAGGGACTCCAAATATATGGTAATTTCTTTCCATCAAAGAAACTACCATTATGCATAACTACAGAATATTATCTGATATATTATTTTCTTTGGGAGACAAGGTAAATAATTTATTACCTTATATGTGGGCCACTCTAGAAGTCTTTAGAAGAGACTGTAATTTTTAACATTCTCCCACTTGGCCCACATATTAAAATCAGATAGTCCTTTATGAGAGATAAATATATAATATGGCCATTTTACTTTATCACTCAACTAAAAGTTATGCAACAAGAATACATTATTACACGAATCATGGCGGTCATACTTTCAAACAAACACTTCCTTCCATGTATTACAATGCACAATATATTCTAGCAAAATGTCTTACAACTTTATGAATGAACTTAATATAAGTCATTCATAGTCCAACTTTATTGATCAAATGATCACAAATAATACATGAGAAACCAAAAGTGTGCACTGTCATGTATATCAAAATAAACATAATGTCTAAACAAATTGTTAGAGAGCAAAGCAAGACTAAATTGAGCTACTAAGCCCCATACAGGTTACATGATCTTGAAAATATTAGCCGGCAGACCTTTAGTTATAGGATCAACAATCATCAAAGAAGTACTAACATGCTCAAAATTCACATCTTGCTTCTTCACATATTCTCTAACCATCAAGTACACTATGTCGATGTGCTTGCTTCGAATGCCACTTTTATTATTCTTAGAAAAGAAAACTACAGCTAAATTGTCATAAAAGCTTCTCAATGGCCTTGAAATGGAATCGACAATCCTAAAGCCGAAAATAAAGTTTTTCAACTATAACGCCTGTGATGTAGCTTCATAGCATGCTATAAATTCAGCTTCCATTGTGGAAGTTGCAACAATAATCTACTTGACACTTCTCCAAGACACAGCACCTCCAGCAAGAAGGAAAATGTATCCTGAAGTAGATTTACCAGTGCCTTTGCATCCGCCTAGATTAGAGCTTGAATATCCAATCACCTCCAATGAGTCAGAGCATTTGTATGTGAGCTTAAAATCCTTGGTTCGTTGCAAATATCTCAAGACCCTTTTACCAGCTTTCCAATGGTCAAGACTAGGGTTACTTTTATATGTGCCAAGCATTCCTACCACAAAAGTAATATCAGGTATAGTACAGACATGTACATACATAAGGCTCCCAACAAGCGATGCATAGGGAATGTCTTTCATTTGCTCCTTTTCCAATACATTTTGTGGACATTGATTTAATGAAAATTCGTCACATTTAATTATGGGTGCTGCTATAGGTGAACAGTTCTTCATCCCAAATCTTTCCAGAATTCTTTCGATGTAGGCCTTTTAAGACAGTCCAAGTAGTCTTCGGGATTTGTCTCTGTGAATCTATATGCCAATGACATAAGAGGCTTCACACATATCTTTCATCTCAAAATTCTGGATAAGGAACTATTTAGTCTCGTGCAACAATCCCAAGTCACTACTTGCAAGCAAAATATCATCCACGTATAGGACTAGAAAAATATATTTGTTCCCACTTATCTTAAGGTAAATACACTGTCAATGATGTTCTCCGTAAATCCAAATGAAGAAACAACGTTATGAAATTTAATATACCATTGGCGGGAAGCCTGTTTTAGCCCATAAATGGATTTATTCAACTTGCAAACAAGATGACTTTTGTCCTTGTCACACAATCCTTCAGGCTGACGCATGTATACCTCATCTTCAAGATCTCTATTTAGGAAAACTATTTTCATATCCATTTGATATAACTCTAAATCAAAATAAGCTACAAATGCCATGATTATTCTCAATGAATCCTTCTTTGATACTGGAGAGAAGGTTTCATGTTAATCAATGCCTTCCCTTTGAGTAAAACCCTTTGCTACAAGTCTGGCTTTATATCATTCGATATTACCTGATGAGTCTCATTTAGTTTTAAAGACCTACTTGAAACATATGGCAGAGGACCCCTTTGGTAATTCGGCGAGATCCCAAGCTTTGTTTTTAGCCATAGTTCTCCACTCATGGCTTGTGAAAATGAGCATGGATCATCTTTTACTCCAATATCATAATCAGACTCTTGGAGATATACAACATAGTCGCTAGAAATTGCTGATTTTCGAATTCTTGAGAATTTTCTCACTCCTACTAGTTCAGACACTTCTTCAGTGGATTCAGGTAAAGTGGGTTGATCTTCATGTGGCTTCTCAAGTGGTGGTGGCTGTTGAACTTGTTGTTGTTCTGACAATTCATGAGAATTTGTCTGAGCAACATTCAAGTTCCCATTATATAAAGGTACCACATGTGGTTCTTTTATTTTTTCCAATTCCACCCTTTGAGTCAAATCACTCTCACTCTGTTCATGATCATCAAGAAATTTAACATTTCTAGCTTCAACAATTTTAGGAGGATGATAAGGATAAAAAACCTAAATCCCGTAGATTTAACCGCATAGCCTATAAAATAACCGCTTATCGTTCTTTCATCATATTTCATTAGTTGTGGGTTATAAACCCTCACTTCAGTTGGACATCCCCAAAAGTGTAAATGGTGTAAACTAGGTTTTCATCATTTCCATAACTCAAAAGGTGTCTTGGGGACAATTTTGGATAGAACCCTATTTAAAATATACACAGCGGTTTTTAAAGCTTCACTCCATAAGGATAAAGATAAACTTGATCTACTAATCATGCTTCTTACCATGTCCATAATATCCGGTTCTTTCCTTATACCACACCATTTTGTTGTGGTGTTCCTAACACGGTATGTTGAGCAATTATACCTTCATTTTCAAGGAACTCAGCAAATGGACCCTTAATTTGTCCCTTATCTATGTACCTACCATAATATTCTCCTCCCCTATCAGATCTTACAATTTTGATATGAGCAGTAGTTTGTTTTTGTACTTCTGTTCTGTAAACTTTAAAAGCATCAAGGGCTTTTGATTTGTTAAACAGAAAATAGAGATACATATATCTTAAATAGTCATCAATAAACGAGATACAATATCTCTCACCATTCAAGTAAGGGGTAGGAAAAGGTCCACATATGTATGTATGTATGATCTCAAGTAATTGCGAACTCCTTTTGGCACCTTTAGTTGATTTGTTGGTCTGCTTACCCTTTATGCAGTCCACACAAGTCCCAAAGTGAGAAAAATCAAGAGTTTTAGAACTCCATCATTGACAAATTTTTGACTCTATCAATAGAGATATGTCCCAATCTCTTGTGCCAAAGACTAGACGAGTTCTCATTGATAACACATTGCCTAGTGCCAATTTCTTTATCATGCAAAGTTAGAACATTAATTCAAATGTGGGGTCTAGCTCAAGTTTATATAAATTTCCAAAACCAATAACTTTATTATCTTTCAAAAGTTTCACATAAGGATAATGAAAATTCAAATCATATCCACTAATCGATAGTCTTGAAAGAGAAATAGTATTTTATAATATTCTGGAACATAAAAAGTATTTTTCCAAATCTAAGTGAAAACCATCCTTCAAAATGAGCCTATAAGTCCCCACGCCTTCCACACGTGAATGCGTCCTATTGTAAGAATAGACGTAATCTTCACTTCCTATTGGCTTCCTCTGAGTTAGAAAGCCCTGCATGATTTTGGAAATGTGAATTGTAGCACCAAAATCAATCTACCATGTATTATCACAAACTTCAGTAAAATTAGATTCATAACATACAAAGGTAAAATTACCTTTCTTCTCAAGCCATTCTTGTATTTCAGGCAATCCTTTTTCTAGTGTCCCTTATTCTTACATAAACGACAAGCATCTTTGTCAAATGTGCTTTTCTTATTCTTCATGGGAACACTTTTGCCCTTCTTCGCATTTCTCTTACCATGAGTCACCATATTAACACTTTCAGGTGTCTCATGCTTCAACATCTCTTCTTCTTGAACACACATGGTCAAAAATTTATTGATTGACCAATTATCCTTATGTGTAATTGTAAGAAATCTTAAACAGACCATATTTCGTAAGAAGTGATTTGAGAATGAAATGCATAATAAATGGTTCAGACATATCAACCTCAAGAGACTTGAGTTTAGCAACAATGTCTCTCATCTCCATAATGTGCTCATGCACTGTACGACTTCGGTCGAAAGTCATACTTGAGAGCCTCTTCATAAGAGTGCTGGCCAATACCTTGTCAAAGCTTACAAATTGTTCATCAATTGCCTTCATGTAAGCTTTGACCTTATTGCTATTAGGGATAGAAACCCAAATGTTTTGGCTTACATGAGCTTCTATGTGCATTAAACTTAAGCGATTAGATCGTTCCCACCACTCATAACTAGCCTTAGTAGCTGGCGTACTTGATTTCGTGGGGATAGGTGGTTCATCCACACGGAGTGCCAGGTCCAGATCTGAGCACCCTAAAGTGAGAAGGACTTTTTCTTTCCATTCAGCAAAATTGTCACCAGAAAGCATTGGAATTCAAGCATTCTCATTAAAAATAGCGGTAGGAAAAGATGTAAATGCTGCAAAACAAGAATAAACATACATAAGCTATGAAGTACAATCCGTCGAAGGTGAATCGCGTAAAATACCGATTCATAGTAAATTCTAGACCTTTGTGTGGGCAAAGGTTGCAACTCATGCATAGAATTTACTAACTTTATTAGACTAGTAAACCGAAATGCATAAAAATTAATCCGTACATGTGAGCATAAGATTATTTTTAACGTGAAGGTTTATATGACGATCCAAAGGGGTCATCACTTAGTTTCTTACCTATTCTGTACATTCGAGGCCTTGAAAACCTCATATGGGGTTGCCTCGATTTGCGTGTACTCCGGACGCGTAGCCAAAAAGCTTAGATATGAATTTTATGACAAAAATGCTAAATTTTGATATTAACTTGAATAAATTTGACTTCGGTCAACATTTTTGGTAAATGGATTCGGACCCGTGATTTGACGGTCCCGGAGGGTCCGTAGGAAAAATATGGAACTTGGGAATATGCCCAGATCGAATTCCGAGGTCCCAAGCCTGAGAAATGAATTTTTGTGTGAAATTATTTTCTGGAAATAATTATGGAATTTGGAAATGAAATTTGATTAGAATACTTTGGTATGGGGTCCGTATTTTTTAGTTTCGATGCCAGTACAAGTCTTATATATGATTTAAGCACTTTCTGTTAAGTTTGGTTGAAAGCGGATGTCGTTTGACGTGTTTCCGACCTAAAATGGAAATTTGATGTTCTAAGAAAATTTGGAAGAAATCATGAGTTTCGAGGCTTGATTCGATGTATATGATGTTATTGTGGCGATTTGATCACGCGAGTAAGTCTGTAGGATGTTTTTGATGTTTTGTGAATATTTGGTTTGGAGCCCCGAGGGTTTGGGTGAGTTTTGAATAGGTGTCGGAGTACATTTTGAACGTTGGAAAATTTTGATATTCCCAGTCCTGCAATCTTCGCATTTGCGATAATGCGAGCTTGCCATCACAAATGCAAAAAGGGTCTAGCCAACTGGGATCGTAAATGTGATCGAATTTCTTGCAAATGCGAAGGCACTTACCTTGTTCAGGGATCGCAAATGTGATCACTCTATCGCAAAATGCGAAAGCTGGACTATCGCAAATGCAACATCTCTGTTCACCAATGCGAAGTCCCCCAACTATGCTCAAGGTTCACAAATGTGAACAATTCTTCGCATTTCCCAAACCTGCAGGGTTTTCAAATGCGAAGTCACCTTCGCATTTCCCACATCCGAGGCCTGCATATTTTACACTTAGCCGAATTTTTGAGTCATTTTAACATTCTTTCAAAACACAAACCTCTTTGGGCGATTTTTCAAGAACAAGACTTCTTCCATATCATTTGTAAGTTGGTTTTTACCAATTTATTTCAATCTTTTGCATCATTTAACATGTTTTCCAGTTAAAGTCAATGATTTTCAAGTGTAAAATTGGAAGTTTTTTGGGTAGAAAATAGTTTTTTCTAAAATTTGGGGATTTGGACCTCAATTTGAGGTCTGATTCAAAACAAATCATGTATTTGGGTTCATGGGGAAATGGGTAACCAGTTTTTGGTTCGAACCTCGAGTTTTGACCACATTGGCCTGAGGGGCATTTTGGTTATTTTACCTAAATTCGCGTCTTAGATTTGAATTAAATAGTAGAATCAATTGCTTGAGATGTTATTTATAATGTGTGATTGAATTGACTAGATTTGGACCATTTGTAGTCGAGTATCCGTGGCAAGAATGTGATTGCTAGTTGATTTTAGCCGGTTCGCGGTAAGTATCTTGCCTAACCTTATGTGGGAAATTTCCCCTTTGGAATTGAGTCTTCTTTGTTGTTTGTATTCCTTGTACGCGAGTTGACGAGTGCGTGCATGGATTTATTTATCAATAATTTGTCCCTTTTAGGCTCTTAGATCCTTGTAATCACCGGATATGAAGTTGTTCTTGATACAATTGAGTTCTGTGTTATTAGTTTCACCTCTACATGTCTTACTTGGAATTTGTTTGCTCGATTTGGTTTGTTGTTGTTGTCTAATCGACTGTTACTTGATTAACTGTGGACACTTACCCTTCTATAGTCACATTATTACTCATAAATGCTCGTCTTTATTTGGAAAGTAGTATTTCTGTCTCTCGTGTCATTAATTAGTCTCAATTGGAAAGAAGTTAGGTATTCTATGTTTCGTTGATTTTTCATTAATAGTAATTTTTTGGTTCATGTTAACTTCTTTGTTGTTGAACTGAGTATTATGAAATCGTTGTTTCTAATCATTTATTCCTTATTGAGTTGTCCTTGCTGCGCTTAGTATTTATCTGTTACAGTTATTCCTTGTGAGTTAGTTGTACTACCTTTTAGTGAACAGAAATACCTGAGTGATTCTCTTGCTTCATTCCTGTATATATTGCATTTGTTGCTGCTGTACTTGATATTGTGGTACACAAGGTTTTCGCCGTGGTATTGTTGATATTGTGGTGCACGAGGTTTCTGTTGTGTTAATGTTGATATTGTGATGCACGAGATTTCTGTCGTGCGGTTTTTATTGAGGGTTTGCACGAGGTCTTTGCCGTGCCACATGTGGCGAAATAAGGTGGGATATGTTCATATTCTTATATGTGGGTTGCGCATGTGGCGAAATAAGGTGGGAAATACTATGATGCACGTGTGTCGAAATAAGGCGGTACTTATTATGTTATTAATTGCACACGTGGCGAAATAAGGCAGGCTATGTTAGGGTTGATTATAAAGGGTTGTGACGGCCTGTGAAGGCATTCCTATTTGTTTAATATTGTGATTGTGGGTTGCTTACTTGTATGAGCTTTACCGCTTGGAAGTTGTGAGGAAAACTTCGTAAGTGCGGTGCATTCTCTTTTCTTTGTTTACTAGATGATAGAACTCTTGTTAAAAACCACTTGCACATGCATACACGTAGTTGGACACCCCATTAGAGGTGAATTCTTTCCGATTTTGCTAAGGGCGGAGATGCACCTTCGTTTATCCATTATATATGTGAGAGTAGCCCTAGTTAGCCAGTTAGTTTTCAGTATGACCGTGAAATTGATGGGGCACAGGATGGCAAGTGTTAGATTTCAGATGTTGGATTTTCGTGAGATTTGGTTATACGAGATTTTTGAAAAACTGTGGAAAGAGTTGAATAAGACCCTATGTGATCATCATTGTAGGATATGAGTTATTGACTTGTTTTACCTTTATTGTGTTGTGACCTTAGGATTTGGATTATGATTATGCCATCGTTTCGTATCATCATTGTTACATTCCTGTTGTTACTTGTTGTTCCGTTTCCCTTACTGTGAATTGTGGCGTTTTTGGTCATTCATGCAGTCTTTGTATGTATATTCATCATTTCCATTATTCATATGATTATACTATTTATCTAACCGGTAGGTGCCTTGACTGTTCCTCGTCACTACTCCACCGAGGTTAGTCTTGATACTTACTGGGCACCGCTGTGGTGTGCTCATGTTATTCGTTTGCACCTTTTTGTTGTGCAGATACATGTACTCCCATTTAGTTCCGTCAGCCTTGGAAGGAGGAGTATCGGTAGAGACTTCGGAGTATATCTGCTATGTTCGCAAACTAAGGAGTTCCTTTCCAGCTTTCTCTAATAAATGTAGCTCTTCTAATATTTTTCTTTTATATAGATATTCTTGAGTCAGAACCTCTTACGCATCCCTTAGCTTGTGATTTGTGAGATTCCGGGTTTTGAAAATTTTTTTTAGCTTCGAGAGTTGTTATTGTATGTGCCAAGAGGCACTTTAAACTCAAGGTTATTTTACTAAATCAGTTCTAATTATTTTTTCGTAATTTTATGGTTATCTTCCGCATTGTTACGCTTACCTAGTCGTAGGGACTAGGTGCCGTCACGACATGTTCACGGAGGGCGAACTGGAGTCATGACAGTTTATTATCTCATTCGAATTAATCTCACTAAAATGGTTACTTCCATGTAGGGTCGGGTTACCATTTTGATAAAATAACTGAACTAAATAGATGTCACTACAACCTTTAATCACTAAACTTTATGTGATTAAATAACTCAATTTCTTTTTATATTAAGTACTTAATATGCTGTGGCCACTCTTAAATACATCACATAAAAGAAACTCAAAACTTACATCTTACAATAAGCAACTTAAACCAAATATTGATAAGATTCTATCATGGGGCAAACAGAGTATCATCAGATACCTCTATAGACCTAAGATGACATCTTACTACTAGTGAACCAACTTAAACCGAATGTAGAATATAACAAAAATAAGCACACAATATGCTTACATGTATTGCACACCTAATTCGTATAGTTAATTCAAACATTATGAAATAAACCAATGCAAAAAATGTAGCTCCAGATACAGTGGAGTAATGCATATTTTTTATTTATTTAAAATAGCCAAATTCTTTTGTAAAAAGAGAAGTTAGACTTAATCAAGAAACTCAATTTTATCCAACACAAAGTTGGACCAGAGATTAAAAAATAAACAAAAAGACAATAACTGTTCATGATGAAACGCTTGAAAACCAAGAACAACAATCTTATACAACGAACTAACACCAACGAACAGAGAACAATTAAGATTTATTACTAGGTATTCAGTTTCATCCCACTATCAAATAAACTCTATAGAATTAATACGTAGTCTACAATTTTATCGGATTATAACACTGAACAAATCAGCTAAAGACAAGCTCTGATATCACATGTTGAAATTCCAATACAAACACAGAGCCAATGTAGCGAAAATTAAACAAGGAATGTACCTTCAACCACTGTTGTTCAAGCGTTGCAGAGAATCATCTTCGAAACCTTTAGCAGAAAACCTAGAGAGCATTTTAGCCTGTGCCTATTGTTGGATGCCAGACTAATGGAGTCACAAGCGTATTTATAGGTAGATTATGGACTCTTAGGGAAATACTTTAGCCCTAGAGGTTTCTCCATAAATTATAATTACCCTAGGGACTCCTAATATATTTTCCATAAAAAAAATTATCATATATGTATAACTACATAATATTATCTGATATATTATTTTCTTTGGGAGACAAGGTAAATAATTTATTAACTTATATGTAGGCCACACTAGAATTCTATAGAAGAGACGTAATTTCTAATACTCCACTCTCCTCTTCCCTCTTCCCCCTCACCCCCTCCCCAAATAAGTAAGAGAAGATACTACGGAAAAGTTTCCGACAAAACCCTAAATCCAGGGAATTACCCAGCTTCCTTCCTTCATATTGTACTTCTCTTCTTATTTTTGTTAAATTCAATCAAGAATACGATTTTTGACAACCAAAAAACTCAATGGCTGCCATTCCTGTTGCCGACGACCAATGAATGAGTTATTGTCAAGGCATAAAACCTTTAACTTATGTAAGTAGCCAAGCTCTGATGGGATTTCACCTGTAAAGCTATTATTTTGGAGCTCAAGGACATGAAGAAAGCTCTGATTTCCAATGCTTAGTGAAAATGGGCCTCTCAGTTTCAGAGAACTAAGATCCAAAGCAATGGCTCGACATAAAATTTGAAAGAGAATGATAAAAGACCGGATAAAAAATAGAGTGGATTGATGGGAGATAACTGGGAAGGGGTAAATGGTGAAAGAAGATGAGATGAAATGCCAGTAGTGATGGACAACGCTGGGATACTGTTTCCATTTTTTTTTCATTTTTTTAATTCTTCTTTTAATTTTAGTATTTTTTTAAAATCAAATATTGTACACGTACTTTTTTGCGTGATTGGCATGATTTTATCCACATTACCAATATAAGTGCCAGATAGTCAACTGTCAAAGTGGTTTATTAGTATTCATTCTGTCAAGTTAAGATGTTTAAATGAAAAAATTATAAATTTATTTATCGGGTTGACAATTGGATGCAAGTTTAAATGCCCATGAGATCATTTTGCCTATTAAGTATAAGCCATAAGTTATGAATTTTAGCTGTTGACTTATTTTCATTATTTTAGCTTAAAAATAAGTTCCTCCTACCCCACTGTGAAATTTTATTGAGATGTTGTAGTAACTTAAAGATAAATATTTAAAAATATTTTTTTTACTTTATTTAAATACGACTTAAAATTATTTTGACTTAAAACACAATTAAAATAAGTCAATTCAAAGGGTTCTTGGTCACAAGATTTGCACGTGATATGGGTAGAGAAAAATTTTCTTCCAATTCCTTCTTCAGACTAGATGGTTTTAAGTTTGGAGGTGTTCTTTCTACCAACATATTTCGTCGCTCATAATTGGTATGATTCTGATTCGCTTTTTTCCTATTCCCTAATATGTGCTTAGGGAATAATTTTTGTTCAAGGGAGACTGTTTATCCATAATAATTTGATAGGCGTGAATCGTGATTCATATAAGCCCATCATTTGCCTTATTAATTTAATCTCAATTTTTTCTCCTTCCTGTTAATTTTAATCTTAACTGCAATAAATGTATGATTAGCTTTATTTGGTTTGTATGATAGTTGGGAATTGGGATTTGTATGAGATTTGGGAACTTTTATATTCCTATTTTTGTACTGATTGCAAAAGTCAAAAACATAAATGACGCAGAATTTGATGATAGCAAGTCAACATTTTCACACTCACGAGATGATGAAATAGGTGAACATTCTACTTGCACAAATTAAACCTTTACGGGTCACTCTGAGCTAACAGGGTGTTTGGATTGGCTTTTAAGCTTTTTTTAGTATTTTTAGTGTTTGACAAAGTTTAAAAGTGCTTCAAATAAATGAAAATTGCTTAAACAAAGCCAAAAGTAAGAAGAACATACTGCTTTTTGGCTTATTTCTGCTGAAAAGCCACTTTGGTTAAGCAATTCAAACGGGCTCTAAGCCCATGTTGAAAACCTAGTACAAAAGGCCAACCAATGGGAATGACCAGTCATCGTTCATTTTTTTTTAATGAAGGGGGAGTCTCAAGTCAAGCAGAGGTGGCAGGCGTACTTTCGAGACTTACTTAACGAGGAGGGGGAACGTAACATAGAGCTAGGGGAATTTGGGCATTCAGAGCAACATAGAGACCTTGGGTACTGCAGGCGTATTAGGGCGGAGGAGGTCATGGGGGCTTTGCGTAGGATGAGTAGGGTCGAGCGACCGGGCCTGACGAGATCCCGGTGGAGTTCTGTAAGTGCATGGGTAGATCAGGAGTGGAGTGACTCTCCAGGTTGTTCAATGCGATCTTCAGGACCAAAAGGATGCCGGATGAGTGGAGGTGGAGTACAGTAGTGCCCTTGTACAAGAACAAAGGGGACATCCAATGCTGCAACAACTATAAGGGTATCAAATTAATAAGTCACACCATGAAGGTCTGGGAGCGGGTGATCGAGGCGAGGGTGAGGGAGATGACATCTATATCTGTGAACCAGTTTTGTTTCATGCCGGGTCGCTCCACTACAGAAGCTATCCACCTTGTTAGGAGGCTGGTGGATCAGTTCAGGGATAAGAAGAAGGACCTGCACATGGTGCTTATCGACTTGGAGAAGGCGTATGACAAGGTCCCAATGGAGGTGTTATGGAGGTGCTTGGAGGCGAAGAGCGTGCCGGAAGCCTACATCAGAGTAATCAAGAACATGTATGATGGAGCTAAGAGTAGGGTTAGGACGGTGGGTGGCGACTCAGACCATTTTTCGGTGGTTATGGGGCTCCATCAAGGATCGGCGCTTTGCCCTCTCTTGTTTGCCTTGGAGATGGATGCTCTAACCCGACATATTTAAGGGGATGTGCCTTGGTGTATGCTATTTGCTGATGACATAGTCTTGATAGACGAGACGAGGGTTGGTGTTATTGAGAGGTTAGGGGTTATGGAGACAGACTCTCGAGTCTAAGGGTTTCAAAATAAGCAGATCTAAGACAGAATACCTGGAGTGCAAGTTTAGCGCTGAGCCGAGCGAAGTAGGCAGGGACGTGATGATTGGATCTCAGGTCATCGCCAAGAGGAACAGTGTCAGATATCTTGGTCGGTGATTCAGGGGGCCGGAGAGATTGACGGGGACATCACTCATCGTATATGAGCGGGGTGGTCAAAGTGGAGGCTTGCATCAGGAGTCCTGTGTGACAAGAAAGTCCCACAGAAACTCAAGGGGAAATTTTATAGAGCTGTAGTTAGACCTGCCATGTTGTATGGGGCGGAGTGCTGGCCAGTGAAGAACTCTCATGTTCAGAGAATGAAGGTTGCAGAGATGAGAATGCTCAGGTGGATTTGCGGGCTCACCAGGTTAGATAAGATTAAGAATGAAGTTATTCGAGAGAAGTTGGGGGTGGTCCCGATGGATGAGAAGATGCGAGAAGCGAGGCTGAGATGGTTCAGACATGTGCGGAGGAGACGTCCTAATGCCCCGGTGAGGAGTTTTGAGCGGCTGGCGATGGTCGGCGTTAGGCGAGGCAGAGGGAGGCCTAAGAGGTATTGGGGAGAGGTGATTAGGCATGATATGGCTAGAATGCGGGTTTCCGAGGACATGGCCCTTGATAGAAAAGTCTGGAGGTCTAGTATCAGGATTGTAGGATAGGGACTCCTAGAGTTTTTCGTACTCCTCACCCGGGGTCGGGTGAGGCTTGGCAGCGCTATCCATAGATGATTTGTGTTTTGGATTGTCTCCCTTATGATAGTTATTTATGGTAGTTATTGTATGATATTATTGCATGTTATTTTATTTATGATTCTTATGTTTAGATAATTATTTATGCTATTACTGCGGGAGTTACTAATGCTCTTTTGTTTTTGTTTTTGTTTTTGTTTTTCCTTTCCTTCTCTGAGCCGAGGGTCGATTGGAAACAGCCTCTCTGCCCTTTCAGGTAGGGGTAAGGCTCGTCTACATATTACCCTCCCAGACATCACTTTGTGGGACTATACTGAATAGTTGTTGTTATTGTTGAAGCGGGAACCCAATGACTATTACACCTTATTGCACTTCGTTTCTAGTTTTCTTGTGGTCGGCAGATGCTAAAATTTAGGGATGACAAGAATTAATTGAATAGCGAATTACAATAATCTCAGCTATTACATTTAGAAATTTGTAATAAACAAGATATTACAGCACGTTGCATTACAAAAATGGAAAGAAGGAGAAAGTAAAATATGATTAGGTCAAACTTGTTACTATAAGTCCAAGGAAGTTGGTGCACAAAGTATGCCACGTACCCAAAAGATTCGCGGAAAGGCTGCAGTATAAGTCTATAACCTGAAAAGAAATTGCAAAGTACAAATCAGTTTCTTCTTTATTTTCCTATGGCACTTAGCTTTCCATTGAGGTAATAGTCACCAACTTGAAAACAAATTATTCAATATTTCCATATGAACTACCTCCTTCATCCACAGCCTTTTTAGCCAATTCCTTCCATTTCTTTGCATCTTCCCTAATCATTTTTCCTTTCTCTTCTTCCATTACTATCTTTATACATTCTTCAATAATTTCTCTTCTAGCAATCCCTTTCTCATCTTGTTTTGCTCTAACACCCATCTCCCAAACATCCTTCACAAGCTTTGCATTTGTAGGTTGATCTGACCATTGCGGCATACCAACCATTGGTACTCCCAAACTAATCGCTTCCAACGTCGAGTTCCATCCACAGTGCGTGAGAAAAATTCTATTGATTTATGTTTCAAGACTTGTAATTGTGGACACCATGACACCACTAAGCCTTTATTCTCACTTGCCAATTTTAATTCCTCTAAAAGGTTCTTGGGAAGTTTGGCTTCTTCGGTGGATCTAACTACCCATAAGAAGTTCTTGTTGCTATTTCTCAAACCCCATGCTAATTCTTCCATTTGCTCTGCTTCTAATTTGGCTAAGCTTCCAAATGATACATATACTACTGAGCTAACTGGTTGATCGTTTAACCAGTTTTGACATGCATCTGTCATTGGTTTGAAGAGACTAAGGCCATATTCTTTATCATCTGGTAGCCTCTTGTCTAAGTACATTGATGGTATAGTTGGTCCAATTGTCTTGATTGGATAGATCTTGGCCATCCAATCAGTTACCTACATGTCAAACAAAAACATGATAATAAGATTTCATGTAACAATTTAAATCTGAATACACTGACAATGTAAACTAAGATCTCGTTACATTTATATTAGTGCAGTTTAACCTATTATATTACTAGGTTTTTATAAACTTATCATAAATGATTTTTTGTGTTTTTAAAATGTCAACTATTTCAACCCTGAGGGGTAGCTCGGCTGGTAAAGGCTTGAGGACAAAGTCCTTCAGGTTGTCAGTTCGAGCTCCATCGGGGCCACTGGAGGCATAACCGCGTCTTTAGGGCCCCGTTGAACTAACTGTGCACCCGCGTTGAAACCGCGGACCCAGTGAGTACAGCTAGTCGGATTCGCAAAGCGATGCTCGAAAACCACGGTTAACAAAAAAAAACCTATTTCGAAATAAGTTCAGTTTGTTTGTAAAATGTTACTTCCTCCGTTTGATCTGACACAAACTTCTTTAATAAAGAGAAGACTTTTGACATATGTGATTTAAAATAATCCATATTACTTGTGAGATTATAAAACTTTTAAAATTTATTGTCTGAAGCCTGTCATATTATTTGTGTGACTATAAAAACTTCTTATATTAAGGAAATAGTGAAGCTGTCAATCTTTTTAAAAAGAACTAATAAGTAAATAGTGCCTATCTTTTGAAGAGAGAGTACAGTTTTGGAATCTTGATGAGAACATTCAAGAACATATGTATAGCCAATTAACAAGTTCCAAATGGACCAAACAAACAAAGAAAATAACAAAAATAGAAGAATATTCTCTTACCTCTTTCTCCAATTCATAGAAGCTGTTGATTAGAACCCAATCCACTTTTTCAAGATTCGAGAATTGATTCATCAACATTTCAAGAATCCTCGCTGATTCAGGATTAATTTCAAAAGTAGGTACATCTGATGTCTCAACTGTTAATAATCCAGGAATTGAGATTTCTTCATCAACGTCAGTTAGAGGAAGTTTTAGAACCCCTTTATGTACATGGTACTAAATGTTATCCACTGTACAAGATTGTGTGAAAAAAGCAGCACTAGCTAATCCAAACTTCTTTGCTACTTGTACAGCCCAGGGAAGAAATGGATGGTAAACTATACAACTCACAGGACAACCACAATTTGTTAACTTCCCAATAAGCTGAGAAAGAGTATCCGACCCAACTTCTTTGAATCTTGTAAAATATGCCACAAAGGTTCCAGCTTGCTCACGGCGCCATCATCATAGCCATCGGATATGGCCTCGACTGACACAGAAGTTGACAATTCTTGCATGGTTTTCAAGAAGAATTTGGTGGCTGCAGTAGTGATTTTGACACCTTAAACGTTTGGAGAATTGGAGCATAGGGTTGATATGACCTTGGACTGGATATGGCAGGATCAAGCAATGAGCTTTGTGAGTAGTCATCTTTTGCAATTTCTTCTCAATTGATATTGAGGGGAATGCTAGTTTAATTTACAAAATCCTGTAGTGAAAATGAGGTTCTTATAGTTTGTTGGTAAAGTTTGAAGTGTCTGATTTGGTCATTGGTATTTCGTCAGAGACTGTCTTGGATTGTTCTGATGATTGTTAATACCGACTTGAATTGCCAACATAACATATGCAATGACACAAGCAAAAGGATGTGCTAATGCACTAATAAAGGTTCATTTAAAGAATTATTATATCGTTAATTGGCCATCCATGTGATTTAGTGGGACGATATCTTTTGTAATAACTCTTAGCTTTAAATATCATCGATATGACAACATATCAGGTCTCTGAAAATGAGAATTTAAGCGATATGAGAACGGCATTTTGCTTTTTTGCTTTTTGTCCAAGGAAAATCTATTATTTTTCTTCCTAGAAATATAACGATATGTTACTTGTTATCTCTTGATGTTAAATCAGCAGCAAGAATTTGATATAATATGTTTCTGAATATGTTACCTTTTCAAATAGTACCATGAAAGTGGGGTGCAAATTTAAAATGAATTTTGTAAGGTGTTCGCCATGTTATTGATAGTATAGTAATAATAATAACAGTAATAGTAGTTGGATTACTTAATATATACGAAAAAAGATGTTGAATTTACTTGACAATTTCGTAGATTTACCTTTTCTTATTTTTTAATCTTCAGATAAAAATCCTGCCACTCGGAAAAAGTGTTCTAAAAATACTATTAATAGTTAAGTGATATAGGGTTTATGGGATTTTTACCTTCCAATATCATATATGAAACATTATTACCATCAATGTTTAAGGTTTTAATTAATTATATTTCAGCATACCAAATTAACATTTATATACTATAATTCAAATTAGGGATATAATTAATGGGACATTTATTTTAGGCGCTAATTTAGGACTGTAGCTACCCACGTTTGACTGAACCCTTCTCTCTCTTCCCACACCCCCACGTTTTCCGTCTGTTTTCTTCTGAAGCAAACGAAGGTTTTTCCAGTTCTTCTCACAAAATCTCAAAGATATCATTCTTGCAAATTGAAGTTCAATTCCACTCAAGTTCAAGATAAACAATGAAGAACATACCTACAAAATCTACATTAGGTGATAGCCCATCTTTTGATTTGGGTGTTTTAACACAAAAATCACCCCCAAAAAAAGCTAAATATAAACATGCAATGGAACCTTCTACTGACATTTTACCTCGTAGGATACTCTGTGCTGAGATGAGAACAAAGGCATTGCATGATGAAGATGCTGCAAGAGTTGCTAAACCTGCCGCCAAACCACTGAAACGAAAGGGGAAAGAGTTGTATGATGATGATGATTTTGTTGAAGATGTCCCCGAAATTCTATCTGTTAAAAAACCTAAGGTGTCGCCTGCTTCATTAAAACAAAAAAAGAAGAAACCTTCGAAAAAACTCCCAAAATTTGTTGAGAAAAAGAGTCTGGTGAAGGTAAACATTAATTATTTTTCTTTGCAGTTTTTAGGTTACTTTTGTAGTTAAAAACTTCTTCTTTTAGTGTTTTGGTAAATTGTAGATTTTTGTCTTAAATTTGTAGATTATTTGTAAGTGTGATTTTATATCGTTCATAATTGTAGTTATATTGTAGTCGTTTTACAGTCTATTGGGTAAATTGTAGATAAACTATCTTAACTGTATTTTTCGTACTTTGGACATAATTGTATTCTCTGTATATCATCATTGTAGGTAAATTGTGTTAATGGCTAGCTAATCTGTAGTAAATTGTAGATAATTTATCTAAATTGTGTAGATTATTTGGCATTCCCATTGTCTATAGTTCATAATTGTAGGTATTTTTGGTCATTTTGTACTTAATTTGTCGGTCATTGTTGTTAAACTGTAGTTAAGTTGTAGTTAAATGGGGTAAATTGTAGATAAGTTATTTAAACTATGTAGATTATTTGTAATTATTATTGTCTACAGGTCATAATTGTAGTTATTTTGTAAGTATTTGTACTTATATTATCGTTCATTGTAGTTAATTTGTAGTTACTTTGGGGTACATTGTAGATAAGTCATTTAAACTGTGTGCATTATTTCTAATTCTCATTGTCTACAGTTCATAAATCTATTATTTTTCTAGTCATCTTGTACCTATTTTGTCGTTAACTGTTATATTTTTGAAACAAAGAAGTGGTTACCTTTTTCTTTCTTCATGTTTTGAGATAATGTTTATATATGTAGATGTCCTACAGTGTTTTGTAGGTAAATGTGGGTAATCTGTTCTTTTATAAGGTATATTTGTAGTTATTGTGTACTTATATCAAGTTTAGTTCTTCTCTTATATGCAGGATACTAATGTAAAATAATTTATTAGTTTCTGCAGAATGGCTATTATTTTGCACCACATAATGTTGAATATGGGGTGCTTAGATTCCACACTTTGTGTGATTCGAGCATTCCTGGCTAGATAAAAGCGCTACTCTTTGCAAACGCTTTAAATCTTTTCAAAAACACTTGCTTTGATTACTTATTTTCTCTCCCTTCCATTTGCATGCAAAATCAAGCAATTCATCTTCTGATGAAGTATGAGTTGTCCAAGTCTAATGAATCCTTTTTTTCGGTCCTATTGAAGGGTGAAAAATTGAATTTTGGATTAAGAGACTTTGGTTTAATTACTTGTCTAAATTGTGTGAATAAGTTTTCTGATTATGGTTATACTTGTACTTATGATAGCCATTTAGTGAATACCTATTTTCCGAACAAACAAAAGGTTGAGAAGTGTCATTTGAAAAATGTAGTTACAAATAGATCTTGGAAAACGATGAGGATGCAACGAAGTTGTGCATTCTTTATCTTTTGGAATTTTTTGTTTGTCCTTATGATAAAGACCATGTGTAGAGTTTGATAATTTTGAGTCATACCATGGGGTATTAAGTCACTCAATCAAGTTATTGAATCTGTCCAACATCGTCTAAATCCTCGTGTACATTCTTATCTCATACGGGGATGCTCATTAGACTTGCAAGTTTGGATTTATGAGTGTTGCTTGACCGTTAGCACTGAGCTTTCTATGAGGTGTTCTGACTCAATACCTCACATATTAAGATGGTCAGCAAATAAGGGTCAGATTTGGGCATTTGAAGAAAAGATGATCAAGCCTCAGTAGGTTAAGGTATGTTTTTCATTTTTGTATGTTGCTACATTTACCTACATAATAACTACAATTAATTTACATTTACTTATTTACTTTAACTAACTATTTCTCCATCATTCAGTTCTCGAGCATGAATGAAACTGGTGAAGAAATTGGAGTGCTTACTCTTCCAGACAAGATTCATTATGAAGATGAACAAGGCGCACAATCGTCACATGTTCCAAATGTTGGTTCTCCGACATTGCAACCCAAGAACATTGATTGTCAAGAGGATGATGAATCTCTTGTAGCAAGCTCAATAAGCTAGAAAAGGGGATTGAACATGTAATATAAATAACTACAATATTTTTTCATATTTGCAACATTTTATCTACATTCCATAAATAATTGATGTATTTATATTTAGATTAGTTAAAATGTAGTGAGTTTCTATAGTCATTCCTATTGACATGATACTCATTTTACTTAAATTGTACTAGAACTGTTGCACTTTGAATAAATTTTCAACTAACTATATTTTTAACTTTTAGGTAGATGGAAATTTAGAGGATTTTAGGAATGATTTATTTGAGAAACTCAGTGACCTTCGTGTGTTTATTGATGTTTCTGTGCAAAGTGTTATGACACTAATAAACAAGAGATATGACGTGGATGAGGAAAAGGTAAGAGCTCACATAAATTTATATACCAAAACAAATTATGACATATGACACAATATACTCAAACTAATATAAAATCTTTAGTTTGCTGGTAGTTCAACTAAAAAAAAAGAACAACAACAAGGAGAGAACAACAATCAATTTCAGTTCAATATTGGTGATCTATTGCATGCAAGTATAAGCAATACAGGTATCTACAGAATGCCTACAAACATATACAGTTAATATAGTTGTTTATAGAACATAGTTTTATTATTCACATTCTTATCTGCAACTTCTTAGATATATCTACAACTTTAAAAGGAACATTATCTATTTATATTTGCCCTTATCACTATGAATTGCAGCTGCAGTTTCTCCAGAACATGTTAAAGCACATGTTGACTTATATCCAGATTTTCAAGAAGCAGGTGATGTAGATAAAAAAGGTATAATATCATATTTTCATTACAATAAGTTTACAATCCTCAATTTTATAATTCACATTTTAACTAAAAATTCCTACATATATCTACAATTGACAATATTTCAATTATTCATTCAAGCTGAAGTTTCAACAGAACATGTGCAAGCACTTGTTCAGGAAGAAATAAAATTTCAAGAAGTAGCCGAGGTCAAACAAGCTGGTATAATACCATACTGTAATTATATTCACATTTTTATCTACAAATACCTACATAAATCTATATTTATAAGGGAGCATTAGCTATTGTTATTTACATTGTCCTCATTATTAATTGAACCTTATGCAGAACAAGCATGTGTAGCCTCATAATATCATTATGAATAGATAAGTGTTGCTTATACGAATTTGAATTGTAGTTAAGTAAGTTATAATTTATGTAATAGATATTGAAGATAACAATGCACAGTCCCTAATTCACGGTGTGACTAAAGCAGAACGGGCAGAACAAGTCATTGAGAATCCAGTAAATGAAAGTGAAGATGGAGACCATGTGAAAGGAGTTGTTCCTGAAGGTTCATGCATTGACAATAAGGGTGTGACATTAGATGACTTTGAATTGCCAGACAACTTAACACAATTGGTTATGTATAGAGAGCCCATAACAGATGAAGCAACTCCCATTCATCCGGGTAGAACCAGGCAACCGGGGAAACATGCACGATCACCTTTCACACCTCTACATAGTTCTGGAGGCAGCATCTCTATTGGACCTAGATTTTTCTACCTCAAGCACCCTTTCACAACTGTTATAGGTGAAAATGTAGATGTTTATTTGATAGATAGGATCACCAAGTGGTTATACCACCGTAGTGACAAAGTATCTAAGAGGTGTAAATGCTTAATTTGACACTTTCAGCATTTTTAAAGTTTAAATATGTAATTAACTCTGTCTTTTTAACGATATGATTTGATATTTATTTGTTGTTACAGGAGGAAGGAATACTTTTCCAAAAAGGATAACCAAATCAAGCCTTGGTTAGACCTTGGTTTTGAAAAGGTGGATAAGAAAGTCTGGTTTTATTCCCTTGCTCATCCTGGACAAGTCATCAATAACACCGTAAGTTTAAAGACTAAACTCACAATATATGTTTTGTTCGCAGTTGTTTTGTGTTTTGTAGTTATATTGTTGACATGAGATATATGTGACCATGCTATTTACTATGTATTGTATTTATAATGTAGACATTTCATATAAATGTTGTTTCTTATTATTTATAGTGTAATTGTGCAATTGTTGGACCTTATGTCTCATATTTGACGATGATTTGAATGTACAAATTGTATTTTTGTTATTCTGGACAGAACTGGAATCTCTGTATATCATCAATGTAGTTAAATGTAGTTAAATTGTAGTGGATTTGTAGTTAAATCCTTACTTATAATAGTAAGTGTTGTGTGAATTTGGATATTATTATGAATGCTCCAATTGTAGTTTAAACTGTAGCTTTTCTCTATATATAAGTGGTAATACAGTAGCTTGTAGTAGATTATATTTTATTTTACAGCACATTGATGTTATTATGTATTACCTGAGAAAAAAGGTAAATATGGCCCCAACAACAACACTAGGTTCACAACAACAGATTGCTTGTTCAAGACCAAGATTGAACAAATCTATGACAAGTTCATAACTTCTCCGCCAGAGCAAAAATATTCGATTGTTAAACCCGATGATGATGTTGCAGAATATATTCTTGGGCATAGACTTCTTTCTAGTGTTGCCTAGGATCTAGTTGACTATGTCATCATGCCTGTGAACATTGTAGAGAATTTCCATTGGTTATTGCTCGTTTTCTACATAGCAGACAGGAAACTTTATGTGTATGATTTCATGGTGTCTTCACACCATCATAATGTTGTTGAATCATTAGTTGATAAGTTTTCAATCATTATCCCTCTATATTTTTCTTGCACTGGTTTCTACGGGAAATGTAAAGAGATTGACTTCAAGACAACAAAGGCATACATTGAGAAACCAGTTACGGAGTCTCTCACCTTACAATGGATGGTTGCGGAGATTCTAGAGCAAAAGGAAGGATCACTATAAAAAATTATTCTCTCTTTTTAGATATTTACTTTTTTTTATAATCATTTGTTAAATAATTAACTATTTTTAATTTATGCAGCGATTGTGGTGTATTTGTGGCTGTTTTCGCGGAGTATGATAGCCTTGGAGATTTGTCAATCCCTTCAGAAGACCTTTCAGATATCGACCAACACCGTAGACGCTATGGAGCTCTCCTATGGGACTTTGCTACAAAGAAGCAAGAAGATGGGTCAATCAGTGAAAGTGAGGTAAGATGCAGACTAGCAAGGAGGAAGGGTTCTTCTGCTAAAAATGAGAAGACTAGAGTACAGAGAAAGAAGAAATAGATTCTTGTGTCCCTAGTTTAGTTGAAGCCATTTTGCATTTGACGGAGAATACACTGTAGAAATATTCCATTTGTATTGTTTACAGCACTGTATCTCCATTATGTTAGACATGATTACTCTGTTTTGTTATAATACAATTTGCCTACAATTAATCTTTACATAATTTTTATGGAATACCTTCAAGTACTATGTAATATCTGTATATAAGTGTCATTTGAATTAAAATTACACATCGAGCAGATAAAGTAAATACTCAAACCATATAAAAAAATTATCCACAATTAATCTACAAATCATCTACAAATTACAACATAGAATACAACTTAACTACATTTACCCTACATTTTAACTACAATCTGGGATCACTTTACATTAACATTATATTATTAATCAGTTTAACTATACTGTATAATAAATATTAAAGTTTAGCTAAACTTTGTAAATATAAGATAATACAATAAATCATAGAAAGGCTACCTTAGATAGTAAATACTGAAGTTTAGCTAAACTATATAAAAGATAAATTTAGATGCCAGACATATTACATAAAATTATGTTAAGCACCAATACTCAAATTGTAGCATACTTCATAATGATATTTAAAAACTTAAAAGGTTACACCAAAAATCTACTAACTTGAACTCACTAACACTTATGTTGAATTAGTATTCTAGCTACACTTATATTCATTTCTTTTTGGGCGCATTCTTGCAACTTCTTTTGTTATGGCCTTCACCTCCACAATTTCAGCATGACATCTTGTACTTCGTTGACTTTATTTTATCATATCTTTCCTTTTGAGGTCTCCCTGGTTGCCTTTTATCTCCCGCCGGTGGCTTTACTACCTTATCCAAAATATGTTGTGGCACATTCCATTTGCTTTCATCAGGAAGAGGATTTACTGGTATTTCATAGGTACGCACAAGGTTCTTCCTTGTGTAATACTGCGAGCAATAGTCTTCATAATTTTCATTCCTGTGCCTTATTGCTGCCAACGCATGAGCACATGGAAGTTCTTCAAGTTGGAATTGTCCACAACTATATTTCTTATTTTCTAGACACACAATATACCTCTTCACACCATCTAACATAGTATGTATATGATATGTTGAAGCCCTCACCTACAATTGCAGAATAAACAGAAACAATATTATATGACTACAACCTACAGTTTACCCACAATTTGACTACAATTATCTACAATTTGACTATAATTTGCCTAAAATATGGAAATCATGTGTATTGGTTAATATATGTTTCTGCACCAAATAGACATATCTTACACTAAGCTTGTTAGATAATATTCTGTTTTCATCCAATTGTTTGTTGTATTTGTGCCCAAGGTATCTGAAAGTACACTTTGCCTTCAATAACTTCTCTTTTGTCCAACGCTCAAGAAGTGTCATCATATACTCTAATAGGTCAAATGTTGGCAGCTCTCTTGCCTCTTTTGTTTCAACATTCAACTACTCGACAATGTTCGATGTCATAGTAAAAGTTCTATTCACCGTTGCATGTACTCTTGAGCATCTGTGATAACCAATATCATATAGGTAGGATTTCACACGCGAGTCTACCTATCCAATCTTCGACATTCTTTCACTAAATTCATCCAGTGTGTATGATTGTGATATAGCAAAGTACAATTCATGTAATTGTAGATGTCCCTTCTTGAATTTGGACCTTATATTTGTCCAAATATGCCACATGCAAGAGTAGTGTGGCATGCCGGGATAGACAATTGATGTTGCCTTCAGTATACTCTCATTCCTATATGAAACTACACAGATTGAAGGTCTCTCACCATATGCCTACTTGAATAGCTCAAAGAACCACTGCCAAGATGCGTCATTTTCAGAATCAACCACATCATATGTCAGGGGCAATATTGTACCTACATTATTAGTTCATAAACTATTAATTGGAAGCTTTGAAGATGTATATAAAAATATTATTATATAAAAACTACAATCTATATTCAGAATATAGACAATTTATCTGCATTTTATATAATAACTACTACAAACTTACTACAATTTAACTACATTTTATATAATTTCTACAAAATAACTACAAAATTTTTACCTGCTGCATCCATGGTGCTTGCTGTCAGTATTATACCCCTGTATGATGACTTTAAGAATGTTCCATCAACAACTACTACTGGCCTACAATGTTGCTAACCACTAATTGATGTACAAAGAGCAACAAATGTGTATAAGAAGCATTCATCTGCTGCCTTCTTCAATTTAACAACAGAACCAGGATAAGTCTCCTTAAGAAATAAAAATATTTGGGTTATTTGCTGTAGGAGTCAGCCGGATTCCCTCTCAAAAACTGTAAAGCCTTTTCCTTTGCTCGCCATGCTTGCATGTAGCTTAGGTTTAGTCCATGTTCGGAAAACATGTCAGTCTATATGTCCTTTGGGGTGTACGCAGTCTTAGGATCACAATATTTTGGAACGACCATGCTACCAACTACAGCTGCAGTACGTTTGCATTGTATGAAGGTCTCGTCCATTATGGAGCATGTGTATTGTCGGATGAAACTCCTTATCTTGAACAATGCGGAATTAATAATTGACGTTGCTTTGAAGTGCCATTTACAGTTTTATCAACGCATACAAGCCAATAGGTACAAAAAAAATACAATATTAATTACATAATATAAATGTAGATGCAGCCAAAGGACTGTTTTCACATAAGTCTTGATAAAATACAATTTAACTACAATTGTAATACATTATAACAACAATTTGTAAAGACCATATATATTCAGTAAAAATCCATACCTTCTATGACTAGATCTTTTTACTCTGAACTGGAACTTATGCATCACAGAAAATTTCTTCATTGCAGCAGCTATAGTTTGCTTGTCCTGATACACTTGTCCTTCATCAATATATGTTTGCGTAGATTCGGTTATTATTTCACTGTGATATTCCTCTATATCTGTAGATGATGGAATATCAAGTAACTATAGGCATCCAGACGAACCTGCAACAACATACAATGTATTAACTATGTAGATAGTTTTGAAAACAACACTGCTCTACAATCTTCACTATATTATTTTGTAGTTAATTGTAGGCAATTGTAGTAATATTGTAGATAACACACAAAACCCATAACTCTTCAATTTTGAATTACACAAACCTGTGCTTGTGCTGTCGTTGTTGATTGCCAATTTAATATTGAGATCTCTTACATTTATACATAAAGGATAAAAATTTAAGTTTTTATTCTCCTTTTTGGTCTCCATATAATCACGAACACCCATATCATTCCCAATATCCATTGGAGGACAATTATCATTCACCATGTATTTGATTTCTACAATTTTATTTGATGTATCAATCGATAATTTTTCTACAATTGTAGAAATAAGAATTCTATAGCTTGCTTTTCATCTACCATGATTGCATCAACCTCAAAATCTCTAAATCTTGCATAGTTATCCCAATTCCCATTAAATTTTAACATGATTGAGATTTCTGACATGATTTCATGTAGTTTATAGAAAACAAATGAAGTACAAAAAAAGATGAACAACATAAAACGATCAACAATTTGCAGCGTGATTTACTTATCGTAATTTGAAGCTGAACATTCGCCAATTTGTATGAACCTCTGCGTAATTTTGAATTGTAGTAGAACAGACAATTAAGCAGCTGTAGATATTTACTTTCCGTTTCAAACTGGAATTTAATATGGAATCGTTTAATTTTGAGATTTTGTGCCTGATTTTAAGCGCTTTATATATGGCAAAATCTGCCTAAATAAAGTTTGCTATATAAATTGTAGTTAAAGTATGAACTGGACTGATAATATACAAACTATGCACATTTTTTATAATAATGGTATATATAGAAAAAATATCCCTTTATAAAACTCAGCTACTTACCCGAACTAACTTGGGAGTTAGGACCATTAACACGTAAATCTTAGTATACCTTTACATATCAAATGAGTTTGCAAACCTCAACCACTAAGTTGTGCTCTTTCCTTTACTTTATTCTTTAATTAGCTTGTGGCAAACACCATGTATTATGACATAATATTCATTAATATTTCACTCTATGTATGTATATATACAAATACTTGTGTTTCTAATTTTATCTCTGTTTTTTAATGCAGCTTTCCCATTTTTACTTTACTCGCCGAGGGTCGATTGGAAGCAGCCTCTCTGCCCTTTCGGGCAGGGGTAAGGCTCGTCTACATATTACCCTCCCCAGACTCCACCTGGTGGGAGTATACTGGGTAGTTGTTGTTGTTGTTGTTGTTGTTGCATTATGCAATGAGATTTCAGTTTTTTAATCATGTTTGCTCAAATGTATTGCACCTTGCATGTGTGACAATAAGCACAATATGCGTCGACATGTTTCAGGCGGCGACGGATCAAGAATTTTAGGTTCGTGGGTGTTTAATATTTTTTTGGCAATAAAACTAAGGTAATGAGAAAACACATAGTATTAATATTTATGATATGTCGTGAAATTTTGATGAATCAAGCAATTGGTGAGAAAAAAGATTCGTGATTATTGCCGTCTTGGAATAACTGTTCACCTTGAAAAGGGTGGAATTTTGAAGTCCTTTTTAAAAGCAGTTTTTCTTTTTCTTTTTTGCTATAGTGAATTAGATAAAGTAAAAGTAATATAAAAGCCAGCAAAAGAGAATAAAAGAAGTATTAATAATTAGGTCGAAAATTGGCGAGTGGAAAGAACACGAAGATGACCAAATTGGGTTTTGTAAAGGGCTTGTTTGGAGCGGGATTCGATCCCTGGATGCTTGCCTTTTTATTATATTATTTTGTTAGACTGTCTGTATTAATTATACATGTTCTCTTTAAGGTCAATGGGTGCTAGAGCACCTAAATTCTATATGTAAATCCGCTCATGGTTTCAGGCTCTAATAGCTTCACTGAAACTATATTTTGATACAACCTATGATGTGATTTATTATGTTTATTTTAGAAAACACGATTCAAGTATTAAATGATATTGCAAGAAAAAGTTTTTTTTGGTAATGTGTTATAATATACATTATGCTTTAAATGAGAAAGTAATGTCATGCCCTCGACCTGGGCATAGACATAACGCGACAATAGTTGCCTAACTATTTGTGACCGAGCGAACTAACTAGCTAGGTGAATTAATATGTGGTATCATAACATACTGAATGCGGAAGATAAACTAACACATACTAAAATACTGAAAGTCTGAATGATATAAATCAAGTGCGAAAATGATATACGTCTGAAACATATCTATAGAAAACATTGTTTAACATGAAAAGCCAGTGACTCTGTCTAATTGTTATACTAGTCTATGAATCATCTAATGAAGTACTGAAAATACTGACTATCTGTAAGTAATGAAAGACTGCAAATAATGATAATGCCTCGAAAGAACTAGGGATCACCAAATTGCTGGTACGAGAATCTTAGCGCTTTCAATCGTCAACCTGTAAATCATGACCTGCATCATAAGATGTAGAATCCAGGCAAAAGGGACGTTAGTACATTTGAATTGTACTGGTATGTAAAACAACTGAAAGAAAGAACTATAAATGCTGAAGTTGAACTAAACTGATAATTGGTAAATAATAACTGAACAAGGAAGTAAGGATATAAATACTCCATCTTCTGAATAATGAACCACCTGTTTATCTAAATAAATAAACTACAGCCTTGGAGCCAAGTATACATATAGATAACTATGGTCGCATGCCCAAATATGGATAAAGCATAAACTATGACCTTAGGCCCAAATATGCATAAAGTATAAACTGCAGCCTCATGCCCAAAGATGAATAAAGCATAAACTACGGCCTGTTGATACCCAATTTTCCCTATATATTTTTATAAAGTATAAAGAGCATGTCCAAGTATTTAATTATTTTTTACAATTTTTAAAAGATTTTGCAACCAATTTATTGTCCTATTTTAGAAATAAAAAATCAATAATTGTCTCTTAAATTATTTTTTGGTGATTAATTTATTTTATTCTTATATTTATTCCAATATATAGCTAAGATAATTTTTGCATATTTTTATAAATTGATTTGGTATATTTAAGCTAAGTTACACTTAATTGCAATTTTTGTCCATTTTCAGATTTAATTGCGTCATATTATAAAATTGATTCCAGTATTTTTAATTTAATTTTTATATATTATTAATTAATTTAGTATCTTTAATTTATTTTTTCAGAAATCTATTATTATTTTAAAAAATAAAAAGAAAAAAAGTGACTATTTAAATACTAGCCCTATTTCGTTTCAATTATAGCCAAAATTGACTACCCCAGTAACCCAATTTTAAATTTTAAATTTTTCGGTCCAATTATAATTTAACCCGACCCCTGTCCCATTTATCCAATCCGCCCGACTCCACTTTTGATTCAGGCCGTTGATCATTTTTATCAATGGGCACGATTCCCCTTGCCTTTTTAAATTCCCCAAACCCCCAACCCTACCTCATTCTCATCAAAGATACCGCCCTAGAAACCACTCTCCTCACTCAAACTCTTTCGAACCCTAGCCGCCTCTAACCATTTCCCATCGGAAATCCACCAGAAACTATGGCTTCTCCGGCCATAGGAGTTCTATGCTCACCTCCCGTTACTCCTATGTGCTCGATACTTGAAAATTTGAGGCTAGACCTCGAAGGTATTCATCTAGACCTTTTTCAGCTTGAGGTTTCACGGCCATTATCGGCCTTGCTTCGGCATATCCTTGTCTTCTGAGCATGATTCTAGCTTCTCCGACTCCGATCGGTGACCTATTCAAAGCCTTTCTCATTTTAGAGTTCTTCTGAAAGCTTCGAGTTTTCCTCTGATCTTTCTAGATTTGTTGTGTATCTATGCTCTATTTGAGTTTTCAAATGATTTCCCTAGCTTTGTTTTCAAAAATTACTTTCAAAAACTGCTTTTTTTGCGATGTATGGTTTCTGAAATGTTAAGTGTTTTTATGATTTTTCTTTGTTATTCATGTGTTTTCCTCCACTGTGTTCTTGTATCATCTTTTTGTGTTTGTCTCACTGTGTTTTCCTATACTACGGTCTGGTAGACTTCTCTACTATATTTTTACCATGTTCTTATACGTTTATCTTATTGTATATTCCTATATGCTTTTATGCTATACTTTTCCAGTGTTCTTGTGTTCTTCTACATTTTCCTTCTAAGTTTTTAAGTTTCTTTATTTTCCTTCTACTGAGCCTTGTTATTTGTTATATGCTCTTTCCCAAACATGCTATTGATATATTTGGGGCGGGTAATAGCATGCAAATAAGGAAACGAGTCCATTCCACACTTTAGTATCTTAAAGGGGTGGGAAATGGTAGATATGAATATGATGAAAGGTGTGTTAATACCACGTGTAGCCCCTCCCTGAGGAGTGATTATCGGGTATTGTATTAACATGGTCCATATTATTAATAAACCTAGGACCCCCTCCCTTTGCTCGTTGTTTCTTTGAATCTATAAAAAAATGTTTCTTTTAATACTCTCCTCTATACCTTCCAAATTTGTTTATTTCTAGCCTTTACGTGAAAATCCCCTCTTATGTGATACTCTTACTTACTTATGTGTTATTTGTATTTAACTCACAACAGTATCTTAGTCGGGAACCACACTAGTGGATCTTGAAGGGTGCCTAACACTTTCCCCTCAGAATAATTTCAAGCCCTTACCCGATCTCTGGTTATCCAAATTGAACCCTCCTTACTATCCTAATGCACTATAATCATTAGGTGGCGACTCTTCAATTATTTTGAACCCAATTCCCGAAAGGGAACGAGTTGTCTTCCCAAATGTTAAAACCCGATTTCACGAGGATAAGGGGGCGCGACAGCATGTCGACTCTGTTGGGGACTTCTTTTATGCTTTTACCATTTCAAGCTATTACTGTGACTTTACATTTACTTATATGCCTTTATTTGTTTAATCTTTTTAAAATTTTAATTCCTTCTCCTATTACGAAACTGACTTGTCTTTGTCTCTGTCCCTTATTTCTTTGACTGCTTTCCTACTGTATCCCTTTATTACTATTTTAAATTGTTGTAATTATTATTATGAATATGCAACTATGTGGCAACTTATTTTAATTATTGCAACCGCATATTCTCAACATCATATCCCACTCGTGCCAAACAAAATGTCATAGCAACGCTTATAATGAATGGTTGCGCCCTTCCAATATTATCACCACATAAATTCGGCAAAATCATATTTACGGTAAAACCAGTCAATCAATGTTATAGTCGACGGTTCCGCACCTTTCCCTCTTGAGTTGTCCGCTTAAGGGTACCAATCTAGTACTCCATAGAAACCTTATTTTGTGTAATTATGCATCCATCATGGTGAAACCTAGTCGATTTGTTATGTTGTCCGCATAATGATTCTTTAAGATAGCCTTGTTCAAAGTCCACTGGGTTTCCCCAAAACCCAAACAGACACTACCACATTTGTGCATTTATTTGGAGAACTGAATGTTTCTATGCCAATTATTGATATTTAGTAGTCGAGTCTGGTGGAGGTAAGGGCCTAACCCTTTTATCTGGCAGAAACATGAGGTACAAGGTCCCCAGATTCGGCATGGTCACCAACATCCACCCCAAACTGCTAAGCTGGTGGAAGGATTTTCACTCCAGTGATCAGACACTCTTCCGGAAATATTTAGGGAACCTACCCTCTCTCTTGGAAGTTCAACCCAACAACAAAATCATAGAAGCTGCTATTCTATTATGGGATTGTGATAGGTCTGTGGTCCGCTTCGGAGACATTGAGATGACACCCCTTCTCGAGGAAATAAGAGGACTAGCTGGTATACTATGGGAAACTCTATGTTTATTAATGCCAGAAAACCGCAAAGGTAGAGTTTTTCTCAAAATGATGGGTCTACAGAAGAATCTAGACTTGATATGTTTGAAATAGTCATACAAACCCTTCGACTACTTGTACGAGAGGTACGATCACATCAAATCTTACAGTATTTATCCTGATGAGTCCGCCCTCATGTCATTGGAGCATATTCACCGAAGGGTCTTTGTCTTCATGGGGATGATTGTATTTCCAAGGAACAAAGCAAAGATTTATACCGGGCTGGCTACGATCACCAAAACTCTAATGGAGGGAATTGACGGACAACCATTCAGTCTTGTACCAATGATCATTGCAGAAATATATCGAGCCTTGGAAAAGTGTCAACAAGGAGCTAGACACTTTGAGGGTTGTAATCTACTACTTCAACTTTGGCTTGTGGAACATCTCCAAAAGGGTGAGTACCGACAGGAAATTCATCGAAGGGACTGGGATGATCAAATAACTTTCCATAACTCTATGTGAATGAATTACATGCCCAACATGTTCGCCAAACCAGAGAATGCTAGAGAATGGGTCGAACTCTTTGAAAATTCGACTGAGGACCGAGTACAATGGATGTTCGAGTGGTTCCCAACTGAGGAGTTCATTGTCTGATCCAGGGACGCACCTTTCCTAATACCGATCGGCTTAAGAGGAACATACCCATATGCACTTCTTTGGGCCATGATACAAGCGGGTAGGAAGCATGTTATACCAACGTTCGACAAGATGAGTCACTTCTAGGCCGATTTCCAGAATGATGATAGCCCTTACAGATGCCAGGTTCAGCGTATGTGGCATTGCAAAATCGTCACGAGAAGGGACACCATTGAACCAGACAGATACCATGCGGGTCGTGATCGCTGTTATTCAGGTTGGTTGGAGGATAATCATAATGGTCTGGGTCAACCCAGATTTGTTAGAAGTATCCGGACCATAGATGAAAATGCCGAAGCACAAGTGAAGTACAACAATTTTTGTAAGAGAATCCGAGTGAAAGTGAGCACCGTGAGATAAAGGAAGCCAATCAGAAACTAATTAAATAATGGAAGGATATTTCCGTCAGCGCTAACAAAATTTTGGTCTATTTGGACCGAGGTATAGTAGAGTTGGAAAAAAAGTTTCTGAAGAGGGTCGAAGACTGCCGGACTACTATAGGAAATGAAGGCGGACATCTGGCCAGAGCCTACTTGCTCTTGGGAATGCGTGAGATAGGTAAGTTGTTTGATGGGGTCGATGATGTCAACTCTGGGGAAGGTCCCTCTGGGACCAAATAGATAGGACCTTCCATTTCCGCTTTATAAGATGTAATAAGGACAACGACCATTAGTGATTTTTATTTAGTGTCGTTTTGGGATTCGTCTACTTTTTATCAATGAAATGAGGCACTTAGAATTCAAAAGTTCTCCAAATTAACTTGTCGCTAGGCCTACCTCGGGCACAACGAGTCCCCCAAAATTAGGACACGCTTTATATATTAGCACGACATGTTTAAATATTGCAACCTTTTTTCTAATGATCCTCACTGACGTGTTACCTTTTGTTTATTCCCCTCCCCAAAGCATTACTATAATTTATCTTGATGAACGAATGACTGTGAGATGCAACGAGACAACGGAACAAACAGATATAGATTTAGAGGAAGATGATATACCGGAAGAGATTATTAAGGAAGTTGAGAATTTTGAGAACAACAGGAAAGAATGGCACTTTACAAATAAGAAGAGGGGCAATGAGACTCGCTCGCTCTAACGCTCGTTTAGTAGACAGCGAACGACGGGAATTAAACCCCCGCATGGTGGATTCACAATCCACTGCCTTGACCTAAGTCCAACCTAGACGAGACTGAGATTGTTAACCTGGAAAATGGGGAAAGCATCAAAGAAACACGAATAAGCATTCACTTGTCACCATCAAAAAAGTAAAAATACACAAAATTCTTGAGAGAGTATGAGAACGTATTCGCCAGGTCGTGCGACGACATGACTGGTCTGAGTACATCTATTGTGGCGCATAAACTACCGATCAATACGACATATTCGCGGGTAAAACAGAAGCTCAAAATTTTAAGCCTGGCATGAGTTTGAATATCAAGGAAGAAGTCACTAAGAAAGTCAAAGCAAAAGTCCTCAGGGTCGTTGAATATCCGACATGGCTAGCCAACATTGTGCCAGTACAAAAGAAAGACGGGAAGGTTAGAGTCTGCGTCTGCTATCGGGATCTCAACAGGGCCGGTCCAAAGGACGACTTCCCTTTACCGAACATACACATCTTGATTGACCATTGTGCCAAGCATGAGTTGTAGTCATTCATATATTGTTTCGCTGGTTATCGTCAGATCTGAATGGATGAAGAAGATGCTGAGAAAATGGCTTTCATCATTCCATAGGGGATGTACTGCTACAAGATGATGCTTTCGGGTTAAAAAAATGCAGGGTCCACCTACATGAGAGCCATGACTACTATTTTCCATGATATGTTACACAAGGTGATCGAAGTATATGTGGATGATATCATTATCATGTCCAAGAAAGCCACTAATCACATGAAAGATCTGAGAAAGTTCTTTAATAAACGAAGAAGGTACGATCTGAAGTTGAATACCGCAAAGTGTGCATTTGGGGTTCCAGCCGGAAAATTTCTTGGGTTTATCGTGAGTCGCAGAGGAATAGAATTGGATCCATAAAAAATAAAATCCATTCAAGAATTACCACTGCGAGGACCAAGAAAGATGTAATGAGTTTCTTGGGGAGACTCAACCACATCAGCGGGTTCATAGCGCAATCTACTGTCATAAATGAATTGATCATTAAGATATTGAAGAAAGACGCCACTAACAAATGGACAGATGACTGCCAAAAGGCTTTTGATAAAATCAAGGTGTACCTATCAACACCACCTGTTTTGGTCCCATCCGAGCCAGGTAGACCCTTATTACTCTACCTTGCAGTATTGGATGGAGCCTTCGGGTGTGTCATAGGGTACCATGATGAGACAGGAAAGAAAGAACATGCTATTTACTACCTTAGCAAGAATTTCACTCCGTACGAGGCCCAATATTATCTGATAGAACGCACCTATTGTGCTCTAACTTGGGTAGCCCAGAAGCTGAGACACTACTTCTGTTCCTATACAACATATCTCATATCAAGGATGGATCCCGTGAAGTACATATTTCAAAAACCTATGCCCACTTGCAAGCTAGCTAAGTGGTAAATCCTGTTGAGTGAATTCGACATTGTCTAAGTGACTGAGAAAGCAATCAAAGGAAATGCATTGACAAATCACCTTGTTGAAAACCCTATGGACGAAGAATACAAATCCTTGAAAACGTATTTTCCAAAAGAAGAGGTATCATTCATAGGAGAAGATATTGCAAAATCCTATTATGGATGGAGAATTTTTTTGATGAAGCAGCAAATTTCAAAGGATTAGGCATATGAGGGGTCCTAGTATCAGAAACTGGCCAATATTATCCGATATTCGCCAAACTCAATATTCCCCTGCACCAATAACATGACCAAGTACGAAGCCTACATAGTAGTGCTCAAGATGGCCATTAACATGAACATCCAAGAGTTGCAAATAATTGGAGACTCAGATATGCTTATTCATCAGGTACAAGGAGAATAGGCGACTAAGAATTCCAAGATACTCCCTTATCTGCACCATGTGCAGGAGTTGGGGAAAAGGTTCACAAAGACAGAGTTCCAGCATGTTCCCCGAGTCCCGAATGAATTCGTCGATGCATTGGCTACCCTATTGTCCATGATACAACATCCAGATAAAAACTTCATTGATCCTATTCCGATAAAAATCCATAATTAGCTAGCTTAGTGTGCTCATATCGAGGATGAAGCAGACGGAAAGCCTTGGTTTCATGATATTAAGGAATACTTGGCAAAAGGGGAGTATCCGAATTTTCAAACCCCACTCAAAAGCAGACACTTCGGCAGTTATCCAACAATTTCTTTCACAGTGGAGGAATCCTATATAGGAGGACTGCTTATTTGGGATAATTAAGTTGTGTCAACGCAAAGAAAGCATCTAAACTACTGGAGGAATTCATGCCGGGACCTCTGGTCCATATATGAACGGCTTTGTCTTAGCCAAGAAGATCCTCAAAGTTGGTTACTTCTGGATGACTATGGAGACGGATTGCATCCAGCACGTCCGGAAATGCCATCGCTGTCAGATACATGAAGACATGATAAAGGTACCTCCAAATGAGCTTAATGCAACAAGCTCACCATTAGCCGTACGCCGCTTGGGGAATGGATGTTATTGGACCCATCGAACCTGCCTCTTCTAACTGACATAGGTACATCCTAGTAGCGATTATTATTTCACCTAATGGGTCGAACCAGCATCTTACAAGGAAGTGACTAAGAAATTTGCGACGGGTTTCGTCCGCGACCGTATTTTTTGTCGGTTTGAAATTCCAGAATGAATCATTATTGATAATAGTTCCAATATCAATAGTGACTTTGCTAGAATATACGCTTAACGCAATAGGGGGGGTGAATAGCGTTATAATAAAAAACAGCGTAAACTTGCGGAATTTAAAAATTGCAGGAATGAAATAAGTGCGATAAGTAAATAATAAGGAACGAACGCACCGATGTATCCTGGTTCACCACAACCCGTGGCTAGTCCAGTCCCCGAGAGACTCTCTCGAGATTTCCACTAATTTCGTTAAGCTTACGGGTGCTTAACAAACCGTTACAAACTGAGAACTTGAGTCACACAAGCCTCAACAACCTTTGCTCGAAGAACCACACTTCAAGACTTCAACCAAAGGAATCACAACGTTCCTTCTTACAATACAAGGGATTAACACTTCCCTTCAAGTGTATAAAAACACTTAGCACTCAAGACAAGACTCTCCTTAAGAGTAGATATGAGTAAAATAAATACGCTCAAGAACGCAACAACTTTCGTCAAGAATTTGGCTCTCAAAGACTTATGTAATGAATAGAAAATGATGAATAAGAGAGTATGCAAGCTTTAGCAATAATATGATCAGTTGTTGTGTTTAGAAGACTGATTTGAAGATGTATTTATAGTGTCAAAAACATGCATAACCGTTGCCTAATTGCCAATTAAGAATTGTTAATTTTGTGCTACGACAATCGATTGTCTAATTGGCACAATCGATTGTTTTCCAATCGTTCCAAAAATCATTCCCAGATTTTACGCAGCATAATCGATTATCTAAGACGTATAATCGATTACAGGCAACGTTCAAAAAATCATTTCCATATTTACTTAAAACAATCGATTATCAGAAATATACAATCGATTACTTGGCAACGTTCAAAAAATCTTTTTCAGATTTTACTTCAAACAATCGATTATTAAAATCCTATAATCGATTATCTGACGGAGTTTGAAAATATTTTGGCAACGGTCATTTACATAATCGATTATGCTATATGGACAATCGATTATTTTTCAGTCTTGAAAAATCTAATAGACACTGCCTCAACACAATCGATTGTCATAAGGTTCACAATCGATTATTTTGTAGCTTTGAAAAATCTGATGGACACTGTCTCAACACAATCGATTGTCATAAGGTACACAATCGATTGTCATGTAGATTTCAAAAATCTGATGGACACTGCCTCAACACAATCGATTGTCATAAGGTACACAATCGATTGTCTTGCAGCTGCCTTAACATAATCGATTATCATAAGTACATAATCGATTATCTTTGTCCAGATTTTAGAGGCATGTTTAAAAATCATTTTGCTAAAATAAATATGCATGATTTAAAATTATTTTGCTCTAAATAAAATATGCATGATTTGATAAAAATGTATTTACGAGAGAAGCCAAGTCTTGAGTTAAATTGTCGGATCAAGATCACAATTAAAGAGCGACTCATGTATAACTTTGTTTAATCTTGATCTTTGTTTGTCTTGTGCTTGAACTTCGTTACGTGACATTTGCGCGCTTGTGCTTTGACCTCGTCATATGTCAATTGCGCATCGTTTGTCATTTATCAAAACCTACAAATATGAACACACGTTTAGTTTACTGCCTTGAGAACGTGTTTCAACAATTTCCCCCTTTTTGATAATGGCAAACCTTAATCGGGATATGCATATTAGGTAATTCATAATGACGATCCAAGACAAGTATATATATATATATATGCAATTAGTTCCCCCTCAACATATGAATTCCCCCTCAATTTGTGCCAATAAGTATTAAGTGCATAGCCCTTATTCTTCCCCCTTTTGACATTAGCAAAAAAATTGGTAAATAACTTGTTTATTGATTAATCAAAAATTTCAACTTCATAAAAGGGATAATAAAGCAAATAATGTCAACATAATCGATTATTGATACTTGATAATCGATTATATACTAAAGAGAAATCGATTATTCTAAAGAGGAATCGATTATTCTGCACCAGTCTTTATAATTCCCCCTGCTTTTAGGGCGACCTGCAAAAATACGTTAGACGCCTCCGACGCTCAAGTTAGTAATCATGTGAAAGGGAAAATGCAATGCAGGACTTAGATCAATGTGGAGTCAAGAATCCCGAGTTCACTACAAATTCGGAAGAAGGACTCTTTCTCTAAAGGTTTTGTGAAGATGTCGGCCAATTGATCTTTGGTTTCAACAAATTCAATTTCGACATCACCTTTGAGAACGTGATCTCTTATAAAATGATGCCTAATTTCAATGTGTTTTGTTCTTGAATGAAGAACGGGGTTCTTCGTCAAGCATATGGCGCTAGTATTATCACATCTAAGGGGGATATGATCGATACTTAGGCCATAGTCCAAGAGTTGCTGTTTCATCCAAAGGATTTGAGCGCAACAACTCCCCGCGGCTACATATTCAACCTCGGTTGTAGACAGCGCAACACTTACTTGTTTCTTGCTAAACCAAGAAACTAGAGAGCTACCGAGCAAATGGCAAGTGCCACTAGTGCTCTTGCGGTCCAATTTGCATCCAGCGAAATCGGAATCGGAATAGCCAACAAGTTGGCATGAACCTTTGGGGTACCATAGACCCACATTTACAGTACCAACAAGATACTTCAATATCCTTTTCACCGCAGTTAGGTGAGACTCCTTAGGACATGATTGATAACGAGCGCATAAGGACACGCTAAACATGATGTCCGATCTACTAGCAGTAAGATAAAGGAGAGATCCAATCATTCCTCGATACTTCTTGGTGTCGACTTCCTTACCTTTCTCATCTTTGTCTAGATGGTTGGATGTGCTCATGGGAGTGGCCATTGCTTTTGCGTTGCTCATTTCAAATCATTTTAGCAATTCTTTGCAATATTTAGCTTGACAAATGAAGGTTCCTTCTTTCATTTGCTTTACTTGCAGCCCCAAAGTAAAGGTTAGCTCACCCATCATAGACATTTCAAATTCGCTTGTCACTAAATCAGAAAATTCCTTGCACAAAGCATTGTTAGTAGCATCAAAAATAATATCATCCACATAGATTTGAACTAATAAAATATCATTGTTTTTATGCTTAACAAATAGAGTGGTGTCAACTTTCCCTCTAATGAATTCATTTTCCAAAAGAAATTTGCTCAATCGTTCATACCAAGCTCGGGGAGCTTGTTTGAGACCATAAAGCGCCTTTTTAAGTTTGAAAACATGATTGGGAGATTTAAAATCTTCAAAGCCCGGGGGTTGTTCTACATAAACTTCTTCTTGAATAACACCATTTAGAAAAGCACTTTTTACATCCATTTGATATAAATTGAAATTCATAGAAGAGGCAAAAGCAAGCAATAAACGAATAGCTTCTAACCTTGCTACGGGTGCATATGTTTCTTCATAGTCAATTCCCTCTTCTTGATTATAGCCTTTTGCTACAAGCCTAGCTTTGTTTCTAGTGATTACGCCATTTTCATCTAGTTTGTTTCGAAAAACCCATTTCGTACCAATTATGGTATGATTTTCGGGTCTTGGCACCAAATCCCAAATGTCATTTCGTTTGAATTGGTTAAGCTCCTCTTGCATTGCCAAGGTCCAAAATTCATCCCCAATTGCTTCGGAGATGGTTGAAGGTTCAATTTGAGAAACGAAAGCAGTATGTCCTAAGGTGTTCTTAAGAGTGTTTCGAGTACTTACCTGTTGTTCAATGTCGCCAATTACCTGTTCGAGAGGATGGTCTTTGATTGTCCTCCACGCGTTAGGCAGTTTCGTTTCTTTTTCCAGTTGTGGCGCTTCCTCCGATAATTGTTCCAAGATTTCATCTTGAATTTCCTTAGGAGTTTCCTCTTGTACTTTGTCTTGAGGACTCATTGAGTCTAAGCTACCTGCAAGTTCAAAACTAGAATCCTTTCTCGCCAAGCGAGCATTATTTTCGGAAAACACAATATGAGGGGATTCCTCTACAGTTTCGGTTCTATTATTGAATACTCTATATGCTTTGCTATGTGAAGAATAACCAATAAAAAATCTTTCATCGGATTTGGCATCAAACTTTCCCAAATTATCTTTACCATTGTTATGAATAAAACATTTACAACCGAATACTCTAAGATGGGAGATATTTGGTTTCCTTCCCTTGTAGAGTTCATAGGGAGTTTTCATGAGTATTGGCCTTATGACTACTCTGTTTAAAACGTAGCATGCGGTACTTACGGCATCCGCCAAAAATGTTTGGGAATCTTAGCCTCATCGAGCATGGTTCTAGCCATCTCTTCGAGACACCTATTTTTCCTTTCCACCACTCCATTTTGTTGTGGTGTGCGTGGAGCAGAGAAGGTGTGCTCGATACCGAGTTCGTCACAAAAATCCGCGAAGAGATTGTGATCGAACTCTCCCCCATGATCACTTCTTATTGAAGTGACGGTTGTGTCCTTTTCATTTTGAACACGTTTAAGAAAATATTTAAAATTATGAAAAGCTTCACTTTTATGAGCAAGAAATAGTGTCCATGTAAATCTAGAATAATCATCAACAAATACAAAAGCATAACGATTTCTACCAAGACTTTCAATGCGAGATGGTCCAAAAAGGTCCATGTGAAGAAGTTGCAATGGTCTAGTAGTTGAAATAATATTTTTCGATTTAAAAGATGCTTTTGTTTGCTTCCCTTTTTGACAAGAGTCCCAAATGGAGTCTTTTTCAAATTTCAAATTTGGAAGACCAATAACTAAATTTTGTGAAACCAATTTGTTTAAAAGATGCATGTTGATGTGAGCTACTCTACGATGACATAACCACATATCATCATCTTTGCTCATAAGACAATTCACATACTCAGATGAAGAATTTTCGAGATCAACCATATAGATGTTATCCATTCTAAAACCACGAAGGATAATTTTAAAATCGCTACGGCGAAAAACTAAGCATTCATCCGAATCAAATAAAACAAGATTTCCCTTGTCACATAATTGACTTATGCTCAAGAGATTATGTCTTAGACCTTTAACTAGCAATATATGCTTAATGGAAGAAGGTTCATCCTTACCGACCGATCCAACGCCGATAATTTTTCCTTTGTTGTTATCTCCAAAGATAACGCTTCCTCCTTCCTTGTGTTCTAGCTGAAGGGACTTGGATTCATCTCCGGTCATGTGTTTGGAGAATCCACTATCAAGGTACCAAAGTACACTTGATCCTTTCAAACATACCTACAAGACAAATTAATGAGTCTTTGGTACCCAAGCTGTTTTGGGTACTTGAGAGTTAGGTGTAACATGCTGTTATGCTTGACATGCAGTTAAGTATCTATGTCTAGTGAAACAAGAAGGAGCAACATGTCCAATTCGATTGCAATAATGACAAATGACATTAGGATTATGCATTCGTCTAGGTTGATAGTAGTTGGACGGACGAAATTTGTTTACTCTATTTTCGACAATATGACTATTGCACATTTCATGAAAATCATTTCTCCTACTATTTGTTCTAGGATATGCAACATTTCTAGAATAGTTATTTCTAGGTTGAAAGTCATTTCTAGGTGTCCTAAAATGTTCAACGTTTCTTCTAGTGTTTGGTCTAGGATATGCATCATTTCTAGAATAGTTATTTCTAGGTTGAAGGCCATTTCTAGGTGTCCTAATATGTTCAAAGTTTCTTCTAGTGTTTGGTCTAGCATGCATGTTGATTCTAGGATTGTTATCTCTAGGATGAACATTTGTTTTATTTGTCCTAGGTTGCGCCTTAGGTGGTTGGGGTTTGGCTTCAACTTTTTCTTTAGGCTCGTTTTTAAAACCTATCCCATGTTTGGTCGATTTCAAATTAACAAGAACTTCATTCAAATTTTTATGAGAAGAATTGAACTTATCTAAGGTGCCCTTAAGTCTTTCTACCTCATCTTTTAGATGCATGCAAGAAGTACAATTTTTACTAGAGAGTCTCTCGGGTTTGTCGGCGCTTCTCTTGCCGAAAAAATTGTTTTCTTCTTTCAACTTCTCATTTTCCAAAATCAGTTTTTCCAAATCCTTTTCTTTCAAAGAGAGTTGTTTTTCAAAATCTTTTTCTTTCAAAGAAGCATTTTCCTTAATGTTTTTAACAGTTTTGGAAGCTTTAATGAATTCACTATACCATCAAAGGCATTTTGCATTTCCTCAAGAGAATAGAAGTTTTTGGAAGAAATTTGACATACCTCTTCTTGATTGTTTTCGTGAGCCATGAGACAAAGATTTGCGGTTTCGTCTTCTTCTTCCTCACTCGACTCATCTCCGGAGTCGCCTCCCCAAGATATGTATGCTCGTTGTTTCTTGAAGGGTTTCTTCTCCTTTTTGACATTTGGGCAATTTGATTTAATGTGCCCGATTTCTCCGCACCCATAGCACTTTACTTGATCTCCTTGTTGTTTGCCTTTTCGTTCATACTCTTTTCGCATGAACTTTTGAAATCTCTTAATAACGAGTCCGAACTCGTTATCTCCGTCCTCGTTATTTTGAGGTTGGCTTGTGCTTGCCTTGAGGGCGATTCTTTGTTTCCTTTGATCATTAACAAGAAGGTTAAGTATAGTAGATTCATAAGTTTTAAGGTTACCTCTTAATCCGTCGATGGTGACATTTGAAATGCCAATAGACTCTTGAATTGAGTCGGACTTGGAGCGCTATTCCGGAGTGAGACTTCGGAGAATTTTTCGGACAAGTTCCTTATCCGTGAAGGTCTTCTTAAGAGCATGTAAGTCATTAACGATTTTTGAAAATCGTTCGAACATGTCATCGACCCTTTCGCCTTCCTTCATGTGAAACAGTTCATATGCATGGGTTAGAAAATCAACTTTAGCCTCTCTTACCTGGTCCGTACCTTCGTACATGATTTCCAGCTTATCCCACATTTGCTTCACCGTTGTGCAACATGATATTTTTCTGTAATCATCAGCGTTTACAGCACAGTATAGTAAGTTGATGGCCTTAGCGTTGTTCTGCACTTTTCAGATATCATCCGCATCGTATTCATCTTCGGATTTTGGAACCCATTCATTTTCAACCTTTTTGGTTGGAATTTGTTCTCCCTTCATTATAACCTTCCACAGATGAAAACTATTCGATTGAATGAATATTCTCATCCTTTCCTTCCAGTACGTATAGTTTGTGCCATCGAATAGTGGTGGTCGGGTGGAGCATTGTCCTTCACCTATTCCTGCAAAAGAATCACGAGTAGAAGCCATGGATTGTTTCTCTCAACCGGATAAGTTTTTCAGAGAGTTGGGCTCTGATACCAATTGTTAGAATATACGCTTAACGCTAGAGGGGGGTGAATAGCGTTATAATAAAAAATAGCGTAAACTTGCGGAATTTAAAAATTGCAGGAATGAAATAAGTGCGATAAGTAAATAATAAGGAACAAACACACCGATGTATCCTGGTTCACCACAACCCGTGGCTAGTCCAGTCCCCGAGAGACTCTCTCGAGATTTGCACTAACTTCGTTAAGCTTACGAGTGCTTAACAAACCGTTACAAACTGAGAACTTGAGTCACACAAGCCTCAACAACCTTTGCTCGAAGAGACCACACTTCAAGACTTCAACCAAAGGAATCACAATGTTCCTTCTTACAATACAAGGGATTAACACTTCCCTTCAACTGTATAAAAACACTTAGCACTCAAGACAAGACTCTCCTTAAGAGTAGATATGAGTAAAATAAATACGCTCAAGAATGCAACAACTTTCGTCAAGAATTTGGCTCTCAAAGACTTATGTAATGAATAGAAAATGATGAATAAGAGAGTATGCAAGCTTTAGCAATAATATGATCAGTTGTTGTGTTTAGAAGACTGATTTGAAGATGTATTTATAGTGTCAAAAACATGCATAACCGTTGCCTAATTGCCAATTAAGAATTGCTGATTTGTGCTACGACAATCGATTGTCTAATTGGCACAATCGATTGTTTTCCAATCGTTCCAAAAATCATTCCCAGATTTTACGCAGCATAATCGATTATCTAAGACGTATAATCGATTACAGGCAACGTTCAAAAAATCATTTCCAGATTTACTTAAAACAATCGATTATCAGAAATATACAATCGATTACTTGGCAACGTTCAAAAAATCTTTTTCAGATTTTACTTCAAACAATCGATTATTAAAATCCTATAATCGATTATCTGACGGAGTTTGAAAATATTTTGGCAACGGTCATTTACATAATCGATTATGCTATATGGACAATCGAATATTTTTCAGTCTTGAAAAATCTAATAGACACTGCCTCAACACAATCGATTGTCATAAGGTTCACAATCGATTATTTTGTAGCTTTGAAAAATCTGATGGACAATGTCTCAACACAATTGATTGTCATAAGGTACACAATCGATTGTTATGCAGATTTCAAAAATCTAATGGACACTGCCTCAACACAATCGATTGTCATAAGGTACACAATCGATTGTCTTGCAGCTGCCTTAACATAATCGATTATCATAAGTACATAATCGACTATCTTTGTCCAGATTTTAGAGGCATGTTTAAAAATCATTTTGCTAAAATAAATATGCATGATTTAAAATCATTTTGCTCTAAATTAAATATGCATGATTTGATAAAAATGTTTTTACGAGAGAAGCCAAGTCTTGAGTTAAATTGTCGGATCAAGATCACAATTAAAGAGCGACTCATGTATAACTTTGTTTAATCTTGATCTTTGTTTGTCTTGTGCTTGAGCTTCGCTACGTCACATTTGCGCGCTTGTGCTTGGACCTCATCATATGTCAATTGCGCATCGTTTGTCATTTATCAAAACCTACAAATATGAATACACGTTTAGTTTAGTGCCTAGAGAACGTGTTTCAACAGACTTGATGAGAGCCATGTATGAAACCTTCAAGATTAAACACAAGAATTCTACAGCCTATAGACCTCAGATGAACAGAGCCGTAGAAGCCTCAAGAAAAAAGAAGATACTGAGAAAAATGATAGAGAAACATAAGCACTGGCACAAAAAGTTATCATTCGCTCTATTGGGGTATCACACCATAGTCCACATCAACCAGGAAACCCCGTATATGTTGGTTTATGGTACAAAAGCAGTCTTTTATGAAGAAGTAGAAATTCCTTCCTTGAGGATCATACAAGAAGCCGAGCACGACAAGAGGTAGAGTGGGTAAAGAGTCGTTACGAGCAGCTAGCTCTTATAGATGGAAAGATATTGAACGCGATTTTCCACGATAAGCTTTATCAGAACAGAATATCCAGAGCCTTCAACAAAAGAGTCAAGCCAAGATGGTTCACACCTGGGCAATTGGTTTTAAAGAAATCTTCCTACATCAAAATGAAGCCAAAGGGAAATTCTCTCCCAATTGGTAGGGTACATACATGGTTCATTGGGTTCTAACAGGTAGAGACCTCATACTTGAAGAAATGGATGGAGAAGTTTGGCTGAAGCCGATCACCTCAGATGCAGTCAAGCGTTACCATGTGTAATCTTTATACTTTCATATATGATGTAATTTGAACTACGTCTGACCTGATTCCCATTTAAGAAGGGATATGTAGGCAGCCATATGGGTTCAGTCATATTTCAATAAAATCTTCATTACCCCTCCCCTCCTGTAATTGGAAACTGGGGCAAATTTTTTAGGAGGACCCTCGAAACTCTGAAGTAACTTCAGCCGATCATTACAAGCAACCGTCAAAAGTAGCAACCTACTAAACTAGGGCAGAATTTTGTGAAGGACCCTCAAAATTCCGGAACGAGAGAGGTTGCGATGGCCTGAACCACGTCACAGTCGTCGGTTCATAAAAAATTATTTGTTTTATACTTACGTCATATCTTTAACAAACTCATGCATATTTATTGTCAGAATCGCTTTTTTCAGCAACACTATCCCAATGATACATACCGTGCCATCAAATCAAAGCCAAATAGGGCAAGCAAAGTCGGTGGGGACATGAACTAACCTTTCCCTTTTACAAAACTCACGATTTTTCTTTGGATACAGGAACTCAACTCATAAAGTAACATCTTATGTAATCAGTAATACAACTCTCAGAACCATCACACCTATTCACATTCGCTATCCGTGCACAATATCCCTAACAACTACGATATTACAATCAGCTATCAGCTAAGAAATTTATTACTATTATTATTTTATTTCCTGCATAAGGCTACCATTCTGCCTTCCGTGACTAAGCATTGTATCCACCTGCATTCTTGCATTGCATAAGACTACCATTATGCCTTCCAAGGTTAAGCTCTACCTCCATCTGCGTTCTCACATTGCATAAGGCTACCATTCTGCTTTCCGAAACCAAGCTCTGCCTTCACCTGCATTCTTGCATTGCATAAGGCTACCATTCTGCCTTCTCAGACTAAGCTCTTTCTCCACCTACTTTCTTGCATTGCATAAGGCTACCATTCTGCTTCCGAGACTAATCTCTACCTCCATCTGCATCCTCGCATTGCATAAGGCTACCATTCTGCCTTCCGAGACTAAGCTCTGTCTCCACCTGCATTCTTGCATTGCATAAGGCTACTATTCTGCCTTCCGAGACTAAACTCTTTCTCCACATGCATTCTTGCATTGCATAAGGATACCATTCTACTTTCCGTGGTTAAGATCTACCTCCATCTTCATCCTCACATTGCATAAGGCTACCATTCTGCCTTCTGAGATTAAGCTTTATCTCCACCTGTATTCTTGCATTGCATAAGGCTACCATTCTGCCTACCGAGGTTAAGCTCTACCTCCATCTGCATTTCCTGCATTGCATAAGGCTACCATTCTGCCTTCCGAAGTTAAGTTGTACCTCCATTTGCATGGATGAAATACCACCACTTTCATTTACATCTTGCATCGGCTGAAATATCGCCACTTAGTGAATTTTGCATTGGCTGAAAGATTTCCACCTCATTTATATTTTGCATTAACTTAGAGATCGCCACTTCATTTACATCTTGCATCGACTAAAATATCGCCACTTAGTGCATTTTTCATTAGCTGAATGATTGCCATTTCATTTACATCTTGCATCGGCTGAAAGATCGCCACTTCATTTACATTTTACATCGGCTGAAATATTTCCACTTATTGCATTTTGCATTAGTTTAAAGATCGCCACCTCATTTACATTTTGCATTGGTTGAAAGATCGCCACCTCATTTATTTGTTTGTATTGGCTGAAAGATCGCCACCTTATGTATCTTATGGGCTGAAAAATTGCTAAACTGTCCAAAGTCGTCATTGTTCAGAGACACCATCTTCATATCCCAAGAACGCCATGCCATGGCCTCAGGACCCCTTTTATCTCTTGAATATTATTATTCAAAGACATCATAGCTCGGAGGAATCATCCTCATAACTTGAGAGCATCATTTCATGGCCTTCAAATCCTTTATTTTATGCTCAATGGCCCATGACATCATGGTCTAAGGACGTCATCCTAACCGTCTAAGGACATGCTTATTTGTAGGTAAATCGATGAGCAATGATCGTCTCAGTAGGAGTTATCCAGCTCCAGTTCCCGCAGCCCTATTAGACTTTAGCCACCCATCCAACCTACATGTTGCGTCCGTTCTTGGAAAACCTCCATCGGAGTACTCCGTCGGCGGATCATGAACTATATATGGTCTGATTCCTGTAAGACCAGTGATATGTAGGCAGCTCTGGAACCAGAGCACGGTCAACCCGTCAAAAATTGGCCATCATATCTTTACCCAATAATTTTTTCATCATTTCCGGGTAATGAGGGGCAGCTGTTGATACCCAATTTTTCCTTTATACTTTTTATACGCAAAATACTTTCAAAATAGTATGTGTATAAGGAGGATACACATACTATTTTCAAAGTATTTTTTATATAAAAAGTATACAAGAAAAATTGGGTATCAATAGCTGCCTCTCTTTACCCGGGAAGGATGAAAAAGTTGTCGGGTTAAGATATGATTGTCAATTTTTGACTGGGCGAAATGGTTTGAAAAGGTTGATTGTGCTCTGTATCATGAAATGCCTACAAGACCAGGGAAATGTAAGCATGTCCAAGTGTTTTATTATTTTTTCAATTTTTAAAAGATTTTTAAACTGATTTATTGCCCTATTTTAGCAATACAAAAAGTAATAATTGTTCCTCAAATTATTATTTTGGTGATTAATTTATTTTATTCTCATATTTATACCAATATATAGCTAAGATAATTTTTTTTCATATTTTTATAAATTGATTTGGTATTTTTAAGATAAGTTGCACTTAATTGTAATTTTAGCCTATTTTAAGATTTAATTGCATTCATAATTAGAAAATTGATTCCAGTATTTTTAATTTAATTTTGATATATTATTTATTAAATTAGTGCCTTTAGTTTATTTTTAGAAATTATTTTATTATTTTAGAAAATAATAAGAGAAAATTGGCTATTTAAATCTAGCCCTATTTTGTTTAAATTATAGACAAAATTGAACACCCCAGTAACCCAATTTAAGATTTAAAATTATCCAGTCCAATTACAATTTAACCCGACCGCTGACCCATTTATCCAACCCGTCCGACTTCCTTTTTGATCCAGGCCGTTGATGAATTTGATCAACGACCACGATTCCCCTTGCCATTTTAATTCCTAAAATCCCCCAACACTAACTCATTCTCATCACAAATTCCGCCCTTGAAACCCCTCTCCTCACTCAAACTCTCTCAAAATCTCTCGAATCCTAGCCGCCTCTAACCATTTGCCACTGGAAACCCACTAAAAACCATGGTTTCTCCATCCATGAGAGTCATATACTCACCTTCTGTTACTCCCATGTGCTCGATACTTGAAAATTCGAGGCCATACCTCGAAGGTCTTCATCGATACCTTTCCGGCTTGAGGTTTCACGGCCATCGCCGGCCTTGCTCCGGCATATCCTGGTCTTCTGAGCCTAATTCTAGCTTCTCCGACTCTGATCAGTGATCTTTTCAAAACCTTTCTCATTTTAGGATTCTTCTGAAACTCTTCGATGTTTCCTCCGATCTTTCTAGATTTTTTATGTATCTATGCTCTATTTGAGTTTTCAAACGATTTCCCTTGCTTTCAAAAATACTTTCAAAAACCGCTTCTTTTTTATCTAGGATTTCTGAAATATAGAGTGTTTTTATGATTTTTCTTTGTTATTCATTTGTTTGCCGCCAGTGTGTTCTTGTATCATCTTTATGTGTTTGTCTCACCGTGTTTTCCTATACTACGGTCTGGTAGACTTCTCTACTATATTTTTACCATGTTCTTATATGTTTATCTTATTGTATTTTCCTATATGCTTTTCTGCTATACTTTTTCAGAATTCTTGTGTTCTTCTACTGTATTTTCCTACTAAGTTTTTAAGTTTCTTTGTTTTCCTTCTATTGAGCCTTGCTATATGTTATATGCTCTTTCCCAAACACGCTATATGTGTTTTGTTTGTCGCCTTAGTATTTTAACCCTTTTGAAACCACAAATAAGCCAATTTCCCCTCCCTTTATGATTATAATCCCAAATACCTTCGGGATTGATAGATTTGGGGCGGGTAATAGAATGCAATAAGGAAATGAGAACGCTTTAGTACCTTAAAGGGCTGGGAATGGGTAGATATGGATATGATGATTGGTGCGTTAATAACACGTGTAGCCCCTCTCTGAGGAGTGATTACCTAGTATTGCATTGACGTGATCCACATTATTAATAAACATATGACCCCCTCCCTTTGCTCTTTATTTGTTTGAATCTTTAAAAAAATATTTCTTTTAAATCAACTCTCCTCTATGCCTTCCAACTTTGTTTATTTGTAACTTATATGTGAAAATACCCTCTTATGTGATACTCTTACTTGTTTATGTGTTATTTGTATTTAAGTCACAACAATAGCTTGGCCGGAAACAACACTGGTGGACCCTGAGGGGTGCCTACCTCTCGGGATAATTTCAGGCCCGTACCCGATCTCTGATTATCCAAATTGAACACTCCTTAACATCCTAATGCACTATAATTATTAGGTGACGACTCTTCAATTCTTTTGAACCCAATTCCTAAAAGGGAACAAGTTCTCTTCCCAAATGTCAAAAACCCGATTTCACGAGAAAAAGAAGGCGCAACACAGCCTCAGACCCAAATACAAGTGTTCAATTTTCAGGAATTTAGAATTAGGAACTGAGAATCATACTGTAGTACATGATACTGAAATACTGAACCATACTGAGTTACATCATATTAGAATACAGAATTGAACTAGACTGAGACTTGTATTCATAGTAAACTGATTTGTCATAACTGAGACTCAGAGGATATTGAACGAGTTATGAAACTATGCCATCTAGAAAATAGAAGTTCTACAACTATTCATGGAACTGAGGCATAATTAGTTTTCGAGAAACTTGTAATAGTCATAAAAAATGAGACGTAAGGAGAATCATAAAAATTCCCTAATAATGAGAGTTAGCCGCAGATTCCTTGATTTTGGCCTTTTTAAGCGCATCATAATGTTCACCGCCTCTTTCAAAAATAATCTATTGAAATATATATCACAAGGAACTAATATTATCACTAATACTCATGTTTTAGTCACTTAGATATTTTATCAAACACCTTATAGTGTAAAACCTCATAGCCATTATTAATGGTGCTTCTTTCACCTAATTCTCGTTCTACTACTTCTAGGTGATTCTCTATTCCTAAATAGATGTAGCTAACACCTTTTCTCATCACCCACATGTTTACAATAATCTCAAGTCAACAATCCAAAATCCTAGAATAATTCATATGGTTCTCTTTATCATATCCATTTACTATTCTCTCAAGAACTCATCAATTCACAGAATTAATTATTAACGAGTAGAAACATTACCTCTTTAAAGTTCAATCCTCTTGAATTCAAGTTTTTGGGTAACTTTTCTCAACAATAATGTCTCAATGGGATATCTAATGATTTGAAGGGTTTACCCATATTAGAAGCTGCTGGAGAATTGAAATTAACTTAGAATCATCATTAAAACTTACTTTAGATGATGGAGAGACCTTGGGGAAGTTGGGTTCTTGGGAGCTCCCCTTTCTACAGCAAATCTATGTGTTTGGGGTTGTAGGGAACAAGGTAGGGTTAAAATAAGCTTAGGCATCCCAAAACTTAAGTAGGAAATAAAAGTGTCTTGGATAGACATCGTCTGCATGGGGCTTCATCAGAGATTCCAAAACTACACAGCCTTGTATCTTCAGGGGCGCATATTAGTGCTTTGGACAATGCTTTGCATCATTTAAGGCTCGATTTTCATGGCCTTGCACTTTCTAGGGCTGTGAGTTTTCATGATCTTGCACTGTCAAAGGTTGGAAGATTGACTTTCCATAAACATAGTCGATTCTATTAAATTTTATGCAACTCACTCTCCGTCTTGATTTTAAAATAACGATTTCTGCCCATACTCATTTCGATAGGACTTCACATGTCTAATATATTATATTAATACTTATTTAATATATCTACACCTAATCAGAATTTCCAAATGTTATAAGTATGTTCTGGGAGGAAGCTCGAAAGATCTGAATTAGTGATATACATATTTGCTTTCTATAAGGTATTCTATCGATTATTGATAAGTATATTTGTACCATTATCTTGTAAGCATAGAATAGTCTTTACATACCAATATATAATTTCTCTCTATATATATATATATATATATATACATATATTGTCACACCCCTATTCTACCCCCGCAAAAAAAAATATATGTGTTATGGATTTGTGGGTTAAAGAATTTTTCCAATTAAAATGACTATTTTTGAAATATGAATTATTTTATTTATAGAGTCGCCACTTTGAATTGATGTTTTGGGTGTTCCAAGTCACCTTTTTGAATCCCTATTCAAAGGAAGATTTGACTCTTTTATATTGGTCCGCGAAAACAAAGTTCAGGTAAGGAATTCTATTGATCGGGGAGAAGGTGTAAGACATTCCCCAAGTCCCGTGGTTCTAGAACAATCACTTTATTGACTTAAAACTTGGCTTAAGTTAATTTTGGATAAATTATGCTTTATTGGATTTTTATGTTTTACCTATCCGCTTCTATCTTTTGATTATTGAAATTGTTAAAAAATAATTTGGATAATATTACGTTGTCATAACCACGCTACGTAAGCGAATGCGTAAACGAATATCAAAATTAATTAACTTATCATAATTGCGTCTCGCAAGCAAATCCGAAATCATAACAATAAATTATTTGTAGTACTTTTTAGAAATTACTAAATTTGAGAAAATTAATTCTTGAAGATTATTAAAAGAAGGTCAGTTATCATGCCGTGCAAGCGAATCCGCAATTTTATCCAAGGATTGATTAAATTAAAAATTAACTAAAACTAATGGATATGGCATAATATTATTAAATTAATTTATTGAATGTTAATCATTACGCTATGCAAGCGATCTATGAGTTAATTAAAGCACGCCTACTAATTGCATAGCATTTAATATTATTAAAATAAAAAAATCATGAGTGATTAAATTATTTTAACTATTAAGAAAATCTATTGTTATTGGAGTTAGTAAAGGAATCGACAATTGAAGGCTTGGGTCATTTTTGCTTATTAGCTTTTCAAGGCATTAGGCCACCTTATATGCTTATGAGCTTGGTTCAAAGTAAACTGGGCCTAGCAAAATGCCTAAATTTACACCAACATTGGATCATTTAGTAATTGTTTTTAAACAAATTTGGCAAGCTAACTATTAAAAAAAATAATTTCCTATCACATATCTCCTTTAAATAGAGAACAGAACTATATTTATATTTAATTCAAGTCTATTTCTATTTAGAATATCTTGAGTTTTTCTTTTAACCCGTATACCTGTATGCATTCAGATCGAACTTAGTTTGAAACCATCAATAAACAAGGATAAACTATCAACTCATGTAATAATTGTGCAAAACCTCTAAAAATGGTTACATGAACTCATAACTAAGAAAAGAGAAATATGGGATTATAATGGCGCTAACATGCTTCAAGATTTCGTCACTAAGAGTATTTTCGTTAGGAGACCAATATGAACTTTAACTACAATATGCTATAAGAATTATATGGAAAGGACTTTCCATAAACTCCATTCAAGATCTACACTACTGAAGGTAAAAAGGAATATCTAACACAGAAAAATCAACAATTAGACCAGCATCTAAACAAGTCATTGACTAACACCAAAAAAAGGTTTAGCTAAAAGTCTTGTACATACTTGATACTTAAAAGGGAACTAGATTATACACAAACATAATACTTTCAAGGTATAGAATACTCTAAAGGGATTCAAAACACTTTCTTTCCTTCATTCTTGACCAAAAAATAGTACAACAATTGAGAATATTACCTGATCAACGGAGAAAAAAATACTAGAAATAGAGGGACTGAATTTCAGCAACAAAACAGCAACACAACAACAGGAAAATCAATAACTTATGACCCGAGAAACAGCCTAAAAAAGTACAGCAAGTAAGTATTTTATATCAGTAGCTACTTCCCCAAGCAATCACCTAGGATTACTCCATTTTCTTACAAGTCTTACACTCTAAGAAACACTCACGAAGTTCAGAATGTTTAGCTCATTATTAAGTATGTTCAGCTGATCTTTTCTGAAGTTTTTGAGCTTTTTTAAAGTGCAGAAGGTGATGGCTAAGTGTGTTAGAGTGTATAGAGATCCCCAAGTGAGGAAGTAACTCCTTTTTATATAGGAGAGGAAAGGCTGGGCCAGATTTTTGTTTTTACCAAAAATCTGCTTAAAATGATAAGTTTTTTGACAGAAAATCTGTCCAAAAACAAGAATTTTGGTCAATGAATAGTTTTCTCACCAATTTTGGAAAGAATTTTTGGATTATTGTACTCCGAACAGTCTCTGAACAGTAAAAGCAACCAAATAAAGGCCTTACACTTAAATACTTCTACTACCCTCACAAATCAATATCTAACTAAACTATTGCGTCAAACTAGAGAGTGCAAAATCAGATAACAAGACTTGAACCATTAAACTAACAAAAGAACCTAATGAATACAAACAAACAAAACATATAGTTAAAGCCTTAAACTAATTACCATAAACATAGACAAAATTAGAAATATTAAATATACAATTAGAACTTTACAACTTAAAGGTAACATAGAATACGAATGATAGTGAAACAACTATCGAGTCGACTGAAACACGGAATAAAAAAACGAGACTAAACACGAACTATCATCACTAACAGATTTCGAACTAAGGAAAAACACCAAAATCAATCGTGAAACCAGAAGATCAACGAGCTTCGCCAATTACAAATAGTTAATCGAATATCACATATGATTATTAAAACCGATTGACTAAGCAAAAACATAATGACAGATTAAACGGCTAACCAATATGTGATTCGAAAGTATTAAGCAATGACCAATATTGAAGAAAGTTAATGAAAGTAAACACGAACTAACTATCATGGATCAATCGATTTAAAATAATAAATTAAACAAAAACATAAACTTAAACGAGAAAAAACAGAAGTTATAAAAAGAGGGAAAGCATTGAAGCAATGGCCTAAACGAATAAACAACAAGAAAATTTCTAAAATCAACAAAAGATGACTAATCACTAATTAAGAAAAATAATAGAACTTAAACTAAACTAAAAAAAATCTAAAAATCAGTCAATAAAGGAGAAACTAAAACCGATAAACAAGGGATTAGTATTTTACCAAAATGCTCGGGCACCAAATCAGTAGTACAACACAATTAGATGGTGAATCGAACTCCGCGCCTCTTTTTCTCGACCACAAATGCTGAAAAAGCACAAACTATGGTGAACCAAGTTGAGTCCAGCATTATGTCAAAGAGAAAGAGAGACTAAGGGGTTGTATTTTGCTAGACGGAGGCTGGGCGGCGACAGGAGCGGTGACAGTAAGGTGGTCGATAGTGGCTGGCTGAAACTTGTCGGATTTTCGAGGGGTTTGGAAGGTTTTGGGATGGGGAATGGAGAAGAGAAGGGTGAGAGAAGGTCGGTGGTGTAAAATTTTCGGAGTTTGGGGTGGTGTGCTGTGGCTAGGATTTCGATTAAGCTTAGATTTGCGGAGATTGAGAAGGGTTATGGGATTTTGGGGTAGATTGGAGGTTGGCCACCACCGCTGGCGAATTACAGTTGACGGCGTTGGGCGGCAGGGAGCGGGAGGGGCATGGGTCAGAGAGTGAGAGAGGGTTAGAAGAGAGAGGAAATTATAGGTTTAAATACTTAGGTGGGATATAAATAAGGACCATTAGATCAAGGCTATTGAGGATGAGATTAGGTCTTAGACTTACTTATCAAAACGTAGTTTAGGTATGAAACTACGGCATCTCGTGATCTACTGACAACCCTATTTGGACTGAATTTGGGCTCTTTGGGCTTCTAATTTGGGACAATTTTGGCTCAATTTCTTTAAAATTCAACTAGAGCAATCCCTACCCCATTTATCAAAGAAAATTTTCATAAAGCACTATTTTTAGTGGTAATTAGCTATCTATAGATACCATTAGCTATATTACGGATTGTAGATACATTTTCTATTATTGTGAGCATGTGATTTTTGCCCTATACGAACTACTCCCACAAATTCAAAATAAAACAATTTCGTTTGTTTACTTGCAGTTTTGATTATTCATGGTATTATTCTGTTAATTGCTTGCATTGCTGTGCATTTCTAAATAACAAAATACAAAATACATGAGGCATGTGCATTTACAAGCAATTTTGCATTTTTAGACATTAATCGGTAATCAGAAAACGAAAATAAAAAAAGGCTTAATGTGTATATAAATTTGATTTTATGTATTTTGATAATCTTTTATTTGATAAAAATCTTAGGTTAATTAAGTCTTATGGAATAATTAAGATTTTGTTAAAATAAAGGATGGATTTAAAGAAGGATAAAATATAAGTCCAATGTGTCCAAAATGGGCCATCTGTAATTGAAACTAAGGCCCAAAAACACTCAGTCCGTTTATCCCCAACCCAGTCCAGCCCCAGAGTGCCAAACGACATCGTTTGGCTACCCTTCATCCCGGCCCTTGATCATAACTATCCAACGGTCCTAAAACTGTACCCCAAAACCAAACATAAATGTCCAAACGCGTGTAATATACTCAGAGATCAAACTACTTCATCCTCATACAAACCCTCACCAGCGTAACACCGCCCATGAGCCACCACAAACCCACAATCTGCCGCCGACAGGAAATCTCCTCTGGTGGTGGCGTAACCCCAATGCTTCTCAAAATTACACTATAGAAGCATCATGTTCTCCTCTTCCCATTCCCATGAAAATCATCCTTTGAATCACCACTGATGTGCTCGAAATTCCAATCAAAAAACGGCGGCTCCGTTGTCTACGTGGTGGCCGGTGGCAAACCACTCTCAAATCAACACCAATCATTCCCCTCATCACCCTCACCCCAGCCTTGCCAATATTTATTCTCAAATATAGCCATAACGCATCAAATATTCGCCTGAAGATGGAAGCACCGCCATGCACAGCGGTGACTGCCATCCAATGCTATCCAACACTATCCAATGGCTTCAAACATTTCTCTATTGACACCCCCATAACCCCATTTGCCACCCAATACCTTCAAAACCACTCAGAACTATACATTCCCAAAATTTAGAGTTCCTGAAGCCCAACCTTGAATGGATTTTTGGAGGTCCTGTCTCGAGTTGTAATTAATTTCATCTCAAGTCATTCTCAAACAGGTAAACTTTTTTTATTTTCTCGTCGATTCTCCTCCTCATTTTCTTTTCCTTTAATTCAAACGTCAAAACCTAATTGGAAGTTCTATTCATCTAGAACTAATTTCATATGGACTTACTCTTTCGGTGTTAATTATTTTAGGTCCGGAAGTGTACGATTATTGTTAGTTGCAACGAATATGTGATTAAGCCAATCGTAGGATTAATTTAGATCACATTGATAACACTGGTTTTACTAGCCATGACTTGCTCGTTAAATTTCTAATAAATTCTTTTTACATGCTTGTCTTGTCCCAATTAAGTCATGTTAACATAATGGTTGATACTAATTTAGGACTTTCATCTTTGTGTTTTTGTTAGTTTCATTTATGTGTTTAGGCCTGGTATGAATTCTGAAGTGTTCATGAGCTGCAGATTTGCCTGTAACTGTAATGTATCCCATGAAAAAATTTGCTTGTTAGTTTATTAGGGCATTAGTGTGGTGCTAGTGTAATTAGTTATTAACGTAGTCTTCATGTTCATACAATTTATGTGTGTTCACGGCTGACACAAATGAGTTCGATTGAGTTGGTAATAGTTTAACGAGTGTGAGCCTATTTTTAATTCAATTGAGGTCCGGATAAATCTGATGAATTGTTTGAATACATGATACTTGTTAGCAATACGCATTGCATCCAGGACTTCAATTATTCGTGCAAAACTAAACCTGTTTGGGCTGATTGGGCCACTTTGACCACTAATTTCAGAAATTTAAATATATATGTGTGGTCCTTGAGTCCCATTTTGGACTTATGACCCAAAGTGTAGTATTAAATAAGGGTCCTCTTCTTTGAAGGTTAACTGATTTGCTGCTAGGCCCACTAACTTCAGTAGTCCATCTATATTTATAACTTCACTTTTCGTGTGAATATGAGAGAGGTTGCCTTTGGACCCCAAAGCTGGGGCTGTCAAGCTAGGCTCCATTGAGGCCCAGCTGATGCGTGCACCCAGGCCATCCGATGTGGCATTAACAACAAATCTTTGTAGTTAATTTTTGGGATCAAATAGTTTCAACATCAAATGTTCCTTTGGGTCATCTCCTATAAAATGTAGAACTCAACATACGTAGAATCAGAGACAAGTCGTTTAGCGAATATTCACGACCTCTCACGAAGATAATAATGTGTTAGTTGCTTTAGGGAGCGTCTTTAATAATTCACCTTTCTTAAATGCGGGTGCACATTTATGTGACCCAAATCCAAATCTCAACGAAGTTGAAATGTGTCAAAATCCACGGGTACATTTATGTGACGTGGGTCGAAGCATGTTTCAATGAGGTTGAAATTCTCTTTAAATAATAATAATAAAAGTGGTTAAGATATTTAAAAAAATGCACTTAGGTTCCAAAATTGTATAAAAATCAGGAAATTAGTCATTTATAATAGTTTAAGTGACCGTGCTAGAACCACGGAATCCGAGGGTGCCTAACACCTTCCCTCGGATTAAAAAAATTCCTTACTCAAGAATTTCTAGTTCGCAGACTCCAATTGGGCAGTCGAAAAATTTCCTCGATTTGGGATCTTAAATAAATCGGTGACTTGGACACAAAAATACAAACCTATCCCAAGTGGAGACTCTAAGTAAATAAATGATCCTAGTTCGAATAATGATACTTTAATCGGAAAAACTCCATTATACGTTTCATCCTTCGGGTAGCTGTGTAAAAAGGAGGTGTGACAGCTCTGGAAATTTTGCTGGGGAAAACGAACCCAGAATCTCTGGTTCAAGGTTCAAGAATTCGAGCTCAGAAAAACTGTTGTATTTGGCTTCTCATGATTTACTTACAAGTTCTATGTTAAATGCTAAATGCTTTACCGCTTTGATATTACCTGAAATGTGCATATAAACTTCTACGAAACCCTTCACTTCTCACCTCCAGGGATGTGCTTACTGGTTGAGACTCCCTATTCGTTAGCGTCATACCCTGAAATAAGAAATAGGCCGGACTAGTTACTAAACCGGATTGCCTTTTGGTTCCCGGTACGTAGCCCCCTCCTCGACTCGAGTCGTCCGCTCGGGTGCACAGTCTAGACCCTATACATGGTGTTTAACTTAGAATAACTTGACCTCATGCCGGATCCCTAGTAGGAATGTTTGTTCGCATCACATGCATTTGACTTAGGGGACTCAACACAGGGGTTGGGTACATCTAGGACAGGTGACCCGAAATGAAAAGACCATCCTGATGCATGTTATGTGATACTTGCACATTTATTTGCTTTGGATTCGCATGTCGAACGGCTTGTGACAAATAGGAAATTTGAGAGCTACTGAGATTAATTATATGTAAAAACCAATGCTCAAATAGCGTCAAAATGCTACCGGATTTTTCAAAAACAAAACAAAAATACAAAACAAAGGGAAATGAAATTGGGAAAGTTTTTCAATAATATTTTTGGGTCTAACCTCTCTTCTGTAAAAATAGCCAAAATATGAAAAGCAAATGTCAGATTTTATCCACTTGTTTCGAAATAAATCGGGTGATGCCATTTCTACCAGAAATAGCTGAATATTACCGCAAGGGACGCCGGAAGGCTGATCTTGCACAAATGGCCACCTCTTAGTATTATTTTGACTGGCAAGCGAGCACAGCCTGAAAAACCTTCCTTGGGAAGTGTTTCAAGGCCGTATTCGCAAAGCCGAGCCCTGATTTTAAGAAGTGAATTTCATAAAATATTGGTTTTAATATTTTGTGGATACTAATTCACCTTAATAAATGTGCAGAATGAGCACGATAATGTTCATGAATAAAAATCCCTTGGAGTTCGACTGTGGTAAAATGACCTGGGGGAAGCAGGGAAAAAAATGAGTCAATACGCATCTGGGAGGCCTCACTGGTTTGTTGAAAATTAACCCAAGGGGAGACATCATAAAAGCATTAATCACATTTTGGGACCTGGCTCACAATGTCTTCCATTTCTCGGATTTTGAACTCACCCCGACATTGGAGGAAATAACTGGATATATTGGGACTCCCACAATTCCATTGAGACACCAATACCTGATTGCACCAAGAGCCCTTGCCGTGCACAAATTCCTGGACTCCTTGAAAATCAGTAGGAAGGTTCACAATCCGGACTTATCAGCTGGCTTCTGCACCCCGCAATTTATATATCGGAGGTACAGACATATAGGGGGATTCAATAACCCCGAAAATCATATTTTTAGCAAAGGAAATCAGCTCAAATGGGAGGAGCATCGATGTTTTGCGTTCATGGTATTTTTCTTGGGTCTTCTGGTATTTTCGCGAAGGTATGGGAATATTGACATACGGATAGCAGGGATTGTTAGCACTTTAATGACCCAGGCTAAAAGTACCCTCGCTCCAATGATCTTATCCGAAATCTTCCGTGCTCTCACCGCCTGTAAAGCAGGAGGAGACTTCTTCAAAGGTTGTAACTCTTTGTTGCAAATATGGATGATCGAGCATATATGCCACCGGCCTCGGTTCATGAATTATAGGTCACCAACAAAGAGCCGCGTAGAAGAATTCAGTAACAGGGTTGATGGGTTTAGAGTACCTGAGGGTGTCACAGAATGAGTGTCGTATATCCGAGTTATTACTACAAATCAGATAGAGTGGACATTCGGGTGGCTCCGTGTGGATGAAGTTGTGTATATGCCAGCCACCGGGCCCCATTTCCTTTTGATGCATCTCGGAAGTATCCATCCCTATGCGCCATACATAGTACTAAGACAATTAGGTATATGCCAAATGATCCCCAGGGATGAGGATATTAGTCGTCATACGGTGGAGATAAGCCTAAATGGTCAATTACTTGAATCCGTCGTACGTCAAATCTGGAGTGAATGTCAATACTTGACAGCAGGTACTCGAGTGCGCGACATATCTAATGGTGAGGTTGCACTGGGGTACGTTGCTCGGTACAAAAGAGAAATAGAGCCTGGGAGGCTGGCTAAGAGACCACATCTCCAAGAATTTGCTGAAATGTCACAAGAGCAATGGGATTGGCTAGCCAACGGAAAATGAATATAGGGCTACTATAGGAAGATTGGAAAAGCAAATCCAAAAGTTGCAATTTGAAAATAGTTTGCAAGCTACAGTCAGTGAGGGAGAAAAGAAGATATTAACCTAAGAAAACGAAGCCTTACGAGCCCAAATTCGTAAAATGAAAGCGGCCACAGAAAATCCCCCCAAAAGCACAAAAGATGAAAAACTCGTAGAAATTTGCGGTGGAAAGTAACTGAGTATGGGTGTGCCTTGAATAAGGCAGAAAGTGAGCTATCCAGGGTTTGGAAGCAATTGGTTTATAGTGCGGAGGAATGAGCCTGCATCCTTGAGCAATTAAAAGAAGGGCATAACTATGAGATTGTTGGTTTAAAGCGGAGGATCATCATGAATGAAAACAAAATGACCAAGCAAGTAGGGGACTTCAAAGCGTAAAAAGAACATTGTTATGCACTAATAGCAGGATTAGAAAGGGATTTGCGGCAATTCCAGAAGTTGAATCAGGTAGCAGAGCGAACTCTAGAGGCAAGGGCCAAGCAAATTGGGCGTTTGCTGCAAGAAAAAGGTGTTATTAGGGAAAAGATATGGGCAATCGCATATTACATTACCACAAAGTAAATCCATTGCGAGGATATGACAAAATCCATGTCTTTTGCTACCACCATGACATTTGTTCGTAAAGTGATGGAAGACCTACACCATCTCCAAGGAAGTTTAGCACGCAAGCCTGCAGCAAGGCCGAATGATGCCCCGCAAGCTCCAAAGTAGTTGAAGTCTTAATGTATTCATGATTTCTGAAAAAAATTATATTTTTCTTAAAGAGTTTGTCAGTCTATATATTCCTTTACGCACCATTCGAGTCTGTAAGTTTTATTGTGTCCAAGTCTGTTAGTTGCCTTTAACTTTGTTAGCTTTTGTAACCAAAGTTTTGTTTTTATAAAAATTTAAAATCCCAAAATATGCTGTTATTTCCATCACATTTTTTTTATGAACTACGCTTGGTCTGATTCATGCGCGTCATGATACGTAGGCAATCTTCATAGGATTCGACCGTATTCTTTAAAGAGGAAAGATAAATAAGAAGTAGAAACCAAAAGGAAGTTCGGAATAAATGTCGGGACGACGTATGCGACCATTGCAAACATATAGAAACCCGTTAACTGTGAAGGTGCACCATACCCAACATGCGATGTCCTGTTTGTTATCTATCCCAACCTAACCATTTGTAGTTCCAGTTCCCAGTCCAGGTTTTTAGCGAACAGTGGTTGGTTTGTGGTAAGCTGGCATCGCATAGATACTTTACTAGATCAAAAGGAAGCACGGAAATGTCATCCAAAATGGCTCTACCGGCAATTCCCATCCCAGAGGACAACCCGATTACGGGGATAACAGCCTCATAATATGCGGCAGCTGAAGAAAATAGGATCCTTCGACTTAGAGTCATGGAGATATGGGATGCTTGGACGAATGGAAAAGAGCCTCCAAGTGCCATCCCTAGATTCCCTGAGCTCTTCCTAAGGTCTGGGGTACCTCCACTATTCCCATCAGCCACCCAAATATCATTTTGGGGCATCCTACCATATCAACCAACTTTGTCGGAGTACCCTCTGAAGCCTGTCTTCAGATGTTCACATCTGGCCCGGTTCCTAATATTTTTGCGGCTCCTCTATGTACAGCCACCACATAGTCTGCGGTGCCGAGACCCACGTTTGATCCAATAGCTTTCACATTTCAAACTCCCAACTATCAAACCGAGCCTCCCACATACCCCACATACAATCATCCTTAAACAACATACGAACTCACAGCAGTGTAGGACAAAATCCCTAAGACACCTGAACAAGATGAAATAAGATGAAAGATGAAAAGCCCTGAGCAAAATTTTAAAAGCATGCAAGGTTTGAGTGGGCAGAAGAATGTATCTTACTCGGACTTATGCATGTTCCCGCACGTACATCTTCCCCTAGGATTCAAAACACTGAAGTTTGAAAAGTACGATGGTCATGTCGGCCCCATTGCTCATTTTCAAAAATACTGCAACCAATTGCGTGGGGCAGGTGGAAAAGAAGAACTATTGATGGCATATTTCGGGGAAAGCTTAGTAGGCATCGCCTCTGAATGGTACATGGACCAGGACATCACTCGATGGCATATTTGGGATGATCTCGCCCGGAATTTCGTAAAGCAGTTCCAGTATAATATTGACATTGCCCCGGACAGGAATTCTTTGGCCAACTTGAAAAAGAAACCTTCAGTAAGATTAAGAGAATATGTAGTCAAGTGGAGCGTACAAGCGTCAAGAGTAAAGACACCCATGGATGAGACAGATATGGTCACCATCTTCCTACAGGCGCAAGAGGCGGATTATATTCAAAATATGATGTCAGCAACAGGCACTTTTGCGGAAGCAATCAAGATCGGCGAGATGGTAGAAAATGGCCTGAATACAGGAAGAATTCTGAGCCAGTCAGCCTTAAAGGCAACCTCCCAGGCCATCCAAGGCGGGGCAGGAGGGGTCGCAAGAAACAAAAAGAAAGTGGAAGTGTCAATGGCACCCTCCGGTATGAGAAGACATCATGCTCACAAATCTGTATTCTCAGAAAGGACACCGATAGGTGAGTCTTATTCCAGCTTATTCCCAAAATTGGTCAAGATGGATCTCTTGCAGCTCGTGCCCCCGAGCAGGCAGAACCCTGAGTCTCCTTCCTATAAACGGGGTGTACGATGTGCTTATCATTCAGGAGCCAAAGGACATGACACTGAAAAATGCTGGACCCTGAAACGAGCGGTGGAGGATTTAATAGAACAAAGGAAAATGGTGCTGAGAGATGAAGATGTCCCGAATATAAGCAATAACCCGTTGCCGGCTAACAACAATAGACCTGTCATCAGGATGATTTCTGAGGACAAAGAATTTGACCCTGCCTTGAAATCCATTATAGCCATTGCTGATGCAGACAGAAAATCGAAGGTTACCCCAAAGAAGGTTGAAAAAAAGGAAATGAGTGAATCCAAGCACCCGGAAGCAGAAAAGAAGTTTGAAATTAAAACTGAGACGGCACCCACCAAGGAAATCGTACTTTACATCCCATGGGGGCGACAAAAAAAACAGCCCACTCTGAAACCCTCAAGAAGATTTGAGTTGAACAAGACGATGTATGTACCCAAGGGAGATTATGTGGTAAGGGGACCGATTAAACCGCCAAGGCTGAATGAGCCCGTGGTAATTGGTCGCGCGCCTCAGAAGCCAGAACACTCAAACCAAACTTTCCCATCCTTTTGGGCACAGGGATGCCATAACCAATCCGAGTAATCAACCGACAAACCCTTCTGCAGTCCTATGAAATTACCAAAAACCATAGTAACACAAAAAGGTAAAGAGATCACTGGGGAAACTCAAAAGGGCCATCCCGCAAAGAAATATTCGGATATGGAAGAAGTGAACACTACCACCAAAAAGAAATTTCCACCCAAAAAAGCCCGTAAATGATGAAGAGGCAGAGGCCTTTCTTCGAAAGATGAAAACGCCAGATTATGAGATAGTGGACCAGCTCCGAAAGTCTCCCGAGAAAGTCTTATTATTATATTTGCTGATAAAATCTCCAGAGCACTAGAAAGTGTTGGCTAAAACCTTGAATGAAGCTTATGTACCGGTTCAAACCTCCGTGGAACAACTGGAGAAAATGGCGGAAAGATTCTTCACTATTAATCAGGTTACATTCAGCAAGAATGATTTGCCTTCGGAGGGAGCTTCCCACAACAAAGCCTTGCATCTCACCGTCAAATGCGAAGGCTATTATGTCAAAAGCATAATGGTAGATTGAGGTTCTAGGGTAGATATATGCCCACTATCAATGTTGTAAAGAATGGAAACTGGAACAGAGAGGATCCGTCCCAACAATGTGTGTGTTCGAGTTTTTGACGGAACTAAAAGGGATACCATAGGGGAAATTAGTATTGACCATCAGTCCGGTCGATTTTGAAGTGACATTTCAAGTATTAGACATGGACACATCCTACAACTATCTCCTAGGAAGACCATGGATTCACACAGCAAGAGCGGTGCCTTCTACTCTACACCAAATTCTGAAATTTGAACATGAGAATCAGGAGATCGTGGTCCACGGGGAAGATGAACAGTCAATTTACTGTGATCCTTCTGTCCCTGCGTCGAAGCTAAAGAGGGAAGTGAGCATATAGTTTACTAGGCTTTTGAAATTGTGGTAGCTGATCAACACAGAGAAGGCAAACCACATCCATAGCCTTTCCTCTCCAATGCCTCAATCATGGTGGCGAGAGAGATGATACGCCAAGGGATTAAGCCAGGAAAGGGACTTGGAAGCTCTCTAAAAAGCATAACTAAGCCGGTCGCTTTGCCTACCGCCGAGAAGTTTTTTGGGCTAGGTTTCCATCCAACGCCGGAGGATATCACCTGGACCAACTGTAGGAAACGTCATGGATGGGCTTTGCCACAACCCCTACCCCACTTGTACAAAATGTTTGTGAAACCAAAGTACATTGAGGAAGAAGAAGACGAGATCTTCACAGCAGAGGAAATTGAAGAGATATGTGGGTCCATGAGGAAATTATTGTATGAAACGAACATGAACCAGCTGGGAGAAGGTTCAAGCACTGCTGAAGTGCTCTACATGGGACCAGATGCCAAGTTGCAAAACAGGAAGGCCATGCCTTTCCCAGTCAGGAGGGAGGACCGGTAGTCCTGCATTGCCACCTTTTTTTGCATCACGAGTTATTTCAGGGTGTAGCTCAGGTGTTTTTTCTTTAGTATTTTGTCCTTTAAATTCCAGATGTAAACCATATTTATCTCACAGTTTCAAAGAAATGAAATCCATATTTCAGCGTTTGCACTTCTCCATTTTTTCTAATTTTTTTTTCTTGTATTTCATTTTTTCTTTCAGTCCCAATAATGGGGCTTTAAATAATATGACATGCTCGCGGACTTCATGCCCCGACCCGAACATGCTGCCTATTTGTGATATAATGAACAAAGAACCAGAGTATGATAATGAAGAGGCATTTAGGGAAATCAACTGAGAGTTGGAATATTTTGAAAATAAACCTAAGCCGAACTTAAACGGTACCAGTTAACTTGGGTGGTCCCGGCGAAGTCAAGGAAACTAAAATAATCATCCATGTGAATAAGGAAATCTGGGATTCTCTAGTTCAACTTCTTTTGGAATTCAAAGATGTATTCTATTGGTCTTACGATGATATGCCTTGGCTGAGTGTTGATCTGGTGGTTAATAAGTTGCCCACATACCCCGAATGCCCTCCAGTCCAACAAAAACAAAGAAAGTTCAAATCTGATATCAACGATAAGATCAAAGAAGAGATCACTAAACAGTTAGAGGCGGGGGTAATCCGAGTGGTTTGATACACTACATGGTTGGCCAATATGGTCCCGGTACCGAAGAATGATGGAAAAACCCGAGTATGTGTAGACTACATAGATTTAAACAAGGCGAGTCCTAAAGACAACTTCCCTTTACCTAACATCCACATCCTTGTTGACAACTGTGCCAAATACGAGATATAGTCCTTTGTAGATTGCTACTCAGGATACCACCAAGTGTTGATGGATGAGGAAGATGCTAAGAAAACTGCCTTTACCACACCCTGGGGACTTACTATTACAGAGTTATGCCTTTTGGTTTATAGAATGCTGGGGAAACATATATGAGGGCTATGACCACCATTTTCTATGACATGATGCATCAGGAAATAGAAGTATATGTGGGCGATGTGATTATCAAGTCCAAGACTCAGGGTGATCATGTAGGGGATTTAAGAAAGTTCTTCGAAATGCTTCGCAAGTATGACTTTAAATTGAATCAAGCCAAGTGTGCATTCGAGGTCCCGTCAGGAAAGCTTTTGGAATTCATTTTCAACCGAAGATTCATCGAGTTGGATCCTACCAAGATAAAATCCATTTGAAAGCCACCTCATCCAAAGACCAAGAAGGATGTAATGAGCCTACTGGGAAGACTAAATGACATCAGCCGATTAATCGCCCAGTTGACTTCCACATGCGAGCCCATATTCAAGATATTGAAAAAGGACGCAACAATTAAATGGACTGGTGAGTGTCAAGTGGATTTCGATAGAATCAAACACTACCTGTCCAACCCACTAGTTTTGGTCCCGCCAGAACCGGGAAGGTCATTGTTTCTTTATTTAACAGTCCTGGAGAGCTTTTTGGTTGTATTCTTGGGCAGCATGACACCACAGGAAAGAAGGAGCAATCCATCTATTATTTGAGGAAGAAGTTTACCAGTTACGAGGACAAATACACGGTGCTAGAAAGAACCTGTTGTGCCTTGACGTGGGTGGCCCAGAAGTTGAGTCATTACCTGCAAGCCCACACCACCTACCTCATAACCAGACTGGACCCGTCAAGGTATATATTCCAAAAACCGATGCCCACAGGGCGATTGGCAAAATGGAAAATCCTGCTCACCGAGTTTGACATAGTTTATGTCACTCGTACCGTAATGAAGGCTCAAGCTTTAGTAGATCATCTGGCTGAAAATCCAGTTGACGATGAATATCAGCCATTGAATACCTATTTCCGTGATGAAGAAGTGAATTCGGTGGAAGTAACATCTGAGGACATCCCCTCTTGGAGAATGTTCTTCGACGGAGCAGTAAATGCAAAAAGGCGTAGGGATTGGAGAAATTTTAATCTCGCCCACTGGTCAACATAACCCAGCTACAGCAAGGCTTCGATTTTTTTAACAAATAATACAGTTGAATATGAGGCTTGCATCATGGGCATGAACATGGCCATTGACCAAGATGTTGAGGAATTTTTAATCATGGGAGATTCTGATTTGATCATCCGACAGGCTTAATGAGAGTGGGAAACAAGAGACGTTAGGCTCATCCTCTATCAACAGCATGTAGAGGATCTTAGCAAACGGTTCAAGTCGTTACAATTCAGGTACATTCCTCGTTGTCACAATGAGCTAGCAGACACACTTGCAACTCTGGATTCCATGTTGCCTTATCATGGAAACGCTTACATTGATCATTTAGAGATATAAATAAAAGAAAGGCATAGGTATTGTAATGTGACCGAGGCAGAGTCCAGCACACAGCGCTGGTATTATGACATCAAGAGATTTCTGAAAACACAAGAGTATCCCGAGCAAGCCACCGGTGAGCAAAAGAAAACTATTCAACGACATGCAAGTAGTTTTTTCTTGAGTGGTGATACCTTGTACAAAAAGACCCCAGATCTCAACTTGCTGAGATGTGTTGACACCGAGGAAGCCGGAAGAATTATGCATGAAGTAAAAGCATGAGTGTGTGCACCCCATACAAACGAATATGTACTAGCAAAGAAAATACTTCGATCAGGGTATTACTGGATGACCATGGAGATAGATTGCTTCAGCTTCATTCGGAAATGTCATCAATGTCAGGTGCACGGTGATTTGATTCATGCACCGCCAACCGAATTGCATCCTAGTCAGCACCCTGGCCATTCGCTGCCTGGGGCATGGATGTCATTGGCCCGATTAAGCCAAAAGCCTCAAATGGACATAGATTGATATTGGTTGTTATTGATTACTTCACAAAACGGGTTGAATATATCGCACTTAAATCTGTCACCAAGAAATATGTGGTAGATCTTGTGCATTCCAACATCATCTGTCATTTCGGAATTCTTGCAACCATCATTACCGAAAATGTGGCCAATCTGAATAGTCGTTTAATGGGAGAAATATGTGAACAATTTAAGATAACACATAGAAATTCCACCCCGTACCGGCCCAAAGCTAATGGTGCCGTCGAAGCAGCTAACAAGAACATCAAGAAGATTTTGAGAAAAATGATTCCAAGCTCAAGACAATGGCATGAAAAGTTTCCTTTTGCATTGTTGTGCGCACATCGGTAGGGGCAACTACGTATTTACTGGTGTATGGGACTGAAGCTGTCATACCCGCAGAGATAGAAATTCCGTCACTCTGAGTAATCGTTGAAGCAGAAATTGAGGATAGAGAGTTGGTTGAAACTCATTTGGAGAAGCTAACATTAATTGATGAAAAACAAATGGATGCGATTTGTCAAAGATAGTTATACCAACAAAGAATAGCCCGCGCTTACAACAAGAAAGTGCGCCCTAGGAATTTCGAAGTCGGACAATTGGTATTGAGGCGTATACTTTCTCACCATCAGGAAGCCAAAGGAAAGTTCGCTCCAAACTGGAGAGCTCCGTACATTATCAGAAAGATATTACCCAAAGGAGCATTGTACCTGGGTTATCTTGAAGGAGACGAGCTCGAGACGGCAGTAAACGCAGATGCAGTGAAAAAGTATTACATTTAAGCCCTCTGCTACAATAATTCTGGTCGGTTGAAATGACGAAGGCTTTCTTTCCCACTACCGTATAAAATTACCAATCGTTCGCAAACCCCTCGATCCGATTGCATTTCTTTACTTACCCTCTTTGGAACCCAGAATTGCTAAGTTCAAAAAAAATAAGAAAATGAATAATTGAAAACAAAAGAAACAACAAACACATTAGTTTAGGAAACACTTCCTGAACTACGTCCGACTTGATTCCGAAAGTATACGTAGGTAGCCTCTCCCTAAGGTTCAGTCATATCAAAATAAAACCCCAATTCCCCAAGAAATAAAACTGGGGCTAAATGTAATAGTTCGGCCGTAAACCCTCCAGAATGGTTCCAAAGTTGCAATTTTCCGTCTGATTTCCTTTTCTCAAGAACTTGGTCCGAGTCCTTTCGGTTAATAGGCCAAAATAGGGACGTGGTGAACACCACTATTGGGTTTCGGGACATTTCAACTTAAGAGAAACAAAATGAGAGAGTCTTATCGGTGAAAACCTTCGGTCACCATAAGGCGACGATGAGTAAAAAAAATAAAATGAGAGAGTTCTCTTAGTGAAAACTCGCAAAGAGCACTATCGTGCGACAGGAGAAGAGAAATGAGAGAGGCCGATTGGCGAAAACCTGCAAAAGGGCGTCGTCGGCCGAAAAGAGGAAATATTACTATCCAAGCCTGGTTTCCATGGTTTTGAAAGATTGAAATCAAAAAGTAGAAATGAATCTGGGTCGGGTATCTAGTCCAAGAAGCATGTTGTTTCCATTTAAAGTCGGCATGCACTCCCAGATAAGTCCTTCCTTTTTCTCCAAAAAGGAGACATACCTCTCTAAATCCATGTGTTAGCTTTTGTTGTTTCTCCCACTCCTTTTATTTTTAACTTTGATGTCCCGACCATTCTTCAAGAGAAGGTAGCAGGACCGGTCTCACGGGTTTTCTCCTGGCAAGAACTAAAAGGAATATCCGGTATTAGTGAGCACATTTTGCTAATCCCGGCTGATTATGACGGCTGACGCTTCAGAAGCAGTAAAGTAGAAATAAAAGAAATTCAGAGTCGAGAGCCCACAAAGTCGAATAAAGATCGGAAAGGCTAGGCCCAATCGGGTTAATGGTTCCTACAAAAGTTCTCAAAAGGTGAGCTCCGAAGTGGAAACCGGGACAAAAGTAATAACCAACGGCCTGAAAAAAACAATTTGAATGATGAGGACCCCCCGACCAACCTACGAGGCAAAGATCGAAAGTCAAGGGTTTCCTCGAACACAAATGAGGCTAAAATCAAGCAAAACAAGGCTACAAACCAACCACTGTTCAAACTAACAAATTGCTCCATTTTTGAATTAAAATTTGAAACAGGTGTAATCTGAAAGTAATGGGAACACGTGGCATATGCAATCAAAGAAATGGCTCAAGGGCTAAGAATAGTGTTGCATCAATAACCAACAAAAGGGGAAGTTCTCTTTACATCTGTTCCTGCAGTTTCATAAACGTGATAGCATGGAACTCTGATCCCTGACTCCTTCCCCAGATTTAGGGCCACACCTCTAGCCTTCCCCTCTGCAACTTGTGGACTTCCTCGGCATAACCCAAGGATCACACATCAGTCTCCCTAGCATAGACCAAGAAATTTCTTTATTTCGCTCCCCGGCATAACCTAGGGGGTTTCTGTTTATATCCCCACCATAACTTGGGAACCATTTCCTCTTCCCGTTCCCAGCATAACTTGAGCGCCCCTCTTTTGCCTTTATTCCCCAACATAATTGAAGAGCTAAACTCCTTTTATCCTTGGCGGAACTTAAAGGTCTTTCCTTTCTTTCTCTATCTCCAACATAGTCAAAAGGATCTCTATGGCATTTCACTCCCTACCATTCCCTAGCATAACCTAGGAATTTTCCATTCAATTCCGGCATAACATGCAGATCGCCCGACATAACCCAGGAATTTTCCATTCTATCCCGGCATGACCCGCGGATCTCCCTAGCATAACCTAGGAGTTTTTCTTTTAATGCCGGCATAACCCGCGGATCTCCCTAGCATAACCTAGGAATTTTCCATTCAATCCCAGTATAACCCGCGAATCTCCCTAGCATAACCTAGGAGTTTTTCTTTCATCCCGGCATAACCCGCGGATCTCCCTAGCATAACCTAGGAATTTTTCATTCAATCACGGCATAACCCGCGGATCCCCCTAGCATAACCCAGGAATTTTCCATTCAATCCCGGTATAACCCATAGATCTCCCTAGCATAACCTAGGAGTTTTTCATTCAATCCCGGCATAACCCGCGGATCCCCCTGGCATAACCCATGAATTTTCCATTCAATCCCGGCAAAACCCGTGGATCTCCCTAGCATAACCTAGGAGTTTTTCTTTCAATCCGGCATAACCCGTGGATTTCCCCTGGCATAACCCAAGAATTTTCCGTTCAATCCTGGCATAACCCGCGGATCTCCCTAGCATAACCTATGAGTTTTTCTTTCAATCCCGGCATAACCCGTGGATTTCCCCTGGCATACCCCAGGAATCTTCAATTCAATCCCGGTATAACCCATGGAATCTCCTTCTTATCCCCAGCAGGGACCCTTTATTCCCATCCCGGCATAACCCGTGGATCCTCCTATTATCCCCAGCAGGGACTTTTCTCCTTCCCAGCATAACCTTGTAATCAATCCAAAGGATACACAATCCCGAGTTTTATTGTTTCAGATAGAGAAATAGCACAGATTTGTGTTGCAAATAATTCACGAAATTTTTCCAGTGAAAACTGGGGGAATAATTTCGTTCATTTGTTTTTTATGTCAGAACAGGTTTCACCTTAAGGCACATGATTCGAGGTGACCAAGAGCGTAAAGTCTCAATCAAAAGAAAAGAAGTTAGCAAAAAGCGCAAACTTAGAATGTTCAAAAGGAAAGGATGCAGACGAATCAAAGTTTGATTGAAGTAACAAGTCTAGTATGCCTTGCTCCAGTCCAATGCTGAAATAAAACCAGCACCTACAACGTGCGAGCGTCAAGATTCAGATCAAGGTCTATAGAAAAATCAGCTAAAACTCGAGATCAAGCTTCAAGAGATGTATATATATAGGAATCTTGTAACCCGTAGTTGATAAGCGTAGCTAGCTTAGCTGTTGATTTTCTTGTGGTGTAATAAGGAGTCAGTAAGCAGTAGCTGTAGCATTAGCAGCAAAATCACATCCCATGGTAGTCCCAGCTACGAAACACTCATGAACTACACTGACCTAATTCCTCTTCAGCCGAGGATATGTAGGCAACCTCTAAAGCAGGGTGCGGCCAAACTTTTCAAAAAAAATGCTTCTCACAGAGGGTTTTAACGGGCAAAAGTCGCTCAAAGAGGGGCATCTGTGAGCATGTGATTTTTGCCCTATACGAACTACTCCTACAAATTCAAAATAAAATAATTACGTTTGCTTACTTGCAGTTTTGATTTTCCATGGCATTATTCTGTTAATTTCTTGTATTGCTGTGCATTTCTGAATAACAAAATACATGAGGCTATGCATTTAGAAGCAATTTTGCATTTTTAGACAATAATTGGTAATTGGAAAACGAAATTAAAAACAATGGCTTAATATGTATATAAATTTGATTTTAAGTATTTTGTTAATCTTTTATTTGGTAAAAATCTTAGGTTAATTAAGTCTTATGAAATAATTAGGATTTTGTTAAAATAAAGGAAGGATTTAAAGAAGGCTAAAATATAAGTCCAATGTGTCCAAGCTGGGACATCTGTAATTGAAACTTAGGCCCAAAAACACAAAGTCCGTTTATCCCCAACCCGGTCCATCCCCAGGGTGCCAAACGACGTCGTTTGGCTACCCTTCATCCCAGCCCTTGATCACAACTCATCCAACGGTCCTAAACCCCCCCCCCTCCCCAAACCAAATATAAATGTCCAAAAGCATGTAATATACTCAGAGACCAAACTGCTTCATCCTTGTACAAACCATCACCGGTGTAACACCGCCCATGAGCCACCACACATCCGCCGGCGTAACCCCAATGCTTCCCAAAATTACACCATAGAAGCATCCCGTTCTCCTCTTCCCATTCCCATGAAAATCATCCTTCGATCACCGCCGATGGACTCGAATATCTAATTAAAGCACGGAGCCTCCGCCAACTACGGCGGCGGCCAGTGGAAAACCGCTTCCAAATCAACACCAATCATTCCCCTCATCACCCTCACCCCATCCTTGCCATGATTTACTCTCGAATATAGCCACAATGCATCAAATATCCACCTGAAGATGGCAGCACCGCCTTGCACAGTGGTGACTGCCATCCGATGCCATCCAACACTATCCAATGCCTTCAAACATACCACTATCAACACACCCATAACCCCATTTGCCACCCAATACCCTAAAAACCACTCAGTACTGTGCATTCCCTAAATTTGGGGTTCCTGAAGCCCAACCTTGAACTGATTTTTGGAGGTCCTGTCTCGAGTTGTAATTAATTCTATCTCAAGTCATTCTCAAATAGGTAAACAATTTTATTTTCTCGATGATTCTCCTCCTCATTTTCTTTTCTTTTAATTTAGACGTCAAAACCTAATTGGAAGTTTTGTTCATCTGGAATCAATTGCATATGGACTTACTCTTTAGGTGTTAATTATTTTAGGTCCGGAAGTGTACGATTATTGTTAGTTGCAACGAATATGTGATTAAGCCCATCGTAGGATTAATTTAGATGACACTGATAACACTGGTTGTACTAGCCATGACTTCCTCGTTAAATTGCTAATAAATTCTTTTTACATGCTTGTCTTGTCCAAATTAAGTCATGTTAACATATAGGTTTATACTAATTTAGGACTTCCATCTTTGTGTTTGTTAGTTTCATTTATGTGTTTAGATATGGTTTTGCAATGGGTCTTGAAGTAATGTTGTGATGATGTAGTGGGTTTTGGGAAACAACTTGTGTGTTTACTACAATTGTTTTGAGTCTTGAAAGAGTATGGGCCTGATTGGCGACAGTAGCCTCACTCATGGTGTTTAATTCAGGGTTTTATGACACAATTAGTTGAGCCAATTAGCGCAGGGGGGTCAGGGTAAAAACAGGGGTCTTAGGAGGGTAATATGGATATTTAGGTTTAGGAAATCTTTGGTAGTTGCTTCAAGAAGCTTACAGTATGGGTTTATTAGCAAATACTTCAGCTGTGACTTGGCTAGCAAGTCAAAACATCAGGAACTTAAAGGAAAAGAGGAAATTTGAAGTTGCCCTATTGGCTTTTCCTATAAAGGCAATCATTTCTTCAATAAAAAGGGGATTTTAGAAAAATACAGATATAGCTGAACAAATTACTGTTCCATTGGTTTTATTTTGAGGAGCTTCCCATACTGAAAGAAAACATTTGTGATTTTGGCATTCTTTGATTTGAGTTTGGTCGCATGGTGATTTGAAGTCATTTTTAAGCTCTTTTTACTTCATTAATCTTCAATTGCCTGGGCTTTGGGATTATTTGGTGTGGTTGCGTTGCTGTTATTCTGCTGCATATTTGCTGAGCTTCCATCATCATTTTCTTTCCATTTTCCAGGTATATTTTTGGCCCTATGAATCTCATATGAATGTAGTATGAAGCTGTGATTTCGGAATGCAAGTGTTTAGTTATTAAATTTTCTTCCTTTGTCTCATTTAGCTGATAAATTTGTTTTTTAATGTATAGATGTGCACCCCATTTGCAGGATGTTTAATTAGGAATCCCTTTTTGTTTTAGTTATTCCTGCAGTTGACCCTTGTGATGTAATATTAATGTAGTAAACAATCTTGTGTTTAGGCCTGGTATGAATTCTGAAGTGTTCATGAGCTAAAGGTTTGCATGTAATTGTAATGTATCCCAGGCAAACATTTGCTTGTTAGTTTATTAGGACATTAGTGTGGTGCTAGTGTAATTAGTCATTAACGTAGTCTTCATATTCATACAATTTATGTGTGTTTGTGGCTAACTCAAACGAGTTCGTCAGAGTTGGTAATAGTTTAACGAGTGTGAGCCTATTTTACTTCAATAAAGGTCCGGATAAATCTGATGAATTGTTTAGATACATGATACATGTTAGCAATATGCATTGCGTCCAGGACTTCAATTTTTCGTTCAAAACTAAGCCTGTTTGGGTTGATTGGGCCACGTGGCCCACTAATTTCAGCAATTTATATATATGCTCGGTCCTTGAGACCTAGTTTGGACTTATGACCCAAAGTATAGTATTAAATAAGGGTCCTCTTCATTGGAGGTTAAGTGATTAGGCTGCTAGGCCCACTAACTTTAGTAGTCCATCTATATTTATAACTTCACTTTTCGTGTGAATATGATAGAGGTTGCCTTTGGACCCCAAAGCTAGGTTTGTCAAGCTGGGCTCCATTGAGGCCCAGCTAATGCGTGCACCCAGGCCATACGATATGGCATTAACAAAAAATCTATGTAGTTAATTTTTGGGATCAAATAGTTTCAACATCAAATATTCCTTTGGGTTATCTCCTGTAAAATGTAGAACTCAACATACATAGAACCTGAGACAAGTCGTTTAGCGAATATTCACGACCTCTCACGAAGATAATAATGCATTAGTTGCTTTAGGGAGCGCCTTTAATAATTCACCTTTTTTATACGCGGGTACATATTAATGTGACCCAAATCCAAATCTCAACGAAGTTGAAATATGTCAAAACCCACAGGTGCATTTATGTGACGTGGTTCGAGGCATGTTTCAATGAGGTTGCAATTCTCTCTAAAAAATAATAATAAAAGTGGTCAAAAGATTAAAAAAATGCACTTAGGTTTAAAAATTGTATAAAAATCAGGAAATTAGCCATTTATAATAGTTTAAGCGATCGTGCTAGAACCACAGAATTCGAGGGTGCCTAGCACCTTCCCTCGGATTAACAGAATTCCTTACTCAAGAATTTCTGGTTCGAAGACTCCAATTGTGAAGTCGAAACATTTCCTCTATTTGGGATCTTAAATAAATCGGTGACTTAAGATACCAAAAGTCAAACTTATCCCAAGTGGCGACTCCAAGTAAATAAATGATCCCAGTTCGAATAATGTTACTTTAATCGGAAAAACTCCATTATACGTGTCATCCTTCGGGGTAGCCGTGTAAAAAGGAGGTGTGACAATTATCATAAGATATATTTGATGTTTAAACTATTTTATTCATAAATACAGTAGCATTTCTAGGCGTGAAATATGGGATTACAGCTAAAGAGATTTTTATATTCGAGTATATTCGACTGTATTCATGGTGTGAAACATGAGATTACAACCGGAAAGATTATTATATTCGGCTGTATTCGATTGTATATCGACTTGAAATAGGGGATTACACTATTTTTAAATGACAAAGAGAATCAATTAACATAACCGACTCCTAATATAACTCAATAAACTCAATTACAACAGACAAATTTTGTATTTTTAGATATAAAAAGATTTTCAACCGAATAATACCCTAAAAATATAGCAATCTTCAGAGAAATTATATAATACGTCTGAATACATAAATTATATTAAATTAAAAAATATATAAATATATTCATGGCATATAGCGAGATAGCGAATACAATGAAATATAGAGAATACAATGGGAACATTAAAATTCAATAAAAGAAAGGCAGTAAATAAAATAAAATACATGGAATACAGATGGATATATTGAATTACACTGAAAAATAGACAACGAATACAATGAAATATATGTAAATACAACGTGAAACATTCAAATATATTAACAGAAAACCAAGTTATTCAGCCCCAAATTGGATAAAAATTCCATAATAATAAGGTAACACAAAAGAGGGGTCCAAAGAATGTCAAAATGGGTCGCGACTATTCTTCTTCATCTTTCTCACAAAGCAGCAACACGTTAACGCACTATTGTGCTACTGTTCCTTTTGCAACTCCAAGAATCACACTTAAACACTTTAGTTTTGCTCCACTACTGGTTTCTTGAAATCCTATCTTAATAAATCTTCCAAATTTCTATGCGTGGCCTTATCAATATCAATAGGCTTACCTTCTGCTAAGGCAATATATAGTAGTGATTTCTTCGCGAACAACATAGGCGGCAGATTCAGAAACGAGATCTAAACAAAGGCTCTTGAGATTCAACCTTAACCTTTTCTATGTTAACTTGATGGAGAGGGATGCGCATCCATGACAGCCTATACTACACCATGTCGCCCTAGGGAGAGAGGACAAAGGAAGGATCATGAGGTTTTTGACTAATGGTATGTGACGTGGGTAAGAGAAATTTTGAGATTGAGCTTCGTATTTTCAGGAGATGTGGGAAGAGAATGGCATATATCAAAGTAGATAGAGAAAAGAAAATAGTGTTACTGAATAGCGTATTTAGTGGCTTAAAAGTAGGAGGTAATCAAAAGTAGATATTTTGCTATAAACATTAAAAGGTATCTATAGAATATAATTTTTTAAAATGATATTTATTTAAAATAAATAAGTTGTTAATCTTTTCTATAATTTCTTTATCAAACCATTAAATAACTCTTAAAATATATACATATACAAATAAGAACAAAATACACACACATACACACATATGTATGTATGTATATATATAAAATTAATTAATTAATTAAACTTTTATATGATCGATGAGAATCACAGTTTATAAATGGTAAGTGTTACAATGCGAAAACTTAATATAACTTGCGGAAACATTTAATTTAATTAAGCAAAACTAGAAGAAAAATGGTATATGAGTGTCACTTGGCATATAGAACTCAAAATAAATGCAGAAGTCTACAACTCAATCCTAAACACGGAAACTAACGGGCAACACATGCTAATAGAAACGTAACATATTGCTCTAACTCCAGAATATCTAAACAACTGAAATAAAAGGATGGAATAACTATTAAAGCTGGAACATAATAGAGACTCCTGGTCTGCGGACGTGGCAGATATACCTCGAAGTCTCCTCTAGATTTCTCCGCCTCGAGGGTAGTACACTTGAGTGGAGGTACCGAGATCTGCACATGGAAAACATGCACAGAAGGGGCATGAGTACACCACAATGGTACTCAGTAAGTGCCAAGCCTAACCTCGGCCGGGTAGTGATGAGGAAGGTCAGGGCCCTAGAGATTAAATAATATAATAAGAATGCTGACAACAAGTATACAATAAGCAGAAACAATGGAATACAACTGTGAAGTAAGCCAGGTTACACAGCAACAATCAACACACCGAGGATAAAATAACACGAAGTACAACAACTCAATATCAGCACCAATTACGAGGATCTCCTAGGATACCGTCCTATAGTCCATTTCCATGTCAATACCAACAACGAGGACTTCCCAGGATACCGTCCTATAGTCCATTTCCATTCCATGTCAATACCAATTACGAGGATCTCGCAGGATACCGTCCTGTAGTCCATAATATAAATGTGCAGGGGGGATCTCTCGGGAATCTTACCCGTAGTCCCAAAGTAAATATGCAGGGGAATCTCCGGGGAATCTAACCCGTAGTCTCAAAGTAAATATGCAAGGGGATCTCCCAGGAATCTAACCCGTAGTCCCAAAGTAAATATGAAGGGGGATCTCCCAGGAATCTTATCCGTAGTCCCAAAGTAAATATGCAGGGGGATCTCCAGGGAATCTAACCCGTAATCCCAAAGTAAATATACAGGGGAATCTCCCGGGAATCTAACCCATAGTCCCAAAGTAAATATGCAGAGGGATCTCCCGGGAATCTAACCCGTAGTCCAAAATATAAATGCACAACCACAAGCAGAGAACATTCATAAATAAAGTACAACAATACAAGCAACACATATTTCTAGCCTAACATGTCCCATGTAGTGCAGCTAAGGTTATTTAAGCAAGTAGGCAAGTTAAATCAACTAAACATGTCTTTCTAATCTAACACAGGTTATAATTGCAAGTAAGATAAAGTAAGTACGAAGAAAAACTCAGTCTCAATATCTTAAGTAAAAATCGGATTTTCAACGATTAGCTCAAGTACGCGCTCGTCACCTCACGTACAAGGCTCTCAATTACCAAATAACATATCCTAGGGGAAAAGTACCCCACCAAAGTTAGACAAGCTACTTACCTCAAACCGGCTCCAATTCAACTTGAAACCACACGTTTTCCACGAGTATCCGACTCCAAATGTCCCAAATCTATTCATTTCAATTACATCTCACAAATAACATTTCAAACAACTGATTCTATTATTCAATTTAAAGCTAAGACGTAAATGTAGGTAAAATGACCAAAACACCCATCAGGTTGACGCGGTCAAACCCAGGGTTCAAACAAAAATTCGGTTACCCATTCCCCCACGAACCCAAATATATAGTTTGTTTTGAAATCGGATCTCAAATTGAGGTCCAAATCCCCAATTTTAGAAAAACCTAGGTTTTTACCCCAAACCTCCAATTTGACCTTATGAAAATCATTGATTATAACTTGAAGACATATTAAATGATGTTAAAGATTGAAAGAAATAAGTAAAAATCAACTTACAAATTAATTGGAAGAGGTCTTGTTCTTTGAAAATCGTCCAAAGAAGTTGTGTTTTGAAAATAGGGTGAAAAATGTCCAAATTTTATACTTGCGAACCCCAACCAAAAGTGGGAAATACGAAGCCGAGTTTGCATACTAATTTTCTAGGTTCCGCATTTGCGATCAACCTACTTCCGCATTTGCGAGTATAGTGATCGCATTTGCGATCAGTGCCCAGAAATCCCTCGTTCGCATTTGTGAGAAAATGGATCACATTCGCGATCCTCTGCCCAAGTCCAAGGCTTCGCATTTGCGAGCTCGCAGTTGCGAGGCCTTTTTCCGCAAATGCGAATATCACAGAAGCAAAATACCATATTTTCTACAAGTTCAAAAATGTAATCTAACACCTATTTGAAACCCGCCCGAGCCCTCAGGGCTCCAAATCAAATAGGCACACAACCTCAAAACCATCCTACGGACTTACCCATGCGATCAAATTGCCAAAATAGCATCGTATACATCGAATTAAGCCTCAAAACTCATAATTTCTTCCAAGTTTTCATAAAACATCAAATTTCCATATTTAAGTCCGAAACACGTCAAACGACGTCCGTTTTCAACCAAACTTTACAGAAAGCATTTAAACCATATATAAGACTTGTACCGGGCACCGAAACCAAAGTACAGGCCTGATACTATAATCTTTGAAATCAAATTTCACTTCCAATTTCCTTAATTATTTCCAAAAAATAATTTAAAATTCATTTTTGAGGCTTGGGACCTCGAAATTCGATTCCGGGCATACGCCCAAGTCCCATATTTTTCTACGGACCCTCCGGGATCGTCAAATCATGGGTCCAGGTCCGTTTACCCAAAATATCGACCGAAATCAATTTATTCAATTTAATATCGAAATTTAGTATTTTCCTCACAGAATCCATATCTAAGCTTTATGGCTACGTCCCCGGACTGCACACACAAATCGAGACAATCCCAAAGGAGGTTTTCAAGGCCTGGAAAGTACAGAATAGGTAAGAAAAAAAGTGATGACCCCTTTGGGTCGTTACACTCCACCACCCAAGTTAAGTTCTAACATGGGTAAACCCTTCATATCATTAACATGGGTAAACCCTTCAATCATTAGATATTCGATTGGGACATCATTGTTGAGAGAAGGAACCCTAGAACTCGAGTTCAAGGGATTGAATTTTAAAAAGGTAATGTCATCACCCTCTAACTGATTTAGCATTGGATTAATGATTATAGACTCTAGTTTATTGAGATATGAGTTGATGAGTTTTATAGAAAAACATGAACGGCTATAGGTTTGGGTTGTTGATTGTTGATTATTGGTTAAGGGTATTGTTTACCTTATGGGTCATGAAAAATGATATTAATTATAATCATACACTTTAGAATTTATCTAGGAGCAAGAGAATGAGTTATTGGGTGTAGAAACACCATTAATAAGGAGTATGAAGCTTTATTCTCGCCAAGTGTTTGATGAAATGCTTAAGTGACCAAAATATTAGTATCATAGCTAATATGGAATCCCTTTGATTGCTATAGATTAAAGTTGAAATGGTTGACAAACGTTATATTACGCTCAAGAGCAGGAAGTTAAGGTATGTGGGCCTAACTCTGTACGTTTGAGAATGTTTATGATTCTCCATATGTCTCATTATTATGACTATTACAAATTTCCTCAGAAAGTAATTATGCCTCGGTTCCATGAATACTTGTAGAACTTTTATTCTTTAAATGACGTGGTTTCATATTTTATAATATCCCACAAGTCTCAATTATGACATATCATTTTATTACAAATACACATTCTAGTTGAGTCCTATTCAGCAGTTCAGTATCATGTAAGTCAGTATGTTTCAGTGTTTCGGTATCATATATTGCATCATGATTATTAGTTCCTTATTTTAAATCCTGAATGTCGAACGCATGTATTCGGCCCGAGGTCGTTGTTATGTATATGTATACTTGGGCCCGAGGCCGTAGCTTGTGCACATATGTATGTTGGGCTTGATGTCATAGTTTATTAGATAAACAGGTTGTTCATAACTCAGAAAAGGGGATATTCATATCAGTACTTCCTCGTTTAATTATCAGTTTATCAGTTAACAATTTAGTTTTAGTATTTATAATTCTTTCCTATAGTTGTTTTACATATCGGTGCAATTCAAATGTATTGACGTCCTTTTTGGCCCGGGGCCTGCATCTATTTACAAAGGTTGACGATTCCGCTAGCTAGGACATCTCGTATCTGCTATTGGTGAGCCCCAGTCTTTCGGGGCATTATCCCTTTCTCTTTCAGCCCTTATAATATTTCAGTTAATAAGGTATACCGAAGATCTTGTCCCAATAAACAGTTAGTATTTTACAGTATTCTTTAGGGGCTTCGTAGGCTATAAACCAGTCAGTCAGATATTAGTAGGCTTTTATGTGTTGGCCTTGTCATACCACTCGTTTATACTTGTAGATTTTTCAGTAATTTTTGCATCTATGATATTTTAGTCAGAATATTTGGTAGATCATCATGTTATATATTTACATCTAACTTACAGTTATACCATATGTTGATACAACCATACAATTGGTTCGTCAATCATATCCAGTCAGGCACCAAATGTCGTATTACGCCTAGGCCATGGTTCGAGGTCCGATACAAAGTGAATGTATATATGTACATTCTCTTTCCAATTGTGAGAAATAACAGTCAAATAAAGCTATAATTATGCATGAATAGAAGTTAAACTAGAATATAAGTTAAAAGTACAAGGTTGCTCATATTGTGACATGCACTTTCTTATAACTAGTGCAACGTTCTCTCACTCAGACTTGATAAGGAACTTTCCTCTCATGAGGCTATTAAAGAAGTTCTACCAAGATAGATGATATAGTAAAACAACACTACTTGGCCCTTTTTCATTGTAATTGGCCAATTTTTTTATTTAGTGGATAATACGGTTATAAGGGTCACAGCTTATATGAATTATATTATTGAAAAAGGATTTAATTAATATGGCATGACGTGTTAAAGTGTGATTGTTATTTTTTGAGTCAAAAAACTAGTATAATAGGTAATTTTATTATTCTAAAAAATAAAAAATATCTTCGATCAGATACTTTTATAAAATTGAGTGACCATCTAAAGAACTTAATGAATGTTAAAATATGATTTCTTAAGGGTTGTTTGGTATGGGGGATGAGTAAAAAATAGTGCAGGGATAAATATTTAATACCACATTATACCTTGTTTGGTTATCAAACCTAGGATAAGTTATTCCATAATTAAAATTAGTAACAAGATAACTTTTACCTTGTAGGGGGTGGAATAATAGTGAAATTCACAAAAATGGCCGTAAGGTCCTCTTTCCAAATATTCATTGGGTTTATTTGTTTCTCTTTATATGCTTGAAAATTATAACTTTCGCTCATAGACTCCTTTTTCTAATTAGATTATTTTGTTTATTAATTCTTTTCATTTTTCTTATGGAAAAATTAGGTTTTCTTTTGAATCATCCTATTGTCGATAGCAACAAGAAGATTTAGAGGAAGAACTCGGCAAATACATTTCAAAGAATTGAAAACTAAAGCCTCAACAAATTATTTAATACTTGTTCATGTAAGAATTGAAAATGACGTGTCAACTGGATAAAGGAGCAAGAAGAGGGAGGCTTTTTTCGGGTAACTAAACAATTTTATTCACCAAGTAATACTTACACAGTATTTCTCTCTCTAACCTGATCTGGACATCGCTCCCAGATTCAGCTTGACTTCTCATTCTTGTTCCTTTTAACTATAATACATGTTTTACATATCCATATGAATAGTAGGGTAGTAGTTTAACTCTAATAGCCTTCCCTACAATCTTTGTTTCATGTTCCCTCGACAGTGAATTTCTTATACTAGTTGTCGAGTAATTGTTTCAGCATTCCTCTATCTTGCTTGCAATATTCATATATTCCTCTCTTGTAATATATAGTATATACTTCTAGCAAGTTCCATTCTGTATACTTCTACTTTAAGACTCCTTCCTTTGTAATGTCTTTCAGCCCATTCCAATTCGTGTTCCCAAGTCATCACTTGTCTTTGTATTCCTTACTAGTCCAACATTGCTACCTATACTTGTGCTGAAAAAGAGCATTTAAAGAATAAATAGTCAATAATTTCTTCTTCTCTGTTGCATAATGAGTCAGGATGTATCCTCCAAGAAACCCTATCTCCCTAATCTTTCTCTTGTTAGTACTTTTGTGTGCGCCAGGAATAGTGTGAATGTCCACTTAAAGAACCCATCATTGTTGAATGTCATCCTCCTCCATTTTAGCTTTGTAAAGTCACCTTTAAGTTTCAAGTACATAGCCTTGATTGAGAATTTTTCCATTTGCAGCGCCTTTTCTTCTGAGTACCCAACTTCCCCAAAGTGTTTCTTTGCTTTTAGTATTTTTGGACCATCCATGATACTTGCTTTGGTTTAGCCTCCCAAGTAGTGTATCTCTTATTGTATAGGTGGATCTATTGTATTCACATTTTATCTTTCTTCTTGCTTAAATTCCATAACAATTTGCAAATGGCTGTTTTATTCCATATGCCTATGTCCATTATATTCAATCCCCATGCTGCTTTTGGCCAGTGTAATCTATCCCAAGCCAGTAATACTTTTTTAATGGCCTCTACCCCTCCAATCCATAGAAACCTTTTGTAGATACTCTCTACTAGTTGGACCGATTTTTTAGGCAGCATAAACACATGTGACCAAAACACTTGAATGGAGAGTAGCACACTCTTAATCAGTTGGATCTTTTCTGCATATGATAAAAATCTGGCAATCCGTGATTGTATTCTCCCTAGAATCTTCTCAATTAATGGTTGACATTGTACCAATATAGTCTTTTAGTACTCAGAGGCACCCCCAGATATCTCACTGATACTGATACTTTAGAGAAGCCTAATACTTGTAGTATTTCCTGTTGAATATCATCCCCGACTCCCCTAAAGAAGATAAAACTCTTGTCAGCACTTGCAACTAAACTAGAAGCTTGAGAGAATCCTTGAAAGCATTGATAAAGTAGTTGCACAGATATAGTATCACCCCTACAGAAAAGTAGAAGATCATCAGCAAAACTAAGCTGTACTATGTTCATTTTAGCACATTTAGGGTGATAGTTGGATTTTGGATTCATCTTTAGTGTCTTCAGTAATTTAGTCAAGTATTCCATAGCCAATACAAATAGGTAAGGAGGTAAGGGATCGCCCTGTCCCAATCCGTTTTTTGCATGGGATAGAGTTGTATTTTGATCATTGATGATGATGGAGTAGAAGACACTTCTCACATATTTCACAACACATTGAACAAATCTTCTAGGGATTTTCAAACTCGTTAGAACTTGCTCCATATAGTCCTATTCAATAGAGTCATAAGCCTTCTTCATATCAGCTTTCTGCATGCATCTTAGAGGTAATTTAACTAGTTCATGGCTCAATATTATGTTGTCATTTATCAGTCTTCCAGGCACAAAGGTAGATTTGCTTATATCAACTATGTCATCCATTATATCCTGCAATTTGTTGGTTATCACTTTAGAGGTAATTTTGTATGGAGGGTGCAACATGATATTGGTTTATATTCAGTGATTCTGGATGGGTTTTTCACCTTTGGCACACGAGTAACTATTTTGCAATTGATAGGTTGATAGAGATTAGCACTTGTAAAGAACTCCATCACTGCATCTGTAACCTTGTCTCAAATTATAGACCAAGGCTTCTTAAAAATAATTTATTGAACCCATCACAACCAGGTGCTTTGTTGTCATTAATACCTATTAGTGCCTTATATACTTCCTCTTTAGATACATCTTTCACTAATTGAAGCTGTTGTCTTCTATTCACCAATGGTCCATCCCTCATCACTGTTGGACTAATAGCAATCAAGTTTTCAGCTAATGACCTCAGTATCTGCTTGTAGAAGCCAAGTACTTCCTCTTCAATCTCATGTTTAGTCTGCACCACCTCCTCATTGGCCCTTATTAGGCTCTTAATTTTGTTCTGAGAGTATCTGCTTTTCATGGTTGCAAGGACATAAGTTGTGTTAGCATCTCCTAACCTAAGCCAATGTACTCGAGATTTTTGTTTCATGATACTTTCTTCCACCCCAAGCCATTTCTTTAGTTGTGCCTTTCTGTTTTTTTTGCTATAATTATATCTTCAGTTTCCCATGGTCTCTCATTTGTTCCTGCAGTTCACTAAGTTATAGCCTACAATGTTTAATCTTGTCACCTACTGCACTATACTCTACTTTATTCAGGTCTTTCATAATTTGCTTCACCTTTTTCAGTTTGCACCATATATCCTTCATGATATTTATCCCACTACTCATTTGCCATTCTTCATTAACTTTGGTCAGGAATTCGTTATGCTCTGCTAAGTTATTTAGAAACTTAAAAGGTCTTGGATCTTTATCCGCATTATCTTCAAAGCTAATACACAGGAGAGAATGATCAGAACAACCCAGATCCATTACTCTTACTTTTAGGTATGGGATTTGCATCATCCAATCAGCATTTGCCAAGGCTCTGTCTATTCTGTTGTCCATGTGAAATTCCTTCCACTATTTCTAATTTATGTTAAAGCATTATCCTCAATAAAGTCATTGAAGTCTCTTATCTCAGCCTCTTGCACAGGGTTTCAATTGGTCTATCATGCCCTGATCTGATAGCACTGTAGCCTCCCATTATTAGCCATGGCCCCTGCTGTAAATTATTCCATCCATTCAAGTCACTCCGTAAGCTTCTCCTATCTTCTAGTATATGCAGGCCATACACTGCAGTGAAAGTGAATCTCATGCTCATACTCTTGATCTAGAAAACACAAGATCCCCGCGCTTTGATTTACAAATTGACCCCGTCTTAGATTAATTTGTATGCATGTCTATTTTTTCATTGGATTTTGGTGGATTTTGACCTTTTTTTTGGCCTTATATGAATTTTGGGCAATGTTAATTGATACTGTTTAGTATTTACCTAGTTTAAAAATCTTACAAACTATGTTAGCACCTAAAAAGAAAACTGCTTTAAAAATTGGGAATCTACACTTTTCATCTAAATGCATTTTTTTCTTTTCTTCCCCTTTAGTTTTAGTGTTAATTAACAATCCCAACAATTTCTTGCTTAATCAAACTAATTTGCGGTACTGTCTATAGAGAGCAAGTAATAAGCATACTGTAACTCTTCTACTTAGAGAAAATACATTTTACTACTATTTTAGACAAAACACTCAGATACAGTAATTACAATTATTACATGTCTTTGTTAGAGAATTTTGCTAGATACTATAACTAAATGGTTATTTGAGATTCCAAGTGACGTGAAGCAACATTGCATGAAACTTGCAATGGTGTAAAATGGGGCTATCCACGTGACATTCCCCTCCCCCACCAATCCCCCATCTTCCTGTTGACTTCTATACTACACATTCCCCGCATGTAAATTAATAGAACTATGAAGCTAAGCAAATAAAACCTGTGCACTAGACGGTGTAAAGTCAGAAAGGGATTCAGGAGCATCTACCACTTGCCAGCAAACAGCGAACGAGCAACGTTTGCTTGATGTGTTCTTTTGCTGCAAGCACTTGATATGTCCTACAGCAACATGAAGATTTCGACCTACAACAACAATCCGGTTGTCACAGCAATCTACAAAGAAAGGTTTATATCTGCTCTGGCAGTGGATGTCCTTCAACAGTGTCCCACGAATCAGTTTCTCATAAACCTTAAGCTTCGTTCTTTCATGTTCTGAAACAACAAATAAATGCCCATATAGCACAACACTGGAACCAGTCCATCCTTCTCGAAGCCCGGAAGCCATATTCTCCCAATTATCCGTTTGAGGGTCATAAATCTGGCCCCTAGGAAAAACATATAAGGGCCAAAACCAGCCTTCTGTTACCAAAAGCTTTCTATTAAGAACTGCAGAGTCGTATGCAGCCATTTTTGTTCCCACTATAATGTATTTGGAGGACTTACCCAATTCCAAGCACTCTATCTCATTGGTATCCAATAGTAGCCAAATTCTTCCTCAACTACTATATTCATAATTGGAAACCAAGCCCATCATGGAGTGATTTTCCTTATTATTGTGACATTCTGCTGTGTTCTAGTAGTGCTATCACATTTATTTTATTATTTCTTATAAACCTCTTAACCTCTTTCTGCCTAGGAATCTTGTTCAAATTCCTAATATTTCATGTAGCAAGCTTCGTACAGGAACGAATAGAGGTTATGTCCCTCCTTCCGCCCCTTCTTGGATACTTTGTCTACTTGTACCCTCTCCCAATTGTCTTTCATATATTAGCTACAATCCAGACTCTACCAATATGTTGGAACCATTAATCATGTTGATTGCATCATCTCCTGGCTTTTCCCTACTTCTAGTTACTGATTTCCCTATAACTTTTTTTCATGCATGTTCCTACTCTCCTCTAGCTAGTTTCATAGGTGAGCTTACACTGTTGTCATTTGTCTCATTGAGTACTGCTACCTCTTTTTACTGTTGTTGGCTACTGCATTTGGATGAGTCCCCTTGTCATTCTGAATCACTTTGGGCTGCCATTCTTCTTGTTTCTGCTTCTGCTGCTTGGCTTTAGCTTTAAGTGTTGGTTGCTCTCCTTTATTACATTGATGTCCCACTTGCAAGCAAGTGTGACAAAATTCAGGAACCCAATCATATGCCACCTCCTGCCGATCTGTTACCTTCATAGCTTTGAGAAGATCTATAGTAACATCAATTTCAATTAGCTCTCTAGCGTATGAAATTTGATCCAACTGAGTGGTACATGCATCAGCATATAGGGGAATCCCTAATCCATTACTTATCCTGCTCAATGACTTTGCTCCCCAACAATTGAGTGGGAGGTTATGATACTTAACCTATACAAGAATAATCTGCAACACCTCCTTGTTGAAATCAAAATCACCTGACTATACATTCATGACAATTGACTTATTATTCAGTAGCATATGAGGTCCAGAATATATAACTTCATCTTTGTCAGTGATGAAAATCGACTTCTGGTTTTGTTGTAAAATTCTATGTTGATGCGATGAATCGCTCCATAGCTCCTAGGTTGGGGTGCCTCCAACTACATAGAGAATCAGTGCTTGTTTCCATTTCTATGTCTCTTCTTCCATTTCCTCCTTGCATCGTTCAACTATTACCTCACCATTCTTTATGGTTGGTGAAATAAATCTTAGATCAATTCCTTTCGCAGCCATCCCATTACCTATAAACAAGTTAGCCCATTTCTTTTGATCCGGTTTTGTATTCTCAGTAATTACTTCGCATTGTGTTTTATTAGTGTCCTCCATGCCCTCTATTTCCCCCGAATTTTCGGCAATTACTACTGGATTACTCACATGTATGTCAATTTTCTTTGATTTAGGGTTAACCTCTGCCAACTGATTTCTAGCGGTTGTCCTCAATTATTGGTACAATATTCATAGTAGGAGGTGTTTTCATACCTTTCTTCGTAGATGATAATGGTGGCCTCTGTTCTATTGGAGTTTTCTCTTCCACTTCGATTTGTGAATTCTGAGTTCCAATGCTTTGAGTGTTGTTACTAGTTCCCACAGACTCTACCGGATGAATCGTGATTGCATTTCTCTTTGGCCTACCCCTCCCCATTGATAGCCAGCTTACATTAGCAAGAGCACGCTCTCGTGTGCTGAGAGAGAAGAGAACAAAAAACAGATTTGATGGAGGCTAAATAAGATGGAAGGTATCTTTGTAAACAAACAACTTCTTTTTAGAAATTATGCAATGCATGTCATTTTTAATACAATATATCAAACAATGAATAAAATATAATACTAGAATAACTAATTCCAACATAATTATTCTCATTATAACTTATTCCAACATAACCCGTATTCAAATCATACGTTCCCTTATAGTTCATCGAGCTTCTAATCCTTTTCTTATAAGCAGGGATCTATTATATTCTACTAGTGATATAAGGTAGTAGCTACATAGTTAGAGTTTTCCAACATGGCATTACCTATTTAGTTATTACAAAGTATTGAAAAGTCCCCGTGGACATTAATGTTTCCGTAGGAAGCAAGCTTAGTGCATGCATCCTTCCTAATTTTCTTAACTAGATTAGTAGTAGCTTCATAATCAGTTGCTAAGAAGGTATTGACAAAAGATGGGGGGCAGTTCAAAGTGCTGAGATCCTTGTCATTGTTTTTACGGAGTGCATCCTTAGCCCGTTTGTGTGCTGATTTGTTAGCCTCTCTGAAGATGTGCTCCACTATTTAAACTTTTATCCGGTGCATTAATAACCTGCCGTCACAAATAATGTTGGTAAATAAAGTGTAACCATGGTGGAGGAAATTGATGACATATGTGGAGTCTGTCTCCACATCGGTAGAGTTTGGCTTTTAATCCTTGCTTCTCTTAACTTTAGCCTTTTTTTTTGTTCCACGAGATGCCAAGGAAAAATTGGAGGTAGAAATAGCTTCCAAATTAGGTCCAAAAGTACAATACACTACCATGATGTCCACGTGGTTCAATATCCATCTAACATCATCCCCATCCGTTAATAATAGTTCTCTGGATCCGCACAATTTTGAAAAAAACTTATCTTCATTTAATATTTATATAAATTTTAAGGTAAGAATGCAATTAATTAATTATGATTTAGTTATATAATTATATGTATAAAATTATTATTTACTGAGTTATCGTAAACATATGCTATGAGTATATATTCAGCGTATCATTGAACAATTGAATTTCATTTAAACTGTTAACAAAAGTAATATTCATCTAACACTTTCCATTAACGATTTGAGTCTCATTTCAATCGTTAACAAAGGTAACATTGACGAATTAAAGTTCACTTGAATTTTTAACAAAATATGGGACTAATAACGACCAATAGAAAAGATTTACTTATGCCTCACATTTACATTATATTACTAAATGTATGACATGCATTTTCTCATATATTGTTAGACTGAATCAATCAAATGAGAATTCATGGATTTTACGGAAGAAAACCCTAATTCGAATATTCTAGAGAGAAGAAGATACAAAAATTTATCTTCGTGTATTGAAAGAAAATATATGTCTCTACAAAGAAATATCCTAATGAAGTATTTATAATAAGCTAATAAAAATGGCTATCTATTACATATGTGGCTAGTATACAAATAATATTATATAATTTTGTACAATTGTCAAGTGTTTGGGTGTGGATCTATTTCTTCTTCAGCAATCTTTGGTCATGTAGGTGTTGGGCTATTTAATTCTTTTAATCCAACACCCCCGAAGCTGGAGAGTGAGAAAACTCCCAGCTTGGATAACAAAAGTTGATGTTGCAAGCCTAGGGGTTTGGTAAGGATATCAGCTAGTTGTGAGGCAGTAGGAACATTACGCAAAGAGATGAGACCATTAGCAAGCTTCACACGGACAAAATGGCAATCAAGCTCAATGTGTTTGGTCTGCTCATGTGAAACAAGGTTCTTGGCAATGCTAATGGCTGACCTGTTATCACAATACAAAGGAATATAAGCATAAATAGAAACACCCAAATCTGCTAATAGCCTGACAAGCCATGTAAGCTCAGCAACTGTCTTTCTAAGAGCTCTGTATTCAGCTTCAGCAGATGATAAAGATACAATAGGTTGTTTCTTAGATTTTCAAGTGATAGGACTACCTCTAAGAGTGACATATAAATAGACATATGTCTTCTTGAAGAATGACACCCAGCCCAGTCTGAATCCGAGTAAGTAATAAGTGAGAAGTCCTATGATTGTTAAGAAGAATACCCCTTGCAGGATCTCTGACCAAATACCTCAAAACATGTAGAGCTGCTTAAATATAAGCAGATGTGGGGGCATGGAGAAACTGACTAAGATGTTGAATAGAGAAGGATATATTAGTTCAAGTGTGCTAAAGAAAGTTTAGTTTTCCTATAATCCTTCGATAAGTGGAAGCATCGGGTAAAAGATCACCATAAAAAGGAGTAAGCTTGGCAGACTTATCCAAAGGAGCATCAACAGGAGAAGCAGAACCACATTGAAACTCAGTAAGGAGTTCCTAGAGGTATTTGTGTTTATTAATTAGCAAACCTTGAGGCATATGAGACACCACAAGCCCAATAAAATAATGGACAGAACCCAAGTCCTTAATTTTGAACTAGGAGTCCAAAAATGCTTTGATAGAATCCAACTTTGATGTATCAGTGCCCATCAAGAGAATATTATCCACATAAATAGCAATAAAAACATATGGAGAGGGAGTGATTTTAGAAAATAGGGAGTAGTCATTGAGACTGGAGGAATACCCCCAAAGAAGTGAAGGCAGTAGAAATCTTAGAAAACTATTGTCTGGAAGCTTGCTTGAGGCCAGACAATGATTTTTTCAGTTTGCACACTAAGGGAAGCCCAGAAGAAGAGGAGGAGACAGTGAGGCCAAGAGAAATTTTCATGTAAACCTCCTTAGAAAGATCCCAATGCAGAAATGCATTGTTTACATCATTTTTAATATATAGACCAAGAAAATTGGCAGCCAAAGCAAGTAAGCATTTGATGGTGGTAAACTTGATGACAAAGGAGAAGGTCTCAAAATAGTCAATACCAGCCTGTTGAATGTCCCCCCTAATAACCAATCTAGCTTTATATATTTCAATGCTGCCATCAGATCTTTGCTTAATTTTATACACCCACTTAAAAGGAATGGCTTTCTTTCTATGAGGTGAGGGAACAATATACCAAGTTTGGTTAGATTCCAAGTCCTGAAATTCTTTCAACATTGCTTCTTGCCAAGAAGGATTGGAAGCAGCCTGATGGTAGAAGGAAGGCTCAATAAGGTGTGGGATTTAAGGGGCTGAGAGGAAGTGGATGGATCAAGAAAGAGAGGAGGAGGTACAACATAGCATATGTAGTCGTGAAGGTGGTGAGGAACAATGCTAGGCCTAGAAGATCTTCTCAAGGAAATGGAAAAAGGAGGAGGAATTGGTGTGGTCAAAGATACAGAATCAGGTTCAGGAGAATGAGAAGATGAGTATAGTGGTGATGAAACAAAAGGAACAAGATCAGAAGACTGTAATGGTAAAGAACTAGAAGTGGTAATACTATTAGGAATGATGTGCTCATAAAAAGAAGAAGTAGTTGAAGGAAAGAAACCAGAGGCTGGAGAAGTGGATGGAAAGATGTGTTCAGCAAATGTGACATCCCTTGAATAAAAAATGGACTTGGTACCTAAATGCAGAAATTTGTACCCCTTTTTTGTTAAATCCATAGCCTAAAAACATAGAAGGAATAACTCTAGATTGGTGTTTGTCCCCCGAAGGATGAGGAACAGTTGCATAAGCTAGACAGCCAAATGATCTGAGGTGATCATAGGTGGGTGGCTGACCAAGTAATGCTTCATAAAGTGTTTTGTTGGAAAGAACAGTAGAGGGAAACCTGTTAATGAGGTATGTAGCAGTCAGAAAACACTCTCCCCAATATTTGGCAGGTAATTTGGACTGAAAAAGAAGTGCTCTAGCAGTTTCTAACAAGTGTTTATGTTTTCTTTCTACTATTGCATTTTATTGAGGAGTGTGTGGGCAAGAAGTTTGGTATGAGATGCCAAGAGAAGTTAGGTATGCAGCATATGAAGAAGCAGATCCTAATTCAAAGGCATTGTCAATCCTAATAACTTTAATGGAAACATGGAATTGTGTAGACACCATGGCAATAAAACATTTAATGATGGAAAATGCATTACTTTTACAAGAAAGGAGATGTGTCCAAGTGACCCTACTACAATCATCTACAATGGTTAGAAAATATTTAAAATCATTATAAGTAGTAGTGTGGTAAGGCCCCCAGAGATCAATGTGAACAAGTTGAAAAGTTTTGTTAGAGTGTGAAGATCTTTCAGGAAATGGAAGTCTTTGTTGTCTAGCCATTGGACATATAGTACATGTGAAAGATTGTTTAGGAGAAAATTTAATAGATAGATGAGGCATAGAAATCATCTTTACAAAAGGTATATGACGCATTCTTTGATGCCAAAGTACATTAGTTTTATTAATAGAACTGGAACTGCAAACAACAGGAACAGTATTAGAATTGCCAACTATAGAATCACGAACAGGCAAAAACAGGAAATGAAACAGACTTAGGAAAACGGTAAACTACATAATCAAACTTGGGAAAATAATAGGTCGAACAAACATTTGCTTGAGAAGAAACAGCTGCTGCAATACCATGAGATGACAGTCTTAGAATATATAGTCCATGCTCAACCAATTTCCAGTTGCCTCTTTAGAGAAGGGTCTTGTAACCAACATGAAATGTTAGTAAGGAGTGCATAACACTTGAGTTGAGAAAGAAGTTTATGTATAGAGATTAAGTTCTAATGAAAAGAGGGTACCAGCAGCATATTAGTTAGAATGATACTAGGTGATAAGGAAAGACATCTAAAAGAGTAACTTTTACTTTATATCCATTTGGTAAGGGAACAAGAGAAGGAGAAATTAAAGGTTGTATATCATGAAGAAGATGTTTATGAGGTGTCATATGATTGGTTGCTACTTAGTCTAGGATCCAAGAACTAAAGTAGTTATGACTAGCATGGCATACAAGATAACCATATAACCTACTAGTAGGATTATTGTGCCAACCTGCAATTTTGCATATACTGGAGATTATTTGGATGTAACCTGCTAGTTTGTAGAAGATGCCTGCATCTGATGGAATAGAGATATAAGGTGGGCATATTGTTCCTTAGAGAAACCATATGGAATGTCTTCATTTTGAGGTGAATCAAGCTTAGTTGAGGTCTGTTCTGAGGACTCAATCTGTACAGATGCATCAGCTTTTCTTCCCTTGGTAAACTTGAAATTTTGAGGAAAGCCATGTAGTTTATAGCACTTTTCTACAGTATGACCATGCTTTTTGCAATATTTGCAAGATGTTGTACCTTTTCTAGGTTCAAAATTCACCCTCTGAGTAAAGTTTCTGGTGGTATTTGGTTGGTTATGAGTGAAATTGGAATTAGAGTTAGCTATGAAGAAAGTAGAACCATAAGAGAAAGGTTGAGGAGCAGAATTGATTTCCCTTTGTTTCTCATCCCTAATCGGAATAGATTATACCTTCTCCACACTTGGAACAAGACTCATAATTAGGATGTTACTTTTAACAGTGGAATATGTTTCACTTAAGCCTGATAGAAATTGAATTAGCTTATGTGCCTCACTAAACTCATGCATAGCACCACAAGTACAAGGTCTTCCTATGGAGATTGTATATATTTCATCCCAATATCCCTTGAGTTTAGTGTAATAAGTGGTAATGTCACATGAACTTTGGGATGTGGAAGAAATAGATTGTTGAAGACTATAATACTGAGAAATATTTGCAACACCATATCTTTCTTCAAGGTTATTCCGGGCTTCTTTGGTGGTTTTATAGTAGAGAATTGTTTTGGATATATCCATAGATAAGGAATTCATTATCCAAGCCTTAACCATATTATTACCCCATTGACAATAAGGATACATATGAGAGTTGGTTGTAGGCTGAGTAAGAGAACCATTGGTTAATAGAAATTTATTCTTTGTGGACAAAGAAATAAGCATCTCTTCCTTTCAGTCACCAAATCTTATCCCAGGAAATGGAACAGACACTAGGATGGTTCCCGGAGTATCAAAAGGGTGTAGATAAAGGGGATGAAAAGGATCTAGAGTTGTTACTGTCGAAGCACCAAAATGTTTAGCAGAATCGTTATTGAAAGTCATGATTTTTACGGCTGAATGTCTAAGCTAATCAATAAGACAGGAAACTTAAGAAGATAGGGTTAGAACCAAGTCATCACATGCGAAGATTGATGATGACATAAACCCTAGTTTCCGAGTTGATCTTCATGCACTCATTTGATGTGAAATCTAGGAACAAAAGTTGAGAATCTCCACAAAAAGCTATCAATTGAAGAGCTCGAGCAAAGGAACCCATATGAGAAGACAAAATCGGGAAAAATCACAAATCTCCTCGGGATCGACGGATAGGCAGAAATTGAACATTCTCGACAAAACTCTCCGATGAATATTCAGAATAGGGCAATAGTCTCTAGGATTCGCTATGATTCCATGTTAGATTGAAGCAATCGAATGAGAATCCATGGATTTTACCGAAGAAACCCCTAATTCGAATATTCTAGAGAGAAGAAGATGCAGAAACTTATCTCTGTGTATTGAAAGAAAATATATGTCTCTACAAAAAATAGCCTAATGGAGTATTTATACTAAGCTAATAAAAGAATGGCTATCTATTACATATGTGGCTAGTATACAAATAACATTACATAATTTTGTACAATTGTCAAGTGTTTGGGCCTGGATCTATTTCTTCTTCAGCAATCTTTGGGCCTGTAGGAGTTAGTCCATTTAATTCTTTTAATCCATATACTTATATGGGTTGTGCCAGTCTAATTGAGTTATCGATGTATTAGTGCCCCCTTTTCAGTCTTCGTCTTCCGAATGCTTGTTTCCCGTTGTAGGGGAAAAGCCCGTGCTTATTCATTATACCAGCGGAGCCTCTGGGTAGATTTATTCTACCAGCGGCTGCCGATTTACAGGGAACCCTATCCCTATTCAGAAGGAGTGGAAATTGAAGACCGAGTTAATATGAGGTTGGCGCTAAGAGACTGACTATTTCAATTACTTAAGTCAAGTTCTTATGCTATTTCTCATTCGTGATCCTCACATGGGAATCACATCACAACCTTTTTCCTAAAGTTCTTAGAAGAGTGAAGTCTGTGTTGCAAGAAGCATGCCGGTAAGCAGGTGGGACCCATGACATAGGTCTAAAATACTGATTCTAGGCAAGTATCTAAAGTTGATGCAACAGTAGCTGTTGTTCACTGAAGTGATACCGTCCTGATGACTTCAACTATTAGAGTGAACGAGTTGAACTATGTTCAATGAATCCCTTCATGCAAGTTTTACCCGACGGGTAAGGTCTTTAGTACTATAGACTTATGATTAGCCATCAAGCCAGCGATTAGGTGGGTAAGATATAGGATTTTTGTCTGAGTCGCGTGGATCATAAAATGGATCTATGATTTCAAGTCCCACACAAGGCTTCCCTTGTTGTATTTGGTATGGATACGGAATTAGAAGTGGATATAAAAGCCTTGTAGGAGGATAACAATTTTGGATAGGATATATAGTAGTTCAAAGGGAGTTAGGTACATGCTTCTTTCCCCCTTTCCTGAGTACAATCGTAAGATCAAGATCAGAAGTTTCAAGGTTAGTTTCACTCTGTTCATCTTGAGGCATATTAACATTTCCCAATTCAAAGGAAAGATCCTCACTGTTAACAAGAGGAACATGAGAGGACTAGTTCATTTCATCCTTGGAGGGAAGGTATAATACAGGGTATAAAGAAAGGTATCTGCTTAGAGCTTATGGTTTTCTTTCAGTTTGAGCCTTTTGACCAAAAAAGGTCTTTCGAGACGATAACATAGAAATAGGTAATTTCGGGATGGCGGGAGCTAACCGATTCAAACACTAAAGCAATAGGCAAATAGAAGGGGATGTTCTCCGTGTATTTTAGCCCTCACTGGCGAAGAATCCTGTACCCATGGGCATACAGCCTGGCAGGCCTTCCCTTTCTGCCGGAGCTTCATGCTAAAGAAAACTTTCTTTTATTAGACCAGTCAATAAAGGAATGGCAGAGTAGTTGATCTCGACCCTTGCCTGTAAAGAAGCTTCTTTAGGACACTAATTTGCGTCATCGTCAGAGAACAATGTGAGGGACAGGGTGAGAACCTTCCGTTGGTTGCGCCCATGTTGATCGAGCCGACGTCGTCCGCTCGGAAGGACACAACCTTGGCCAGACTTTCGAGTTCTACCCCCGCTACCACAAATATCACAGGCCAAACACCGTTTGAGGGTACCTCCGCTCCCCAGCTGAGCAAAACGAAGCAAATTCGGTTGAGGCCCATGAGATGAGGGAAATGAGAGAGAAGAAAAGGGAACGTTCTGCTGAGACTCAAGTCCCCCTGCCGGAGCTTCTCGAACCTTAAGTGGAAGTCGAGGGGCTACTCAATGTTCTTGGTATAGTGTCCCATGTAGATTGCTTAACTATTTTGTTCGGAATTGGCATGAGCAAGAAAGCAGACAAGAGGAAATCAGAAGAACGGGGATTTGAATCGTCTATTTTTTCCCCTTCTTGTTTGTAAGAAAAAAAAAGTAACTGAACTAAACAGTAAACAGGAGGCATAGTAGCCAAAATAGAAAAAAGGGGGTGTTCTCCTTCTATTTGCCTATTGCTTTAGTGTTTGAATCGGTCACCTCCCGTTATCCCTAAATTACCTATTTCTATGTTATTGTCTAGAAAGACCTTAACTTTAAGAAAAGATTCTATAAAAGAATAAAGAGCCTAAACTTGAGATGTTAGAAGGTGCAAAATCAATGGGTGCAGGAGCTAGTACAATTGCTTCAGCGGGAGCTGCTATCGGTATTGGAAACGTCCTTAGTTCCTCGATTCATTTTGTGGCACGAAATCCATCAAGGGCTCAAGGCAGTGGTAGAGGTATAGGGCTTGGCCTATAGTGACGTTGAAGGACAGAAGATTGGAAAACTAAAAAGAAATCCAGTGCGTGTGATGTATGAAGTCTACCTTTGTAATGTCAGACTGAAAAGGGGAATAGCACTAGAGAGTCGGGAACTTTAACTGCAACTGAAGAGGCTCACACCTTACATCAAGCTAACCTATCAACAGAAAGAACCGAGGTTGATTTCTTTGCAATAGGGAATGCAGTTGAAATAGAGATTCACTTGAAAAGAGAGCAGTACTACCAGAAATTCAATGCGTAATCTCAACATTCAATGTGTAGGAGATCCTATTCCCACTCGAGAACTTGTAGTTGCGAATCTAGAAGATCTCAAAGGTGGAGTACTTGGGATCAGCAGAATTCTAAAACTACGGAACTAGCTGATTTCACATTGGGAGAACAAGATCCGGAGCAACGACCCCAACCTTTAGTCACTAGCAGAGTCCGAGCTAGACTAGGATCCGCCCCCACTCACTTCCACTACCAACCAATCAGGGGTCAATGATTTATGTTCAAGGATGCCTCGATGTATAAAGGCTGCTCAGTAAGAAAAGAAAAGTATAGGCTCTCAAAAGGCTAATCTTTTACTAGAGGGAAAGCTGGCGAAAAGCATAGAGCGTGCGTGCTACACTCTCGCCCTCCTTCCATCCCCGAAGCTGAGGCGGGAGAAAAAGCGTAATTTCCCGGTGTCATAGGTTACCTTTCTATCGTCCCGGGTTTTATTCCCTATAGAGTTGGTAATATATATATATATATATATATATATATATATATATATATATATATATATATATATATATATATATATATATCATGGCTTAACTAATATACATGTTTGATCTTAGTATAATCCTAAATTATGATTAACTAATATAATTTGATATTAATAATATAAATATTTTTTTATTTAACAACACCAGAACAAATCAACAATAATAACAAACTCACTAAAATCTTATAAGTTAAATTTGAGAAGAGTAGTGTGTATACAAATCTTATTTTTATAATATATATATACATATATATATATATATATAAAAGTTACTTTCTATAAAACACCGATTCAAGAAAAATATAGTTACAACACTAGAACAAATCGTATATAGTTAAAAAAGAAAACGACACCTTTTAAGAAAGTAGTCAAATATAAATCACAAGACACAGGTTAATTTCCATGGTACAACATATTTTCATTTGGCGTGTAAAATTGGTTCATTTGACAAAAATATATGGACCACACTCCTAACAAGTAGAGACTCATTCTAAATTCAAATAATACTAATCAAAGTACCACTTGGTCAAGTCAACCCTATATTTCCGTTGACTTCTTTTTCACCCGTAAATCAATTTCTCCTCCAAAGGCGCATTAACAACAACAACAACAACTATCCAGTATACTCCCACCAGGTGGGGTCTGGGGAGGATAATATGTAGGCAGTCTTACCCCTACCCAAAAGGGCAGAGAGGCTGCTTCCATGCGACCCTCGGCGCATAGGACAGAATGAAAAGCTGCATTGGAAAACAAAGACAAAATTAGTAACCAAGGCAAGACAAAACAAAATAACAAAACAAAGCATAAGTAATCCTGCAGAAATAACGTAAATGGTTATGTAAACATAAGGAACATAAATACCGTCGCAACCAAGAGGGGACCTAGGCTAAAACACTAGACATCGATGGGTAACCCTACTATCCCACACCCAACCCCGGGTGAGGCGAACGAAGGACTCTAAGAGCCCCTATCCTGCAACCCTGATTCTAGACCTCCAGACTCCCTTATCGAGGGTCATGTCCTCGGTAACCTGCATTTTAGTCAAGTCCTGCCTAATCACCTCTCCCCAATGCTTCTTAGGCCTCCCTCTACCCCGCCGACCACCAGCAATCTCCAGCCGCTCGCAGCTCCTCACCGGGGCATCGGGACCCCTCCTCCGTACATGCCCGAACCACCTCAGCCTCGCTTCCCGCATCTTCTCGTCCACTGGGGCCACCTCTACCTTCTGTCGAATAACTTCATTCCTAATCTTATCCAGCCTGGTGTGCCCACACATCCACCTAAGCATCCTCATCTCAGCAACCTTCATTCTCTGGACATGGGAGTTCTTCACGGGCCAGCACTCTGCCCCGTACAACATCGCAGGTCTAACCACGGCTCTGTAGAATTTCCCTTTGAGTTTGTGTGGGATTTTCTTGTCACACAAGACCCCAGAAGCAAGCCTCCACTTCGACCACCCTGCTCCTATCCGATGGGTGACGTCCCCGTCAATCTCTCCGTCCCCCTGAATCACAGACCCAAGATATCGGACACTGTCCCTCTTGGCGATGGCCTGAGAACCAAGCATCACATCCCTGCCCACCCCACTCGGCTCGTCACTGAACTTGCACTCTAGATATTCTGTCTTAGATCTGCTTATCTTGAAACCTTTAGACTCGAGGGTCTGTCTCCATACCTCTAACTTCTCACTAACACCGGCCCTCGTCTCGTCTATCAATATTATATCATCAGCAAAGAGCATACACCAGGGCACATCCCCCTGGATATGACGGGTTAGAGCATCTATCACTAAGGCGAACAACATGGGACTCAGCGCCGATCCTTGATGGAGCCCCATTACCACAGGAAAATGGTCTGAATCGCCACCCACCGTCCTCACCCTAGTCTTAGCCCCATCGTACATGTCCTTGATAACTCTGATATAGGCTTCTGGCACACTCTTCGCCTCCAAGCACCTCCATAGCACCTCCCTCGGAACCTTGTCATACGCCTTCTCCAAGTCGATAAGCACCATATGCAGGTCCTTCTTCTTATCCCTGAATTGTTCCGCCAGCCGCCTGACTAGGTGAATAGTCTCAGTGGTGGAGCGGCCCGGCATGAAACCGAACTGGTTCCCCGATATATTCGTCGCCCCCCTCATTCGCGCCTTAAGTTTATGCCTTTCACGTGGCCAAATTTTACGGTATTAAAAGTTGACATTGTTTGAGTCCAATAAAAGTTTACGTCAACTTTTAAGAGTAAAATCTAGCCGTTCGATCTTTTTATTTAATCCAACGATCAATATTCAAGGAAAAGTGGTTACCGTCTATATCCGGTATTAGTCAACTAAAAAGAGAAAAAAAGGATTCACTGTTTCCATGTGGTTTTCATCAAGATAGTCAGCTTTTTTCTGCTTTTTAAAATTTTTTGAGAAATGGTAGCTTTAAAAAAATATTGGAGATATGTAAAAGTCAATCGCTTAAAGATGTTATTCTCCCTTTTTTATGATATTTATAATATCAATTTGACATTTTAGTGCTGTTGGCTTCTTATAAATTATTCGTTATTTTAGTGCTGGTGGCTTCGTAAAACTATTCGTTGTGTCTACCATCTTCTTTTTAAATCGACTATTGTAGGGTACTAGGAGAGAATAAGGACAGGGCCGGAATAACAAAGTTAATTAATTTATTTGGCTAAGTTTCGAGATCAACTTATTTTGAAAATTATTTTTTTTAAATATTTTTACAATATTTTTGATGAAAAATATTTTATATTTGATTAATTAATTTAAAAAATACTTTATATATTAATTAATATTTGATCATGCATTTAAAAAATACTATAAGTATAAAAAGTACTTTTAGATTTGAAGTAACTTGTCCAAATAAGCTATAAGTATAAGTTTGACGAAGCTGTAACTTTCTTTCTATATTAAAAATTCAATTAAATAAGTGAAAAAGTTAAATCAAGAATTCAGCTACTAATATTTTATGTCGATATCTTAGGATATAAAGCCTATAAAATTTAAAATTTTTAGTTTCGCATCTGATAAAGAAGAGAAAGAGTAAAATGAAGAATAATAGTAATTATATTGCAAGAAATATCACGAATTTTAATTTTTCTTAAGTCGGAAGATCCAAAGATTAAAGTTTTTTTTTGAGTAGTTAAATGAAAATTTATATATAATACTAGATAAAGTCTTACATATTACATGCCATAGTGACATCAGGGCTACATATCCCCTCTTACAAATAACTGTTGTCACTTGTAATGTTTAGGTTCCCTAATAATTTAAGCATATTTCATAAAGAGATAGGTAGTTTTTTTGAGATAAGCTATCCCCGCACATATCCTTTGTAAGAGTGCACTGTGGCCCGGGCCTGAACCGGACCAGGCTTGCGGTCCTGGCGGGCCTAAAGGGCCTGGTGGGCCGGTCCTGGTGGTCCTGGGCCTGGTGTTACCTTTAGGTCCGTGACGGGCCGGTCCAAGACCATTAGCCCGTGAGCCCGGTACCGCTAGGCCCGGGACCGTCAACCGGGCCTGGGCCGGTCTTGGCGAGCCCAACGACTATTTTTAAATTTTTTTTTTTGTTTTAAAAATCAACAACGGCCATTTAAAATATAGACGTTTGGGCTGAAAATATGGCCGTTTGGAAGTTTACAAAATGGCAATTTGGCCCCCAAACTTTAATTTAACCACATACTTTATATAATTATACTTTTTCCTATTTCTCAACTATAAATACCCCCTCATTCTTTCAATTTTATTCACCAATTCATCAATATCTCTCAATGTCTCTCAATCTTTCTACTACAACTGTTTAATTTATTGTTGAAAATTCGTGAAAAATTGTGAAGTTGTTGAATTGAAGTTTTCAAGTGTTCAACGATTTTCAATTTTCAAGAAGTTGTTCGGAAATTCGGTGAACTCGTTTCAACTCTTACGTTTTAATAATATATTTTTGTGTGGTTTAGTTTGCATAATTATAATTAATATGGCATTTTTTTGAAAAAAATATTTGGTAAAAGAAAAGGTAAAATTGGTGAAAGTAGTAGCCATAATACTACCCTTCCCCCGGCTCCCCGACCTACAAAAGATAAGCAAGTTGAAAGTAGTCGCCACCCTAGACGTCCTCCTCCTCTCGTAATGCTTGATAGTGATCACCCTTGTTTTCAATTTACCGATAGTGAATTTCTACATTATGTTGCAATAGGTGATAGATTAGATGATGAAATTATGAATGCTCTTTATCCTAGTGAACCTATCTTAGAGGAAAGTGAGGATGATGATGATGATGATGAAACCCAAGAACCAAATTTAGATGATACACCTATTAGTCCTGTTCATAACTCAAGTAATGCACCGGCCGACACACCTGTAGAAACTCCAACTATTAAAGACAACCTGCTAAACGCCAAGAAACATCATTAGTTTGGAATTTTTTTTACTCAAGTAAGAGAACTAAATAAGGCTAAGTGTAAAACTTGTGGGAAATTACTGGTTCATAATCTTACTGGAGACCATAAAGGCACGGGTAGTTTGACTAGGCACATAAAAACACACCCTAGAGATAAGGCTAGATATTTTCAAATGCAAGCTCAGCAAGAGGGGACAAGTGTAGATTCTGAGTTAACCCTAGTACAGGTTCAAATCTAGTTCAACCAGGAATTAACATTGTCACCGGAGGTATTTTATATTACGATCCAAATAGAGATCGTGAAGAATTAGCGAAGATAATTACTGTTATGTTCTTACCTTATACTTTTGCTTCTAATCCTAATTGGGTTCATTATATTAGAAGATTTTTTAATCCTACTTATAAAGGTTGGCCTCGCGCAACAGTTAAGGCCGGTATTTATAAATTCAAACATGAATATGAATAATATTTGCGCTATTTATTTACTCATATACCTAATCGAATTTCTATTACTACTAATATTGGTAGAAGTGGTAATGATTGTGATTATCTAACTGTTACAAGTCATTGGATAGATGAGGACTGGATAATGCAAAAACGTATAATTGCGTAATAGAATAATTAATTCACGTCACACATGTAAGTTTATAGCTAACACTATTTCAGATATTTGTAGATATTTTTGCTTTAGCGATAAAATAATGGCAATTTCTATGGATAATGCTTCTAGTAACACTAGTGCTATAGACATGCTTACAAAAACACTAAATCCTGCATTTACTAATATTTTCCATGTTAGATGTATTTGCCATATTTATCATTTAATTGTCGGTGATGGCATGCGAATTTTAAACATAGAAATTGAAAAGGTTCGAATGGCTCTTAATTGGCTTTTTTATTCAAACCGTAGAACTAGACTTAGAGAGTATTTTAAAAAAATGTGATGAACATGGCCTTAGAGAAATAAAAGTTCCTAAACCTTGCCCGACTAGATGGAATTGTATGTACGAAAGTTTAGTAGTTGCATATGAATATAGAAACCATTAGGCTCTCTACTTTCTCTCTCTAAATTGGTGATTTTCTAGAGCAAGGGCAGCCATTGCTGCTGAAAGCTCTCCCCAGCCTTTGGTTGCGAGAGAGTTAATACAAAACAATAGTACAACAAGTCCAAACCAAAAAGAACAGACCATAATTCAAAACAATAAACTTTCATATGCTGCAAGTTTAGTTCATTCCAATTCAATTTTTTCGAACCAAACAAATCTAAAACAAGTTGAAGTTATAAATGGAGTACCAACTATTCAATTTACAAAGGAAGAACGACTAAATTATGCAAAAGAGGAGGGACTGCATCAAGCTATTGTGGTGAAACTATCTTCAAACAAGATGGAGCTATCAACCTTGAGGAAACTACTGCCAAAAATCCTTGGAATTAAAGGACAAGCTTTGATCGGGCAACTTGCACCAAGACAAATTCTTATCAGGATGGATCCATTTGACGATTTTGGTACATCATTTGCGAGTTCAGTTCTGTATTTTAATCACAATGGAAGGGAGAAACAAATTAGAGTATTTCCATGATCTATTGATTTTAATATAATGGAGGAGACGACAAAGGCTGTTGTATGGATATCGATGCCAAACTTACCACCGGAGTTGTTTGCAAAAAAACATTATTTTCAATAGCTTCTATTGCTGGTATGCCCATATCAATTGATAAAGCGACTCAAATTAAATCCCGTCCTAGTATAGCAAGGGTCAAGGTGATCCTTGATTTAAAGGATAAGTTTTCTGAGAAGGTAGTCTTGCAGTTTGTCGACAAACAGACGGGCAAATTCAATGAATTTTGTCATGAGTTAGTTTATGACAATCTTCCATTGTATTGCTTCCACTGTAAGAATCCAGGACATGATGAAAATACATGTCGAAAATTGAAAGGGATGACAGTACATAATATTCAACAAGAAAAACAAAATGTCACGCAAGGAGAAGAAGAAACAGTCACGAAAGATGAAGGTGAGGTTGAAAAGTTACAAGGAAATTCAATGGATCATTTGAATGATAAGAAACAACAAAGATCAATGGTGGAAAATGAAAGAAATTCTGGCGACAGAGATGAACAAACATTGGTCAACGGAGTGGCCCTTTGGATCATGTGAATACGGAGAAATCATATGTTACAGCTAGAAAGGAATCCCATAATATTGATGTGGCTCACATGAACAAGATGAGCACGATAGCACTGTTAATGCTACTGCTATTATGGAGTAAATTATGGCCAAGAAGGACAAGCATGCGGACCATAGTTTGCAGCAGGATGCCAATGCACATATAAGTCATGAGGGCTCAATTGTGGGCCATTTATATTTGGTGATTGAAGAAACGACTAATGATTTTGTGGAGAAACAAATTTCTGTAAAATTTGAACAAAAGGTAGCCCATACGGACCATGTCTTGAATGAAAAGAAAGATGATAAAATTTTGCAACAAGAAGAAACGACTAATGTGGAGAAAAAAGATGACAAAGTGGCGGGACATCCAATTCATTTGAATAAGCATCATTATGCCAATACTTTTAAGCACATGGACGCGAGCCATACATGTTTGGTGACTGGCGAAAACTTGGAGCAAATTAAGGACCATGTGAAAGCAAAAGAAGCCAAAATTATGGAGCAAATTGCTGGCCATGCGGGCCATGTGAATGGTAACGAGCATATTGCTGGCCAGCTGAAAGAAGCCGAAATAATTGAACAAAATGCTGGGAACAAATCGCACGATGGAAAAAATGAAGAAGCAGTACAAAGGAACTTTGATACTGATGTTCATAAGGATCGTCAATATAGAGCTGCTCGTATTGTTTCACTACATAATGATGCAACTGATGGAGTACATCAAAACTAGATTTTAGAATTTTCATCTCCTGATCATGCATCTTCTATTGCACATATGTGCATTGATCGACCAACAAGAGCAGCATATGTTGATCGTGCAACATTCCCTAACGCTCCTTATCTGAGCAAGTCATGGATTGATCGAGTTGAAGGGCAGGAAGAAAATGATCATGATGTTGTTCAAACTAGTGCAATCATTTCAGCAGAGGAAAGAAAACTATTGGATTCTATGGATAAAGTGGTGTCTCGAGCCTGTGACGAACGAGGTTATGAAAGTAATGAAGGATTGAGCACACCGGAGGAAGTAGGATCCTGTAGTAACCTTAATGTCACAAATTTCTCTAACCCTAGACAGTTTCTTGTCAATTCTGGGCAGAAACCAATGAGACTGAGCAGTACAACAGATTTGATATCTCATGATAGACAACTACTAGGTGCAATGCTAAATGCACATCTTTTTGAAAATTTGGGTCGTGATCCTTATAGCGCTAACGGTGGAAATAGGAGCAGGAATGAGGTACATATACAACAACAAATCAAGCCAAGCGATGTTAAATCACAAGATGAACCAAACTTGGATGCATAAGCTGTTTTACAAATGCCAAATCATCGGATAGCAGAAGAAGGTGAAGTAATTGAAGTTCTACCCCAATGCGTAGAAACAGTCCCAATTATTGCTACAGAGGAACAAAAGTCACATACAAAGGAAAAGAGCAGGGACGACAATGTTAGGCGACCTCCAATGAGAAATTCCAAGCTTAAGCAGGCCGCCCAAACTACATCAACAAAGTCTAAACAATCTAAAAAGAAATCATTACTTTTGAATACTTCGGACGATGTTGATAAAGAATTACAAATTGAAGAAATTGCAAGGATCGACAAAAAGAGACATCATTTTAACTCTTTCATCATTTTAATCTGCCACTTTGTTAGTATCCTCATTTGTAATCTCGTCACAGAGTATGTTATAAACTCTGTGATGATCATAAAATATTTGGTCCTGTCAAGTTCGTATTTTTTGCATTCTTGTTAATAAGTGAGATTGTCAAGCCTCAATAGTATTTAGTACGGTATGTTTAGCAAGGTATGTGTTATATGGGTAACAATACCGGTGCTAATTTCCCCCTTATTTGTACTTTTGCTAATTGTTGTATTTTTTTTATGCTATTAATAAAAAGCTAGCCCTAGGCACTTTTCTAGTGGATTGCCCAATATATATATATATATATATATATATATATATATATATATATATATATATATATATATATATATATATATATATATATATATATATATATAGAAACCCAATTAATGTAACGTTTAATTCTCGGGTAGGTGGTGAGGATGATGATAAAGTGCTTACTACCCAAAATTGGACGAATGTTAAAATTCTTTTAGATTTTTAAAACATTTTCACGTTGCTACAAATGCATTTTCTGGGCCATATTATCCTACTATTTCAAACTGCTTAGTTTATATTGCCGCCCTAGCTGATTTGTTTCTTGAATTCAGCGAGGGTGGGGATATTTATGAACTTTCTATAAATGAAATGAAACAAAAATTTAAAAAATATATTTTCCCTATCCCTCTTATTTTTGGTGTTGATGTTAAATCCTACAATGAATGGGAGGTCCTCATTTTTAGTATTCAAATATTTATAAGGCTTTAGATCTTTCAAACGAGGAAGTTGCTACACTTGCTGATGCAAAAGAATCAATTAAAATTATTGTCAAACACTTTATAATGCTTATCAACTTGCCTTAGAGAAAGCTAGGCCAAATATTCCAACCCGTACTTCGTCTAGCTCACAATCGTCTAAAAAAGTTTCAGGCTTAACAGCTCTTAAATCTTGGACGGAGTTCCGAGGTTCTCAAGGTGATAATTATGATGAAACTTCACATCTAAATGGGCTTCAAGTTTACTTGTATCGGGGACTTGAAAAGGAGAATCTAGACGGCTCTTTCGATCTTTTGGAATGGTGGAAGTCAAGGGAAAACTATTTTCCGGTTCTTGCAAGGATGGATCGAGATATTTTATCAATTCAAGCTTCAACTATTGCATTTGAGAGCGCTTTCAGTCAAGCAAGACTACAAATAGGTGATCATAGAGCGGCGATAAGGGATAGCTTGGAAAAATCGGTACTTTTTAGAGATTGGATCTGTGCGGAAAGAAGAAACTTTGGAATTGCAGAATCACAACCGGCGATAGATGAAGATTATGAAGAAATGATAGCGGAACTTGCGGAGGATTCGGCTTCGCCCGGAAGTGGTGATGAACAAGCTTCTTTTCCACCACCACCAACACAACCTCCTCCCAACCTTGACGGATTTATGAGATTTTATAGAGATACAATATAGATTATGATGTAACATGTACTTTGGCATATCTTCTTTTAGTTTTTGTTTTCTTTTAATGGTGGTATTAGTACTTTGTTGTGCTCATGCCATTGGGGAAAGAAAACTAAGAAATATATGTCATTTTGGGTAATAAAAATTATAAGACATACACTTGAATATCTATTTTCTCAATATTTCTTTGTCTTTACTTCGAATTAGTCCTTCTTAGGTTAAATTTACTTGTTTTTTTTTAAAATTTTTTTGCTTCCTTGGCTAGTGCATAAGCTAAGCATTCCATTCCCTGAAATTCTGTCCTAGTAGAAGGCCCTTCTCATGGAGCATTAATGACCTGCATGAAAGAATTAGATTAGTAAGAACTGAATGTCCATTGTTTATTGTGTTAGTTACTTCAGTTGAGCATGTTTCTACTCCCAATTGGTAAAGATTGAATTTTGAGGTCATCTGAAGTCCTTCCAAGAATGCTTGTAATTCCATGTGTAAAGGAAATAAAGCACTACAGTATTTATAAAAGCCTAGAATCCACTTTCCCATACTGTTTGTAAATACTCCCCCTATTCCACCATCTATTTTGCTGCATGCCCCGTCTATGGTAAGATTAATCCATCCTTTCTGGGGAGTATGCCATTTAACTTGGATTACTTTGATTGTCTGCGAAGGGGGTTTTTGGTATTGAAGAAAAGGGGAAGAATGATGGAATTTTTCAAGACATGCTGGAACTTCTCCAAGCAAATAACTCAACCTTACCTCTTCCAAGCCTTAAAACTCCTAACCTGGTGTAGTTCAACTAGTGACCCAATTCAGGACGTTTTGTTTCTTTCTCATATTTTCAGTATTTTTATTTCTTCTTATGCTTTGTGGTAGAATCTTATCAATCATCAATAAAATTCATTGTTTTTGCTCTAATTGTTTGTTCATATTTGTTTGATGGTTAAAATTCTTAGCTTGATCTATGATGATTAATCCATGATTGCATTTGAAGTAGCCTCAGTGGCCATGATTAAGTTTTAAAATCTGGTTATCTCACATTTTTTATGCAACTTTTCGATGATGCCAAAAGGGGAAAAAAGGTTTGTGATTTAAACAAGTGATGTTTACACTTTGAACAGTGATGTTTATAACCTAATGTACCTGGTCCTTGGTGATAAGTGATAAAAAGGAAAAATATTTCTAAAATTATCCTGATGTTGAGCTGAGTTGAAACAGGTTCTCTGATCAGTAAAAGCACAAAGTTTGTCATTATCAAAAAAGGGAAATTTGTTGGCCCAAGTTTATTTGAAGTTTGGAAAAATAACAAATGAACTCAATGATGGACCAGGTCCATCCTAGGAGACACAATTGTTATGGCCTATGCTCATGAGATGCACGTAAAGAAGATAAGCCTTTGGGATCGAGCAACAATATCTTCGAATATCTTCTGAACTGATCGAAAAGATTGCATATTGGGATAAGGAGTTGAAGTCTTCTTATGAGAAGAGAACACAATCTGGATCAATGATAAGGGTTGGAGTTTGTATTGGTCTAGGACTCAAATTCGATGGAGGATCAGCAATTGAGTCTCAATCAAACTCTGATTACTAACTTATTAAATGACTAAGTTTGTTCTGTTTTAGAGCTATGCACATTTCTTATAAAACTCATGATGAACCAGGTCCATCACTCAGGTGCACAAAAACAGGAAGATTCGAGCATCTGTGTTTCACGTGAAGGAGATAAGCTTAACATGGTATATTTTATATCTCCTGATCGAAAAGGTTGCATAATTGATAAGGAGAAGTAGTCCTTAATCAAAGAGAACACTATCCAAGATAGGGAAGGAGCTACAAGTTGAAATCAACTAGAGCTCTTCCACCAAGGAAGAGTTGCATTAGAACTCTAGTTATTTCTTCATCTACTAACTCTATTAATTGCAGAATGTTCTCACATTAAAAGTGTCGCACAAAAACGCATAAGTTAAACGTGAATTGAGAGCAAAATAGTTTTTGCAAGCAATTCGTGTGTGATTCAAGTGTGCAAATCTAAAGCTACACGAACCAGATTGAAGAACCAGCTCCATAAGGAGTTTTATGTGTCTTTCTTTATTTCTAGTTCAATTATAGTAGGTGTTTTTATTTGTACCTTTCAGCTTTCGTAGAAACAATTGTAATAGGTACTTTGAGTATTCAAGTTAGAGTTAACTTGAAGTTGTCGCAACAGTTAGTGGGTGGTTGCTACAAAGGGATTAGACGTAATCCTTAGGTTTACAAAGAAGTTTTGTAAATGTTGTTTTGGTTCAGTGATTTTAGTGGAAGTTTGGGAAAATCCTACTGAGTAGTAGGTCGTGATTCTTTTAACTTCTGAGCCAGGTGTTTTCCACATAAAAGCTCTGCATTCTGTATTTTCTGTATTTATTATTCCGCAACAGCAATAGTTGGAACACATAGAAGAACCAGGTCCTTCATAAGCAGTTTAAGCAAAAAATTGGGTACCACACAAATCACCCCTCCCCTTCCTCTTATGTGGTATTGACATATAAAACATCAATTATCAATATAATTAAATTTTTATTTTCAGATCAAATTCAAAAAAGATTAACTAAAAAATTTATTATTTTTAGTCAAACTAAAAAAAAAGTTTAGCCTAAATAATATAGTTCTATCCTAGTTTATTATAAATTGTATTCGAAAAAATTATCTAATGAAGCAACATACTCAAAAAGGTAAAATATATTTTTTTCAAAGAAATACCACATATACAAGGGAAATCTACGTGGCAGGTACCACACTCTTTGCCACATTAGCATCCAGGGAGTAATGACTCTCAAAAGGCCAAGTTGAGGAAGATAATTAAGACCACGAATAATTTAAGACTATAACTAATAATCCATATCAAATTTAGAGAGGTTTAATTATTTTCGAAAAAAATATCGAAATAAATAAAACTTGTTATAAAAGTTAGATTATATACAAAGATTTAAACTGCGATCGACAATTCTTCTCTTTAGGAGTGCTACATAAATGCTAAAAAATAGTTGAATATCATCTAGTACTATTTAGGAGTGTGCATTCGAATCGATTTATCGATAAATCCAACCGATAATTTGTTATCGAAACCAAAAAATCGAAATCTTATTGAAACGATAATGATAAGCATACGTACAAATCGATAATTAATAAGTAATTATCTATAAGGGTCAAATTGAATCAATAAATCGAATGCACACCCCTAGATTGTAGACACTTGTTAAATGAGTAATTACCTATTTGTGTAGATTAATATAACATACAATATTCCGCTATTATTTTGAAAGCGGCTATACAATATTATTTTTCCTAATCTATACCCTTTCCTTTACCCTATTATTTTCTCTACCACATTTAAGGAATGATCATATTTAAAGATCAAGGAAATGATCAAATTAATGAAAAACAGAATTAGCCATGATGATGTGTTTTGTTTTGTTTTATTTTTTTTATACCATTGGAGTGTTGGTGGCATACATTTGATCCCTTACTTTAGTTTTATTGCATGTGCTTGTTGATATAATTTTTATATTATAAATGGTGTTCGTCTTATTTTAGTTTCTTTTTTTTTTCATATTAGTTAGGCACATTTATAGCAAGATACTTTTCGTGGAATTCCGCAATTTTTTTATAGGTGAAATCGATAACCGAATCGATAAGCTTCCAAAATCGATAAATCAAAATCGAAAATATCAAAACCTTATTGAAACAATAACGATAAGCATATATACAAATCGATAATCGATAAATAATTATCGTTAAGAGTCAAAATCGAATCGATAAATCAAATGCACACCCCTAATTAGTATTTAATTGAATTCAAAAGACATTTTGATTAGTGAGGTAGCAAAAAAGACAAAAAAGGTCAGCAACCCGCCAAAAAAAGCGGTAAGCAACCAACAAACACAACAATTAAGAAAGAGAGAAAAATCATACAAATAAAATGGATTTATTGTCAAGTCCACATTAAAAAAATTGTAAAGCACAAAAAAGATAATGTCTATTAACCTTATTTACTTTTGCCCAAACAAGTCTCACAAATTTTAGCTGGATGCTTCTCGCTTCCTTCTACATTCCTTTCCTTTTTTCTGATTTTCCTTTTGTTTATATAGTATTTATTTTTTGGTTAATCTCCCACCGAGCAATAAATCACTAAAGATTCTAGCTTAAAATCTAGGCAGAGATTACCATAATATGCATTATATTTGGTGCTGTTAAGTTTTTTTTTTAAAAGAACGTTATCATAATGAGTAAAAGCAAATGTGGGTTTAAGAATCCAAAAAATGGATTCTCCCATAAATTATTTTTTAAAAAAGTAATTTAAAAAATATTAAAAATTATTTTTAAAAATATGATCAAATACTAATTATAAGATACTCAAACACTTACGGCTTCTCGCATAAAGTATTTTAAAAAATATTTTCAAAATAGGTTAATTTCTAGATCTCATTTCTGAGAAAATGCAAAAATAAACTTCCTTTCTCTTTAAATAAATGGGTCCCACCATTTCCCACGTCGACTGAAGAATTAACGATAGTGGGTGCTGGCGCATGCTACTATTTTGTCCTCAATAAAATAATAAAAATTCCTATACTAATCTCAGCCGTTGGACCAAAACCGACTTTACCCAGTCATCCGGTAATCCGCTCTCCTTATATTACCCACTCTTTTTTCTTCCTCTATCTTAAGACTTCGGAACGTGAGAGATTTGCAAAAATGGCCATAGAGTTGTTAGGCTATTCGCAAGTAAATGAGCAATTAGCTCTTCAAGAAGCAGCTTCAGCCGGTTTAAATTCCATGGATAATTTAATTCGGTTCGTTTCACTTCAACAGCAGAAAAAACAACCGGTTCAGCCGGATTGTAGAGAACTCGCCGACTTCACTGTTTCAAATTTTAAGAAGGTTATTTCTATCTTGAACCGGACCGGTCATGCCCGGTTTAGACGTAGTCCGGTTCAGCTATCTGATTCATGTGCTGCTCTTTCCCTCTCTACGTCTACTCCGGTTAAGGAAACTCCACCACCGCAGACACCTCCAACTCCGGCGGTTGCTATATTGGAGCACAGTCAATACCCGCTATTGAAATTTGACTTTACAAAATCAAAGGTTGCGAAGGATACTTTGAGCTTATCGACGAACTCGTCGTCGTTCATGTCGTCGATTACCGGTGATTGTGAAGGAAGCGTATCAAACGGGAAGCAATTTTCCTCAATAAGCTTACCGCCGCGGCCGCCTGTGTCATCCGGGAAGCCGCCACTCCCCGGTAAAAGGTGTCACGGTCACGATCTTCCCGATGAAATGTCCGGTAGAATCTCCGGCTCCGGCAATTGTCACTGCAAAAAGAGGTTAGTGTTTTCCTTATAGATACCCTGCATTTTAGCATCTGTGCATATCTGAAGAAAATTGAGATCTGCCTTTGACCAAAAAACCAGTGGTGACGCTGACGTTCCGAAAGGCGTGCCGAGCACTAGCTTCCGTATTTTTGACGTAACTAGTGGAATATGTTAACGTTTACTCGCAATTTTTTTCATTAACTGATCAATTTTTTTAAAATTATTATAAACAGGAAATATCGTGCAAAGAAAGTGATTAGAGTGCCGGCTGTAAGTTCAAAAATCGCCGATATTCCTGCAGACGAGTACTCGTGGAGAAAATACGGTCAAAAACCGATCAAGAGCTCACCATACCCACGGTATATCACCGTCTGTTTTTAGAAATTTAATGAGTTGTTTTCAACATTTTAGGAATTTTATAGTGAGATTAATTTTTTGGTTTTTGAATTTTCAGGGGATATTATAGATGTAGCAGCGTAAGAGGATGTCCGGCAAGAAAGCATGTGGAGAGGGCAACCGATGATCCAAAAATGGTTATTGTAACTTACGAGGGAGAGCATCGTCATGTAATTGAAGGGACGATTGCCAGCGCCGGAGCTGGAAGTTCCGGCGAGAGAATGATGGTGTTCGACTCACAGGAACAGAGAAAAGTATAAAAGCCTGGGATTAGGGATTTAGGGGCTCTTTTGTAATTTGGAGGTAGTGGAAGGGGTGGAATTGACATTTGGAGAAGACTAAAGATTAGAGAATAGAGATACAATGCGGTGGGGTAGGGTTTTGTATGCAAATTTGAGGAAGATTGGAGGGACAGAAACGAAAAAGAAGTCCTTTGGGGTTGTTAAAATTTTGACTACTGTTTATTTTATTTAATACGACCATCGAGAACCTTTACAATTTTCAAGTTTGACTATACTTTCATGATTATTTGACAAAAAGAAAAGTAAGGGGTCGTTTGGTACGTGAGGAATAAGAATTGATATTACCTTAATATTCGGTATGATTAGCAAATTAGATATAACTTATATCAGTATTAATTTTAACATCGATATAATTTATACTTTATAAAAGGTGAGTAATTAATATCGGTATAATTTATATATTTTTTTAAAATTATACAATTGTTATTTTTGATGTAACATACCAATTAAGGCATAAACAATAATTTCAGCATAACTAGTATAATTAGTTTCAGCATAATTATCCTAATATAATTTATACCGTCATAATTTATACCGGCATAAATCATAATTCAACCGAACGACCCCTAAGAGTATTATTTATATTTATTGTAATTTAATTATTGAGATTCGTGATGACGTGTCTTCTATTGCGAAGAGTTAGTTTATTTTGAGAAATGCTTTTCTCAAAAATATTTTAAAAAAGGTGGTTTTGGTAATAGTAAATTTGTGTTTGGCTAATTAATTTAAAAAATATTTTTGATTAGTAATTAGGGTTTGATCAAATTTTTAAAAAGTGTTTCTAAGTATATTATTTTCTCAAAAGTGTTTCTCAAAAAATTAATTTTTGAGAGATGATTTATTTTTTCTGATACTTTTCATAAGTATTTTTTTCTTCTAAAAGTTGATCAAATACCATAATATTTGGAAAACCCATTTTTTGACAAAAAAAAGGAACACTTTTTGTCCAAAAAAAAAAAAAAGATTTGGGCAAAAAGACTATAAGTCTTGCTCCTTTTTTTAAATATATATAGTGTCGTGAGCAAATAGTATCATCATGCCTTTCAATAATAATATTTTTATATAGTAATATTTTATTATAAAAGATAAGGTTTTTTAGAACTAATTTTTATGTTATATAATAATATTTTATATATCAATACTTTGCTATAATATTTAAAAATATTCAAAAATAAAAGAAATTATTATAAAAATAAGGTATGGAGACAGACTCTCGAGTCTAAAGGTTTCAAAATAAGCAAATCTAAGACAGAATACCTGGAGTGTAAGTTTAGCGACGAGCCGAGCGAAGTAGGCAGGGACGTGATGATTGGATCTTAGGTCATCGCCAAGAGGGACAATGTCAGATATCTTGGGTCGGTGATTCAGGGGGACGAAGAGATTGATGGGGACGTCACTCATCGTATAGGAGCGGGATGGTCAAATTGGAGGCTTGCATCAGGAGTCCTGTGTGACAAGAAAGTTCCACATAAACTCAAGGGGAAATTTTATAGAGCTGTGGTTAGACCTGCAATATTGTATGGGGCGGAGTGCTGGCCCGTGAAGAACTCACATGTTCAGAGAATGAAGGTTGCGGAGATGAGGATGCTCAGGTGGATGTGCGGGCTCACCAGGTTAGATAAGATTAAGAATGAAGTTATTCGAGAAAAGGTGGGGTGGCCCCGGTGGATGAGAAGATGCGAGAAATGAGGCTGAGGTGGTTCGGGCATGTGCGGAGGAGAAGTCCTGATGCCCCGGTGAGGAGTTGTGAGCGGCTGGCGATTGTCGGCGTTCGGCGAGGCAGAGGGAGGCCTAAGAAGTATTGGGGAGAGGTGATTAGGCATGACATGGCTAGAATGCAGGTTTCCGAGGACATGATCCTTGATAGGAAAGTCTGGAGGTCTAGTATCAGGGTTGTAGGATATGGGCTCCTAGAGTTTTTCATACTCCCTTGACAGGGCTATCCATAGATGATTTGTGTTTTGGCTTGTGTCTCCCTTATGGTAGTTATTTATGGTAGTTACTGTATGATATTATTGCATGCTATTTTATTTATGTTTCTTATGTTTAGATAATTATTTACGCTATTTCTGCTGGAGTTACTAATGCTCTTTTGTTTTTGTTTTGTTTTTGTTGTTCCTTTCCTTCACTGAGCCGAGGGTCGATTGAAACAGCCTCTCTACCCTTTCGGGTAGGGGTAAGGCTCGTATACATATTACCTTCCCCAAACCCCACTTTGTCGGACTATACTGGACAGTAGTAGTTGTTGTTGTATAAAATTGAAAAGGCAACAAGGTTCGGCAGTGAGTGGAGTTGGAATTCGGATCCAACTTGTTTGTTGTTTGGTTCTTAAAAAAGTTACTAGTATACATTATTATAGTTGTTTAGTTCTTAAAAAAATATATTTGTTAATATAAGTCCCTCTTAATGTTTATGTTTAAATCTCACTTTATATCATTATAGTGCACCACTTGGGAACCGAAGCTTAAGAAGGTTTTAGTTGCAAGTGCCTAAACCATTTATGTTCAATAATAATGCCATCTTTTATATGTAAATTTGGGGAGATTGCAGGGACTAAAACGGAAAAGGGGATTTTGGGGTTGTTAAAATTTTGACTACTTAATATTTTATTTAATGCGACCACCGAGAAAGTTTACAATTTTCAAGTTTGACTATACTTTTATCGTTATTTGACAAAAAGAAAAGTATTCTTTATCTATACATTTAATTATTGAGAATATTCGCGATGACCTGTCTTCTACTAAGACTTGCTCTTTTTTAATATTGTTGAGAGCGAATAGTGTTATAAAATCGGAAAGTCAACAAGGTTCGGCAGCGAGTGGGGTTGGAATTCGGATCCAACCTTCTTGTTGTTTGGTTCTAAAAAATAGTACTGTACTAAGTAGGAGTATACATTATTGCAGTTTGGTTCTTAAAAAAAATATACATTATTGTATTTGTTTTAAAAGCAAATATAAGTTTCTTTTAATACGAACAACTTTAGTGTAATTTCACAAATACGATATAAGAAGGGTAATAAATACGTAAATTTTATCCCCATTTAACTCAAAAATAATTCTGATATAAAACAATTAAATTTATATTTAACGAGGTCACTAGCAACTAACTCGAATCTAAACAGATTCAATTAAACAATTTAGTTAGAATAAACTAGCAATAAATGATGATTACAAAGCAGCAACAACAATAATGACAATTTAGTGTTATCCCACGGTAGGTAGTGAGTATGCAAACTTTATGTTACGACCCAAAATCAACTATCGTGATGAAGTCTATCACGGAACTAGGCCAGCCTTTATTTTTCAACTCAATACAGTAACATAACTTTGAAAAGAAAAGACGAAAGCAGTTAACAATAAAGAAACCTTTTTGAAATAGGATAAATCCCAAAATATGATACAAACCAGCCCAAAACCGGGGTGCCACTAAGTACATGAGCATCTATTCAGAATAAAACCACTATAATGTTTAGAGAAATAACTGAAAATACAACTAGTGATAAAGAAGAAGAGTCAAGGCTTGCAAGGCTATGCAACTACCTTGACAGTCTTCAAACTCTGAGGCCTTAATTAGCAACCACCGCCGTGAACAGATTCACCTGGATCTGCACACGAGGTGCAGTGCGTAACCTGAGTACATCTAACTCAGTAAGTAACAAGTCCAAACTTTAGACTGAAAGGTAGTGATGAACTCAACCGAAACAGGTAAAATAGATAGCTCAAAGCTGTAAAGTAAAAACAGATATGAACAATGTAAGGTATATAACTCAACTATCTCTACATGCCAAGATACATACTGTATGAAATGCACCATGTGCTATCACTCTCAAATGCTCAAGCACTCGGTATTGTATATGACCCATCCGACCCAGGGAAGATCGATCCCCGAACATATACATCACTGACTATAAGTCATCCAGTACCGAGGAAAAGGACAATCCAGCCCTGTGAAGAAGATCCATCTCCAGGTATCAAGTACTTCGGACAAGATCCATGTCCAGGGAAGATCCATCCCTCAATCATATCAACCTCGCTCGCTGGGGGTGTGCACGGACTCTGGAGACTCTCCTACAACCCAAGCGCTATCATAACATCAATATAACCGTTGCGACGTGCATCCTGATCTCATAACTATCACTCATAATCAGGCTTTCGGTCTCACTCAGTCATAAATCTCTTTAGTCTCACTCACGGACCCACAATATCATGAAAACTAGCCTGAAACAATGATATGATATATCAATAAATAATAATTTGGACTGAAATATTATATGAAATGCAAGTGTATGGCTAAGTATGAAATGTCAATGAAATCAGTAAGATGATAGCAAGAAACGTCCATTATGGGTCCCAACAGTATCAACATAAAGCCTATAGATGATATCTAGCATGATTGACAGCTCAACTACTTTGTCACATAATGAAAACACGAATATCAACAATATAGAGTCACTATACAGTGCCATGGAACCCGCCGGGTCACAATTTTCATGGTGAATGCCCGCACGCCCCTCATTTGACATGTGCATCACCTCAATACAAATCACTTAACACAAATTTTGGGGTTTCGAACCCTCAGAACTAAGTTTAAAAGCATTACTTATCTAAAATCAAGCAAATATCTACTCTGCAATACCCTTGCCTCTAAAATCGATATTCGAACGTCCCGAATCTAGCCATACGCATTAATAAAGGCCCCAGCCCCATGTCTCAAAATCATACAAAAGTTACAAAACCCAAAATCCCATTCACTCACAAGTCTAACCATACTAAAGTTATCAAAATCCGACATCGTTTGCCCCTCCAAATTTCAAAAATTCATTCTCCAATTCTCAAGCCCTAATCTCCCAAATTTTACCTCAAAAACTCACCAACTAGGTATAAAATCAATGGGTAAACACCATTATTGAAGATAAATAGGCACAAGGAACTTACCTCAGTAAACACTTCAAAATACTCCACAAAATCCTCCAAAATCCAAGTTTCAAAGCGTGAAAATGGTGAAAAATCTCGAAGTCCTATTTTTCTACGTTCTGCCCAGGCTTCTTGCACATGCGGCCCAATATCCGTATCTGCGGAACTACATCTGCAAACCAAGTTCCGCTTCTGCGGAAAATCACTTAAGCACTGACTCCGCTTCTGCGATCAAGAGATCGCATATATCCTCATCACATGTGCGTAAGTCACATCGCACCTGCGGTTCAAACTAGCACTTGTGCCCTGAAATCCGCTTCTGCGACCATCGCATGTGCAAGAATGCCATCGCACCTGCGCCCTCAGCCCAAATCTTCCTTGGTCAAATATGCGACAATTTCCTCGCTTCTGTGAGCTCACACATGTGGTGCCTACTCTGCATATGCAGTTACTCCAATAACAGCAACACCTCAACTGTATTCTTCAACTCAAATCAAGCCGTTAACCACCCAAAATCACTCGAAGGCCCTCGAGACCTCAATCAAAAATGCCAACAAGTCCTATAACCCGATACGAACTTAGTCAAATCCTCAAATCATCTCAATTAACATAAAAAATATGGATTACACTCGGATTCAAGCCTAATGAACTTTTAAACTTCCAAATTCCAAAATGGCGCCGAAACCTATCAAACCATGTCCGATTGACCTTACATCCTGCACATACTTCATAATGACACCACGGGCCTACTCCAATTCCTAGAAATTCCAATCCAACCCTGATATCAAAATTTTTACTACTAGTCAAATATGCCAAAATTTCAACTTTTGCCAATTCAAGCCTAATTCTATCACAGACCCCCAAATCACATTCCAGATGCGCTCTTAAGTCCAAAATCACCTAATGGAGTTAACAAAACCATCAAAATTCAAATTCGAGGTATTTTACACGTAAATCAACATCGGGCCGACGTTTTTAATTTAAACCTCCAATTAAAAGACTTAGTGTCTTAATTCACTCTTGAACCGAACTAGGTACCCCGACAAATCACGATACGACTATTGAACACAAAATAAGCAGAAAATGAGAGAACAGGGCTATAATTCTTGAAATGACCAACTGGGTCATTATATCCTCCCCTTCTTAAACAAACATTCGTCCTCGAACTGGTCTAGAAATATATATACCTGAAGTCTCAAATAGGTGTCGATATCTGCTCCGCATCTCCCATTCGATCTCCCAAGTAGCCTCATCCATGGCCTGACCTTTCCACTACACCTTCACTGAAGCTATATACTTTGACCTCAACTTTCGAACCTGGCCTTCTAAAATAGCCACCAGCTCCACATCATAACTCAAATCACCATGCAATTGAACCGTGTCAAAATCTAAAACATGAGACAGAACGCCGATATACTTTTGAAGCATAGAAACATGAAATACTGGATGCATACTCAGTAATCTAGGTGGCAAAGAAAGCTCATAGGTCACCTCCCTAATCCTTCGAAGCACCTCAAACGGCCCAATAAATCGAGGGATCAACTTGCCCTTATTCCCAAATCTCATAACACCCTTTATGGGTGAAACCTTCAACAAAACCTTCTCCCCAACCATATGATACATATCACAGAACTTTCTGTAAGTATAACTATTTTGTCGAGACTACGCCATGCGAAGCCGCTCCTGAATTAATTTCACCTTGTCCGATTCATCCTGTACCAAGTCTGTACCCAAAAGCCTAGCCTCGCCTGGCTCAAACCATCCTACTGAAGATCTACACACCCTCCTATACAAAAGCCTTGTACAGAGCCATCTGAATACTCAATTGATAGCTATTGCTGTAAGAAAACTCCGCGAGTGGCAGAAACTTGTCCCATGAACCCCCAAAATCGATAACACAAGTGAGTACATGTCCTCCAATATCTGGATAGTGCGCTCGGATTGCCCGTCCATCTGAGGGTGAAATGTTGTGCTCAACTAAACCTGAGTGCCTAACTCTCATTGCAAGGCCCTCTAAAACTGCCGTGTAAAGTGCGTGCCTCTATCTAAAATAATAGAAACAGACACCTCATGAAGTCAAACAATCTCTCTAATGTAAATCTCATCCAACCGCTTTGAAACATAAATAGTACCAACTAGAATGAAGTGCGCGGATTTGGTCAGCCGATCTATAATTACCCAAATAGCATCGAACTTCCTCGAAGTCTGTAGGAGCCCAACTACGAAATCCATGGTTCCAACTTTCACTCTGGGATCTCTAACCTCTAAAGTAAGCCACACGGTCTTTGATGCTCATACTGCTGATAATTGAGACACCAAGATACAAGCCCAACTATATTTTTTCATCCTCTTCCACCAATAGTGCTATTGCAAATCCTGATACATCTTCGCGGCACCCAGATGGATAGAATACCGCATGCTGTGGGCTTCCTCAAGAAGCAAATCCCGTAGCCTATCAACATTAGGCATGCATATCCGGCCCTACATCCTCAACACCCCATCATCACCAATAGTCACATCTCTGGCCTCGCCGTGATGAACCATGTCCTTGAGGACAAGAAAGTGAGAATCATCATACTGGTGCTCTCTCATGTGATCAAATAAGGAAGATCGAGAAACTACACAAGCTAGAACCCGACTAGGCTCCAAAATATCCAATCTCACAAACCGATTTGCCAAGGCCTGAACATCAACTGCAAGGGGTCTCTCACCACTAGGAAGGAATGCTATTGTACCCATACTCACTTCCTTTCTACTCAAGGAACCAACCACCATATTGGTCCCGAACGGTATAAAATGGTAATATCAAAGTCCTTTAGCAGCTCCAACTATTTACCCTACCTAAAATTGAGAGACTTCTGCTTGAACAAGTACTGGATGGTACGATGATCAGTAAATACCTCACAAGACAAACCGATAGTGCCTCCAAATATTCAACGCGTTAATAATTGCAGCCACCTCCAAATCATAAACGTAGTAGTTATTCTCATATGGCTTCAATTGAAGTAAAGCATAAGCAATCACTCTACCCTCCTATATCAGAACACACCCAATACCGACTGAGAAACATCACAATATACTGTATAAGAACCAGAAGCTGATAGCAAAACTAGAATCGGAGCAGTGGTCAAGGCAGTCTTGAGCTTCTGAAAGCTCTCCTCACACTCGTCCGACCACCTAAAAGGAGCACCCTTTTGGGTCAATTTGGTCAAGGGATATGAAATAGATGAGAAGCCCTGAATGAAGTGACGGTAATAACCAGCCAAACAGAGAAAGCTCCAAATCTCTGTAGCTAATGACGGCATGGGCCAACTCTGAAGTGTCTATGACTTCTTCGGATCTACCCGAATACCCTCACTTGACACCACGAGCCCCAAGAACTCCACTGAACTGAGCTAAAATTTTCACTTATATAATTTGGCATAAAGCTTTTCCCCTCTCAACTGTTGCAATACAACCCTCAAATGATCGGCATGCTTCTTCTGGCTACGAGAGTACACTAGGATATCATCAATGAACACGATAAAGAACGAGTCGAGATAAGGTCGGAACTTATTGTTCATCAACTGCATGAATGTTTCTGGGACATTGGTCAGCATAAAAGACATCACGATGAGCTCATAATGACCATAATGGGTCCTAAACACTGTCGTAAGAGTGTCTATTCCCTAACTTCGATTTGTGATACCCAGACCTCAGATCGATCTTGGAGAACACCCTCACTACCTGAAGCTGGTCAAATAGATAATCAATATGAGGCTCCATCCTTTTTTTTTACAAATAGAACTGGTGTACTCCAAGGTGACAAACTAGGCCGAATAAATCCCCTATCAAGGAGTTCCTGATGTTGCTCTTTCAATTCCTTTAACAATACAGTGGAATAGAAATGGGCTGAGTGCCTGGCACCAAATCAATACCGAAGTCAATATCCTTGTATGGCGGCATGCCCGATAGGTCTGCAAGAAAAATATCTAGAATTATCGCACCACCAGAACATAATCGATTGTAGGGGTCTTTGTATTGACATCCCTCACCAAGTCCAAATAATAAAGAAAACCTTTCCTATCCATCGACTGGGCCTTCAAGAATGAAACCACTCCACTAGGAACATAATCCAATGAACCCTCGCCACTCAATCAGTGGCAACCCTTGCATAGCCAACGTCACTGTCTTAGCGTGATAGTCCAAAATAGCATGACACAGAGTCACCAATCCATGACAAATATCACATCAATGTCAACCATACTAAGCATCAACAGATCAACTCTACTCTCTAATCCCCTAATAGTCACTACACACAACTGGTATATGTGGTCCACAACAATAGTATCGCCCACCGACGTAGATACGCAAATAAATGGAACTAGAGACTCACGGGGCATATCCAGATAATGAGAAAACTATGACACATATGAATAGGTAGAGCGAGGGTCAAATAATACAGAAGCATCTCGATGACATACAAAGATAATACCTGTGATCATTGTGTCTGAAGCAATGGCACCTGGTACGGTAGGGAGTGCATAGAAACGGGCCTGACCACTACCTATCTGGCCTCCCCCTCTAGGGTGACCTCTAGTTGACTGAGCTCCACCCCAAGGTGGTTGGGCGGGTGGTGAAGTAACTGGTGCTGAAGTCGAAGGTTGACCCCTCTACTGTGAGGAACCTCCCAAAAGGCGGGACGGTACCTCTTGATATGACTAAAACCTCCACACTCAAATAAAACTCTCCTTGTAAATGGCGGCGGGGACTGAAGAGAGCCCCGAGCACCAGGATAAATGCTAGAAGGCCCAACATAGATGAACCTGGGCTAATATTGCACGAGACAATCTCTAAGCTAAAAGGGCACTGAGAGATGAGTGTTCCTGCTGAGAACTATGAGAACCATGGCTAAATGATGTACCGCGGTGAACTGGGCGGGCCGTCTAAGCATGCCTGTAAAGATGACCTATATCGTGGTGAAATTGACCTTTAGAAGGAACATAACCAAATCTACTTGATCCACGAGACCTTTTGGCCTCCCTCTCAAAATGCTCCTGACTGTGAACCGACCCTATTTCTTGAGCAATGTCAACAACCTCATCAAAGGTAGCACCAGACACCCTCACTCTGGTCATAAGTACCCACAATTGAATTTTGAGGCCATCAATGAACCTCGTGATCCTATCCTTGTCTGTGGGAACCAACCAAACAACATGACGGGCTAATTCAAAAAATCTCATATTATACCACATCACACTCATCTCATCCTAACGCAACCTCTCAAACTGTCTGCGCATCTCCTCTCTACGAGATTGCGGCATACACTTCTCCAAGAAGAGAACGAGGAACTCTTGCCACGTAAGTGGAACCACACCAACCGGCCGACGCCTCTCATAAACCTCCTACCATGTAAAGGCAGCTCCAATAAGCTGAAAAGTAGTGAACAAGACCCCACTAGTCCCCAGAATACTTATTGTATGGAGAATCCTCTAACACTTATCTAAGATACCCTACACGCCCCTTCCTCTACATTGCTAAAAAATGGAGGATGAAGTCTACCAAACCTCTCCAATCTATGCTGCTCATCATCAGGCATGTTGGGAACTACATCATCCCGAGAAGCTACAACTGGCTGGGCTGATGGTGCCCCGAATTTTTGGAGTCTCTGTACCACATGCTCTATTGTGTGAGCAAGAGTATGAGTACATCCCCCGATCTAGGAAGTGGCTGCTACAGTAGAAATAGAGACCTCTTGAACATGATTGCTGCACATGGTCAGAAATTTAAGCTAAGGCCTCCTGAAGGCTAGGGATCATGATAGGCACAACTGGTGCTTGAGCCAGTCCGGGTTGGTGCATCTACAACAAGGACTGATCCTGAACTGGGGGCAACAGGTGGATTTGTGGGTGCTGTCCTAGCTGCTGTGCGGGCTGCACCTTTGCCCTACCACAACCTCTCACGACCCTAACCGGTGGCTACCCTTCCTGGTAGCATATGTCCTTACCATATGCGAGAGAATAGAATAACAAAAGTTAGTTATTAGTATCAACAGATTCGTACAATAAGAAATCAAGAATGTGAAGTTTCCTATGAGTTCTGCAGCCTCTCGAAGATAAGTACAGACGTCTCCATATCTATTAAACCCTCTCATGACTCATAAGACCTATGTAACCTAGGCTCTAATAACACTCTGTTACCAACTTTATTTTGAAGCCGTCCTCTACATTCCAACTCAACACAGTAAAATAACTTTGAAAACAAAATAAAGACGGAAGTAGTTAACAATAAAGAAACCTTTTTGAAACAGGATAAATCAAAATTACAATACAAACTAGCCCAAAACCTGGGTGTCATTGAGTACATGAGCATCTATTCAAAATACAAACTACTACAATGTCTAGATAAATAATTAAAAATATAACTAGCAATAAAGAAGGAGAGTCAAGGACTGCGAACACCGTGCACGGTGTTGCTACTTTGATAGTCTCCAAGCTTTGAGGCCTCAATCAGCAATCGCCGTCACGAACAAAAGTCGCTTGGTTCTGCACACGAGGTGCAGGGAGTAATGTGAGTACATTCAACTCAATAAGTAACAAGTCCAAACTTTGGACTGAAAGCTAGTGATGAACTCAACTGAAACAGGTAAAATAGAAATAACAGGTGTAGAAACGTAGGCGTGCCTTCAAGTTAAACAGACAACTCAAAGCAGTAAAGTGAAGATAGATCCGAATAGTGATATGTATATAACTCAACTATCTCTACATACCACTGCACATACTGTATGAAATGCACCATGTGCTTCCACTCTCAAATGCTCAACCACTCAGTACTATATATGGACTATCCGGCCACGGAAGATCCATCCCAGAACATATACATCACTGACTATAAGACACCCAGTACCGAGGAAAAGGGAAATCCAACCCTTTGGAGAAGATCCTTCTCCAGGTATCAAGTGCTTTGGACAAGATCCATGTACAGGGAAGATCCAACCTTCAATTATATCATCGCGCTCATTGAGGGTGTGTACAGACTCTGGAGGGGCTCCTATAGACCAAGCGCTATCATAACATCAGTATAACCATTGTGCCATGCAGTCCGATCCTATTACTGTCACTCATAATTGGGTTCTCGGCTTCACTCAATCATACATCTCCCCAGTCTCACTCATGGGCTCATAATATATGGAAAACTAGCCCAAAATGCGCTATCATAACATCAGTATAACCGCTGCAATGTGAAGTATGATCCTATAACTGTCACTCATAGCTCTCGGCTTAACTCAATCATACATCTCTCTAGTCTCACTCACAGGCTCACAATATCATGAAAACTAGCCCAAAACAATGATATAATGTATCAATATATAACAACTGAGACTGAAATATGATATGAAATGCAAGTATATGACTGAGTATGAAATGTCAATGAAATCAGTGAGATGACAGCAAGAAACAAACACTATAGTTCCCAATAATATTGGCATAAAGTCTGAACATGATATCTAGCATGATTGATAGCTCAAATACTTTGTCACATAGTGGAAACACGAATATCAACAAGATAGAGTCACTATTCAGTGCCATGGAACCAACTAGGTTACAATTCTCATCGTATACGCCCGCACGCCCATCACTTGGCATTTACTTCACCTCAATACAAATTACTTAGCACAAAATTTGGGGTTTCAAACCTTCAGAATCAAGTCTAAGAGCGTTACTTACCTCAAACAAAGTAAATATGTACTCCGCAATACCCCTGCTTCTCAAATCGATCTCCCGACGTCCTGAATCTCACCATAAGCAGCACTTTAAAATAGGTAAAAGGATCCATTCAACTAGAAAACAACTAAATGAGAGCCAAAATCCAAAATCGTCTAGACCCGCCCCTGGCCCACATCTCAAAATCCGACAAAAGTCACGAAACCCAAAATTTTATTCACTCACAAGTCTAAGTATACTTAATTTATCAAAATCGACATCTTTTTATCTTCCAAATCCCCAAAATTCACTCTCCGATTCTTAATCCCTAATCTCCCAGATTTCACCTCAAAAACTCACCAGCTTGGTGTAAAATCAGTAGGTAAACACCATTATTGAATATAAATAGGCACAAGGAACTTACCTTTGTAAGCACTTCAAAATCCTCCAAAATTCAAGTTCCAAGGTGTGAAAATGGTGAAAAATCTCGAAGCCCCTTTTTATTCATTCTGCCAGGCTTTTTGCACATGTGGCTCAGTATCCGCATCTGTGGAGCCGCATCTACGTATAAAGCTCTGATTATGCAAAAAATCATTTAAGCACCGCCTCTGCTTTTACGATCAAGAAATCGCATTTGCGCTCATCACATGTGCGGAATTCACATCACACATGTGGTCCAAACTTGCACCTACATCCTAAAGTCCACTTCTGCGGCCACCGCTGGGATAGGATTGCCATCGCACCTACGCCCTCAGCCCAATACTTCCTTGGTCGCATCTGCAATATTTTCCTTGCTTCTTCAGGCTCGCACCTGTAGTTCCCACTTTACAGGTACGATTACACCAGTAACAACAACACTTCAGCTGCATTCTTAAGATCAAATCAAGCCGTTAACCATCCGAAATCACCCCGAAGCCTTTAGGACCTCAACCAAACATACCAACAAGTAATATAACCTGATACAAACTTATTTGAATCCTCAAATCACCTCAATAACATTAAAGACACAGATGACACCCATTCAGGCATAATGAACTTCTAAACTTCTAAATTCCACAAACGATGATGAAACCTATCAAATCACGTCCGATTGACCTCAAATTTCGCACACACTCCATAAATGACATCATGTACCTACTCCCATTCCTGAAAATTCCAATCCGACCTCCATATCTAAATATTCATTACCGATCAAACTCGTAAAAATTCCAACTTTCGCCAATTCAAGCCTAATTCTACCATGGACCGCCAAATCACTTTTCGCACGTACTTTTAAGTCCAAAAATCACCTGACTGAGCTAACAAAACCATATTCAAATCCGAGGTTGTTTACACATAAGTCAATATCTGGTCGACTTTTTCAACTTAAATTTCCAATTAAGAGACTACGTGTCTCAATTCACTCCGGACCCGAACTAGCTATGCCGGTGAGTCACAATACAACTGTAGAATATAAAAGAAGCAGGAAATAGGGGAACGGGGCTATAACTCTCAAAATTTCTAGCTGAATGTTACACTTACCCCTATCCCGAGGGAGCAAAAAGGTTGTTTTTGAAAGACTCTTGGCTCAAAGGACGAATATCAAGCTCCATTTTTCTCGTGAAATCGGGTTTATGACATTTGAAAGGACAACGCGTTCTTTTTAGGAACTGGATTTTGCATTTGAAGAGTCGCCACCTAATGATTAAGTTGCATTAGGACATCAATGAAGTTCGATTTCAATAATCAAAGATTGGTATGCGCTTGAAAATATTCTTAGGGGAAGGTGTTAGGCACCCATCAGAATCCACTAGTGTGGTTCAGGCCAGACAGTTATTGTGAGTTTGGGTTCAATTAACATATAAGCAGATAAGGCTTAAATAAGAGGGGATTTCAATACATAATGGTTTGAATGTAAACAAATTTGAAAGAACAATCAAAGAGCTGATTTTTTTAAATAAGGAGTTGACATGCTAAAAAAGAATAAAGAATAAAGGAAGTGGTACCTAGGTTTATTAAAAATATGGACCACCCCAGACAATGCCCGATAGTCACTCCTCAATGAGGGATACACATGACATTATCGCATGGTCATCATCTCCATATCTATCCTTCCCACCCCGTTAAGGTATTAAAGCGCAGATTGGTCTCAATTACTTCTTGCATGCTATTACCTGTCCCAGTTCTATCAGTCCCGGAGGAACTTAGGACTACTAATCCTAAAAGGAGGGATATTAGGTTTATTTGAAGTTTCAAAGGTAAAATTTCTAAGGTAACATACAAAACACATACTGTATGTTTGGGCAAACATATAAACAAACAAAGACTTATGTCCACCTCCTCAAAACAAACACATAAAATAGCATGTCTTGCACATACTGCTTAGGTCTGATTACAAATATTGAAGACGAAGGAGAGGAGATTGCTGAGGAAGGCTAGTTTGATACATGGCTCAGATAAGAAGACCAAATCAGGCTTGCTTACTGATTGTGTCAGTTATTAATTAACAAAGGCGAAATCAGTTTTATCGGTCGTTATCATCTAAGGCTTGCCTAAATGTTTGAGTGAGATCCTATGAACATGATATCTATTACTGATTCAGAAGAATACCAGAGCAGCAATATTTTAAGAGAAATGATTCAGAATTCTTATAGGCATGCTTTGTAAACTACGTTAAATAAAAAGGAAAGGTTGTTTAAAACTAGTTCAAAATTGAACTGATTGGTTTCAGATCCTATAGGAAGGATATCTAGTATTGCTCCATTTTTTTAGTCCTACAGGCATGATTTATACAAAAAAAGGGTATTGATTTTAAACAAAGACATGATATCTAAATTCTAAACCATTTAGATCTTAAGAACATGGTATCTAAGTGTGGCGATGACATCAGAATTTAAGAAAATCCTATAAGTAGATTCTCTATATGCAATGACAAATATACAATATTTAGATCCTATAGGCATATTCTCTAAATGTGGGACATGCAGAATTTTAGTGAAAGCGGATCTTATAGATATGGTTTCTGAATGCAAAATTTTAAAAATAGATCTTATAGGCATGATGTCTACCCTTTAAGCATGCATAATTACCTAACCTTTTTTACTAGCCAACCCCAGTGTTTATTATAAAATTA